>OU452317.1:2502500-5002500 GCA_911728475.2 Pterostichus madidus | reverse complement strand
TATGAAGTCGGCCTTTGGATCCTAAGAACCCTGGTTCGATCACCACAGTCGCCAAACATTTTCACCAGTTTAAAATTATCCCTGTGGCTCCCCGACCAATAACATCTTTGAGGGCCGTGAATTGACGACTGGTACCCGCACTTCACGCGCAAAATATATCACTTACCGAGATCATCATCGGCAGAGTGCCACGCAGGCGTGACGATATATTTATTTGTTTATTTTATTTATTTTATTATGGGGTAGGTAGCTCAATGGTATCGAGTCGGCCTGTGGATCCTGAGAACCCTGGTTCGATTCCCACAGCCGACAAACAATTTTCACCACATTAAAACTACCCCTGTGGCTTCCTCTCCACTAACATCCTTGAGGGCTATAATTTGACTGTTGGTAAGCGCACTTCACGCCCAAAATATATCACTTACCGAGATCTGCTACGGCAGAATACCACACGCAGTAATGTGTAGAAAAATGTATTTATTTCATTTACTTACATGTTTTATATCGAATCAAATATTTAACATCAAATTTAATTTATCTACTCATTTGACAACGCAAAGAGAATAATTTTCAAATTACGAGGATACCCAACAATAATTACGTACTATATTCTAATGACTTGTATTTCCCTATAATCTACTCTAATTGATATTAAATTAATTAATTAATTAATATATTATTTACTCGTTTCATACATCACCATAATAACTCTATAAGCCTTCGGCATTAATTAGTAAAATTTCTCAAACAATGAATAATTCCACAAAAGATTTGTAAAATATTACTGCGTACGTTCCACGAAACAATGACGCGGTAAAATATTAATATGGCTGAGTACTGCAAGCATTTGTCACGGGGTGAAACAGAGTTAAAGTACGCTTACCTTGTTTTGTCGAAACAAAATATGTAGGTACATTTATATGTTTGCGGTTATATTTTTCAGAGAACGTTTATTAGGTTTAGAAGTAACCCTCATTATTTATGATCATAATTTAAATAAGGCTTACTTGAAACAAAATAAACAAGATATGGAAGACAGTGAAGAATGTTACTAATTTGTTTTTTGTTATGTTAAACTGAATTTACTTGGACACCGACATATTTGAAGACGTTGATGATGTTCTGTGATGTGATTGGTTAAATCTTGCTGGTCTGACCGGATCCTACGTTAACGACGACGTTGAAATAGTTTTTTTTCCTACAACTGTGCGATTTCTTTGTTATTACGTAACTATTATTGCCTTGGTTACGGGTGGAAAGGAGACAAATGCAGACCAAGTGCGTTTCTGCATCTGCAAAGAAACACTAGTGCGGAAAGTAATTTGTTACGCAACAGTCAAAAGAAAGTTGTATTAAGAGCGATTCAAATTTCGCGCCGAGCGCGGAATACATATTTTGGACACAGACGCTTATGGAAGAAGAAGATGCAGTGAGCCAGCGCTAGTAAATATGCACTAGTATATTTTGACGTTTATAAAAATAACCTTAAATTGCAGTTAAATTCTGCTCTTGCACGTAACTAGCTTTTTTCGGCACTTGTCATATAAATAACTATTTTGTATGGTTTTAAAGGCCGACATAAAATATTATACATAATATGTTTTTATGGGGAAATGACTCAATGGTAGCCAGTTGGCCTGTGGGTCCTGAGAACCCTGGTACGATCCCCATAGCCGACAAATATTTTCACCATATTAAAATTACCCCTGTGACTTCCCCATCACTAATATCTTTGCAGGTCGTGATTTGACGGCTGGTAACCGCACTTCACGCTCATAAATATATCACTTACCCAGATCTCCTTCGGCAGAGTGCCACACCCAATAATGGATAATAGGCGTGATGATATATTTATTTTATTTTATGTACAAATAACTATTTCAGGTACTAAAATTGAAGAAATAAATAGTACTCATAATTATTTTTGACCTAAGCTACTTATATATGACATATAGAATAATTTTTAATCAAAAAAAAATTATTTTATGCAAAATCAATTTTTTTGTCATTCCTGCTGATATATTTAAAACGCTATATCTCTAAAACTACAAAAGATATTTAAATTCTGTTTACACCATTAAATTCACCATAATTTATTTGTACTTACAAATTATAATTAAGGAAAATATTTTTTGCCAAGCGGCAATGAAGTGCAATTGAAAAAAATCCTGCTAAGCGCTGTATTTCCTAAACTATAACAGATATTTAATTGCTGTTTCCTGCGTTAGATTCACCATATTTACCTCTATATTTTCGTATAATAACAGTAAAATTTAGCTAAAATCGACTAATTAAATAATTTAGTTCGTAGTCGTAAAGAAATCTTCGAATACTCAATTCCAGGATATAGTAAAATGAATATAGTCCTTTTACATATGACAGTTCTGACAACCCGATACAGTTTGAGCACCCATAAAAAGAATTAATCGATCGTAGTTGATGCTGATCAATCGGTCGCTGTTTATTCATGCATTATGACTATTACCTTATTAGCATATTAAAATACTGATCTTTATTGTCACGCTACGTAACAAATAGTTAGAGAGCTAGGGTGCAAAATGATGTCTCATTTATTCCAGTGACAGAAATGGATTTTTTAATAGATTATGTCATGATAAACATGAAAAACGAAAATTAAATTTGGGAATGGGTGGGAACTATAGGTGGCGCCGATGAGAATGCGCTGATTTTAAGGGTAGTTGTTGATATATTTTTATAGGGTAATTTTCAGTTTAAATTATAGACTTCGGTATAATTAAGTAATAAAAATGGTAGACAGAAGTTTTGCCCGGTGACGCAGGAAAACATGACAAAAAAATTATTGACAGAAATTATTGCTGGTTGCTCATTGATGCTCGGAAAGTGGACAGGTGTAGGGATCAACAACCACCCTTAAAATCGGCGCATTCACATCGACGACATCTATAGTAGCCACCCGTTCCCAAATCTAATTTTCTTTTTTTCATGTTTATCATGACATACGGCTGTATCATGTAACACATCGTTAATAATAAGCGACGTCGATAAATTTTTTAGCTTTGACAACATCGGTTTTGTTCTAACGTTTGTCAAATTTTTATTCATATAAATACAAATTTGACAAACGTCAAGACAAAACCGGTGTTGCCAAAGCTAGTTCAATTTATCGACATCGCTTATTATTAAAGACGTATTACATGATACAGCCGTTTATCTATTAAAAAATCCATTTCTGTCACTGGAATAAATAAAAATAAATAAATAAATATATCATCACGCCTTCTACCCATTACTGGGTGTGGCACTCTGCTGAAGCAGATCTCGGTAAGTGATATATTTTGCGCGTGAAGTGCGGTTACCAGTCGTCAAATCACGGCCCCCAAACATGTTAGTGGTGGAGGAGCCACAGGGATAGCTTTTTCAAATTATGAAAATTTTTCGCGTGTGGGAATCGAACCAGGGACCTCAGGATCCACAGGCCGACTTCATACCACTGTGCTAGCCATCCCATACTGGAATAAATGAGACATCATTTTACACCCTAGCTCTCTAACTAAAAGAAATAAATAAATCTTTTACGTTTTCTACATTCAGAATTATTTTGTCGTTCTCTCTTCTTCCGAATATAATTTTAGCGTATTTCTCTTTGACAACAGCATGAAATGAGCAAATCAGCTACTTTAATTATTGCTGCGCACTCTAGCTTGCTTTGACTGTAAAAAACAAAAGAAATAAACCGTTTAATGTCAATCCAGCCATGTTGATTCGAAGTCAATACCGCATTTGACGAGTTAATTAACACCGGTCCACTGAATTTGGTTGAACTTTGTTGACTCACTAAGAACTGTGCATTTCGATATTTAATGTACCTAGCTCATAGTTATATTTGGTGGTATTTGCCGCGTATATTTGATTAGTCCCAGTTCAGGGGACTGTTAGTTTATTTACGTGAAATTGGGATATGTTACTATAAATTGAAGATTGTCAAAAAAATTAAAATGCGTAGAGTGCTTTTATGTATATTTCAACTCGTATACTCGTACTTCGAAAAATTTTCAGTAATAATATAACAAGAGAGTGAGAATGAATTGAAAATAATTTGACAGATCTTTCGAAAACTTATTGCCAGGCAATAGTTACGAAAGCCCGTAAGGCTTGAGTGGCTATTACCAAATGGCAACAAATTTGAGAAAGATACTGGAGAATTATTTTTCTAATTTATCCAACTCTCGACTTATATTTAATTAGATTATTTTTTGATTTAGCTGTTGAGGTCGATTCATCCAACTTAAAAGATTTTTAACTGAGTTCATATCGATTGATTACTTATTAATGTATTCTTGGAAGTTGTTTCCAAAAGTTGGTATATTTCTGTATCTGAAATGGAACTAAATCGATTTTTTTCACACATTTTACTGGACACGTTGACAGTTTTAAATAATTATTTGACAAATACCTATCATTTGTCACAAACAAAAATGCATCTACAGAGATAATTCCTGGGAATAATCACAAGAGCTTTATTCTCAGTATAATAATTACAGGATTGGTTAAAACGCAGACACGTGACATAAAATGAAGCATTTCATTGGTTTTGAGAGTATAGATTAGTAGCAAACTGTACCTTTGTCGTAGTTCCAATTTTCGCCACTATATGCGCATTCTTATTTAAAAAACTCAATACTTTAATTTCCTGCAGAGTATCAAATATCAAAATATCAATCTAAAAATCCTGATATATTTACACAATTCATATTAAACCACTCCTGCAATCCTATTTCCCTTGATTTCCCGTTTCCTCCGGCTCAAAAAATCCTGCTCTGCTTAGACGGCTTCTCGTCCGTACTGTCAACCCGTATCACTCGTAATAAAATTCCTGGACGATGCCTTCGGCAACAACTGTTCTGGAACGGTGTGTGGCGTCTCCCAGTTTCTAGTGTCTCCCGTTACTCGTAAAAGATAAAAGGCTACGTAGAGCTACAAACGAAAAAAAAATAAATAATTGGCTTCAAAGATATGGGTTTAGGACTATAAAGCGGCCGAGAGACTTTGGTAGCTGTTAGACTCTTGTAAAATTTAATTTAAGAGAGGTGTTTGAAATTCAAGTTTTATTTAACACGATTTTACGATATCTTCTAGTGTTTTTATATTTTATTTCATCTATCTATATACATAAAAATGAATGTATGTTTGTCCCTTATGCGTTCCTAAATCATTCATCCAATTGCGATGCAACTTTGGTAAGTTGTTGTGCACATGCTTGTGAAGGTTTCTGACTTAGTACAATTCCAGTCCGCCATCTTGAAATAAAATGGCCGTTAACTATCCTGAAAAGTACTGCACTGATTAAATTTAAATTTAGTATAGACATAGACGAGAACCAATCTTAATATATAGGTATAATAAAGCTACAGTCCGCCATCTTGAAACAAAATGGCCGTTAAATTTCCTGAAAAGTACTGCACTCATTAAATTAAAATTTGGTATAGGTATAGACGAGAACCAATCTTAACATATAGGTATAATAAAGCTTCAGTCCTATGCCATTCGAATTCAGTTTGCAGTTTCCGGTACGACTCACATTTGCAATGACCATCAATAAATTTGGAAAATCCATGTTTCTCACATGGACAGCTATATGTGGCATGCTCACGCGTCGGGAAACCTTCTCATTTAGTCGTGTACGTGCCAAAAAAAAAAAAATAAAAAATTGTGTATCCAAAAGCACTTCAATAAAAAGAATTAAACACAAACACTTTCTGTCTTTGAGTTGCAATGCAACGCATGCCGGGTACTCGCATTAAATTGTACACCACGCGAACGAAGTCGCGGGTAATAGCTAGTTATAAATAAATAAATACCCATTACTAGTGGTGTTACCAAATATTAAATTTAGAATTTTTTAGCTATGTTTTGTTACTTTTTTTAAGCGTATTATTTAGAAACTAATATTAATAGAAACAATTTAATTTAAAAACCCAAATAATGTGCTTTAATTTGTACCCGAAAGTAAGAAAATACTTTTTTCTTACTGTGGCTCTAATAATTTGATCAACAGGCGCGATGGCCGAGCGTGTTAATGCACATCTCTTAACATACTGTGACGTCATCCGAACCAAGGTTCGTCAGTTCGAATCCGCCTGTCGACAAAGTATGATTTGTCGTTAAAATAAAAAATACAGTTACTTGTATTAATCATACTCGGGCGCTATAAGCTAGTCACTTATACATATGCCTTAAAAGTAAGTAACATTGACTCAGAAAACCGGCAGTACGGCAGCGTAAAAACTGCGGCTCGGTGTGCCCGGTAGGCCCAGGCCCGACTCGGGCTGTAGCGCCAGTAAAGAAGAAGAAGAATAATTTGATCACCCACTGTATGTTTGCTCTAAACATATTAAATTCGTAATTTAATTGGTTGTTATACTTTATTTTAACGTTTGACCTGAAGATGACCTTGGCTGAAACGTTGTCAGTACTTCATCTTCATCTTTAATAAAATAACTACAACTTTAAGCCTTTTGTCCATTATTACCTTACAATATTTATTTTGTTTTCTATTATTTTATGGTAACAAAAAATAGTCATATAAAAATCGGTCGTGCTTTTACATGCAAAACTCAAGAGTCCAAACCTAACCTCAAAATTTTGTCTGAAACAACCGCATTCTATCTCACAAAAAAATACAGTGTTCATTCGTGCTAAATAATTTGCAAATAACTTCAAATCCCAGAGGGTGACATGTAACATAGTTACTTTTTCTTTTTCTGCGCTCTATTTTGAAATTCAATTCCTAATTTAAGTATACTCTGAGGGAATTAATCCAGGGATAGCGAAATGCCGGCGGGGACTCAAAACTTCAAAATCGAATTCTATAGAAAGTGTCCCTTCGCTCACCTGGAATTTCGAATATGGGCCACGCATCTAGAATTGATAAGATGCGTACTGAAGTAACCCTAGGATGGAATAGTGCGTGCTGTGTTCACGCAAACGTGTGATTTTAAACAATTCAACGAATTCAATTTTTTTCTCTCACGGGTTTATAAATTAGTTTAAAGGGGCAGGTGGATAAATTTTCTATCGCATTAATTTGAAGTATTTTTACTTTCTTATACGGAATCGTGAAAAAAATCTTTAACGAGATTTTCGCGGAAATACGTGTTTTGAGGTCCACTGAATCCGTTTTTACCATTTTCTCAATGATGTGTGTGTGTGTGTGTGTGTGTGTGTGTGTGTGTGTGTGTGTGCGTGTGTGTGTGTGTGTGTGTGTGTGTGTGTGTGTATGGATGGATGGATGGATGTGTGTCCGAATGTGGAATATCTCATGAACGAGATAAGATTTGTTAACGAAACTTGATAATTATAAGTTTCATGAAAATACGAAGAGCTGAGTTGATTTTGAATGAAATTTAAAAACCGGAAGAGGAAGTTTACTGGACACACAAAACAATAAATTCCATTTATTTCAAAAATGGAATCAGTTACGAAAAAAGGTTTCAAATAAAAGATGTTGGCAAAAATATTTGGAACATAAAATATTATTTGCAATTTTCCTGTAAATGCGTCTAATTTTGAGAAAAAACTAATTTATATATGTAATAATATATTCCAATAATCATAGTAGCAATAGAAACAAAAAACATAAATATGTTTAACATTTATATGTCAAATAATAATTGTCAAACGCAAGGAGCAAGTCATAAGTGTTCAATTCAACGTTTTTGATATTAAATATGTTGTGTATAAGAAAGTTGTGTGGTGACCACTCCAGATTTTTACTTTCTTATACAGAGTATAAGGAAGTATTGTAATCGTGAAAAAAATACTTGACGAGATTTTCGTGGAAATACGTGTTTTGAGATCCACTGACTCCGTTTTGATCATTTTCTCAATGATGTCTGTTTGTGTGTGTGTGTGTGGATGTGTGTCCAAATGTGGAATATCTCATGAACGAGATAAGATTTGTTAACTAAACTTGGTAATTATAAGTTTCATGAAAATACGAAGAGCTGAGTTGATTTTGAATGAAATTGTAAAACCGGACGAGGAAGTTTACTGGACACACAAAACAATAAATTCCATTTATTTCAAAAATGGAATCGGATACGAAAAAAAGTTTCAAATAAAAGATGTTAGCAAAAATATTTGGAATATAAAATGTTATTACCAATTTTCCTATATATGCGTCTAATTTTGAGAAAAAATAATTTATATATTTAATAATATATTCCAATAATCATAGTAGCAATAGAAACAAAAAACATAAATATGTATAACATTTATATGTCAAATAATAATTGTCAAACTCAAGGAGCAAGTCATAAGTGTTCAATTAAACGTTTTTGATATTAAATATGCTGTGTATAAGAAAGTTGTGTGGTGACCACACCAGATTTTTTTATAATTGTAATTATAGCCTGGAGTAATATATCTTTCATTTGAAAAAGGAAATTGAAAATTACAGTCTATTGTTTGGGCATCTTCTTTCATTAGCCTGACCGATTTTCATTTGTCTGGAGGCACGCTGCTCTGGGATAGTTATTGTTCGATTGTATTACAAAGAAACATTATTTCCTCTTTTGGAAGTTTGTTCTCTCATAGATTTTGGTTTGTTGTTCATGGTGGCTTTCTTATAAATTACATTTACCGATAATGCAGGGTACTGTTCATAGATTTTTATGGTTTTTATAAAGGAGCTTTCGAATTTAGTTAAAGAAACAATGATTTTCATTACAAATTTTTATTTAAAACTGTTTCATGTTTAACTCTATCATAAATACTGTAATAATGACACTGTTTAATTTGACTATACAGAATGTTCAAATTAAGCGTGCCACCATTGCTATCTCGAGAACTATATTAGCTACAATGTTAGTTAAATTAGCTAAGAAATACCATTTTGCAAATCTATTAAAAAGCTATTAACAAAAAAAAATTCGACTAGTGGTTCTCCAAATATGGAGTGCAACTTTCTTATTTTAAATGGGAACTTATTATTTTTATTTACATATTCGATTCAGCATTTTTTCTAAATTCAATGACAATAAAATTCTGTATCCTCACATTATACATTTTTTAACAAATATGCATATTAAATTGACATTAATTTAACACAAATCAGGAGTCAGTGTGCTATGACAGAAACAAATGAACAAACCATAAAATTATTGTTTGCATGAATCATTATTAAATGTTAAAACGACAATTTTGTGAAAAATAAATAAATAATTTGCATTAGTTATCTTTGACGCCTTAATTTGACAGCTGGCATTCGCACTTCACGCTCATAAATATATCACTTACCGAGATCTGCTACTGTAGAGTGCCACATTCAGTAATGGATTAAAAGCGTTAATATATTTATTTTTTATTTTATTTTGTGATTAAACTATTTTAATTATTTGAGGGGCTAGGTGGTTCAATGGTATTGAATCGGAATGTAGAATTGAGAACCCTACAAACTATTTTTTTATTTACTAATGGCTTAGTTGTATTAAGTCGGCCTGTGGATCCTAAGAACCCTGGTTCAATCCCCACAACCGACAAAACATTTTTCACCAATTTATAATTACCCCTGTGACTCTCCCCCGCTAACATATTTGAGGACCGTGATTTGACGTCTGGTAACCGCACTTCATGCGCATAAATATATCACTTACCGAGATATGCTTCAGTAGAGTGCCGCACTCAGTAATGGGTAAAAGGCGTGATGATATATTTATTTATTTATTTTTTTACAAACAATTTTCACCACATTGAAAGTACCTCTGTGGCTCTCCTCCAATAACATCTTTGGAGCCGTCATTTCACGGCTGGTAGTCTCACTTAACGCGCATAAATATATCACTTACCGAGATCTGCTACGGTAGAGTGCCACATCCAATAATGGATAAAAGGCGTTAATATATTTATTTTTTATTTTATTTAGTAATTAAACAATTTTGATTTTTTGAGAGGATACGAGGCTCAGTTGTATTTAGTCGGTCTGTAGAATTGAGGACCCGGGTTCGATTCCCACAACCGACAAACAATTTTCATCACATTTAAATTATCCCTGTGAGTCCCCCTCTTTGAGTGACGCGTTTTAATGGCTGGTAATCGCACTTCACACGGATAAATATATCATCGAGATCTGCTACGACAAAATGCCACACCCATGGACAAAAGGCGTGATGATATATTTTATTTTTCAATATAAACATAACATCAGAACATATTTACTTTCATTCCAAAATACTTCATTTACAAAACTCATTTCCGAAACTTTTGTCAAACAAACAATCATCCTATAAAAATAACAACACTTATTTTTCCGCACTTCAAATGTTTTCACCCTCTTCCCTTTTCCCTCTTTGCTAATATACTTCCTCCAATAAACTTCTCAACTTGGATTAGCTGGCCTTGAGAGATCACGAGAGCACGAGAGCGCAATAGCACGAAACGCTGAGAACCCGCGAAGGAAAACAGTCTATATGGAGCCACCGGAAGTTCTGTCTACGTTATACAAGGCGGCAAGTTTTCCCTCTATACTCGTTACTCCTTACGAGAGTGAGTAGTACGTGAGGAAAGTGTGAGAAGTTCTAAGTTTGAGGTCGTTCACTCTTCTTGAGAGCATGTTTGGTGAGATAGCAGATAGATGAATAATACAGGTGGTCTGGAATAGTATGGTATTCTGCAGTTGTGACCAGTTTTTAGTTTAGTGGGAAATTGTAGGCTTAATTTCAGGTTCGAATCCCTCCAAATGTGTGAATGTTTTATGTTTTCCCAATACTTAAACTCGTCTTTCAAGTATGCCAAAACAAATAAAGAGTGCCATGCAAAATAAACAAAATTAATTTGTTTATATAAATAGTAAAGTGTCATTTTTAATCCTGCCAGGATTAAATTGAGAGGCAACCGAGCTTTAACGTAGCAACAAATATATTATAAAAATCTAAATATTTCACTTTGTTTATGTAGCCTAAGTTACTTAAAAATTATCGGTAATAATATAACAAGAGAGTGAGGATAAATTGAAAATAATTTGACAGAACTTTCGAAAACTTGTTGCCAAGCAATAGTCATGAAAGCCCATAGGGCTTGAGTAGCTATTGCCAAATGGCAACAAGTTTGAGAAAGATACTGGAGAATTATTTTCTAATTTATCCAACTCTCGACTTATATTTAATTAGATTATTTTTTGACTTAGCTGTTGAGGTCGATTCATCCAACTTAAAAGATTTTGAACTGGGTCCATATCGATTGATTATTTATTAATGTAGTCTTGGAAGTTGTTTCCAAAATTTGTTGGTGTATTTCTGTATCTAAAATGAAACTAAATCGATTTTTTTCACACATTTTACTTGACGAGTTGACAGAGCGTTATTCTCTTTATAATAATGACAGGATTGGTTAAAACGCAGATACGTGACATACAATGAAGCATTTCATTGGTTTTGAGTAATAATAATAATCATTGTGAATTATACAAGATGGTGACAGTAAATAATTAAAAGCAATATCAATTATCTATATGACCTAACATAGACTTGCTTGTGTTAAATTAAACCAAATTTAAAATTTAAATTTAGTTGATTCAACTGGATGGAATTCCTGTTATGCAAAGCAGAAAAACAGATAAACTCTCGCCCAAAAATCTGTTCCTACTGAAGTAGACTTTGAAACAACGCCATCCAAATCACTTCCGTCATGTCAGCGTTGCCTTTGTATCCAGTAAAGAGGACGACGGCCACTTTAAGGCATAGCACGGCAGTGCCTGCCACTTTGATTGCGGCGACGATGGCAACCAACTTATACAGGATGGTCCATTTAAAGTGTTATCAGGAAATATCTCGGAAACTATAAATTTTACGCAAAAATGACCTAGACGAAAAACAATCTTACAAAAGAGGGCCATAATAACGAAATATTGGTTTTGTCCTAGATGGCGCTGTTGTCGCTAAATCATAGTCAACTCAATTTTTTTAAATGAAAACCCCTATTTTTTATTAAAGAATCAGATTCCTCGTTAAAAAAAGAAGAATTTATTTAGTTCACTTTTTCGTCAGCATGATAGATGACGCTGTAATCGCGAAAAATGATGTTGCTTTCGGACGTTCCTGTATTAGAGCTTATGCTTAATTTAATTAAAATCTAAAATAAAATGCAATTTAAATTTACCCCATATGATTTTAGACAGAATGTAAACAATCAGATGAACCATATTTTATAAAAATGGCAATTGAATGTAATGAGACTATTTGTGATTTTAGATGTGCGTGTTAGTGGATGCGCTTGCACGCACACAAACAAAAACTAACAAACTCACACGCACACAAACTCAAATAATACACACACACACACACAGCCGCGCGCATAAGCTCAACTACTTAGGTCATATGCCGCCATTCCGCCCTGATCTGCGTTTTAGGTATTATGGTCAACAGCAACGCGGGTTTTCTCTGGACGGTCACCCATCCAAGTACTACCCGCGCGCAACGTTACTTAACTCGCGTTATCGCTTAGATCAGTTCTAACGAGTGTAGCCATGGCCGTTGACACTTTCATTATTATTTGTCTATTTGTTAACATGTTAGTATTAGGGAAGCCACAGGGATAATTTTAATGTGGTAAAAATATTTGTCGGCTGTGGGAATTGAATCTGGGTTCTCAGGATCCACAGGCCGACTCAATACCACTAACCCACCCACTCCTTATTTTCTTAAATCACTTAATTTAAAGTTCATCGTAATCCATCTAACAAAATGTGCATTAATGAATATTCATCAGTGGGATTAAAGTTCGCTATCACGAAACTGGAAACACTATCATCTACTAACTCCGGATCTTGTTACTTTGCGTAACGTAAGTTTGACAGTTTGTTAGTACAACTGCAAGGGATGAAACTTTGTTCACTTAATAAAGTTACTAACTGCAAGTTTAGCTTAATTGTCGGTGAAGCGGATAGCGCATCTTTGTGCTAGTGGAAGTGTTAATTACTTGACATTGGACAAGTAAATTGTTTGGCATTGTACGCCGTTGGTCGCGGGTTCGAATTCCGCGCGGGGTATGGATATTTGTACAGTATTTGTAAAGATGTAAATTATTCTATATAGAAGCCAATAAAAATGTAATTTTTAATAGTATATTATAGTACAAGTTACAGAAGACAATCTTTTCTAGAAGAGTTCGAAATTCGCTTTTTCAAGTAATAGTATATAACCAAGGTTCGTCAGTTCGAATCCGCCTGTCGACAAAGTATGATTTGTCGTTAAAATAAAAAATACAATTACTTGTATTAATCATACTCGGGCGCTATAAGCTAGTCACTTATACATATGCCTTAAAAGTAAGTAACATTGACTCAGAAAACCGGCAGTACGGCAGCGTAAAAACTGCGGCTCGGTGTGCCCGGTAGGCCCAGGCCCGACTCGGGCTGTAGCGCCAGTAAAGAAGAAGAAGAAGTATATTACATAATAAGTTAGGAAGGTGATATTTTACTTGACGAAGCGGTTGTTTGAGCATTTTAATCCACTGATGCTGGGTTGAATGAAAGTTTTATCGGTTCATTAGCAACTAACGGTTCGATAAATTTCAGAAAATCGCTATTGATACTGGTACTAGATAAACAATTCTTTAACTAAAGAGCTCTTTATTTTTTTCTTGCAACCCAGCATCTGTCAAGTAAAAACACTTTCCTGACGTATTATGTATACTACCTTTTCTAAAACCGTTTAATTTAATCAATAATTAATCATAAATTATTCAAAATGTTTAATTTTTTGATATGAATTGTATTGACAGCAGACTACGTATCCAAGGTTACAAAAAAAAGTTAAGTAAAATACAAAATAGTCAAGTAAAATCTTTACCAGACTGTTTTGTACTTTACCAGACTGTTATTTTTGTTGTAGCTTTGGATACGTACTTCACTTGGTGATTTAAGCAAAAATATATTTTCTGTAACTCGCAAGAAACTGCCAACCAGGCAGCAGAAAGTTATATAGGTAACCATGGGACTGTGTTTATAGTTAGACTTCCACCTAAGGAATGGCGCTAATAGTCTTTATGTGAGGACAACCAATTTAGGAAACTACAATATCAGCAATCATTGGTTACTAGATTGTTCCTGTAGTTGTCATTTGTATATATTTCAAATTTTTTAATCTGTCAAAATATCCAATGAATTTTTATTTGTGAAATAATTTCATATAAATAATGTCATCAACTAATATCAATTGTTGTGTAAAAAAACTGCACTGCTACTGGTAAGTAAGTGATCATATAATAAATAATATTTAGATGAGGAAGTCATAATATATTTTCAAGTTCACAAGGATTGGATAAAACTGCGATTGAAACAGTTCAAATTATAAATAAATTGTATATACGAGTATATTTTAATAAATGTTATATTGTATTAATGAATTTTTATTTGATGTAGTATAAATAAATATAAAATAATAATAAAAATTACAAGCTGCCTAAATATGCATATCGGGTTGCCTATATACATGACTTTAGTTAGACTTCCACTACTCAGATGGCGCAAAATACAGTCCCAGTGCGTAACATGGCAGTTTCTTATCTATAGTAGTATATTATGATCTGTGCTGCCAACTATCAGGAATAATTTTTCAAAAACAGTCAAGTAAAATACGTATCCAAGGCTACAACAAAAAAATAACAACAACGAAAACAGTCTGGTAATGATTTTACCTGACTCTTTTGTATTTTACCTGACTGTTTTTTTTTTTTGTAACCTTGGATACATAGTCTGTTGTGAATACAATTCATATCAAGAAATTTATACATTTTGAGTTATTTATGATAAATGATTGATTAAATTAAACGGTTTCAGAAAAAATATTATAGATAATACATCAAGAAAGTGTTTTTACTTAACTCAGCAGATTAAAAAACTTGGCCTGCGGCCTCGTATTTCAAACTACCACTTCGTCAAGTAAAATATCACTTTCCTGACTTATTATGTAATATACTATTTTGATACTCAAATTGGTCAGAAAGCTAGGCACTTTCTTGCCGGTTTCAGAAAAAATTAGTATTCATAATTTATAATGCATGTAATAACCTTAAATTTATTTTATTTTTTTTGTTTCAGAATCCTGGCGCAGACATCAGTTTCCACTCGGTAAGTCGCTATTTTTATCATTAATACAAGAACGACAATACTCTTTAACAAACTTCAATATTTCTCCGCAATATGAGACATTTCTATTTTCTTCTGAATTGATAGAGTTTGATCGATTATACTTCTACAAGAAAATATTGTTTTACAACTAAGTTTCAACGTCAATCGTCTGTTTAAAGTTAAACACGTGGAAATAGCGATGAGGCATGATTCATATTTCAATTTCAAATGTATTTCTTAATTTTGCACATGATTGATCAACTGCTGAAGCATTATTTTATCAGCTTTATACTTTATAAACTAGAAGAAAAGTAGATAAAAGCTTTTATAATATTGTATGTACAAACTTTTACATTATTTTTAATGATTTATTATTACATATGGTCTATTTAAAATTAGTTGTAAGCGACTGTGTTTTATAGCAAAAGTTAGATTTATTTTGAAGTAAAGCAAGAAGTAACGCAGTTGAAGTAAATTAAGAAGTAATGTAAGGAAACTTAATACGCCCAATTTATTTCTATTAATCAATGATATGATGAATTTGGGTTTCTTTCGTTTAACTTTAACATCTCTTGTTTGAACTTCGTCGTGCTTCAAAAAGTTTTCAGTAATATATAACAAGAGAATAACAATAAATTGAAAATAATTTGACAGATCTTTCGAAAACTTGTTGCCAGGCAATAGTCACGAAAATCCGTAGGTAAAATCCTATTTTTTGTCAGACTCCTGACCAGAAGCGGATTTAAAATATTTCGGGCCTTAGGCAAAATATTTATTTCGGGCCCTTTAGGATATAAAATTCTGCATCTAATCCAATAAACAAAAATAATTTTACATGCTTCGTAACAACACAAATTAGATCTGAAAATAACTAAATTATCGAAAGCCATGAAATTGAAACAAAATTAACAAATGTTTAACGTTTTATGTGTCAAAATTAATGACACAATAAATAAATAAATTATTTTGATCAATATATATATATCCGGTTTCATCAACAAAAATTAAATTTTAAACATGGTTTAAAAAAATAAAAGCAAATCGAATGTATGACAGTAATGTTAATTATTTCATTTGACATGTAATTTTGATTTGCTTTTATTTATTTAATCCATGTTTAAAAATTAATTTTTGTTGGTGAAACCGGCTATAAGGGCCAGTTTTTCACTCACCGATTAAAGTTAATCATGATTAAATAACAATGGAAACTATGGTTTCCATTATTATTTAACCATGATTAATATTAATCGAGAGTAAACCGGTGTTCGAAAAACTGGCCCTAAACGTCAAACATTTGTTTAATATGTTTCAATTCCATGACTATCGATAGTTTTGAGGCTATTTTCGTTATTTTCATATCTAATTTGTGCCGTTACGAAGCATGCAAAATTAATTTTGTCTATTGGATTAGATGCAGAATTTTATCTCCTAAAGCTTCTATTTGAAGCTGTCTTGCTCAAAATAATTAGGGAAGCAGGAAATTATAAAATTATGATTTTACATGTTAAATACCCATGGTCGAGAGTCGCGGTCACCATCCTGTATATATATTTCTATTATTTAAACTAAAAGCTTGAATCCGCGCCCTAAAATTTTTGGGCCCTAGGCTATTGCCTCTTTAGCCTAGGCTAAAGTCCGCCTGTGCTCCTAACATAACCTATTTGTATTTATTAGACATGTCAAATTGTATTTTCGCCTTTACCTGGCGTTGTTCCAACTGTGGAATAAAAAGATCTCCGGAATTGTATTGCCAACTGTAACAAATCCTTTTGATCACTCTGTACTATAGTCTATTCCAGTTAAAAATGATAGCATTGTGTACACGACCGGTTTTGCTGTTCTCACAACCTTCCACCCCTCAATTTCACTAATCTTTCATTTAATATACGATCCACAAAATTCATAAAATAAATAAATTGCATGTTAGTCATTACCTCCGCTGATTAAACTTCTATGTAGGTTATCGAATTCTAAGAAATTTTCAAAGTAATTTGCACCTGGATACCTTTTACCTTACACAGATATTAACTACCTTCTCTTAAATCTAAATCATAATAAATTATTCTCTCGAACACTGCGAAGTGTAAATCTTGGCTATTAATAATAACCCTATTCTGATGAATATTCCATAACACGTCAATAAGTGTTCTACCCTAATCTGGAAGCAGCGGGGTCATAGGCGTACTGGGAGTTTTTATATGGGGCTAGAAATTTAGTATCTTCAGTTAGTTTGTCTTTTTTACGACACTGGCAGAAAGTACATTTTTTCGCTCAATTGAGAGATGAAAGAAAAAATCTGGTGTAGTTACCATACGACTTTTTTATACACAGCATATTTAATATTTAGAATATATAACATTATTGAACATGTAATTTAGTTTTTCAGTAATTTAGCATTTATTTGTTTGAAACATATAAAATATCAAATTTGTTTACTAACAATTTATTAGTAATGTTGACTACTTTATGTCCAACTTTACTGATGAGGCATATACAAGATGTCCGTTTTGATATAGCATCAAAAACGTTGAATTGAACACATGATTTGCTCCTTGCGTTTGACAAATATTATATGACATATAAATGTTAAACATGTTTATGTTTTTTTGTTTCTATTGCTACTATGATTATTGGAATATATTATTAAATATATAAATTAGTTTTTCTCAAACTTATGATGGGTTGCAAGAAAAAACTAAAGAGCTCTTTAGTTAAAGAATTGTTTATCTAGCAACAGTATCAATAGCGATTTTCAAAATTTATTGAACCGTTAGTTGCTAATGAACCGATAAAACTTTCATGCAACCCAGCATAAGACGCATATACAGGAAAATTGCAAATAATAATACTTTTTTCGTAACTGATTTCATTTTTGAAATAAATGGAATTTATTGTTTTGTGTGTCCAGTAAACTTCCTCTTCCGGTTTTTCAATTTCATTCAAAATCAACTCAGCTCTTTGTATTTTCATGAAACTTACAATTACCAAGTTTCGTTAACAAATCTTATCTCGTTCATGAGATATTGCATACTCGGACACACATCCATCCACACACACACAGACATCATTTAGAAAATGATTAAAACGGATTCAGTGGACCTCAAAAGACGTATTTCCGCGAAAATCTCTTCAACGATTTTTTCACGATTCCAATACTTCCTTGTACTGTGTAAGTAAAAATGACATTTATGGCTTACACAGGGTCCTGTTGGTAACAGCATCGGTCTCCAAAGAGTAATTATTCAATTTCTGTGGACAAATGACGATCCAAAATCCTACTTTTTCTATCGATCTCTCTTATCTCGTGAACTCTAGCTGTGAATGAATGAGGTACGAAGCGTGAGTAATGAATATAATTTGCATTTACCGAGCAAGAGTTCGTGCTTACTACAACTTTATAAAAAGTACGACTTTTTATTTTTAGAGATATTTTTTATCACGTTTGGTGGAATTTAGGATTGTAATCTATAGAATTGGCTTGATTAAGGATGCGAGAAAATATGATTTGAATATATGCAGTGTCACGATCGTTATGAATATTAACGATTTGAATTCTGTTTTCAGTTTTCAGTTATATTCACATGAATAAGCGTACGTTGTATGTCAGAACCAGAAGCCTTGCTTATCAAAATTGCCCGTAACTATTTTATTACCACTTCCGTCACATGAGATCGAAATATCAATAATTCTATTATGGTATTTTATTTATTTATTTATTTTGGCTTTATTGACCACGTAAGGTCAAGGGTGAGGTTCAACCGAGGGCTGTTCTTCCATCTAAATGTTGCAAAGACATAACAAATATCCATATTCTAGACGGGATTTGATCCCGCGACAAATTGCGTGCATTACTCAATCGGTAGACACTCGACTATTGAACGTAGTTTTCTGAAAAGTTTGTAGTTGAGAAATTAGTCGGTATTCAAAAAAACTCGAATCCTCAAAATTTAAAATAAATATATCATCACGCCTTTTACTATTAATGGGTGTGGCACTCTGCCGAAGTAAGTGATATATTTTGCGCGTAAAGTGCGGTTACCAGCAGTCAAATCATGGCCCCCAAAGATGCTAGTGGAAGGGGAGCCACAGGGGTAGTTTTTAAAATGGTGAACATTATTATTATCTTTTTGTTTCATTTTCAGTTACTGCATTGTGTGGTCTTTTCTTTCATATATAAGTGCAGACTGTCGCTTTCATCTTTTCTAATCTTGTAGATTCGTTGTTAGTTTCCTTATTAGATTCGTTGTTAGGAGTAAACGTGAGTAATTTGAGATTTTTTATGCATACGTTATGTACGTTGAAGAAAGAAAATGAATGGTAAGTGAAAAGGAATGATGTGATTGAAGGTTTGTTGTGTGATAATAATTTCGAGTGTAATAAATGAATGAGTTTATATGGAGTGATCTATGAATGTGGTTGAAGTGAGGGTGGTTTGTTTGGATGAAAATGTTTGACGATGACTGGTTGTTTGATGAGTGTGATGAGTGAATGTTTTATGAGTGATTTTAGGGTTCGTGCTACCCCATTTGTTGGGATATAGCGTGAAGATATGTATGTATGTATGTATGAACATTGTTTGTAGCCTGTGGGAATCGAACCAGGGTTCTCAGGATCCACAGGCCGACTTGATACCACTGAGCAAGCTACCCTCAAAATTTAAAAGGTTAAAATAAATAAATTCAATGCTATTCAATATTTTCTTTTTTTTTTAAATCAAATTTGGGAATAGAATTTGAGTAAAATTGGCAACTTTCAATATGTCATACATATAGCTTTGTCAAATGATTCTTTTCTTATCTTCACGTTTAAAATATGTATGTGACAGATAAACGTGATTCATTTGTTCCCGTTTTTATGACTAACTATATGCATAGTATCAATTTCAAACAAGTTTTAAAATTAATTTCAGCAGCAATGAAATATGTAAAATGAATTGTGTTAAATGATTTAAATGCAAAAATTATTTTTGTGGATTTGGTAATCTCGGTTAGATTGCAACAACCGACAAAAAATTTTCAGTAATAATATAACAAGAGAGTGAGAATAAATTAAAAATAATTTGACAGATCTTTCGAAAACTTGTTGCCAGGCAATAGTCACGAAAGCCCGTAGGGCTTGAGTGCCTATTGCCAAATGGCAACAAGTTTGAGAAAGATACTGGAGAATTAGTTTGTAATTTATCCAACTCTCTAGTTATATTTAATTAGATTATTTTTTGACTTAGCTGTTGAGGTCGATTCATCCTACTTAAAAGAATTTGTACTGGGTCCATATCGATTGATTACTTATTAATGTATTCTTGGAAGTTATTTACAAAATTTGTTGGTGTATTTCTGTATCAGAAATGGAACTACATCGATTTTTGTTTCACACATTGTACTTGACATGTTGACAATTTTAAATAATTATTAGACAACTACCTTCAATTTGTCACAAACGAAAAGTGCCTACAGAGATTATTCCCGGGAATAATCACAAGGGCTTTATTCTCAGTATAATAATGACAGGATTGGTTAAAACACAGACACGTGACATATAATGAAGCATTTCATTGTTTTTGAGAACGTCAAAAAATAATCACCACAATAAAATTATGTAACAGACAGGATGTACAAGAAATAATCGTTTGCAAAATTGTTGACTAGATTGCGTCTTTAAGACACATGTCATGTTATTCACCTTTTGGAACACGCGCGAGCGTCTGAGGCATTTGACACATTCAGCGAAATTATTGCGATCTAGCATTTATTTAGTATAAATGCCGTAGTTTAAGATAGTTCGTAGATGATAGTAGATGATAGTAGAAGATAGTATACAATGTAGCAGTAGGTAGCACATAGTTCGAAAGTAGTAGATAGTACGTAAGTAGTTAATAGTTATGATTCGCGAGTAGAAGAATATTCGAGGGTGTCTATCCCGAGAATATGATGCTATTAATTTGTTATTTGTTGTTTAATTAATTCATTATCTTTATTTTATGTTGATTTTTATTATGTTGTTTTAATAAAATATTTACCACTCGCACCTGCAGCATTCATTACTTATTATCCAACTTCAGCACGTTGACACTCAGTGGTCAAGATAAATTCTCATTTTGACCACCATGATTTGTTACAATTACCCCTATGGCTCCACTTATATCTTTGGGCGGGCAGGCGTAATTTGATGACTGGTAACCGCACTTTCCTCTCATAAATATATCACTTAGCGAGATCTGCTACGGCAGAGTGTCACACCTATTAATAAGTACGAGTCGTAATAACATATTTATATTTACTTAATTTATTTAATTCTCTACTACTTTAATTAGAAATATTTTCTTGTAAAATAAACAAAGAAGCATTGATACTAGAAATTTATTTTTTATTTTAATCATCTATGATGCAAAAAGTGGATGTATAATTTTGATTCAATCTTCTCATTACCTCGCCTTTTATATTTATAAGTCCTTAGATGATTTAAAATAATTATACTATATGTCCCATGAACATCAGACGCCCTTCCCGATTCTTATTTGCACGTGTCGCGCCATACTCCACACAAACACACGTACACACACCCCCTCACCACGATAATTCTGGCGTTGACACCCGCCCTTCAATGAGTTTAAAATATTCGCACCGCGTCGTCAAAGTACCGCACAGTCTTGCCAGTGACATATCTCACCGCGAATCCAACCCTGGCTCGTGGTTTGCCACTCTAACGCTTACTTCCGCCAGCAGGAACAGATGAATTCTTCAGTAACAGGAAACAGGATTTAGCAAAGGAAAGGTTAGGGTAAAGGTCTCGTAAAAGGAGGTAAAAGTGATGTCTTACACGGTGGTGTCGTTTATCTTTGTGTAGTTTTGTAAGTGGAGAAAGTGATGGTGGAGAAAGGGGAGAAAATAATGGGGGTTTTTATAAAGATGTGTTAAATGCTAAGAAATTATTTTCCGTCATAAATACGAGGTGTGGCTATTAAATAACGAGACTGACGCTGTTACAGACGAAGTACGCAAGCGCCAAACACGAGCGACCGTCAGCTTTTTAGCATGAAGCATTCTCTTTCGAATGCAGTACCTCTCGCTTCTGTAAACAAAGAGATGTGTTAAATGCTAAGAAATTATTTTCCCTCATAAATACGAGGTGTGGCTATTAAATAACGGGACTGACACTGCTACAGACGAAGTACGCAAGCGCCAAACACGAGCGACCGTCAGCTTTTTAGCATGAAGCATTCTCTTTCGAATGCAGTACCTCTCGCTTCTGTAAACAAATCCGTATCGTCGTAGTATTCGTTCTAATTAGAGTTGTTGTTTTGTTTCGCCGAAAAAATGTTAAGTGCAAAATTAGAGCAACGAATTGTTGTGAAATTTCACATGAAACTTGGCAAAACTGCTATTGAAACTTATAATTTATTGAAAAAAGTGGAAGGACAAGTCATGGTTTCTCCATCAAAACAATGCGCTGGCTCATTCCGCAATGTCTGTATTTCTAGCCAAGTACAGCATCTCAGTGTTGGACCATCCACCTTATTCGCCAGATCTTGCACCGTGCGACTTCTATCTGTGTCCTAAGGTAAAATTTGCCTTAATAACAACAATATTTGAGCTTTGAAAGAGAAATCGGCACGCGTTCTGAAGGAGCTGACAGAAGAAGACTTCCAGCATTGTTTCGAACAATGGAAGATTCACATGGAGCATTGTAGGGATAGAGGGGGGGTGTATATTGCAAGTGATAATAAGTACATAGGTATGGAATCACGCCACGTGCCAGAAACAACTGTTTTCACCCTTGGTACATAAATAACTATTCTTTTATCGATTTCTTAGTTTCTTATTGTTTATTTTACACTTCTTGTCTCCTGTTACTTTCCGAACGATAATAATAGATACCCTTACGGCAGTGTTCTCAAATGTGCTATATTTAGGGCATAGGGTATCTAATTTCCGAAAGGAAATCTTGAACTAGCAATTTCACTGTTCCTAATTAGTAGAGTACAACACATTATTAGGATACATCGTCGAAACTTGTAACAGTTGTAGGATTAACTTCTAATTAGGTAGAGTTGTGCTCTACAACTTCCTAAGGTGATATGATACATTTGCAAACTTTTCAAGTGTGTAAAACTTGTACACGCACTGAAATTGCAATTCTGTGTTTCAGTTTAATTCGCTTTATTAACAAAATGATATTGAATTTATAAAAGTGTACTTGGTTTAATGGAATTAACGGTTTAAATGATTTGATTCACAGCAACACAAAAAAGAGAAAGTTCGAGAGAGAGAGTACAGAATAAGATATTCCTACGTATTTTGGTGCGCTAAATCCGAATCCACGATCAGAATTTCGGTTTTGGTTCATGGTTCTGCCCTAACCTGAAAATAACCTTAAACCTTAAAAACTGTTTTATTGCAAAAGTACCTAGTATTTACCGAACGGTGTTGGGTAAACACACGGTTTCCGAACAGTTTTGAAATATACAGTATGTCCCAAAAATAACGAAACTTTTAATTTAAATCATAGAACACGTAGCGCAATCTATTGAACATACACATTGTTAGAAAGATACATCTTTCCTCTTTCGAACTCACACAACTTCATGCAATCAGGTGACAGTTTAAAAATTTACGCGCATTTTAATGACAGTAGTTTTTGTATTTATGTTATAAAAATACAATGGAACAACGAGCAAATATTCAATTTTGTGTTAAACTTGGAAAAAAATTGCTGAGACATACGAATTGATGAAAAAAGTTTATGGTGATGATTGTTTATCTCGTTCACAAGTTTATAAGTGGTTTGCAAAATTTAAAAATGGTCGTGAAGATTTAAATGATGATGAAAGATCTGGACGTCCAAAAACCGGAAATCGTGCTGAATTAGTCGAAAAAGTGCGTGAAATCATTGCTGTCGATGCGAATTTTACTGTTAGAATGTTGGGTGAAGAATTAAATACGAGTAAAAATACTATTTGGAGAATACTAACTGAAGATTTGGGTAAAAGAAAGGTTTGTTCACGTTTTGTTCCACATGAATTAAATGAAGACCAAAAAGTCGCTCGTATAAGTCAACGAATTTTTGATGGAAATACATATTTGTGTCATCGACCACCCTCCGCATTCGCCTGATCTATCACCATGTGACTATTATCTTTTCCCAAAATTGAAAATTGCCATGAAAGATCGTTTTATGATGATATTCCAGCCATTCAAGCAGCCGTGACACAGGTGTTAAAGAACGTTCCTGTAGATGGCATAAACAAATCTATGCATGCTCTAGTTGATCGTTCTAAAAAGTGTATTGATTCAAATGGAACCTATTTTGAATAAATATTAAGTTTCAAACATAATACAATGTGTGTTTTATTTTATATCTAAAGAGTTTCGTTATTTTTGGGACAGACTGTGTATATAAAACTGTCAATCTTGGACGGAGGCGCGGAAGAACTATTTAACTATTTTTCTGAGAAACAATTAGAGGAGCCAATAAGTACATATTTCAAAATTAATATTGAAATTCCTGCATTTCTATACGCATCATCCTATAGACTTACTAATGCTCTTATTTCAGTTGTTTAGTGGTGTCTCCAGTTTCAGTTTCAGTTATCATTACTGTAATTTCAATCACGTGCTCTACGTACATCAGTCGTTTACATTTGCATACCGTAATTACTAATATAATTGCAAATTGCTATTTCAACTAGAGTTACAGTATATACAACATCAAGGTGTTCATTTTCTTGTACTTTGAATTCGCGAAGCTGAAGATTGAAGATAGTATTAGTTACTCATACAACTTAATATCAAAATCCTCTAAGGAATATCATTATTTATTTATTTATTTTATTTGTTACTCTGCACAACAGGAACTTAATCCCAATTACAAAAGCTTATGGTGGAATATGAACCACTCAGACACAATCGTATTTTTGTAGTAGAAGTCAGTGAGATTTGAACGCACGCCTTCTTGGTTGTTAATTAAGAAACGTAAGTTTTACCTCGCTTTTATCCACTGGGCTACGATTGCCTGTATAATAATATACAAGGGCAGGGTGAAAAGTCCCTGAAAAATAAAACAGATGGCGCCACAATCACAAATCTCATGTGACACTTAACTAGAACGCATTAAAATTTTCAGACTGATATGTCATTCAGTTCTGTTTTGACACCCATCGAAAGCAAGCAACCTTGAAGATTTTTGAAAACATGGAAAATAGTGAATTTCGCGTCTTGATTAAACATTATTTCTTGCGTGGAAAAAACATTATGCAAACCAAAGCATCGCTTATTAAACATTATGGGGACTCCTCACCAGCGATTGGAACGATTCACAAGTGGTTTACTGATTTTCGTTGTGGTAATATGACCAAAAAGGACGCCGAACGTTCTGGTCGTCCAATTGAGGTTACAACGCCAGAAATCGTTGATAAAATCCATGGTATGATATTGGACGATCGGCGAGTTAAAGTGCACGAGGTTGCTGAGGCTATGTGCATCTCAACCGAACGGGTATGAAACATTTTGCATACATTTTTGGATATGAGAAAGGTATCAGCCAGATGGGTGCCGCATTTGCTCTCTGTTGACAACAAGCGCGACCATGTGACAAGTTCAAAGGAGTGTTTGGCGATGTTCAACCACAATAAGAAGGATCATATTCTCCAGATTTGGCCCCGTGCGATTTTTATCTATTTCCAAACTTGAAGAAATGGCTCGGCGGAAAGAGATTTGGCTCCAACGATGAGGTCATCGCTGAGACAAACGCCTATTTTGAAAGATTGCCAAAATCGTATTATTTGGAAGGGATCGAAAAATTATAAAAACGTTGGACGAAGTGTATCGAGCTACAAGGAGATTATGTTGAGAAATAAAATATGTTTTGACCAAATAAATCATTTCTTGTTTCATTTTTCAAGGAGTTTTCATCCTGCCCTCGTATTAAATCAAAATGTTTGCTATACAAGAAGCAAAAACAGTCTTTTTATTAACATAAATAAAATATGTCTCCGTTGAGAAGTCCTCTATTAATTTATATTTCAAGTTGATGAAATTGTGCTTGATTTAAATATAAATAATAGTATGAATTCAAGCAACCACAACAGCTCAGCAGAGCTTTAAATTTCGAAAGCAACACAGCAAAAGCATTAATGAAGTTTAAATGTTTAAAGCACCAAGCTCCTGATAAAGTAAAATCCGGAAAAATGATTAATGAACCTGCCTGAAAGTTGAATTATTTCTTATAATTTCGGCAGTTGAGTTAGAAAGGATTGGTAGTATAATTAAACGATGAATTTATAAGGCCAGAGCAGGTCAAATTAATAAATTTTATTACCAAAGTGTCTAAAGAAATTACGAAGATTAAATAATTTATTTTCTGTTGTAATTTCTTGGCCATTATTTAGCAGAAAATTATTGAGGGCGTAAATATGTTTTTATATTTTCTGCTAGCACGCGATTATAAATTATTTATAGTGGCTATACATCAACAATAAATATAATAGGGGTAGCACTAAATTCATCCTGCAATTAATCTTTCGTTTCATATATTCAATCGTAATCATTCGTTTATTCCTAGCGCACGTCGTCAATTTCACCAACATACGAGGGGATATTGGACAATATCTTAAAAACTAGAAGGCGTACGGACTTGGGGATAGGACTATTGGATTCAGCGGATCAACGTACATATGTATGTAAATTTTCATTACAATAATCGTACCAGAAAAACTGTTAGAGCAAATTGTTTGAATATCGTAAAAAACCTAAAAAATAATTACAAATTTCAAAAAAATAAATCGCTTCAAATGAGCTAAAATTTTGCTAATAAGTCAATTCGGACACGGGGAATTCAATGCCGTTGAGCGCAACTTCGTATCACGTTTAGTTTTTGAGATAAAGCCTCCTTTTTACAGCTCAGTTTTTCGAATTTCCAGAGGCCATGTCTCAAAAACTAAGCAAGATATGAAGATGCGCTCAACGGCATTGAATTTCTTGTGCTTCAATTGACTTGTATACAAATTTTCAGCGATTTTAAAAATTTTCAAATTCTTTTCATTTATTTTATTATTTCCTTTCATCGTAACGCCATCTGTTCTTAATCAGTGGAACTTCACCTGATATGATACAAATGTGCGTCATGCTAACATATCAGTGTGTTATTTTCAACTTGCCGTAGTAGTTTATGTTATTGCTATGGTTACTTTCATAAGTAATCATCTGAAAACTAACAGGTCAATAAGTTTCAGAATATCGTTATAGATGCTGTTACTAAATAAACAATTCTTTAACTGAAGAGCTCTTTATTTTTTCTTACTGCCCGGCTTAAGAGCTTTATAAAATATGTAATTTCAATAAAAGCTCAACATCGTTAAGCTTTCATATTCTGCCGTCTGTTCTCTTTTCCAGTCTTTTCAGGAAAATACGAATCTTTTCATAAAATGCACGCTTATTGCTTTCACTGCATTTGCAGGAAATTCTTCTGAAAAACTTCAAGAATGAAATTCATATCACAAATTTTTCAAGTACGCATTGTTTAATGGTTCGGTAGAATTTTAGATATTTTTATTGAGTTTGTACATGAATGGAATTTTAGGCAGATGTTTTGTCCCTGAAAAGGAATTTATGAAGAAGGATATTCTCTACTTCTGTAAATCCATTGTTTTGTTGAATCTGTTTCATTTTAAAGTCCTTGAAAATTTAGTACAGTTCTTGTTTAATATCCTGTTATATTTTAGTAGTTTCCGAGAAAGTTTGATATATATGACATAGTATATTTGTAGCTATCAAACAATTTAAATTATTTTAGAGAAAAATGTTGCAAAGAAAAGTTAATAAAATAGTTATTTATGGACCAAGGGTGAAAACTGGCGTTTATGGCCCGTGGCGCCTTGCGCCTCGTGCTAATAACATGCTCAAAGTCAGAAACGCTAATTTCACCCATGGTACATACAATATTTTTTTCTACGACTGCTATGAAAAGTTGATATTTATGCTTTCAGTTGTCATCGTAAAGTTGATGGTTACTGAGTAATGAACAATAAAATACTTTACCGCGCGTCTCCTATAGCAACAAGCGGTAAAATACTTTACCGCTCGCTTAGAAAAATATAAATTGTTGCTGAAATCTTAATTTATTGAAACAATACTTACAAAATCTAAAATATAGGCTAGATTCATTTTTACACTTTTACACATATTATGCATGAAGTTTGCAGCGCTATAATTTGAAGTTGAACCTGAACGCAGCTGGGCAGCAGTGCCAACTTAATGAGGATGAGAGATGTTCAAATTGAAAGCGAAGTTTTGACAGTTTTGTATATTTATTCCGGAACTTGAAATGGTGTTTGATAAATTTGAGGATAAATCAGATTCTGTGTTATTCTCGTTAGAATTTTCAGTTAGTACGCCAATCACTATTTTCTGAGATTTTTAAGCGCATTTTTTATATATGTATGAAAATTTATCACAAACAATGATTGTTGATAACAGATTTTCAAATTATTTACTTGGATACTGATATCGTCATGGTTACATACAATACAGAAATTGGTGGAACGTAAATTGAACCAGCTCCATATTATTTTTTTATTTTTTTTAGTAAGTAAAGTCGTAGAAAAAATTATGTGTGTGCCTCAAGCGTAAAGTATCTTTATTGCTCTCTCTCTATTGTAGCGCTCGCTTCGCTCGCGCTTCAATAGACCATATTACTATCTCAATACGCATGCTCATAATGCACCAATCATATGCTAGGAAGTACAGCTAAAATGAAACCAATGTATTCTTATAGAAAAAATTGTATTTTTAAAGTAAAATATCATTTTATCTAAATGTAAATGAATGATAATTTTTTTATACAAGTTATATTTCATTTCTTACTATCGGATTCTGCCCTTATAATATATAAATAATCAATACATTCATATTAAAATAAATATTAAAATTTGAAAATTTTAAGCGCCAATTTGCTCTTCTGTCATCTGTCACTGGCCGATAACTTCAAACTTACGTTTTGTTGTGATTGTAATTTGAATTAATTAATTAATAAGGGAATATTTTTTCATTTCTTTCTCAAGAATAGTAAACAGAGCAACATTTCAAATTAAAGATTTCATGTCAACTTCAAACTGGCGACAATAAAACTGTCACAATTTATGCGCACATGCGCATATGCATCACCGTCCGAGTCTCATGGCGACACAAACATTAGTATTGCCAACATAATTGGAAAAAATAGAAAAAAAGTTTGTCACCCTGGCACGCTTTTTTCATTTCATAAATTTTCCGGCAGAGGCGCTTAGAAAGTAATATGGTCCATTACCGAGCACGAGCAATAAAGATTCACTTTACGCTCTTGATACACAAATAACTATTATGCACAACAAAATAACATTTATATACAACCGTGCCAAAAAGAACTAATTCCTATGGATACATAAATAAAATGTCAATTTTTGTTTATTGTGAATACTTGATTTTACAAAATGTCATTTTGACGTATAACCTATGTACATATTTCAATCTCTTTAATATATAATTAAACTATCGTCTATCTTTAGAAATCGACCTTCAATTGTCTCGACAAGAACTATTAATATTCTTGCCTTTCATCCCTTAAGAAGAGCGTCTTAACCAATCTGCGGTATAATGGTGATTACGAAACAAATTTATCAGTCTTTGGATGTGTAAACTACCCCTAAATATTCCACAAGGCACATTTACAAGATATACAAGGAGGAGAATTGAAATTTGATATTTAGGGCAAAAACTACCCTGAATCTTACTTGATACTGCAGATTTTACATTTGATAGTTTACTACATAAGTAAAAACACTTTCGTGACGTATTATGTACACTAGTTTTTCTGAAACGTTTAATTTCTTCCCTTATAAAAATAATAAAAATAGCTGGGGCAGTAGGGTCAGTTCAAGATCAGTTCTGGGCTACATAAAGCGTGCTAATTAAACAAAACTATCCTACCGAGTTACTTTAAAAATCCCAAATAAATACGGCCTTTAGCGGGTTGGCAGGTTGAACCTGTTTGCTATCCTTTTCTAATCAACTTGTGTTCTTTGTTATCCGTGGCGGCATCGCGATTTGTAATAGTATAGAGAGGTTAGAAGCTATTTTTATGATTAACATAAGTAATTTTTGAAAAAATATACAAACTATTATTTATGCAGCTGATGGAAGAGCAATATGCATTGTGTATTTTTTGTAATATAGTAGTCACAGAGGATAATATTACGACACATAATTGCGACTCCGAAATTCATTATTTTGATAGTGCCAATAACAGAATTATAAAAAAAATGGACAGACTCTGATGTTATTTGCTTTTTGACTACATATAAAAAATATAAAGATGACTTAAAACATCCAATTAAAAACGCAATTTAACACACAAACAAAACTAAGCAGATGTCGCTTCGAACATGCATTCAGATTTTAAATTTACCGCCAATGTTTACAACTGATACTGGCCGTATTTATTTGGGATTTTTAAAGTAACCTGCAGGTTACTTGGCACACTTTAAGTAACCTGGAACTAACCTTAAACTGACCCTACTGCCCCAGCTATTCTAGCGGGTTGGTTGATTCAACCCGTTTACTATCTCTATCTAATCAACTTGTGTTCCTTGTTATTCGTGGCAGCATCGCGATTTGTAATAGTATAGAGAGGTTAGGAGTTATTGTTATGAAAAACGTAAGTAATTTTATAATAATATTTTGAAAAAATATACTAAACTATTATTTATGCAGATGATGGAAGAGCAATATGCATTATGTGCTTCTTGCAATATAAGTCACAGAGGATAATATTACGACACATTATTACGACTCCGAAATTCATTATTTTGATAGTGCTGATGACAAAATTATAAAAAAAACAGACCCTGACGTTATTTGCTTTTTGACTACATATAAAAATATAAAGATGACTCAAAACATCCAATTAAAAGCGCAATTTAACACACAAACAAAACTAAGCAGATGTCGCTTCGAACATGCATTCAGATTTTAAATTTACCGCTAATATTTACAACTGACACTTGAGATGCATCATTTATTTGGAAGTAACACGAGTTAGTTCTAGGTCAGTTCAGGGTTGGATCAAAATTTCCCAAACAAATACGGCCACTAGATGCATAATTTATTTGGAAGTAACACGAGTTAGTTCTAGGTCAGATCAGGGTTGAACCCAAAGTTCCTTAACAAATACGGACAAAGTATTCTATACTACGCGATCTCACTACAGAATGAGTACATCTGTTTATAAATGCACTTTTTCGTATTCAACAAAATGGGTGCTCTGTTTCCAAATAGTATTCAACTCTTATTCCCTGAGGTCATTTAGTCCAACATTGCAAAACTTACAAAACAAGTGATGCTTGTTGAATCGTTAGCAATCGGTAAACCGGTACAACATTACCGGTAGCAAATGTACGTTTGAATGAACCAGAACAAGTACATTAACCACTGCTGTCCTGTACGTAGTTATCCTGTTCCTTTTAAACCAAATACATAAAGGAATGCAGGGCCGGCGGAACAGGTAAAACTCGGGTGTCGAGTGAGAAGACGGGGCAACAAGGAAAAAAGGGGAGGGACATTTTTAAACTTAATATAATAAAATAAATAAATATATCATCACGCCTTCTATCCATTACTGGGTGTGGCACTCTGCCGAAACAGATCTCGGTAAGTGACATATTTATGCGCGTGAAGTGCGGTTACCAGTCGTCAAATCACGGCCCCCAAAGATGTTAGTGGTGGAGGAGCCGTAGAAGTAGGTTTTGAAATTATGAAAGTTGTTTGTCACCTGTGGGAATCGAACCAGGGTTCTCAGGATCCACAGGTCGACTTCATACCACTGAGCTAGCCATCCCATGTATGTATATTATAGGTATATTTTCATTCGTAATGTTAGGAGTGGTAGTATTTATTGTGCGCGCGTACTCCGCGCATACATTTTCTGCCGATCTTGAACGAATATTTTTTAAAAGTAATTTAAAAACGTTTGACAACGGAAAATATACGCAGATTTTTGAAATATCTTACTGATATATATTTTTTGTCAGGATATTGCAGTGAGGGTAAATAAAAAATGGTTTAGGTCTAAATTGGGGTTCACTTTAGGGTTAGATCACATAGTAAGATAAATTGACCAAGTACGGTCAATTGCATATCAGGTTCACATTTTATCTGTTCCCAAACTCGTGTATGTGGAACAACATTCCTGTAAACAAATCGACGGAAAATGAAACGAAATACCAATTTTAATGAGTACGTTTGTCAATATACAGGATGGTGACCGTGACTCTCGAACATAGGATTTTAACATGTAAAATCATAATTTCCCAATTTCCTGCTTCCCTAATTGTTTGAAGCAAAAATCTTCAAATAAAAGATATAGGGCATAAAATTCTGCATCTAAGCCAAAAAACAAAAATAATTTTGCGTGCTTCGAAACGCTACAAATTAAAAAATAAAATAAATAAATATATCATCACGTCTTTTACTCATTACTGGGTGTGGCATTCTGCCGAAGCAGATCTCGGTAAGTGATATATTTATGTACATGAAGTGCGATTACCAGCCGTCAAATCACGGCCCTCAAAGATGTTAGTGGAGGGAGAGCCACAGGGGTAATTTTTAAATTGGTGAAAATGTTTTGTCGGCTGTGGGAATCGAACTAGGGTTCTTAGGATCCACAGACCGACTTGGATTACCACTGAGCCATTACCCCATATAAAAATTAGATCTGAAAATGACTAAAATTGCCAGAAAACTATCAATAGCCATGGAATTGAAACAAAATCTCTTCTTATTTATTAAGACTCAATTCCACATCGCAATTGACATTTTGTTTTTGTATTATTTCAATAGCTGTGAAGCAGTTTGCGATTTTTGTCGGTAGATGGCACAACGGGTTGCTCCGTAGCTCTCATATCATCTTACCGGCTTACATAGTTTATCATCAGTCAGTTCAACTAAGACAGTATCACAGTTCACTAGTCCCTAGTTGGTCTAGTTGGATAATTGATCGCACCATACTGATGAGTCCCTCAAGGACGAAACGCGTCTATGATTAAAGCTGAACTGACCAGCTGTTTGATGATGACCTGATAAGTTGATTCAAACGTGCTGTAAATTTTTTTGTGGAATTTGTGACAAGTGATGGAAAATTATTTTTTTCTTTCTTTTTCTTATTTATTTGACAGATATATTAATTTCTCATAAGCATTTCGCTTTTGTCTTTCTAAATTATATTTAAGAAATAAAAAATGGAGATCCATATATCGTAAATTTAAAAGAAATCAACGATTATCTTTATTTCTATTATATTATAATTTAATTAGAAGATAAGAAAATATATTTAAATATAATTTTTAACTGAAGATAAAATTAAATAAATATTAAATTTTCCATTTGTAAACTAATATTTGCGTTATTATAACAGTACTAATATAATAAATTTTATTTAATTAGGATTAAAATTCTATTTGCATTATTATGAAATGTAAAGAGAATTTAAATGATGTAATTTGAAAATGTATTTACCTAAAATAAATAATTGAAAGTTGTTATCTAAATACTATAATCCTGATTCCTTTTTCGAATTTTTCCATAATTTGTTTTTGGTATTTACATTAGCAACAGAAACAGAAATGTGAAGGTCGTAATATTTGCGATTTATGATAAGAACTTTATCGTGTATAAAACAAATTATAAATGAATAAAAACTGTTTATTGGTTCCTTTGAAACATAAAAATACATATATTTCGGTCGAAATAAATCTAGAACGGTTATAAGTAATGTCAAAAGATTTCGTTCTTAATGGTGAAAAGAAAATAATATGAATTGAATGTTAGTTAACTCATTTTTCATATTTTTGACAGTTGATTTCATTATAGGGTAGGTATTATTACCTAATACATATTGCATGAATACAAAAATTTGAATAGAAAATATATTACAAGTAATATATACTAGATTTCCTGACTTTATCGATAAAATTGTTGGTATGACGGAAATAAAGTGCATACAAAATTTGAAACAATACTTATAAAATTTAAAATATAGGTTAGATTCATTTTTACACTTTTACACAAATTATACATAAAGTTTGTTGCGCTATGATTTGAAATTGAACCTGAACGCAGCTGGACAGCAGTGCCAACTTAATGAGGATGAGGGATGTTAAAATTGAAAGTGCAATTTTGACAGTTTTGTATATTTATTCTGGAACTTGAAATGGTGTTTGATAAATATGAGTACAAATTAGATTCTGTGATATTCTCATTAAAATTTTTAGTTAGTTCGCCAATCACTATTTTCTGAGATTTTTTAGCACATTTTTTATTTATGTGTGAAAATTTATCACAAACAATGATAGCTGATAACATATTTTTTTAATTATTTACTTGGATACTGATATCGTCATGGTTACATAGAATAGAGAAATTGGTGGAACGTGAATTGAACTAGCCCCATATTATTTTTTTAAATTTTTTAGTAAGAAAAGTCGTAGAAAAAATTATGTGTGTGCCTCAAGCGTAAAGTATCTTTATTGCTTTTTCGCTCTATTGCAGTTTGAAGGATTAGGGACATTTCTTCTTCTTCTTCAATGGCGCTACAGCCCAAATCGGGCCTGGGCTTACCGGGCACACCGAGCCGCAGTTTTGACGCTGCCTTACTGCCGGTTTCCGTAGTTCGTGTTACTTTTTAAGGCATATGTATAAGTGACTAGCTTATAGCGCCCGAGTATGATTAATACAAGTAACTGTATTTTTTATTTAAAGACAAATCAAACTTTGTCGGCAGGCGGATTCGAACTGACGAACCTTGGTTCGGGTGACGTCACAGCATGTTAAGAAATGTGCATTAACACGTTCGACCACCGCGCCTATTAGGAATTAGGGATATTTACCGAATGTTAAAAAACGCTAGTAACCGCACTTCACGCGCTTAAATATATCACTTACCGAGATCTGCTTCGGCAGAGTGCCGCACCCAGTAATGGTAAAAGGCGTGATGATATATTTATTTATTTATTTTAAATTTTGATGATTCGAGTTTTTTTGAATACCGACTAATTTCTCAACTACAAACTTTTCAGAAAACTACGTTCAGTAGTCGTATGTCTACCGATTGACTAATGCACGCCATATGTCACGGGATCAAATCCCGTTTAGGATATGGATATTTATGATGTCAGTGCAACATTTAGTTGGAAGAACAGTCTTCGGCTGAACCTCACCCTTGACCCAACGTGGCCAATAAAGCCAAAATAAATAAATAAATAAATCTTGCAGCATACATTGATTAATCACGACCCATTGTTTCATTAACACTGATAACAGTGTCAATGTTGTTAAAGTGAAGGTTACGTATGCACATTACTTACATTACCATGGATACGTTATCATTTTTTGGTCTTAAGACAGAAAATAGATTTTTTGCTACAGTTTTCATAGTGATAAAAAACATTTCTAATATAGTGTTCTTTTATACTATTGAATAAGTTAAAAGAACGTTTATTTGAAGCATTTTTTCTCAGTAATAATATAACAAGAGAGTGAGAATAAATTGAAAATAATTTGACAGATCTTTCGAAAACTTGTTGCCAGGCAATAGTCACGAAAGCCCGTAGGACTTGAGTGTCTATTGCAAAATGGCAACAAGTTTGAGAAAGATACTGGAGAATTATTTTCTAATTTATCCAACTCTCGAGTTATATTCAATTAGATTATTTTGTGACTTAGCTGTTGAGATCGATTCATCCAACTTAAAAGATTTTGAACTGGGTTCATATCGATTGATTACTTATTAATGTATTCTTGGAAGTTGTTTCCAAAATTTGTTGGTGTATTTCTGTATCTGAAATGGAACTAAATCGATTATTTTCACAAATTTTACTTGACGCGTTGACAGTTTTAAATAATTAATTGATTGATTGATTGATTAAATATTCCCAGGAATAATCACAAGAGCATTATTCTCAGTATACTAATGACAGGATTGGTTAAAACGCAGATACGTGACATACAATGAAGCATTTCATTGGTTTTGAGAAACTTCAAAAAGTAACCTATAATATTGTATGAACTCTTAACATTGGTAAATAGACGTCCATTCCTGAATCTCGGTTCGTAACAATCTTTTAAAAATAAAGTAAAAAACTTATACCAGTATTTTTCACACATTTAATTTATTTGTAAAAAAAGTGTAGCTTTACTAAGTTTATAATCATTTATACTGTAACTATTTTAAAATACATTTATACAATAATATTTGATTATTTTAATAATTGTGTAAAAAAGTTGAACATACGAGTATAATAATGACAGGATTGGTTAAAACGCAGATACGTGACATACAATGAAGCATTTCATTGGTTTTGAGAAACGTCAAAAAGTAATCTAAAATATTGTATGAACTCTTAACATTGGTAAATAGACGTCCATTCCTGAATCTCGGTTCGTAACAATCTTTTAAAAATAAAGTAAAAAACTTATACGAGTATTTTTCACACATTTAATTTATTTGTAAAAAAGTGTAGCTTTACTAAGTTTATAATCATTTACACTGTAACTATTTTAAAATACATTTATACAATAATATTTGATTATTTTAATAATTGTGTAAAAAAGTTGAACATACGAGTAGCTACAATAAATATGCCTTAAAATTAAATCTTAAAATGATTCTACCTAAAAGAAATGTTATTCTAGGAGAACTTACAAACATACATACATACAAGGAAGAATAAATATATTATTATATGTGTAATTGACATTATCTTATAATAATAATAACTACGAGTATAATATCAGAATTTATTTCAAAGAAGAATGTAGCAATTATTGTACGAAAACCTTATTTAAATTAACAAAATAATATTCTATGTTTTGCTAACTAAATATGTGTATAAGTTACCGCTAAATTCAGGTAAAGTATGAAATGTAGTGTTAAATCAAATAAATTATGCCAGAAACAAATATAAAAACTTTTGTTTGTTCACCAAAGAGATTAGGGTTTCTTTGTTTAAAATGCGAGCGAAGCGAGCCTTACCAAAAACACCTTCAGTATTTAATTTATTCTGAATTTATTATTATTTTAATGGCTCAGTGGTATCAAACCGGCCAATGGATCCTAAGAACCCTGGTTCGATCCCCAAAGCCAACAAACATTTTCACCAATTTAAAAATTACCCTTGTATCTTGTTTGAAAAAAAAAATGAGAAAAATTATATTGACTAAATGCAATTTTACCGAATTTCACCGAAAATTGATTTTAGTTGCAATAAATATAGTGTGTTCAATAAGTCTTGTCGTTCTGAGTGGCTATGGGCTGTGAAACATATGTCTGTACTTTATTCATACAATTTAACCTTGAATAAAACGTTCAATCCACACAGGCGATAAAACATTTTCACCAATTTAAAAGTACCCCTATGGCTTCCCCAACCACTAACATCTTTTGGGTCGTGATTTGATGGCTGGTGACCGCACTTCACGCGCATAAATATATCACTTACCGAGATCTGCTTCGGAAGAGTGCAACGCCCAGTAATGTGTAGTAGGCGTGATGATATATTTATTTTATTTTATATATTTTCTCTACGACTGTGCGATAAATAACGCTTGTTACATTCATTTTGACTGTGATAAGTACTTTCTTAACGCACTAGTGCTTTAATAAAGTACTTACTGCACTTAAAATGATAGTTACCATGGTTTTCACTTAAATTTTTTAATTGTCCAATAATAAGAACTGACAATTCAAAATTATTTTTGTTAATAATAAATAAATAGATCATCACGCGTTTTACCCATTACAGGGTGTGGCACTCTGGCGAAGCAGATCTCGATGATATATTTATGCGCGTGAAGTGTGGTCACCAGCCATCAAATAACGTCCTCCAAAGATGTTAGTAGTGGGGGAGCCACTGGGGTAATTTTTTTAAATTGGTTAAAATGTTTGTCGCCTGTGGGGATCGAACTACGGTTCTTAGGATCCGCAGGCTGACTTGATACCCCTGAGCCGTATACCCCATCATACTTATATCGTAAATGACTATTATATATTTATTTAAATATTGTAGATGTTTTTTTGGTAAGACTCGCTTCGTTCGGATTTTAAACAAACAAACCCTAAGCCCATAGAACGCACGCTGCTGGAACGCATTTTTTTATATTTGTTTTTAGCAAAATTTGCATGTTCTAACATTACATTCCACTCAATAACGATAACATATATTTACATTCGATAATACTCTAGAAATTCGTGCTTATTTATACGTAAAATAATTTTTATCATTCAGTAAGAATAAGAAGTAATATACATACAATCTATCAATAATTGGATACACTAAAACTAGTGAGAGGTATATTCAAAGCAGTGCAATTAAGGCCTTAAAATTCACAAGAATTTTCAAAAAAACAGTCTATTGCAATTATCACAAAAATATCACACTTTAAGTTCAGTGACATTATTATTTTTCCCTTTCTCTTTATCGCTCTCCATTATAGACTTCCCATAATCCTTATGTCCTTTCAACCAATACTGAATTTCTTCCAAAGAACGTCCCTTAGTTTCCGGTACACACAGAATAACAAATATTAAACTAAGAACACAACAAATAGTAAAAATAACAAACGGTACATGACTCCCAAAAGCATCTGCGACTACTTGGTAAATCTTCGCTACGGCAAACGCCATTAAAGCTAGGTATAAATCCATAACGCAAAGAGCTTTCGCCTTTATGTTTGTAGGGAAAAGCTCCCCAGGCATCATATAAGGTATCACTCCTAACCCAAAACTGTAGGTAATAACAAAAAACAACATAGTAGTCATAGGTATCCAGTTGTAAGGAACTACATTGATTGTAGTACAATCTTGAATGTAGAAATATGTGCCTTGTACGGTTAAAGCTAAAGCCGTACCAATACACGACATGATTAACAAAGGTTTACGGCCTAATCGATCGACTACCAATGATGAAGAAACACTAGATATCAGTTGTACCAACCCAAAAAGAATAGACGACATAGCAGCAGACACTTTTCCCCCAGACTTCTCAAAAATGATTTGTACGTAAAACAAAAACGCTGTGATGCCACTAAACTGTTGTGCGGCTTTTAACCCAACTAAAATTAACAAAGCATTTCTGTTACTACGTATTACTACTATTTCCGTGATGCTACAAGGTCTATTCATTTGTTGATCGACAATACCAGACATATCATATAATTCATTTTCCACGTCAGTCCTACCTCGTAATTTTTGCAACGAATTCTTTGCAGCTTCTTGTTTCCCGCGCATGAGAAGATAATAGGGACTTTCAGGCATACACCAGAAGGTAAGCAGTAGTACCAACGGAAATATTGATGAAATTAAAGCCCCGGTCATAATATCCACATAAGGTCCTATTATATAAATCATTAAAATACCTAAATCTGCCATTGTACAAATCGTAGTTCCAAGCAACCCTCTGATATTATCTTCTGCAATTTCCCCTATGTACATTGGGATAATTGTAAAAGCTACCCCATCCCCTATTCCAGCAAGGAACCTTGCACAATAAAGTACAGGTAAGGATCCGGTGAAAGCTATCATAATCCAAGCTACGAAATAAGGAATGCCACCTAAGATGATGGTGGTTTTTCTTCCGAGGTAGTCAGCCCCTATTGCTGATAATGGAGCGCCTACTAAGTCTCCTAGGAGGCTTAGGGATGCGATCCAGGAACCTTGGTCGTTGGTGGTGACTGGTATCGGGGAGTCTGGTGCCATTAGTTGGGGGAGAGCTGGGGATGACCAGCCGTAGTGCATGCCTGATGCCATCATGCATAATGTGGCTGAAAAGAAACAAAAATGTTATGAGTTATTTTAATATTTCTGTAGGTCGGAACTATTCAGCTCTGTAGTTCAACTTTCATAAAAGTTTGTGGGTGATGTGATTTGAAAGTTGAGTAAAGTCGTGGTCATACTGAACGATAGAGTGCGATCGACTACGATTGACTAACAAACATACATTATCATATGTCTGTGATCACACTGTATGCATCGCTGTCGATCATTAGCGATCGCTCGCCATCGTTCAGTTTGATATATCAATAAGCGTATTCCATTTGCCATTTGGATCAGATCTAACTTACATTTACTGAATCAGATCACTTATTTATTTCGCTGGATTACTTCACTGACTTTATTTCCAGTACTAGAATTACATATTCTAATTTAGTTTGAAGTAATTCATCCCAATAAGTGCATCAGTTTGCTTAATTTAGTTCATTTAGTTATGTTGTCTAATTTATCTGAATTGATTTAAGTGAACCAAATGTCAAATGGAATACAGCTAATGTTTGACAATTTTAATTTTGGTTGACTGCAATTTATACGGTTACTAGGTTACGATCCAATTTTTTTCTCATTTTATCATCTATAAAGTGTATTCTGAATTTAGTAGAAATCGGCTAATTATAGTTATTTATTACACAAGTGTTTATTAGGTATATAAAACACGCAAGAAAAGTTTAAACATGAGACCGAAGGTCGAGTGTTTCATTTTTCTTATGTGGTTTATATATCAATAAAATTTAAAATTTTCTTAACTCAATTGAGGGATGAGAGAGATCCTTTTTATAATTTTTACTGTTTGTATGTACATGATATTATTTTGCGAATATTGTACTCATCAATAATATTTATATTAGCTATTAACAATTTTGAAAAAGTAGACAAAAAGCCAAAACATGGACCAATGAGCAAACATAAACAAATATTGTTATTTTACAGTACGAATATACTTGGACGGTCTGCTAATCATTTTGTGAGACATTAATTTAAATTCACCGTAACAATCAATATTTGTTATTAATGTAACTGTAAAACCTGCTAATTTTTTTCATTAGCAAATTGTTGCTCAAATATAGAGAGAATAAAATTTAGGTTAGTTTTACTATTATGCTTTCTAATCATAATAAAAACTCTGGCATCAAGTTAGAAATGTATTAGTTTTGACATACTTTATGTCTAGTTGACATTGGCATATTAAATAAAAATATAGTTTATATATTAATAGTAATTTTAAGTAAATTAGAAATATACAGAATAAATATATCATCACGCCTTTCACCCATTACTGAGTGTGGCACTCTGCCATAGCTGCGGTAGGATTCTATAATTCGGTACCGACATCATTGAGAAAATGATGAAAACGGATTCAGTGGACCTCAAAACACGTATTTCCGCGAAAATCTCGTCAACGATTTTTTTCACGATTCCAATACTTCCTTATACTGCGTATAAGAAAGGAAAAATAAATTTTTAGACAGGTTTGAATGTAGAATTTAATTATTTACAACTTTCATTTCAAACTTTTTCCTTTGAAATAGGATATAGTCCTATCACAAACTAATTAATTAATTTTTATTTGGTACCAGTGGCGAGTCGACTCATGCCCTGACAGTCTGTATGTTTTAAATAATATTTTGATAGACATCCAAAATTTAAGAACAGCTGCTTGTGATATGTTACAAATATTTACAAGTAGTTTATTAACTTTGTCACACTTAATTTAACTGTGAATTGATGAGTCTATTAATAATTAGGAATACGTAAGAGTCCATATGTGTCCAATATACATACGCACCTAACAAGTTACAAATTCTTATTTACGTATCTGTAAATAACAACTCATATAAGTAGAGAACCTATAGATATTACTAAAGGGTGAAAGTATTTAATAATAATTATTAAAACCCTGGGATCGCCAGATTAACAAGCCATCGATTAACCCTGCTCATCATCTCAATAAAACTTACCCTATTACTACATTTAAAAATATCCTTTTTGCTTTTACAATCCTCAGAAAAAGGTGAAACTTTAGAACTTCATAGAAATACTTCAAGTTTGACTTTTCTAACAAATTCTTTTTCTGACGCTCGTTAAATTCAAGGAGTTTCCTAGCGGCAGAAAAATTATATGACCAATAAAAGTTTAACTGGGTAAATATGCCAGCGTTGGAAGAAAAAATACTACATTTTATGTGGAACGGAAGTTACTATTTATGCTTCTTCTATACATTCGTCACAAAAAGTATTACTTTAGCTTATTTTTTCATTAGTTTTCTGTTCTTTCAATAAAGTAGCTAACTGCAATTGTGTGAAATTTACTTTCAAAAACAAGCGCTGGACGATGCAACCTTCCTTTCTTATCTTTTTAGACTCGTTGTTAGAGGAGTGGGCGTAAATGAAAGATGATTGAAACAGGTGTATAGAAGTGAAAGGATGGATGTGATAGCAGATTTGTTGTGTGAAGAATAAATGAGTTTGAATGGAGGAAAGGTGAATGTAGTTGGAGCGAGAATGTAGTAGACTAATTCTTTGATCAATCCGATGAGCTGATGTTCTGTGAATATTTTAGGAGTTAATATTACACAATTTGTTGGAATATACGAGTATGTATTTGTCTAATCAGTAGTTACTAACAGGTAACTACAAATTTTAAAATAGAACGGAAAATTTTCGTACGTAAAATAGATAATCTTTTGCCAAATATGCAATAGGTTCATTCACATGTAGTAGGTACACTGACATTCCTAGAAAATTATGCCAAAAATATGTAATTAATTATAGAACTCTCGGAATCATTTGTCTTTGTGTATTCATTTCATTCCTTTGTGGTTACTTTAGTCGTTTTATTTTAATTTTTCCTTAAATTTACACAAAAAAATAAAAAGTATTTGTACTTAGTGTTAGGTAAATTTATGTTTCACAATTCCGTTGGAAAATAAAATTTTCTTTTCTCAATTAAGAGAAGAAAGTTATACTTTTCATCTACCGATCCCTAGGGACCCTCGGGAAGAAAGTGAATATTCGCTGTTCCGGGAACAAATAACTTACTTTATACATACTTATACTTATAAACTTGATATATAATATGTTACAGAGCAGAGCTGGGCAAGCTACTTAAAAAAAGTAGCTAAACTACAACTACAGCTATTCTTTTAAAAAGTAGCTGAGCTACAGCTATAAGCTACATTTTGTAAAATATAGCTAAGTTACAGCTAAAAGCTTTCATTAAAGTAGCTGTTAAATTTTAAAGCTACTTTTTTCAATTATTGTGAATGATTAAATTTGCCATGGTCATATGATCAGTTGATCAGTCTTTTGTTATAATGACTGTTAATAAATATAAAAAATCGCAAATGGACAAATGTACTGTTAATTTGTTATGCTATAATTTTTATTTATATCGGAATAAATTAACAGTCACATTAACAGAAGACTCCTAAACAGTCAATGTTTAGTTCATCTAATATTTAATACAAAAGTAGGATAGGTTAAAAACAAGTGAAATATAAAATATGTTAATAGATTCTACAATATATAATAACTAGTTATCCTACAGTTATAGAAAACAATAAAGAAGGTACAATTCAAATACAAAACAAAAATTAATAGGTATTTCTTAATGAACAGTGGTAGCTTTAAGCTACAAAAAGTAGCTTTAAAGGTAGCTTCAGTTGTTATAACAATATTTTTAATCTAATAGAAAAAAAAAAACATAATTCGCTACAGGCTACAGCTATATTTTTTCACATTTAGCTAAGCTACAGCTACTGCTATTGTAAACGTAGCTAAGCTATAAAAGTAGCTAGCTACTGCTCAGCTCTGCTACAGTGTGATCAAAAGTAATTGCTTCAGTTGACAATAAGAAAATCTACTTGAAATTGGTGAGCCTGATACATAAATTCATTTCCTGTTGTTGACAATGACATTTGAAAATTTAAAATTAAATTTGTGTACATTTAGTTCTTATTCGTTTTAAGTTATATTTTTCCTTTATATCCACAAACAAAAATATTATTTCCCTCACCCACCCTTTTATTACTTAATATAGCAATAATCTAAAGCATTTATATTACTCAAAAAGTCAAAATCCTATTAACTGTCAGACTCCTGACATAACCTATTTGTATTTATTAGAAATGTCAAATACTATTTCCACCTTTAGCTGGCGTTGTGCCAACTGTGGAATAAAAAGATTTCCGGAATTGTATTGCCAATTGAAATAATTCCTTTCTATCATTCTGTATATCTTATACTAATATCTGCAATTGCAGCTCCTACAGTTATTATTACACTATGTTTAAATAAATAGTCACAGTATTAGTTCGAGTTTATGTCGCGACTAATCTATTTATAATCAAGTTTACGATGTTAAAAGAAAATTAGCAATGAAGTTAGTGAAAGGTAGCTTTTATAAAAATTGCTGGTTTACATAAGTTGACCCTCGCGTGACAAGAATTATGTCACCCTTGATTTCATAAATCTTTAGTCAAATTTAGAAATATATTCACATAAATACATTATAATACTAGCCTTCTAACTTAATATATTGACCACTAAATTTCACGCATAAACTAGTATTCCACTACGTAGTAATTTTCTGATGAAATATGCGAATAATTTTAATAAATAAGTAATATTTAATATCTTTGAAAGTTGAAATTTGACAGTTGGTACCAGCACTTCACGCGCATAAATATATCACTTACCGAGATCTGCTACGGCAGAGTGCCACACCCAGAGTAATGAATATAATATAAATAATAAATAAATAAATCATTACGCCTTCTACACAAATCTCACGCAATCTGATAAAAATAGAATAACCCTTTTACAAAACTCCTGTTTCAGATATGTGTATGGTGTGCGTAATTATGACCAAATTAGTTTGTATCGTAAGCAGGCTAAGATAAAATTGATTGAAGATCGGGTAAAAATAGCGTATCTCTGTTTGATACACAAAATAAGGCAAACCGGCACTCCATCATATTTATGTGACTAATTAGTACTTAAATTCTACAATTATTCTCTTTGTATAAAAGAATTATACATTGTACCAACTTTTTGTAAAACTAAATTTAAGAATTGTTTTTCTTATCTGGCGCCCACTTTATATAACACCGTTCCGCCTTCATTAAAATCGCTATCTCTGTATACTTTTAAATATCATGTAAATAATATGTTCTAACCTGTAATAATCTTCATAAAATGCTATTTTGAAATCCACAATTTTAGATCAGTTTGCAAAGATTCTGTTATAATTTTTCGCTGTTTGTTAATTTGTTCGTCCTTTGTATCTCGTTGACATTATTGTTATTTTCTTTTGTATTTATTATGTATGGTTGGGTGGTAGAACAGCCTTGGCTGAACCTTGCCTTTGACTTTCGTCAATAAATATTATTATTATTATTATTATTATTATTATTACTGAATGAGACACTCCGCCAAAGCAGATCTCGGTAAGTGATATATTTTTGCGCGTGAAATACGGTTACCAGCCATCATATCACGGCCCCCAAAGATGTTAGTGAAGGGGGAGCCACAGGAGTAATATTAATATGGTGAAAATGTTTGTCGGCAGTGGGAACCGGACCAGGGTTCTCTGGATCCGCAGACCGACTCGATACCACTATGCCACCTACTCCATATTAAATAATAGATGTGATGATATGACATTTTGTCGTTGTAATTATTCATTGACTTATTTTCCTGGCAATAACCTTCGCTTCTCTTTTCAATTGTATCGTTTAAAAACAATGGTACATACAATTATAAATGATTTACAAACGAGATTACTTTATTCTATGAATAAAGACTAATTTTCTTGAAACGGCGGGGGGGGGGGGGAAAATCTGTTGTGCTTAGGGCCCCTAATAATGTTAATCCGGCCCTGGCGTTAGGCAGCTGTCAAATTTCATCATAATTATTACTATAACAACTCAGAATGTAATAAAAACAATAAACAATGTTTAATCAAATGTAATTCAGAACCTTTAGGTGAAAACATTTAAAAAATGTGTTCATCAATTTCTTAAATGCCTTCTATTTAGATGAATACTAAGGAAGAATGTTCAAGGAATGTAATAAAAGAATATTACGGAAATAAAAAGACAAAGCAAAATAACAACAACATCTATTCATCAGATGTTTATGTCCATTAATTTCTCTTTACTATATCAAAGTTCAATTTAACCTAACCTTATTTTTCTGGTTAATTCCAGAATACAGAACAGTTAGTGAGATGCAGAAATATCTGCTTTCTGCTACATTGCATTCTACTAAACGTACTCATTTGATTAAAATATGCATAGCTGGAAATTAATATTAAATGAACTTACAAAATATGCATATGAGCTCATTGAAGCAAATGCATTAATAATACAAAGACTCTTTTTCATGGTTTCAAGCAGATTTACCGTCAAAATAAGGGAAACAAGAAAGTATAATGAAAGCAAAGCTGGTCATAGTCATAAATAAATATATCATCACGCCTTCTACCCATTACTGGGTGTGGCACTCTGCCGAAGCAGATCTCGGTAAGTGATATATTTTGCACGTGAAGTGCGGTTACCAGTCGTCAAATCACGGCCACCAAAGATGTTAGTGGTGGAGAAGCCACAGGAGTAGTTTTTGAAATGATGAAAAAATTGATTGTTGTCTGTGGGAATCGAACCAGGGTTCTCAGAATCAACATATATTGTATATATATATATATATATATATATATATATATATATATATATATATATATATATATATATATATGGTTACTTTCATAAGTGATCGTCTGAAAACGGCATATATTGTTTGATATGTTGATTACGAATTAAAAATAATTATTTAAAAATTCAAAAAATTCAAGGTAGTTAGCCTACAGCGTTTTTTTAGTACTGTATTAGACTCGCTTTCCTATTAAAAACAAATAATACAAGTAGATAATCGATAACCCAAATTACATAATACTAGTAAAATAAACAAACAAAATGTATATTTTTTAATGAAACCAATATACAATAATTACAGATAATTATGTTTTAAAGATATTGATATGTAAATATATATATATATATATATATATAAAATGGGATGGCTAGCACAGTGGTATGAAGTCGGCCTGTGGATCCTGAGGTCCCTGGTTCGATTCCCACAGGCGACAAATTTTCATAATTTGAAAAAAGCTATCCCTGTGGCTCCTCCACCACTAACATGTTTTGGGGCCGTAATTTGACGCCTGGTAACCGCACTTCACGCGCAAAATATATCACTTACCGAGATCTGCTTTAGCAGAGTGCCACACCCAGTAATGGGTAGAAGGCGTGATGATATATTTATTTATTTATTTTCTATATATGGGGTGGCTAGCACAGTGGTATGAAGTCGGTCTGTGGATCCTTGGAACCCAGGTTCGATTCCCACAGACGACAAACAATTTTCACCATTTTAAAATTACCCCTGTAGCTTCCCCACTACTAACATCTTTGGGGGCCGTGATTTGACGCCTGGTAACCGCACTTCACGCGCAAAATATATCACTTACCGAGATCTGCTTCAGTAGAGTGCCACGTCCAGTAATGGGTAGAAGGCGTGATGATATATTTATATTTATTTTATTTATTATTATTATTTACCGAGTTCTACGTCCAGTAATGTGTAAAAGACGTTATTTTTTTAATAAAGTATTTATTAATTTACTAATGACACTGGTTGATAATTGATTTTCGCTAATCTGATTGTGCCTAAACGTTAAGTGAATTACTGATCGATTCACGATTTCGGTTCAATGATTGACATAACAATTAGTTTTCGTAATAACTTGTTGGTGTTAATTGAATTTGAAACTTGTGTTAACCCCTAAATTGATTTTGCTAAGTCCAAAGTAAACGCATTCACGAAATCAGACTGACCAGAATAATTAAAAAGTTTATTTTGTACACAGTAAAATCTATATAAATTTTGAAGGTTTGTTGCGTGATGAAGAATCCGAGAACGAGGTATAAATAATAAAAAATATATATCATCACGCTTTTTACCCATTACTGAGTGTGGCACTCTGCCGAAGCAGATCTCGGTAAGTGATATATATATTTGCGCGTAAAGTGCGGTTACCAGTTGTCAAGTCACGGCCCAGAAAGATGTTAGTGGTGGGGGAGCCACAGGGGTAGTTTTAAAATGGTGAAAATTGTTTGTCGCCTGTGGGGATTGAACCTGGGTTCTCAGGATTCACAGGTCGACTTAATACCACTGAGCTAGCCACCCCATTATAAATAGTAAAAAAATATATATCATCACGCCTTTTACCCATTACTGGGTGTGACACTCTGCCGAAGCAGATTTAAGTGATATATTTTTGCGCGTGAAGTGCGGTTCCCAGTCGTCAAGTCACGGCTCCAAAGATGTTAGTGGTGGAGGAGCCACAGGGGTAGCTTTTGAAATGGTGAAAATTGTTTGTCGCCTGTAGGAATCGAACCAGGGTTCTCCCATTATAAATAATAAAAAAATATATCATCACGCCTTTTACCCGTTACTGGATGTAGCACTCTGTCGAAGCAGATCTCGGTAAATGATATATTTGAAATAAATGGAATTTATTGTTTTGTGTGTCTAGTAAACTTCCTCTTCCGGTTTTTCAATTTCATTCAAAATCAACTCAGCTCTTCGTATTTTCATGAAACTTATAATTACCAAGTTTCGTTAACAAATCTTATCTCGTTCATGAGATATTGCACACTCGGACTTACATCCATCCATCCACACACACACAGATTGAGAAAATGATGAAAACGGATTCAGTGGACCTCAAAACACATATTTCCGCGAAAATCTCGTCAAGGATTTTTTTCACGATTCCAATACTTCCTTATACTGCGTATAAGCAAGTAAAAATATATTTCTTACCTGTAAAAACTGTTAGGTACTGTATCCATCTCCTGCCGACCCATCTCTTCTGTTTGTTTGGTACCGCTGGTTTCATACTGCAGTTTCGATCTTCCCGATACCCGAGTCCTGTTCGCTTCCCGCCGTTGTTCCCGTTGTGATCCTGCGCACTGCACACGTATTCATCTGACAGGACTATGATCCCGTTTCGAGGCTCTACACAGAAACTTGTACACTTAATGAGATGATTTGTGAGACTGGGAATCTGTACAGCTTGTGTGACACTTGGTGACGATTTTTGGAGGGGATTGGTTATTTTAAGAAGCTGTGATGATGATAATAAGTAGGAGAATGATGGGTGGTATTTGTGTGTGAGTGTAAGAGCGAACTGTTTAGGAAATAATCGATGGGAGTCGCGCGAGTTTTGTGGAGCTTAAAAATGTTGCAAAGATTTTTGGTCGGGTGTTATGTAGTGTTATATTTGTTTTAATATATTTTAGAAGGAAAGTAACACCGGGATTTTAAGCCTGGACCTTTTAAAGTTGGGTCAATTGCTTGATCACTGAACTACGACTATTTTTCTTATTTATGGGCTGGTGGCTCAGTGGTAACGAGTCGATCTGTGGATTTGAGAACCTCGGTTCGATTCCCACAGCCGACAAACAATTATCACCAAATTAAAATTAAAATCCCTGTGGTTCCCTTTCCACTAACATCTTTAAGAGGCGTGATTTGCTGGCTGGTAACCGCGCGCATATATTCATATATATATATATATATATATATATATATATATATATATATATATATAGTGGCATGAAGTCGGCCTGTAAGTCCTAAGAACCCTGGTTCGATCGCCACAGCCGACGAAACATTTTCACCAATTTAAAAATTACCCCTGTGGCTCCCCCACCACTAACATCTGTGGGGCTGTGGTTTCACGGCTGATAACTGCATTTCACGCGCATAAATATATCACTTACCGAAATCTGCTTTGGCAGAGTGCCACAGCCAGTAATGGGTAAAAGGCGTGAGGATATATTTATTTTATTTTTACTATCCATTTAATTTAATTCTTTGATTAATCTATTATTTATTCTCTATTTTGTTAGAGCCTAAAAATAAATTAAATTTCGTTAGATGTTTATGCAAAAAATAGTAATAACATTGATTTCTATAATAAGGGTGAAAAGTGTAAGGGGTATAAAGCACCTGAGGAAAGAATGGTACTTTCTTTACGAGGTAGATATATAATTTCGTACACTGCCCTATTAGAAAGTAAAATATTTAGAAAACAAATTAGAAATTTTCATGAGATTTATTTCTCCGTTTTGTCCTTGTTCTCTCTACACCTCTGGTCTCTGACGCTGGCACATAGCACTAGAGTTTACAGTGTTACATATTCAATACTCACACATGTGTACCTAAATTGTAATGCTTTGTTTACACTTGCTAAGACGTCCGTATTAACTTCACAAATAAATAAAGAAATAAGCAGTAATAATAAATATTCACTAAATAATTTTCACCAGAGAAAATATTCGAACTTTTTATACAAAATAAAATGCTTTCACTTAATTAAAATTTATTTAAGGCTTCATTTAAAGGACTCATATTTTTCATAAAATTACGAAATTTACCTTTTGACATTTAGGCATTAAATTAATAGCTAGCAATTTTTCATTTTCAAAAGACAAACGATTTTACTTATTTTAATTTGAACACATTTATTTAAATTTATTTAATTTATGGGGTAGACGGATCAGTGGTATCTAGTCGGCCTGTGGAATTGAGAATCCGTATTCAATTCCCTCAGCTGACAAATAATTTTCACCACATTAAAACTACCCCTACGGCTCGTCCTTCACTAACATCCTTGGAGGGCGTGATTTGACGGTTAGTAACCGCACTTCACGCGCAAAATATATCAGTTACCGAGATCTGCTACGGCAGAGTGCCACACCCAGTAATGGATAGAAAACGTGATATGTTATTATTATTTATATTTTTATTTTTTATGAGGTAGATGGCTTAGTAGTATCGAGTCGGCCAGTGGATCCTAAGAACCTTGGTTCGATTTCCATAGTCGAAAAACATTTTCACCACATTAACATTACACCTGTGGCTTTTTCTCCACTAACATCCTTGGAGGTCGTGATTTGACGGTTAGTAACCGCACTTCACGCGCAAAATATATCAGTTACCGAGATCTGCTAGGGCAGTGTCACACCCAGTAATGGATAAAAGGCGTGATGATATATTTATTTATATTTGATTTAAATTAGAAACGTTTCTAACTTTGTTTAAAAAGTAATCGTTTAAGTCAGTCAAAAGTTGAACAAATATGAAGTTAGCAAATAATTATGATTCTTATCTGTATCTATGTGAAGTATGATCTCTCATAACTAGGTGAAATTATTTTAATTTTAATGAAATCTGAGGTTACTTACCTCAAGTTAATTGCATATCATTGTTTTTGAATTTAAACGCATAAATGCAATTTTCGTTATCTAAATCAGAGGTTTTCAAAATGTGGGTTGCGAAGGTATTGGAGGGGGGGTCGTCGGATGCTATTTACAAATTTTAAAATACATGTTTTCAAAGATTCATCCCGTTGCAAACTTTTATTTAAATTTTAAGGATTAATAAAATGAAAAATATAATATATGCTATTTATACAGATGATTATTTTCACGTTTGTTTCTGTTTACGGTTAATTTAAAAAATATGAAACCAGATATGAAATTGGGGATTTCAGCATATATTTTTACATAATTATGCATATTTTGATCCTCAATATATTATTTTTTTATCGCCGGAGTCGTGGTCGCAAATATGTCTGTTTATGAAAATGTCAATTTTTTGGTTGAACCAGTATAAACATTGAAAAATTTTAAAATATGGTTCTATATAAATCAGACTAGGAGAAATTGAATCCCGTGGAGCGCATCTTCATATCTTTTTTAGTTTTTAAGTTACAGTAATTTTTGGCTTTTTAAAAATCTCAATTTTTAAGGCCCATATCTCGAAAACTAAAAGAGATATGGAAATGCGGTTTGAACGAGTGTATTTCTCGTGCTTTAATTAACTTATACTGAAATTTGGAAAATTTGGAAAATTTTTAAATTTTTCTCAAAATTATAATTTCTTAATATTTCAAAAAATTGAAAAGATAATGAAAATCTGTTAACACCAGTGAATTTCTCTCGTAAAAGTACATAGGTATGCAAAATTTCAGGCAAAAATTCGTACAGATAAAGTTTTTATTACAAAAAAACGAAAAATCACTGTTTTTTAATTATTTTTGAAGGGGTACCCCTTAAGATTTTTACGAATTTTGGCCATTTTTAGTTTTTTTGCTCTAAAATTATTATCCGTGGAGCAAATATTCTGAAAATTTACATTCTTATGTACTTTTACAAGAGGAATTCATTGGTGTTTACATATTTTCATTATCTCGTCAAGTTTTTGAAATATGGGCAAAAAAAATTTGATAGAAATTGTAAAATTTTCAAAATTTTCAAAATTTCAGTATAACTTAATTAAAGCACGAGAAATACACTCGTTCAAACCGCATTTCAATATCTCTTTTAATTTTCGAGATATGGGCCTTCAAAGTTGAGATTTTCAAAAAGTCAAAAATCGCTGTAACTCGAAAACTAAAAAAGATATGAGGATGCGCTCAACGGCATTCGATTTCTCGTAGTCTGAATGATATAGAACTATATTTTCAAAATTTTTGATTTTCAACTGGTTCAACAAAAAAAAATCACATTTTCATTAGACGAACTTTTTGCGATCATGGCTCCGGCGATTAGAAAAATATTTTTAAAAAAAATAAAATATGTCTATCTACGCAGAAATATATGTGGAATCGAATGCTGGAATCCTCAATTTCATAACTAGTGTTATATTATTTTAAATTAGTCCTTAATATGGTACTATCTTTTACGACAGATCTTAATGAAATTTAAATATAATATTTTTCATGAGTTTCTACATTAACATGAAAATTTGTTGTTTTGTTTACAACTTATATCATACATAAAATTAAATACTTGTTTTTATAAACTTTTTCGGTTACCTATACTTGTATGAGACTTTCATGATAGAACCACCTTAAAGAGAAAATTTTCCTTTACTAATTTCTGAAATCGTGGTTCAATGTTTGTAATGTACATGATTAAATCAGCCTTTTACAAACTGCAATTTTGATCACATAAAAAGAAAGGGGGTCGCGAAAGAATATCTTTGTGATTTTTGTTTTCCAGGGAGTCATGGCTCCGAAAAGTTTGAAAACCACTGACCTAATTTATATTCATATTTAATTTAACGTTTAATTTATTATACCGTGTGCCCCATATTACTTGCAAGATAAATTATTCAACAAACAATGAAGCCAGTGCCACATTTTGATTTTTATACAGGCTGTTAAAAAAGTTCCGGGACGGTGAAATATCTCGAGAAAAACACATCTAATCAAGAAACCAAAAAACACGTGTTTCATATTTTGCAAAAAAAGGCTTGTGGCTACTTGTGATTATGTTGATTTTTTTATTTGATTCAATGTTTATTTCTTGTGATATTAGATCGTTTTTTACTTTTCTTTCAGAATCATGTCAAAACTTATTTTTGCGTTTAGAGCGCGAATACAGGAACGTCCGAAAGCAACATCATTTTTCGCGATTACAGCGTCATCTATCATGCTGACGAAAAAGTGAACTAAATAAATTCATCTTTTTTTTTAACGAGGAATCTGATTCTTTAATAAAAAATAGGGGTTTTCATTTAAAAAAATTGAGTTGACCATGATTTGGCGACAACAGCGCCATCTAGGACAAAACCAATATTTCGTTATTATGGCCCCCTTTTGTACGATTGTTTTTCGTCTAGGTCATTTTTGCGTAAAATTTATAGTTTCCGAGATATTTCCTGATAACACTTTAAATGGAGCATCCTGTATACTATTACCCTACTTCCCATAAAATGGGGTAGCATGAACCCTTAAAACATTCACAGAACATCCACTCATTCAATATTTTTATTATATAAAGATATTAAACTAATACAAGGTTGAATTTAGAAGTCGCGGGTAATAGCTACTTGGTATACAAAATCAAAAACACTAATGATTATTTGTAACAATAAAACTTGAATTTTATGCCTAACTTAAATAAACAAAAACAAATCAAAATAAAATATCAAATGATGCTAAATTGTCAGTTTATGTCAAACATAAAATTTAAGTTACATTGTTGCCAACAGGCATAAATAAAATTACCTTATTCTAAATATCCTTGCAAGTATCAACAATTCATCACCATAGCAACGACTATCAAACCGTCTCTTCCATCTCTATACTTCTGTCACTCTTCAACAACTAACGTTATAAATTCAGCTTTACCTTGCACTAGACTCCTCAATCACATTTTGATCCTCTGCCAAAGGTCACCCATCAACTTGGCCTGCAAATCTTGTTACTGAAAGGGATTGGCACCAAAAGTTCAAGTATAAATAAAAATAACGAAATTCGTGCTACCGTTGCACGAGAAAATGCGACGAGGTGATGACGTGGGTGTTACGTCATTGTTTTGTGACGTGTTGAGGTAGTTTTCCGTGAGACTTTGACAGGATGAATATAAACAGATGAACTGAGATGTAGTGGGGAGGTGTTTATTTGAAAGAAAGGAATTTGTGACGTTGGTTTTGATGTAATAGTAAAAGTTTTTGTGTTTATGGGGGGAGTTACCAAATTTTTGATGATTGAATTGATAGTTGTGGCAGTAAAGCGCATATTTTAAACTTTATTCAATTGGTTATACTTTAGAATGACAGTCCTCCCTATGGTTTTTGTTTAATTTATTACTAATATATCTTTAACACAGTGGCGTACCTAGGGGGAGGGGAGGGCGATGGATGCAATCCGCACCGGGCGGCACATATTTTGGGGCGGCATTATTTATATTTAGTTTTAGTTGTAAAAAACAACTTGTTCACTTCATAAGTTTACTATTCGATTTCTACGAATTATTAATCCTGAGAACCCTGATTCGATTCCCACAGGAGACAAACAATTTTCATAATTTCAAAAAGCTACCCCTGTGGCTCCTCCACCACTAACATCTTTGGGGGCCGTGATTTGACAACTGGTAACCGCACTTCACGCGCAAAAATATATCACTTACTGAGATCTGCTTCGACAGAGTGCTACACCCAGTTATGGGTAGAAGGCGTGATTGGTATATTTATTTATTTTATTTTATGAATTACTATATGATTTCGAATATTTTTCTTCATCGTCAAGTCAATGTAGGGTTGAAAATATTATCTCGAAAAATTCCTTTATTACTGCCTAATTTAAATATGCCATCCAATAGTAAAAAAGTTCCCCACCTATAGTTTGTCTCAATTACAATTATTTATTTATGTTTATTAATTTAATGGGGTAATGGCTCAGTGGTTTGGCCTGTGGATCCTGAGCTATGTCAAATGCTGTCAAGCTTTCGATTTTCATGCATCAACAAAACTTATATTTGAAACTTGGTTTAAATTAATAAAATAAATTATAGTTATGTGTCAAATGCTGTCAAACATTCGATTTTCATATAATTGCACCAATAAAACGTACATTATAAATTTGGTTTAAATTAATAAAAGCAAATCAAAGTTACATGTCATGGAATAATTGATTTTACTGTCAAACATTCGATATGCATTTATTTGTTTAAAATTTAACTTTCGGCGGTGGATCTGATCGTTAATCACATGTTTATTTATTTATTTACAACCCCTCTACAGGATATCAAGTATCCCAATTACACAGAGTTTAAAAAACAAATGATTGCTTAAAAAAATACAATTCGGCACAGATATATGAGTTTTAAAGCTGCATACATTAAAATAAAATTAATAAATATATCATCACGCCTTTTACCCATTACTGAATATGACACTGCAATAGCAGAACTCGGTAAGTGATATATTTATGCAGGTAAAGTGCGGTTACCAGTCGTCAAACCACAGCCCCCAAAGATGTTAGTGGTGGAGGAGCCACAGGGGTAGTTTTTTGAAAGTATGAAAATTGTTTATCGCCTGTGGAAATCGAACCAGGGTTCTCAGGATCCACTTCATACCACTGAGCTAATCACCCCATAAAAAAATTGATTCAGGCATCATAATTTTCTGATAATGACTATTATTTCTTCATTATAGGATGCGGGCACTCACGTGACACTGTGACGTTTTTGTGACGTAAAAACAGCTGTTCCGGGAAGATCACTGCGCCACCTACAAAAATGAACTATTTTTTGGGACGAGATTTGAAAAGAATCCTATTATTCCTTGCGGGATTTATACATTGCATTAAGTACGAGGTTATTTTAAGCGTACAAATAAATAAAAATAAATAAATATATCATCACGCCTTCTACCCATTGCTGGGTGTGGCACTCTGCTAAAGCAGATCTCGGTAAGTGATATATTTTTGCGCATGAAGTGCGGTTACCAGTCGTCAAATCACGGCCCCCAAACATGTTAGTGGTGGAGGAGCCACAGGGATAGCTTTTTCAAATTATGAAAATTTGTCGCCTGTGGGAATCGAACCAGGGACCTCAGGATCCACAGGCCGACTTCATACCACTGTGCTAGCCATCCCATAAGCGTACAAATCTAATAAATTTAATTAATTTAATACAACCAACTATAGAGTGATTTACAATAAGGAGAATCTCCTCTCTTTAGAGACAAATTCCAACCTAACAATTCAATCGCTAAATATTTCATCTCCGTCATTATCGTTCACGAAATTCCGCGTGTAAAAATGTGAAATTGCTGAATGCTGAAACAGTAGCTTCCATCGACCGCTGCTGATGACTGGGAACAGATCCATTATGAGTAAAAGCCCAGTCACTCTAAAAAGTGCTTTCCTCACATAAATATCGGCAAAAAAGAATATGCGAGAGCAGCACATTCCGCGATGATTTTATACCATGCTGCGCTGTTGGTTCATTTAGAACTCAAACTTTCGCAGCACAGAGAGAACAAATGAAATTAAATGCATTTCAAGAGGATATGTTAATTAAAATTATTATTTTTGGACATTTCAATGAATCTTTAAATAAATAAATATAAATATATCATCACGCCTTCTATCCATTACTGAGTGTGGCACTCTGCCGAAGCAGATCTCGGTAAGTGATATATTTTGCGTGTGACGTGCGGTTACCAGCCGTCAAATCACGGCTCCCAAAGATGGTTTTATTTAAAGAGCAAGTGAAATACATAATATTTATTGTTTATGTTTATTAATAACACGTTGTTACAGTTGCTTATATTGACATAATGTGAAGTGGCAACTTTTTTACTGTCTAAAGAAACATTGATTTCTTCCGTACCTGTTCATATTATTAACAGTAATATTATTGACAACAATTTCGGAGGCTTTAGAAGTACCAGCAGCAGGTTGATTGTCATTGTCGAAAATAGATCCAACATAGCTTGATCTCGGGTTTCAATTATCTTCAGAGTTGTATATGATGAAGAAGAATCAATCAGTGTAGTATTCCAATGTAGACTATTTTGAAGAAATTATCTTGACGTTAGTAAAATATTTTTAAATAACGTAGAACAATGTGCCAGCAATCAACAAACAAACCATAGCAACGCCGTAAAACATCGTTCTCATGTAATATCATTAAAATTTTATAAATTTTATAAATTTTGATAATATTTTAGTTATTTACTAAATCGCACAGTTGTAGGAAAAATGTTGTTTATAATACGTGCCGAAAAAGGGTACGTGCTCGTGCAGATTTCCACATTCGGCAAGCCTCGTGCGTTAAATTCTGCACTTGCACGTAACAAGCCTTTTTCGACACTTGTTATAAGAATAACTATATTGTAATCGCATCATTCAAAATAAGGTATACATTACCTTGGAAACCGATGGAAAGTTTGTTTTATATATTTAAACATAATTTTGTAAATTATACTATAGGTCTAAAATTAAAAATAAAGGAAGCCATTTGTCCCTATTTTTTCAATCACTTTTCTTACAGGTTATACAATATTTTATTTCCATTATATCTGAATTATTTTTAATAACCTACCTTTCTTTTCTAGGGATAGAAGCTGATAATCTGCTGACGAAAACTTAGAATTGGTAAGTAATATAAAAATTATTTAATTTCCTATATTCTGGATTACTGATTCCCAAAATGATCGAAAACCGCCCAAACATTAATTTTCTTTTCTGACATTGATTTCTACGTTGAACAGTATTATTGATTACAGTGTCAGATAAGGCATAAGTATTAATCAAAGCTGCCAAATGATGAATCACGTGAAATACCTATTAATTTTCGTTATTATCTCATTCTCACTCGATCATATATCGTTTCGGAAAGGGAATGTGCAAATATTATACGAGAGTTGATGTTTTTATTTACCCAGATTGAATAAGTAATTCACTGTTAGTACTTTTGTTTATATTAAGTCGTTAATTACACAGCCACACAAAAAAGTACAGAAAAAATATTCCTATGTATTTTGGTGTGCTAAATCCGAATCAATCATCAGAATTTCGGTTTTGGCTCATGGTTCTACCCTAACCTCAATATAACCTTAAAAACTATTTCATAGAGGAAATATCATTCACAAATAATTTTTAATAATTTAGCTAGCACAATGGTATCAAGTCGGCCTGTGGATCCTGAGAACCTGGTTCGATTCCCACAGGCGACAAACAATTTTCACCATTTTAAAACTATCCCTGTGGCTCTCCCACCACTAACATCTTTGTTGGTCGTGATTTGACGGCTAGTAACCGTACTTTACGTGCAAAATATATCACTTACCGATATCTGCTTCAGCAGAGTGCCACACCCAGTAATGGGTAGAAGGCGTGATGATATATTTATTTTTTATTTATTTTAATAATTTTTTTTGGAGCAATAGTTTTGTTTTTTTTTTAATAGTTTTGTTCATTTTGTTTTTTAGAGAAAGATTTTATTTTTTATACTAAACTATTGTTTTTTGCAGTATATTGTTTTTAATTGGTCAATTTTTAACATCGGTCAATTGACCGTCAATTAACAACTTTTCACCTATCAATTAACCATCCCTACCCTGTGGCTCCTCCTCCACTAAAATATTTGAGGGCCGTGATTTAACGGCTGGTAATCACACTTCACACGCATAAATATAAAACCTGCCGAGATATATTTACTTCAAATTGACCGTCAATTGTCAAATTTTGACCGGTCAATTGTCCGAGCTGCCATCTCTATCCTGTGGCTCCTCCTCCACTAAAATATTTGAGGGCCGTGATTTAACGGCTGGTAACCACACTTCACACGCATAAATATATCACCTTCCGAGATATATTTACTTCAAATTGACCGTCAATTGACAAATTTTGACCGGTCAATTGTCCGAGCTGCCATCTCTATCCTGTGGCTCCTCCTCTACTAAAATATTTGAGGGCCGTGATTTAACGGCTGGTATATCACCTCCCGAGATATATTTACTTCAAATTGACCGTCAATTGACAACTTTTGACCGGTCAATTTTCCGAGCTGCCATCCCTACCCTGTGGATCCTCCGCCACTAAAATATTTGAGGGCCGTGATTTAACGGCTGGTAACCACACTTCACGCGCATAAATATATCACCTCCCGAGATATATTTACTTCAAATTGACCGTCAATTGACAACTTTTGACCGGTCAATTTTCCGAGCTGCCATCTCTATCCTGTGGCTCCTCCTCTACTAAAATATTTGAGGGCCGTGATTTAACGGCTGGTATATCACACTTCACACGCATAAATATATCACCTCCCGAGATATATTTATTTCAAATTGACCGTCAATTGACAACTTTTGACCGGTCAATTTTCCGAGCTGCCATCTCTATCCTGTGGCTCCTCCTCTACTAAAATATTTGAGGGCCGTGATTTAACGGCTGGTAACCACACTTCACGCGCATAAATATATCACCTCCCGAGATATATTTGTTTATTTTTTTTATATTATAAATGGCATATATTTGTATATATTGGAGCACCTCCCTTAAAAAAATGTAAGATACGCCTCTGGTTTTTATGTGTTAGGTGAAGATGAACCACATAATATTTCGCAAGATGTACGACTTACCTCAGCGTGAATCCTGCTGTATCCTCAATCTGTCAATATTGACAGAGGTCACGGATTAACCTCATAGACACAGGTGTAATTCTACCCGAGGCAGTCAAGTGTAAATACGCCTTTATATTCTTGCGAAGAACCCGCAGGAGATAATAACATGTCAATGTTATCCCGAATATGTGACAAGGGAACTGGATATTTGAATAGGATTCAGGGATTTTTAATATGTTTATGATGGTATAAATATCCTGGAATCTAGATATTTACTACCGTGTGGAAATGTATTGGGCTGTGGAAATAAGAATTCAGATTTAAGTATTAAAGCTCAGTGGTATCGAATCGGAGTGTGTATTTGAGAACCCGGGTTCGATTTCCATAGCCGACAAACAATTTTTACCACAACATATTTGGGTGTCGTGATTTAACGGCTGGTAACCTCATTTCACAGAGATATGCTATGGCAGAGTGCCACACCCTGTAATGGATAGAAGACGTGATGATATATTTATTTATATTTAACTATCCAAAAATGTTGACATTGACGTACGCAATTCAGTCCGCGAATTTTTTTCTTTTTAATACAATATTACTTTATTTTACGTTGCTGTTGATGACGGCCATTACAAAACACTTTAACGGCCGCTGATATTTATTGTTTTTAAAAACATACATTGTCATTAATATTAACACTTCCAGAGGCTCTATCTCAAAACCTAAACGCGATATGAAGATGCGCTCAACGGCATTGAATTTCTCGTGTTTCAATTAACTTGAATACAAATTTTTAGCGATTTTCAAAATTTTCTAAAACTTTCGTCATTTAATTTTCCCCAAACAGTTTTTGGACAATATCTTAAAAACTAGAAGACGTACTTACTTGGGGTTTTGACCATTGGATTCAACGGGTCAAAATACATATGTATGTAAATTTTTATTACTATAGTCGTACGAGAAAGAGTTTTAGAGCAAATTGTTTGAAAATCATAAAAGACCTAAAGACCTAAACTAAAATCGCTTCAAATGATCTAAAATTTTGATAATAAGTCAATTCGGATTCGGGGAATGCAGTGCCGTTGAGTGCAACTTCGTATCACGTTTAATTTTTGAGATAGAGCCTCCGGAAGTGTTGAACTTTCAAAAAATTTCAGCACCTCAGTTTTTCCCGAGACAATATCTCAAAAACTAAGCAAGATATGAAGATGCGCTCAACGGCATTGAATTTCTAATGCGACAATTAACTTGTACACAAATTTTCAACGATTTTCAAAATTTTCAAAAATTTTCGCTATTTAATTTTCTCCAAACAGTTTTTGGACAATATCTTAAAAACTAGAAGACATACGCACTTGGAGATTTGACCATTGGATTCAACGGGTCAAAATACATATGTGTGTAAATTTTCATTACATTAATCGCACGAGAAAGAGTTTTAGACCAAATTATTTGAAAATCATAAAAAACCTTGGAAAAATTATTAAAAATATCAAAAATTAAATCGTTTCAAATGAGCTCAAATATTGCTAATAAGTCAATTCGGACACGGGGAATTTGATGCCGTGGAGCGCAACTTCGTATCACGTTTAGTTTGTAAGATAGAGCCTCCAGAAGTGTTTAAAAAAAATTCAATCCTCAGATTTTTGACTTTGCCGTGGCTATATCTCAAAATTTAAACAAGATATGTAGATGTGCTCAACGACATTGAATTTGTCGTGTTTCAATTAATTAATAAACAAGTTCTCCGCAATTTTTAAAATTTTCAATAATTTTCACATATTTTTTTTTAAACAGTTTTTGAATAAGATCTTAAAAATTAGACTTATGAATTTTACCATTAGACCCTGCGGGTCGAAATAGATATACATATTACAATATTCGTCCGAAAAAGAGTTTTAGAAATAATTATTTGAACATTGTATAAAGACTCAAGAGGTACCTCTAGAAAAGTAATTTAAACTTAAAAGTTAGTTTATAAGTCAATTCGGACACGATGAATTCAATGCCGTTGAGCGCATCTTCATATCTTGTTTAAGTAGTTTCTTTGTTCATCGGGAAGTGTTGAACTTTCCAACCTCAGATTGCCGACATTTCTGAGACTATATATCTTAAAAACTAAACAAGATTTGAATATACGTTTACCGTTATTAAATTCTAAAATTCATTCCAAATGAATCTTTTTGCTATTAATTATTCAAGGAAGCAATATTTCACATGATAACTGGAAAACTTTCAAGGGACTTCCGAATGAGCTCTGCACTTGCAGATTTCGCTTGATAACTCACTACTGCAGTTAAGGTGGTACTATCATGGAAGCCTTTAACCCGGATTATAATGAAATGTAAATATGTTATTTTTCATGTGTTTCTACACTAGTATGCAATTTTTTTTTTAATTTTACCGTTGTTGTGCTGAGTAATGTAAAGTTAAAGTCAACCAAAGTCGATCAAAAATGCATTGGCGTTATAGGAACTGTACCTCGCGAGGCAGCTTACTGCATAATAAATTCATATATTGTAGTTATTTTTTAACAAAAAACTAACACACAGTACAACATGTAAAGATAAAGGTATGAGAATTAAGAAATCCATGCCTTACCGGATTAGTTTCAAAGAAATTGGCGATGAAAGTTGGATATTCTATGATAATCAATAGAACTGTCAGAAATGCTTGGCAACGTTGCACAGCACAGGTAGACACTAGACAGAGATGGCCGCACGAATAACAAAGCAAGAACTATGAATGTTATTATTTCGATCAGTAAAATATATTAATTTTAATACAAAAAATAATATTACAGCATTTTATATTTGTTTACTTGTTGTTACAGTTGATAATAATTGCTTTGGTGCATTTTTCTTATGAACTGTCAACAGGATGTATCGATAATACAGTTACGTTTCGTACCGACTGGCCGCTTGTGGTTCTAACCTTGTCATAGCTTCTACTGTGTAAAATCTTACACTGCTATTGGTTGGCATGGAACATTCACTTCCAAAAATTTTGGTATGTTACTGAATTTCATAAACTAGTTAAATAGTTTTATTTAATATATTCAATGTTATTATTAATTATACGATATTTGCAGCGAAATATTAATTCTGTTAATAACCTATACCATACAAAAATGTAATAATTATTTTTGTAAACTTTTTAGGTCACGTATGCTTTTGTATGAGACTGTCATGATAGAACCACCTTAATGAGGCATATGTTCATCTTTCACATTATCCCTTTCCAATACAAGGATAACTGCATTAAGTAATTAGGATATTATACAATTAGGATAACTGGTATTAACATAAACCAGTTTCTAGCTTCCAGCTACAGGTCGTACTCTGTACAGTTGGCTGGTTTTGACGTCATATCCGGTTAAATTATATGAAATTATTTAATAAATTTGATGCGGCACTAGAGGCGATCTTGTACACGGAGTGTACTTACAACTATGCTACAACTATCCTTCATAGATTCATTAAAAATTTTTCTTGATTAACATAGAAAAACAGGTCTTTAAAACTTGTTCTTTAATATACGATCGTATTATTTTAATACTTTCTACGTGAAGAAACTATGAAATTAGAAGATTTTACTTTACTGTCAAACCTTTCTAAATTATTTTCAACTTTCTGTAGCCATTTTTTTGTGTGGCGTCTTTGGCGGACCAACTACTTAGGTCATATGCCGCCATTCCGCCCTGATCTGCGTTTTAGGTATTATGGTCAACAGCAACGCGGGTTTTCTCTGGACGGTCACCCATCCAAGTACTACCCGCGCGCCAGTAGCAATTTATGATGTTGTTATGGTTACTTTCATAAGTGACAGAGCTGGGCAGTAGCTAGCTACTTTTGTAGCTTAGCTACTAGCTTAGCTACATTTACCTTAGCTGTAGCTGTAGCTTAGCTAACTGTTTAAAAATATAGCTGTAGTTTGTAGCTAGCTACTTTTTTTTCTATTAGCTTAAAAATAACAACTGAAGCTACTTTTATAGCTACTTTTTGTAACTTAAAGCTACTTTTTATAGCTTCAAGCTACTTTTTAAGCAGAAGGTCAACAAAGTACGCATGCGTATAAGCTAAACCCACACAAAATAATTATTTTTTGCCGGTTCTAACTGGCTCTAATACGCAAAAATACACAGTAGGTGCTAGATGGTATTTGCTATTTTTGATAATTATGTACATAATAGTAAATTAACAGTCATTATAACAAAAGACTGATCATATAACAATGGCAAATTTAATTATTCCACAATAATTTAAAAAAGTTTCTTTAAGATTTAGCAGCTACTTTACGAAAGCTTTTAGCTGTAGCTTAGCTATATTTTACAAAATGTAGCTTATAGCTGTAGCTTAGCTACTTTTTTAAAGAATAGCTGTAGCTGTAGCTTAGCTACTTTATTTAAGTAGCTTGCCCAGCTCTGATAAGTGATCGTCTGAACAATAAATAAAATATGCTTGGCCACATTTTCAAATGCTATTTACTCTTAAGACTAGAGCTAAAAAATGTCATTTTTATCACGCTAAGCAACTGTTAAAAATCCTACTTTTAATAATGTTTATAGAAAAAATTCTTCATAGCAAAGTTTAACAATGGTAATTATATACCAAATGTGTCAAATACTTTTGTAAATTCTATACGTGTTCCGAACTAAACAATAATGATATTTGCATTACAGAATTAGTGTTAGTTGTAGTTAGAAGACATATTACTGCATTATAAAGTTAGATTATACTGACGTGACGTCATTTAACAATTTAGAAACACTTGATGCTCATGTTCTTGTTGTTTTGTTGTTGAGTTATTCCTGTGTATATTGCAGGAATTCCTCCCCAAGTTCCTGATTGATGTATTATTAGTCACATGACAGACACATACAACAAACTGCAGCAGTCAAGTTTTTTATTTCTTACTCATTTGTAAATGTCATTTATTTAAACCGTTTGGTAACTATTTTTCCTACAACTGTGCGATTTCTTTGTTATTACGTAACTATTATTGCCTTGGTTACGTATGGAAAGTAGATGAATGCCGACCAAGTGCGTTTCCGAAAGCAAAGAAACACTAAGTGTGGAAAGTGCTTCATTACGTAACTATCAAAAGAAAATTGTTTTGACAGCGATTTAAATTTCGCGCCTAGCGCGGAATTTCATATTTTAGCCCCAGACGCTTATGGAAGAAGAAGATGCGATGAGCCAGCGCTAGTAAATATGCAGTAGTATATTTTGATATTTATAAACATAACCTTAAATTGCAGTATATCTACTCTGTACACAATTAATAAAAAGAAGCTAACAAAGTAAAATATATCAATAAATGGTTTTATTTAAAGAGTAAGTGAAATACTTCATATTTATTGTTTGTGTATATTATTAACACAGTTGTTACAGTTGCTTATATTGACATAATGTAAAATGGAAACTTTTGTGTCTAAAGAAACATTGATTTCTTCCGTACCTGTTCATATTATTAACAGTAATATTATTGACAACAATTTCGGAAGCTTTAGAAGTACCAGCAGCAGGTTGATTGTCACTGTCGAAAATAGATCCAACATAGTATGATCCGGAGCTTCAATTATCTTTGGAGGTGTTAATGATAAAGAAGAATCAATCACTGTACTATTCCAATCAAGATGATTTTGAAGAAATTATCTTGACGTTAGTGAAATATTTTTAAATAACGTAGAACAATGTGCAAGCAATCAACAAACAAACCATAGCAACGCCGTAAAACATCGTTCTCATGTAATATCGTTAAAATTTTATAAATTTTAATAATATTTTAGTGATTTACTAAATCGCACAGTTGTAGGAAAAATGTTGTTTATAACACGTGCCGAAAAAGGTTACATGCTCGTGCAGATTTCCGCATTCGGCAAGCCTCGTGCGTTAAATTCTGCACTTACACGTAACAAGCCTTTTTCGGCACTTGTTATAAAAATAACTATTCATAGATTGCATAGTGAAGTTGGTTTCATAGCAACTGTTACTAATTGTAACCTGCAAAAACATTTTTTGCACACCGTCCTTTTATACGTTTTGAATTTTTAATGATCAATAAAAGAAAATAAAAGAATGTTTACTAATTTTTAATGATTTGTAAGTCTTCGATAAAAAAGAAAAGCTTGAAAGATGTTTCTGAAGTTTTCTTATTAATCTTTAATGAATTGAAGAAGTTGAAGAAGTTTTTAAGTAGGTGAATAATTCTGTACTCGTATTTCTAAAAATAAAAACTAGAAGTACCAAAACAATTAATTTTTGTTACAGAGCAAAACTCGATAAGCCCACATACTAATACCGAAATTAATTTGTCTCGCTTGAAATGGAAAAGAAAATGAGAGCATTTCACGTACAATCATTGTCAATTTCCGAAACTTAATTGAAATGTATTAACAAGATTAGAATTTGGCCACAATAAAATACAGTGTTGCTGTTTGATAAGGAGTGTCTAGACAAGAGCCAGGATGCGTATTTTGATTACGAAACTATAGACCACAGATCATAATATACTACTATAGATAAGAAACTGCCATGTTACGCACTGGGACTGTATTTTGCGCCATCTGAGTAGTGGAAGTCTAACTAAAAACATGAATATAGGCAACCCGATATGTATATTTAGACAGCTTATAATTTTTATTATTATTTTAAATTTATTTAAACTACATAAAATAAAAATTCATTATTACAATATAAATATTTATTAAAATATTCTCCTATATACAATTTATTTATAATTTGAACTGTTTCAATCGCAGTTTTATCCAACTCTTGTGAACTAGAACATATATTATGACTTCCTCATCTAAATATTATTTATTATATGATCACTTACTTACCAGGAGCAGTGCAATTTTTTATACAACAATTGATATTAGTTGATCACAATATTTATATGAAATTATTTCACAAATAAAAATTAATTGGATATCTTGACAGATTAAAAAATTTGACATATATACAAATGACAACTACAGGAACAATCTAGTAACCAATGATTGCCGATATTGTAGTTATCTAAAATAGATGTCTTCGCATAAAGACTATTAGCGTCATTCCTTAGGTGGAAGTCTAACTATAAACACAGTCCCATGGTTACCTATATAACTTTCCGCTGCCTGCTATAGACTAAAATCTTTTTTCTATTTCGGTGTTCTTATAGCTCTATAAACGCACTGTAAACACGTTGCTAAGGAGATCTATAAGCGCACTGTTTTTGGCAATCCATTTGTTATACTTAATCAATAATTAATATTAAACAACTCAAAATGTTTAAGTTTTTTTATATGAATTGTATTGACAGCAGACTTCGTATCCAAGGTTACAACAAAAAACAATCTGGTAAATTACAAAACAGTCAGGCAAGTCCTTCCCAGATTGTTTTGTACTTTACCAGACTGTTATTTTGTTGTAGCCTTGAATACGTACTTTACTGGACTGTTTTAGAAAAAATCTATTTTTCCTACAACTGTGCGATTTCTTTGTTATTATGTTACTATAATTGCCTTGGTTACGTATGGAAAGTAGATGAATGCAGACCAAGTGCGTTTCCGAAAGCAAAGAAACACTAGTGCGGAAAGTGCTTCATTACGTAACTGTCAAAAGAAAATTGTTTTGACAGCGATTTAAATTTCGCGCCGAGCGCGAAATTCATATTTTGACCACAGACGCTTATGGAAGAAGAAGGTACGGTGAACCAGCGCTAGTAAATATGCAGTAGTATATTTTGACGTTTATAAACGTAACCTTAATTTGCAGTATATCTAATCTGTAGACAACTAATAAAAAGAACCGAACAAAGTAAAATATATCGATAAATGGTTTTATTTAAAGAGTAAGTGAAATACATCATATTTATTGTTTGTGTATATTATTAATACAGTTGTTATAGTTGCTTATATTGACATAATGTAAAGTGGAAACTTTTGTGTCTAAAGAAACATTGATTTCTTCCGTACCTGTTCATATTATTACCAGTAATATTATTGGTAACAATTTCGCAAGCTTCAGAAGTACCAGCAGCAGGTTGATTGTCATTGTCGAAAATAGATCCAACATAGTATGATCCGGAGCTTCAATTATCTTTGGAGGTGTTAATGATAAAGAAGAATCACTCACTGTACTATTCCAATCAAGATGATTTTGAAGAAAGTATTTTGACGTTAGTGAAATATTTTTAAATAACGTAGAACAATGTGCAAGCAATCAACAATCAAACCATAGCAACGCCGTAAAACATCGTTCTCATGTAATATCATTAAAATTTTATAAATTTTATAAATTTTAATAATATTTTAGTGATTTACTAAATCGCACAGTTGTAGGAAAAATGTTGTTTATAACACGTGCCGAAAAAGGTTACATGCTCGTGCAGATTTCCGCACTCGGCAAGCCTCGTGCGTTAAATTCTGCACTTGCACGTAACAAGCCTTTTTCGGCACTTGTTATAAAAATAACTATTCCATACTAAAATTGGTCAGAAAAGTAGGCACTTTCTTTCCGGTTTCAGGAAAAAAACTATATATCTGACTAATTAATTATTCTCCTACTTCATTTTCAAATTTCTGTTCTTCTTCAGTTTCCGTCCCGCATTCCATTTCAAAATACACATCCTAGTTTTCTTCACATCTTATAAATCCCCCGTTGCGATACAACGCCACGTCTATCTAACGAGATTACTCAAACAGCACCAATTCTCGATTCTCGATTGCCGCGGTGTCGAATGTTTGACGGAAAATGAACCATCGACCGCCGACATCGAAATGAACCTTCCGAACTCTAAACTTGATTATCCGCTACAAGATAACAGGATAAAACTGTTGAAAACTAGGGTTGTTTCTCTTGTCCGTCTTGTGTTAGACCAAATTGACAAACTTATCACTGAAAGAGAAGTTTTTTCAGTAATAATATAACTAGAAAGTGAGAATAAATTGAAAATAATTTGACAGATCTTTCGAAAATTTGTTGGCATTGTATTCAGCATGTAAATATGCATATTTTCATTTAGTTTATTCTACATCTTACTAATATATGTACAATGTTATTTTATATATGAAAAATTAAATATTACATTTTGTTAGAAATAATAGTTATTTTAAAGATAAAATGGGTTCATTTTACCTAAATTAGTATTAAAATGTAAAATATAAACTTCATTTCACATAATTCTCTTCGCAATATTCCATACAACGAAGTATAAAAGTGGTTGCAATACTTATGGTGATCTAGGCCACGCCCATTTGCCAATTTCGCAGTATTTCGTTGATTTTAGTGTTATTTACAGTAAAAACTTATTAAAAACACTTTAGATTGATTAAATATTGTATAATTAATGCAAATTCGTTTATTGTTTAATCAGTTTTCACATATATCACTCGAATAACAACATTTAAAAAGTGGATATTGTACGCTGTGGATTCTGTCATATATACAGGAGGAATTGTATTTTTTAATTAGCAACTCTACTTGGGAAGCAGGATATTTCTTTGTATTATTGTAAACAAACTTTTTATGATTTTGTTACATGAAATATGCTATGATTTCTTATTACAGTTTACTTTATTATTTATTTAGTTGATAATTAATTCAGTTGTACCAAGGTAAATATGTCGCATCAAAAGCGAGAGTTTATAAATTAAATATTGTAACGTTTAACAAATATAATTGCATCGAATTCTTTGTAATTACATAAAATCTTACGAAATGCAATTGCGGATTAGGGTGTCAGTTGTAGCATAGTACCGAAGGTAGCACTGTTGCCTCACAAGCGATAGTTTGTATTTAGTTATTTGATATATGAAAAATAAGATACAAGAATTAAGAAAATAATATATTATGAGAAATAATATTTATTTTAAAGATGAAAAAGTCCATTGTACCTAAATTAGTATTAAAACAAAAAATAACATCATTTCACATATTTTTTTTCGCAATATTTCATACAATTTTATAGAGTATCTAAGTAGTGGTTATATTTATATATGTACTTCTAGGCCACGCCCACTTTTTCGATTTTTTTTTCATTTTTTAGTATTATTTACAGTAAAAAATTACTAAAAACTTATGAGATTAATTGTATAGTGCACAATTAATACCAATTTATGTATTTTTTATTATTCTTTTTATATTTTCTCTCGAATAACAACATTTGAAAAGTGGATATCGTACGCTATACTTTCTGATTTATATATATATATAACTACAAGCCGACACGTTTCCATTGAGCTATCTACTTTATATATTTTTTATTGATTAAATAAATATGTGTATATTCTAATTACAATCATATTAATTAAAACACAATTATTATTTAAAATGAAATAAAATTGTTATTTCATTTTATTTTGTTTTACATTACTTCTCATTAAACTAATTTTGATATTAAATTACTAAACAATTGAAAACAAAGCTTTAAATACAATTATTTATAAACAATACATAATTTCAAAATTGTAAAACGATATTTTATTATTTTCTGCTTTACTGTTTTTTTAATTGTTTTATTAAAACTCAGACCCATTTTTTTTTGTTTTCTCTTGGGGCAAGTTTTTTATAAAAATATATACATTTATCCTGTATTTAACGTCGCGCTATGCCCATCATATGAGATTGCATATTCCAGAGGGAGAATTTCTGGAAAGCGAATAAAAAGCATTTGTTTTAATTGTAAAAATGTTTTTTCACGATCTTCTCAGAAATTTTTTTTTTAAATCGGCTCGGAACTAACTTCAGATTATTTTAACATACAAACATATCTTCACGCTATATCCCAACAAATGTGGTAGCACAAACCCTAAAATCACTCATAAAACATTAACTCATCAAACAATCAACCCTAGTCAAACATTTTCATCCAAACAAACCACCCTCACTTCAACCACATTCAAAGATCACTCCATATAAACTCATTCATTTATTACTCTCCACATCATTATCACACAACAAACCTTCAATCACATCATTCCTATTCACTTATCATTCATTTTCTTTCTTCAACGTACATAACATATGCATAAAACATCTCAAATTACTCACGTTTACTCCTAACAACGAATCTAATAACGAAACTAACAACGAATCTACAAGATTAGAAAAGATGAAAGCGATAGCCTGCACTTGTATATGAAAGAAAAGTCCACACAATGCAGTAACTGAAAATGAAACAAAATGATAAGAAAGAGAGTGAGCGTCGCCCTGCGCTAGTTTTTGAAAATGATTATTTATGATTATGGCATGGCTAACTCAGTGGTATGAAGTCGGCCTGTGGATCCTGAGGTCCCTGGTTCGATTCCCACAGGCGACAAATTTTCATAATTTGAAATAGCTATCCCTGTGGCTCCTCCACCACTAACATGTTTAGGGGCCGTGATTTGACGACTGGTAACCGCACTTCACGCGCAAAAATATATCACTTACCGAGATCTGCTTCAGCAGAGTGCCACACCCAGTAATGGGTAGAAGGCGTGATGATATATTTATTTATTTATTTATTATTTTAAATGTGCTAATAATTCGCCAGCCTTCCTTTGATTACATTCTAAATCAATATAATATGTTTAATTTTAACTACAAATACGTGTATAAAATCACATAAACCACTATATTTAGGCGGAAGTTAGACCCATCCAGTTCGCAATTTGAACATAGTATAAATCTCCTATTTATTTACGAAAACAATCTCTGCGAAATTTATCAATATTTCCTTAGCTGAGCATCACCGAATCTATAGCGTCCTTCGATAAACCTCCCACCACATTCCGTAAACAGTTCCCAATCCCATGTCCGCCATTTTCTATCCCGGAGCCATGTAATCATATCTTAAACATAGATGACATTGAACGCTTCTGTGACTACTAGTTGTATATAATATCTCAACCGAACGACGTACTGTAAATATGTGTACAAATAGAATATGTGAATTGAACTTCAGCTCAGTTCTGCAAGCAAACTGACAGCTCTGAAGTTAGGCGCTGGCTGTTGGCATGTGAAGTTGGAGTGAGTGACTTCACGCGAGGATTTACGGATGTTCGAAGCAGGAATTTAAGAGCGAAGGATTTTAAGGGTTTTGTGGTATTTTAAAAAAAAATGGTGATGGAGGTAAAAATGTTTTTCCTGAAACCGGCAAATGCCTACGTTTCTGATCAATTTTAGAATGGAAAGTAAATTTTTACTAAAACAGTCTAGTAAAATACGTATCCAAGGTTACTACAAAAATAATAGTCTGGGACAAAACAGTCTGGTAAAAATTTTACCCGACTGTTTTGTATTTTACCTGACTGTTTTTCTGTTGCAACCACTGAACAAGTAACCATAGAAGAAGGGACAACTATAAGAAAAGATTGTTACGCAGTTACTGGTGACATCTCTTGTTGCCCCAAGTAAATATTATTAAAAATACCAATAATATAGGATACATATTGCATACATCATTCTCGTGATCGTAAAGACTAAAATATTTCAAAATTATTAAAATGAAAATGTATTACAAAACAACAAAAACAAACAATTGGCAAAAAACTAGTTTTATTGAATAATACAAAAGACAAAATGTCTATCTCGATGTGGAATTGAGTTTTAAAAATAAGAAAAATTTCCAATGGAAAAATAGTTTTTTCCTATTTTCTCTTATTTTTAAGACTCAATTCCACATCGCAATAGACATTTTGTCTTTTGTATAATTTCAATAACTGTCAAGCAGTTTGTGATTTTGTCGGTAGATGGCACCACGAATTGCTCCATAGCTCTCATGTTATGTTACTGGCGTACATAGTTGAACATCAGTTAGTTCAGCTAAGACGGTATCACAATTCACTAGTCCCTAGTTGGTCTAGTTGGATAGTTGTACTGATGAGTCCCTAAAGGACGAAACGCGTCTATGGTTAAAGCTGAACTGACCAGCCGTTTGTTGATGATCTGATAAGTTCATGCAAACGTGCTGTAAAAACTTTTGTGAAATTTTGAGACAAGTGATGGAAAATTTGTTTTTTCCTATTTTTTCTTATTTTTATTGAATAAGTTTAAACACGAGACAAGCCTTCTACCCATTACTGGGTGTGGCACTCTGCCGAAACAGATCTCGGTAAGTGATATATTTTTACGCGTGCGGTTACCAGACGTCAAATCCAAAGATGTTAGTGGTGGAGGGGCCACAGGGGTAATTTTTGAAATTATAAAAATTGTTTGTCGCCTGTGGGAATCGAACCAGGGTTTTCAGGATCCACAGGCCGACTTCATACCACTGAGCTAGCCACCCCATAAATACCGATAATATAGGATACATATTACATACATCATTCTCGTGATCGTAATGACTAAAATATTTCAAAATAATTAAAATGAAAATGTATTAAAAAACAACAAAAACAAACAATTAGCAAAAAACTAGTTTAATTGAATAAGTTTAAACGCGAGACCGAAGGTTGAGTGTTTAAATATCCTTAAGTGTTTTATATACCAATAAAACACAAGTGTATTACAAAATTTTATCCACAACTCATAATTATAGGTATCGAAGAAGATTGGTCGTAACGTTTAACGTTGATTCAGTTATATATAGTTTCTCAAAATACGGTAGATCATGAAGTGGTTGCTAAGTAACAAGTTGTTTACAGTGTTTTATGGAATATAAAACACTAGTGTTTTATGAGCCATATATTAGAACTGAAATCGGTGTAATAATGTCTTTATTATACAGAGTGATCAAAAGGAATTGTTACAGTTGGCAATAAAAAAAAACTACTTGAAATTGGTAAGTCTGGTACATAAATTCATTTCCTGTTGTTGACAGTGACATTTAAAATTTAAATTTGAGTACATTTATTATTACATTTATTTCTATAGTATTTCTATTACTTACAAAGTCAAAATTATATTAGCTGTCAGACTCCTGACATAACCTATTTGTATTTATTAGAAATGTCAAACAGCATTTCTGCCTTTACCTGACGTTGTGCCAACTGTGCAAGAAAAAGATCTCTGGAATTGTATTGCCAACTATAACAATTCCTTTTGATCACCCTGTTTATGAGTTGTTGATAAAGAGTTTTTACTGGACTCAACGAATTAAAATACTCGGCCTGCGGTCTTGTATTTCAAACAACTGCTTCGTCAATTTAAACATCCCTTTTCTGACATATTAAATAATACAGGGTGATCAAAAGAAATTGTTATAGTTGGCAATACAATTCCAGAGATCTTTTTATTCCACAGTTGGCACAACGTCAGATAAAGGCGGAAATGCTATTTGACATTTCTAATAAATACAAATAGGTTATGTCAGGAGTCTGACAGCTAATAGAATTTTGACTTTTTAAGTAATAGAAATACTTTAGAAATAAATGTAATAATAAATGTACTCAAATTTAAATTTTAAATGTCACTGTCAACAACAGGAAATGAATTTATGTATCAGGCTTACCAATTTCAAGTAGTTTTTTTTATTGCCAACTGTAACAATTTCTTTTGATCACTCTGTATATTATTACATGTGAGAAACAAATAAATAAATTTAATGTTTCCAAATTTATTTCAATACTGTCATCCCCTATCTCCATAAAATAAAAAGGTAAAATTTACGTTAAGAAAAATAAAACGTAGCGCATTGAAAGAAAAGACGATAAATTTTATCTGGTTTTGCATTTAATTGGCCTTCAATTCTTTCAGCGAAAACAGAGAATCCTTTTAGCATTTAATGAATTTATTTCAAGTAAGGAATCTTAAACTCATCTCGCTCGTGTTTATGTTCCTCTTACCTCAGTTTTAATTTTGTTCTTTCATTGTAACAACCGACATAAAGTCAGTATTTTTATTGAAGCTTTAAGACTTTTAATTAAAGTCGTTGTTGTTGAAAATAAAAATGAGAAAGTTCACCTTCTTTTGTAAATTTCATTGGGCTTGGAAAGATGAAAACAGAAGGTCTTCTTTATTTTTTAGTTCTAATTCTATTAGTCTAAGGGTGTGTCCAAATCTACTACAAAATTATCAGTCATATGCTGGGTTGCATGAAAGTTTTGTCGGTTCATTAGCAACTAACGGTTCAATAAATTTCAGAAAATCGCTATTGATACTGTTGCTAGATAAACAATTCTTTAACTAAAGAGCTCTTTATTTCTTTCTTGCAACCCAGCAATAATATAACAAGAGAGTGAGAATAAATTGAAAATAATATGACAGATCTTTCGAAAACTTGTTGCCAGGCAATAGTCACGAAAGACCGTAGGGCTTGAGTGGCTATTGCCAAATGGCAACAAGTTTGAGAAAGATACTGGAGAATTATTTTCTAATTTATCCAACTCTCGAGTTATATTTAATTAGATTATTTTTTGACTTAGCTGTTGAGGTCGATTCATCCAACTTAAAAGATTTTGAACTGGGTCCATATCGATTGATTACTTATTAATGTATTCTTGGAAGTTGTTTCCAAAATTTGTTGGTGCATTTCTGTATCTAAAATACAACTAAATCGATTTTTTTCAAACATTTTACTTGACGCGTTGACAGTTTTAAATAATTATTTAACTACCTTTCAGTTGTCACAAACAAAAAAGCATCTACAGAGATCATTCTTGGGAATATTCACAAGAGCTTTATTCTCAATATAATAATGACAGGATTGGTTAAAACGCAAACATGTGACAGACAATTAAGGAGCACAAACGGCACACGGAGAGAGGAGAGACCTCGAAATCCGGATTAGCAGACCACGCGTGGGAACATCACCACCGTATTCAATGGGAAGGAGCGAAAATTGTCAAGAAAGAAGACCATTGGTACAAGAGGAAATTCAAGGAAGCGGCCATCATACAGAAGAACAAAGATGAAGTCTTCAGCCATCCAAGTGTGGAAATCCGACCAATATGGAAGAAGCACATCGCAGCAGATTCTGGGCTAAACATCAATACCCAAGCACCCATGACGCCCTGCCCACCAGATGCAACAAACCAATCAAGACCCGTCACCCTTGACCACCACCATAACACTAGATATAAGGCTCGTATGTTAAAGAATTAGTCAGTAGTATCAGTTTCACCTGATGACGACAGTAGATACCCACTGTCGAAACGTTGTGATATAATTGTATATATATTTTTTGATATTCTATACAAAATAAAGATAATGGACGTCCAAAATAAAGTTTTATTATTTGAAAATGTGACAGACAATGAAGCATTTCATTGGTTTTGAGAAACGTCAAAAAATAATCAGTAATAATATAACAAGAGAGTGAAAATAAATTGAAAATAATATGACAGAACTTTCGAAAACTTGTTGCCAGGCCAATAGTCACGAAAGTCCTCATTTCATTCAAATCTGGCGTAAATGCTTCCATGATAGTACCAACATAAGGATTCATTTGAAATAATATGACTCTAGATATGAAATTGGGGAAGTCACCATTTATTTCCGCATATATTTCTACATAATTATGCATATTTGGAGGATCAAAATATGTATTTTTTACGCCGGATTCGTGATCGCAAAAATGTGTGTTAATGAAAATGCGAATTTTTTGTTGAACCAGTTTACAAAAAGGATAAATTTTATAATATGGTTCTATATAAATCAGATTACGAGAAATCGAATACCGTTGAGCGCATCTTTATATCTTTTTTAGTTTTCGAATTACGGCGATTATTGCCTTTTTAAAAATTTATACTTTGAAGGCCCATATCTCGAAAACTAAAAGAGATATTGAAACGCGGTTTCAACGAGTGTATTTCTCGTGCTCCAATTAACTTAAACTGAAATTTTGAAAATTTTGAAAATTTTACAATTTCTATCTTATTTTTTTTTTGCCCATATTTCAAAAACTTTAAGAGATAATGAAAATCTGTGAAAACCAGTGATTTCCTCTCGTAAAAGTACATAGGTATGTAAAATTTCAGACAAAAATTCGGAGAGGTAAAGTTTTTATTACAAAAAAACGAAAAATCACTGTTTTTTAATTATTTTTGAAGGGGTACCCCTTAAGATTTTTACGAATTTCGGCCATTTTTCGTTTTTTTGCTCTAAAAGTTTTATCCGTGCTGCAAAAATTCTGAAATTTTACGTACCTATGTACTTTTACGTGAGGAATTCACTTGTTTTCACAGATTTTTATTATCTCTTCAAATTTTTGAAATATAGACAAAATAAAATTTTGAAAAAAATTGCAAATTTCCAAAATTTTCAAAATATCAGTACAAGTTAATTGGACCACGAGAAATACCCTCGTTCAAACCGCGTTTCAATATCTCTTTTAGTTTTCGAAATATGGGCCTGCAAATTTGACATTTTTAAAAAGACAAAAATCGCCGTAACTTGAAAACTAAAAAAGATATGAAGATGCGCTCAACGGCATTCGATTTCTCGTAGTCTGATTTATATAAAACCATATTTAAAATTTATTCGATTTCTTAAATTGGTTCAACCAAAAAATTCGCATTTTCATTACCATAAATTTTTGCAATCACAACTCCGGCGATTAAAATATATATATATTTTGAGGATCAAAATATGCATAATTATACAGAAATATATGAGGAATTACATGCTGAAATCCTCAATTTCATATCTAGTGTCATATTATTTTAAATGAATCCTTAGGTTGGTACCATCATGGAAGCATTACGCCAGATTATAATGAAATTTAAACATGTTATTTTTAATAAATAAGAAAAATAGGAAAAAATTTTCCATCACTTGTCTCGTAATTCCACAGAGGTTTTTACAGCACGTTTGCATCAACTTCTCACGTCATCAACAAACGGCTGGTCAATTCAGCTTTAACCATAGACGTACGTTTCGTCCTTCCGGACTCATCAGTATGGTGCGATCATATATCCAACTAGATCAACTAGGAACTAGAGGATTGTGATACCGATTTAGCTGAACTGACTGATGTTAACCTATCTACAACGGTAACATGACATGAGAGCTATGGAGCCACTCGTGGTGCCATCTACCGACAAAATCGCAAACTGCTTGACAGCTATTGAAATAAAACAAAAGACAAAATGTCTATTGCGATGTGGAATTGAGTCTTAATAAATAAGAAAAATAGGAAAAAAATTTCCATCACTTGTCTCGTAATTCCACAGAGGTTGTAGATAGGTTAACATCAGTCAGTTCAGCTAAGTCGGTATCACAATCCTCTAGTTCCTAGTTGATCTAGTTGGATATATGATCGCACCATACTGATGAGTCCGGAAGGACGAAACGTACGTCTATGGTTAAAGCTGAACTGACCAGCCGTTTGTTGATGACCTGAGAAGTTGATGCAAACGTGCTGTAAAAACCTCTGTGGAATTACGAGACAAGTGATGGAAAATTTTTTCCTATTTTTCTTATTTATTAAGACTCAATTCCACATCGCAATAGACATTTTGTCTTTTGTTTTATGTTATTTTTCATGATTTTCTACATTAGTATGCAAATTTCTTGTTTTATTTACCATACATATAATTAAATACTTGTTTTTATAAACTTTTTCGGTTACCTATACTTTTATGAGACAGTTATGATAGAACCACCTTAATGAGAAATTTTTCCTTTACTAGTTTCTGAAATCGTGGTTCTATGTTTGTAATGTACATTATTAAATCAGCCTTTTACAAACTGCAATTTTGATCACATAAAAAGTAAGGGCATGGGCGTCCACAGACATTTTTCAGGGAGGGGGGGCGGCGAGTCGCAAAAAACTCTCACATATACATAAATTTCTTTTTACATATACAAATGGATAAAAAAATATTTAAATTTGTGAAATAAATTACTAGTCTTTGTCGTCTGGGTTTGAATTGAAGAGGAAGGACAATTTTCGAAAAACTCTTCCATAAATTGACACCATTTCTTGAATAAATTCCAATTTAGCAGTTTTACAGTTTTTATTTTCTAATATTTTGTGTCTGTGTATACTTAATAAACTTAGATTAGTCAATCATTACGATAGGGAACATGTCGCTAGCTGGCCATAAGAATACTGCTGGAAATTCAGTTTCAGCTGGAATTGATTATCTTCAAACTTATAATTTAATTTTTATTTTATTTATATATACATACACAGTGTGGTGGCCACGACTCTCGAACATAGGACTTTAACATGTAAAATCATTTTAATATCCTGCTTCCTAATTATTTTAAAGAAAAAAGCTTCAAATAAAAGTTTTAGGGCATAAAATAAGAAATTAATTTTGCATGCTTTGTATCCGCACAAATTAGATCAGAAAATGATTAAATTGTCTCAAATCTATCGATAGCTATGACATTGAAACAAAATTAAACAAATGATTGACGTTCAATCTGTAAAACTGTCAGAATAAATTCTGTATTATTTCATTTATTTTGACAAATAAAACTTCAAATATTTGTTTACTTTTGTTTCAATTTCATGCCTATCGATAGTTTTGAGGAAATTTGCACATTTTCAAATCTAATTTGTGTCGTTACAAAGTATGCAAAATTAATTTTGTTTATTGGTTCAGATGCAGAATTTTATGGCCTAAAACTTTTATTTCAAGCTTTTTTGCTGAAAATATTTAGGGAAGCAGGAAATTACAAAATTATAGTTTTACATGTTAAAGTCCTATGTTCGAGAGCGTGGTCACCACCTTAGTAAATATCCAGGGGAGGAGCGCGCGTCCCTCCTTGCCTCCTCCTGCGGATGTACATGAGTAAGGGGGTCGCGAAAGAATATATTTTTGATCTTTGCCTCCAAGTTCGAAAACCACTTCTCTATTTAATACATGTAAAAACGACCGTGCTCGAAGCGCCATCTACTTTATAATTAAAACAGACAGAGTATAGTAACATTATAAACTATAAAGCTTGCAATAACTTTAAAAGTTTTGTTCCTTTACACATAACCTCATCCGAACAAAATTCTAAACCTTATAGTTCTATGTACAACTTTCCACCCTCAACGAACAGCTAGTCGGCTTCCGGCTGATAGTTCCGGGTTCGCCGGCATAGCTCTAAGTGTGGTGTCTATTTCCGGTCGCTGTACTACAGACTCCGGTGTCGGTATGTAACTCCGGGCGTGTTGGTGTGAGACTGCGAGAATCCGGAGGTTTAATGGCTGTCAGTTCCGGAATACGCGTGAAGTGCAGTGTCCGGAAATGCTGCAGTTTGGATAACATGGATTTTATGTTTACGTGTATTTATTTGTACGATAGTGAATTTAGGGGTTGTTACGTACATGTCTATTTTGAAGCGCTGAATCTCGTGGTATGTACAATCGCCAAATGCATATGCTTTCCAGTTTTTGAGATTTTGTTTAAAAACTGTTTTATCAATTTTTGAAATTTTTATAGGGTAGGTGGTTTAGTGGTATCGAGTCGGCTTATTAATTTGAAAACCTGGGTTTGATTCCCACAACCGACAATAAATTTTTACAATATTAAAATTATCTCTAGGCCTCCTCCTCCACTAACATCTTTGAGGGCCGTGATTTAACGGCTGGTAACCGCATTTCTCGCGTAAAATATATCACTTACCCAGATCTGCTACTGCAAAGTGCCACACCCAGTAATGAGTAGAATTTAGACATTATTTTTTATTGTATTATTGAGGTAATTTTTTTTGAAAATTTAACTATTCCGGAGGCTATATCTTAAAGACTATAGAAATTATGACGATGCGCTCAACGACATTGAATTTTCTCTTATTCAAATTGACTTACAAATAAATTTTTAGCAAATTTTAAACGATTTAATTGTTTCGAAAATTTCTTAAGGTTTTTTCGATTGTTTAGTCTAAATTAGTATATTACATTGTTATGTAATATGCTTGTTAGCATCGAAAGTGTAAGATATCGTGCGAGTGTACAAAAACGAGGCGCGCAGCGCCGAGTGATTTAATACATGAGCACAGTTATCACACTTTGGAGCGAGTTATGTACACTATTTTTCAGACAACCACAAAGTATTTCTAAAAAAAGTTTACAAGAGCAATGTTATTATACTTTGACAGCTGATGCGTTTTTGAAGGTTAGCGTTGACGTTTGACGTTTGAGGTTAGGTGTGGTGATACCCACGATACTAACCGTAATGTCAAAATATTAAATAATGCTAAAATATTAGTAAATAAGTAATTATTAATTTTAAAAAATAAGATTTATATGTGCAAATGTGTTGAAAAATCTGACAAAACTTTGATTTAAATAATAATACAAATACTTTTCATTTATTTTATTATTTTCTTACATCGTAACGCCATCTGTTGTCAATCAGTGGCACTTCACCTGATATGTTAGAAGTGTGCGTTATACTAACATATCAGTGTATGTTATGTTTAACTTTCCGTAGTAGTTTATGATGTTGTTATGGTTACTTTCATACGTGGTCGTCTGTATATTAAATTTATGTTACATACAGAGCATCGGATGATAAAGCATTACGACACGTGTAAAATATCCTTGTTATATCTACTGTAAGTAGGTCAATCAAATGTCAAGTATGATATTTAGGTCATCGACAAGGGAAAACGAACATTTACTGTCCGATATAAAAATTAATGCACCGATAGTTATTTATAATCAATAAATAAAGCGAGGAGAAAATGTCAGTTTATTTTAAGTTGCTGTTTATTTGTATATTACATACCTAATAAATATTTTCCTTAGTACTGAAAAAGATACTTTCGAAAGAATTTGATAAATTTGACATTGATGGTTTTACTTGTAAAGTACCGTTACTACACCACTGGTGAGACGGCAATAGTTATTTCTGTACCTAGAACAGCAAATATTTGACGTTGTAAAAATAATTCCTTTTGACAGTTTAAATGTCAATTATTTGTTTAATTTTGTTTCAATCCCATGACTATCGATAGTTTTGAGGCTAGTTTCGTTATTTTCAGATCTAATTTGTGCCGTTATGAAGCTTGCAAAATAAATTTTATGCTCTAAAGCTTTTATTTGAAGCTTTTTTGCTTAAAATAATTAGGGAAGCTGGAAATGACAAAATTGTGGTTATATCCCAACAAATGGGGTAGCACGAACCCTAAAATTACTCATAAAATATTCACTCATTACATTCATCAAATAATCAACCCTCGTCAAACATTATCATCCGAACACATCACCCTGACTTTAACCACATTCATAGATCACTCCATATAAACTCATTCATTTATTACACTCGAAATCATATATCACACAACAAACCTTCAATCACATCTATCCAATCATTCCTATTCACTTATCATTCATCTTCTTTCTTCGACATACATAACATATGCGTAAAACATCTCAAATTACTCACGCTTACTCCTAACAACGAATCTAATAACGAACCTAACAACGAATCTACAAAGATTAGAAAAGATGAAAGTGATAGCCTGCACTTGTATATGAAAGAAAAGTCCACACAATGCAGTAACTGAAAATGAAACAAAATGATAAGAAAGGAAGGGAGTGTCGCCCTGCGCTTGTTTATATATATATATATATATATATATATATATATACAGGGTGATCAAAAGGAATTGTTATAGTTGGCAATACAATTCCGGAGATCTTTTTATTCCACAGTTGTCACAACGTCAGATAAAGGCGGAAATGCTATTTGACATTTCTAATAAATACAAATAGGTTATGTCAGGAGTCTGACAACTAATAGAACTGTGACTTTTTAAGTAATAGAAATACTTTAGAAATAAATTGTAATAATAAATGTAATCAAATTTAAATATTAAATGTCACTGTCAACAACAAGAAATGAATTTATGTATCAGGCTTACCAATTTCAAGTAGTTTTTTTTATTGCCAACTGTAACAATTCCTTTTGATCACTCTATATATCTGATAATAGCAAAACCATGGTTTGATTATTTATTTTCCCGGGAAAAACATATTCTCGGACTGTTGTTTCCCGTAGCCTAGCAACGACATTATAATACTGAAATAATGCATTTAGCGAACACCGAAAAGTTGTTATTTATCGTCCGATCGGAAAAAAGATTGTTCCACAATTTTATTGCCGCCATAAATGTCACAAAGCAATATTGTCCACACTCATTTTGAATATTAATACGTTCATTTTTCAACACGACCGTAGAAAAATAACTATATTTGATGGGAAAATCAAACACTGGTTTCATTTTCACAGTACAACACTTTCCCACGATATAAAAATAACGAACTGCCATTTGAACAATTTGTTTCCTCCCCTAAAAATAATAACATCCCTCCAAATCATTCCCTCAATCAGTCCTCACACGGGAAGCTCCACATTGCATGTCGCTCTGAAAACATTGGAAAATTCGTAACGCAATACCAAACATGAAACGCAGCACGCAAACGAGAAACAGTCCAGTTAATTTGGTTACAAACATCCCAGGCAGCTGTGAAGAATAATTGTTGAATTTCTCTGTTGTTTATTGCTTTCTGTGAAACTGGATAATTAGTCTTTTGTTACACACCTTGGTTAATTAGCAGGGAGGAACTAAACATAAACTTGTTTTTGAAGGAATGATGAAGTAATTACTATTTAAAGTAATTTGAAGATTTTTACTTTCTTATACACAGTATAAGGAAGTATTGGAATCGTGAAAAAAATCGTTGACGAGATTTTCGCGGAAATACGTGTTTTGAGATCCACTGAATCCGTTTTGATCATTTTCTCAATGATGTCTGTGTGTGTGTGTGTGGATGGATGTGTGTCCGAGTGTGCAATATCTCATGAACGAAATAAGATTTGTTAACGAAACTTGGTAATTATAAGTTTCAAGAAAATACGAAGAGCTGAGTTGATTTTGAATGAAATTGAAAAACCAGAAGAGGAAGTTTACTGGACACACAAAACAATAAATTCCATTTATTTCAAAAATGGAATCAGTTACGAAAAAAAGTTCTAACATATCAGGTGAAGTACCACTGATTGACAACAGATGGCGCTACGATGAAAGAAAATAATAAAATTTTATTTACGATTCTCTTCATTTAATTCTCAAATTTGTTTGTATGTAGTACTAAAACCCTAACTATAACATAATTTGTAAATACTGCTCTAAAATGGCATAAACATAAAACTAAAATAATTTTGATTTGTGAACGAACCTTCCATATACTTACTATCCAGTAAGTATATGGAACCTTCAATCAAAAGAATTCGATAAAAATTCAAATAACCTTAAATTTAATTTATTACGGAATTTGCCTGTCCCTGAATTGGGCAAAAAGCGTGAAAATATGTAATATGATAAAAAAGCAAAGCAGCAAAGTATTCAAATTTAATTTAATTTTCAAATTGCTTGAAAATGTAACAAAAAATAATAATCATAAAAGTTTGAACATTTCCAAATTGTCAATAGGATATTTCCAGTTGCCGTCGGTTGTTCAAAAATTATTCTTCTCATGTCGTATAATGCACATAGGGGTCATATTGATTTCTCATTAACTAAGTGAATACTCATTTACTAATTAACATAAAAGCAATTATTGTAAACATGTGTTCAAACAACGAAGTAATGGACTAGAATACACAAAAAGTAACCGTAACATTTTGTACTAAATGTATGAGTATGAAACTATATCTATTTGTAAGTTAAGTATTCTGCTATATAGTAAATCTGTTATTGGTAAAGAGCGATTATCAGCCGTCAAATTACGGTCCCCAAATATCGTAAGTTTAATTTAATAGCTATATTTCATTTGCCACTTGGTTCACTTAAATCAGTTCAGATAAATTTGAAACATGATTTAATGAACTGAATTAAGTAAACTGATGCACACATTGGGGTGAATTACTTCGAAGTAAATTAGAATCTGTAATTCTAGTACTGGAAATAAAGTCAACGAAGTAGTCCAGCGAAATAAATAAGTGATCTGGTTCAGTAAATGTAAGTTAGATCTGATGGCAAACGGAATACGACTAATAACATAGGATTTACTATACCTATGGTTACAAAATGACAGCAATATATCAGAGCGATCATTTTAAAATGAAACAAAAGCTGTATTCCATTTGCAACTTGGTTCACTTAAATCAGTTCAGATAAATTAGACAGCATAACAAAATAACTGAAATAAGCAAACTGATTCATTTATTGGGGTGGGTTACTTCAAAGCAAATTAGAATAAGTAATTCTAGTATTGAAAATAAAGTCAGCGAAGTAATCTAGCGAAATAAATAAGTGATCTGGTTCAGTAAATGTAAATTAGATCTGATCCAAATGGCAAATGGAATACGTCTATTATCTCAATCAAAACGACAGTTACCATGGTTTCACTTAAATGTCAAATAATTGTCAGAACTGTCAATTCAAAATTATTTTTGTTTTAATTTTCGTTTATTTCGTGGTCGTAGAAAATTAAGATACGCGTAACCACACAAGTAATATTACCTCTATTTATTTTGACAGTTTTGACACATAAAATGGCAAATGGAATACGCCTATAGTAAGCAAAATATTGTGGTTGAAGTATCAGATTGAACACAATAGTATATTACATGATAAGTCAGGAAAGTGATATTTTACTTGACGAAGCGGTTGTTTGAAATACGAGGCCGCAGGCCAAGTATTTTAATCCGCTAAGTCAAGTAAAAACACTTTCCTGACGTATTATGTATACTATATTTTCTGAAACCGTTTAACTTAAACAATATTTAATCATAAATAATTCAAAATGTTTAATTTTTTTGATATGAATTGTACTGACAGCAGACTACGTATCCAAGGTTACAATAAAAATAACATTCAGGTAAAATCTTTACCAGACTGTTTTGTACTTTACCAGACTGTTATTTTTGTTGTAGCCTTGGATACGTACTTTACTTGACTGTTTTTGTCAAAACCTACTTACACACTAAAATTGGTCAGGAAAGTAGGCACTTTCTTGCCGGTTACAGAAAAAAATTATAACCTATTTATATATATATATATATTAGGGTGGTCCTTATTTTTATTTTTTTCTTCGCTCCAGGTGGATAAAATGAAAGGTTATAATAAAAAAAAAATTTCTGTAAAGTCTCGTTGGAAAATATTAACATTAACCCGTGCCCCAAGACGGTTGAAGTTTAAATGGGAATTAACATGGGATTTACATACTTGCGGGTATTACAAGGTATAACTCGATTAGTTCTCAATATTTTGACCCCAACTCGACTTATATAAGGTATCTGACATCGCTGAATCCGAATATTATAGCGAAAACATGATTAGGATACTTGACAACTGTCAAAACGGCTGTCATTGTGGAAAAAACCCTATTTTTTGCCGTTTTTTAGGTTTTTTCAACTTTTTAGTTTTTTTAAGTTTCTGTATACGAATATGGCGTTCAAAAACAATTAGAATAAAGAAAAATTGTCCAAATATTGTGCCAAAAAGCAATTTCAATGTAAATTCGTGTTTTTGACAATTTTTTACCCTATTTTTATCATATGTTGTATTGGCCGCCGTTGTGAGTGGATGTGTTGTTCCGCGTGCTTCATTTAAATGGTTTTGTGTCGTAGAGCCGGGAAGTTTTTTAACTGTTTTTAGTGTGCAGTGTCGTGAGTTCTTGTGGTGTCTGTTCTACTCATCCCACTGTTTTTTTTTACTCAGAAATATACCCTATTCAGGGTGATTTCTGTTGGCGTGTAATATTTATTGTTGCTGTTCCATTTGCAGTGCCGGGTAGGCCAACTCTGTTGTTTTAGTTTTGAGGAGGTGGAAAGGTTTTTATGCAGGTAGGCTGTGTCAAAGTGTCAGTGCCTTGGTTTCTCTGGTTCGCGAGTTACACTTCTGTAATTCAGTCGCGCAGTGCAATTTTAACCAGGATGTATATATCCGAACAATTCCGGGGTTATTATCGTTAATGCCTTCTGAAATCGGCTCTTATGAGTTAGGTTTGGTAGGACTAACCCTTTCAGCCTCCATGCGTCCAGCCGTCCCTTTAGTTTTACCTACATTTTTTGTTTTTTTTGTTTTTACTGTCCCTTTTTTAGACATCTTCTCACTTCGGATGTCCGATTTAAAAACTCGCATACTGGTTAATTAGTTTTCGTTACTAATTGATCCGACATATTTCTGGTTTCGATTTGTAAATAAATCTTAATTGAACTATACGATATTCCATCTTTTTTGATAATTTAAAAATTGTATATGGTATTCCGCTACTTTCTGCATGATAAATTATCTGTATGACAATTATTGTACTTTTCTCCACAGGATTGGGGGCGGTAGGGTGTGGCTCCCGTATCTGTCTTCTTTTCTTTTTTATTTCGAATTTGTGTGTGTTCTATTTCAGGTATCCTCAGGGTGTTTTTAACTCAGTTGCTTTGTGTATGTTATTTTTTTTTCAGATTTTTATTGATTTATTATTAATTTTAATGCAATAATGGCCGATTGCGCTAAATGCAGGTATAAAAAAAAGGATCAGAGTTTAATTTATTGTAAGGGCTCCTGCAATAGACGGTTTCATACCTCGTGCATTAACATTAGTGAAGATGTATGTATCGCTTTGGAAAAATGTAATTTTTTCTATTTGTGTGATACCTGTAATGCCACCTGTGAAGTTGTTGACAAAAAGAAATCTCTTGATATTTCGTCTCTAATTGGTGAACTTCATGATAATCATACGAAATCGATTGATGATAATGTTCGTAAACTTTTCGATTCATTGCAATCTTCATTAGTGAGTAAAATGGAAACTATGTTTGTCGCGTTCAAAAATGATTTGCTTAAGGACAATGAAAATAAAATGTCGAATATTAAACAATCTATTTCAAATATTCCTATTCCTATTCGTAGTTCTGAACCACTATCTTTTGCGTCAGTAATCAAAGGCAGAAATGTTGAGCCTCAAATCCTAGTGAAGCCTAAATCAGGAACTCAAAATACTAGTACTACGAAGTCTGACATGTTACGATCCCTCAATCCTCTGGAGAATGATATTCAACTTACCAATATAAAAAATGCTAGTAACGGAAGTATTGTATTAAGCTGTGATAGTTCTGCCAGCTCTTCGAAATTCAAAAAAATTTTCACGGAAAAACTGAGTGATAAATATGAGGTCAAACAACTCTCAGTATTAAACCCAAGAATAAAAATAGTTGGCATATCGGAGAAAATGGAGGCGAGTGTTTTAGTTAACTATATAAAAATGCAGAATAAATCATGTTTCACCAATGACAGTCAATGCGAGTTTATTTCATTTAAACCATTGCGTAATAATAAAAATATTTACCAATCAGTAATTCAGGTTGACCATAAAACTTACTATGAGATCATGGATTCTGGCAAGCTCTTTATTGGTTATGATTTTTGTTCAGTTTATGATGCGATTGATGTACGGCGTTGTTATAACTGCTGCGGTTTTCATCATTTAGCCTCTCAGTGCACAAAAAAATCTCCAACTTGTCCAAAATGTGCTGAATCTCATCGGCTTGATACATGCACTGCAACTCATCTGAAATGTGTTAATTGTTCTCAATTTAAAACTGCAAATGATGCTGATATACCAACTGATCATGCTGTATGGGATAATGAATGCCGAGTATATAAAGCTGCACTCGATAAATTTAAAAAAACTGTGCTTGGGGACTCATAGCAATTACGGATTCTTGACAACCGCTCTCCCGATAATAAGTGCGATTTTATTAGTTCATCACCATCACTGCTAAATAACTCGTGCAATAAGAATGATAAGGGCAGTCTCAGTTGTTTTTATCAAAATGTTACCGGTCTTGGTTCTAAATGCAGTGACTTATACAAATTTTCCTTAAGTGCAGGGCAATATCAATTATTTGCTTTGTCTGAAACTTGGTGCCACGACGGTATTCGCAGCTCAGAGCTTTTTGATTCCGAACAATTCAGCGTTTTCAGAAGCGATCGTAATCTAATTGTTACAAATAAAACACGGGGTGGTGGTGTCCTTTTTGCTGTCTCAAACTATTTTCAAGCTTTCGAAATTAATATTACTTCTTACTGTGATGGATTTAATCTTATTCCTCACATTGACATCATATTAATTAAAATATTAGTTAATCATTCAACTATTTTTGCACTGAACATCTATATTCCTCCCTCTTGCTCGGTTAATGACTATGATACATTATTTGATTCACTTGCAAGTTTACAATTTCTTCATAACTCTGAAATAATTATATTTGGTGACTTCAACATTCCCTTTTATCTGAGTTGCTATAACAATACCGCATCTTGCCCGCGTTTCAGCTCTCTCAATAATTTTTTAAACTTTTTAAATTTACAGCAATTTAATTTTATAGTGAATGATAATGGTAAACTTTTAGATCTAGTCATTAGTAATAATCAGTGCGTAGTTTCCAAGGCTATTGATTTTCTATGTCGTGAGTACTCACATCATCCTCCTTTATTGGTTGAGTTTTCCATAAAGTCTAAACTGAAAAAATTTCGATCTGTCAGTAACTACGGCTTTAATTTTAAAAAAGCTAATTTTCCTTCACTTTATAATGATTTTTCTATGATTGACTGGCACTCTTTAGACAATATAGATGATGTGAATTACGCTATTGATACTTTTTATTCCGTCATAAACAATGCTGTGCAGATGAATGTTCCCCTGAAACGTAAGTGTACTGGTTCTTATCCTCAGTGGTTTACAGGTACGATAATACACAAATTAAAGGTCAAACATAAAGCCTGGTACAGATTCAAAAAATACAATAATTACGCTGCTAAACAAGAGTTCATTAAATTAAGGGCCGAAGTAAAAATTGAGATTGATGAAGAATATAAGAACTACTGCTGGAAAATGCAAAATGAAATCATCCAGGAGCCTAAAAAATTCTGGACATTTGTAAATAATAAACGAAATAATTCTCACATTCCGTCTGTTATGAGTTACAATAACACTTCTCTGGAAAATCCACAATCGATAGTTGATTGTTTCGCATATTTCTTTTCGAGCTCATTTAACGATGATTGTAATAAAGATAGCACAAATTGTTCTATACCTTACAACTCTTCCACTGTCTCTATTAATTCTATAACACATGACGAAATTATGTTAGCCATTCAAAAGCTGAAGTCCAACATGATTGCGGGACCTGACCTAATTCCCTCATTTCTTATAAAAGATTGTGCTTCTGTTTTTGTAAAGCCTCTTACCATAATCTTTAATCTTATGTTAAAAAGTTCAACTTTTCCGGAGAAGTGGAAGATATCACGGGTGAAACCAATTTTTAAAAAAGGGGACAAAAATGACATTAGCAATTACAGACCTGTTGCAATACTGTCTAATTTCAGCAAAATATTCGAATCAATCTTACATGCAAGAGTCTATAGTCAGATAAGTGGTCTTATTTCTATTAATCAACATGGTTTTATGAAAGGCAGATCTACTGTCACGAATCTTATGTGCAAGTCGCAGTTAATTTGCGAAACAATGGATCAACAAGGTCAAGTAGACGTCGTGTACACGGATTTTTCCAAGGCCTTTGATAAGTTAGATCATTCCCTTCTTTTACAGAAACTTAATCTCTTTGGTTTCTCTGACTCCCTCTTACAGCTCATCTCGTCATATCTCCATAATAGGTTTCAATTCGTGAATATACAGGGTTTTCAGTCTGATTATTTTCTGCAAAAATCTGGTGTTCCCCAAGGTTCAATTTTAGGGCCTTTACTATTTAACATCTTCATAAATGACATTACAGTTAATATTGACATTGAGCACTTACTATATGCAGATGATCTAAAACTGTTGTGTGTCATCTCTTCCTTCAATGATTGTCTGAAGATGCAAAAAAATCTTGATTTTATTTTCAGCTGGTGCTGCAGTAATAAACTTCATCTGAATATCTCCAAATGCCACTGTATGTCTTTTTCAAAAAAACTAAATCCGATTTGTTTTGACTACTCAATAAATAATTCTGTTTTAAGCAGGCCCGATACGACAGTGGACTTAGGAGTAATTTTTGATGCAAAATTATCTTTTACCAAACACATTGAAATAAAAGTAGCAACTGCCCTTAGATGCCTAGGTTTTCTGATTCGCAATTCTGAGATGTTTGTTGATGCAAGTACCTTGCGTCTATTATTTGTGTCATTAGTTCGTCCTCATCTGGAGTACTGCTCTTTGATATGGAATCCGTTGTATTGTTATCAAATTGAATCACTGGAATATGTTCAGAGGAAATTTTTGAAGTTTGCAACTTTCATCTTGGATGGTTGTTACCCTCCTAGAGGAATACTCCAATCCACACTACTGGATACATTTCAATTACATTCACTCAAGCAGAGGCGTAATATTGTTGCTGTAACTCTTTTATATAAAATCATTCACAACGCCGTTGATTGCATATTTATCATGAGCAGAATCTTGTTTCAAGTTACTAGAATGTCATCCAGGTTCAAGAACATCTTCTACTTGCATACGGCTAGAACTAATATGTTATCTAAGTCACCAATTCATCAAATGATTAATTCTCACAATGACTTTGAGTGTGAAATTGATATTTTTCATAACAACATAAATGATATAAAGAAATTTATTACTTCCCGCTAATTTTTGTGTTTTTTTCCTTACCCTAGAATTGGGCGCTTTGCCTGTTGGGTAATGTATCAATAATAATAATAATAATAATAATAATAATATTGTCGAGTTTTAACCCATTAAGGCCCAAGCAAAACTAAGCCTTATTACAGCCAAACTAACTGCTCATCGGGTCATATATATAAACAAAATAAAATAAGAAATAAAAATAAATTTGTAGGCAAGTTTATCTCGGTTTAATCCATTGGGATAAAATTGTCTATATTACGGAATTTTTCATAATTTACAAATAATAAACAAATACAACAATGTAATTAAGGCAAATAAATTTTAAAAAATTGTCATCTCAACTGCTGGAACATAAAGACATCTTTCATTTGTGAAAAGTAAAAATACAAACAAAATATATTTCATTTTCAGCAAAGCTGTCAAGTAAACAGTGCGTATGTCATCTGTCATTTCGCTCGACAGGACAAATGAAAATTCTCTACTTGTTACTGACAAAAGGAACCATTTTTAATCCTTTTAATAATGAACTTCCAGTTTTTACACATTTATTTTCGCTGTCTATGGAAAGTACTAATTAACCATAGTTACAACTTTCATTAAATGGATACATATTTTGATCAATCATAGGCGTATTTAATTTGCCATTTGGATCAGATCTAACTCACATTTACTAAACAAGATCACCTACTTATTTCGCTGACTTACTTCGCTGACTTTATTTTCAGTACTAGAATTACTGATTCTAATTTACTTTGAAGTAATTCACCCCAATAAGTGCATCAGTTTGATAAATTCAGTTCGTTTATTCATGTTGTCTAATTTATCTGATCTGATTTAAGTGAAAAAAATGGCAAATGGAATACAGCTCATGTCACGGTGTTACAACGAGAGAAAGTATAATATTATCTTTGAATTAATTCGTAGATAAATAAGCAAACAAAAGGACGTGCAGGACATAAAGGTAATATGTACGCTATCAGATTCTGTTATTTTCTGAAATTACCATTTTTGAGTTGAACTAAATGTAACATCCCGCTGTAACTGACAGATACATTTCTGATTAAAAGCACCAGGATGATTCTGAATTTACGCGTACATCCAGTTAGAAATTTTGATGCAAAATCAACGCATGAAACTGATGTATGTAATTAAACTTTGATTTACAGTTTTGCTGTTTCGCATAAAAAAGAAAATTGGAGAAATGAATAATTAAAAGTTAATTATCCTGACTTGTGAAATTTTGTGGGGTTTTAATTGAAATAATCCCGTATATACTTGGAAATTACGGCTGATGCTACGCCCAAAATTAGGTAAAAATTTAAAGAAGTAATACGTCAAGGGATTTATTTTTTAACGGTATTATTATTATATCAAATCACGACCCCCAAAGATGTTAGTGGTGTGGGAGCCACAGGGGTAATTTTTAATTTGGTGAAAATATTTGTGGTCAGTGGGGATAGAACCAGGGTTCTTAGGATTCGTAGGCCGACGTGATACCACTGAGCCATTACCTCTATAAAAAAATTCTATTAAACTGTACCAATTTATTATTTTGGTATAAAAGTTCTGTTTGATTTGATTTAATTTAATTTATAAAATAGATTGATGTGTATATCCTTCAAACATTGATGTTTATAAATAATTCAGGAAAAACAAAATTCATGGCTATTGCTACAATTTAATAGAAACTTATACTTTTACGCTTCTTTAATTCTGCATATCTTTGCCATTTACAGTTTTTTTCGTAAAATTAACAGGAGAGCAGGAAACAGCATAAAAGTAATATCCCTCAAGGTTGAATCGGATTCAACCTTGACCACTAGCTTGGTTCACAATCAGAGCTGGGCAGTAGCTAGCTACTTTTGTAGCTTAGCTACTAGCTTAGCTACATTTACCTTAGCTGTAGCTGTAGCTTAGCTAACTGTGAAAAAATATAGCTGTAGCTTGTAGCTAGCTACTTTTTTTTCTATTAGCTTAAAAATAACAACTGAAGCTACTTTTAAAGCTACTTTTTGTAGCTTAAAGCTACTTTTTAAGCAGGTCAACAAAGTACGCATGCGTACAAGCTACACCTACACAAAATAATTATTTGTTGCCGGTTCTAACTGGCTCTAATACGCAAAAATACACAGTAGGTGCCAGATGGTATTTGCTATTTTTGATATTTATGTACGTAATAGTAAATTAACAGTCATTATAACAAAAGACTGATCATATGACAATGGCAAATTTAATTATTTCACAATAATTTAAAAAAGTAGCTTTAAAATTTAACAGCTACTTTAACGAAAGCTTTTAGCTGTAGCTTAGCTATATTTTACAAAATATAGCTTATAGCTGTAGCTTAGCTACTGTTTTAAAGAATAGCTGTAGCTGTAGCTTAGCTACTTTTTTAAGTAGCTTGCCGAGCTCTGTTCACAAGTCGTGTAATCTTGGTTTTTCCCTTGCTTCGTCTACTAATGATGAGAACTTAGTTCTCGAAATACGTATTTAGATTTATCTTCATATTTATTAAGGCTTAGGAGTTTAATTTTTTCTTAGTTATATTTTATCCTTAGATTTTTACTTTTTACTTTAATATCCCTTATTAATTCCATATGTTCGCTCTTACTAACTACCATCCTGTATATCCGAATATTATTCGTTTTCACAATAAAAAATATTTACTTTACTGTTTGCATGTTGTTTTCTACATATACTATTTCAAATAATATGATATTGTGTGTAGCAGCATTCGGTACAAAATACATTTATTCGCTTTGTTCAATTTTTACGATCTGCGTTCAGATCGTTGCAATGACGAATTTTTATGCTTTTGTTTTCCAATGTTTTTATTTGAATATGAATGTGTTGCAATATGGAATTTCATTTTTGTTTTGATGATGGAAAATCATGAAAAACTAGGTAGAATTCAAATAGTAGATTATTGTTCATATTATTGTTGTGCATTAATATTTAGTATGCATGTTTTGTAAGCTATCCCTGTGGCTCCTCCACCACTAACATCTTTGGAGGCCATGATTTGACGACTGGTAACCGCACTTCACGCGCAAAATATATCACTTACCGAGATCTGCTTTAGCAGAGTGCCACACCCAGTAATGGGTAGAAGGCGTGATGATATATTATTATTATTATTATGTTTTGTAAGCAATGTAGCAAATAATAACAGAAAATGTTACTACATCCGCGTAATATGATATCCACTTTGATTTATAAATACAAATAAGCAGTTTTATAAATTTTAAACTTTATTTCACCTCCTAAAAAAGAAAAAATATATAATATGGAACAGCTGTATTTTATTGTATATGAGTTGAAGCGAAATATAAATTACTTTCACAACATTATATTAATGAAGGTATTCATTTTTGTTTCAGAATGCAGAATAGTGTTTCTACAATTAATTGTGCTGCAAAGGTAAGTTTTCCAATTAATTCTACTTTTAATGGCAAATACATGTCCTCATTAAATTGAATGATTGTACTAGAACATTTATAGGAACGTTTTATTCCATTCTCTGTCTCACGAATAGTATTTCAAATAACAAATAGCATTTTTTTAAAGTGTTGATAAAAATGTTTATTTTTCTGAATATATGCTTCTAATACTAGGCATTAGGGTTGTTGATTTTACGAATATTCGAGAATTCGAATGTTCGGATTTATTGAACCTTCGAATTTAAATTCGAATTTTCGAATATTTCGAATTTTCGAATTATTCGAAGTTTTGAATTTTTTGAATATTCGAATTTTCGAATTTTTCGAATTTTTTGAATTTTGCGAATTATTTGAAATGTTTTAGATCCTAATGTGGTATGAATTATTTTCAGAATAAACTCATTTGCAGAGTTTTGTATTAATTCGTAAGTAATTATTATTAAATATTATTGTTTGCCAAATTAATTCAATTTAGATTTAAAATTTCGTTACACTGTCAAAAACGTTATATTTAAGACGTTTTTGTATCCTTTTTATTCTCATTTTAAAACGTTTTACTAAAATTCCATAGCATTTAGATGGGCGGTTAAGAGAGTAGATGGCTTAATTAAGACGCCTAACCTTGCAGAGTTTTTTCAGAATACTTCGCCGAATTTATTATTTAATTCGTGTCCGACTTTTCACAAATTATGCGTGAGCGTACTTGGAGATGAGAGATGGCGTTAATTAATTGGCAAAAAATTCGAAAATTCGAAAAGTTCAAAAAATTCGTAAATTCGAAAAGTTCAAACAATTCGTAAATTCGAAAATTCGAAAAGTTCAAAAAATTAAAAATTCGAAGATTCGAATTTTTTTTGACGAAGTTCAAAAAATTCGAATGTTCGAATGTTCAGAAATTCGAAATTCGGTGGAAATCAACAACCCTAGCTTCTAATACTAGACATCAATATGTTTTAAGTATTAATTTTGGTAGCTAATAAAAAATTGTTTTGACATGGTTTGGCCTCGTTTCAATTATAGTTTTTTGTTGTAAACGAATTTTCTTTCGAATCAACAACAGTTCCAATTTTTATAGTACACGACATCTGTTTGCACAAATTAAAATAAAGTAAACACTAGATTATATACAAATCTGATGATTTTAAGAATTTGTGTAAATATTAGTTAATTCTAAATAATGCGGCTAAAATTGTAAAAAGAGTCGTGTTTTGTTTTAATTTATTTGAGAAACAAAAAAAGGAAAAAACAAAAATTAACGAACTGCAGGCAGCAAGCAATTACTGTCATACTAACATTGTTTGTAGTTGTTATTTTTTTTATTTTTAACTGAAAATTATAATTATGTACTGCTCATGAAATGCAAAGAGATGTATATCGTTTAAACTCGTTTAATTTTTTTATGCAGCAGTATATGAATTTCAAAAGAACATGGTACAATTCGCATTATACATTTTCCGCTTTTAAATATTTATCAATAATAGTAGAGAAATTTTCTTTAGTACAGCGCAATCAACGGATATAAAGCTATGTGAATTAAAGTCTGATAAATAAAAAACTCAAACTAAAAATATATAATCCACAACACTGAGATTCGGTGAGTTCGAACCCTGTACTGTAATTGGGATTCAGTTTCTGTTGTATAGAGTACAATAAATAAATAAATAAATACCGTTGCAAACAGTGAAATGTTTGCAGATTTAACTAAATAAATAAATAAATGGGATGGTTAGCACAGTGGTATGAAGTCGGCCTGTGGATCCTGAGGTCCCTGGTTCGATTCCCACAGGCGACAAATTTTCATAATTTGAAAAAGCTATCCCTGTGGCTCCTCCACCACTAACATGTTTGGGGGCCGTGATTTGACGACTGGTAACCACACTTCACGCGCAAAATATATCACTTACCGAGATCTGCTTTAGCAGAGTGCCACACCCAGTAATGGGTAGAAGGCGTGATGATATATTTATTTTTTTTATAAATAAATAAATATATCATCACGCCTTCTACCCATTACTGGGTGTGGCATTCTGCCGTAGCAGATCTCGGTAAGTGATATATTTTGCGCGTGAAGTGCGATTACCAGTCGTCAAATCACGGCAACCAAAGATGTTAGTGGTGGAGGAGCCACAGGGGTAGTTTTTTTGAAATTATGAAAATTGTTTGTCGTCTGTGGGAGTCGAGTCAGGGTTCTCAGGATCCACAGGCCGACTTCATACCACTGAGCTAGCCACCCCACAAATTAAATATATATCTATAAACGAGGTGTGGCTATTAAATAACGAGACTGATGCTGTTTTAACATTTTATTTTGATTCCATACCTATTTACTTATTATCACTTTAAATATACATCCCTCCTCTATTCCTACAATGCTCCATGCGAATCTTCCATTGTTCGAAACAGTGCTGGAAGTCTTCTTCTGTCAGCTCCTACAGAACAAGTACCGATTTCTCTTTCAAAGCTCGAATCTTGTTGCTATTAAGGCAAATTTCACCTTAGGAAACAGATAGAAGTCGCACGGTGCAAGATCTGGCGAATAAGGCGTATGGTCCAACACTGGGATGCTGTACTTGGCTAGAAATCTCTTGACATTGCGGAATGAGCCAGCGCATTGTTTTTGATGGAGAAACCATGACTTGTCCTTCAACAATTCGCGTACTTTTTTCAATAAATTATAAGTTTCAGTAGTAGTTTTGCCAAGTTTCATGTAAAATTTCACAATAATTCGATGCTCTAATGTTGCACTTAACATTTTTTCGGCGAAACAAAAAAACAACTCTAATTAGAACGAATGCTACGGCTATACGGATTAGTTTACAGAAGCGACAGGTACTACAATCGAAAGACAAAGCTTTACGCTAAAAAGCTTGTGTTTGGCGCATGCGTACTTCGTCTGTAGCAACGTCAGTCTCGTTATTTAATAGCCACACCTCGTATATATATATATATATATATATATATATATATATATATATATATATATATATATATATATATATGTATAGTTTTAGAACGTAAAATTCTGCATCTAAACCAATAAACAAAATTAATTTTGCATGCTTTGTAACGACACAAATTAGGTCTTAAAATAACGAAAATTGTCTTAAGACTATTGATAGCCATGAAATTGAAACAAAATTAAACAAATGTTTGACGTTTTATCTCTCAAAATAAATGAAATAATGAATAAAGAAATTATTTTGACAGTTTTGACATATGAAACATGAAACATTTGATTAATTTTGTTTCAATTCTATGGCTATCGATAGTTTTGAGGCAATTTTCGTCATTTTCAAATCTAATTTGTGCTGTTACACAGCATGCAAAATTAAATTTGTTTATTGGTTCAGATCAGTGGTTTTAAAAATGTGGGTCGCGACCCCTCGGGGGGTCGTGTTGACATTGGAGGGGGGTCGTCGGATGTTATTTACAAATTTTAAAATACATGCTTCCAATGGTTCATTCCATTTGCAAGCTTTTATTTAAATATTACGGTTTAATGAAGTGAAAAATTTGATATATACAGTATTTATTCAGATGTTTATATTCACGTTTGTTTCTGTTTACGGTTAATTGGAAATAATATGGAACTAGATATGAAATTGGAAATTTCAGCATTTAATTCCTCATATATTTCTACATAATTATGCATTTTTTTATCCTCAACATATATTTTTCTAATCGCCGGAGTCATGATCGCTAAAATATCTGAAAATTTCAATTTTTTAGTTGAACCATTTTAAAACTTGATTTTTTTAATATGGTTCTATGTAAATTAGACTTCGAGAAATCGAATACCGTTGAGCGCATCTTTAAATCTATTTTAATTTTCAAAATACGGCGATTTTTGGCTTTTTAAAATCTTAAATTTGAAGGCCCATATCTCGAAAACGAAAAGAGATATTGAAATGCGGTTTGATCGAGTGTATTTCACGTGCTCTAATTAACTTATACTGAAATTTTGAAAAATTTTAAATTTTTCAATTTTCTTCAAAATTTTCATTTTTCAATATTTCAAAAAATTGAAAAGGAAATGAAAATCTGTGAAAACCTATGAATTCCTCTCGTAAAAGTACATAGGTATGCAAAATTTCAGGCAAAAATTCGCACAGATAAAGTTTTTATTGCACAAAAACGAAAAATCATTGTTTCTTAATTATTTTTGAAGGGGTACCCCTTTAGATTTTTACGATTTGAGGCCATTTTTAGTTTTTTTGCTCTAAAAATTGTATCGGTGGAGCAAAAAATCTGAAATTTTACGTACCTACGTACTTTTACGAGAGGAATTCACTGGTTTTTACATATTTTCATTATCTTTTCAACTTTTTGAAATATGGGCAAAAGAAAATTTTGAAAAAATAGTATAATTTTCGAAATTTTCAAAATTTTAGTATAAGTTAATTGGAGCACGAGAAATACACTCGTTCAAGCCACGTTTCAATATCTCTTTTCGTTTTCGAGATATGGGCCTTCAAAGTTGATATTTAAAAAAAATCTAAAATCGTCATAACTCGAAAACTGAAAAAGATACGAAGATGCGCTCAACGGCATTCAATTTCTCATAGTCTGATTTATATAGAAACATATTTTAATTTTTTTCGATTTTTAAACTGGTTCAACGAAAACATTCGCATTTTCATTACCCGAATTTTTTGCGATCATGACTCCGGCGATTAAAAAATATATATATAAAATCGGCGCATTCACATCGGCGCCATCTATAGTTTCCACCCGTTCCCAAATCTAATTTTATTTTTTTCATGTTTATCATGACATAATCTATTAAAAAATCCATTTCTGTCCTGGAAAAAATGAGACATCATTTTGCACCCTAGCTCTCTAACTATTACCACAGCGGTAAACTGTAACCGTTACGTAGTGAAACGAACAAAGCTATAACAGGTAAAATTTAAACAGTAGGCGATTCTTAAAATGTCACTGTCTTTCATTGTTTTCTCTCGAAGATCATTCGAAAATATCTGTCAACTCTGTCAAGATGATACCGAAAATTCCCACAAAAGGTAGAATTCGTTCTTCAAATTGGATAGGCTATCCAAAAGTACTTAAGAGAGGCTTGTGTATCAGTTTATTGATTAATTTTATCAAGATTAATTTTGTCTCTGATTATCATCCATACACGAGATTCCACTTCAGGAGTTCGAATGAATTGTACAAGGAGAGGAATAGGCAATATAATACTTATAAGTATGTAACTTATTTTTTAATTATAGTTATTTAATATTTAAGTTACAAGGCCTGTAATTACATTATAATATTCGAGGAGATATGAACTGGGGCGAAGCTTGCGTAGCTGAAGTTCATGTTACCATACGGGAATAGTTGTAATACTTATATTTCGGGTCGCTTATTATATTTTTAGTGCTGTAGAAGCAGCAATTAATTAAGTAGAGTATTTTAATAAGCAAAAAGTAATGTACATAGGCTTAAGTTGTAATAATTTAATGAAGATTAGTTGACAACGTTTCGGTCAAGGTTATGGCCATCTTCAGGTCGAAAGTAAGAAATTAAACAACAAATAAAATAAGTTAAAGTTGAAGTTGATGTTTCAGGGCAAACATATAACAAATGAAAAAATGTATTTGAATCTAATTAAATTAAATAAATAAATATATCATCACGCCTTCTACCCATTACTGGGTGTGGCACTCTGCCGAAGCAGATCTATATTTTACGCGTGAAATGCGATTACCAGTCGTTTAATCACGGCCCTCAAAGATGTTAGTGGTGGGAGAGCCACAGGGGTAATTTTAAATTGGTGAAACTGTTTTGTCGGCTGTGGGGATCGAACCAGAGTTCGTTGGATCCTCAGGCCGACTTGCTACCATTGTGCCATTACCCCATATTAAATAATAATACAAATTCTTTTCTTTTATTTTATTATTTGCTTTCATCGTAACGCCATCTGTTGTCAATCCGTGGAACTTCACCTGATATATTAGAAGTGTGCGTTATACTAACATATCAGTGTATGTTATTTTCAACTTTCCGTAATAGTTTATAATATTGTTATGGTTACTTTCATAAGTGAGCTGTATTCCATTTGCCACTTGGTTCACTTAAATCAGTTCAGATAAATTTGACACTTGACTAAATGGACTGAATTAAGCAAACTGATGCACTTACTTGGGTGAATTACTTCAAAATAAATTAGAATCTGTAATTCTAGTACTGGAAATAAAGTCAACGAAGTAATACAGCGAAATAAATAAATGATTTGGTTCAGTAAATGTAAGTTAGATCTGATCCAAATGGCAAATGGAATACGCCTGTGGTCGTCTGAAAATAGCTATTTCTGCTGTGGGATACAATGTATCAAATCAAATACAACTTCTAACTCCAAGTAATTTCTTTCTAGATATATCATTCATCCACTTAGCGCCTTTCGAATATTCTGGCAATTCGTAATGTGTTGTGTATGGTTACTGGTCATCCCAAGTGACATATTCATGGCTTCCTTTCTGATTCGACTAAGTGAAGACGACATAGAAGTTGACTTAATGCTCGACAGTATCTTTGTCTTAAACTGTATTTGCAAAATAGACATAATAATGAACTTTCTTACTGGTTACTTGGATAAAAAAGAACAGAAATTCATCCTTCAACCTTACTTTATCGCAGTCCATTACTTAAGAACATATTTTTTGATTGATGTACTTTGTTTTATTCAAGTGTTTTGTAGTTATGTTATTCCTGGACCTATACACTTGACAACGTTTCGTGTTGTTTACAGTCTTCATTTGTTTAGATTATTTCGGATGATTTCCGTTGCGAAGTATTTAAAAATAATTTTGTACTTTTGCGGTTGTACTAATACGATTTATATAGGAATGATTCTTAGTGCCATACTAGCGTTTATTTACATTCATGTGACTGCTTGTCTTTTATGCTTATTACCAGATTTATTGAAAGATCATTTTGCCTCTAATATTACATCATCTTGGGTGATACAACTTGATCAAATGTACATGGTTGAAAATGCTAGATTATATGCTCAAGAACTGTATATGCATTCTGTATTGGCAGTACTTTGGAGGTACAATACTTTCGTGATAGAACAAAGAATGCCAACACCTGAAATAATCTTGCATACTTTAGTTTGCATCTGTACTATGTGTCTTTATTGTTATTTTATTATGCAGACGATTTACAATATTAGTATACTGCATTACAATGCCGGTAAATATTCTAATCTGATAAACGAATTGGCTCATTTTATGAGAACACAAAATATGCCTGAGGAAATACAAAAAGATATTTACAAATCATTCAAATTAAACTTCAAAAAAGAGTACTTCGATGAACAAAATATTATGGACAGTCTTCTACTTAGACAGCAGCAAGAAATACAACTAATATTTTATGAAAATTTCTTGAACAAATCCCCGTTACTTCAAGATTTAAGTCAGCAACAATTAATGGTTTTAAACAATCGATTAAAATGGTTTTGTTTGGTTGTTGGTCGAAGTATCATCATAAAGTCTTCTACCACCAGCATGTATTTTGTTGTGTCTGGTACTTTGGCAATGTATGAAGGCAAAAAAGAAATTAAACATTTTAAGGATGGGGATAATTTTGGGGAGAATGTTACTATGCTTAAAAGTAAAAGTATTGGTACTGATTTCATAGTTGTAGCTTTGGAGAACTGTTATATGGCGAGTATTACTGCGAAAGATTATGAAGATATTTTTAATGCTGCTTTTGAAGAACATGATGAACGGGAGAAAAGAATTTCTTTCTTTTAGATGAAAAATTGGTGTTTGAGGTTGTTGTTTTAATAGTTTTGTTAATTAATGTTAAGTTGAAATGTAAGATTTAAAGCATACTTAAGTAATAAATGGTTTTGTGTTGTATAAATGCTAATGCTCTTTGATACAGTGTTTTGTCTTTTTTGTCTTGTTTTATCTTGATGTCATTCAATTAATAATTACTAAAATAAAAATCTGGTGTGGTCACCACATGACTTTCTTATAAACAGCATATTTAATATTTAGAATATATGAATGTTATATAATATTATTAAACATGTAATTTACTTTTACAGTAATTCAGCATTTATCTGTTTGAAACATATACAATATCAAATTTGTTTACGTATAATTTTTTTGTAATGTTGACTACTTTATGTCTAACTTTACTGATGATTAGTTGACCATTTTAATGATATATTTGTTTTTCCGAAAAAAGACGTAGATAACTAGATAAAACGAAAATTAAAATTTATGTTTTTTGTTTCTATTGCTACTATAATTATTGAAATATATTATTAAATATAAAAATTAGTTTTTCTCATAATTAGACGCATATGCAGGAATATTGCAAATAACATTTTTTGTTCCAAATATTTTTGCTATTATAAACTTTTTTTTGTAACTGATTTCATTTTTGAAATAAATGGAATTTTTTGTTTTGTGTGTCCAATAAACTTCCTCTTCCTGTTTCTCAATTTCATTCAAAATCAACTCAGCTCTTCATATTTTCATGAAACTGATAATTACCAAGTTTCGTTAACAAGTCTTGTCTCGTTCATGAGATATTGCACACTCGGACGCACATACACATACACAAACACCCCCCACACACACACACACACACACACACACACCTACACACACACACACACACACCTACACACACACACACACCTACACACCTACACACACACACACCCACACCTACACACACATCTACACACACATCTACACACACACACACACACATCTACACACACACACACACCTACACACCTACACACACACACACCTACACACACATCTACACACACACACCTACACACACACACACACACACACACTTACACACACACACACCCACACCTACACACACATCTACACACACACACAACCCCCACACCTACACACACATCTACACACACACACACACACCTACACACACACACACACACACGTGCGCTCACACACACCCACACCTACACACACATCTACACACACACAACCGCGCGCACACACACACACACATACACCTACACACATACAGACACACCTACACACGCACCCCTACACACACCTACACACACCTACACACACACACACGCACACACACCCACACACACACACAAACACACCCCCACACACACACATACACACAGAGATAGATAGGTAGATAACAAAACCACGGCCTCATATCATAAAGGCTCATACCTATTACTGGCTGTGGCACTATGCCGTAATACCTTTTTTAACTAGTATGTTATTGTATATTGTATTATAAGATTATTTCTTTTTTCGTACGTCTAAGATTAGTCTAATTCGATAGAAAATTAGTGAAATAATTATTTTAAAAACATGTAATTTCCGGTGCTTTGTCGAAACAATTTTCTTCGCTTAAATTAGCTGTTAAGTGATATATGCGACACACCTATACGTTTCACGGGCAAACAAATGTTTTTTTCTTCTTCTACTAATCATTTAAATTGAAAAATACTGTAACAGTAACTGAAAGGAACGTAATTAGGTTACAAATTTAGCACACTTGGGATTTGATAAACCATGATAATAACTTGTTATAATTAAAATGGATTTTTTTTGCTGTTTCATAGTATCACGCAAAATATCATTACGTGAAGTCATCACGAAAGAAATTACATTTCCCTCATTCAAGTTAGTTGTGTTATAGTTAGGGTTGTTGATTTTACGAATATTCGAGACTTCGATTGTTCGGATTCATTGAACCTTCGAATTTAGATTCGAACTTTCGCATTTTTGAATATTCCGAATTTACGAATTTTCGAATTATTCGAATTGTGAATCTGGATCCTAACGTGAACACGGCATGTTGATATGAATTATTTTCAGAATAAACTCATGTGCAGATTTTTGTATTAATTCGTAAGTAATTATTATTAATTATTATTATTTACCAAATTAATTCAATTAGACTTAAAATTTCGCTACACTGTCAAAAACGTTTTAATTATGATATTTTTGTATCCTTTTTATTGTCATTTTAAAAGTTTTACTAAAAGTCCGTAGCATTTAGATGGGCGGTAAGAGAATAGATGTCTTAATTAAGACGCATAAACTTGCAGAATTTTTGCAAGATACTTCGCCGAGTTTATTATTTAATTCGTGGCCGACTTTTCGCGAATTATACTTGAGCGTGTTTGGAGATGACAGATGGTGTTAATTCAGTGGCAAAAATTCAAGAATTCGAAGCTTCGAAAAATTCGAAAATTCGTAAATTCGAAGCTTCAAAAAAATCGAAAGTTCGAAGCTTCGAAGTTTTTCGGACGAAGTTCAAAACATTCGAATGTTCGAACGTTCAGAAATTCAAACTTCGGTGGAAATCAACGACCCTTGTTATAGTAACCATATCGCTTATTAGTGATGAAAGTAAATTATTATCCATCACTAGTGAGAGAACCGATTATTATCGCAACTAAATTGAGTGATGGAAATGTCATAAGTGGAAGAAAATAATTTTATACGCAACCGGGCCGAAATTAATGTTTTAGCCCTGTAGGCTTCAGGATTGAGAGATTTAAATCAAATTGATTTAAATCAAGTTAAATTAAATTGAATAATTTAAACATAAATGAATAATTTTTATTATTGTACATGTATTTATTAAATTACAAATACGAAAAAATCAAAGTAAAAAAAATAAAAACATGTTTTAATAAATCATAAATATTTGAATATGAAAATATAACAATTCAAATAACAAAAAAAAGTAATAAATATATCATCACGCCTTCTACCCATTACTGGGTGTGGCACTCTGCTGAAGCAAATCTCGGTAAGTGATATATTTTGCGCGTGAAGTGCGGTTACCAGTCGTCAAATCACGGCCCCCAAACATGTTAGTGGTGGAGGAGCCACAGGGATAGCTTTTTCAAATTATGAAAATTTGTCGCCTGTGGGAATCGAACCAGGGACCTCAAGATCCACAGGCCGACTTCATACCACTGAGCTAGCCATCCCATACAAAAAAAAGTAAGAAACGTTTATTCATTATTAAAATGTTTAAATAAAAAGACCAGTGTTCCAACCTTTTCAGTTCCTAGACGGTTTCTCAATTTTGAATGCACAAGTCCAAATGATGAAAAAACTCGCTCATCACAAACTGAACACAAAGTGGCGCATAAAAGTGATTTTATAATTTTCAATATTATATCTTTATTTGGTCCTAATTCATCTTTTTGGGACATCCACCATTCAACACTTGAAACGTTGTTCAGAATTTCTTTTGAAAACATTACACAATGCATATTATTAAAAAATTTAATTCAAAATACTCGTTTTTAAAAAAATAATTTAAAAAATCTAATTTAAATCAAAAAAATCTGATTTAAATATAAAAAATCACGATTTTTATCCACCCTGATAGGCTTAAACACTTGTTTTTGGCCCTAGGATTATAAAAAAATAATTCCTGTGGACATAAATAAAAAGACAATGTTAGTTTATTGTGAATGTTTGATTCTGCAAAATATCATTTTGACATATAACCTATGTACATGTACATATTTTAATCGTTTGAACATTTAATTAAATGTTCTTCTGATCCTTAGCATGTTATTAGCCCCCGGCCCTTTGCGCCTCGCGCTAATAATCATGCCACAGGCCAGAAACGCCTCTTTTCACCCTTGATACATAAATAACTATTAATTACTAATAAATCATTTTACGAACTGAAAACAGTCAGCTAAAAGACAATTTTACACTCGGTCGTAAATACATAATATTAGTCAAACTATAGCTTATGTTTTATTGAGTTAACCATGGCAACAATGGTAAACAATAGCTCTATTCTATTTGCCATTTGGTTCACTTAAATCAGTTCAGATAAATTAGACAACATGATTAAATGAATTGAGTTATTGGGGTGAATTTCTTCAAAGTAAATTAGAATCAGTAATTCTATCCTGTAAATAAAGTCAGCGAAGTAACCCAGCGAAATAAATAAGCGATCTGAATCAATAGCTGTATTCCATTTGCCCCTTGGTTCACTTTAATCAGATCAGATACATTTGACACATGACTAAATGAACTGAATTAAACAAACTGATGCACCTATTGCGGTGAATTACTTCAAAGTAAATCATAATCTGTAATTCCAGCACTGGAAATAAAGTCAGCGAAGTAATCTAGCGAAATAAATAAATGATCTGGATCAGTAAATGTAAGTTAGATGTGATCCAAATGGCAAATGGAATACGCCTAATAAATGTAAGTTAGATCTGATCCAAATGACAAACGGAATACGCCTAATGTCTAAAGTAATTTTATCCTCTCGTTGCTAAGCAACTCATGACTAAAAACTCTTATTAATAAAGTCATTTTACAAACTGAAGTCAGCGAACTAATAATTAATTTAACACACGTTCGTAGATACATAATATCTTTATATTTGTCAGATAAGTAAAGAAGTATTGTATAAAGTTAATTTCTACAATTTTTATTGTGAATTCTAAAATATTAATAAACATCGTTTTGTTACGAGGAACAGAATATAAGTGACTTCTTTTTCATTATTGAAAGCTGCTGTAGTATAAAATTTTTATTTCAATTTCAAAAGTAAAGAAATAGGCTCACTGAATTCACAATTATTAGAATTATTTTACAACGTCTCGTTTTTTCTTTCTTTTAATATTAAGCAAATATACTTATCTTGATTACATTTTTTTTTATTACATTTCTTTTGAATGGAGCCAGGAAAAAGTCGTTTCGTACTACCAATAAAAATTTTATCATTTCCTTAGTTATGAAATAATAAATGTTTTATTTGAGAACAATAACACAAGCATCTTCAGAGTTCATTTGTGCTAATTGAAAATTCAAATTACAAATTGAAGTCTTAAAGTGATAAAGCACGTTCTGTGTCAAAAATCTGCTTTTATTATCAGCTATTAAACATTTTTAATTGTATTTTATGCATGAAGGGCGACAGGTAGATTATTATGCTCAGAGGGTAACTATGTAAAGGTATAGCGATGGATGTCGCCCGATGTTATGATCATTTAGTAACGTCCGTAGTACAAAATTTTATGTTTCATTAGAATATTTTAAATTAGTTTTAATTTATAATGATTATGATAATATTATATTAGCTCCATTCCATTTGATATTTAGTTAACTTAAACCAGTTCCGATAAATTCGACATATGATTAAATGTACTAAATTAAGCAAACTGACGCATTAATTTGGGTGAATAAAGCCTCATTTCCACCTCTTAACATAGTCTTCGTTTGAGTTTTTCGACATAACCTTGAGAGTTTGTCATATGTGAATACAGCCGAGCGTTTCCAGCTACTGTTTTAGTCTTAGTCCTCGACTTTGTCACTGCGCATAAACACAAAGTTTGCAAACTTCATACTTTCGACATAATCTTTCGTCGCTGGTTCGATTCCCACAGACGACAAACAATTTTTACCATTTAAAAAAAAACTACCCCTGTGGCTTCCCCATCACTAACATCTTTGGGGGCCGTGATTTGACGTCTGGTAACCGTACTTCAAGTGCAAAATATATCACTTACCGAAATCTGCTTCGGCAGAGTGCGACACCCAGTAATGGGTAGAAGGCGTGATGATATATTTATATTTATTTATTTATTTTTATATACAGGCTGGTGGCCGCGACTGGCGAACATAGGACTTTAACATGTAAAATCATATTGTTTTAATTTCCCCAGTAATGGGTAGAAGACAAAATCTATTGAAAATCACTGTCACCAACTTAACTATTCTACCAAAAATTTCCCTTAGTGGCAAATATAAACTATTTCTATAAAGAAACTATGCAAGGGAAAGCTAAAACAGAGCAAACAGTATAAAACATTCGTTACAGAAAGCAATTCTAGCAAATAAATAAATAAATATTTGGCTTTAAAAATCGAAATAAATTTTAATTTTCACAGCTAGTTAACTAAACTATCTAATTAAATCAATGCAGTAAATAAAAGTACACTACTTCTACCCGTATATATATAATTGCAAATACAAATTATTGCGTGTCAAATAAATCCAATATAACCAGTCAAAGAATAAAAAAAAACACGTCGGTTTTACCCGCATGAGTTCACGTTACTATAAATAAATGTTCACATGGATAAACGATTCCAATATGATTAGCACATTTGTCTATAAATGCTCAACATTCGCAAGTACTTCTATTTACGATAACAGGCAAACAGAGTGGAATGAGAAGACCAGTACTGGATTATAGCATAAGCTGTCTAAACTATAGCTTAGGGCCCTGACACATTGATAGCCCCGCGGAAATTGTAAAAAAAATAAAAATTAAAAAACTAATAATTATTATTTTTTGACGTTTCTCAAAACCAATAAAATGCTTCATTGTATGTCACGTGTCTGCGTTTTAACCAATCCTATCATTATTATACTGAGAATAAAGGTCTTGTGATTATTCCCGGGAATAATCTCTGTAGCTTTTGTTTTTGTTGACTAAATGATAGATAGTTGTCAAATAATTATTTAAAACTGTCAACGCGTCAAGTAAAATATATATAAAAAAAAAATATATATCATCACGCCTTCTACCCATTACTGGGTGGCACTCTGCTAAAGCAGATCTCGGTAAGTGATATATTTTGCGCGTGAAGTGCGGTTACCAGTCGTCAAATCACGGCCCCCAAACATGTTAGTGGTGGAGGAGCCACAGGGATAGCTTTTTCAAACTATGAAAATTTGTCGCCTGTGGGAATCGAACCAGGGACCTCAGGATCCACAGGCCGTCAAAAAAATCGATTTAGTTCCATTTCAGATACAGAAATACACCAACAAATTTTGGAAATAACTTCCAAGAATACATTAATAAGTAATCAATCGATATTGATCCAGTTCCAAATCTTTTAGGTTGGATGAATCGACCTCAACAGCTAAGTCAAAAAATAATCTATTTAAATATAACTGGATAAATTAGAAAATGTTAAGTGCAACATTAGAGCAACGAATTGTTGTGAAATTTCACATGAAACTTGGCAAAACTGCTACTGAAATTTTTAATTTATTAAAAAAAAGTACACAAATTGTGGAAGGACAAGTCATGGTTTCTCCATCAAACCAATAATATCTGTCAAGAGATTTCTAACCAAGTACAGCTTCCCAGTGTTGGACCATCCGCCTTATTCGCCAGATCTTGCATCGTGCGACTTCTATCTGTTTCCTAAGGTGAAATTTGCCTTAATAGTAACAAAATTTGAGCTTCGAAAGAGAAATCGGCACGCGTTCTGAAGGAGGTGACAGAAAAAGACTTCCAGCACTGTTTCGAACAATGGAAGATTCGCATGGAGCATTGTGTATATTGAAAGTGACAATAAGTAAATAGGTATGGAATCAAAATAAAATGTTAAAACAGCATGAGTCTCGTTATTTAATAGCCGCACCTCGTAACCTTCTCTTCTCTTTTCAATTGTATCGTTTAAAAACAATGGTACATACAATTATAAATGATTTACAAACGAGATTACTTTATTCAATGAATAAAGACTAATTTTCTTGAAACGTGGGGAGGGCAAAAATCTGTTGCTTATGGCCCCTCATAGTATTAATCCGGCCCTGGAGAAAACATGTTTGTTTGTTCACACGTGATACCAACTGATCAGAAAAATAACCAACGAGAGAAAACAATTACGAGGCAGACATGTGAGACGAGATCCTTTTGCGTATATCTATAATTGTTTTCAGGAGATAGACACTTGTATGGGGTGAATACTATTTTAAAACTTAGTTTACTCGGATACACTGCTTGGCATTTTGTAATTACTTTTTTTTAGGATCAAAATATGCATGTCTACGCAGTAATATATGTGGAATCGAATGGTGAAATTATGAATTTCATAACTAGTGTTACATTATTTTAAATAAATCCTTAAGGTGGTACTATCATTTACGACAGATTATAATGAAATTTATATGCTATTTTTCATGAGTGTGGCACTGCCGAAGCAGATCTCGGTAAATAATATATTTATGCGCGTGAAGTGCAGTTACCAGCCTTCAAATCACGGTCCTCAAAGATGTTAGTGGTGGCGGAGCCACAGGGGTAAATTTCATGTGGTGAAAATATTTGTCGGATTTGGAATCGAACCAGGGTTCTCAGCCTGTATGATATACAGCCATATTTAAATTTTTTTTTCGATTTCTGGTTCAACAAAAAAAAACGAATTTTTTGCAATCAGAATTCTGGTGAGCGATCAAAAAACGTGAGGATCAAAATATGTATATCTACGCAGAAATATATGCGGAATTGAATGGTAAAAATCCTCAATTTCATAACTAAATAAAATAAAATAAATATATCATCACGCCTTCTACCCATTGCTGGGTGTGGCACTCTTCCGAAGCAGATCTCGATAAGTGATATATTTTTGCGCTTGAAGTGTGGTTACCAGTCGTCAAATCATTGCCCCCAAAGGTGTTAGTGGTGGAGGAGCCACAGGGGTAGTTTTTGAAATTATGAAAATTGTTTGTCGCCTGTGGGAATCGAATCTAGGGTAACAGGGTTCTCAGGATCCACAGGCCGACTTCATACCACTGAGCTAGCCACCCCATAACTATTGTTATATTATTTTAAATTAATCCTCCTCCAAGAATACTACCACAGTAATGTCACTCTTAATGTCCTAGAGTCTATTAAAATGATATAATGCCCTTCACACCAAACAGCGGGAAGTTATATAGGTAACCATGGGACTGTATTTTTAGTTAGACTTCCACCTAAGGAATGGCGCTAATAGTCTTTATGTGAAGACATCCATTTTAGATAACTATAATATCGGCAATCATTGGTTACTAGATTGTTCCTGTAGGTGTCATTTGTATATATTTTAAATTTTTTAACCTGTCAAATATCCAATTAATTTTTATTTGTGAAATAATTTCATATAAATAATGTCAGCAACTAGTATCAATTGTTGTGTAAAAAAACTGCACTGCTACTGGTAAGTAAGTGATTATATAATAAATAATATTTAGATGAGGAAGTCATAATATATTTTCAAGTTCACAAGGGTTGGATAAAACTGCGATTGAAACAGTTCAAATTATAAAAAAATTGTATACAGGAGAATACTTTGATAAATATTTATATTGTAATAATGAATTTTTACTTTATGTAATAATAATAATAATATATCATCACGCCTTCTACCCATTACTAGGTGTGACACTCTGCCGAAGCAGATCTCGGTAAGTGATATATTTTGCGCGTGAAGTGCGGTTACCAGTCGTCAAACCATTGCCCCCAAAGATGTTAGTGATGGAGGAGCAACAGGGGTAGCTTTTTAAATTATGAAAATTGTTTGTTGTCTGTGGGAATCGAATCTAGGGTACCAGGGTTCTCAGGATCCACAGGCCGACTTCATACCACTGAGCTAGTCACCCCATATGTAGTTTAAATAAATATAAAATTATAATAAAAATTACAAGCTGCCTAAATATGCATATCGGGTTGCCTATATTCATGTTTTTAGTTAGACTTTCACTACTCAGATGGCGCAAAATACAGTCCCAGTGCGTAGCAGTTTCTTATCTATAGTAGTATATTATGATCTGTACTTCACACTTTACTATTTGTTTATTTATTTCTATTTACTATTAATATTTAATTTTGTTCTCATAAAATAACAAGAATCATTTGTTTCATTTTAACTAAATTATTCTGCTGGCAATATGCAATTATAATTTATAATAAGACGTTAAATGAAATTTCCTACTAGTAAAGAATTTCGTCGTTTATAAAGTAATTAAATTTAATTTTTTGCTCGTTGTTCAATTTTACACCAGTACCTAATGTACCTAGTGCTAATTGCAAATTCTTTTAATAATAATCTTATACTGCAGGAGAACTAATTAACATTTTAATTAAAGATACAAAGTTACTTTAAGTACTCGTAACATCATAGTTAAAGTTTATACAAAGTTCAAAGAGTAAGATAATAAATGTCATGTAAAATATTTCTAAAATCAAATTTATTTATTACTGGGTTCTCTTTCCTTCGATGCAGCTATTTACTCTAAGAACTTCTGAATCTTAATATTCTGACATAGTATACAAAAGTATTTTATAAAGTAGATCCAGTGGCGGCTCGTCAAGAAATCCCACCATGAAATTAAATACAAATATCAGTATTTAAAATCAACAATATTGTTAATTTTTAAATATGAATAAATAAATATGTCATCACACCTTTTACCCATTACTGGGTATGGGACTTTGTCGCAGCAGATCTTGGTAAGTGATATATTTATGCGCGTGAAGTGCGGCCTCCAAAGATGTTAGTGAAAGGGGAGCCACAGGGGTAATTTTAATGTGGTGAGAATTGTTGGTCGGATGAGGGAATCGAACCAGGATTCTCAGGATCCACAGGCCGACATGATACTACTAAGCTATCTACCCCATAAAAATTAATTTTTGAAATATTAATAAATAAATAAATATGTCATCACGCCTTCTATCCATTACTGGGTGTGGCACTCTGTCGTAGCAGATCTTGGTAAGTGATATATTTATGCGCGTGAAGTGCGATTACCAGCCGATAAATCACGGCCCCCAAAGATGTTAGTGAAGGGGGAGCCACAGGGGTAATTTTAATGTGGTTAAAATTGTTGGTCGGCTTTGGGAATCGAACCAGGATTCTCAGGATCCACAGGCCCACTCGATACTACTGAGCTATCTACCCTATCAAATTTAATTTTTGAAATATTAATAAATAAATAAATATGTCATCACGCCTTCTATCCATTACTGGGTGTGGCACTTTGTCGTAGCAGATCTTGGTAAGTAATATATTTATGCGCGTGAAGTGCGATTACCAGCCGTTAAATCACGGCCCCCAAAGATGTTAGTGAAGGGGGAGCCACAGGGGTACTTTTAATGAGGTGAAAATTGTTGGTCGGCTGTGGGAATCGAACCAGGGTTCTCAGGACCCACAGGCCGACTCGATACTACTAAGCTATCTACTCCATAAAAATTAATTTTTTTGCGTTAAGTGCGGTTACCAGCCGTCAAATCACGGCCCCCAAAGATGGTAGTGGTGGAGGAGTCACAAGGGTATTTTTTGAAATGGTGAAAATTGTTTGTCATCTGTGGGAATCGAACCAGGGTTCTCAGGATCCATAGGCCGACTTGATTCCACTGAGCTAGCTACCCCATAATAGGTGTATTCCATTTGCCATTTAGATCAGATCTAACTTACATTTACTGAAGCAGATCACTTATATATTTCGCTAGATTACTTCGTTGAGTTTATTTTCAGTACTAGAATTACTTATTCTAATTTACTTTGAAGTAATTCACGCAAATTAATGCGTAAAAATAAAAAAAATAAATATATCATCACGCCTTTTACCCATCACTGGGCGTGGCACTCTGCCGCAGCAGGTAAGTGATACATTTTGCGGGGTAATTCTATTGTGGTGAAAATTATTGGTCGGCTGTGGGAATCGAACCAGGGTTCTCAGGATCCACAGGCCGACTCGATACTACTAAGCTATCTACTCCATAAAAATTAATTTTTTGCGTTAAGTGCGGTTACCAGCCGTTAAATCCCGGCCTCCAAAGATTTTAGTGAAGGGGGAGCCACAGGAGTAATTTTAATGTGGTCAAAATGTTTGTCGGGTGTGGAAATCGAAATAAATATATCACTTACCGAGATCTGCTTCGGCAGAGTGCCACACTAAGTTATGGGTAAAAGGTGTGATAAATATTTATATTTATTATTTACTTCTATAATATAATAGCTAATTAAAATAATAATAAACCTCAATTTTTTATGGAGCACTGCCTCGGCCAAATTATCAATCATGAGCCTTCTCTGCGTACATCAGTTTAAATGTATTTTATTGAGTTATAAACTATTCTATTCTATTCGCTTACAACAAAAGCAAATCGATATTTTATCTAATCTCTTGCGTAATATACCTTCATTAAATTAGTCCACGAAAAGTTTTTTACGATTTTCGATCAGTTCTTTCAAAGATTTATTTTCCTTAAAAGTTTTCTGTTTTACGTGCACTTAAACTAAAACAGGTAATTTGATTCCAAATGCAATAGTTCACTTTGAAACACGAAGGATTTTGGGAAAGAAAATAAAAAGAACTAAAAGTAGTTTTATATTTTCTTGAAGTAAAGTAAGATTTTAACAAGAGGTTGTACGTTCAAATCTCGATGTATTCAAAGTATATCAAAAATACTATTGTGTGTGAGTGGTTCGGATTTCACTATAAGCTGTAAGTCCCCTGTATTGTAATTAAAATTCAGTTTATGTTATGCAAAGTAACAAATACACCTAATAGTATTTTTTATATTTATGACAAATTTTACTTTGTTGAGTGCAAAAAATAATCACTTTCCACGCGCAGTTTTACCTTCCCCACTGTCGTAGGAAAAATATTTTCAGTAATAATATAACAAGAGAGTGAGAATAAATTGAAAATAATTTGACAGATCTTTCGAAAACTTGTTGCCAGGCAATAGGCACGAAAGCCTGTAGGACTTGAGTGGCTATTGCCAAATGGAGCCAAAATAAATAAATAAATAAATCTTAGAGCATACATTGATTAATCACGACCCATTGTTTCATTAACACTGATAACAGTGTCAATGTTAGCTGTATTTCATTTGCCACTTGGTTCACTTAAATCAGTTCAGATAAATTTGATACATGGCAAAATGAACTGAATTAAGCAAACTGATGCACTTATTAGAGTGAATTACTTCAAAGTAAATTAGAATCTGTAATTCTAGTACTGAAAATAAAATGAGCAAAGTAATGCAGCGAAATAAATAAATGATTTAGTTCAGTAAATGTAAGTTAGACCTGATCCAAATGGCAAATGGAATACGCCTGTTTTAAAGTGAAGGTTACGTATGCACATTACTTACATTACCATGGATACGTTATCATTTTTTGGTCTTAAGACAGAAAATAGATTTTTTGCTACAGTTTTCATAGTGATAAATAACATTTCTAATTTAGTGTTTTTTATACTATTGAATAAGTTAAAAAAACGTTTATTTCAAGCATTTTTTCTCAGTAATAATATAGCAAGAGAGTGAGAATAAATTGAAAATAATTTGACAGCACTTTCGAAAACTTGTTGCCAGGCAATAGTCACGAAAGCCCGTAGGGCTTGAATGCCTATTGCCAAATGGCAACAAGTTTGAGAAAGATACTGGAGAATTATTTTCTAATTTATCCAACTCTCGAGTTATGTTTAATTAGATTATTTTTTGACTTAGCTGTTGAGGTCGATTCATCCAACTTAAAAGATTTTGAACTGGGTTCATATCGATTGATTACTTATTAATGTATTCTTGGAAGTTGTTTCCAAAATTTGTTGGTGTATTTCCGTATCTGAAATGGAACTAAATCGATTTTTTTCACACATTTTACTTGACGCGTTGACAGTTTTAAATAATTATTTGACAACTACCTATCATTTGTCACAAACAAAAGCACAAGAGCTTTATTCTCAGTATAATAATGACAGGATTGGGTAAAACGCAGACATGTGACATACAATGAAGCATTTCATTGGTTTGGAGAAACGCCAAAAAATAATCAGTACAAATAACAAATCAAATAAATAAATATATCATCACGCCTTCTACCCATTACTGGGTGTGGCATTCTGCAGAAGCAGATCTCGGTAAGTGATATATTTTGCGCGTGAAGTGCGATTACCAGTCGTCAAATCACAGTCCCCAAACATGTTAGTGGTGGAGGAGCCACAGGGATAGCTTTTTTCAAATTATGAAAATTTGTCGCCTGTGGGAATCGAACCAGGGACCTCAGGATCCACAGGCCGACTTCATACCACTGAGCTAGTACTTCAATTATTGCCTTATGAAATACTAAATACACCCTCAGTTGAAATTTTCAAATATTATCAACAAATCTTCTCTTCTTAACTGAAACTCAATTATTCTTATGCAAACATTAATTTTGACGATCTGGTCCCTAAGAAAACAATAATATTGAAACTGGACAACGTATAAATTTGATCTTTGTTTAATTAACGAAGCTATCTGTTGATGATTCATTTAACTACAGCGTATTTCTTGTTGATAATTAAAAGCCTGACGACGTTTCGAAAATTAATTTTGTCCATTAACGTCCTTGCCACTCGAGTTAGATTCCCATAGCCGATAAACAATTTTCACCACATTAAAACTATCCCTATTGCTCCCCTTCCATGAATATCTTTGGAGGCCTTTATTTGACGGCTGGTAACAGTACTTCACGCGCATAAATATATCATTTACCGAGATCTGGTTCGGCAGCGTGCCACACCCAGTAATGGGTAGAAGGCGTGATGATATATTTATATATTTATTTATTATAGTATACTCGTATAACAGATAATTAAAATAATAATAATAATAATAAACCTCATTTTTCATGGCGAACTATATCACTAAAGTATTAGATTACGAGGTGTGGCTATTAAATAACGAGACTGATGCTGTCTTAACATTTTATTTTGATTCCATACCTATTTACTTATTATCACCTTCAATATACACCCCTCCACTATTCGTACAACGCTCCATGCGAATCTTCCATTGTTCTAAACAGTGCTGGAAGTCTTCTCCTGTCAGCTCCTTCAGGACGCGTGTCGATTTCTCTTTCACAGCTCAAATATGGTTCCTTTTAAGGCAGGTTTCACCTTAGGAAATAGATAGAAGTCGCACGGTGCAAGATCCGGCGAATAAGGCGGATGGTTCAACACTGGAATGCTGTACTTGGCTAGAAACCTCTTGACAGACATTGCGGAATGAGCCAGCGCATTATCTTGATGGAGAAACCATGACTTGTCCTTCTACAATTCGGGTACTTTTTCAATAAATTATAAGTTTCAGTGGCAGTTTTGCCAAGTTTCATGTGAAATTTCACAACAATTCGTTGCTCTAATGTTGCACTTAATATTTTTCCGGCGAAATAAAAAAACAACTCTAATTAGAACGAATGCTACGGCTATACGGATTTGTTTACAGAAGCGAGAGGTACTGCATTCGAAAGAGAAAGCTTCAAGCTAAAAAGTTGACTGTCGCTGGCGTTTGACGCATACGGTCTTCGTCTGTAGCATCGTCAGTCTCGTTATTTAATAGCCACACCACGCCTTTAAATATAACTGGAGAACATATACAATAAATTATAAGTTTCTGTAGCAGTTTTGCCAAATTTCATGTGAAATTTCACAACAATTCGTTGCTCTAATGTCGCACTTAATATTTTTCCGGCGAAACAAAAAAATAACTCTAATAAGAACGAATGTTACGGCTGTACGAATTTGTTTACAAAAGCGAGAAGTACGCATTCGAAAGAGAAAGCTTCAAGCTAAAAAGTTGACAGTCGCTGGCGTTTGACGCATACGTACTTTGTCCGTAACAGCATCAGTCTCGTTATTTAATAGCCACACCTCGTATGAGCCACCTTTAAATACAACTGGACAACATATTTATTTAAGAAACCTTTGATCTTTAATTAACAAAGCTATCTATTGTTGACTGATGCAATTACAGCGTATATCTTGCTACTAATTAAAAGACATATTTTTCATACATAATTAGTTTCTTCATCAGCAGTTCTTGTCAAACAAATCTTTGTAAATTAATTGTCGAATCTTAATCAAGTTACTTAATTGACAGTTCTCTTTCAATTTCTTCAATCGTCAGTTAGCCAGTAAATTAACTGATTTAAATTTCATTACACTACTGAAAAGTTTTCAGAGAAAACGTAGCAGTGACTGAAGTTTTGCAATATTGAAGTTTCAGTATTTAATATTTAGCGGAAAGATAATTAAAATTTTGTTGAATAAACTATTAAGGTCAAAAGAAAATTGCATATTTGACAATTGTAATTTAGAAGTTTTTCCAGGGCCGTCTTAGATCAAGGAGGGGCCCTTGGGCACACAAAATTTGGGGCCCTTTTAAAAAAGTTTAAAAAATGTGAATGAAAACAGCAGTATGTAGTTTTATTTAGTGACTTTATTGGTTATTATGGTTAGCTTTATACAAATCATAAGTGAAGTGATTATTACTCGCATTTTGAGAATTGGACTTTCGTTAATGATGATAGTTTCTTCCGGGATTTCTATTGTGCAAAATCCTCTATTATGTCCTTATGGAGTAGCTAGCTCAGTGGTATCAAGTCGGCCTGTGGATCCTGAGAACCCTGGTTCGATTCCCACAGATGACAAACAATTTTCACCATTTCAAAAACTACCCTTGTGGCTCCTCCACCACTACCATCTTTGGGGGCCGTGATTTGACGACTGGTAACTGCACTTCACGCGCAAAATGTATCACTTACCGAGATCTGCTTCGGCAGAGTGCCACGCCCAGTGATGGGTAAAAGGCGTGATGATATATTTATTTTTTATTTTTACGCATTAATTTGGGTGAATTACTTCAAAGTAAATTAGAATAAGTAATTCTAGTACTGAAAATAAACTCAACGAAGTAATCTAGCGAAATATATAAGTGATCTGCTTCAGTAAATGTAAGTTAGATCTGATCTAAATGGCAAATGGAATACACCTATTATGGAGTAGTTAGCTCAGTGGTATCAAGTCGGCCTGTGGATCCTGAGAACCCTGGTTCGATTCCCACAGATGACAAACAATTTTCACCATTTCACAAACTACCCTTGTGGCTCCCCCATCACTACCATCTTTGGGGGCCGTGATTTGACGGCTGGTAACCGCATTTCTCGCGCAAAATGTATCTCTTACCGAGATCTGCTTCGGCAGAGTGCCACGCCCAGTGATGGGTAAAAGGCGTGATGATATATTTATTTTTTTTATTTTTACGCATTAATTTGGGTGAATTACTTCAAAGTAAATTAGAATAAGTAATTCTAGTACTGAAAATAAACTCAACGAAGTAATCTAGCGAAATATATAAGTGATCTGCTTCAGTAAATATAAGTTAGATCTGATCCAAATGGCAAATGGATTACACCTATTATGGGGTAGCTAGCTCAGTGGAATCAAGTCGGCCTATGGATCCTGAGAACCCTGGTTCGATTCCCACAGATGACAAACAATTTTCACCATTTCACAAACTACCCTTGTGGCTCCTCCACCACTACCATCTTTGGGGGCCGTGATTTGACGACTGGTAACCGCACTTCACGCGCAAAATGTATCACTTACCGAGATCTGCTTCGGCAGAGTGCCACGCCCAGTGATGGGTAAAAGGCGTGATGATATATTTATTTTTTTTATTTTTACGCATTAATTTGGGTGAATTACTTCAAAGTAAATTAGAATAAGTAATTCTAGTACTGAAAATAAACTCAACGAAGTAATCTAGCGAAATAAATAAGTGATCTGCTTCAGTAATGTAAGTTAGATCTGATCTAAATGGCAAATGGAATACACCTATTATGGGGTAGCTAGCTCAGTGGTATCTAGTCGATATTTATATCTTCAAAGTTATTTTAATATTTGTATAAATTTTACAGGATTGATTAGGAAATTTTAAGTTATGTATTTTTTTTTTAGATTTAGAAAATTTTCTTCATTCTATGCTTGTAATTATTTAGAAATCTCATTTGGGTTTAGATTTACATTTAAATATAAAAATTTTAACGGCAATTTTTAGCAAAATTGCAGTAAAAAATGAGTTCCTCTGTTTTCCGTGTAAACGACGACCTCGACATTTTGAGGTCCCTATCTAGCCGGGGGCCCTGTAAACTCCAAACTACAATGTCAAATTAGACGTATTTACATACATTATCAGCAAATTGGTGGAATTATTGTCGTAAATATTTAAATATCAATACTAAAAATATAGATAACAGCTAATATAGTGAACCATATGGATATCTATAAATTCAATTAAATTAATACAAATATTTCCTAGTAGTATCAGTTTTAAAAATTAATACTATTTAAATGTATTTTTATGGGAAGGCTAGCTCAGTGGTATGAAGTCAGTCTGTGGATTCTGAGGCCCCTGGTTCGATTCCCACAGGCGACAAATTTTCATAATTTGAAAAAGCTATCCCTGTGACTCCTCCACCACTAACATGTTTGGGGGCCGTGATTTGACGACTGGTAACCGCAATTCACGCGCTAAATATATCACTTACCGAGATCTGCTTCAGCAGAGTGCCACACCCAGTAATGGGTAGAAGGCGTGATGATATATTTATTTATTTATTTATTTAAATATATTTTCAATACAAAAATGTAAAAGGCGTTATTAATTTAAATAACAAATATTCTTCTAATTATACAATAAGATATTAATCACTATAGCATAATTAAAACATTATTCTATCGATTTACATTAATTTTGGCAATATGAAAGTGTTTGGAATGAACTGAAGTAAAATAGCATTTATAAATAAAAATAAATAAATATATCATCACGCCTTCTACCCATTACTGGGTGTGGCACTCTGCTGAAGCAGGTTTCGGTAAGTGATATATTTTGCGCGTGAAGTGCGGTTACCAATCGTCAAATCACGGCCCCCAAATATGTTAGTGGTGGAGGAGCCACAGGGGTAGTTTTGAAATTATGAAAATTGTTTGTCGCCTATGGGAATCATATTAAAAACAAATAATACTGAAAAAGATTCATGCAAAATGTATTGAATAAAAGAGAATAAAATGATTTTATACAAGCATTTATTCGTATATTATATTTTACATAAATTCTCAAATATGAGTTTACGTATATGAAAGACCTTAAGAATATATTTTTCATTTATTTACATTTACAAAATATTTCAGTAAAAATTGTCTACGTATGATTTGATTATTCAGGGGCTCAATCTGAAAAACGTGCATACGTTTACAATCATTTACTTTTTATTATAATACAAACAATTTATTATATAATAATTATACAAAAATAACAAGAACATGTTTTTCTTTTCAAGAATATTTTATTATTATTTATATTATTCTTGAAAGAAAAATTGGTTGAAATAAAACAATATACAATCTTTAAAAAACTTGAAAAATAAGTACATGAAATGCAGACATATAGAAAAATAACTTCATTCGTATACCACATGCAAATTAATTTTTTTCAACGTTTAACAATTATTATATACAGACATCTATACATGTATTAATGCTATCGATGCTATAAAATTAAAAATATTTATTTTACATATGTACAGTCAAGAAATATGATTAAGTATCAATTTTAGACAATTGAATTATTTATATTTACGGTATATTTTATTTAATTACTGTTTATAAAGTATATTAAACACAAAATCACATTTATTTCACCAAAGGAAGCAATTTTCAAAACATCACAGATTTGTATTTACAATTTATTTTACATAAAATTCTAAAGTTTTTAAAGCCAGCTTCCCTTAATGAATTGTAAATATTTACACCAGATAATCAAGATTATAAATTATATAAATAAATAAGCCAAAAGTGATTAATATACACATTAATTAATACAAAATTAATCACTATAAAAAAATGTTTAGAAATAAATCTGTGCTTTGAGTTTAATGTAAGCGAATATGAAATATATACAAATATTTTACCACTTCTTATTATTTATGAGTAGCTCTGTTGACTGTTATTATATTTTAAATAGGATGATCATAATTTATTAATAAATTAAAATAAATAATGTGGGTATTTATCGTAAAATTTACACGAAACATGTTACCAGCTGACAAATTACGACACCCATGCATGTTAGTATATGTACTAAAATAGTAAAGGACATAATGTAATCTTGAGGGTGAGGTTTTTTTGCGAACCGCAGGGATTAAATGCAGTTTAATCCTGTGGTATAATACACTATTTTTCGCCCTTCCAGCCATACATTTTGAATTAATTATTAATTTTGATATTGATTTGACATATAATTCTCATTAACAGCATTATACAAATTTTTAGGTAACTTAGGATCAAATTCATAGTCATGACTCACCCTCATCTCATTCTCAACTCACACTCAAAGACGAAGTAACTAAGGCAACTAACTCAAATTGTGCAATTTTTTGAGTTAGTTGCCTTAGTTACTTCGACTTTGAGAATGAGGTGAGAATAGCTGTATTCCATTTGCCACTTGGTTCACTTAAATCAGTTCAGATAAATTAGACAACATGACTAAATGAACTGAACCAATCAAACTTATGCACTTATTGGAGTGAATTACTTCAAAGTAAATTAGAATCTAATTCTAGTATTGGAAATAAAATCAGCGAAGTAATCCAGCGAAATAAGTATGTAATCTGGATCAGTAAATGTAAGTTAGATCTGATCCAAATGGCAAATGGAATACGCCTATTGAGAAGAAACTGAGTGACGACTGTGAATTTGGCCTTTAGACAACATAAACAAAGTGAAAAATTTTAAGGTTTATAATATATAATGCTTTTTTACTTGTCAATTTAATCCCGGCGAGAAAAAAAAATTAAATTTAATCCTTACGGGATTAAAAGTAATACTTCAGTCTTCGTGAAGGAAGAATAAAGTAGGTCATTTATATAATTGCACATTGAGCAAAATGTTTGTATTAAAAGAAGTGAATATTTATTTGTACATCAAGGGAAGAAAGTGAGGTATTTCTTCCCGTGTAATACACACGAGGTCAACATATATTTGTTTCCACCCTATCAAAAAGTAATATTTTCAGAAATAAATTGATAATTTAGATAACATTTAGTATTATCGTGATATACATCAAATCATACGATTGTTTTTCAGTTGCTATGGATATGTACTTCCTTCTAAGGAGAGGAAATAATTATTTATTCCCTAAGGGTAAAAAGTGTTACTTTCTTCTTTCATTTAAGGAAAGATAATGTTGTTTTTTCACATGAATGTGAAATAATATAATAAAGAACGAATCTTTTAGAAAACTCGCCTGCGACTCGTTCTTTAAACTTGAACGAGTGCGATAAAAAGTTTTATAAAATGAGATAGTAATACTATTTTTTTTATTTTGTGTCTTTCATAAATTAAAACTTTAAAAAACCTTCGGAATTTTAAGGTTTATTTAGGGAAATATATATCTGAAATGTTGTGGTTGGTAACAGTTTTTGACATATATGCAATTGTTCAAAAGTTCACGATCATTTTCGAATTTTGAAATTATTTTTATTATTATTAAATTTTGTGTATATATCGTGGCAGATAAAATCAATTCCACTCCGCCTGAGCTACATAAAGTAGTTGAAGAAAGCATGATAAATAATCTACTTCCAAAGAAATTTTGAGGTTATATTGATATATTGATATTCTTTACTTGACAGTTACAATATATCAGTAGGTACTACCAACCGTTTACAACCAAATGTTACGTATCATAATCGGTATACTTCATTATGAACATAAAATAGAAAAAACATATTTTTTTACTATGGCTCATTTTTGAGATAAAAATAAACTTCTATTTTTTAAAATGTCTAATTTGAAACTTAGTTTTTATAAATAAATGCATATGCATAAGAGTCAGATAGTCGACTATCTGACTCTTTAGGCCGAACATATAAATTTAAATTAATGTTTTTTGACAATTGTAGCTTCGTAATTATTTTTTCATTTTGTTATATGTTCGCCCTAAATAAGAATTTTAACTCAACCTTTTTTTGTTGTTATTCGTTTTAATGAACGTTTTTGACCTGAAGATGGCCATAACCTTGGCCGAAACGTCGTTGTAATACTTCAATGAATTTATATACAACTTCAAGCCTTTTGTCCATTACTACCTTACAATATTATTATTGGCTTACTAAATAATCTATTAGATATATTTATTTATTTTTATTTAATAATTTTGAAGTAAAATATAATAAAAAAAAAACTAAAAGACATGTTGTTTAATTCGGACATATTTTAGCAATAAAATGTGTATAATTAATCCCAGCAATGATCATTCTTTTAGCAGTGAGAAAAGGTGAATAAAAAGTGGCAAAATACACAAAAATATTTACACAAACTTACTTTAAAACTTCGTAGTAGGTTGTTCCTGCACAAGAGCGTTGTAGGTTCTGGTCACCTATGTCATAAACAGTAACTTCGGTATTGGACTTAACAATATAAGTGTCAGAGTTTCTACGTCAACGATGTTTACTTTAAAGAAACGTCACACACCGATTCTGCTGACATCTAGCTTAGTGTGGGGTAACGACAGCTTTCGCTTCTGAAAAATAAACATCGGACCTTAAGATTTTCTTATTTAAACTTAACAGAGATCAAGTTATGAATACATAGAAGTATACACACCATATTTAACACACAAATAGAGGAAATATATTTATAAAGTTTGTCCCAAAATTCACGCAAGATTTTAACTTCTTAGCCATTTGTGCGGTAAAGTGTTGCCAACGAAAAAAAAATCTGGTGTGGTCACCACACGACTTTCTTATACACAGCATATTTCATATTAAAAACGCTGAATTGAACACTTATGACTTGCTCCTTGCGTTTGACAATTATTATTTGACATATAAATGTTAAACATGTTTTTGTTTTTTGTTTCTATTGCTACTATGATTATTGAAATATATTATTAAATATATAAATTAGTTTTTCTCAAAATTAGACGCATATACAGGAAAATTGCAAATAACATTTTATGTTCCAAATATTTTTGCTAACATCTTTTATTTGAAACTTTATTTCGTAACTGATCCATTTTTGAAATAAATGGAATTTATTGTTTTGTGTGTCCAGTAAACTTCCTCTTCCGGTTTTTCAATTTCATTCAAAATCAACTCAGCTCTTCGTATTTTCATGAAACTTATAATTACCAAGTTTCGTTAACAAATCTTATCTCGTTCATGAGATATTGCACGACCAGACACACATCCATCCATCTATCCATTCATCCATCCACACACACAGACATCATTGAGAAAATGATCAAAACAGATTCAGTGGACCTCAAAACATGTATTTCCGCGAAAATTTCGTCCACGATTTTTTTCACGATTCCAATACTTCCTTATACTACGTATAAGAAAGTAAAAACAACAACGTGACAGCTGACAGAGCTGGGCAAGCTACTTAAAAAAAGTAGCTAAGCTACAGCTACAGCAATTCTTTAAAAAAGTAGCTAAGCTACAGCTATAAGCTATATTTTGTAAAATATAGCTAAGCTACAGCTAAAAGCATTCATTAAAGTAGCTGTTAAATTTTAAAGCTACTTTTTTAAATTATTGTGAAATAATTAAATTTGCCTTTGTCATATGATCAATCTTTTGTTATAATGACTGTTAATTTACTATTATGTACATAAATATCAAAAATAGCAAATACCATCTGGCACCTACTGTGTATTTTTGCGTATTAGAGCCAGTTGAACCGGCAACAAATAATTATTTTGTGTGGGTTTAGCTTGTACGCATGCGTACTTTGTTGACCTTCTGCTTAAAAAGTAGCTTCAAGCTACAAAAAGTAGCTTTAAAAGTAGCTTCAGTTGTTATTTTTAAGCTAATAGAAAAAAAACTAGCTAGCTACAAGCTACAGCTATATTTTTTCACAGTTAGCTAAGCTACAGCTAAGGTAAATGTAGCTAAGCTAGTAGCTAAGCTACAAAAGTAGCTAGCTACTGCCCAGCTCTGAGTTTAGGGTTATTATAAATGGAGTACTACACGAAAGAACAACGCGTTTTTATTCTCCAGCAATATGTTAAAAATAATGAAGCTTTGTCAGCTACAGTTCACGTAACAAAATTATCTCCAGCGATGAGGCTAATTTTCACCTTAATCGACAAAATTGTCGCATTTGGGGTTCAAAAAACCACGAGTGATTGTTCAGAAACAAATACATCCACAACGTGTCACTGTTTCGTGCGAATTTTGGGCTGAAGACATCATTGAACCATTTTTCGTCGAATTTTTCATAGAAAATTTCGACAAAAGATTACGCACGTGCCAGAAAATCCGTGGATGCCATTTGCCTGATATACTGTTCCATACAAAACCCTGTACTGTATACTTTATAAATCAATAAAAAAAATACAATTTTTAATTAAAAAGCTGTGTTTTCTATCAAAATTACTTCTTGCGTGAATTTTGGGACATTCTTTATGACATAAATATTCAATTCGTACAGCTTTTGACACTCATCTGGCGGCAATATTTGGTACTAAAGATTGGTAGATACATTTAAGATATTGGTTAGTAATGCATGGACCATCTACCAATGTGTCGCCATGTTGTGACGTCAATAAGTTGGTTCCACCCAGAATATTTGCATAATGACTATATCATGCTTTACAGCTACTTTAATTTTTTGGAATTCTTATTTTCTGGTGTAAAAATGTCTAGTCTTGTCAGAAAAGATTGAAACCAGAATCATGAAATAGAGGTGGACATCTCAATATGTATTTTATTAGATAAATTGTTTGACTTTAAATTTAATTTTTAACAAACATATAACATTTAAATAATAATAATAATAATAAAAAAGTTTGACTATTCTTTCAATGAATTAATTTTGTTTACTTTGGAAGTAAATTAATTTGTCGTTTATAATACCGAATACTAGAGAAGACAAATTTACTTTTTTTATGTACTTAATGGAAAACAGTCATTTTCTTAGTTACAAATTAAGATCAGCTGTATTCCATTTGTCACGTGATTCACTTAAATCAGTTCATATAAATTTGACAAATGACTAAATGAACTACATTAAACAAACTGATGCACTTATTGGGGTGAATTACTTCATAATAAATTAGAATCAGTAATTTTAGTACTGGAAATAAAGTCAGCGAAGTAATCCAGCGTAATAAATAAATAATCTGGTTCAATAAATGTAAGTTAGATCTGATCCAAATGACAAATAGAATACGCCAGTCGTAATATGCGATTTCACTTTTTAGTAACTAACAGGCAGATTCACAAAACGGATTAGCGCTAACACCGTTTTTAATATTGTCTATAACTCTGTTTCAAATTAAAACAGATTAAAGAAATGAACTAAATTTGATGCTAATTAACTGTCTTTTTAACTCAAGTTAAAATAAACTTGTTTCGTACATTGAAAAGAGAGTTAAAAATGAAATAAAAAATGGTGTTAGCGCTAATCCGCTTTATGAATCTGCCTGTATCATTTTACTCATTTTAGGCAATTATTTTGTTTGTTTACTTGTTACTATGCATGTTGATGTTACTATGTTTCCGCAAAGAAACAACATTGCTGAATCGAAAAAAATTACACTAATTTCAACTTTTTCATTACTGTTACAAAAAATAGCATGCTCAATGCATAAGAAAGAGGGTTTTCAAGCTCATGTAAAATTGCTACCCTCGTTCTTTAAACTTTTAGACATGCTAAAAAACTACCACTTTTCTTTACTTGTTAAACAATCTACTATTCTTCCCTAGGGACCCTAGGGATCCTAGGGAACCTAGGAATGAAAAGTATTATTCTTTTCCCTCAATTGAAGGAAAAAACTGTCGATATTTTGTCACTTATCTTACGGATGGGATATCTTTCATTTTATTCTTACAATAATAAAAGCAATTGTCACAAATATGAAATAGTGTATTACATAACAAGCATCGAACGTGTAAGATAACGTGTGAGTGTACAAATTGAAAAATGAGGCGCGTAGCGCCGAGTGATTTAAGTACACGAGCACAGTTATCACACTTTCGAGCGAGTTATGTACACTATTTTTCAGACGACCACAAAATATTTGTAAAAAGAGTTTACAAGAGCAATGTTATTACACTTTGACAGCAGATGCGTTTTTGAAGGTAAGCGTTGACGTTCGACGTTTGAGGATACCTACTATACTAACCATAATGTCAAAATATTAATTAATGCTAAAATATTAGTTAATAAGTAATTATTAATTATAAAAAGTAAGATTTATCTGTGTAAATATGTTGAAAAATCTGCCAGAACTTCGATTCAAGTAATAATACAAAAACTGTTCATTTATTTTATTATTTTCTTTCATCGTAACGCCATCTGTTGTCAATCAGTGGAACTTCACCTGATATGTTAGAAGTGTGCGCTATACTAACATATCAGTGTATAGCTGTACTCCATTTGCCACTTGGTTCACTTAAATCAGTTCAGATAAATTAGACAACATGACTAAATGAACTGAATTAAGCAAACTGATGTACTTACTGGGATGAATTAATTCAAACTAAATTATAATTAGTAATTCTAATACTGAAAATAAATAAATAAGTATATCATCACGCCTTCTACCCATTACTGGGTGCGGTATTATATGGCTAGCTCAGTGGTATGAAGTCGGACTGTGGATCCTGAGAACCTTGGCTCGATTCCCACAGGCGACAAACAATTTTCATAAATAAAAATATAAAAAAAAAATATATCATCACGCCTTTTACCCATTATTGGGTGTGACACTCTGCCGAAGCAGATCTCGGTAAGTGCTATATTTCTGCGCGTGAAGTGCGGTTACCAGTCGTCAAATCACGGCCCCCAAAGATGTTAGTGGTGGAGAAGCCACAGGGGTAGTTTTTTTTTGAAATTATGAAAATTGTAATGGGGTAATGGCACTGTGGTAGCAAGTTGGCCTGTGGATCCAAAGAACCCTGGTTCGATCCCCATAGTCGACAAAACATTTTCACCAATTTATAATTACTCCTGTGGCTCCCCCATCACTAACATCTTTGGGGGGCGTGATTTGACGGCTGGTAACCGCACTTCACGCGCATAAATATATCACTTACCGAGATCTGCTTCGGCAGAGTGCCACACCCAATAATGGGTAAAAGGCGTGATGATATATTTTTTTTTATATTTTTATTTATGAAAATTGTTTGTCGCCTGTGGGAATCGAGCCAAGGTTCTCAGGATCCACAGTCCGACTTCATACCACTGAGCTAGCCATATAATAAAAATAAAGTCAGGAAATAATTCAGAGAAACAAATAAGTGGTCTGGTTCAGTAAATGTAAGTTAGATCTGATCCAAATGGCAAATGGAATAAACCTTATGTTATTTTCAACTTTCCGTAGTAATTTTTGATATTGTTATGGTTACATTCGTAAGTGGTAAGTGGTCATCTGAAAAAGTGTTTTACTTCATTTACTAAATTTTCTATCATATTAAGTTGCAACAAAATAAAATATATTAAAATTTTTAAAAGAGAAAATTAAATATTTCATCTCGTTTTAATTATTTCGTAACAATAAAAACTTTTTCTATTCAAAAAATTAATTATATTTAAATTAAATTCTTCTCATTCTTTATATCTTTTTTAAAGATAATTATTCTCGAATTAAACCCTTTTCAAAACAGATTACATCTTCTAAATGGTTAGTCCATTTATATTTCAGTAATTAACTCAGACATAATTGAATTCTCCCGAAAATAATTCCCATTTGTGAGTTAAACATGGATTTTGTCAACGCAATTCCAGTTACAATGCTTTGAACGTTTCACCGTTCAGTTAAAACATTTGGTGTTAAGCTGGCATTTGCCACGTCGACTGATAAATGTCATAGTATTCGTCTCTGGAGTGACATTCATGACTTTTGTCATCCTGGTAAGAATAGTCATTAATTTCGTTGCTAGGTAACGTTAATAAACAAGCTTGAAAGATAGAATAAATCTTTGTTTCTTTCATGCTGGGTTGCAAGAAAAAATAAAGAGCTCTTTAGTTAAAGAATTGTTTATCTAGCAACAGTATAAGTAGGGATTTTCTGAAATTTATTGAACCGTTAGTTGATAATGAACCGATAAAACTTTCATGCAACTCAGCATCAGCCTTTTTATTGCATTTATTTTTATTTCAACGTCATTAGTGTTACTTCATAAGACGATGACTATACTAATTAGTGCTGTTGATTATTTTAATGCAATATTGCAATATCGTACTACATCATTTTAATTGATTTCTATTGGACATTTTCATCATACTGTTATGTTAAGGTTAATTAAAAGCAATAATTATTAATTTTCATGAATATTTATTAGATCGTAATGAATCTGTTATACTAAAATCATTGACTATTAGCTTAATTGCCAATTAATGACCAATCATTTCTAAATGATTATTCTGTAAGTACAATGTTTCAAATAAAAGTGACAAAATATCTTTTTCCTACAACTGTGCGATTTCTTTGTTATTACGTAACTATAATTGCCTTGGTTACGTATGGAAAGTAGATGAATGCAGACCAAGTGCGTTTCCGAAAGCAAAGAAACACTAGTGCGGAAAGTGCTTCATTACGTAACTGTCAAAAGAATATTGTTTTGACAGCGATTTACATTTCGCGCCGGGTGCGGAATTCATATTTTGACCACAGACGCTTATGGAAGAAGAAGATACGGTGAACCAGCGCTAGTAAATATGCAGTAGTATATTTTGACGTTTATAAACGTAACCTTAATTTGCAGTATATCTAATCTGTAGACAATTAATAAAAAGAACCGAACAAAGTAAAATATATCGATAAATGGTTTTATTTAAAGAGTAAGTGAAATACTGCATATTTATTGTTTGTGTATATTATTAATACAGTTGTTACAGTTGCTTATATTGACATAATGTAAAGTGGAAACTTTTGTGTCTAAAGAAACATTGATTTCTTCCGTACCTATTATTACCAGTAATATTATTGGTAACAATTTCGGAAGCTTCAGAAGTACCAGCAGCAGGTTGATTGTCATTGTCGAAAATAGATCCAATATAGTATGATCCGGAGCTTCAATTATCTTTGGAGGTGTTAATGATAAAGAAGAATCACTCACTGTACTATTCCAATCAAGATGATTTTGAAGAAATTATTTTGACGTTAGTGAAATATTTTTAAATAACGTAGAACAATGTGCAAACAATCAACAAACAAACCATAGCGACGCCGTAAAACATCGTTCTCATGTAATATCATTAAAATTTTATAAATTTTATAAATTTTAATAATATTTTAGTGATTTACTAAATCGCACAGTTGTAGGAAAAATGTTGTTTATAACTATTTTACAATACGTGTACTGTAAGTTATCCATTAATGACAAAATTTAAACGCAGTAAGTGGAACTTTTATTGCACAGTGGTTTCCACGCTTACAGGACTATAATATTTACTTACCATCCACCGTGGATAGTAAGTAACTATTATAGATTAATAATTTGACAGCTGTTAGTTTTGAAAACTTTATTTCTTTTCTTTCTATTCGTGCAGGTATTGTACAAAAATAGCTTACTAATCTCGAACTGTAAGTCATTTGTTAGGTCGCGAATAATTAGGAAATCTCGACCCTATGGGCCTCGATTTCTTAAACTATATTATTGTGCTAAAAACTGTCACTTACAAGTTCATGGTATGTAAAATACTAGTTTATTATGAAATCGTACAATAATAAGCTACTTTAGCTCCACAAAATTGTAGTAAAAATATTACTTTTTGATCGCTACACCAGTCCACTTTCAGAGCTTCTGTCACCAATGAGCAACCAGCAATAATTCCTGTCAATAATTTTGTTGTCATGTATTCGTCGTGAACAAGTAGTAATATGTCACACGACACCATAAAAATTGCTTACTTTGACCAGTTTTGTCGCGCATGCGTCAGCGGCCAAAACTTATCTACCATTTTTATTACTTAATTATACCAAAGTCTATAATTTAAACTGAAAATTTGCCTGTAAAAAATGTCAACAACCACCCTTAAAATCGGCGCATTCACATCGGCGCCATCTATAGTTGCCACCCGTTCTCAAATCTAATTTTCTTTTTTTCATGTTTCTCATGACATAATCTATAAAAAACCCATTTCTGTCACTGGAATAAATGAGACATCATTTTGCACCCTTGCTCTCTAAGTATTTTAACTTCTCTTTTTATTAGTTTAAAAAATAAATATATCATCACGCCTTCTACCCATTACTGGGTGTGGCACTCTGCCAAAGCAGATCTCGGTAAGTGATATATTTTGCGCGTGAAGTGCGATTACCAGTCGTCAAATCACGGCTTCCAAAGATGTTAGTGGTGGAGGAGCCACAGGGGTAGCTTTTGAAATTATGAAAATTGTTTAATAATATTATTTTAATTCTATTGATTTTCATCGTGACTTATATAGAATAGAAAAAATCATCTCTCAATATTTTTTCTTTTGTAAAATTCAGTGTAACAAAGGCTGTTGATTTCGGGGAAAACTATGACAACAAAAGTATCAGTTTACGATTGACTTAGTTGGCTTCATTTTTGTGTGTCCTTCGTAACAATAGCTACCAAATAGAGTAAATATACTAACAAAATCGAGTAGACTTACTCGAAGAAAAAGATTTGATTTCATATTGACGTTCTCATATCTGACAGAAAATCTGTAACTATTCTTATAATAAATAACTTATTTTTAGGTCGACGAGAAAATATTTACAAAGGATATTATTAAAAATACTTAATAGGATCTTTTTAAGTTGTTATTTATTAGGCACTTTTATAATTAAATAAAATATTAATAATAAATAGAGCTGGACAGTAGCTAGCTACATTCATTTATTTATTTATTTATAAAAAATAAATAAATAAATATATCATCACTCCTTTTACTCATTACTGGGTGTGGCACTCTGCCGAAACAGATCTCGGTAAGTGATATATTTATGCGCGTAAAGTGCGGTTACCAACTGTCAAATCACGACCCCCAAAGATGTTAGTGGTGAGGGAGCCAGTCAAATGAAATAAATTCAATTTGCTTTTAACTGTAATTGTGTGAAATTCACTTTCAAAAACAAGCGTAGAGCGACACTCCCTCCCTTTCTTTTCTTTTAATTTATTTTCAGTTCTTACGAAAAGTGTTTAACTGCAATTGTGTGAAATTCACTTTCAAAAACAAGCGCAGGGCGACGCTTCCTCCCTTTCTTTTCTTTTAATTCATTTTCAGTTCTTACGAAGAGTGTTTAACTGCAATTGTGTGAAATTCACTTTCAAAAACAAGCGCAGGGCGACGCTTCCTCCCTTTCTTATATTTTTCAGTTACTGCATTGTATGAACTTTTCTTTCATATGCAAGTGCAGGCTATCGCTTTCATCTTTTCTAATCTTTGCAGATTCGTTGTTAGATTCGTTGTTAGGAGTAAACGTGAGTAATTTGAGATGTTTTATGCATATGTTATGTACGTTGAAGAAACAAGATGAATGATAAGTGAATAGGAATGATGTGATTGAAGGTTTGTTGTGTGATAATGATTTCGAGTGTAATAAATGAATGAGTTTATATGGAGTGATCTATGAATGTGGTTGAAGTGAGGGTGGTGTGTTCGGATGCTAATGTTTGACGAGGGCTGATTGTTTGATGAGTGTGATGAGTGATTTTAAGGTTCGTGCTACCCCATTTGTTGGGATATAGCGTGAAGGTATGTATGTATGTATTTAAACCAAATTTAAAATTTAACTTTTGTTTTTAAAACCGGGATAAATATTTTTCTGTAAAATAATGTAGAAACATATGACAATGAAAAATAAAGTTAGCTAATAGATTATATTTACTTTAAAAAAATATTTTTGCGCTTATAAAAAGTATATTCTAAAATCAATATTTGGTCTTTTGTTCTGCAAGTTTAGGAATAATGATCGAATATTTGAATAAACATAAAGCTCACATACATGAATTTCATTGAGCAAATAAAATATTGCAATCTCATCTCGTACCGTACAAAACCTCAAATGTCTACGAATCATTTTCAATTTTCAAAGTTGACAAACAGAACGAAATTAAAATATCCATATTTTATAACTACGGTTACTACGTCTCTATTTTGTTAGCAATTTGAAACTTCTATGCAAGAATTTAAAATCTAGATATGAAAGAAAGTACTTTCAATTTTTAGAAGTCTTGAAATGTTTCAACGACAAAACTGCAAGATTGAGACGCGCGAATACTCTACAATGACGCAGAAAAAAAGAAAATCACGATAGTAGAATGTTAAAATGGCGAAACTCACAGTGACGCAAGTAACACGAAATCTTGCACTTGAACTGTTACGTTTTAAATGCAATTTTCTGCTGTCAAAATGCATTTCAGAAGCTGTGAAATAATTTTCAGTAATTGCACTTGAGCTAACTACATTAGTTAATATAAATTTAATACATTTAAATATGCCGCATTTAAATTGCAATATATTTTAATCAAATAAATAAATAAATATATCATCACGCCTTTTACCCATTACTGGTTGTGGAACTCTACCTAAGAGATCTCAGTAAGTGATATATTTATGCGCGTGAAGTGCGGTTACCAGCTATCAAATCACGGCCTTCAAAGATGTTTATGGTGGGGGAGCCACAGGGGTAATTTTAAATTGGTGAAAATGTTTGTCGGCTGTGGGAATCGAACCAGGGTTTTTAGGATCCACAGACTCGATACAACTAAGCCATTGCCCCATAAATCAAATAAATAAATATATCATGACGCCTTTTACCCATTGCTGAGTGTGGCACTCTGCCAAAGCAAATCTCAGTAAGTGATATATTTATGCGCGTGAAGTGCGGTTACCAGCCGTCAAATCACGGCCCCCAAAGAATGTTAGTGGTTGGGGAGCCACAGGGCTAATTTTAAATTAGTGAAAATGTTTGTCGACTATGGGGATCGAACCAGGGTTTTTAGGATCCACTGGCCGACTCGATACCATGCACTGAGCCATTTCCCCATAAATCAAATAAATAAATAAATAATTATATCATGACGCCTTTTACCCATTGCTGAGTGTGGCACTCTGCCAAAGCAGATCTCGGTAAATAATATATTTATGCGCGTGAAGTGCGGTTACCAACTATCAAATCACGCCCTTCAAAGATGTTTGTGGTGGGGAAGCCACAGGGCTAATTTTAAATTGGTGAAAATGTTTGTCGGCTGTGGGAATCGAACCATGGTTCTTAGGATCCACAGACCGACTCGATACCACTGAGCCATACCCCATAAATCAAATAAATAAATAAATATATCATAACGCCTTTTACCCATTGCTGAGTGTGGCACTCTGCCAAAGCAAATCTCGGTAAGTGATATATTTATGCGCGTGAAGTGCGGTTACCAGCCGTCAAATCACTGCCCCCAAAGATGTTAATGGTGAGCGAGCCACAAGGATAATTTTAAATTGGTGAAAATGTTTATTGGATTCGTTCTCAGGATACACAGGTCGACTTTATACCGCTGAGCCACCTACCCCACAAAATATTGTTTATTTAAAAGTCATTTATATTTGAAAGTTTTACGGTTTTATATCTATTTATTTATTTGTTACTCTGCACAACAGGAACTTAATCCCAATTACAGTAGCTTATAATGGAATTCGAACCACACAGATACAATCGTATTTTTGATATAAATTGAAATTAACGCAAATTTTACCCGGCTTTTATCCACTGAGCTACATGAGATATATTCCAAATCGTTACTAGAAGAAATAACAACATAAAATATAAATATATCATCACGCCTCTTACCCATTACTGGATGTGGCACTCTGCCGTAACAGATTTCGGTAAGTGATATATTTATGCGCATGAAATGCGGTTATCAACTATCAAATCACGGCATTCAAAGATTTTACCTATTTATTTTTTATGATAAACAAAACTGTATTAAAATTAAATAAATATATCATCACGCCTTCTACCCATTACTGGGTGTGGCATTCTGCTGAAGCAGATCTCGGTAAGTGATATATTTTGCGCGTGAAGTGCGGTTACCAGTCGTCAAATTACGGCCCGCAAAAATGTTAGTGTTGGAGGAGCCACAGGGGTAGTTTTTAAATTATGAAAATTGTTTGTCGCCTGTGGGAATCGAACCAGGGTTCTTAGAATCCACAGGCCGACTTGATATTACTGAGCTAGCTACCCCATTTTATCGATAGTAAATATAGCTACATATTATTCAATATTCTTCTATAAGATTTATGTTTCAATGCAGTTTTTTTTTAAATTGTCATTTAAAATATTGCATATGGGATGGCTAGCTCAGTAGTATGAAGTCGGCCTGTAGATCCTGAGAACCCTGGTTCGATTCCCACAGGCGACAAACAGTTTTCATAATTTCAAAAGCTACCCCTGTGATTTGACGACTGGTAACCGCACTTACTGAGATCTGCTTCGGCAGATTGCCACACCAAGTAATGAGTAGAAGGTGTGATGATATATTTATTTATTTATTTTAAAATATTGCACCAGTTTCTTATGTTTTCATTATGTTATATCAGGACGGATGACGTTAGTCCCTCTTTATAACGTTTTTAGTATAAAATCAATTTAAAAACGATATTTCTATTCCAATTTCTTGTAAACATCAAAAACAATAATTTTCCTAACATATCAACTCAACAAGCAATCAACTCTTCACTACTAAAGGCTTGAAAGCATCGTTATAGAACGATGTAATCTTAAAATGCTTCAGTGTAAATCGCGTGAATTCAGTAGAAAGAGAACCACATAATAATAACGATGTAACCACAATGACAAGACGTCGGAGGTAATATCAGAATGGAGACAAATTCACCCTCAAGTAGAGAGATCAACCGAGTACTCTGCACGGTATTTAGTGGTTAGTGCCATCTCTGGAGAGAAAAACCAACTAGCAGATGTAATGGAGGAATGTAAGATGATTTAGTGGGATTTAAACTTGCGAGGACAGAAAGGAATGGCGCTGAAATTATTGCACGTACTTCATTCGTCATTTGGATAAGATATAATGTATCATTATGCAGGATCGTCTTAGGCCATGCAAGGACCCTTGGGCACAGAGTTTAAGGCCCTTTAAAAAATTGAATGAAAACAAATAAAACAAATAAATAAACAAATCATCACGCCTTTTACCCATTATTGGGTGTAGCACTCTACCGAAGAAGATCTCGCTAAGAAAAAATAAAATTGGGCCAACTGAAGCTGGGTCGGGCTCGTATATATATATATATATATATATATATATATATATATATATATATATATATATATATATATATATATATATATAAATATATATATATTTTTTTTTTTTGGCTCAAATTGTAGCTGATGGACCCTAAAAAGCTGGTGTGGCATGTTGACAAAATCCAAAATGGCGGTTAAAAAATTCATTATGGTGGACGAATTTTTAAAAATCTACCAATTTGCACCAAATTTAGTATACGGCGGGTTTTAGGGTTGCTGATCACGAATCCGAAAATTTGCCAAATTCAAGATGGCGGATCCAAGATAGCGACCGCAAGAACCCCCTTACATAAAATTTTGTGTCAATCGGTAGATTTTCGAAAATTTCGTGCGCCATCTAAAGTTTGGCAACTCTGACCTCGGATTCGTGATTAGCGACCACAAGAATCCCCGGATACCAAATTTGGTGCAAATTTATTGATTTTCAAAAATTCGGCCACCATATTGAATTTTTGATCCGCCATATGGATTTTATCGACCTACCACACCAGCTTTTTAGGGGCGTCCATCCGCTACAATTTGAGCAAAAAAAATAATATATATATATATATATATATATATATATATGGGATGGCTATGTCAATGGTATGAAGTCGGCCTGTGGATCCTGAGAACCCTGGTTCGATTCCCACAGGCGACAAACAATATTCATAATTTCAAAAACTACCCCTGTGGCTCCTCCACCACTAACATCTTTGGGGGCCGTGATTTGACGGCTGGTAACCGCACTTCACGCGCATAAATATATCACTTACCGAGATCTGATTCGGCAGAGTACCACACCCAGTAATTGGTAGAAGGCGTGGTGATATATATATATATATATATATATATATATATATATATATATATATGCGCGTGATGTGCAAATACCAGCGGTTATTGGAGAGGTAAATTTAATCCACCCATCCCATATTTTTCATAAATCTTTCTATTCGTTGACACGCTTTGTGCGCTTTTAAACTCATGAAATGTGACGAAAATTAATTGATTTCGTTGCTTTTATATGTCAACGCAATATAACATCTTTTCTCAAAAGAAAAAAAAATGCTTTTAACTTGATAAGTATGAAATACGATAAATTTTATGAAAGCTTATTTACAATTTTTTTATAAAAGGAATTCTTCAAGTAGATCCTTACAAAAAATAAAATGTTCATTTCACTAATTTTCTATTCTATTTTATTTCATAAATATAAAAATATTCATAATACCACTCTCATAATGTCACACAAAAATAATTTTAAATTAAAATTTAAATAAAATAAAATAAATATATCATCATGCCTTCTACCCATCACTAGGTGTAGCATTCTTCCGCAGCAGATCTCGGTAAGTGATATATTTTGCGCGTGAAGTGCGGTTACCAGCCCTCAAATCACGACCCCCAAAGATGTTAGTGGTGGGGGAGCCACAGGGGTAGTTTTAAAATGGTGAAAATTGTTTGTTTAAAATATCATTAATATATTTCTTCTCAATATTCCTTCAAGACAGTAATATATGTTAAAATATTGTAATAAGTTTTAATCGGGCGCCAGAATTTTCAAGTTTATTCTATTTACAGAGAGACACAAGTATCTGTAAATTGTTTATTCAAAGAATATTTCTGATATTGACGCCTGCGCAAATACCAATAGGTACACTTTTTTAAATGGCACATCAATGCAAGTTTTAATCGCGCGCCAGAATTTTCTTGTATATCCTACTTACAGACAGACACAGGTATCTGCAAATTGTTTATTCAAATATTGTTGAGTGTTGACGCCTGCGCTATCGATACATATTCTACTAATTAACAGTGACAAGTTGCGATCAAAATGGCGTGGGTTTACTAAAATGTGCATTTTGAGTGATATTTTTTGTGTTTCTCGCGTAAATAGTGCCTCGAGATTCAATGTACCGTTTGTTTTACAGTATTAACAGTGTGTAGTTAATAATAATATATCTTAAATCGGTTAAATTTAAAGTGAAACGTGTGTGTGAGTATATATATATCATGGTCTGTTTGTGTGTGTGACTGTGAAGTGCATTTGTGTGACTATGAGCTAACATTATTCCTGCTGGAAGATGCAGATTTCGTCATCAGGATTGCAGCAGGACCCTCATTTTCAAGGTAGACATTATTATTGTATTGTTAAATTCTGCACTTGCACGTAACAAACCCTTTTTCGGCACTTATTATATTAATATTTAAAGATTGTTTAGTGTTTTCAAATAAAATAAATATATCATTACGCCTTCTACCCATTACTGGGTGTGGCACTCTGCCGTAGCAGATCTCGATAAATGATATATTTTTACGCATGAAGTACGGTAACCAGCCGTCAAAACACGTCCCCAAAGATGTTAGTGAGCTTAAGCCACAGAGGTATTTTTAGTGTGGTGAAAATTGTCGGCTGTGGGAATCGAACTCGAGTTCTCAAATTCACAAACCGACTCGATACCACTGAGCCACTTACCTGGTATTTTTAGTACTCAGTATTCCTTTATTAGTACATATGTACTGTAGTATAGTTCTCATTTATTATTTTCGGTAAAAAAAATTTTAAAAAGTTGGGCTCAAAAATTAAATTATTCCCGTTTCCCGATAGAAATTATAAATCATTTGCCATGCTAGGAATATTTCCCGAATATTAATATTATGAGGTGGCTAGCTCAGTGGTATGAAGTCGGCCTGTGGATCCTGAGGACCCTAGATTCGATTCCCACAGGCGACAAACAATTTTCATAATTTCAAAAAGCTACCCCTGTGGCTCCTCCACCACTAACATCTATGCGGGCCGTGATTTGACGACTGGTAACCGCACTTCACGCGTAAAATATATCACTTACCGAGATCTGTTTCAGCAGAGTGCCACACCCAGTAATGGGTAGAAAGCATGATGATATATTTATTTATATTTATGTTTTAAAATTACCCCTGTGGCTTTCTGTCCACTAACATCTTTGGGAGTCGTGACTTTACGGCTGGTACCCGTATTTTACGCGCATAAATATATCACTTACCAAGATCTGGCTATGGCAGATTGTCGCACCCAGTAATGGGTACAAGGCGTGATGATATACTTATATTAATATTAATCGATCGAACGAAAACTGATCTTTCCGCTAATAATGTACAGAAATTATTATGACATATTATTGCTGGATTGCAAGAAAAAAATAAAGAGCTCTTTAATTAAAGAACTGTTTGTCTAGCAACAGTATCAATAGCGTTTTTCTGAAATTTATTGAACCATTAGTTGCTAATGAACCGATAAAACTTTCATGCAACCCAGCATATGAATAAAATAAAATTCCGTTCCCAAATCTAATTTTCTTTTTTTCATGTTTATCATGACATAATCTATTTAAAAATCCATTTCTGTCCCTGGAATAAATGAGACATTATTTTGCACTCTAGCTCTCTAACTATGAGCCACTTACCTAGTACTTTTAGTGCTCAATATTCGTTTATTAGTACATATATACAATTCGTGCTCAAAAATAAAATTGTTTCGATTCCCGATAGAAATAATAAATCGGTTGACATGCTAGGAATATTTTCCGAATATTAACTGTAACAAATAAAAATGCAGTGAATATTTCAAGGGCACATGCTACCCTATTTACTGAAACACATTATACCATCAATAAAATATGACGTCATAATGAACTGCCGAGAAACAGTACATGACATATTTAATATTCCAGTTCTCAAATAACTGACACACAAGACACTGTTATCCCGAGTATGTGAATAATTTCGTCTTGAACATAATGAGAACCTTATTCAGATGTCAAATTCTCAAATTAGTTTCCGTGACAATAACAACAAACGTGCGTACGTACAAGAGTGCGCCGTAAATCAGATTTAGCGAATGACGCTTTACAGGAGTTAGCTATAAAATAGTTCCTACTTTCGAAGCAATTTAGTGAATCTTGTGTGAAGCTGTGTTATTTGAAAGCGGGGCTGGACGCTGTATTCACCCAGAAAAATCTGAAGAGTTATAGATTTTTGTCCTATAGAATTTTGTAAATTACATTTTTAAGATGTTATTCAACAAAATTGAGTGTACATTTCTAAAGAACTATAACATAATAATATATTATATGACAAGTTTTATAAACGTCTCTTTAATTACAAGTATATAAAAATCTGGTGTGATCACCACACGACTTTCTTACACACAGCATATTTAGAATATATGAATGTTGTATAATATTATTAAACATGTAATTTAGTTTTTCAGTAATTCAGCATTTATCTGTTTGAAACATATAAAATATCAAATTTGTTTACGTATAATTTTTTAGTAATATTGACTACTTTATGTCTAACTTTACTGACTAGGCATATACTAAGCCTAACCCTTGGTTTCTCAAGAACCGTGAGATACGAAGTCGATTAAATTGAGGCAAAGTTGCCAAATTAGTGAATGATGTATTTGTTTTTCCGAAAAAATACATAGATAACTAGATAAAGCGAAAATTAAAATTTATGTTTTTTGTTTCTATTGCTACTATGATTATTTAAATATATTATTAAACATAAAAATTTGTTTTTCTCAAAACTAGACGCATATACAGAAAAATTGCAAATAACATTTTATGTTCCAAATATTTTTACTAACATCTTTTATTTGAAAATTTTTTTTCGTAACTGATTCCATTTTTAATATAAATGGAATTTATTGTTTTGTGTGTCCGATTACTTCCTCTTCCGGTTTTTCAATTTCATTCAAAATCAACTCAGCTCTTCGTATTTTCATGAAACTTATAATTACCAAGTTTCGTTAACAAATCTTATCTCGTTCATGAGATATTGCACGACCGGACACACATCCATCCATCCATCCATCCATCCATCCATCCATCCATCCACACACACACACACACACACACACACACACACACACACACACACACACACACACACACACACACACACACGATCAAAACGAATTCAGTGGACCTCAAAACTCGTATTTCCGCGAAAATCTCGTCAACGATTTTTCTCATGATTCCAATACTTCCTTATACTGCGATAAGAAAGTAAAAACATCTTTAAAGTTACGGAAGGTAATAATAAGAATTAAACAAAGTTTGCGGGATGAAAGAAACACAAAATGAATGAATGGGAAAATACACGCACTCTCAAATACAATTTTCAAAGCTTTCACCTGCCAATAAAATACAAGTTCAATAATGTTTTTTATAAAGCAGTAATCAACTTCTATAAGTAACAGTAACGGCTAAAGGCTACAAACTGAACCGAACGACATAGAATGGAAGATTACAATTTCTTTTGATTTCTGCTTGAGTGCGAATTTTCTCCAAATCACATTCTGGCGATTGCGAAATAATATGTAACGCAATTTCAGATATTGACGCGAGTTTTTTCTGATATTAAACGGTTTTTTGTAGAGAAGTGTTGAAAGCCAAATAATTTGTTTACGCCGCGTAATTACATTTTCGTTTAATGTCAACTCAGTGGGATGATCTAACGAAATACAATTTCAATTTTCTGTATATAAGCAATTACTTTTTTATTACTAAATTATTTTTCAGACGACCATTTATGAAAGTAACCATAACAACATCATAAACTAGTACGGAAAGTTGAAAATAACATACATTGATATGTTAGTATACTCTATTCCCTGTATGAAAACGATTACGTGACATTCGGTATCCATGTGATTCAAGATTTTGTGCTTAAAACGTTTACATTGGTATTGGATTGACATTTTTAAAACATAACCTAAAAATTAAATGTCAGATTAAAATATTTATTACTTTATAAAATTTAATTAGTTTATAAAAGAAACCAAATAAAATTTATCTTAACTCACGAAAAATATTACCTACCTTATTGAAATATGTAATTTTGTAAAATAAAACTCAAAAGCATATACATTTTTATATGCATTATTATTATATATAAATAAATAATATATGAAAATACAAAATACAATGCACATTACCTCTTGTACTACAGTTAAATTAATTAAAGGTCCTCGATTCTCAAACTCCAGCGCAAAATAATCATGAAGATGACAAACGCATTTCTGCATTTGATTACCCAAAATTTTTCTAGCCATTTCTTATTTCTCAGTCTGTATTTATGTATCAAAAATGTCACAAACTTAGAAATGACAGGCGAGAAAATAACAAAATCATGACCATAGGTCTCTATTTTTATTTTATAAACAAATGTGAACAAAGTAAATATACATTTTCATATTTGTAAGAACTGTCATACGTTTTCATTCAAATAATAAATTTGATAGAACGTGAAAAAACATGAAACGTGTGTCTTAACTTATTAAGACATACGTTATGTCATTCGCATAGGTACGAATAATATTATTAAAAAAAGATAGCTATATTTCATCGTATCTATGATAACCTCGTCCACATATGACGTCATCGTTTTGATACAGGGAATGGAGTATATAACGCACACTTCTAACATATCAGGTGAAGTTCCACTAATTGACAACAGATGGCGTTACGATGGTTTTGAGGTCCACTGAATCCATTTTGATCATTTTCTCAATGATGTCTGAGTGTGTGGATGGATGGATGGATGGATGGATGGATGGATGGATGTGTGTCCGATTGTGCAATATCTCATGAACGAGAAAATATTTGTTAACGAAACTTAGTAATTATAAGTTTCATGAAAATACGAAGAGCTGAGTTGATTTTGAATGAAATTGAAAAATCGGAAGAGGAAGTTTACTGGACACACAAAACAATAAATTCCATTTATTTCAAAAATGGAATCAGTTACGAAAAAAATTTTGTCATTTTATTTCTCCTAAACAGTTTTTGGACAATATCTTAAAAACTAGAAGGCGTATGCACTTAGAGATTTGACAATTGGATTCAGCGGATCTAAATACATATGTATGTATTTTAGAGCAAATAAATTAAAAAAATAAAATAAATATATCATCATGCCTTCTACCCATTACTGGGTGTGGTACTCTGCCGAACCAGATCTCGGTAAGTGATATATTTTGCGCGAGAAGTGCGCTTACCAGTCGTCAAATCACGGCCCCCAAAGATGTTAGTCGTGGAGGAGCCACAGAGGTAGTTTTTGAAATTATGAAAATTGGTTGTCGCTTGTGGGAACCGAACCAGGGTTCTCAGGATCCACAGGCCGACTTCATACCACTGAGCTAACCACTCCATAAAAGCAAATTGTTTGAAAATCGTAAAAACCCCAAGGAAAAATTTCAACAAATTTCAAAAATCTTAAATTGCTTCAAATGAGCTACAATTTTGCTAATAAGTCAATTCGGACACGGGGAATTCAATGCCGTTTAGTTTTAATTTTATCGAGACTCTCGTGAGACTTTTGCGCGAGATCGAGACGAGATACAATACATTTCATGCGTGCATTACTAAAATATACTGATATAGTGAAATTCGGATACATGGTATGAATTTCTTTAGCATCAATATTGTAAGAATTTTTTCCGTGATACCGAAAAATGTCAACAAGCAAAAAACTGACGGAATTCAAATTTTTCTTTAGCTCAAGGTCGCGATGTGACGTATTCCGGATAAAATATGTACAGCTGAATACATAAAATTTAATGAAATATCGGCTTCACTCGGGATGAAAGTTCGAAGGAAATGATGAATTTTAAGCGAACGTAAAAAATATCACGCGTTCCAAATCTCTTCCGTTCGGTAGGTTTACTCAGACCTCATTTTAAAAACAGGGTTTTTATTAAACTTTACACATTTTAAGTGAGGCGTGTGAAAGTGTTTTTCAACTTTTTAAACTCTCATAAATATGAAAACAATGTTTGTTGTTTAATATAATGGTACTTAAGTGCGTATTCCTAATCTGGGAAAAGGAAACTTATGTTCGTTCTGTTCTTTAAGAATTGGGTCAAACGTTCACACTTCAATACTGATATTTTTAAACAAGATATTATTGTTATGAAATGAAATATATTCATAAAATAAAGACAAAAAGTCAATTACGATGTGGAACTGTGTCTTAAAAAATAAGAAAAATAGAAAAACAAAATTTCCATCACTTGTCACAAATTCCAAAATTTTTACAGCACGTTTGAATCAACTTATCAGGTCATCATCAAACGGCTGGTCAGTTCAGCTTTAACCATAGACGCGTTTCGTCCTTTAGGGACTCATCAGTATGGTGTGATCAACTATCCAACTAGACCAACTAGGGACTAGTGAACTGTGATATTTTTACAAGCTGAACTGAGGCTTCTCAGGATCCACAGGCCGACTTCATACCACTGAGCTAGCCACCCCATATATATATATATATATATATATATATATATATATATATATATATATATATATATATATATATATATATATATATATATATATATATATACATGAGCATTTCCATTACTTTTCGACAACTTTTTTTGGGTCAAAAATTTGCCAATCATGAAACTTTGAGGCTTTTTAGAACGAATAAATTGCGGATTTTTCCTGTAAAAACCAATTTTTTTCATCTATGTAGAAAAAAATTATGAATTTTTGAAGATTTGAAATTTAGGTAACTTTTCTTAAAATAGAGCATTTTAAAAAAATTGCAATTACGTGCATATTTAATAATAATGCTTCTCATGTACTAAAAAAATAAAAAAACGCGCGAGAAAGACCCACTGAATTTTTAAGTTCGAGCCGAAAGCGTAATTGAGACCTCATTTTAGTTTAACCAATCTCGTAGCTTTTATAATTCTCGAGATAAAAATGGTGGAACACTAAAATGGAACATGCTGTATACATCTCATAAGAAAGAGAGCATGCAGTTCTCTCTTTTGGTGTATAACATACTTTTATTTTGTTACTTTCCAAAAAAGAATTTAATTTCAATTACAGTAGCTTGTAGTAGAATCTCAAACCACTCAGACACACTTATATTTTTTCGGATTTAAGTTGAAAACTACGAGATTTGAACGCGCTATAAAATTCCAATAGCATTACCTATCCGCAGCAATTTCTTTTCAATTTTATTTTCTCAGAAAAATTCATTGAATTGCAAAGCATTTTCTACTCTGCTGAATAATAAACACATTATCTATTTTTAAAGTACTTTTAGTCTGTGTGGAAAATAAACTGTATTATCTATTTACTCGTAAATAGCGTTAAAACTAGATAAATTCTATTACCGTATTACGTACGGAGTTCTCTCTTCGTATCTAGGAAAGTTTTCATGTACTTTCTAAGTGAATTGATGCATTATAACTTCTATAGAATAATGTAAGGTTTTATATAGTTGTGAAACTTGGCGTAAGGGTAAAGTTTACTGTATTTACAATATTCTTAAAGGTGTTTCTTTTTTTTTTTTTTTTTTCTGGCTTCTTTGGCGGACCAACTACCAAGGTCATATGCCGCCATTACGCCCTGATCTGCGTTTTTAGGTGTTATGGTCAACAGCAACGCGAGTTTTCTCTGGATGGTCACCCATCCAAGTACTACCCGCGCGCAACGTTACTTAACTCGCGTTATCGCTTAGATCAGTACCAACGAGCGCAGCCATGGCCGTTGACAAAGGTGTTTCTTACATCTAAAGTAGATGACGAATTAATTCTTCTTCATTTTATATACAAACAGGCCATTGTCTGGAAAATGGACACCCCACTTTCTCCAAAATTTGAAGCGTCAAAAACTTTTTGAAGGGCATGAAACAATCTGAAAAAGTATCTAGTTTTCCAATACGAATGGTGAAATTGATAATTTTCATAATTTTGGGGTATTTTGGCCATTCGTTGGGCCAAAGATTTAAAAAACAAAATTTTAAAGTGGAAAATATGCTTGAGTTATGTTTTTTTTTTCATTTTAACAGCAGCATCCTGTTTCTAATAGACCACAGAAGTGGGCGGTCCATATTAGGGCGGTAAATTTGAATGCGAGTCGAATGGTATATGCAGTTACCATTGTCTTATCACGTTTTTATTAGTATCAAAATTGAAATTTTTAAGGGAAACGACCAATAATGCAACAAATTACTGTTTTAATGTTACCAATATAAATGGTTATTGTTTTGAAATGTCACGTAATAGATTTTTTATGTCTATTTTAAATTTGAAAAGAAACGTATGTCGTAGTGAACTTCATATCTCTACAATCATAACCTCACAATTTTGAATTTTGAATTTTTTGCACTTGTATATTTCGTTGTGATTAGAGCCAGGTGCAAAACATCACCCCATTTTAATTTATTGCACAAAAAAGCGCAAAACAAAACATGTAAACAAAAATGAGGTTAAAAATCAAATGTTTGTTTCATAAGAAGTGTGCTACGCCATACGTTGCCTTACAATACAAAGAGATAGAACGCTTAAGCCACGCTTCCTGATGACGTTTACTTCTGTGGTCTATTGCAATATATTGTTTCTTGTCAATTTATCTAAAAATCTACCTATCTGTTGCAAAAGTCGAAAAAATAATTAATATTTGATCTCTTTTAAATTTTGAGTCAAAAACAAGACATCCTACGAAGAAAATTATGTAACAAAAAATAATTAGGATGCATAAAAAATACGTGATTTTTTTTTCAAATTTTTTTGATGACATTTTGAAATTTTTTTGGACTGGAGAATTGTATAATTTATATCATGATTATTTTATTCGAAAAGGATAAAATTTCCAGAAAAAATTCAAAGAACAGAAATTGCTTATGCCAATGGCACACTGGTCGAGGAGCAAAATGAGCATCGATGAGTTCCTCGATAACACAACAGAACGCACCCGTCATCGATGAAAAATAGAGGCGCCGCTATTTCCATCGAGGAGCCTCGATGAAACGATTATTGTCTCATTTCACACGTATCTTTGTGTCTGATTTCACGTTAGCGTGGGTTGTCATTTTGTTTTTGCTTTGTGTTAATCTTTTGTGTTTGCTTATTTTTATCAGCATTTTAATTTTATTTACTATATTTTCTTTTTATATTAGTATTTAATTTTCTTTTTATATTTAGTGTTTAATTTACTTTTGATATTTAGTGTTTAATTTTCTTTTTATATTTAGTGTTTAATTTTCTTTTGATATTTAGTGTTTCATTTTCTTTTTATATTTTTGCCTAATTTTATTTAGTACATTTTCGTTTTATAATTAGTAACACCCAGCAAGAACTGCTGCATCTCTTTCATCCTCACTCGAATTCATATCATCACAAAATATTTCTTTTAATAAAAAAACTATTTTGGATACACAACCTCCAAAAACAATAAACTAGGGAAATATCAATTTAAAGACCGACGGAATAGGAATATTTCACTGATATTATTACCAACGTAATTTTTTTTTTGTCAGAGAAATTCTTTGTATTTGTCATCGATGAAACAGAAAACCATGATTGACGAGTGCGTTCTGTTGTGTTATCGAGGAACTTATCGATGCTCATTTTGCTCCTCGACCAGTGTGCCATTGGCATTAGAATTTCAAAGCTGAGTCCAAAAAAAAAACATAAATTTTGAAAATATATCAAAAAAATCAACCATACTTCTTGATGAATCCCAATACTTTTTTGTTACATACAATTTTTCGTAGGATGCGCTTTAGGGTAAAAAATTGGTATATGTCAAATATTAATTATTTTTTCGATTCTCTTTTCCTATGAAGAGTAACTTTTTAGAAGAATTGTTAAGAAACGAACTATTTCAGTTTTTTGACAGGAAATAAGACGCCATCATCAAAATGAAAGCAAACTTTAAAAACTGTTCAATTAATGAAAATGCCATCGATATTGAAATGTAAATAGAATCTCCGAAGTGGTATATTTGTACAATCCATCGGTTTATTTTTGGGGTAAAACAAACGATAATTAACGAGGGGCTAATCACATATCAAGGTATATTTGCAAAACAAATTTGATTTGGTTTTCAAACGATGTTTTCTTTCATTATAATTTCGGTAAAAATAGTTATTTATATATCAGCACCGGTACTGTTACGTATCTCTTCTTAAGAGTTTTTAATATCGCACTTGGACGAATAAATTTTTCATTACATTAGATAAACATTACCAAAAAAGTCTACCTAATCGGATCGCGTACCTCAGAGAGAAAGCATTCATTAAAGACAGAGTGAAATTAATTCGCTTGCTTATCTACCTTTTTGCTCAGTTCTTAATTATATTACGTTTATGTACTCTGTAAAATAATAATCCTGACCCTTATAACAAGATTATGTTCACTTAAATATTCAATTATTAAGCAGACCTAATTATTTGTCCAATATAAACGTAGTATCAAATAATTGAAAACGTCAACTTTAGAAATGGTTTGCTTGTTAATACTCCATGGAAATTGAAAAGAAAATATTTGAATTAAAATCGTTAAATACCATTTAAAAAGTGCTGTTCGAAGCGATAAAACCAAAGATAACAAAATTGACAGTTGAACAATCAAGAGATTAAAACAGTGCTAAAACGTATCGGGAATCCTATAAAGATTGGAAGTTGTGCTAACTAATCCACATGTACGAGTAATCGAAATTTGAAACTTTAATCTTATAACTTTTCATGATTTTTGTTTTTATCGGGATAAATATCGCCACAAACAAATTGTAATCTGCTGGGGGAGATGCGCCTAAAATGATATACCACTTTTTCAAATTATGAATAAAGTTTTTATGGGGTGGCTAGCTCAGTGGTATGAAGTCGGCCTGTGGATCCTGAGAACCCTAGTTCAATTCCCATAGGCGACAAACAATTTTCATAATTTCAAAAACTACCCCTGTGGCTCCTCCACCACTAACATCTATGCGGGCCGTAATTTGACGACTGTTAACCGCACTTCACGCGCAAAATATATCACTTACCGAGATCTGTTTCGGTAGAGTGCCACACCCAGTAATGGGTAGAAGGCGTGATGATATATTTATTTTATTTTTTATCTAAAATTATGAATACAGTTTTATTTACCATAAAAAATAAATTGTTATTAAACCATACGTACAAAAATAGGTTAGTTTTTATTTTAAATTTATTAACAAAATTTATGAGTTTTGTTCTCTATACACTGTTGACTATTGAAATGTTCATCTCAATTAATTTTCGGAGAGGTAATAATGGACAAACGGCTTAAAGATGTAGTTATTTTATTGATGAAATAATAACCGACGTTTCGGCCAAGGTTATGGCCATCTTCAGGTCAAGCGTTGAAATAATTAACAAACAACAATTTTAAAGTTACTAACTAATTAACTTAAATTAGGGCGAACATATTAAAATGAAAAAAATAAATTAAGAAGCTAAATTGCAAAAAAACATGAGTCTAAGTTATATGTTCGCCCTAATGAGTCTGCTAGTCGACTAGGCCCCTAAGTAGTATTAGCCCAGGGCCCCACAAATTCACGATCCACCCCTGACTACTGTTATAATGTACCTAACAATCCTTATAGAGGCCGTATTTATTTGGGATTTTTAAAGTAACCTAGCAGGTTACTTGGCACACTTTAAGTAACCTGGAACTAACCTTAAACTGAGCCTACTGCCCCAGCTATTTTAGCGGGTTGGTAGATTCAACCCGTTTACTAGCTCTTTCTAATCAACTTGTGTTCCTTGTTATTCGTGGCGGCATCGCGATTTGTAATAGTATAGAGAGGTTAGGAGTTATTTTTATGAAAAACGTAAGTAATTTATAATAATATTTTGAAAAAATATACTAAACTATTATTTATGCAGATGATGGAAGAGCAATATGCATTATGTGCTTCTTGCAATATAAGTCACAGAGGATAATATTACGACACATAATTGCGACTCCGAAATTCATTATTTTGATACTGCTGATGACAAAATTATAAAAAAAAAACAGACCCTGACGTTATTTGCTTTTTGACTACATATAAAAAATATAACGATGACTCAAAACATCCAATTAAAAGCGCAATTTAACACACAAACAAAACTAAGCAGACGTCGCTTCGAACATGCATTCAGATTTTAAATTTATCGCCAGTGTTTACAACTGACACTAGATGCATCATTTATTTGGAAGTAACACGAGTTAGTTCTAGGTCAGTTCAGGGTTGGATCAAAATTTCCCAAACAAATACGGCCAGAATAAACAACTATGAAAATGAATTGCATATTGAAATATATAGTTCTTTTATTTTTAGTGCTTTAAATCGCCATTAGTCCTGCAATACAGACTCATTCAGAACTACAAATTTCATTGACTAAAACGCAGCCATTTGAAAACATTTAGTTAGAACAGTAGATAAAATAAAGTAATGTACTGTTTGCAAATAAAGAAATAGTTTATTCGAACGAAATGTTCAGCAAATAATAACGACTGTCGTTAACAAACACATCTTCGATTCACAAGCGTTATTTCAAAATGCAGCGCAAAAAACATACCTCTTGTAAGATTTATTTATCTTCCCTTAAACTGAAATCCTCCGTGAAATTGTATCAACAAGATAATGAAACAACACACTCTCAAAACATGCTAATTTAGTACCAACTTAATAAATATAAATTACACTTTGTATGTTTACCAAGCTAGTAATAAATCTGTCTTCTTCTTGTTTGTACGTACCACCATATAGGTTAAATCGCAAGCCATGAGGTTTGAGAAAACACGCAAATATTTGACGTTGCGTTTGAAGCGAATTTCACGCCGTTGGCTCTAATCCCTGCTCGTAGCTAACGTCAGGCTGGATGAGCCTGAAGCTATGTTCAAGGGGGAGTTAACACTGATGTGAAGTGAGATGCGAAGGAAATGGAGGGAATTTGATATGGAAAACTGGATTGTTTGTGAGGAGTTATAATTATTATTAAGGGATCAATTTGTTTAGGAACTGGAAATTTGAATTTAGACAACAAAATTATCGGGTGGCTTAATAAACGTAAATTAGTAAATTATGTATACCTTTAAAAAGAAAAAATGGTGATAGCTTTTTGCAAATGAAAATTTACTCCTTTTACCTTATTACTAATTAAGCTGGATGCATAATGAAGTAGTAATTATTTATAATAAAGTAAAGAAAGCACTTTTTGTGTACTTAATGGAAAACAGTCATTTACTTAGTTCCGAAGTAACATAAGCTGTATTCCATTTGCCACTTGGTTCGCTTAAATCAGTTCAGATAAATTAGACAACATGACTAAATGAACTGAATTAAGCAAATTGATATACTTACTGGGATGAATTAACTCAAACTAAATTATAATTAGTAATTCTAATACTGAAAATAAAGTCAGGAAATAATTCAGAGAAACAAATAAGTGATCTGGTTCAGTAAATGTAAGTTAGATCTGATCCAAAAGGCAAATGGAATAAACCTTATGTTATTTTCAACTTTCCGTAGTAATTTATGATGTTGTTATGGTTACTTTCATAAGTGGTCGTATGAAAAAGTTTTTTTCTTCATTTACTGAATTTTCTACCACATTAAGTTGCAACAAAATAAAATATACTAAATTAAGCAAACTGATGCATTTATTGGGGTGAATAACTTCAAAGTAAATTAAAATCAGTAATTCTAGTACTGGAAATAAAGTAAGAGAAGTAATCCAGCGGAATATGTAAGTGATGTGGTTCAGAAAATGTAAGTTTGATCTGATCCAAATGGCAAATGGAATACGCCTTATAGTAACATCTGATTTTATTCATTAGCAACCATCATTTTACTTATTAACTGTATTTCATTTGCCACTTGATTCATTTAAATCAGTTCAAGTAAATTAGACAACATGACTAAATGAATTGAAATAAGCAAACTGATGCACTTACGAGGTGTGACTATTAAATAACGAGACTGACGCTGTTTTAACATTTTATTTTCATTTCATACTTATTATCACCTTCAATATACACCCCTCCTCTATCCCTACAATACTCCATGCGAATCTTCCATTGTCCGAAACGGTGCTGAAAATCTTCTTCTATCAGCTCCATAAGGACACGTGCCGTTTTCTCTTTCACACCTCAAATCTTGTTTCTTTTAAGGCAAATTTCATCTTAGGACACAGATAGAAGTCGCACGGAGCAAGATCTGGCGAATAAGGCGGATGGTCGAACACTTGGATGCTGTACTTGGCTAGAAATCTCTTGACAGACATTGCGGAATGAACCAGCGCATTGTTTTTATGGAGAAACCATGACTTGTCCTTCCAAAATTCGGGTACTTTTTCAATAAATTATAAGTTTTAGTAGCAGTTTTGCCAAGTTTCATGTGAAATTTCACAACAATTCGTTGCTCTAATGTTGCACTTGATATTTTTCCGGCGAAACAAAAAACAACTCTAATGAGAACGAAAGCTACGGCTATACGGATTTGTTTACAGAAGCGAGAGGTACTGTATTCGAAAGAGAAAGCTTCACGCTAAAAAGCTGACGGTCGCTGGTGTTTGGCGCATGCGTACTTCGTCTGTAGCAGCGTCAGTCTCGTTATTTAATAGCCACACCTCGTATACTTGTGTGTTTAGTTTAATTTATCAAATTTCCTTTACTCCAACTGCGTTACCTCTAGCGTCACTTCATTATAAATCCAGCTTCAGAAAAATTAATTTAAATATATCAAGAAAATCCCCAATTAAGTATGACTTTACAAAAAGAGAGAAAAGCGTTTGACAATGGAAAATATATGTATCAAGTTTCTTTGAAGATATCTTAGGTACATCTATTTATTTATATTGTAGTGCGTCATTAAAATGGTTTAACGTTGAGACTCTACACAGACAATAAAATCGTGAATTGTACTTAATCCTAATTGTCTTCAAACGCTCACAGTATTCGTGTTTGAATTTAAATTCAACGCATTAAAACATAAACCCAGCTGAACAAATTTAGAATCAGAATTTCATATTTTATTAATTTCAACATAATACATACAGAATCAAAACAAACTTTGATCAGAGGACTTCAATTTTAAACACAATCAAACTTCTGTAAAATATTTTCATTGTTCTCTACTTCAACTACGAACATTCGCGAAAAAAATCAACTATAGGTGGCACTGTTGTCGCGCACTCTAATTGGGAAAACAAACCAGATACCGCCATTGCTTTGTATGTATTCGACGTGTTGTTTGGTGTTTTAGTTTCGTTTTTATAATAAAGTTTGGACTTTTTATTCGTTTTGAGTATGGAAATATCATTGCCCCATTATGTTTATTGTATCGTGCAAGTAATTTTGAGCTGTTGTAAAAAAAATTTTAAACATTACAGCCAAAACTCTGAAAGATAAATCAGTTTTTAACTTTACGAAAACTAATAATGTTCTTTCTTTTATATTTTTATTGTGCAACTTCCATGTTGAAGATGCTATTTGCATGCAGTGTTCTATTTTCACAAATGTTTAATATTTATTCGCGTATATGCATACATGTTTTTATCTGATTGGAATAAACAGTGAATTAAAGTCTCTTTCAATCACATATCCCTAAATTAATTTGACATCCAGTGATATTTAGGAACATGATGGCTGTGAGGAAATATCTGTTTCTACAATGGAGGAAAGCTCCATTCTTTGTGCCGTGCTTGTTTCTGTCACTAAATCCGCTTTTAAGTTTGATACTGTTCTGCAAATATATGAAAATTACTAACATCGAACAATTTTCTAACTCTATATTCGGTATTTACTTGTTAATATTCCGCTTTATTGTTCTATCATCTCTGCTTGAACTTTTCTTTTGATTCGGAAAACTATCTACTGGTAATTTTTTGGTCGGAACAGCATCAGGTTTTAATTTTTTCTTCATCAGCTTTGAACGATACCCTTTTAAAAATATATGTAATAATAATAACAATAACAAACAATTAATTACACATGTTCACAATTACATACCCGGTGATACAAAATCTGTAGAACTGAAATGTTCAGAACATACATTCATGTACTTACTTACTGGTTTTCCTATTTTTAATGCATGAACCCATGCATGTCGGATTTTCAAGTCTTTGGGAAAATAATGCAAAGATATTTTTTCGCTAATATAATTGTTACATTGAGGAACTGAGCAAAATCTCTTATATTTGCTCATTTTTCTGTTCAAATCTCCTATCTCTTGCAATGTAAACAACGCTTTGTTTTCCCAATCAGGGACCTTTCAAATTTTGCCACCAGATGTCAGCCACTATGTATTTTTTCGCCAATTCCACATATTCAGTTTCATCTAGTTGTTCGCAGTATTAAATGAAACGGTATGACAATACGACAAAATTAGTTTTAAATTTCTAAACGACACCATACTTAACATTTCCCCATATTCTGTAACTTGATCGTTATCTGCTACCGATCTATAAATTAATAACAATGCTCATTGTTCGTTGTTAAACATAAAATTGAGATATAAAAAATCTGGTGTGGGCACCACACGACTATCTTATACACAGCATATTTAATATTCAGAATATATAATATGTAATGTCCCACAAGCGACAAACATAATTTGGAAAAGCTACCCCTGTGACCCCTCCACCACTAACATCTTTGAAGGCTGTGATTTGACGACTGGTAACCGCACTTCACGCGCAAAATATATCAAACCGAGATCTGCTTCGGCAGAGTGCCACACCCAGTAATGGGTAGAAGGCGAGATGATACATTTATTTTATTTTATTTATAAATAAATAAATAAAATAAATATATCATCACGCCTTCTACCCATTACTGGGTGTGGCACTCTGCTGAAGCAGATCTCGGTAAGTGATATATTTTGCGCGTGCAGTGCGGTTACCAGTCGTCAAATCACGGCCCCCAAACATGTTAGTGGTGGAGGAGCCACAGGGATAGCTTTTCCAAATTATGAAAATTTGTCGCCTGTGGGAATCGAACCAGGGACCTCAGGATCCACAGGCCGACTTCATACCACTGAGCTAGCCATCCCATAATTATTATTATTATTATTTTATTTAGATTTTCAGTAATTCAGTATTTATCTATTTGAAACATATAAAATATCAAATTTGTTTACATAATTTTTTAGTAATGTGTACTACTTTATGTCTAACTTTACTGATGAAGCATATACAGGATGTCCGTTTTTCAAGTCTAACACTTGGTATCTCTAGAACCGTGAGATACGAAGTCGAATAAATTGAGGCAAAGTTACCAAATTAGTTGACCATTTTTCCGAAAAAAGACATAGATAACTAGATAAAACGAAAATTAAAATCTATGTTTTTTGTTTCTATTGCTACTATGATTATTGAAATATATTATTAAATATAAAAATTAGTTTTTCTCGAAATTAGACGCATATACAGAAAAATTGCAAATAACATTTTATGTTCCAAATATTTTTGCCAACATTGGCCATGATTATAGTGGTTAGTAGTTACATCTCTTGAGAGCATCGCGAACTATTTTAGAAATTTGTGTTCCATCTAAACAGTTCTATCATAATAGAACCGAACTACTATACTCTGTTTTTAACCAGGAGGAGTAATTTAAATTTTAACCGCTACAACTGACGCTTCTGATTGGCTAGTGCTTCGTCCAGTTTACACTGTACATAGATTTTACACTTGATTTATTAGAGCTGTCATAAGTTTTGAGGTTATCTGTTTTCTTGTTTGTTTTTTGCATTTCTGTGATATTAAAATAAATCAGTTCTTTTAATAACTAATAATATACGGAGTGATAAATTAGAGTTTATAATGTCATTTGTATTTTAAAATAAATTCCATGAGACTTAATCAGTGCAGATGTGTAAGAAATTTTTGTATTTCGCGCCAACAAAAATCTAATAACTTTCTATAGTATAAATCTGACTTGTGCATTTACTCCTCCTGGTTAAAAAACAGAGTTTAGTAACTTGTTCGAATTCAGAACCAGTTCAGGATTTTGAGCTGGAACAAACCTAATATATCGATCTGTGTGCCATATGGTAGAAGGAAAAAAATTGGAATTTATTCTACATTCAAATAAATACAAAATGAAATAAGTTTTACAGTCCTTTACCCTCGAGCTTTTCCTTATTCATATTACGAAGTTCCTTTACATTTTCAACTTCCGTGAAACAATTTGATGTGGATTACTTTATTCCAGTTCCCCAGAGACATTCACTTGTCAACAAAAATCAATTTAAGGAACACATATATAGAAATTCAAAGAAATATATGTTTTGTTACAAATTTAATGATCTTGTTAAAAAATTCTTATGTTTTGCGTTGGATGTCTTTCCTTCTAATATAAAGATACAGGAAATAAGATGAATAGAATTGTCTTTGAATATTTTGAAAATAAGCTTACAAAAAAAATGAAAGATTTCAGTGGCATGGTGAAATATAAAATTACCCTAAAACGAACTTCAAAAAAGAAGATTAAATAACAGATTGGTAGAAATCCCTGGACGCGTAGGAAAAAATTAATATATTTATTACAATACTTGTACTTTAAATTACCAATTAATGACAAAATTTAATCACAGTAAGTGAAACTTTTATTGCACAGTTGGTTTCTATGGTTACATCAGGAATATTTAATTACCATCCACTGTGGACAGTAATAGTGTATTCCGAAAATGAACCGGTTAGTTTTTTCAGTAACCGGTTTCATTACGGAACACGGTTTTTGAAAATTGTGGTTAGTTTTTAATAACCAAACTAACCGTGCTCGAGCGGCGGTTAGTTTGGTTACTTCACAGCTGTTGTTGACAAGTTTGAAACGTGTTTGGCGGCTTTTGCAGTGTTTGTGGATTTTTGTCTTATAAAACTATATTTTTATGATGACTGATAAATAAACATGTCATACAAAATGTATTTTTATTATTTAACAGTATATATTCATATTAGATGAATTTATTACTTGTTCTGAAGCTCATATTTACTTTTTTCTTTGTGTTATTTTTTTATCCTTATACTTAAGTTAAAGCAGGTGTGATGCAGAATACAATATTTTTATAATATAAACATTTTTCCATATTAAATAAATTTCACATTTCAAAACTCATCTGTCAAGTGACAAATGTCATCGTGAAATTGTTCCGTTATGACGTCATTCTAACCGTAACCGTGGGAAAATTGAACCGCACCGTGGTTCATTTTCGGAATATACTAGAAGTAAATACGAGGGCAGGGTGAAAAGTCCCTGAAAAATAAAACAGATGGCGCCACAATCGCAAATCTCTTGTGACATTTGCGATGTACCATCTTTAACTAGAACGCATTAAAATTTTCAGACTGATATGTAATTCAGTTCTGTTTTGACACCCATCGATAGCAAGCAGCGTTGAAGATTTTTGAAAACATGGAAAAAAGTGAAATTCGCGTTTTGATTAAACATTATTTCTTGCGTGGAAAAAACATTACGCAAACCAAAGCATCGCTTGTTAAACATTATGGGGATTCCTCACCATCGATTGGAACGATTCACAAGTGGTTTACTGATTTTAGTTGTGGTAGTATGACCACAAAGGACGCCGAACGTTCTGGTCGTCCAATTGAGGTTACAACGCCAGAAATCGTCGATAAAATCCATGGTATTATATTGGACGATCGGCGAGTTAAAATGCACGAGAGTGCTGAGGCTATGAGTATCTCACCCGAACGGGTACGGATAGTTACATGGAATAGAGTTTAACACAAATTTTCAGCAGTGTTCCAGTCTTCAAAAATTTCTCTGAAGCTCCTCACAGATTCTTCTTTCCGTAAAGCGTTGATGATATAATGGATATAAAATATTCACTACCCCTCTTTGAAAATACATCCCTTAGCTTAAACGGCTTCATTAAATATGAATAGAGAAAGGGTTCGCTTGAGTATATTAGAGAATGATTTAATATGTTTTCCTTTAGAGATTATTTCTTCTATCGTATATTACTTTAATGAAATATTATTTAGATGATAAAGAGTTAAAATTATGTCGAAATTGGCTTAACTGAATTAGTTACGAGTATATTATATTTTGCTTGATATTTGATATTTTAAACAAAATATTTTGTTACTGATTATATTTCATTATAAAATGGAAATTATATTGTATTAATGTTTTATAGTTTCAAGTTACTGTACAAATCGGATAGCTGGCTTAGTGGTAGAGTTGGCCTGTGGATTTGGAGAACCCAGGTTCGATTTCCACAATCGACAAACATTTTCACTATATTAAAATTACTCCTGTGGCTTCCCGATCGCTAAAGTCTTTGGGAGCCGTGATTTGACGGCCGGTAATCGCACTTCACGTGCATAAATATATCACTTACCGAGATCTGCTATGCAGAGAACCATACCTAGTAAAAGGCGTAATGATATAATTATTTATTTATTTAAAAAATGGTTAGATAATTTTGAGTTTTCGAAACGAAATCTAAATAATTTTCAATTTATTCTCACTCTCTTGTACGATTGTAAATTACATCAAATAAAAGTGTTTTTTTTTTCGTATATTCACCCAGAGCTGGGCAAGCTACTTAAAAAAAGAAGCTAAGCTACAGCTACAGCTACTCTTTAAAAAAGTAGCTGAGCTACAGCTATAAGCTACATTTTGTAAAATATAGCTAAGCTACAGCTAAAAGCTTTCATTAAAGTAGCTGTTAAATTTTAAAGCTACTTTTTTCAATTATTGTGAATTATTAAATTTGCCATTGTCATATGATCAGTTGATCAGTCTTTTGTTATAATGTCTGTTAATAAATATAAAAAATCTCAAATGGACACATGTACTGTTAACTTGTTATGCTATAATTCTTATTTATATCGGAATAAATTAACAGTCACATTAACAGAAGACTCCTAAACAGTCAATGTTTAGTTCATCTAATATTTAATACAAAAGTAGGATAGGTTAAGAACAAGTGAAAAATAAAATATGTTAATAGATTTTACACCATATAATAACTTGTTATCCTACAGTTATAGAAAACAATTAAGAAGGTACAATTCAAATACAAAACAAAAATTAATAGGTATTTCATAATGAACAGTGGTAGCTTTAAGCTACAAAAAGTAGTTTGCTACATAAAGTAGCTTTAAGGTACAAAAAGTATCTTTTAAGGTAGCTCGCTACAAGCTACAGCTATATATTTTCACATTTAGCTAAGCTACAGCCAGAGCTAGGCAAGCTACTTAAAAAAAGTAGCTAAGCTACAGCTACAGCTATTCTTTAAAAAAGTAGCTAAGCTACAGCTATAAGCTATATTTTGTAAAATATAGCTAAGCTACAGCTAAAAGCTTTCGTTAAAGTAGCTGTTAAATTTTAAAGCTACTTTTTTAAATTATTGTGAAATAATTCAATTTGCCATTGTCATAGGATCATTCTTTTGTTATAATGACTGTTAATTTACTATTATGTACATAAATATCAAAAATAGCAAATACCATCTGGCACCTACTGTGTATTTTTGCGTATTAGAGCCAGTTAGAACCGGCAACAAATAATTATTTTGTGTGGGTTTAGCTTGTACGCATGCGTACTTTGTTGACCTTCTGCTTAAAAAGTAGCATGAAGCTACACAAAGTAGTTTTAAAAGTAGCTTCAGTTGTTATTTTTAAGCTAATAGAAAAAAAAGTAGCTAGCTACAAGCTACAGCTATATTTTTTCACAGTTAGCTAAGCTACAGCTACAGCTAAGGTAAATGTAACTAAGCTAGTAGCTAAGCTACGAAAGTAGCTAGCTACTGCCCAGCTCTGGATACAGCTACAGCTAAGGTAAACGTAGCTAAGCTCGTAGCTAAGCTACAAATGTAGCTAGCTACTATACAGAGCTGGGCAGCAGCCCAGCTCTGTATTCACCATATTAATACTACCCCTGTGGCTCTTTCACTACTAACATCTTTAGGGGCTGTGACTTGACGGCTGATAACCGCATTTCACGTGCAAAATATATCACTTACATAAGCACAGATGACGTCATAGATTTAGTGACTCTTTTTCAACTGTTTTTGATGACGTATCTCGTCTGCTTCAGTGACTGAACTATATTTCTGTATCTGTTGCATGTTTCATAAAGTTTCATCAATCTTTTATCTATTAATATCTAATCTAATAATAAAAATAGTTAGTTATATTTATAGCATCTCAAATTCACAGTAAATGTATATTTATAAAGACAGTTTAACAGTTTCTTTCATGTGTAGCTTGGATCAAATTATCTACTTTCGTCATATGGAATTTATTAATTTGAAATGAGGTTAAAATTAGGAAAATTTGCTGCAGTAAACAGATATTTATATACAGTATGTTCCAAGAAAATATTGCTTAAAATAATTTTATGCACAACCGGGCCGAAAAGCATGTGTTTTAGCCCTAAAAAGTCGGCTTAAACACTTATTTGTCAACGGCCATGGCTGCGCTCGTTGGTACTGATCTAAGCGATAACGCGAGTTAAGCAACGTTGCGCGCGGGTAGTATTTGGATGGGTGACCGTCCAGAGAAACCCGCGTTGCTGTTGACAATAACAACTAAAACGCAGATCAGGGCGTAATGGCGGCATATGACTTGAGTAGTTGGTCCGCCAAAGAAGCCAGAAAAAAAAAAAAAAAAAAAAACACTTATTTTTGGCCCCTAGGCCAAACAGAAATAATTCCTATGGATACATAAATAAAATGACAATTTTTGTTTATTGTGAATACTTGATTCTGCAAAATATCATTTTGACATATAACCTCCACAGTATGTCCCAAAAATAACGAAACTCTTTAGATATAGAATAAAACACGCATTGTGTTATGTTTGAAACATAATATTTATTCAAAATAGGTTCCATTTGAATCAATACACTTTTTAGAACGATCAGCTAGAGCATGCATAGATTTTTTATGCCATCTAAAGGAACGTTCTTTAACACCTGTGTCACGGCTGCTTGAATGGCTGGAATATCATCATAAAACCCTCCTTTTATGGCAATTTTCAATTTTGGGAAAAGATAATAGTCACATGGTGATAGATCAGGCGAATACGGAGGGTGGTCGATGACACAAATATGTTTTTTTCATCAAAAATTCGTTGACTTACACGAGCGATTTTTTGGTCTTCATTTAAGTCATGTGGAATAAAACGTGAACAAATCTTTCTTTTACCCAAATCTTCAGTTAGAATTCTCCAAATAGTATTTTTACTCGTATTTAATTCTTCACCCAACATTCTAACAGTCAAATTCGACAGCAATGATTTCACTCACTTTTTCGAATAATTCAGCACGATTTCTGGCTTTTGGACGTCCAGATCTTTCATCATCATTTAAATCTTCACGACCATTTTTAAATTTTGCAAACCACTTATAAACTTGTGAACGAGATAAACAATCATCACCATAAATATTTCTCATCATCATTTAAATCTTCACGACCATTTTTAAATTTTGCAAACCACTTATAAACTTGTGAACGAGATAAACAATTCGTATGTCTCAGTAAATTTTTTTCCAAGTTTAACACAAAATTTAATATTTGCTCGTTGTTCCATTGTATTTTTACAACATAAACACAAAACTACTGTCATTAAAATGCGCGTAGATTTTTAAACTGTCACCTGATTGCATGAAGTTGTGTGCGTTCGAAACAGGAAAGATGTATCTTTCTAACAATGTGTATGTTCAATAGATTGCGCTACGTGTTTTGACTTTCAATTTGTCAAAACTGTCAAAATAAATTCTTCATTTATTATTTCATTTATTTTGACAAATAAAACGTCAAACATTTGTTTAATTTTTGTTTCAGTTTCATGCCTATCAATAGTTTTGAGGCAATTTTCGCCATTTTTAAATCTAATTTATATCGTTCCATAGATTGCAAAATTAATTTTGTTTATTGGTTCAGATGCAGAATTTTATGCCCTAAAACTTTTATTTTAAGCTTTTCTGCTTAAAATATTTAGGGAAGCAGGTAATTACAAAATTATAGTTTTACATGTAAAAGTCCTATGTTCGAGAGTCGTAGTCACCACTCTAGTTAATATCCAGGGGGGGTGCCACTCCCTGCGGACGCCCATGGAGCTTGCCAGCTATCAAAGTTTTATTTCATGGCCTTGTATAAACCGTAAACCACAACCAAACACAAATTAAAATCTGTTTTCCCAAGAAATTTATCTTTGTCAACATTATATTGAAACTGTATACAACATACTTGCCAAAGAATGGAATTTTTCAAATATATATTAAAATTTAATTAATATTCGTGTACGTGTATTAGATTTAATTTAAAATAAAATGTTTACTTTTCATGATAAAAAACACATTTGTTATTGTAAACTCTGTGAGCTCTAAACAGACAGAAATGAATACATTTGCGTAACATGTTTTGACGTCGTTCAATTTTAAATCTCTTTTTTCATTTCCTTTCGTTATGAATTTATAAGTTTGTTTTATTAAATTCTTTGAATCTTTTATTAAACCTTAAAATGTTATTTGAAAGCCATGTTGTTTTTTCGTTTATAACAAGTAATTTAATTTAGTTAGTTAGTTAGTAATCTGTGGGATCGGTTCACGACCCGATGCACCGCGACCTCTCGGACCTATTGTGCTTTCCCATGGTCTCTTACAATGTAGGAGTTACGCTGTTCCCTATCAGGTCCAAGCAGTCGCTCCTTGCCATTGTGTGTATTTCATCCAGTTCTAGTTCCGGAGTCCCAAATTTTTGGTACCTCTTTATTGCTAGAGCCTGACATTCACAAAGGAGATGTAACGGAGTTTCCTCTCCTTCTCCACATTTACTGCATAGCGGGCTTTGAGCTACTCCCAATGTATGCATATTGCATATGCTTGTTCAGGCTACAGTGACCAGTAATGACCTCTGTGGTTGCCTTTATTCTGTCTCTGCTCATTTTGATCAGAGATGAGCTTACATTTTCTCTTGGTTTCGTTATGAAAGTCCTGGCATGTTTTAATTTAGTATTTGTATATATATACCAAGTAAAATGTTTATTTTGTAATCATCAACGTGAACAATTGAACTATTGTTTCAGTGACTGTGAAATCGTTTAATTTTAGAAGATATTAAAACATTTGGCAATGAATATTTTCTGTTCAATATTTATAAATTATTTGATGTAATTTTCAGTAATAATATAACAAAAGAGTGAGAACAAAATTGAAAATGAATCAGGATTCGATTCGTAAACTTGTTATCAAAATTATCTTACTATTTTAAACAATAGTATATTATTGGTTTTATTGGGATGGCTAGCACAGTGGTATGAAGTCGGCCTGTGGATCCTGAGGTCCCTGGTTCGATTCCCACAGGCGACAAATTTTCATAATTTGAAAAAGCTATCCCTGTGGCTCCTCCACCACTAACATGTTTGGGGGCCGTGATTTGACGACTGGTAACCGCACTTCACGCGCAAAATATATCACTTACCGAGATCTGCTTTAGCAGAGTGCCACACCCACTAATGGGTAGAAGGCGTGATGATATATTTATTTTATTTATTTAAAAAAGAAAATACCAGATTCTTAAAACTCAATTAAATAATAGATATTTTTATAACAAGTGCCGAAAAAGGCTTGTTACGTGCAAGTGCAGAATCGAACGCACAAGGCTTGCCGAGTGCGGAAATCTGCACGAGCACGTAATCTATTTCGGCACGTGTTATAAACAACATTTTTCCTACAACTGTGCGATTTAGAAAATCACTAAAATATTGTTCAAATTTATAAAATCTTATTGATATTACACGAGAACGATGTTTTACGGCGTTGGTATGGTTTGTTTGTTGATTGCTTGCACATTGTTCTACGTTATTTAAAAATATTTCACTAATTTCAAGACGATTTCTTCAAAATCGTCTAGATTGGAATAGTACAGTGAGTGATTCTTCTTTAACATAAACACCTCCAAAGATAATTGAGGCTCCGGATCATGCTATGTTGCATCTATTTTCGACAATGATAATCAACCTGCTGCTGGTACTTCTAAAGCCTCCGAAATTGTTGTCAATAATATTACTGTTAATAATATGAACAGGTACGGAAGAAATCAATGTTTCTTTAGACAGTACAAAAGTTTCCACTTCACATTATGTCAATATAAGCAACTATAACAACTATGTTAATAATATACACACACAATAAATATTCTGTATTTCACTTACTCTTATGCTGGGTTCCATGAAAGTTTTATCGGTTCACTAGCAACTAACGGTTCAATAAATTTCAGAAAATCACTATTGATACTATTACTTGCAACCCAGCATTAAAAAAAACCATTTATCGATATATTTTACTTTGTTCGGTTCTTTTTATTAATTGTGTACAGATTAGATATCTGCAATTTAAGGTTATGTTTATAAACGTCAAAATATACTACTGCATATTTACTAGCGCTGGCTCACTGCATCTTCTCCTTCCATAAGCATCTGTGGCCAAAATACGAATTCCGCGCTTGGCGCGAAATTTAAATCGCTCTCAATACAACTTTTTTTTACAGTTGCGTAATGAATTACTTTCCGCGCTAGTGATTCTTTGCTTACAGAAGCGCACTTGGTCTGCATTCATCTACTTTCCATACGTAACCAACGCAATAATAGTTACGTAATAACAAAGAAATCGCACAGTTGTAGGAAATAGTTATTTTTATAACAAGTGCCGAAAAAGGCTCGTTACGTGCAAGTGCAGAATTTAACGCACGAGTCTTGCCGAGTGCGGAAATCTGCACGAGCATGTAACCTTTTTCGGCACGTGATATAAACAACATTTTTCCTACAATTGTGCGATTTAGTAAATCACTAAAATATTATTAAAATTTATAAAATTTATAAAATTTTAATGATATTACATGACAACGATGTTTTACGGCGTTGCTATGGTTTGTTTGTTGATTGCTTGCACATTGCTCTACGTTATTTAAAAATATTTCACTAACGTCAAAATAATTTCTTCAAAATCATCTTGATTGGAATAGTACAGTGAGTGATTCTTCTTCATCATTAACACCTCCAAAGATAATTGAAGCTCCGGATTATACTATATTAGATCTATTTTCGACAATGACAATCAACCTGCTGCTGGTACTTCTGAAGCTTCCGAAATTGTTACCAATAATATTACTGGTAATAATATGAACAGGTACGGAAGAAATCAATGTTTCTTTAGACACAAAAGTTTCCACTTGACATTATGTCAATATAAGCAACTGTAACAACTGTATTAATAATATACACAAACAATAAATATGAAGTATTTCACTTACTCTTTAAATAAAACCATTTATCGATATATTTTACTTTGTTCGGTTCTTTTTATTAATTGTCTACAGATTAGATATACTGCAAATTAAGGTTACGTTTATAAACGTCAAAATATACTACTGCATATTTACTAGCGCTGGTTCACCGTATCTTCTTCTTCCATAAGCGTCTGTGGTCAAAATATGAATTCCGCGCTCGGCGCGAAATTTAAATCGCAGTCAAAACAATATTCTTTTGACAGTTACGTAATGAAGCACTTTCCGCACTAGTGTTTCTTTGCTTTCGGAAACGCACTTGGTCTGCATTCATCTACTTTCCATACGTAACCAACGCAATAATAGTTACGTAATAACAAAGAAATCGCACAGTTCTAGGAAAAAGTATTTTTATTATTATCTATACTACAGCATAAAAGCTTTTTGTGAAAACAAATGTAGCTTTTGAGCTTTATCTGGATTAAAATATTCAATCCTGGATTATCCAATTTCCATTGACAGCAACATCTCTTTTATTTGTTTTGGAAGTATTCATAAACAATATTTTGTTGGATTTCGCAGTCGACAACAAAACCATATTATTCATATTTTCATTTTCAAATAAATTAGCACTGGAATATTTTATATATAAATTTGTTTCGGCGTAAATTACTGCAGAGTGTTTTAAATTTGCTAATTAAAAAATAATTATGAAACACAGTTCTTCAGGTAAATTTTACATATGCTTTCATTTATTTACAGAAAAATAAACACCTGAAATTTAATTAGCAAGTAGTTTTACAATTTTACTAATTTTAATTGTAAATTGTTAATTGGTAAAATAGACCAACTAGAAAAAAAGTACCAGTAGGTATTTTAATTAAATTAGTAAAAATGCAGCAAACGTTGAAAAAATTAATTATGTATTTTCAAAGCTAAAATTTTTTTTATGGGATGGCTAGCTCAGTGTTATGAAGTCGGCCTGTGGATCCAGAGATCCCTGGTTCGAATCCCACAGGCGACAAATTTTCATAATTTGAAAAAGCTATCGCTGTGGCTCCTCCACCACTAACATGTTTGGGGACCTGATTTGACGACTGGTAACCGCACTTCACGCGCAAAATATATCACTTACCGAGATCTGCTTCAGCAGAGTGCCACACCCAGTAATGGGTAGAAGGCGTGATGATATATTTATTTATTTATTTTTCAAAGCTAAAGTACAATTATTACGTAAATAAATTATGTGATCTAAAACAATATGCAACCATGTAATTTTTCTCAGTACAGCCATAGACCAAGAATATACAGACGTCTAACAAATTGTATCGAAATGACAGCGCTTTTTATCTGTGAAATTGAACTTCCAAAGATAGAAAAATTTTAAAATATGGTTCTATATAAATCAGACTACGAGAAATCGAATGCCGTTGGGCGCATCATCGTATCTTTTTTAAATATTGATTTACGGCGATTTTTAACTTTTAAAAAATCTTAACTTTGAAGGCCCATATCTCGAAAACTAAAAGAGATATTGAAACGCGGTTTGAACGAGTGTATTTCTCGTGCACTAATTAACTTATAAAGAAATTTTGAAATTTTTGTAAATTTTACAATTTTTTCAAAAATTTCTTTTGCCCATATTTCAAAATTTTAAAGAGATAATGAAAATCTGTAAAAACCAGTGAATTCCTCTCGTAAAAGTACGTAGGTATGTAAAATTTCAGAATATTTGCTCGACAGATACAATTTTTAGAACAAAAAAACGAAAATTGGCCAAAATTCGTTAAATTCTTAAGAAATAATTAAAAAACAGTGATTTTTCGTTTTTTTGTAAAACAAATTGTATCTGTCAAGTAATAATTCTGAAATTTTACATACATATGTACTTTTACAAGAGGAATTCACACGTTTTTACAGATTTTCATTATCTCTTCAAATTTTTTAAATATAAATAAATAAATAAATATATCATCACGCCTTCTACCCATTACTGGGTGTGACACTCTACTGAAGCAGATCTCGGTAAGTGATATATTTTGCGCGTGAAGTGCGGTTACCAGTCGTCAAATCACGGCCCCCAAACATGTTAGTGGTGGAGGAGCCACAGGGATAGCTTTTTCAAATTATGAAAATTTGTGGCCTGTGGGAATCGAACCAGGGACCTCAGGATCCCCAGGCCGACTTCATACCACTGAGCTAGCCATCCCATATTTTTTAAATATGATACGAGTACATAAAAATAACATTAGTTGCTTATTTGGACGAAATATTTCTATTTATTTGTTAGTAGATGAAGAATTTAATATTTGTTTCTCAAATAAATTTCAGAGTGTCATTTTTGAATAAATATTTTCTTGTCACATCTTTTTATTTAACAGTAAAAATATAAACACTCCAATTCTAACTCTGATTATGAAAATTCATTTATTATTTTCTAATTATTTATAATCAAAATAAAATTGTAATACTTTGTCACAATTTTACAAGTATCTCATAATTTAAAACCAAAGGTGCAATGTTTTCTCAGGTCGGTAAGTTGCCACTTTCCGACCTGTTGGAAAGTAAGTCAGTCATAACTAACTTTCCAACTTTAAGTTGGATAATGACAAATTACTAACTGGTTGTGAATAAATATAATTTATATCAGATTTGTGTTTTTTTTTTTTTCTGTGGTTTCTTTGGCGGACCAACTACTTAGGTCATATGCCGCCATTCCGCCCTGATCTGCGTTTTAGGTATTATGGTCAACAGCAACGCGGGTTTTCTCTGGACGGTCGCCCATCCAAGTACTACCCGCGCGCAACGTTACTTAACTCGCGTTATCGCTTAGATCAGTTCCAACGAGTGCAGCCATGGCCGTTGACTTGTGTTTTAATACTTTAATTATTATTTAAGTATTGTACCAGTTTTTAATGATTTTATTTAGTTTTATCACGATGGATGACATCAGTTCAGTAAACGTTTTCAATATAACACATATATTGATAGCAAATTTGATTATTGTTGAATATTCTTTCATAAGATTTGTGTCTCCTTTCTTATTTTTTTTAATTATTGCACTAGTTTTATTTATGGATTTGTTTCATGACTGATGACGTAGGTCTATCCTTTAAACATTTCCACTGTAGCTAATATTTTAATGAAAACAATTATGAAAGAGAAAATAAAATGCTTTGTCAATTAATATTTAATTGAATTATTTGACATATATCATAAATTTATTGTTATCTGTTTAATTTAGTTATTAATGAGATATTTAATTGTTTCATGTTTTCAAGCTTGTTTGTTTTATTAAATTATAATTACCAATTAAACACAAACCGGATTGGTCCGTGTATAAATTAATAATTCTTGTTTAATCCCTATCAAATTTGAATTATATAATATAACAGAGATGATTGGTATATACATGCAAATCGCTTTATAGATAATTAACAATTTAAGGTAGTACTAGTGTGACGGTGACGCCATCGGTTGTCGAGTGGCGAAACTAACGCTCAAAAAAATATAAAAATTGTATAAAACAAGTGTTTTATACCTATTACGATTTGAATATCATGAATTGTTAACAGGTTGTTGGTCTAATGAATTTTCAAATACCATACCACCGTGTGGTGTTGCCATTATAAATTGGGATTCTTAATTTTTCGTTAAAAACATGGCTTTGCATGGTTATATATCCATTACTAGACGATAAAAAACTTTCTCCTTCTGATACAATATCCATGGATAGTTCTAGAACGTCATACTAGTTTTTCAAATGAAACTGCAAAATTTAAGAGGTACACAAACCAAATATGTGCGATTCTGAGTGATGATCGCCATAAGCCCCGTGTATAAGAACTCAACTTTACAAGCGAATATATTTGTTCACAGACGATGAATGTGTTTCATATTTTAACAGGATGCGTATGACTATCCAATGTTTACGTGCGCCAAATTTCATTCGGATCTGCAAAATGTTTTTTCACGCTAGTACTACCTTAACATGGAAAATGCAAAGATTAAAATTTTACATCTATATCTGCCTACTGATTTAATTATACTTATTCTGTATGTTGTAAAAATTATTTTTAAATTATTTATCTGACAGACAATACATTACATATCTAATTTTATTACTTACTTAGAATTAAAATACCACCAGGATTTGAACTTGAGACATTTGAAAAATTAGAGTAACATCAGATTTGAAGTCAGGGCCGGATTAACACTATGAGGGGCCCTAAGCACAACAGATTTTGGGCCCCTCCCCCCGTTTCAAGAAAATTCATAGAATAAAGTAATCTGGTTTGTAAATCATTTATAATTATATACGTTACTGCCGGCTCGGCGCGAAATTTAAATCGCTCTCAAAACAACTTTCTTTTGACAGTTACGTAACGAAGCATTTTCCGCACTAGTGTTTCTTTGCTTACAGAAACGCACTTGGTCTGCATTCATCTACTTGCCATACGTAACCAAGGCAATAATAGTTACGTAATAACAAAGAAATCGCACAGTTGTAGGAAAAATAATTTTCTGATTGGTGCAACGGAGGGAATATAAAAAAAAAAATATATCATCACGCCTTCTACCCATTACTGGGTGTGGCACTCTGCTAAAGCAGATCTCGGTAAGTGATATATTTTGCGCGTGAAGTGCGGTTACCAGTCGTCAAATCACGGCCCCCAAACATGTTAGTGGTGGAGGAGCCACAGGGATAGCTTTTTCAAATTATGAAAATTTGTCGCCTGTGGGAATCGAACCAGGGACCTCAGGATCCACTGGCCGACTTCATACCACTGAGCAAGCCATCCCATAAAAGGAGGGAATAATGGCTATTATTCTCTCGTTATTATTCCCTGCGGGATTTATACGTGGCATTATGTCGCAAAAATTATACATTTAATGCATTAGTCATAGATAAAATTTGTTTAGTACTTAGTAGGTACTTACATAATTTTTTACAACTTTCGAATTTATTTTTATTCTATATTAATTTTTTTTTTAATTGTTCCAGATTTCAATTCGGGTTACCAGTCTTCCAATATCTACACGTAAGGTAAGATTTTGTTTCCCATTTCTTATTATTTTATAAGCAGTCGTAACTTAGTCAAATTTGAGTCAATTAAGTGTTCATGCGTTAAAATCATCCTGATTTTAACTTATATCCAAAATAATTTACGAATGTGTCTAAGTGGTTCGAGTTTCATTATAAGCTATTTTAATTAGGATTAAATTCCTATTGTGCAGAATACCAAAATATATTATAATTCTAATATTTATTACAAATTAAAATTATATTTTTTCAAAGCTAACTTCCTGTTTGTATATACGAGCGCAGACAAAAATATAAAGACGTCTAATTAAATGTGTTAAAATGGCAATACTATTTATCAATGACATTTATAGTTCCGAACGATGCTAGTACTACCTTAACTCTGAAACACCCTAAGAATTTCAATATAGTAAAAACCACAAGATTTATAAATCTTCCAACTCAATTTATTCCCTTCAACTGTCGCTATTTGAACCTATTTGAACCATTCTATTGGTCGATCGGTACATTCCCAGCACGTATGTACGAGATTTATTGGCTTTACGACTAATTCATCACTTTATCGAGTACCAACATCCAGCTGTGTCACAGTTTAAACCTTTCGGTTGTAAACCCGTATTTCGCAAATTGCGGTTTTCTTTCCAATGAAATGCAACGATCTGTCACGTGACTAGTTAGCAATTGTTTGTAAGGGTTGTTTTAAGAGGGAGATTTTTCAAAGCATTTGTTTTAGGATTAGGGTAAAGCTGAGTGATTATTTTGGTTGGACCTTTGAAAGGTTTTGGTTTTTGGGGATGAAGGAATTTTGTTAGTTTAAATTAAATTGTATAGATATTTTAAAGGAAAAGGGTGGAAAGTATATAGTCAATATTTAGGTTTAATTATCTTTTAATACAAAACAATTAAGAGCTAATAAATTACGTTTATGCTAAAATTTATTACGTGCACGATTCTACTACGTAGTTGTTTACTACTTAATTTTATGGGGTAATGGCTCAGTGGTATCGAGTCGGCCTGTGGATCATGAGAACCCTGTTTCGATTCCCACAGCTGACAAACAATTTTCACCATTTCAAAGACTACCCCTGTGGCTCCCCCACCACTAAGATCTTTGGGGGCCGTGATTTGATGGCTAGTAAACGCACTTCACGCGCATAAATATATCACTTACCGAGATCTGCTTCGGCAGAGTGCCACACCCAGTAATGGGTAAAAGGCGTGATAATATATTTATACAATAAAATAAATAAATAAATATATCATCACGCCTTTTACCCATTACTGGATGTGGCACTCTGCCGAAGTAGATTAGTGCCGTGTTTTGATGACTAGTAACCGCACTTCACGCGCATAAATATATCACTTATCGAGATCTGCTTCGGCAGAGTGCCACATCTAGTAATGGGTGAAAGGCGTAATGATATATTTACAAAATAAAATAAATATATCATCACGCCTTTTACCCATTACTGGATGTGGCACTCTGCCGAAGTAGAGCTCGGTAAGTGATATATTTATGCGCGTAAAGTGCGGTTACTAGCCGTCAAACCACGCCCCCCCCCAAATGTTAGTGGTAGGGGAGCCACAGGGGTAACTTTAAATTTGTGAAAATGTTTGTCGGCTGTGGAAATCGAAGACACTCTTTTTCTTTCTTATCTTTTTGATTTGATTTCTGATCTTACATAAAGAGTTTAACTGCAATTGTGTGAAATTCACTTTGAAAATCAAGCACAGGGCGACACACCCTTCCTTTTTCATCTTTTTGTTTCATTTTCAATTTTTACCATAGAATGTCTAACTGCATTTGTGTAAAATTTTCTTTCAAATACAAGCGCAGAATGTCACTCTCTTCTTTTCTAATCTTTGTAAATTCGTTGTTAAATTTCGTTGATAGAGAAATGAGCATGAGTAATTTGAGATGTTTTGAGCAAATAAAATGTACGTCGAAGAAAAATGTCTTATCTGTTTGATTCATTTTCTGATCTTACATAGAGTGTTTAACTGCAACTGTATGGCATTCACTTTCAAAAACAAGCGTAGAGCGACACTCCCTTCCTTTTTATCTTTTCATTTCATATTGAGTTTTTACAACAAAGTAACTGCAATTGTGTAGAATTTTCTTTCAAATACAAGCACAAACTGTCGCTCTCTGCTTTTCTAATCTTTGTAGATTCGTTGTTAAATTTCGTTGATAGAGGAGTGAGCATGAGTAATTTGAGATGTTTTGAGCATTTGAAACGTACGTCAAAGAACGATTAATTAAAAGTGTACAGGGGTGATTCGATGGATGTGATTGAAGGTTTGTTGTGTGATGAATGAACTTATATGGAGGGATCTATGAACGTGGTTGAAGCTAGGGTGGTGTGTTAGGATGAGAATGTTTGACGAGGACTGATTATTCGATGAGTCTGATAAGTAACTGTTTCTTTTAATGATTCTAGGGTTCATGCTACCCCATTTGATGGGATATAGCCTGATATCGTATATGGAATTTTTTCCTGTGAAAGTACTCACTTTCTGCACTTGTTTGTATGCGGAAAATTTTAGTAGTTTTACCGGACTGCTAATAGCAGTGACCGATAAAATTCTTTTAACGACCGTCGTAAAAAAAAAGATCAAGGTATAATGTTTGGTTATGTATTTAATCTTCTTTTATGATCAAAACAATACCCCTTCAAATTGAAATGTCTACTTAAATTTTAAATTAGATCATAAAATGTTTAATTGACTCTGGTGTAAAAATATGCTGACTACGTCTATGTATGTGAACTGTATTCATAAAACAATGCAAATGTAAAAATAGAGTAAAAAATTAAATTGCATATGCAAATTTGTTATTTTTCATTGTTTATTTTTTACCATTTTATGTCCGTTCAGTAGCAGACAGGTTAATAATTAAAATTTGCAGAAATCAACATTTATTTGTATTTATTTTAATAGTTATTCACGTATTTTATATATATATATATATATATATATATATATATATATATATATATATATATATATATATATATATATATATATATATATATATATATATATATATATATATATATATATATATATATATATATATATAGGCTGGTGAACGCAACTCTCGAACATAGGGATTTAACATGTAAAATCATAATTTTGTAATTTCCTGCTTCTCTAATTATTTTAGCCAAAAAAGCTTCAAATAAAGGTTTTAGGGAATAAAATTCTGCATGTAATACAGTAAACTAAATTAATTTTTCATGTTTCATAACGGCACAAATTTGATCTGAAAATAACGAAAATAACCTAAAAACTACTGATAGCCATGGAAGTAAAACAAAATTAAACAAATGTTTGTCGTTTTATCTGTCAAAATAAATGACATAATAAATAAAGAAATTTTTTTTGACAGATTATACGTCAAACATTTGTTTAATTTTGTTTCAATTCCATAGCTATCGATAGTTTTGAGGCTATTTTTGTCCTTTTCAGATCTAATTTGTGCCGTTACGAAGCATGCAAAGTAAATTTTGTTTATTGGCTTAGATTATTCATTATTGTAAGATTTCTTAAAAAATAAATTAGCAAAAAAAATTAGCTGTTGATTTTTAGTAATCAATATTGTTTTTTAAATATGTTCCATTACTTTTAATCATTTATAAATATAACACATTTTTATATTTTCTCTATAATTAGTGCTTTAGTTTCAAACTTTATCATCATTAATGTATCAAATATTTGATCAGTACGATATTGCATAAAATTCAGTTTTAGTAAAACCTTTGATATTTTCGTTCATTATTCGTTAATTAAATGGATAATGTTTGATTAACTAAGCTTAATTTACACAGAAATAATTAGTGTATCAACAAGATCAAAGATAAATAATAATTATTCATATATGTTTTACTCAAATAATTTATAAACAAATATTTTTACACGTAAAAGCAGATTTTGCTCATTTTAATTTTGATACCCGTATTTTAAACCCTGTGTCATTTCCAATAATTTTTTTTTGTGTAAAATATACTTATATACCGGGTGGTCCATTTAACTTGAGTTGTTCAAATATACTTATTCGACTTTGATCGCCGTCGGTCTTCATTGTCGATGAAAAGATCCATTTGTGCGCATAATAAACAATTCAAAATACAGATATTTTGAAAAATAACCATTATTTTAAACTTAAAACACGAGCAATGAGCACTCGCTTATTTTAAGATCACGTAAAAACTTGTTTTTACGAATACAGCGCCATCTATCAAGAATATGAAAAAATTCTCAGATTAAACCTTCATATTTTTTTATGGAGATTCCGAATCTGTAATAAAAAATAGGGTTTCTATTTAAGATATCTAAGTTTATCCCCTCTCCGACCCCCCTGGGGAGTGGGGGGCGAAAAATGTTAACAAGATCGGATGGCCCCCTCAAAATAGTTAAACTTTTGTTCATGAAAGTTTGTTGTTAAGGGCTTAATTTGCAAGATATTTGAACAAGTCTAGTTAAATGGACCATCCTGTATATTTCATATATTAGTTTGTTAATATTTATACATCTGGGATGGCTAGCACAGTGGTATGAAGTCGGCCTGTGGATCCTGAGGTCCCTGGTTCGATTCCCACAGGCGACAAATTTTCATAATTTGAAAAAGCTATCCCTGTGGCTCCTCCACCACTAACATGTTTGGAGGCCGTGATTTGACGACTGGTAACCGCACTTCACGCGCAAAATATATCACTTACCGAGATCTGCTTCAGCAGAGTGCCACACCCAGTAATGGGTAGAAGGCGTGATGATATATTTATTTATTTTTTTTATATTTATACATTTTGATTCCACAGAAATGAGGGTCGTTGTCAAAGCACAATTTTACTTACTTTAACGTTAGACACTTGGCCATATCTAACGGTCAAATTTAGTACTAAACATTGGTAGTTTACTCAAATATATAAAATGTATTACTCTACAATAGTTGTTATAAATAAATAATAAATTTAGTTCTATTTTGAGAGCTTTGACAACAACACTGTACTTAGGGATGTCGTAAATAGATACATGCAATATTTTTCCTTCAAGAAGCAATAACAATAAATCTGTTCTTATGCCAAGTACCTTCAATATATTTTGAATAAACTCTATCACTGGTATAAACCTTAGATCGTACTAAACTCACGTTAGTTTTAACGAGAAATTTATGAAAGGTCTTGTAATGTACCGGAACGATAGTTTATAGTTATTGAAGCTATTTCACGAAGGATTCAAAATGGTAGTTCTCTCAAGGAGCAATAAATTTCATCCTAAGAATGGCTTCGACAACTTTCGAAGCAGAACAAGCCAAGATTATTTGATAAATTGTAAAATATTGTTGCAATATGTTGCTCAATATCTTGTATTTTTTGTAATAAGGGAGATGAAACTTGTAGGAGGCGTTGGATAAATTCACAGATAAGCTATCAATAGCTGTATTCCATTTTCCACTTGGTTCACTTAAATCAGTTCAGATAAATTACACAACATGACTAAACAAACTGAACTAAGCAAAATGAGACACTTTTTGGGGTGTAATTCATCTAAGAAAATTAGAATCAATAATTCTAGAACTTGAAATAAAGTCAGCGAAGTAATCCAGCAAAATAAATAAATGATCTGGCTCAGTAAATGTAAGTTAGCTCTGATCCAAATGGCAAATGGATAAACAAGTGAACAAAAGCACATCGAAATTACAATATGTCAAAAATTATAGTAACCGTTATTTACTGATGTGACCTTTTTTGTTTATCTAAGCTGTATTATATTTGCCACGTGGTACACTTAAATCAGTTCAGATAAATTAGACAATATGACTAAATGAACTGAATTAAGAAAACTGATGCATTTATTGGGGTGAATTACTTCAAAGTAAATTAGAATCTGTACTTCTAGTACTGGAAATAAAGTGAGCGAAGTAATCCAGCGAAATAAATAAATGATCTGGCTCAGTAAATGTAAGTTAGATCTGATCCAAATGGCAAATGGAATACGCCTTGATAAACAAGTGAACAAAAGCACATCGAAATTACAATCTGTCAAAATTTATAGTAACCGTCATTTACTGATGTGACCTTTTTTGTTTATCTAAGCTATATTCCATTTGCCACGTGGTACACTTAAATCAGTTCAGATAAATTAGACAATATGACTAAATGAACTGAATTAAGAAAACTGATGCACTTATTGGGGTGAATTACTTCAAAGTAAATTAGAATCTGTACTTCTAGTACTGGAAATAAAGTCAGCGAAGTAATCCAGCGAAATAAATTAGTGATCTGGTTCAGCAAATGTAAGTTAGATCTGATCCAAATGGAAAATGGGATACGCCTTTGATATCCAATTTATACTTAAGGAATGATTTTGAACTTCTAGGTTTAATGATAGATAGATATTTGTCACATAAGTGTCACATCATAATGACTAAATTAATTACAGGACTTATGTTTTTTGGTACTAAACATAATATAAATATATATATATATATATCATCACGCCTTCTACCCATTACTGGGTGTGGCACTCTGCTGAAGCAGATCTCGGTAAGTGATATATTTTGCGCGTGAAGTGCGGTTACCAGTCGTCAAATCACGGCCCCCAAACATGTTAGTAGTGGAGGAGCCACAGGGATAGCTTTTTCAAATTATGAAAATTTATCGCCTGTGGGAATCGAACCAGGGACCTCAGGATCCACAGGCCGACTTCATACCACTGAGCTAGCCATCCCATAAACATGCCTAAATTATTTGTCACAACCTTATCAGAATAGTTATTTGTGTAACTTGAGCAGAAAGTAGGCTATTTCTGCTCTAGATGCACACAATATGTTTTCTACGATCATTGAAAAACGATTGCAAAAGATTTCGTTTGTAAACAAATGAAAATGTTATTTTCCAGTAAAGTAATATCCATAACAAATGGATAACAAATGCATGAATTGACCTTAGTGACATCTGTCAAAAAAATAATATACCTCATATTTAAATTTTTAATTTATTTCTGATTATTTTTTGACGTTTCTCAAAACTAATAAAATGCTTCATTGTATATCACGTGTCTGCGTTTTAACTAATCCTGTTATTATTATACTGATAATAAAGCTCTTGTGATTATTCTCGGGAATAATCTCTGTAGGTGCTTTTTTGTTTGTGACAAATGATAGGTAGTTGTCAAATAATTATTTAAAACTGTCAACGCGTCAAGTAAAATGTGTGACAAAAATCGGTTTAGTTCCATTTCAGATATAGAAATACACCAACAAATTTTGGAAACAACTTCCAAGAATACAATAAGTAATCAATCGATATGGACCCAGTTGAAAATCTTTTAAGTTGGATGAATCGACCTCAACAGCTAAGTCAAAGTATAATCTAATTAAATATAACTCGAGAGTTGGATAAATTAGAAAATAATTCTCCAGTATCTTTCTCAAACTTGTTGCCATTTGGCAATAGCCACTCAAGCCCTACGGGCTTTCGTGACTATTGCCTGGCAACAAGTTTTCGAAAGATCTGTCAAATTATTTTCAATTTATTCTCACTCTTTTGTTATATTATTACTGAAAATTTTATTTCCTGGTAGAAAGTGTCATTTTCTCCTCAAGTGCTTTATATCTCCTTTCTCGGCTCGGGCAATGAAATGACATCTTCCGGAAGAAATGTTTTACTTTCTTTCCTTAATATACTAAAGTAAAGTCTGTTTCACCGTAACTTAATAATAGACCGTTTACACATTAAAAATTTATTATAAATTTTAAAATCTTTAAAACGATACATTGACTGATATTGAACTGACACAAACAGGAAAATACAAATGAATATCACTTATCGTAGACACTACTAAAAATGTTGTACATTGAGCAGCCAATCACCGACGCGGAAATTAATTCCCCATGCTATGCAACGCCATGAACTTTTAAATAAATACGTTATAAGCATTGTCATCATGTACAGATGCGCGATATTTTAAATTTATTTGACAGTTAAATTACATGTCGCTTGTTTACCTAGAATTAAAATTTAGAAGTAATAAGACACACCAAGGTTTCAATAATTATAACAGAGAGGTCATTTGACTAGTTAGAATACTAATAAGAAACATAGTCATCAGTATTCATGTAATGCTACAATTTTACATATTTACGTAGAATGCATTTTAAATTTTTAAAGGCCATACACAAAGAACAACTGTAATACAATTCGTTTCATATGCATTTTAAATTCTTAGCAATGACACTGCAAAATTGTTGTTGTTTCTATTCACAAGAACATTTAAAACGAGTCAGTAATAAATGAAGTCGATTCAAAATATCTGAACAATTTCACCGTTATAAATTTTTCTGGTTTCAAAATAGAAGAATTTTTAAAATGAAACTTATAAAAAACTTAACTCTTCGTCCATTTATTATACAGGTGCACCAACGAAACTTAGTTTAATTAAATAAGAGCATATCGAATGTAAGACAACAATATCAATTATTCTTCATGACACGTAACTTCAACTAACTTTTATAAATTTTAACCAATATTTATTTGGTGCAATTGGCAATTATAAATTTTGACAGTAGCAAAGATGTATATTTTTAAACAACTAGATTTTGAAGCAAGTTAGTTAGTTATTATAATACAAAGACAAAATGTCAATTGCGATGTGGAACTGAGTCTTAATAAATAAGAAAAAAATAGGAAACAAAATTCCATCACTTGTCAAAGTTCCACAAAATTTACAGTACATTTGAATCAACTTATCAGGTCATCATTAAACGGCTAGTCAGTTCAGCTTTAACCATAGACGCGTTTCGTCCTTTAGGGACTCATCAGTATGGTGCGATCAACTATCCAACTAGACCAACTAGGGACTAGTGAACTGTGATACTGTTCAAGCTGAACTGACGCATGTTAAAAAATATGTAAGCCGGTAACATGACATGAGAGCTATGGAGCAACCCGTGGTGCCACCTACCGACAAAAATCGCAAACTGCTTGACAGCAGTTAAAATAATACAAAGACAAAATGTCAATTGCGATGAGGAACTGAGTCTTAATAAATAAGAAAAAATAGAAAAAAAAATCAAAAATCACTTGTCAAAGTTCCACAATATTTTACAGCACATTTGAATAAACAGTATCACAGTTCACTAGCCCCTAGTTGGTCTAGTTGGATAGTTGATTACACCATACTGATGAGTCCCTTAAGGACGAAACGCGTCTATGGTTAAAGCTGCACTGACTAGCCGTTTAATGATGACCTGATAAGTTGATTCAAATGTGCTATAAATTTTTGTGGAACGTTGACAAGGGTTGGAAATGTCCTGTAAATTTTTGTGGATCTTTAACAAGTTTTTCCTATTTTTTCTTATTTATTAGTTAGTTATTTTTTCTTCAAGATTAGCACCAGATGAAAAATGAATTAATGTAATGAAAATATATACTAATGTTAATTAATAATATTAGTACTCGAAATGCCGCCATATTTTAATGTCAAAAACTGTAACTCCGCCCATTATCAAGAACTACCATTTCGCTCCCTCAAATTTCAACCCTTATTTACATCACACCCTCATCCACACACCGACAATAAACTTTCACCCTCACAGTCACCCAATCACCCTCTCGGTGGGTTTTTAGACCTGCGTGACTTGTGTGGAATGTCCGTTGTTTGCATCAGGTGGTGTTTGAGCCACTGGCAGCCATCGATTTAAGCACCGCGGTCGGAATGCTAACCGGAAGGTGGTCCGGAATTGACGAGACATCGAACAGTACAGGATGAAGTTGATGGCTGAGTTGATCAGTGCGATTATGTCCATTATATCACCTGAAAAAGATAGAATTACGAGTAGAATTAGAAATTTTAAAGCATTTATTTTTCTAGGATTAATAACATATTTGCTTATTTGGAGAGGTAATAATGGACCTACAAACAACTTTTACAATATATTTGCTTATTGTTTGCTTATTGTTGCTAATGAAGTATAGGACTTAGTTTTATGTCCTAGACATGAAAAGGACAAGTATCGTTAAAAAAAAAAATTTTTATAACTTTCCTTTGTAGTTTTGACAAACCATAATGACATATCTAATATAAAGTAAAAGAAAATTTAATTTTGAAAAAATCAACTTGCCTCCGCCAGGATTTGAACCCGGACCTTCCACTAGGGCCGCGGACATCCTACCACTTAGACCACAGAGATGTGTCTGGCATTGACAAGCGATTTTTTCTATGTGTCGATTGTTTGTAAATATCAAATGTGCGATATGATTACTTCGACAGTACACATGATATACGAAACGGATTGGCACAAATGAAGATATATTAAAAATTAAAAAATAAATAAAAGAAAATTTCTTTCTCAAAGAAAAAAAAATGGCTGAACAAAATAGTTTGAAGAAAAATAAATATTTCAATTCAATGTAAATAAACGAAACGCATTCAGCATCAGTTTCTAACGACAGCTGTTGTAAAATTTGCAGTTTATTATAAACTTTTCATTCGATTTAACTTAGTAGATTAGTGAATTTAGTAAATTTCCTAGAAATGTATAAATATAAAATAAATAAATATACCATCACGCCTTTTACCCATTACTACCAAAGAAGATCTCGGTAAATGATATATTTATGCGCGTGAAGTGCGGTTGCCAGCCGCCAAATCATGGCCTCTAAAGATGTTAGTGGTGCTAGAGCCACAGAGATAATTTTAAATAAAATAAATATATTCCACAGGTTTTGAGAAAGTAATAAATCAGGAAAGTTTGATTTAAATTTGATAAGTTTAATTGGTGTTCTTAGAAATGAAATGATATCTCAATATTTAGATAAATAAATAAATATAAATAAATATATCATCACACCTTCTAACCTTTACTGGGTGTGGCACTCTGCCGAAGCAGATCTTGGTAAATGATATATTTTGCGCGTGCAGTGCGGTTACCAAACGTCAAATCACGGCCCCCAAAGATGTTAGTGGTGGAGGAGCCATAGGGGTAGTTTTTGAAATTATGAAAATTGTTTGTCGCCTGTGGGAATCGAACCAGGGTTCTCAGGATCCACAGGCCGACTTCATGCCACTGAGCTTAGCCACCCCATAAAGAGATAATTTTAATTTGGTTAAAATGTTTATCGGCTGTGGGGATCTTTGGATCCACAGGCCGACTCGATACCACTGAGCCATTACCCCATAAAAAGGAAATAAATAAATATATCATCACGCCTTCTATCCATTACTGGGTGTGGCACTCTGCCGTAGCAGATCTCGGTAAGTGATATTTTTATGCACGTGAAGTGCGGTTACCAGCCGTCAAATCACGGCCTCTAAAGATGTTAGTGGTGGGGGAGGCACATAAGTAATTTTAATTTGGTGAAAATGTTTGTCGGCTGTGGGGATCGAACCAATATTCTTAGGATCCACAGGCCGACTCGATACCACTGAGCCATTACCCCATAAAAATTAAATAAATAAATATATCATCACGCCTTCTATCCATTACTGGGTGTGGCACTCTGCCGTAGCAGATCTTGGTAAGTGATATATTCATGCGCGTGAAATGCAGTTCCCAGTCGTCAAATCACGGCCCTCAAAGATGTTAATGGTGGGGGAGCCACAGAGGTAATTTTAATTTGGTGAAAATGTTTGTCGGCTGTGGAGATCGAACCAGAGTTTTTAAGATCCACAGGCCGACTCGATACCACCGAGCCATTACCCCAGTAAAACCCTATGTACTTAGATTCATCCCTTATTAAATATACAAAAGAACAAATTTCATTAAACCAAATCACTTATGTGGTCCTTTCCACAATAAAGCACCAATGACCATCTGCCCCATTTCAGGGGATCCCAAGTTCCAAAATCGAATTAAATGGAACACCTAACAGATCTGAATACAGAATTTCGGGGTTCTCGTTCCTTCAGGACCCTAGTTAACGGATACAGAAGCGTTTGATGTTAACAGAAAGGGAGATACAAAAGACGGAGTAATGTAATCAATGGCTAGCATACGTATCAAACAATTTAATTTGGACTTTAGAAATTTGATATTAGGGATCGCCGGAATCGAGTTTTTAATTCGTAACCATCAAATACTGGTTGCTTTGAAATTTTATCTATAGATAATATAGCCATTATCTACAGAGACGTGAGAGAGATGATGATTAGGAGTGGGATCATATAAATATGAAAACAATATTAAGTTTTCATTTAAGGTAGTTCTAGCGTGAATATTTTTTTACAGATCTGAATGAAATTTGGCGCACGTAAACATTGGATAGTCATACGCATCCTGTTAAAATATGAAACACATTCATCGTCTGTGAACAAATATATTCGCTTGTAAAGTTGAGTTCTCATACACGGGGCTTATGGCGATCATCACTCAGAATCGCACATATTTGATTTGTGTACCTCTAAAAATTTGCAGTTTTATTTGAAAAACTAGTATGATGTTCTAGAACTATCCATGTATATTGTATCAGAAGGAGAAAGTTTTTTATCGTTGAGTAATTGATATATAGCCATGCAAAGCCTTGTTTTGAACGACAAATTAAGGATCCTAATTTATAATGGCAACACCACACGGTGGTATGGTATTTGAAAATTCACTAGACCAACAACCTGTTAACAATTCATGATATTCAAATCATAATAGGTGTAAAACACTTATTTTATTCAATTTTTATATTTTTTTGAGCTTCAGTTTAGCCACTCGACAACCGATGGCGCCACCATCACTCTAGAACATGGCGAACCGTGCGGCACATATTTTGAGGCGGCATTTTTTATATTTAGTTTTAGTCGTAAAAAACAACTTGTTCACTTCATAAGTTTACTATTCGATTTCTACGAATTATGAATTACTATATGATTTCGAATAATTTTCTTCATCGTTAAGTCAATGTAGGGTTGAAAATATTATCTTAAAAAATTCCTTTATTACTGCCTAATTTAAATATGCCATCCAATGGTAAAAAAGTTCTCCATCTATAGTTTGTCTCAATTACAATTATTTATGTTTATTATGGCTCAGTGGTATCGAGTCGGCCTGTGGATCCTAAGAACCCTGGTTAGATCCCCACAGCCAACAAAACATTTTCACCAATTTAAAATTACCCCTGTGGCTCCTCCACCACTAGCATCTTTGGGGGCCATGATTTGACGGCTGGTAACCGCACTTCACGCGCATAAATATATCACTTACCGAGATCTGTTTCAGCAGAGTGCTACACCCAGTAATGGATAAAAGGCATGATTATATATTTATTTTATATTTATTTTTTTTAATTTATAAAAACCACCATTTGATTGACTTTGAACGGGCGGCAAATTGGAGACCGCCCTGGGCGGCAAATGTTCTAGGTACGCCACTGTTGACAGCTGTCAATGTTGATATCTATTTTTCTTCTATTTGTTCAGGTATTGTAAAAAATAGTCTAACTAACCTCGAACTGTAAGTAATTTTTTAGGCTGCGAATATTTAGAAAATCTCGACTCTTAAGGCCTCAATTTTCCAAACTACATTCTTGACCTAAAAACTATCACTTACAGTTCATGGTACATAATATCATATTTCGCACCACCGGTAAAGTAAGTATAACTTATTTTCGCAGCAACATGCGTCGTAAGTGACTCATACCATTTATTATTTGGTTAACATTGGCAACGAAGTGTTATAGAAAATAACAATCCTACTTATCACTTACCGAGATCTGCTTCGGCAGAGTGCCACACTCAGCAATGGGTAAAAGGCGTGATGATATATTTATTTATTTATTTTACAATCCTACTAGTAGAATAATTGTAAACTTTTCTGACAGCTTGTTTATTTTTAGTTTTCAATTATTAACTTAGTATATTTTCATCAGTTCTAAAAAACTGTAAAATATTTTTTTTTTAAAACTAACAGGCGTTTTCGAATGATAACTAATTGAATAACTACTTCAAAAATACCATTTTTATGAATCAAATGAGAAAATCATTTCAAAAGGAATGTCGAGTTATTAAAATTATTGATTTTGTTCGCTTCTTAGAAATACGAATTTTAAAATAACGTAAACTCAATGGAAATGTATTAGGAACATCAAAGTTACTCTGAACAAAAAGACAGAATTTTAATTTAATTTTCAATCAATAGGACGCAATCCTATTATAATTAATAACTATAAATTCAATTCAAAATCGGCAATCGGATCGGAAATTATACTTTTTCCTTTGATTAATGTTTAATTAAAAGAAATATTTTTTGCATGCTGATTAAGAAAGACGTCTTTTTAAACAAAAATTCATTTCGAAGGAGACACATTTTCAACTATTTTTAAAATCATGTAAAAAAATCTGGTGTGGGCACCACACGACTTTCTTGTACACAGCATATTTAATATTTAGAATACATAAATAAATATATCATCACGCCTTTTACCTATTACTGAATGTGGCACTCTGCCGAAGCAGATCTCGGTAAGTGATATATTTATGCCCGTGAAGTGCGGTTACCAGTCGTCAAATCACGGCCCCCAAAGATGTTAGTGGTGGGGGAGCCACAGGAATAATTTTCAATTGGTGAAAATGTTTTGTCGGCTGTAGGGATCGAACCAGGGTTCTTTGGATCCACAGGCCGACTTGCTACCACTGTGCCATTATCCCATATTATATTTAGAATACATGAATGTTATATAATATTATTAAACATGTAATTTAGTTTTTCAGTAATTCAGCATTTATCTGTTTGAAACATATAAAATATCAAATTTGTTTACGTATAATTTTTTAGTAATGTTGACTACTTTATTTCTAACTTTACTGATGAGGCATATACAGGATGTTCGTTTTTCGAGCCTAACCCTTAGTATCTCAAGAACCGTGAAATACGAAGTCGATTAAATTGAGGCAAAGTTGCCAAATTAGTTGACCATTTTAATGATGTTTTTGTTTTTCCGAAAAAAGACATAGATAACTAGATAAAGCGAAAATTAAAATCTATGTTTTTTGTTTCTATTGCTACTATGATTATTGGAATATATTATTAAATATATAAATTAGTTTTTCTCAAAATTAGATGCATATACAGGAAAATTTCTAATAACATTTTATGTTCCAAATATTTTTGCCAACATCTTTTATTAGAAACTTTTTTTCGTAACTGATTCCATTTTTGAAATAAATGGAATTTATTGTTTTGTGTGTCCAGTAAACTTCCTCTTCCGGTTTTTCAATTTCATTCAATATCAACACAGCTCTTCGTATTTTCATGAAACTTATAATTACCAAGTTTCGTTAACAAATCTTATCTCGTTCGTGACATTTTGCACACTCGGACACACATCCATCCATCCATCCACACACACACACACACACACAGACATCATTGAGAAAATGATCAAAACGGATTCAGTGGACCTCAAAACACGTATTTCCGCAAAAATCTCGTTAACGATTTTTTTCACGATTACAATACTTCCTTATACTCTGTATAAGAAAGTAAAAATGCCGCCCAAAAATATATGCCGCCCGGTGCGGTCCGCACCCACCGCCCCTCCCTACGTACGCCACTGGTTGCGACCAATGAAACGTAAAAAGTTTTTTTGAGAGTCAAAGATTATGAAATTTGACATTTCAATGAAAAAACCCAAATTTCGCTTATCCATAGCGATATAATGTTTTTGACAGTTGTAGAAAAAATATATTGTTGACTGAATATTTGCACATTAAAATGTCGTTTCTTTTTTAACACCCTGTATATTTCTCCGTACTTCCTATTTTCAGTTCGTATTTCTTTCAGAATAAAGTGTTAAAAACTGTACTCTAAAGAAAATTCTACTTTATCTCGCAAGTTAATATAATAACTTTCCTTTTTCTCTTATAAATTTAAGTACTTGTGTTTAATAAAAAAGCTCAATTTTCGTTTGTGTATTACAAAGCTCACTACAGCATATTCTGTAAAGATAACCAAGCGATGTATAAAGCAAAAAATAAAACAAAAAAGCACCGCAAAGCTTCCGTCTTGTGGGACTCATATATAAATAAGAAGATTATGAAAGAACATCTTTTAAAATATCTTTTATTTTATAAAGTCTTTTTGTCCCAACTGCGATATAAAAAATAAAAGGAACGTGGTTTATTAAATTTGAAAAATATGTCTTTGCACCAGATGTCAAAATATTTACAAAAGAATTTGTTTTTTAAATTGTTTTTGAGGCACATGAAACTTCATACTAGCGTAGCTACATTTACCTTAGCTGTAGCTGTAGCTTAGCTAACTGTGAAAAAATATAGCTGTAGCTTGTGGCTAGCTACTTTTTTTTCAATTAGCTTAAAAATAACAACTGAAGCTACTTTTTGTAGCCTAAAGCTACTTTTTAAGCAGAAGGTCAACAAAGTACGCATGCGTGCAAGCTAAACCCACACAAAATAATTATTTGTTGCCGGTTCTAACTGGCTCTAATACGCAAAAATACACAGTAGGTGCCAGATGGTATTTGCTATTTTTGATATTTATGTACATAATAGTAAATTAACAGTCATTATAACAAAAGACTGATCATATGACAATGGCAAATTTAATTATTTCACAATAATTTAAAAAAGTAGCTTTAAAATTTAACAGCTACTTTAACGAAAGCTTTTAGCTGTAGCTTAGCTATATTTTACAAAATATAGCTTATAGCGGTAGCTTAGCTACTTTTTTAAAGAATAGCTGTAGCTGTAGCTTAGCTACTTTTTTTAAGTAGCTTGCCCAGCTCTGACTTCATATTTTCGTTATTTCATGCGAATAAATAATAGTATATTACATAATAAGTCGGGAAAGTAATATTTTACTTGACGAAGAGGTTGTTTGAAAGACGAGACTGCTGGAAATTCAGTTTCAGCTTGAATTTATTATCTTTAAACTTATAATTTAATTTTTATTTTATATATATATATATATATATATATATATATATATATATATATATATATATATATATATAAATTTTGCATGCTTTGTATCGGCACAAATTAGATCTGAAAATGACTAAAATTGTCTCAAAACTATCGATAGCTATGAAATTGAAACAAAATTAAACAACTGTTTGACGTTCAATTTGTCAAAACTGTCAAAATAAATTCTTCATTTATTATTTCATTTATTTTGACAAATAAAACGTCAAACATTTGTTTAATTTTTGTTTCAGTTTCATGCCTATCAATAGTTTTGAGGCAATTTTCGCCATTTTTAAATCTAATTTGTGTCGTTCCATAGTATGCAAAATTAATTTTGTTTATTGGTTCAGATGCAGAATTTTATGCCCTAAAACTTTTATTTCAAGCTTTTCTGCTTAAAATATTTAGGGAAGCAGGAAATTACAAAATTATAGTTTTACATGTAAAAGTCCTATGTTCGAGAGTCGTAGTCACCACTCTAGTTAATATCCAGGGGGGGGGGCCCCCTTGCCTCCCCCTGCGGACGTCCATGCTCGTAGCATATTCTGGAATAAAATTAAGCCAAAGATAAAGTTAACTGAAAAAAAAATCTTTATGTGTCATTCAAAAAAATCTAATCTATTTCTAACCGATGCGGTTTTTGGTTTCATTCCAAACTCGTGTTTTGTGGTTCATATATTTTATTATAACGAGATTTTGTTATTTAATTTTTTAGTGTATTTAGACTTCGGAATGTTGGTATACTGTGTAGGTTTTAGTAATAAAATTGTGGTAATATATTGTCTCATTTCTGAGGTTAATGTAGATATATTGTCTGGCGTTCAAACGATATTAAACTAAGCATGTAGGAGATATTTTATTGCGTCGAGTTTTCAATGTCATGGATATATAAATTAGTTCAATTTATTACGAGTATATGTAAATAAGTAAGGAATATTGATATTATCTCGAGAAATAATTTAATCTAAATAATTAAAAACACGTTTCGAGGGTTTGATTGCGGATATTTTGGCAATATCAGATATTTTTTATCGATAGTCATTTTTTATCGATACTAACTTATTCACAGTACAAATATATCATCATGTCTTTTACCCATTACTGAATGTGGCACTCTGCCATAGCAGATTTTGATAAGTGATCTATTTTTTGGGGTAATGGCGCAGTGGTATATATCGAGTCGGTCTACGGATCGAAGGATTCCTGGTTCGATCCCCACAGCCGACAAACATTTTCATCAATTTAAAATTACCCCTGTGGCTCCTCCATCACTAACATCTTTGGGGGCCGTGATTTGATGGCTGGTGAACGCATTTCATGCGCATAAATTTATCACTTATCGAAATCTGCTTCGACAGAGTGCCATACCCAGTAATGGGTAAAGAGCGTGATGATATATTTATAATTATATTTATTTATTTTATTTGAATCTGATGATTTCAGAAAAGTACAGGATTTTAGATTTTAGTTTTGTTGTTTAGTAATTTCATTAGAGTGTTTACCTGCAATTGTGTGAAATTCACTTTCAAAAACAAGCGCAGGGACGACACTCCCTTCGTTTCTTATCTTTTTTATTCGTTTTCTGATCTTACATTGAGTGTTTAACTGCAATTATGTGAAATTCACTTTCAAAAACAAGCGCAGGGCGACGCTCCCTTCCTTTCTTATCTTTTTGTTTCATTTTCAGTGACTGCATTGTGTGGACTTTTCTTTCAGATACAAGTGCAGGCTATCGCTTTCATCTTTTCTAATCTTGTAGATTCGTTGTTAGTTTCGTTATTAGATTCGTTGTTAGGAGTAAACGTGAGTAATTTGAGATGTTTTATGCATATGTTGTGTTCGTTGAAGAAAGAAAATGAATGATAAGTGAATAGGAATGATGTGATTGAAGGTTTGTTGTGTGATAAATGATTTCGAGTGTAATAAATGAATGAGTTTATATGGAGTGATCTATGAATGTGGTTGAAGTCAGGATGGCTTGTTTGGGTGGTAATGTTTGACGAGGGCTGATTGTTTGATGAGTGTGATGAGTGAATGCTTTATGAGTGATTTTAGGGTTCGTGCTACCCCATTTGTTGGGATATAACGTGAAGATATGTATGTGTGTATTTATATCTATTTTTCACTTCGGTTACCAGTCATCGAATCACGATCCCCTAAGATATTAATGATGACTACGGAAACCGGCAGTACGGCAGCGTAAAAACTGCGGCTTGGTGTGCCCGGTAGGCCCAGGCCCGATTAGGGCTGTAGCGCTATTGAAGAAGAAGATATTAGTGGTGGGGGAGCCACAGGGGTAGTTTTAATGTGGTGAAAATTGTACTGAGCCATGTACTCCATATATGTATCGTTATAAAGCTAATTTTATACATATTCCAAAAAGAAAATAATAATACCGATTCCATGTTAGAATTAAAGTTAACTCTACTTCCACTAAAATCGGAAGTGACATAAAATTAGCTGTATTCCATTTGCCACTTGGCTTACTTAAATCAGTTCAGATAAATTAGACAACACGACAAATTAACTAAAATAAGCAAACTGATGCACTTATTGGAGTGAATTACTTCAAAGTAAATTAGAATCAGTAATTCTAGTACTAGAAATAAAGTGAACGAAGCAATCCAGCGAAATAAATAAGTGATCTGGTTCAATAAATGTAAGTTAGATCTGATCCAAATGTCAAATGGAATGCGCCTATTCTTATTACTACAATCTTATGCACTCCCTTGTCTAGTTTAACTTTGCTTAAGGTAGTACTAGCGTGAATTTTTTTTTTTGCAGAACTGAATGAAATTTGGCGCACGTAAACATTGGACAGTCATACGCATCCTGTTAAAATATGAAACACATTCACCGTCTGTGAACAAATATATTTGCTTGTAAAGTTGAGTTCTTATACACGGGGCTTATGGCGATCATCACTCAGAATCGCACATATTTGGTTTGTGTACCTCTAAAATTTTGCAGTTTCATTTGAAAAACTAGTATGATGTTCTAGAACTATCCATGTATATTGTATCAGAAGGAGAAAGTTTTTTATCGTTTAGTAATGGATATATAGCCATGCAAAGCCTTGTTTTTAACGAAAAATTAAGAATCCCAATTTATAATGGCAACACCACACGGTGGTATGGTATTTGAAAATTCACTAGACAAACAACCTGTTAACAATTCATGATATTCAAATCATAATAGGTATAAAACACTTATTTTATTAAATTTTTATATTTTTTTGAGCGTCAGTTTCGCCACTCGACAACCGATGGCGCCCCCATCACACTAGTACTACCTTAATAACATTTTTTTGTATCTCACAAAATAAACAAAAAATTCATGATAGTGTTCTTACGCAAACCACTCTGTGTATAAAGAAAAACATTCTCAATTATGTATGAAAGATCAAAATTAAATATTTATGTTAAAACGAGAATATGTATGACGAATTTTCACGTTATATATGTAAATAAATAAATATTTCATTACATTATATTTTCTTTTTGGGTGTGGCAGTTCTTATAATGAAGGTTTCACTGCCATATTTTAATCTAAAAATGGTGAAATCATTGCATCCTTATACAGAATATCACACGAAAATATGGTAAATAATTTCTTTCTGAAACCGGCAAGAAAGTGCCTACTTTTCTGACCACTGGGAATCGAACCAGGGTTCTTAGGATCCACAGGCCGACTTCATACCACCCCATATTATGGTCAAATAATAGTATCTCCTGTTTAATTATTCTCTTCGTAACTAAATCTATATATACAGCTACTAAGTTAACAATTAAATACTTACCAAGAGGTATATAACACTGTCGAAAGAACGGTTCCCCAAGAACCGCGCTAAGTAGCCCCAAAATCCCCTGAGGAAACTCTGTTAGTAGAAACAGCAACAACACTGCTAAGAGCATTCTTGTCGTACGATCCGTCTGTCTTTCCTTATCAAGTATCCTTAGATTCTTCTTCTGTTTTCTGCTCACTTTGATTTTCTCAACATTGTTGTCAGACTCAGTCGTTGTTCCATTTTCAACAGACAATGTTCTACTTTGAAGAGGAACCGAAGAACTCATAAGATTTTGTCTTCGACGTTTTGTCTCAAGAAGAGCAAAGATTAACCTCATTGATAGAACTGTCAAGGCTATGCAAGGAATTAGTTTTATCACAACTCCGTAGATCCAGAAATTAACTTTTTTGAATTTCTCATCGTTGTCCAAAGCCCATTTGTTAAAGTCAACAAAGTATAATGTTGAATTTGTATACATGGTTATATTCATTTCGTCTTGTAGTTTAATCTTATGTCCGGTATCGTCCAGATATTCTATTCTACTGTGTACACTCACTGCTAAATATAAAGGAATGCAGATAATTGGACATAAAATATACGCTAGGATTAGTGCTACGACTGTATTTTCCATTTTGCACCAATCACGATTTTTCTGGGGATAAGCAATAGCTATATACCTCCATATTGCTAGTATAACTGTCAGACAAATAGAAATAGTATGACATACTTGACTAAACAACGAATGGAATAAAACAAAAGTAGTCCATCCGTAAGAAAATCTATTGTTGTCTTGTCTCGTCCTAGGGGATAGATGTATGTGGCAAGCATATGGAATATATTCCAGCATGACTAGAAGATCTGCAATTGCAAGTCCTGTTAGTATTGCATTCGTAGGTGATCGCATTTCCCTTCTGCTAAGTACAGCAATGTTTAATATATTTGCAACACATCCAAAATAACATACTATCAAACTAGCATAACCATGAACTTGCGAATAATGTTCTTGAACGGAATAAAGTTCTTTACCGCAGTAAATAGTTTCGTTGAGTTCTATATCACTTGTGTTATTCATTTTGACGAGAAAAAATATAACATTAAACCAAATTTATCATTTTGGCAAGATGTTTTAACACTTTGTATTAAGCATTTTCACAATAGTTTTAACACACATAAATTCAACGAAAAAAACAGCTAAAAGTTTTTTCTTGACGCACAATTTATTCGTCTGTCAATTGTCCTTTTCTCGCGAATATATTCCTTATGCATTTATTATTCGCGAGCGTATTCCGCGCGACAGAATATAAACAACGTGTGTTTCTGTCCGCGAAGACCGAACAAATGAACGTCGCGTTTTCAGCGACGACGCGATCAAGTTCAGAGCGCGCGCATGTGTAATACAGCAGGAATATTACAGGATGCAAGCAGGAGTTGGTGAAAATTTGGAATGGAGGTGGCAAAGTCGGCTGTGAAATTATATTTTGATGGATGGATTTTGTTTCTGATATATTTCTTTTGTTATTGTGAATGGTAGTTACTAAATCAATTTTTGGAAATGTAGATAATCCTCGTTATTATGCGATTTGATTATTATCTGTTACTGGTTGATATGGGGTAGTGGCTCAATGGTATCGAGTCGGCCTGTGGATCCTAAGAACCCTGGTTCGATCCCCAGAGCCGACAAAAATTTTCACCAATTTAAAATTACCCCTCTGGATCCTACACAACTAACATCTTTGGGGGCCGTGATTTGACAACTGGTAACCGTACTCACGCGCATAAATATATTACTTACCGAGATCTGATTCGGCAGAGTGCCACACCCAGTAATGGGTACAAGGCTTGATTATTTATATATATATATCTCAAATATGGGAAATTCAAAATGAAAATTTACATTTGACGATATTTCTTCACCTATTTAGATTTAGAGCAAACATGTAATAAATGGAGTAGATGGTACAGTGGATATCGTGTCGGCCTGTGGATCCAAAGAACTCTGGTTTGATTCCCATTGGCGACAAACATTAATACTACTCCTGTGGCTCCCCCTCCACTAACATCTTTTGAGGGCGTGATTTGACGACTGGTAACCGCACTTCACGCGCAAAATATATCACTTACCGAGATCTGCTTCGGCAGAGTGCCACACCCAATAATGAGTAGAAGGCGTGATGATATATTTATTTTATTTGTGTAATAAATAAAAATGTTTAGAATGAAAAATTGGATCCAATACAATGCGTATTGCAGCAACTTTTTAATCAATTATAATATGGGAAAAAATCATACCTTACGTGAAACTGTCTTGCCAAATCAGCATCTTCTAGAGCTGCAATTATAGCTAAATTACACAAATTCGTTATATAAAATATATTTTCAAAAATTCAGTGTTTTGCTTGTAGCAAAATCACTCAAGCAAACTGACATTGGATAAAAAGCTATAAATCAGGAAAGTTTGATTTGAATTTGATAATTTTATTGGAGTTCTGAGAAATGAAATGATATCTTAATCTTTAGATGATAATGATTACTGAATTTAATGATAAAATACTTTATTTGTTGTGGTATAAATAAGGGAATTATAGGCTATATCTCAAAAACTTTTGCATGGCACTCAATAAATACGTAAAATCTTGAGAGAAAAGAAAACCAAGACCTGTTCAATAATTTATAGCAAAAATAAATAACTTTGAAAGAGCCAAGAAAATACGATACTATGAGAATGTAACGCAAAGTGCATCGTTATAATTTAAAAATAAAACTTTTGAATTTCAATTTGCAGAAGTTTGAAACAGAAATGCATCTTTTATGTGTATATTCCACAGGTATTGAGAAAGTTATAAATCAAGAAAGTTTGATTTAAATTTGATAAGTTTAATTGGTGTTCTTAGAAATGAAATGATATCTCAATATTTAGATAATAATCATTATTGACTTTGAAGATAAAATACGTTGAATATTTAAATAAAATAAATAAATATATCATCACGCCTTCTACTCATTACTGAGTGTGGCACTCTGCCGAAGCAGATCTCGGCAAGTGATATATTTATGCGCGTGAAGTGCGGTTACCAGGCGTCAAATCACGGCCTCCAAATATGTTAGTGGTGGAGGAGCCACAGGGATAGTTTTAAAATGGTGAAAAGTTTTGTCGACTGTGGGGATCGAACCAGGGTTCTTAGGATCCACAGGCCGACTCGGATACCACTGAGCCATTACCCCATAATATTAGATATATATTAGATGATATATATTAGATTATATTTAGATGATAATCATTATTGACTTTGAAGATAAAATACGTTGAATAGTTAAATAAAATAAATAAATATATCATCACGCCTTCTACCCATTACTGAGTGTGGCACTCTGCCGAAGCAGATCTCGGTAAGTGAAATATTTTGCGCGTGAAGTGCGGTTACCAGGCGTCATATCACGGCTCCCACAGATATTAGTGGTGGGGGAGCAACAGGGATAGTTTTAAAATGGTGAAAATTGTTTGTCGCCTGTGGGAATCGAACCACGGTTCTCAGGATCCACAGGCCGACTTAATACCACTGAGCTAGCTACCCCATACGTTGAATATTTAATATTGTTTATTGTGAAATATGTAAAGGAATTATAGTATGAGCATCTTGAGGCTATATTTCAAAAAGTAAACGAGATATGAAGATGCGCTAACGACATTGAATTTCTCGTGTTTTAATTAACTTCTAAATAATTTTTACGGAGTAATATAATTTGACAGCTTATAACTGTATTTCATGGAAAAATATTATTATTAATGGAATATACAAATACAGAGCTCTAATATGATATGTTTACATAATGATTTCCTGGAAAATTAGTTAATAATTTATTAATATGAGGCTGCAGCTAATTTAAATATGATGTAAATCAACTTTGAACTTCAAAGAGATTAGGCTTATAATTAATGATAGTAATTAGTAATTATATAGTTCTTTGTTAAATTAAAAAAATTACATAATCATTTAATAATTAATATATCCGTCGAAAGTTAATTGTTCTTGATGTTGATTTTTTGTTTTATATTTCAATTAATTTTAAATGTTTTTTGCTCATTTATTTCAAACTAAATTATACAGTTTCCTTTTCCTTTTAGAAACGCTTGAAAAACAATTTAATAGTTATTTTTATAACAAGTGCCGAAAAAGACTCGTTACGTGCCGAGTGCGGAAATCTGTACGAGCACGTAACCTTTTTCGGCACGTGTTATAAACAACATTTTTCCTACAACTGTGCGATTTAGTAAAACACTAAAATATTATCAAAGTTTATAAAATTTTAATGATATTACACGAGAACGGTGTTTTACGGCGTTGCTATGGTTTGTTTGTTGATTGCTTGCACATTGTTCTACATTATTTAAAAATATTTTACTAACGTCAAGATAATTTCTTCAAAATCGTCTAGATTGGAATAGTACAGTGAGTGATTCTTCTTTATCATAAATACCTCCAAAAATAATTGAAGCTCCGGATCATGCTATGTTGCATCTATTTTCGACAATGATAATCAACCTGTTGCTGGTACTTCTAAAGCCTCCGAAATTGTTGTCAATAATATTACTGTTAATAATATGAACAGGTACGGAAGAAATCAATGTTTCTTTAGACAATACAAAAGTTTCCACTTTACATTATGTCAATATAAGCAACTGTAACAACTGTGTTAATAATATACACACACAATAAATATTATGTATTTCACTTACTTAAAACCATTTATCGATATATTTTACTTTGTTCGGTTCCTTTAATTAGTTGTGTACAGATTAGATATACTGCAATTTAAGGTTATGTTTATAAACGTCAAAATATACTACTGCATATTTACTAGCGCTGGCTCACTGCATCTTCTTCTTCCATAAGCGTCTGTGGCCAAAATATGAATTACGCGCTTGGCGCGAAATTTAAATCGCTCTCAAAAAAACTTTTTTTACAGTTGCGTAATGAAGCACTTTCCGCACTAGTGTTTCTTTGCTTTCGGAAACGCACTTGGTCGGCATTTATCTACTTTCCATACGTAACCAAGGCAATAATAGTTACGTAATAACAAAGAAATCGCACAGTTGTAGGAAAAATAATTTTTGACAGTTTTTCTATTTGGAAATTCCTGCGACAGTTTTCATGTATCCATGGATACGACGATACACTCTTACATTAGGCGCATTCCATTTGCCATTTAGATCAGATCTTACTTACATTTACTGATCCGGATCACTTATTAATTTCACTGGATTACTTCGCTGACTTTATTTTCAGTACTACAATAACTTATTTTAACTTACTTCGAAGTAATTCACCGCAATAAGTGTATCAGTTTCCTTAATTCAGTTCATTTAGTCATGTTATCTAATTTATCTGAACTGATTTAAGAGGACCAAGTGGTAAATGAAATACAGCTAATATCGCTTGGCAAGCGGCAAACATCAACTTTCTGCTTTCAATTTTCAATTGTAAAGTCTATATTCTGATTTTAAATTTGCCGCTAATATTTACAACTGGCACTTGAAATATATCATTTATTTGGAAGTAACACGAGTTAGTTCTAGGTCAGTTTAGGGTAGAACCCAAAGTTCCCAAACAAATACGGCCTACGTAGATAAAAGACCTTAAACAGATTTTTTTGATGTTAACAATTGATCACGTATCTGACAGATCAATGACAAGTCGATATAGACAGAAATTATGTGTCATGTTAATGTGCAAAATATAAAATAATTATTAAAAATGAAAATTAACTATTTTCAATAAATAAGAAGAAATAGGAAAACATTTTCCATCACTTGTCTCATAATTCCACAGAGGTTTTACAGCACGTTTGCATCAACTTCTCAGGTCATCAACAAACGGCTGGTCAGTTCAGCTTTAACCATAGACGCGTTTCGTCCTTTCGGACTCATCAGTATGGTGCGATCATTTATCCAACTAGATCAACTAGGAAATAGTGGATTGTGATACCGACTTAGCTGAACTGACTGATGTTAACCTATCTACAACGGTAACATGACATGAGAGCTATGGAACCACTCGTGGTGCCATCTACCGACAAAATCGCAAACTGCTTGACAGCTATTGAAATAAAACAAAAGACAAAATGTCTATTGCGATGTGGATTTTCAATACATGAATCGATAGTAAATATAGCTATTATTCAACATTCTTATATAAGATTGATGTTTCAATGCCGGTTTTTTTTTCATTGTTATTTGAAATATTACACTAGTTTCTTATGATTTTATTAAATTTTATCAGGATGGATGATCTCAGTCGATCTTTATAACGTTTTCAGTATATAAAAAGATGGTTGTTTTGAAAGAAAACATTATTAAATACAGAAAAATAAATGTTGAAAGTATTTATTTTGAAATGCAACTCACGTGTAGAAGAACATGAAATACTAATAAAACTTTTGATTTATTTTTTACGAGTATTGATTTTCCAAACAAATATTTCTACTGTCAAACATCTTGAGTATGATTTATTTATCCCTTTTGTAAAAAAGAAACTTACTTCAAAAAGAAAACACCTTCATACAATTTTATATTTTGTGTCATTTTATTATTAAACAAATACATATTTTCAAATAAATATTAGAGCATTACAATAATATCTAAACTACGTATTACAGATCTCTCTAAAAATATTACTAAATTAAGAACACCTACGAGTACAGCCAGATTCTCAAAAAAGTTTTAGCTAATCCTGAATTTTGGATTAATCTTATGCTAGTCCGACTTAAAAAAGTTAATTCAATTCGCTTTTCTAAAACTAAATGGTAAGAAGATTATATGAAAGTCTATTTAAACTTTTTTGGTACTATTGTTTAGCTTATTTTGACAAATTCAAAATTCAGGATTAGCTATATTCTAGCCAGGGCATGGACAGCTGCATTAGTTACCCTGTTACGCGATTTTTAATGCCATCTCTTGCTGCCCCAAATGAACTAAATCAATTTAAAATTAATAACAGGAATCATAGTAGGTAAAATTTAAATGGTTGACTGTGAAACAGATTACTTATTTAAATGTTTGACAAACGATGTTTTATATTTTGACAAGTCAAATTTGTAAATAATAAACATATCTGTCGTTATTATTGCAATCTATATTTAATGGTGAGTAGGTGTCTTTTATAATTTTATATTTAATTTTATACTATTTTATAATTTTAGGCTACCACATTGTAGTAGAAACAAATTGTAAGAATATGTTTTTCCATGTTTTACCACGAAATAATTTATTACGTAAAACATTGCTGGAAAACAATAATAATAGAAATGATTTAATTGATATGCCTTATAGTAGTACTCTTAAGCACAATGTCGTATGTAGTCTACATTTTCAAAATTGACAGTATCGATACACATCATCAAAAAAATTAAATATAGGGGCTGTTCCACATATGGACCAATGTAAGTAATTAATACAATATTGTGAAATTTGAAACTTTTTATAATTATGAAAATTCTTTTTTAGTAAATATAAATTCATTTTCAACAATTTGGGATGAAAATATCTCATATTTATCAATAACAACAACATATAAGAATACGGATACTGAAGACAGTAGCTAAATGATAAATGAGAGTGTGTATTAGAAGGGGAAAATGTATATTATTCATATTCATTAGTATGTGTTTAATTAATATTTTAAATATGATTTAATAAAACTAAGCTTTTTACCAATTGTTTGTTTTTGTTGTTTTGTAATATATTTTCATTTTAATAATTTTGAAATATTTTAGTCATTATGATCATGAAAATGATAAATATGTATCCTATATTATCGGTATTTTTAATAATAATTACATGGGGCAACAAGAGATGTCACCAGCAACTGCGTAACAATCTTTTGTTATAGCTGTCCCTTCTTCTATGGTTACTTGTTCGGTGATTCTAGCTGAAACTCTTTTGAGAATTATCCTGTTGGATTTTATATTACTTCCTAGATTTCTGAAGAAATTCATACATTTTCGGTTTTAAAATTATTTCAGTTGAAGTTCTAGGTTACTTAGGTAATATAATTTACTTATTGCTGCAGTCATGGGCGTTCACAGACATTTTTTCAGGGGGGGGGGGGTCGCAAAAAACTCTCAAATAGACATAAATTTCTAAAAATTTGATAGGATATATAAAACGAATTTTAGTAATTAATTACCAATTTGACTTTTTCCATAATACTGTAGTAACAACAAGAATAATGTACTACAGATAGATAATTGCTGAAATATAAACAAAATAATTATAATAAATAAATATATCATCACGCCTTCTACCCATTACTGGGTGTGGCACTCTGCTGAAGCAGATCTCGGTAAGTGATATATTTTGCGGGTGAAGTGCGGTTACCAGTCGTCAAATCACGGCCCCCAAACATGTTAGTGGTGGAGGAGCCACAGGGATAGCTTTTTCAAATTATGAAAATTTGTCGCCTGTGGGAATCGAACCAGGGACCTCAGGATCCACAGGCCGACTTCATACCACTGAGCTAGCCATCCCAATTTTGATCTTTTAAATAAATAAAATAAATATATCATCACGCCTTGTACCCATTACTGGGTGTGGCACTCTGCTGAAGCAGATCTCGGTAAGTGATATATTTTGCGCGTGAAGTCCGGTTACCAGTCGTCAAATCACGGCCCCCAAACATGTTAGTGGTGGAGGAGCCACAGGGATAGCTTTTTCAAATTATGAAAATTTGTCGCCTGTGGGAATCGAACCAGGGACCTCAGGATCCACAGGCCGACTTCATACCACTGAGCTAGCCATCCCATACAAAATAATTATAAATATATCAAAATATGTTGTACTCTTATGTACGTACTTACTTTAGAAAATATAGACAAATTTAATGGTAACACTGAACATATTCGCAAATCTATTTTGTGGTGCAGTCCTTGGAGAAGAAAAGTATTTTTCTGAAACAATATTTACTTATAAATCTTATAATCAAAAAATAAAACTTTCATAAATTATAAGATTCGAATCTAATTTGAATTGTAGTCAAACTTTTACAGTAAACTAAGTATTATTTATACGTACCATTAGGGCTAATTTTCAGTCCAAATAATATATATTTAGAAGCCCTAAGGTCACTAAAGTATCTTTAGCCTAAAACAATAAATATTAATAAACATAAATATTCAAAAAATTATCTTACCAAAAAGCATGCGACCAATTTCTTTACTTGTAGCGAACTAACATTAAATAAACTCCCTCGTCTTAGTATTTACCATGCAGTATGTATATATATATATATATATATATATATATATATATATATATATATATATATATATATATATATATATATATATATATATATATATATACACAGGCTGGTGACCGCGACTCTCGAACATGAGTATTTAACATGTAAAATCATAATTTTATAATTTCCTACTTCCCTAATTATTTTAAGCAAGACAGCTTCAAATAAAAGTTTCGGGACATAAAATTCTGCATCTAATCCAATAAACAAAATTAATTTTGCATGCTTCTTAACGGCACAAATTAGATCTAAAAATAACGAAAATAGCCTCAAAACTATTGATAGCCATGGAATTAAAACAAAATAAAACAAATGTTTGCCGTTTAATCTGTCAAAATAATTTATTTATTTATTATGTGATTTATTTTGACAGATAAAATGTCAAACATTTGTTAATTTTGTTTCAATTTCATGACTATTGATAATTTCGTTATTTTCAGATCTAATTTGTGCCGTTACGAAGCATGCAAAGTTAATTTTGTTTATTGAATTAGATGCAGAATGTTTTGTCCTAATACTTCTATTTGAAGCTTTCATGCTTAAAATAATTAGGGAGGCAGGAAATTACAAAATTATGATTGTACATGTTAAATCCCTATGATCGAGAGACGCGATCATATTTTTAAAGGGCCCAAAATAGATATTTTGCCTAGGGCCCGAAATATTTTAAATCCGCTTCTGAGTATTCACATAAAATCCTTGCCAGCTTCACATGCAATTAAGTGCATAATAAATGAGTCTCGATACGAACCTGCTCTTGTATAAGAAAACTTAGCAAATACAGCGTCCCCATTTGCACAGTAAATAAAATGAAAGTAATAATCAATTCGAATGGACTTATTTCTGTATAATTCCCAGCATATATAAATAGTAACGCCATTACTATCTGCACAATATTATTAACAGTATTCACAAAAATAATTATAGTAAATCCTTTATTAATTTCATTTGTTGCGTTCACTAAATCAGCATGAATTCTCGTTGCCATAGTTAAAACAAATTCCGGCGACGATACTTCAAGTACTCCTTCAAATATTTCAACATCCAAGTCTTTCAAAAGTTTGTTTAATTTAACAAAATGTTCATAGAGGACTCCTATCATCATTAGAGGTACACTCATTCCGGCAAATCTCACCACGAGAGGATAATGTAAAGCTGTCATTTCTATTAGCATTTTCAGCCATGTCCTTTCAGTTGCCTTCAGCATAATTGGGACAAAAATCAGGTTTGCTGTGTATGAGCAGAGAAATAAAAACCAATAGTTGTAAGTTATGTTAACTCCTAGAGATTTTAAGTTCTTATCGACTTTGTTTATTATTTCTACACTGTTTACAAAATGCGAATGAGTAAATAGAAAAACGATGGTTGTTACCAACGCTACAAATGAAAGGACGTTGTATTGAGAAACTACTCCAGTGTATGAAACAAAATCTGAAGAGTCTATTAGAGAAAATCGAATATATTGTGCGTAGTATATTAATGAATGTACCACTGAAAGAAAATTATATTATATTTCAAGAAGTCATTAAAAAATACAATTTTGCTTGAAAGTTCTACTTTATGGATTAAGGTAGTACTAGCGTGAAAAACATTTTTTCCTACAACTGTGCGATTTCTTTGTTATTACGTTACTATTATTGCCTTGGTTACGGGTGGAAAGGAGACTAATGCAGACCAAGTGCGTTTCTGTAAGCCACGAAACACTAGTGCGGAAAGTAATTCATTACGCAACTGTAAAAAAAAAGTTGTATTGAGAGCGATTTAAATTTCGCGCCGAGCGCGGAATTCATATTTTGGCCACAGACGCTTACGGTGAACCAGCGCTAGTAAATATGCAGTAGTATATTTTGGCGTTTATAAACATAACCTTAAATTGCAGTATATCTAATCTGTAGACAACTAATAAAAAGAACCGAACAAAGTAAAATATATCGATAAATGGTTTTATTTTAAGAGTAAGTAGAATACAAAACGTTTATTGTTTGTGCATATTATTAACACAGTTGTTACAGTTGCTTATATTGACATAATGTGAAGTGGAAACTTTTGTACTGTCTAAAGAAACATTGAATTCTTCCGTACCTGTTCATATTAAATGGTTTTGTGTCGTAGAGCCGGGAAGTTTTTTAACTGTTTTTAGTGTGCAGTGTCGTGAGTTCTTGTGGTGTCTGTTCTACTCATCCCACTGTTTTTTTTACTCAGAAATATACCCTATTCAGGGTGATTTCTGTTGGCGTGTAATATTTATTGTTGCTGTTCCATTTGAAGTGCCGGGTAGGCCAACTCTGTTTTAGTTTTGAGGTGGTGGAAAGGTTTTTATGCAGGTAGGCTGTGTCAAAGTGTCAGTGCATTGGTTTCTCTGGTTCGCGAGTTACACTTCTGTAATTCAGTCGCGCAGTGCAATTTTAACCAGGATGTATATATCCGAACAATTCCGGGGTTATTATGGTTAATGCCTTCTGAAATCGGCTCTTATGAGTTAGGTTTGGTAGGACTAACCCTTTCAGCCTCCATGCGTCCAGCCGTCCCTTTAGTTTTACCTACATTTTTTGTTTTTTTTGTTTTTACTGTCCCCTTTTTAGACATCTTCTCACTTCGGATGTCCGATTTAAAAACTCGCATACTGGTTAATTAGTTTTCGTTACTAATTGATCCGACATATTTCTGGTTTCGATTTGTAAATAAATCTTAATTGAACTATACGATATTCCATCTTTTTTGATAATTTAAAAATTGTATATGGTATTCCGCTACTTTCTGCATGATAAATTATCTGTATGACAATTATTGTACTTTTCTCCACAGGATTGGGGGCGGTAGGGTGTGGCTCCCGTATCTGTCTTCTTTTCTTTTTTATTTCGAATTTGTGTGTGTTCTATTTCAGGTATCCTCAGGGTGGTTTTAACTCAGTTGCTTTGTGTATGTTATTTTTTTTCAGATTTTTATTGATTTATTATTAATTTTAATGCAATAATGGCCGATTGCGCTAAATGCAGGTATAAAAAAAAGGATCAGAGTTTAATTTATTGTAAGGGCTCCTGCAATAGACGGTTTCATACCTCGTGCATTAACATTAGTGAAGATGTATGTATCGCTTTGGAAAAATGTAATTTTTTCTATTTGTGTGATACCTGTAATGCCACCTGTGAAGTTGTTGACAAAAAGAAATCTCTTGATATTTCGTCTCTAATTGGTGAACTTCATGATAATCATACGAAATCGATTGATGATAATGTTCGTAAACTTTTCGATTCATTGCAATCTTCATTAGTGAGTAAAATGGAAACTATGTTTGTCGCGTTCAAAAATGATTTGCTTAAGGACAATGAAAATAAAATGTCGAATATTAAACAATCCATTTCAAATATTCCTATACCTATTCGTAGTTCTGAACCACTATCTTTTGCGTCAGTAATCAAAGGCAGAAATGTTGAGCCTCAAATCCTAGTGAAGCCTAAATCAGGAACTCAAAATACTAGTACTACGAAGTCTGACATGTTACGATCCCTCAATCCTCTGGAGAATGATATTCAACTTACCAATATAAAAAATGCTAGTAACGGAAGTATTGTATTAAGCTGTGATAGTTCTGCCAGCTCTTCGAAATTCAAAAAAATTTTCACGGAAAAACTGAGTGATAAATATGAGGTCAAACAACTCTCAGTATTAAACCCAAGAATAAAAATAGTTGGCATATCTGAGAAAATGGAGGCGAGTGTTTTAGTTAACTATATAAAAATGCAGAATAAATCATGTTTCACCAATGACAGTCAATGCGAGTTTATTTCATTTAAACCATTGCGTAATAATAAAAATATTTACCAATCAGTAATTCAGGTTGACCATAAAACTTACTATGAGATCATGGATTCTGGCAAGCTCTTTATTGGTTATGATTTTTGTTCAGTTTATGATGCGATTGATGTACGGCGTTGTTATAACTGCTGCGGTTTTCATCATTTAGCCTCTCAGTGCACAAAAAAATCTCCAACTTGTCCTAAATGTGCTGAATCTCATCGGCTTGATACATGCACTGCAACTCATCTGAAATGTGTTAATTGTTCTCAATTTAAAACTGCAAATGATGCTGATATACCAACTGATCATGCTGTATGGGATAATGAATGCCGAGTATATAAAGCTGCACTCGATAAATTTAAAAAAACTGTGCTTGGGGACTCATAGCAATTACGGATTCTTGACAACCGCTCTCCCGATAATAAGTGCGATTTTATTAGTTCATCACCATCACTGCTAAATAACTCGTGCAATAAGAATGATAAGGACAGTCTCAGTTGTTTTTATCAAAATGTTACCGGTCTTGGTTCTAAATGCAGTGACTTATACAAATTTTCCTTAAGTGCAGGGCAATATCAATTATTTGCTTTATCTGAAACTTGGTGCCACGACGGTATTCGCAGCTCAGAGCTTTTTGATTCCGAACAATTCAGCGTTTTCAGAAGCGATCGTAATCTAATTGTTACAAATAAAACACGGGGTGGTGGTGTCCTTTTTGCTGTCTCAAACTATTTTCAAGCTTTCGAAATTAATATTACTTCTTACTGTGATGGATTTAATCTTATTCCTCACATTGACATCATATTAATTAAAATATTAGTTAATCATTCAACTATTTTTGCACTGAACATCTATATTCCTCCCTCTTGCTCGGTTAATGACTATGATACATTATTTGATTCACTTGCAAGTTTACAATTTCTTCATAACTCTGAAATAATTATATTTGGTGACTTCAACATTCCCTTTTATCTGAGTTGCTATAACAATACCGCATCTTGCCCGCGTTTCAGCTCTCTCAATAATTTTTTAAACTTTTTAAATTTACAGCAATTTAATTTTATAGTGAATGATAATGGTAAACTTTTAGATCTAGTCATTAGTAATAATCAGTGCGTAGTTTCCAAGGTTATTGATTTTCTATGTCGTGAGTACTCACATCATCCTCCTTTATTGGTTGAGTTTTCCATAAAGTCTAAACTGAAAAAATTTCGATCTGTCAGTAACTACGGCTTTAATTTTAAAAAAGCTAATTTTCCTTCACTTTATAATGATTTTTCTAGGATTGACTGGCACTCTTTAGACAATATAGATGATGTGAATTACGCTATTGATACTTTTTATTCCGTCATAAACAATGCTGTGCAGATGAATGTTCCCCTGAAACGTAAGTGTACTGGTTCTTATCCTCAGTGGTTTACAGGTTCGATAATACACAAATTAAAGGTCAAACATAAAGCCTGGTACAGATTCAAAAAATACAATAATTACGCTGCTAAACAAGAGTTCATTAAATTAAGGGCCGAAGTAAAAATTGAGATTGATGAAGAATATAAGAACTACTGCTGGAAAATGCAAAATGAAATCATCCAGGAGCCTAAAAAATTCTGGACATTTGTAAATAATAAACGAAATAATTCTCACATTCCGTCTGTTATGAGTTACAATAACACTTCTCTGGAAAATCCACAATCGATAGTTGATTGTTTCGCATATTTCTTTTCGAGCTCATTTAACGATGATTGTAATAAAGATAGCACAAATTGTTCTATACCTTACAACTCTTCCACTGTCTCTATTAATTCTATAACACATGACGAAATTATGTTAGCCATTCAAAAGCTGAAGTCCAACATGATTGCGGGACCTGACCTAATTCCCTCATTTCTTATAAAAGATTGTGCTTCTGTTTTTGTAAAGCCTCTTACCATAATCTTTAATCTTATGTTAAAAAGTTCAACTTTTCCGGAGAAGTGGAAGATATCACGGGTGAAACCAATTTTTAAAAAAGGGGACAAAAATGACATTAGCAATTACAGACCTGTTGCAATACTGTCTAATTTCAGCAAAATATTCGAATCAATCTTACATGCAAGAGTCTATAGTCAGATAAGTGGTCTTATTTCTATTAATCAACATGGTTTTATGAAAGGCAGATCTACTGTCACGAATCTTATGTGCAAGTCGCAGTTAATTTGCGAAACAATGGATCAACAAGGTCAAGTGGACGTCGTGTACACGGATTTTTCCAAGGCCTTTGATAAGTTAGATCATTCCCTTCTTTTACAGAAACTTAATCTCTTTGGTTTCTCTGACTCCCTCTTACAGCTCATCTCGTCATATCTCCATAATAGGTTTCAATTCGTGAATATACAGGGTTTTCAGTCTGATTATTTTCTGCAAAAATCTGGTGTTCCCCAAGGTTCAATTTTAGGGCCTTTACTATTTAACATCTTCATAAATGACATTACAGTTAATATTGACATTGAGCACTTACTATATGCAGATGATCTAAAACTGTTGTGTGTCATCTCTTCCTTCAATGATTGTCTGAAGATGCAAAAAAATCTTGATTTTATTTTCAGGTGGTGCTGCAGTAATAAACTTCATCTGAATATCTCCAAATGCCACTGTATGACTTTTTCAAAAAAACTAAATCCGATTTGTTTTTACTACTCAATAAATAATTCTGTTTTAAGCAGGCCCGATACGACAGTGGACTTAGGAGTCATTTTTGATGCAAAATTATCTTTTACCAAACACATTGAAATAAAAGTAGCAACTGCCCTTAGATGCCTAGGTTTTCTGATTCGCAATTCTGAGATGTTTGTTGATGCAAGTACCTTGCGTCTATTATTTGTGTCATTAGTTCGTCCTCATCTGGAGTACTGCTCTTTGATATGGAATCCGTTGTATTGTTATCAAATTGAATCACTGGAATATGTTCAGAGGAAATTTTTGAAGTTTGCAACTTTCATCTTGGATGGTTGTTACCCTCCTAGAGGAATACTCCAATCCACACTACTGGATACATTTCAATTACATTCACTCAAGCAGAGGCGTAATATTGTTGCTGTAACTCTTTTATATAAAATCATTCACAACGCCGTTGATTGCATATTTATCATGAGCAGAATCTTGTTTCAAGTTACTAGAATGTCATCCAGGTTCAAGAACATCTTCTACTTGCATACGGCTAGAACTAATATGTTATCTAAGTCACCAATTCATCAAATGATTAATTCTCACAATGACTTTGAGCGTGAAATTGATATTTTTCATAACACCATAAATGATATAAAGAAATTTATTACTTCCCGCTAATTTTTGTGTTTTTTTTCCTTACCCTAGAATTGGGCGCTTTGCCTGTTGGGTAATGTATCAATAATAATAATAATAATAATAATAATAATAATAATAATATTATTAACAGTAATATTATTGACAACAATTTCGGAGGCTTTAGAAGTACCAGCAGCAGGTTGATTGTCATTGTCGAAAATAGATCCAACATTGCATGATCTGGGGCTTCAATTATCTTTGGAGGTGTTTATGACAAAGAAAAATCACTCACTGTACTATTCCAATCTAGACGATTTTGAAGAAATTGTCTTGAAATTAGTGAAATATTTTTAAATAACGTAGAACAATGTGCAAGCAATCAACAAACAAACCATAGCAACGCCGTAAAACATCGTTCTCGTGAATATCATTAAGATTTTATAAATTTTGACAATATTTGAGTGATTTTCTAAATCGCACAGTTGTAGGAAAAATGTTGTTTATAACACGTGCCGAAAAAGGTTACGTGCTCGTGCAAGCCTAGTGCGTTAAATTCTACACTTGCACAACAAGCCTTTTTCGGCACTTGTTATATAAATAACTATTACAGATTTGAATGAAACTTGGCGCACGTAAACATTGGATAGTCATACGCATCCCGTTAAAATATGAAACACATTCACTGTTTTGCCATTTGGCAATAGCCACTCAAGCCCTACAGGCTTTCGTGACTATTGCCTGGCAACAAGTTTTCGAAAGATCTATCATATTATTTTCAATTTATTCTTACTCTCTTATTATATTATTACTGAGTAAAAATATGATTAGTTACCTGTCATTTCTAATAATTTTAATAGTCCTAATTTTTGAGACATATACTTTAATCCATTTGGAGTTTTGACAACGTTATATGGTTGACATGCAGCAAATCTATAAATGAATCTAAAACATCCAATTACGTCCCTCGGATCTGTAAATGTGAACCACTTTATTTTATACCACATTTTGATGAAGTATTCTTCTTTGTCTTCTGCGTAATATACGACTGAAGCTTTTGTGTGTACATATTTCTTTTTGTCTAATATTTTAATCTCATTTACAAATTGATCTTTATTATTCATGTTATTCTACAAAATTGCCAAAATAATCCGAAAAATAAACTGTAATTTTGTATTATAATTGAAACAAAAATTTTTCTACATAAATAATTCAAATATATCATACACACATAGCAAGTTAGTTTCCATTAGTTTAATGAAGTTTTGAAAATTATAAAAATATTATATATATTTTTGTAAAATAAAGACAAAAAGTCAATTACGATGTGGAACTGTGTCTTAAAAAATAAGAAAAATAGGAAAACAAAATTTCCATCACTTGTCACAAATTCCAAAATTTGTACAGCACGTTTGAATCAACTTATCAGGTCATCATCAAACGGCTGGTCAGTTCAGCTTTAACCATAGACGCGTTTCGTCCTTTAGGGACTCATCAGTATGGTGTGATCAACTATCCAGCTAGCTATTTTTGTATAAAAAAATTTGTTTTTTCATATATTCATATATAAAATGTTTATTCATACGAGGGCACTGAATTAACGCCATCTGTCATCTCCAAACACACTTACGCATAATGGGCCTTTCAAGACTTTTTAGAATTTTTTCTATATTAATCTACGTAATAAAATAATTATACCCAAATTTTTATTTTTTTAAAAAACTTGTATTAAGCATGATAAAAATATTTAAACTTTCGAAACAAATGAATATGACGTAGTTGCATCGTAGCTTAAAGAGAGACAGATAAGACAGAGATAAATAACACGTAACTTGTCGTTGTCAGTAGAATCCTCAGACAAAACATAACTAGACGGATAACATCAGCGTTTGTTGTGAGTCAGAAAGAGATAGAATAACTGGTTGGTGTGGCGGGGGCGCAGCAAGGAGCAACTTGCATAACATCAAAGTGTACTCGCTCCTTGCCGCGCACCCGGCGGACCATCAAGTCTTTCTGCTTCACAACACTGCATTGACTTGAAAACGGCATAATTTGTCTAGTATTATACGTCATTGGTAGAATCGTAGAATGCTGAATGCTTATTTCTTCTTCGTCTTCTTGAGCACCGACACACGTTTCAGACAAAGCTCTGTGATTGGCTTAATGCAACTACGTCATTGCAATATGGCAGTGCGAACATTTTAAATTATTCAACTTTAACTTTCATATTTCAGCAATAAAGATATAATTTATGGTATGATTTTATATTGTTTTAAATATGATGTATGGTCAAGAATTTATTTTAATAAATATATATTAAAAAGCTCTACCACTTGAATCCCCCATTCGCGAAAAGTCGGCCGCGAATTAAATAATAAACTCGGCGAAGTATCCTGCAAAAACTCTACAAGGTTAGGCGTCTTAATTAAGCCATCTACTTTCTTACCGCCCATTTAAATGCTATGGACTTTTAGTAAGACGTTTTAAAATGACAATAAAAAGGATACAAAAACGTCTTAATTAAAACGTTTTTGACAGTGTAGCGAAATTTTTAGTCTAAATTGAATTAATTTGGCAAATAATAAGAATTACTTACGAATTAAAACAAAATTCTGCACATTAGTTTATTCTGAAAATAATTCATATCAACATGCCGTGTTCACGTTACCATTCAGATTCACCATTCGAATAATTCGAAAACTCGAAAATTCAAAATATTTCAAAATTCCAAAGTTCGAATCTAAATTCGAAGGTTCAATAAATCCGAACAATCGAAGTCCGAATATTCGTAAAATCAACAACCCTAAAACAAATAACCAAATTTATTGATACATTTCAGAAATATAACATTAATGGCGGTAAATTCAAAACTTTAAGGTGGTTCTATCATGACAGTCTCATACAAAAGTATACGTGACCTAAAAAGTTTACAAAAATAATTATTACATTTTTGTATGGTATAGGTTATTAACAGAATTAATATTTCGCTGCAAATATCGTATAATTAATAATAACATTGAATATATTAAATAAAACTATTTAACTAGTTTATGAAATTCAGTAACATACCAAAATTTTTGGAAGTGAATGTTTCATGCCAACCAATAGCAGTGTAAGATTTTACATAGCAGAAGCTATGACAACAAGGTTAGAACCACAAGCGGCCAGTCGGTACGAAACGTAACTGTATTATCGATACATCCTGTTGACAGTTCACAAGAAAAATGAGAAAAATGCACCAAAGCAATTATTATCAACTGTAACAAGAAATAAATAAATATAAAATGCTGTAATATTTTTTTTTGTATTAAAATTAATATATTTGACTGATCGTAATAATAACATTAATAGTTCTTGCTTTGTTATTCGTGCGGCCATCTCTGTCTAGTGTCTACCTGTGCTGTGCAACGTTGCCAAGCATTTCTGACAGTTCTATTGATTATCATAGAATATCCAACTTTCATCGCCAATTTCTTTGAAACTAATCCGGTAAGGCATGGATTTCTTAATTCTCATACCTTTATCTTTACATGTTGTACTGTGTGTTAGTTTTTTGTTAAAAAATAACTACAATATATGAATTTATTATGCAGTAAGCTGCCTCGCGACGTACAGTTCCTATAACGCCAATGCATTTTTGATCGACTTTGGTCGACTTTAACTTTACATTACTCAGCTCAACAACGGTAAACTTTTTTAAAAAAATTGCATACTAGTGTAGAAACACATGAAAAATAACATATTTACATTTCATTATAATCCGGGTTAAAGGCTTCCATGATAGTACCACCTTAAATAGAATGTTGTTCGTATTTCTCGACCAAAAGTGGTGTTCTCACGCGCAACAAAAAAACACTCATTTCGCGTACTTAATACAAAAAAATAGTTATTTTTATAACAAGTGCCGAAAAAGGCTCGTTACGTGCAAGTGCAGAATTTAACGCACGAGGCTTGCCGAGTGCGGAAATCTGCACGAGCATGTAACCTTTTTCGGCACGTGTTATAAACAACATTTTTCTACAACTGTGCGATTTAGTAAATCACTAAAATATTATTAAAATTTATAAAATTTATAAAATTTTAATGATATCGTATTACATGAGAACGATGTTTTACGGCGTTGCTATGGTTTGTTTGTTGATTGCTTGCACATTGTTCTACGTTATTTAAAAATATTTCACTAACGTCAAAATAATTTCTTCAAAATCATCTTGATTGGAATAGTACAGTGAGTGATTCTTCTTTAACACCTCCAAAGATAATTGAAGCTCCGGATCATACTATGTTGGATCTATTTTCGACAATGACAATCAACCTGCTGCTGGTACTTCTGAAGCTTCCGAAATTGTTACCAATAATATTACTGGTAATAATATGAACAGGTACGGAAGAAATCAATGTTTCTTTAGACACAAAAGTTTCCACTTTACATTATGTCAATATAAGCAACTGTAACAACTGTATTAATAATATACACAAACAATAAATATGTAGTATTTCACTTACTCTTTAAATAAAACCATTTAACGATATATTTTACTTTGTTCGGTTCTTTTTATTAATTGTCTACAGATTAGATATACTGCAAATTAAGGTTACGTTTATAAACGTCAAAATATACTACTGCATATTTACTAGCGCTGGTTCACCGTATCTTCTTCTTCCATAAGCGTCTGTGGACAAAATATGAATTCCGCGCTCGGCGCGAAATTTAAATCGCTGTCAAAACAATTTTCTTTTGACAGTTACGTAATGAAGCACTTTCCGCACTAGTGTTTCTTTGCTTTCGGGAACGCACTTGGTCTGCATTCATCTACTTTCCATACGTAACCAAGGCAATTATAGTTACGTAATAACAAAGAAATCGCACAGTTGTAGGAAAACTATTTTTTTTACACTAGTCCTGAAACATTCTGTATACAAATATATTATCTGCAGTTGCAGAAATTGTTTGAATGAAAACCAAAGCAATATAATATTCAAAAATAAAATATATACCAGCACTGTGATTGCGCATAAAACAAATATAGAATATCTGAACTTCTCTTCTAACATTCTTTCTTTTATTAAAAAACAAATCGGTGCAATATTCCCTTTTTCCCGCAATGGGATTCCAAGAATCAGAGGAAAGATACCCTTTGTTGTATTTCATATATAGCATTTCCATTTTCCACAACTCATAACATTTCGTATTCCTCAAAGCCTAGAGCAATGTGAAAAGTTCTAGTTTGCGATATTCGATGTAGTTTCTCTGTAGTTGAAATGAATCTGCTTCATTGCTTTTTATGACAAGAATAGTGGGTTGAACGTTTGAAGATTTGAACTTTGATGTCTAGGACTGTACTCAGAAATGTTTCATAGAGTCAGAAGTAGTTCAGTGGTTACAAAGTGCGTCTTTCAAGCAGTGGCGTACCTAGAACACTTGCCGCCCAGGGCGGTCTCCAATTTGCCGCCCTTTCTAAGTCAATCAAATAGTGGTTTTTATAAATTAAAAAAATTAATATAAAATAAATATATCATCACGACTTTTACCCATTACTGGGTGTGGCACTCTGCCGAAGCAGATCTCGGTAAGTTATATATTTAGGTACGTTAAGTGCAGTTAGCAGCCGTCAAATCACGGCCCCCAAATATGATGTGGTGCGGGAGCAACAGGGGTAATTTTAATTTGGTGAAAATTGTTTGTTGGCTGTGGGAATCGATCAGGGGTCCTCAGGATCCACAGGCCAACTCAAACCATTGAGTCATTACCCCATTAAGTTAATAAACATAAATAAATAATTGTAATTGAGACAAACTATAGGTGGGGAACTTTTTTACCATTGGATGGCATATTTAAATTAGGCAGTAATAAAGGAATTTTTCGAGATAATATTTTCAACATGAAGAAAAATATTCAAAATCATATAGTAATTCATAAATAAAAATAAATATATCATCACGCCTTCTACCCATTATTGGGCGTGGCACTCTGCCGAAGCAGATCTCGGTAAGTGATTTATTTTTGCGCGTGAAGTGCGGTTACCAGACGTCAAATCACGGCCCCCAAAGATGTTAGTGGAGGGGGAATCACAGGAGTAGCATTAATGTGGTGAAAATGTTTGTCGGCAGTGGGAATCGAACCAGGGTTCTCAGGATCCACAGGCCGACACGATAACCACTGTGCCACCTACTCCATATATAGTAATTCATAATTCGTAGAAGTCGAATAGTAAACGTACAAAGTGAACAAGTGTTTTTTCACAACTAAACTGTCAAAGATTATGAAATATAACATTTCAATGGAAAAAAACCCAAATTTCGCTTATCCATAGCGATGTAATGCTTTTTGACATTTGTAGAAAAAATGAAGTGAACAAGTTGTTTTTTACAACTAAAACTAAATATAAAAAATGTCGTCCCAAAATATGTGCTCCTCTATTTCCATCGAGGAGTCCCTCGATGAAACGATTGTGTCTCATTTCACACGTATTATTGTGTCTCATTTCATGTTAGCGTGGGCTGTCATTTTGGTTTTGCTTTGAGCTAATCTTTCGTGTTTGTTTATTTTATTAGTCAGGATGTATTCTATTGTTTCATCGATGAGTTCCTCGACGCTCATTGATGCTCCTCGATCAGTGTGCCATAGGCATTAGAAAACAGTATTTATTTGCTAATTTAAGCAACTAAATTGAACACCCTGTATACTAAGGACATCAATCTACTTATAATTTATTAATCAAAAATTTGTAAATATAATACAGTTCATTACAGAAGTTCGAGAAAGGCGCGTTGAATATTTACTTTATTCAAAATATGAATTTTCTTAAATTTATTCATAAAGCATGAATGTTAAAGAAACCGTCTTCTGTAGATTCTAATTTCAACGATCGATAGGTTTAATACAAGTTTTTATTACCTTTGAGATTGCTCGCCCCAAGATGGATTTTATTTGTATATATTAACTTTAATGGTAACTAGACAGACAGGTTACTTTGTCGACCGAGTAAACAAGTTTCATAATTTCCCTATACATTTAAACAAGATGTTACTAACTAGTTTTTAAAGAAATGCATTTTAGCAACCATTATTTATTTATTTGTTACTCTGCACAACAGAAAACCTTTCATGTTGGATGAATCGACCTCAACAGCTAAGTCAAAAAATAATCTAATTAAAAATAACTCAAGAGTACGACAAATTAGAAAATAATGGGCCTTTCAAGACTTTTTTGAATTTTTTATATATTAATCTACGTAATAAAATTATTATATACAGGCGCGATGGCCGAGCGTGTTAATGCACATCTCTTAGCATACTGTGACGTCATCCGAATCAAGGTTCGTCAGTTCGAATCCGCCTGTCGACAAAGTATGATTTGTCGTTAAAATAAAAAATACAGTTACTTGTATTAATCATACTCGGGCGCTATAAGCTAGTCACTTATACATATGCCTTAAAAGTAAGTAACATCGACTCAGAAAACCGGCAGTACGGTAGCGTAAAAACTGCGGCTCGGTGTGCCCGGTAGGCCCAAGCCCGACTCGGGCTGTAGCGCCGCCAGTAAAGAAGAAGAAGAATAAAATTATTATACCCAAATTTTTATTTTTTTTTAAACTTGCATGATAAAAATATTTAAACTTTCGAAACAAACGAATATGACGTAGTTGCATCTTAGCTTAAAGAGAGACAGATAAGACAGAGATAAATAACACGTAACTTCACGTAACGTGTGTCGTTGTCATAGAATCCTCAGACAAAACATAACTAGACGGATAACAACGGCGTTTGTTGTAAAGCAGAAAGGGATAGAATAACTGGTCGGTGAGGCGGGTGCGCGGCAAGGAGCAACTTGCATAACATCAAAGTGTACTCGCTCCTTGTCGCGCACCCGGCGGACCCAAAAGTTATTCCATCCCTTTCTGCTTCACAACACTGCATTGACTTGAACACGGCATAATTCGTCTAGTATTATACGTCATTGGTAGAATCGTAAAATGCTGAATGCTTATTTCTTCTTCATCTTCCTCTCAGTAAAATTGAGCACCGACAAACGTTTCAGACAAAGTTCTGTGATTGGCTTAATGCAACTACGTAATTGCAATATGGCAGTGCGAAATACAAATGAGCGATTTGAATTATTCAACTTTCATATTTCAGCACTAAAGATATCATTTATGGTATGATTTTATATTGTATTAAATATGATGTACGGTCAAGAATTTATTTTAATAAATGTATATTAAAAAGCTCTACCACTTGAATCCCCCATTCTCCAGTATCTGTCTTAAACTTGTTGTCAGGCAATAGTCACGAAAGCCGTAGGACTATTGCCAAATGGCGACAAAGCAGATCTCGGTGATATATTTATGCGCGTGAAGTTAGTTGTGGGGGAGCCACAAGGGTAATTTTAATTTCGTGAAAATGCTTATCGGCTGTGGGATCGAACCAGGGTTCTCAGGATCCACAGGCCGAGTCGGTACGGCTGAGCCACTACCCCATAATAATTGATATATTTATAAATATTTATTCCATTTACACCCGACAATATTCAGTAATAATATAACAAGAGAGTAAAAATAAATTGAAAATAATTTGACAGATCTTTTGAAAACTTGTTGCCAGGCAATAATATGAGAAAGATACTGGAGAATTATTTTCTAATTTATCCAACTCCCGAGTTATATTTAATTAGATTATTTTTTAACTTAGCTGTTGAGGTCGATTCATCCAACTTAAAAGATTTTGAACTGGGTTCATATCGATTGATTACTTATTAATGTATTCTTGGAAGTTGTTTCCAAAATATGTTGGTGTATTTCTGTATTTAAAATGGAACTAAATCGATTTTTTTTATACATTTTACTTGTCATCATTTGTCACAAACAAAAAAGTACCTACAGAGATTATTCCCGGGAATAATCACAAGAGTTTTATTCTCAGTATAATAATGACAGGATTGGTTAAAACGTGACATACCGTGAAGCATTTCATTGGTTTTGAGAAACATCAAAAAATAATCCTGGGCAAAATTCTGTGCACGAAGTTTTATCACACACCACATTTATAAATCTGTCATCAGATCTATAAAGAACAATTCACACATTTCAAATCCATTCACCTAAAAACAGACCTTCAAAATTCAATCCATAAAACCGATTCATTCCATTTAACATCCCAAAATAAATCACGATTTCAAATACGAATTTTCTAACTTAACATAGCATCCTAATAATCAACAAAGCCAACAAAGCATACAGTGATGACTCATCGTAATTATTTTACGTTAAACACACAGGACTTGTAATTCATCAAAAGGGACCGAAATGAACAAAAACATCGAATAATGGTTCGGTTTACACGCATGACTGAACAAAGGATTTCAGAAATGAGTTATTGCAAGTGATCGTTTACGAGTTTGTCTGCTTCTGGTTGTCAAAATATCGTAAATGTCTTTTGGGAGAATTTGACAGATGGAGAATTGAAACAATAAGAAAATGGTTCCACATATAAACAGCATTCTTCATTTATTTACGAGAGTGGTCCGATAAATACTTAGCCTACAAAAGAATAACAAAAATTTTGAAAAAGTAGCGATTTATTTTTCAACATAATCTCCTTTGAGTTCGATACACTTGATCCAGCGATGCTCCAACTTCTTTAACCCGTCTGAAAAATACGTTTTCTGGAGGTCGGCAAAGTAGGCCTCCGTGGCGGCGATAACTGCCTCATTCGACTCAAATTTCTGCCCGGCGAGAGTCTTTTTCAAATTTGGAGACAAAAAAAAGTCGCACGGGGCCAAATCCGGAGAATACGGTGGATGGGGCAGCAGTTCGTAGCCTAATTCTATCAATTTGGCCGTGGCGACGGCGGAGGTGTGTGCATGGTGAAAGAGCACTCTTTCCTTCGCCAAATGGGGCCGTATAACAATGAATGGGGTAGGTGGCTCAATTCAGTCGGCTTGTGGATTTGAGAATCCAGGTTCGATTCCCAAATCCGATAAACAATTTTCGTCACATTAAAAAATACCCCTGTGGCTCCTCCTCCACTTCTTGGGGCCGTGATATCACGGTTGGTAACGACTTTTGTAAAATTTTTACAGGTCAGCTGTCAATTTTACAAACTCGTTGCTACAGTAATAATTATTTATGAGATATCATTTAAACCAATTTTTTTTTTAAATCAGAAAGAAATTGCCTAAATTCCGGACCAATTTCAGTATAGAAATTAGATTTTTATCAAAACAGTCAAATAAAGTACGTATCCAAGGATACAACGAATATAACAGTCTGGTAAAGACTTCACTTGACTGTTTTGTATTTTACCTGACTGTTTTTTGTTTTTTTTTTGTAACATTGGTCTGCTGTCAATACAATTCATATGAAAAAAAATTAACAATTTGAATTATTTATGATTAATTACTGATTAAATTAAACGGTTTCAGAAAAAATAGTATACATAATACGTCAGAAATAGTATATTATATAATAAGACAGGAAAGTGATATTTTACTTGACGAAGTGGTTGTTTGAAATAATTTTAATCTGATAAGTTACGTAAAAACACTTTCCTGACGTAGTATGTATACTATTTTTTCTGAAACCGTTTAATTTAATCAATATTTAATCATAAATAATTCAAAATGTTTAATTTTTTTATATGAATTGTATTGACAGCAGACTACGTATCCAAGGTTACAACAAAAATAACAGTCAGGTAAAATCTTTACCAGACTGTTTTGTACTTTACCAGACTGTTATTTTTGTTATAGCCTTGGATACGTACTTTACTTGACTGTTTTAGTAAAAACCTACTTTCCATACTAAAATTGGTCAGGAAGGTAGGCACTTTTTTGCTGGTTTCAGAATGTGTTTTTACTTGACTCAGTTGTTTAAAATACTCACCCTGCGGCCTTGTATTTCAAACAACCGCTTCGTCAAGTAAAATATCACTTTCCTAACTTATTATGTAATATACTATTTTTTGAAACCGGCAAGAAAGTGCCTACTTTCTTGACCAATTTTAATATGAAAAGTAGATTTTTACAAAAATGCTCATGTAAAATACGTACCCAAGGTGACAACAAAAATAAAAATAGAAATAAATAACTATATATCATCTCGCCTTTTACCCATTACTGGATGTGGCACCCTGCCGAAACAGATCTCGGTAAGTGATATATTTATGCAGTTACCAGCCGTCAAATCATGGCCCCCAAAGATGTTAGTGGAGGGGGTGCCACAGGGGTAATTTTTAATTTGGTGATAATGTTTTTCGACTGTGGCGATCGAACCAGGGTTCTCAAGATCCACAGGCCGACTTGGTACCACTGAGCCATCACACCACACAACAAAAATAACAGTCTGGTAAAGTGCAAAACAGCCTGATAAAGATTTTACCTGACTGTTTTGTATTTTACCTGACAATTTTTTTTTGTTACCTTGGATACATAGTCTCAGCGGATTAAAATACTCGGCCTGCTGTTTCGTATTTCAAACAACCGCTTCGTCAAGTAAAATATCACTTTTTTGACTTATTATGTAATATACTACAGGGTGATCAAAAGGAATTGTTATAGTTGGCAATACAATTCCAGAGATCTTTTTATTTCACAGTTGGCACAACGTCAGATAAAGGCGGAAATGCTATTTGACATTTCTAATAAATACTTTTTAAGTAATAGAAATACTTTAGATATAAATGTAATAATAAATGTACTCAAATTTTAATTTTAAATGTCACTGTCAACAACAGGAAATGAATTTATGTATCAGGCTTACCAATTTCAAGTAGTTTTTTTTATTGCCAACTGTAACAATTCCTTTTGATCACTCTGTATTTGACACGACATTTGTAACTGACTGAGTAACAAATCAAATAATTTAGAAACGTTTGAGAGGAATAAATAAACGAAAAAAACATATGAAGATATTTTGCAAATACCTTAAACCCTCATTTTAATTTTCTTCTCATTTCCTATCTATTTACAGACAACTCAATTAGACCCGCATCTAATTAAACAACCTCTCACAAAATAATTACACGTAAAATAGATTTGAAAATCAAATTAAATACGAAGAAAAAAACAACAAAATCATTCTCATTTCTCCACATTGTCGTACTGAAGTAATTCGCAATTTGAAATGTGCTACAGTAAATCTAAAATTGATTTACTCTTTTCGCACCTGGAACCAAAGACGTCCTGAGGGACTCTGTCAGAGGCGACTCGAACGGAAGAGAACCGTACTCATTCATCAAGATTAGTGAACGAGAGATGAAGTGTGTGTGAAGTAAATCTGTCATTAATTTGTACGAAGCGGGTATATTGTTTTTTAGATTGATACTGCTGGCTTTAAAATATTTTTAATTTGTTATTATACGAAGGCAGGGTGGAAAGTCTCTGAAAATGAAACAAGAAATGATTTATTTTGTCAAAACATATTTTATTTCTCAACATAATCTCCTTGTATCTCGATACACTTCGTCCAACGTTTTTCTAATTTTTCGATCCCTTCCAAATAATACGATTTTGGCAATCCTTCGAAATAGGCATTTGTCTCAGCGATGACCTCATCGTTGAAGCCAAATCTCGTTCCGCCGAGCCATTTCTTCAAGTTTGGAAATAGATAAAAATCGAAGAGAGGGCCAAATCTGGAGAATATGGTGGATGACGAACCAATTCATAGCGCAATTCATGCAATTTTGCCATTGCGACTGCGGACCTGTGCGCCGGTGCGTTGTCCACAATGCGGCACCCATCTGGCAGATAGCTTTCTCATATCCAAAAATGTATGCAAAATGTTCCGCACCCGTTCGGTTGAGATGCTCATAGCCTCAGCCAGCTCGTGCACTTTAACTCGCCGATCGTCCATTATCATACCATGGATTTTATCGACGATTTCTGGTGTTGTAACCTCAATTGGACCACCAGAACGTTCGGCGTCCTTTGTGGTCATACTACCACAACGAAAATCAGTAAACCACTTGTGAGTCGTTCCAATCGATGGTAAGGAGTCTCCATAATGTTTCACAAGCGATGCTTTGGTTTGCGTAATGTTTTTTCCACGCAAGAAATAATGTTTAATCAAGACGCGAAATTCACTTTTTTCCATGTTTTCAAAAATCTTCAAGGTTGCTTGCTTTCGATGGGTGTCAAAACAGAACTGAATGACATAGCAGTCTGAAAATTTTAATGCGTTCTAGTTAAAGATGGTGCATGACAAATGTCACATGAGATTTGCGATTGTGGCGCCATCTGTTTTATTTTTCAGGGACTTTTCACCCTGCCCTCGTATTTATATATATATATATATATATATATATATATATATATATATATATATAAATATTATGATGTGCTAGGATGAAAATGTTTGGCGAAGATTCTATTAAATAATTTTATGTCCTTTATGACAAATTTCTCCTAAAATCAATTTGCATGTCATTATTTGTAATCTGATATTTTTTGATGTTCAATAAAATATATTATCACATTTTTAAGCTGCAAACAATGTCCAAATTTATGGCTGTGTCCGTTATCTTTCTGATAACAAAATTATATATTAGTTACACAGATCTAGGGATATTTTTAATTATAAAACATCTGGCTCATCGATAAACAAATCGGCAAATCACAGAACATGTACTTGAATCTTATCACTGGATTAAATTGTGTGTATTATGAACATTATTGCCCAAATTATTTGCCGAAAAAACTATTTATTTTTGATTAATTCTAGAATAGCTATTTACATAACTAGTGCGCGAATGCTGCAAATAGCGTCTTCGAGCACGAGTTTTGTACAATGCGTTTATAGAGCTAGAAGTACACCGAAATAGAAAAATACCATTTTTGTCTTCCTAGCTCATTATTGATTATTATTATAGGCAATCGTAGCTCAGTGGATAAAAGCGAGGTAAAACTTGCGTTTCTTAATTAGTAAGCAAAAAGTCGTACGTTCAAATCTCACTGACTTCTACTTATATCCAAAAAATACGATTGTGTCTGAGTGGTTCGGATTACATTATAATCTGTAGGCCCCCTGTACTGTAATTGGGCTTTGCTTTCTGTTGTGCAGAGCACAGATCATAATATACTACTATAGATAAGAAACTGCCATGTTACGCACTGGGACTGTATTTTGCGCCATCTGAGTAGTGGAAGTCAAACTAAAGTCATGTTTATAGGCAACCCGATTTGCATATTTCGACAGATTGTAATTTTTATTATTATTTTATATTTATTTAAACTACATCAAATAAAAATTCATTATTACAATATAAATATTTATTGAAATATTCTCTTGTATACAATTTATTTATAATTTGAACTGTTTCAATCGCAGTTTTATCCAACTCTTGTGAACTTGAAAATATATCATGACTTTCTCATCTAAATATTATTTATTATATGATCACTTACTTGTCAGTAGCATTGCAGTTTTTTATACATCAATTGATATTAGTTGATGACATTAATTATATGAAATAATTTCACAAATAAAAATTAATTGGGTATTTGATAGGTTAAAAAATTTGAAATATATACAAATGACAACTACAGGAACAATCTAGTAACCAATGATTGCCGATATTGTAGTTACCTAAAATGAATGTCTTCACATAACATGGCCAACTTCATTGAATTGCGCTTCGCTTATTATGGCCGTTTCATTCCATCGTTTTGCCATATAAAAATTTGTCGTGAGTTTTTTACAGTTTTGGTACGTCAAGTAGTGCCATCTAGTGCTTTTTATTTCAATTAAAGGAAAATGACAACGCTGTCATGTTACAAAAGCAACTTTAAAATATTTGAAAACTGAAGTTTATGTGATCAAACCAAATTCATTTAATGGAACTGGGTATTTTATTTATACTTTCAGTATTATTAAATATTATGACTAGTATTCTGAGCTTTCGACTAAAGTGATTAGCTAGTGTAGACTAAATTAATTTCATTTGGCAACGTAGCATTATCTGTCACTTGAGATAAATAATGCCGCCATATTGTCTACCTATTTAAAATTTTTGAAGTATTTATAGGTCAAAAGAAGGAAGTATTATTGAATTATTGGTGCCAACGGTTAGTATTTTACTGTAAAGATTGTATGATAATAAATATACAATGACTAGACTTGTTTTTAATATTTTTTCAATCAATGCAATCGGCAGTATTTTCAAATTTAGTTACGACGTATCTCGTTAGAGGCGCTAGTTGACGTACCCGCTCTGTAAATTTGAAACTAAGAACTTTAATGACATATGAAACGGCCATAATAAGCGTAGCGCAATTTAATGACGTTGGCCATGCACATAAAGACTATTAGCGCCATTCCTTAGCTGAAAGTCTAACTATAAACACAGTCCCATGGTTACCTATATAACTTTCCGCTGCCTGGTGCAGAGTAACAAATAAATAAATTAATTAATACCAAGGATACGAGGTACATTATTTAGTTCATAATACTCGACCCAAAAACAAATAACTATTTTTGTAGAAATTATTGTTCGATTCTTTTGTAATTTTGTTTGAATCAGAATCACAAATTTAGTTATTTTTTAAATCAAATTTGACAGTTCATAGTATATCATTTGTTAATCTTGTTGTCAACTCGGAAAATTGTCACGAAACATGTGAAAATGTCGTGATACAATTTTCTTTCTCTGCATATTTATCACAACTGTTATATCTATATATTACGCGCAATTCTATTCTCGTACATTTCTGCATTTGTAGATTGTTAATAAAATTAAAATAACAAGAAATTGCAACTTGAAATGAATGCATTTTATATGAAGTTTATTTGAATTAGAGAATTTCATTTGAAACTTGGGAATTCATTAAACGATAATTACAAAATATCTAATTAAAATGTTCATTTTCTTTTATACTACTCGTATGAAGATTAATTAATATGAAGACAAAAGATATTTAATTATAATGAAATTACTAGTTAAATAAATATTGTGAATTTGAGAACCGGGGTTCGAATCTCACAGCCAACAAACAATTTTCACCACATTAAAATTACCCCTGTGGCTCTCCCGCCACTAACATCTTTGGGGGCCGTAATTTATCGGCTAGTAACCACATTTCACGCGCATAAATATATCACCGAGATCTACTACGGCAAAGTTACATTACAAATTATTGCAATGTTAATGTAATTTTATTTATTTTGGAATTATTATATTCTATTGCCAGATCTTAGCCTCATCACAATTTGTCTAATATGAGGAAGAAACTGGAGAATTATTTTCTAATTTATCCAACTCTCGAGTTATACAGAGTGATCAAAAGGAATTGTTACAGTTGGCAATAAAAAAAACTACTTGAAATTGGTAAGCCTGATATATAAATTCATTTCCTGTTGTTGACAGTGACATTTAAAATTTAAATTTGAGTACATTTATTATTACATTTATTTCTAAAGTATTTCTATTACTTAAAAAGTCAAAATTCTATTAGCTGTCAGACTCCTGACATAACCTATTTGTATTTATTAGAAATGTCAAATAGCATTCCCGCTTTTATCTGACGTTGTACCAACTGTGGAATGAAAAAATCTCCAGAATTGTATTGCCAACTATAACAATTCGTTTTGATCATCCTGTATTTAAATAGATTATTTTTTAACTTAGTTGTTGAGGTCGATTCATCCAACCTAAAAGATTTTTGAACTGGGTTCATATCGATTGATTACTTATTAATGTATTCTTGAAAGTTGTTTCCAAAATTTGTTTGTGTACTTCTGTATCTGAAATGGAACTAAATCGATTTTTTCACACATTTTACTTGACGCGTTGACAGTTTTAAATAATTATTTGACAACTACCTATCATTTGTCACAAACAAAAAAGCACCTACAGAGATTATTCCCGGGAATAATCACAAGAGCTCTATTCTCAATATAATAATGACAGGATTGGTTAAAACGCAGACGCGAAATAGACCACGGGCGTGTGACGTCATCAAATTTAGATGTGCTCCGTAACTGTCAAAAGGGTGACTCTCACATCAGTATTAAATGTACGATTTAGACTATATAGATAGAATATATTTTTAACAAGTATATGTGCATATAATTCAAAAAGTGACAAGTTTCTATTCTGTGCATCATTTTTTGCATGACAAAGTGTGTGATTTATTTTATCAAGTGAAACGTAATTTGAAGATTGTGTCGCGAGTGCATACTTTTACAATTTTATAGTGTTTATATATTTAATATATAGAAAATAAATGTTTAATAGTTATTTTTATAACAAGTGCCGAAAAAGACTCGTTACGTGCAAGTGCAGAATTTAACTTGTAACAACTGTGTTAATAATATATACAAACAATAAACATTATGTATTCCACTTACTCTTTAAATAAAACCATTTATCGATATATTTTACTTTGTTCGGTTCTTTTTATTAGTTGTCTACAGATTAGATATACTGCAAATTAAGGTTACATTTATAAACGTCAAAATATACTACTGCATATTTACTAGCGCTGGTTCACCGTATCTTCTTCTTCCATAAGCGTCTGTGGTCAAAATATGAATTCCGCGCTCGGCGCGAAATTTAAATCGCTGTCAAAACAATATTCTTTTGACAGTTACGTAATGAAGCACTTTCCGCACTAGTGTTTCTTTGCTTTCGGAAACGCACTTGGTCTGCATTCATCTACTTTCCATACGTAACCAAGGCAATTATGGTTACGTAATAACAAAGAAATCGCACAGTTGTAGGAAAAAACAATTTTATATGTTTACTTCATAGTGTAAAGCCAAGTAATTACTATAATATACAATAGTGTTACTTTTATTGATGTTTGAACAGTTCATTTTAGGTTAACATTTTCCAAATCAACTAATGTTAATTTTTTAATATTTTACTGTAGTATTTAATTTGTTTCATTTTGAGAAACGTCAAAAAATAATCAGAGAAAAATTATTCTTTTTTGTAAGTTTCTTTGCATACCTATCGCCTCTAAAGATTGTTCAATAAACATTACTTCTTATTCGAAATGAAATATTAATTTAAAGTTATTATTACGAATTCTATAATCAATTTAGTTTTTATTAAATTCTGAAACTTCAAAAGAACTGATTAGTCTTTCTCTCATCTTAAAGAAGTGGATGAAAATATTAATTGAGTATTCAATTTTACAATCGAACTAAACTAACTATTGGCACTGAAAACAGCGTGGAAATCTTTTTATTGGAAACTGAATTATTCATTTTTGCTCTTCGAAGTTTTTATTCGACTGGTAAACTTTGAATGTTGCAAAGCTCACTCTAATTGGACTTGTTGTTGGTATTCTTTGAATTAGAATATGTACGAAGCTTTTTTATCCTAGGTCAGGAAAATAAACTTCATTTATTTGTGCGTACTGTAGACAGAGCATAATAATTGTGTTTTTTAATTAAATAGAAGTAAATCAAAGGTTTCAATGTAAATTAAACTCAAGTGTATTTTGTAATAAAAATACAAATACAAGGCGAGTTTTTAAAGTAAATACCGTTTTGTAATTTTGTCCCTGCACAGTGAGGCAAATCGGGATTTTACTGTTCAAAAATCGGTGGAGACCTTAATATCCATCGGATCTGGATAATTTTTTTTTTAAATTAAAGATAATTAAATTCCCTACCCATCTATCGAGGTAGATTTTTAAGTGACTCTGTCAAATTTGATTAACAACATAATAAACTGTCAAAAAAACTGTAAAAAATATTAAAAATTTAAATAAAAAATAAATAAATATATCATCACGCCTTCTACCCATTACTGGACAATACCTGAACAAATAGAAGAAAAATAGATATCAAAATTGACAGCTGTCAACAGTGGCGTACCTAGAACATTTGCCGCCCAGGGCGGTCTCCAATTTGCCGCCCGTTCAAAGTCAATCAAATGGTGGTTTTTATAAATTAAAAAAAATAAATATAAAATAAATATATAATCACGCCTTCTACCCATTACTGGGTGTGGCACTATGCCGAAGCAGATCTCGGTAAGTGATATACTATATTGCGCGTGAAGTGCGGTTACTAGCTGTCAAATCACGGCCCCCAAAGATGTTAGTGGTGGAGGAGCCACAGGGGTAGCTTTTTAAATTATGAAAATGGTTTGTTCCCTGTGGGAATCGAACCAGGGTTCTCAGGATCCACAGGCCGACTTCATACCACTAGCCACCTCATTAAAAATGTATTCAATGAAAATTAATTTATTATTAGATTATTTTTATATATTACAGCAACATGACAGATTTTACAAAGCTATTGACAGATGTCAACTTTATATTATGTTGAGAATAATTACAATACGGATTTAATGAATTGATTAGTAATTTAGTTAGGGTTTCTTAAAACAGGGAATCCGTATTGTAATTATTTTCTACATAATATAAAGTTATGTACGTTGAAGAAAGAAAATGAGTGGTAAGTGAAAAGAAATGATGTGATTGAAGGTTTGTTGTGTGATAATAATTTCGAGTGTAATAAATGAATGAGTTTATATGGAGTGATCTATGAAAGTGGTTGAAGTGAGGGTGGTATGTTTGGATGAAAATGTTTGACGATGACTGGTTGTTTGATGGGTGTGATGAGTGAATGTTCTATGAGTGATTTTAGGGTTCGTGCTACCCCATTTGTTGGGATATAGCGTGAAGATATGTATGTATGTATGTATGTATAATATAAAGTTGGCATCTGTTAATAGCACGAGCAAAACGAGTGCTTTAATTTGCGCGAATGGTGCAAATGACATCTTCGTGCACGAGTTTTGTACAATGTTTTCTGTAACGAGCAAAAATTATATAATTGATAGTGAGAAAATTTATTAAATTTTAAGCGTGAATTTATATTGACAGTTTAGTATGACATTTGCTATTTGAAAACAAATTGTTTATTTTTCTCGTAAAGTTTGTTAAAATATGTCTGATTGATGGCGTTATAAGCTAATGTGTCTACTTCTTTTATAAATTCCTTAAAATGTGTGTATATAGTACAGCGTTGTAATTGTAAAAATTTGGAACCATAAAAATGGGCGTTTTTTCAATTACTTTGCGCACTAGTGCACAAAATCAAACTTTCCATCGGTTTCCAAGGTAATGTAAACGTTATTTTGAATGATGCGAGTACAAAAAATAATATTCTCTGTTTCGGCATTAAAATAACATATTCTCGCCCACATATAATAATAATAATAATAATAATGTATTTATTTAATAGCTTGGCTAATACATAACATTGAACAAAATTTAAACTCAAATATATATATTGATGCTAAAATAAGCTTCATTCTTATTGATTTTTGGTGACATATTGTTATCATACTTTGGTATAACTGCATTAAATACATAAAATATCTAGACAACATACAAAATAAAAACACATTTTATACAAATATATAGTTAACGGATAAAATCAATCGGTAGCCATTATCGTCAATATAAATATTTTACCAAAAATTTCCATTAATGTAGATTGTAGAATAAGATCAAATAAAACAAAAGACAAAATGTCTATTGCGAAGTGGAATTGAGTCTTAATAAATAAGAAAAATAGGAAAAAAAATCCATCACTTGTCTCATAATTCCTATTTTTCTTATTTATTAAGACTCAATTCCACTTCGCAATAGACATTTTGTCTTTTGTTTTATTTCAATAGCTGTCAAGCAGTTTGCGATTTTGTCGGTAGATGGCACCACGAGTAGCTTCATAGCTCTCATGTCATGTTACCGTTGTAGATAGGTTAACATCAGTCAGTTCAGCTAAGTCGGTATCACAATCCACTATTTCCTAGTTGATCTAGTTGGATAAATGATCGCACCATACTGATGAGTCCGGAAGGACGAAACGCGTCTATGGTTAAAGCTGAACTGACTAGCCGTTTGTTGATGACCTGAGAAGTTGATGCAAACGTGCTGTAAAAACCTCTGTGGAATTATGAGACAAGTGATGGAAATTTTTTTTCCTATTTTTCTTATTCATAACATCAAACTAAATTCTTATTTTTGTTACAGATTCGATATCTTCCAAGGGCGTCGCAATTCAGCAGCTGGTAATCAAGATCTGCAGTTGCAGAGTTACTTCATTTGAAATTAAGTAAGTAATACATTTTATCTTTCAAAAACAAGCACAGATCATAGCTCCCTTCCTTTCTTTTCTTTTTAAATTTGTGGTAAGAGAATTGAGCATAAGTAATTTGCGATGTATTGAGCATTGAAACGTACTCGTATGTTGAATGAATGATTAATGCAAAAGGTGTATAGGAGTGATTGGAGGTTTGTTACGTGATGAATTATTCCCAGAGTGATGAATAAATGAGTTTGTATGGTAGGAACTATGAATGTAGTTGAAGTGAGGATGGTGCGTTAGGATGCACAAGCTGCTCGTCACCTTTATTATAGCTAGGGCCAAAAATGAAAAGCACATGGCAATAGGCTATTCCCACAGAACGGTGTTTAAGGTAGTACTAGCGTGAAACAAATTTTTGCAGATTTGAATGATATTTGGCGCACGTAAACATTGGATAGTCATACACATCCTGTTAAAATATGAAACACATTCATCGTCTGTGAACAAATATATTCGCTTGTAAAGTTGAGTTCTTATACACGGGGCTTATGGCGATCATCACTCAGAATAGCACATATTTGGTTTGTGTACCTCTAAAATTTTGCAGTTTCATTTGAAAAACTAGTATGATGTTCTAGAACTATCCATGTATATTGTATCAGAAGAAGAAAGTTTTTTATCGTTTAGTAATGTATATATAGCCATGCAAAGCCTTGTTTTAACGAAAAATTAAGAATCCCAATTTATAATGGCAACACCACACGGTGGTATGGTATTTGAAAATTCACTAGACCAACAACCTGTTAACAATTCATGATATTCAAATCATAATAGGTATAAAACACTTATTTTGTTTAATTTTTACATTTTTTGGAGCGTCAGTTTAGCCACTCGACAACCGATGGCACCACCGTCACACTAGTACTACCTTAAACCGTGTAATATCATTAAAATTTTATAAATTCTGATATTTTAATGATTTTCTAAATCGCACAGTTGTAGGAAAAATGTTGTTTATAACACAGCACGTTATATGAAATAAAAAGGTTACGTGCTCGTGCTGATCAAAATTCTGCACTTGCACGTAACAAGCCTTTTTGGCACTTGTTATAAAAATAACTATTATACGTAGATTAATATATAAGTAAAAAAAAATAAATAAAAAATATATATCATGCCTTCTACCCATTACTGGGTGTGGCACTCTGCCGAAACATAAGCTATACAAGATTAGCAGTCTTGAGAACTTGCTTTTCCACCGCCATTTTGTTACGCTTTTCACCAAAACTCAAAGAAAGGACACAACACAATTTAAATGTCAAAAAAGAAAACCAAAAAATTATTCCAGAAATTATTAAAAGAAAGTAGTAATATACTCTTTGTCGACTATTATTTTAAAGATTATTTTTTGACGATTCTCAAAACCAATGAAATGCTTCATTGTATGTCACGAGTCTGCGTTTTAACCAATCGATTTAGTTCCACTTCAGATACAGAAATACATCAACAAATTTTGGAAACAACTTCCAAGAATACATTAATAAGTAATCAATCGATATGAACCCAGTTCAAAATCTTTTAAGTTGGATGAATCGACCTCAACAGCTGAGTCAAAAAAATAATCTAATTAAATATAACTCGAGAATTGGATAAATTAGAAAATTATTCTCCAGTATCTTTCTCAAACTTGTTGCAATTTGGCAACAGGTTTTCGAAAGATCTGTCAAATTATTTTCAATTTATTCTCACTCTCTTGTTATATTATTACTAAGAAATACTGAGCCAGTATTTATTATTTGTAACAAATGGAGGTAGATAATCCTTTTCGCGTGAAATGTGGTTACCAGCAATCAAATAATTATTTCATAAATGAGTAACGTGTCTAAAACATGTGATAAATATTTTTGGAAAATCTGAAAATAACATGCAATAAGATCTGAGTGAAACTTCAAAGATGTTTTCGAATGATTTTGTCTTCATTTTGACATGACAAGTGCAGTTTGTTTAATATCAAGTTATATTTTTGCCAATTTATTTTTAAACAAATATTTGAATTATGCGTGTCAAATTTAACAAACAAATCGTGTCTCCCACATAAATTAAGATATAAAGAATTATATTTTGGCAAATACGAACTCTTATTTTATAAGTTTACATTTTATTAGTCAAGATATGAAGATTTCTTGTAATTTAATTATTTTTAAGTTAGTTGTGTGTCAAGATTCTAAAGTGATCTTTTTTGGCAAAATCTGTGAGGCTAAATAATTCAAAATGTTTAAATTTTTTGATATGAATTGTACTGACAGCAGACTACGTATCCAAGGTTACAACAAAAATAACAGTCAGGTAAAATCTTTACCAGACTGTTTTGTACTTTACCAGACTGTTATTTTTGTTGTAGTCTTGGATACGTACTTTACTTGAGTGTTTTTGTAAAAACCTACTTTCCATACTAAAATTGGACAGGAAAGTAGGCACTTTCTTGCCAGTTTTAGAATAGTTATTTATGTATCATGGGTGAAAACAGGTGTTTCTTGCCCGCGGCATGATTATTTGCAAGAGGCGCAAAGCGCCGAGGGCTAATAACATGCTCAGGGTCAGAAACGCTAATTTCACACGTGATACATACAATATTTTATAATAAAAATAAATAAATATATCATCACGCCTTCTACCCATTACTGGGTGTGGCACTCTGCCGAAGCAGATCTCGGTAAGTGATATATTTTGCGCGTGAAGTGCGGTTACCAGTCGTCAAATCACGGCCCCCAAAGATGTAAGTGGTGGAGGAGCCACAGGAGTAGTTTTTAAAATGGTGAAAATTGTTTGTCGCCTGTGGGAATCGAATCTAGGGTACCAGGGTTCTCAGGATCCACAGGCCGACTTCATACCACTGAGCTAGCCACCCCATAAATTAAAAAATAACATTTCATTATATGTTCAAAAGATGAAAATATGTACATAAGTCAAAATGACATTTTGCAGAATCAGGTATTCACAATAAACAAAAATTGTCATTTTATTTATGTATCCGTAGAAATTATTTTTGATGTTCCTAGGGTCAAAATGAAGTGTTTAAGCCTGCTTTTTAGGGTTAAAACACATGATTTTTCAGTCCGATTGTACATAAAAAATAATTTTATATTCGTTGAATACAAACTCAATATGCTTTCTTATCTAAAAACTGCACATTTTTGTTCACATGTCTAAAGCGAGACCTCGTAATGTAAAAGTAAATATGAATATCTAAAAGGGCCATTACTAAGTATCCGGTAGTACGCCTCCCAGTTCCAGGGGCGGAATTGTTTGTATTTGTCTACAATTACTCTACAAAGTTACAGTAAACAAAAGTACAGAAAAATCAATATTTGTTTATTGCTCAATGTAGGACATGAATATTTACTTATAAATTTGATTTTGCTACATTTCAAGCTCTGGAACCATAGTTTAACAGCTATTAACCGCATTTTATGCGTCTCTAACAAGTTTAAATTAAATTAATCAGGATCTGCAACAGCAGATTTATCTCAAACTAGTTGTAAATATAGCCAATTACATGCTTAATCCAACGGTGAAAACTGCATGTTTCTATCTTTTTTCAAAAAATGTTAATTTGTAAAATAAAAAGTTATACGGGACGCTCACCCATCCAAACAGTACCTTCTCTCATTGTTGCTTAACTTGCCTGATCGCCCGGCGACGCGTGTAACCGCTCGGCCACGGCTGCAATAGTTCGATGGCCGAGCGGTTACACGCGTCGCCGGACAATCAAGATAGTTAAGCAACATCGAGAGTAGGTACTGTTTGGATGGGTGACCGCTTCGTATAACTTTTTTAATTTTGTAGATTACTATTTTTTGAAAAAAGATAGAGACATGCAGTTTTCAACATTGGATTAAGCATGTAATGGGCTATATTTTGAACTAGATTTGAGATGGATCCGCAGTTGCAGATCTTAATTTATTTAATATTTTCATGTTTAAACTTCAATATTTCAAAAATTAAAATATATTGAGGTATGCGGTTTTCACTATTGTATTAAGCATATCTTTTTAACTAGTTTTGAGATAAATCTAAAGTTGCAGATCCTGATTAATTTTGAATTTGCATTTCCAAAGACATATTAATTTGTAAATGGAATGTACCCTTAATACTTTTGAAAAACTTTAAAGTAAAATATCTCTAAAACTGTACAAAACAGTGTAAAAATAACAAAATACATATTTATTATATATTGTTCTTCCGCATCTATTGAATTATTGTTGTGCGTGTGTTTTTAACTCAAGCTATTTTAAATTAATTCTCAGAATAATTCATTTATTTAACTTCGGCACTTAAGAAATTAAAATCATGGAAATAAGTACTGTTTATTGATATAAGTCAGTTTTAAAATTATTAAAAATTCCCGCAGGACACAATTTCAAACACAAGTTCAGAATGTAATACGTCATAAGAGAAACAAACTTTAAAAACACGAAGATACAGGGTCGTACTCAAAATAATATTTTAGGAAGGCACTTTACTAGTGTCAGTAGATAACTAAACTTGAATTTTAGATTGGTTAATTTCATTCTAGGTTGATATATATATATATATATATATATATATATATATATATATATATATATATATATATATATATATATATATATATATATATAAATAAATATATCATCACGCATTCTACCCATTACTGGGTGTGGCACTCTGCTGAAGCAGATCTCGGTAAGTGATATATTTTGCGCGTGAAGTGCGGTTACTAGTCGTCAAATCACGGCCCCCAAACATGTTAGTGGTGGAGGAGCCACAGGGATAGCTTTTTCAAATTATGAAAATTTGTCGCCTGTGGGAATCGAACCAGGGACCTCAGGATCCACAGGCCGACTTCATACCACTGAGCTAGCCATCCCATATATATATATATATATATATATATATATATATATATATATATATATATATATATATATATATATATGTAATTCTGTTCTTCGTAATTAATAACACAATATATCTATAAACATATAAACTTATTACCTAAAGAATCAATTTTAAATGTCCTTAATCTATCTTTGAAAATATCTTTTCAATATTTATAAACAGATTTGACAGTTGTCATGTATAAAACAAAATAAAAAATATGAAGCCTTGTCTGAACAATAGGTAACATAGGTTTCATATTTATATATATATATATATATATATATATATATATATATATATATATATATATATATATATATATATATATATATATATATATAAAAATTTTAAAATCATATTCCGATAACCAAATTGTAATAAGTTTATTTTAAAAAATTTTGAAAATATTGTATGCCAATATTTATATAAATATTTATAATTTAGGGTTAAAACACATAGCTCTGTCTCCGGATCGCGATTATTGTTCAAATTATGTATGTTTCATTTAGTTCAGCTGATGGCGATCGTTTTGAATAATTCACTTTTTAATTCAATATTTTAGTTATAATACGTTACATTTAAACAATTTTTTAACATTGTTGTAACTCAATTACAATTATTATTGATTATGTGTTAAATATTTTTTTAAATGCCGTACTGTCAGGCAGAGCTGAGCAAGCTACTTAAAAAAAGTAGCTAAGCTACAGCTACAGCTATTCGTTAAAAAAGTAGCTGAGCTACAGCTATAAGCTACATTTTGTAAAATATAGCTAAGCTACAGCTAAAAGCTTTCATTAAAGTAGCTGTTAAATTTTAAAGCTACTTTTTCAATGATTGTGAATTATTAAATTTGCCATTGTCATATGATCAGTTGATCAGTCTTTTGTTATAATGACTGTTAATAAATATCAAAAATCGCAAATGAACAAATGTACTTTTAATTTGTTATGCTATAATTCTTATTTATAGCGGAATAAATTAACAGTCACATTAACAGAAGACTCCTAAACAGTCAATGTTTAGTTCATCTAATATTTAATACAAAACTAGGATAGTTAAGAACAAGTGAAAAATAAAATATGTTAATAGATTTTAAACTATATAATAACTTGTTATCCTACGGTTATAGAAAACAATCAAGAAGGTACAATTCAAATACAAAACAAAAATTAATAGGTATTTCTTAATGAACACTGGTAGCTTTAAGCTACAAAAAGTAGCTTTGGGCTACAAAAAGTAGCTTTGCAAGTAGCTTCAGTTGTTATAACAATATTTTTAATCTAAAAAAAAACATAGCTCGCTACAAGCTACAGCTATATTTTTTTCACATTTAGCTAAGCTACAGCTACAGCTAAGGTAAACGTAGCTAAGCTATAAAAGTAGCTAGCTACTGCCCAGCTCTGCTGTCAGAATTGCCTATTGTATTATCGATCTTGTGTAGATATATAGCTTTGTTTTAATTAAAGGGATGAAAACGCCTTTATTGTTTTGAATCTACGTCACTGGTGGTGTTGAACGTGTGGACATATTTATTTTGATAGCATCAGCAAAGTTATGCATCGGTAATAGAAGTAAAATAAGCAAACAAACTGAAATAAACACTGTGTTTGCAATTTGTCGTTGCAGTAAAATGCATTTGCAGTTTAAATTAGAGAAATATTCGCTGTTTTACATAAATATAACATCGCAAAACAGAAGATGAATATTGTGTTGGCAGCATGGGTAGCTCTGTCTCCGGATCGCGTCATGTTTAATTCTATTTTCGAGAATATGCTAATCCACAAATATTTGATTAACTTATATATTATTATTATTATGGGATGGCTAGCTCAGTGGTATGAAGTCGGCCTGTGGATCCTGAGAATCCTGGTTCGGTTCCCACAGGCGACAAACAATTTTCATAATTTCAAAAGCTACCCCTGTGGCTCCTCCACCACTAATATCTTTGGAGGTCGTGATTTGACGACTGGTAACCGAACTTCACGCGCAAAATATATCACTTACCTAGATCTGCTTCGGCAGAATGCCACACCCAGTAATGGGTAGAAAGCGTGATGATATATTTATATTTATATATTTTATTTACAAAATATAAATTCTGAATAATCATCTTCACATAAAATGGAGGATATGATTGAAAGTTTGTTGCGTGGACGAAAGATGCGACGGCTTTATATAAAAAGTATTATGAATATGGATGGTGTGCGAAAGTAGGAATGTTTGCCGGGGATTAATTGTAAGATAAATTTAAAGAATGTTTCTTTGGTTCGTGTTACTATAAAATTCTGGGACTCAAATAATTGAGATGTTTGTATTTTTGTGGTACTTTTTCATTATCTGGTTGAAGGCACAGCAAATATAAATATTTTAAATATTACTTATTACTTTAATCGATTAAATAATATTTATTTATAATTATATTTTTTGACATACGAATTTTGCACCAATAAAAATACTTTTCTTTAAGGTTGGCGTTACTTATTCTATGTGATGTGATGGCTGTCAGATGTGAAGGTATTGTCATTGTTCAAGAATTACTTTCCAAGACATTTTAAATACTATTTGAGTAAAAACGCAGTGTATTTATTAAAATACAGATATATTTAATCGTATTCTACTTGCATTACTATTTGATAGTGATTAAAACTGATACAAAAAGGATGCCAGTTGCAAGCAAACATCATGGCGTGTAGTAATGTTTTATGATTTAAATATGCATTAAAAATATTTAAAATGATGTTTAATAGACTCGTACGTGTACTGGAAGTCGTGTCTGTTAAACATTTGGCAATAATTTCAAGGAAGGAACACGATGGCAACGATCAAGAATGAGACAGCATTTGTTGGTGAGTACTAGATCTATTGAAAGACACTCATCCTTCCAATAAGCATTCCTAACATTCTTTTCAACCATCATGTTTCCAATACAAATATAAAGTGGTCTTTTTTTTTCTTGTAGTTTGTTCTCCACGTATACTCAGAGCTCATCTCCGCCTGGGTTCTGGGATCTAAACCTGGACACGATGACTACTTCACCAAAGTGCAGCTGCTTTTGATGAGTTAAATAGACTTTATCGGAAGTGATGTGCTGTTGTGACAAAGAGGTGAAGGTGTAAGACGAATGTACATCCAGCTGCTGTACAATGAAACGGAGGAATAGACGTGGGGGGAGAACCTATTTACATCTTAAGAAACAGGTAGAAATATACACTAACATCTCAAAAAAAATTAGTTCACTATAGTGATGCCAATAAAAAATAATGCAAACTTAAAAATAAAAATTACAAATATATCCTAAGAGTAGTTCCGGATTGATATATATTTTGATAGATGGCAGGCAGTTAAGTCAGAATTTTAGAAAATCAATACTTCTGCATTCCGCACTAATTGGCTTGGAATGTGATAGTTAGTTCCTTGTATTGGCGTGGGAACTGGTGGCGCTATTGCTTGAACATCGCCGGCATTTTGTTAAACCTTTTGTCATCAAAGCAGTGTTGCCAGTCTATTACAATTGTAATGCCAATGACACACTGGTCGAGGAGCATGAATGAGCGTCGAGGAACTCATCGATGAAACAACAGAACGCACCCGTCATCGATGAAAAATAGAGGCGCCGCTATTTCCATCGAGGAGTTCTTCGATGAAACGATTGTGTCACATTTCACACGTATTATTGTGTCTCATTTCATGTTAGCGTGGGCGTCATTTTGGTTTTGCTTTGTGCTAATCTTTCGTGTTTGTTTATTTTATCAGTCAGCGTGCGTTCTGTTGTTTTATCGATGAGTTCCTCGACCAGTGTGCCATTGGCATAATGAATGTTTTGATGGTTCGTGTTACCACAAAATTCTAGGACTCAAATAATTGTTTGAAATTTTGTGATACTTTTTCATTGTCTGGTTCAAGGCATAGCAAAAATAAATATTTTAAATATTATTTATTACTTTAATCGATCAAATAGTATTAATTTATAATTCTTTTTTTTATATATATGAATTTGTAACTGTAAAAATAGTTTTTTTTTTAAGTTGGCGCTACTTATTTTATGTGATGTAATGGCTGTTAGTGTTAGCTGTTGTTAAGGTATTGTTATTGAAAATGAGTTTCTGAGACATTTTAAAACTTATTTGAGTAAAAACGCAGTGTTATTTATTAAAATACAGGTATATTTAATCGTATTCTACTTGCGTTACTATTTGATTGTGATTAAAACTGATACAAAATGGATGCCAGTTGCGAGCAAACATCATGGCGTGTAGTAGTGTTTTATGATGTAAATATGCATTAAAAATGTTTAAAATGATGTTTAATAGACTCGTACGTGTACTGGAAATCGTTTCTGTTAATCATTTAGCAATAATTTCAAGGAAGGAACATGATGGCAACGATCAAGTATGAGAAAAATTGACAGCATTTCTTTGTGAGTACTGGATCTCTTGAAAGACACTCATCTTTCCAATAAACATTCCTAACATTCTTTTCAACTATCATGTTTCCAATACGAATATAAATTTATCTTTTTTTCTTATAGATTGTTCTCCACGTATACTCAGAGCTCATCTCTGCGTGGGTTTTGGGGCCTAGACCTGGACAAGATGACCACTTCATCAGAGTGCAGACGTTCCTAACGAGTTAAATAGACTTTATCGGAAGTGACGTGCTGTTGAGACAGAGAGCTGAAGGTGTAAGACGAATGTACATCCAGCTGCTGATGAATGAAACGGAGGAATAGACGTGGAGCAGAGAACCTATTTACACCTTCAAGAAACAGGTAAGAATATATACTAGCATCCCAAAAAATTCAGTTCACTCTAATGATGACAATAAAAAATCATGCAATCCTAAAAATAAAATTACAAGTTTTTCTGAGAGAGTAGTTCCAAAATGCCATATATTTTGATAGATGGCAGTAGCAATCCAGTCAGAATTTCAGAAAATCAATACTTGTTGCATTCCGCACTAATTGGCTTGGAATGTGTTAGTTAGTTCCTTGTATTGGCGTGGGAACTGGTGGCGCTAATGCGTGAATATCGCCGACATTTTGTTAAACCTCTTGTCATAAAAGTAAAATGTCAACATTTGTTGTGATATTGTAAGTTTATCTCAAACTTAAAATTTACATTTCATTAGTACAAACGGGCATTAAAATGATTTTAAAAACATGCACAGTGAAACGTTGCATTATTTTTTGGCCTTTCTATCCTTTGCATTTAAAGCTGTAGCTTCATTGTACTGTTATTAAATTTATTTCCTGTTGTGTAGCGGAGCAAATAAATAATGGAATAAACATAATAAGCTGTTAGTTAAAAAAATATATTCAAATTGCATTAAAAAAATACGAGTGTATCGGAGTAGTTTGGATTCCATTTTAATTTTGATTGAGTTCTTGTTCTACAATTTCTCTAATAATAGATATGTTTCACTTTTAATTTATTGAACCAGATCATTTATTTATTTTGCTGGATTACTTCGCTGATTTTATTTCCTAGAATTACTGTTTCTATTTACTTTGAAGCAATTCACCTCAATAAGTGCATCAGTTTGCTTGATTCAGTTCATTTAGTCATGTTGTATAAATTATGTTAATTGATTTAATTGAATCAAGTGGCAAATGGAATACAGCTTATTATAATTTTGTGAAATGTAAATAAATGCGAGCGTTTGCTGTGAAATTATCATAAGTCCATTTATTCATCATTTAATTCCAAAGTCTACACAATCTTTTAACCTCCATTTTAACTACAAAACTTTAACGTTTTGCTCTATTTAATCTCCATTAAATACGACACATCCCTTATGTTTTATCCACATTTATGCAAGCTCATTTATTCCTCCTACTACTATCATATTAATCTTTTTATTCCTCGGTGATTCCAAGCAATCTTTCATCCTTCATTTGACTTAAAAACAAAAATCCGTTTTGCTCTATTTAATCTCCGCCAAACAAACTCCTTTCGCTTTATCCGCATTCAATGAAGCTCGTTTTTTCCTCCTGTTTCATGCATCCATTGACTGACGATTTGACAACGTAGTTAAACTCCAATATAACCTCTTGTCGACTAACAGTAGTTTGACGCATAAGCTAGATTAGAAATTTTACATGATACGATCAGGTTCTAAAACTGAATAGCCCTAGTCCTGTAGTAGACAGGTGGATTGTTGTTATTATTATGATGGAGTATAAATCGGATGGTTAGGTTAGGTTCGGTTAGGAGTTTTACCGACAGCGTTTGTTGATGAGTACTGGATCTATTGAAAGACACTAATCCTTCGAATAAACATTACTAACATTTTTTCAACCATCATATTTCCAATACAAACATAAATTGATCTTTTTTTCTTATAGATTGTTCTCCACGTATACTCAGAGCTCATCTCCGCGTGGGTTCTGGGGCCTAGACCTGGACAAGATGTCCACTTCACCAGAGTGCAGACGCTCCTGGCGAGTTAAATAGACTTTGTCGGAAGTGTTGTTCAGTTGAGACAGAGAGCCGAAGGTGTAAGACGATTGTACATCCAGCTGCTGGTGAATGTTACGGAGGAATGGACGTGGAGCAGAGAAGCTATTTATTTATACCTTCAAGAAACAGGTAAGAATATATACTAGCATCCCAAAATAATTCAGTACACTCTAGTGATGGCAATAGAAAATATTGCAATCTTAAAAAAAAATATGGAGCGGCTAGCTCAGTGGTATGAAGTCGTCCTGTGGACCCTGAGAACCCTGGTTCGATTCTCACAGGCGACAAACAATTTTAATAATTTCAAAAACTACCCCTGTGGCTCCTCCACCACTAACATCTTTGGAGGTCGTGATTTGACGACTGGTAACTGCACTTCACGCGCAAATTATATCACTTACCGAGATCTGTTTCGGCAGAGTGCCACACCCAGTAATGGGTAGAAGGCGTGATGATATATTTATTTATTATTTATTTATCTAAAAAATTACAATTATTTCTAATAGAGCAGTTCCAGAAATGTCATATATTTTGTTAGATGGCGATAGCAATCAAGTCAGAATTGTATTTTAGAAAATCAATACTTGTTGCATTCCTGCGCTAATTGGCTTGGAATGTGATAGTTAGTTCTTTGTATTGGCGTGGGAACTGGTGGCGCAGGTGAGCGCCGACATTTTGTCAAACTTTAAATTTATGTCTGACTTAAAAAAATAAAATAAATAAATATATCATCACGCCTTCTACCCATTACTGGGTGTAGCGCTCTGCCGAAGCAGATCTCTGTAAGAGATATATTTTGCGCGTAAAGTGCGGTTACCAGCCGTCAAATCACGGCCCCTAAAGATGTTAGTGGTGCGGGAGCCACAGAGGTAGTTTTAAAATGGTGAAAATTGTTTGTCGCCTGTAGGAATTGAACCAGGGTTCTCAGGATCCACAGGCCGACTTGATACCACTGTGCTAGCTACCCCATATTATGTGTGACTTGAATAAATAAAAACAAATCAAGATAAAAGTTAAACATTTGATGCGATATTGTCACTTTACGTCAAACTTAAAATTTACGTTTCATTAGTGCAAACGGGCATTAAAACGATTTTAAAGACATGCACAGTAAAACGTTGCATTATTTTTTCTTATTTTTGTATCGTGTGCATTTAAAGTTGCAGCTTCACTGTACTGTCATTACATTAATTTCCTGTTGTGTAGTGGAATAAATAATTAATGAAATAAAAGTAATAAGCTATTGTAATTAAAAAAAAATTATATTGGTTCAAACAAAAATTCGTCAATTAAAATCTCACTGACTTCAATTTGTATTAAAAATATACGAATGTATTTGAGTAGTTTGGATTCCACTTTAATTGGGATTGAATTCCTGTTGTACAAATTAACAAATAAATAAGTACTGTCTGCCATGTTGTATAGTAAATTCAAATAAATAAATATTCTCATTTTCAGGCCTGAAATCAAAGAACGTGGCATTGTTTTCCATGGACAACATCTTCATGGACGACAGCTGCATCCGAGATGTGAAAAACAACAACGAACCGGTTGTCACCGAGACCTGGTGCATCACCGACTACTACCACCACTAGGTGTTGGTTTACCTTCAAAAACAGGTTAGAAGTTTTGTTTCAAGTCTTAAACATATTTGCAAAGACATTTCGAAAGAGTTTTTAAGGAAGATAACTGACTCGGAACACAATTTGGGGATTTTTTAGATAAAAATTATTTTGACATGTCAAAATTTCAACAGCAAGGAATTAAATTTTAAGGAGATAGATTTTTATAATAATTTCAATACGATTTTTCGTCAAAAAAATACGAGTTTCAAATTCAATATCAGAAATAATAGTTCATGGATTCAAAACCTTGCTAACTTTAACTTCTAACTAAAAATGTGTTTCCAAGAGAGTCAGATTCAGTTCTGGAGATTAATTTCTTGTTGTGCTGCGTAACTAAATAAATAGTCGAGAGTTGTAATTCTGTAGTTACGCTACTGCTTATTTAGTTTAAGAATTTTAATTTCGCTAATTTAAATTTAAACAACTAATACAACTGCGTTGGAGATGGCAAAAAAAATAAATTAATCGTTTAATTGATCATTTGATTAATCGAAACGTTATAATCGATTTTCGATTAAATTGGTAGGGAAATAAACGATTAATTTTATTAGTATATATGTATATGTGTTTGAGGAGGATTTGCTGTTGATAATACAATTTTAACTCGGTTTTATTCCATTCATTTTTTACTTCTATTTATTGTATTAGCTGCAGTAATAATTCATTTATTATTTTTACATTAAACTGGATTATTAGTAATCCATTAGGATTAAATAACATTGACTAAATTTCTTTTATCCCTATTTTTCTTAGTTAAAATTGAAAGTGTTAATATTATAATATTATATCGTTTAATATCCTTATAATAAAAATAGGGATGAAATGTGAAAATAAACTGATTGATTAATAATAAATTAATCGATTAATTGAAACGAAATAATCGATTATTTCAATCATTCGATTAATCGTTGCCATCTCTAAACTGCGTCCAAATAGTTCTGATTTTATTAAAAAAACTCATGTTATCGACTGGGATCTGCAATTGCATAGCTATAGAAGTAAATAAAACAATTTACAAGTTCAATTAAAACGTGTCCGTTGAGATGGCTTGATCATGTGCAATGTATGTCGAATGAAAGATTAGTGAAATTAAAGAATAAATGGATGGATGTGATTGAAGGTTTGTTGCGTGAATGAAAGATGAGACGAGCTTATATGGAAAGCATTGAAAGAATGTGGATGATTGTTGAGATTACATCTAGGATGAATTTAATGAATGTTTGAAGGGTTCGTGCTACACCATTTCATGGAATATATTGTGATGTATGTGTGTTCTTGTACAGCATCACCAGAGCCAATGACGTCTTCTGTTGTTCAAAATGTACCTGGATATTTATGTTTAAGTTGATATTTGCAGTTCTCATTGTCTTTTCAAGTATTTATTTTTAATAGTATTTTAAATATATTGAAAAAAATAAGCAGACAGCTGGTAAATGAATGTTTTTTAGGTGTGTTAAATATTTAATATAAATACTCTAGTTGTAAAGACAATATTTTCTACCTTTTAGTTTGATATGAAATTTGTTAAATAGAGTATTGCAATTATCTTATATCGTACATATCCTATAGAAAAATGAGAAAAGAAATTATGAATAATTGTGTTTGCTGTTGGTTACAATATATACGTTATGATAGGCGGCCTTGCACACCTTCCGTACATCTGTGTCTGACGTAAACGCCTAATTTAATTATCTATAATTGGCCTGAATGATGAAATATTCTTTCATGTTGAGTATTTTTGATATGAGAAATATTTATTTAACGTTTTTAAAGTAAATGCTAATTATTGAGACGTTATAATTTAAACTTTTTATTAGAAATTTGTTTTAAAACAAACAATACATATATTGAAATTAATTTACAAATATGTTTGTAACAAACAATAACAATAATAAAATGATTATTTATAATAATATCAAAAGTAAAATGATAAATATTGTATTTGCAGTGTATATTTTTATTCTTTATCGTTCAAGGTAACATTTATAAATTTTAGTTAGAGCGTGCCGTTCACTAATGAATCCGGACGAAACCTGCAAACCCGGCACTTGGCTACGGCTCGCTGTACATTCTACGCATAAGTCTGTCTCTCTCTAGCACATTGTAATCAGTGGAATGGTTGCGCAAGCTCGTTCAATTGCCTAGAATCCGTTGAAGTGTACAGACGTAGAATCGCGCTGCGTACTTTTTCTTGCATTTCTGCCTTGTAGAAGGCCATAATATCTAAACAATTGTCCTCCGAACACGCTAGTGCCTTCACGTGGAGGCCCAACATATTTTCTACATACTTTCTACATACATTAGGCAAGTTTTAATTAATTAGCGTATCGCTGGCGGGTGGGGCGAGTCCCTCGAGACCAAGGTCGTAGTTTGGTGTGTAGGCGGGTCGCCCAGCTAGAGAGTATCTCTGCCGATGACTGCGTGGCCGGGGTCGCCAAATCCCCTCGTTAGAGGTGGCCTTTGGATTTCCGGGCGAGTACATAGAGGCTTCTCTTGCCACGAGCACTGTGGAATACTCTCCCTACGACTCGGGTAGGTTTTGTAGGCGTAAACCGAGAGGTCGGGGCTACGGAATATAGTCCACGTCTTTGTATTAAGTACAAGCACAAATCGGCTGCTTGTCGTAGATTCATTGCGCCATTGCGACACTTAAAATTAGCTATTCGTACACAAAAACTTAGGTAGGGATAAGGCAAGAACAGAAGTGAAGATAGAACAAAGAAATCAACATTGAAAACAACGTGAAGATCAAGAAATGTATGAATGGGATGTTATGGGATGAATGGTGTGTGTGGTATGAATGTTGTATGCTGTATATTGATTTACCATAACTTGTACATTGTTCTATTTTACTGCATTTTGTTCTGAGTTTATGTTTCAGGTTCAACAATCATCAAAATGTCTTTATGTATGTTTTTTTCTAATTTTTACAGTAATTCTTTGTTACTAATACATTGTTTTTATGTTTATAGGGACATGACGGGACCTGCAAGCATCTCCTGCGGCCTCAGCATCATCGTGCAGCAGCTGGTGTTCAAACCAGCGCCACCGGAGCTGCCGCCATCCTGGACAACGTCGCCGGTGCTTATATCATCATCTTGAAGCAGCTGGTGTTCAAACCAGCGCCACCGGAGCTGCCGCCATCGTGGACAACATCACCGGTGCTTATATCATCTTGGATTAGCTGGAGATGTAACCAGCGTCCAAGCTTGTATCATTATCCTGGAGCAGCTGGAGATGTAACCAGCATCATCATCTTGGATTAGCTGGAGATGTAACCAGCGTCCAAGCTTGTATCATTATCCTGGAGCAGCTGGAGATGTAACCAGCATCATCATCTTGGATTAGCTGGAGATGTAACCAGCGTCCAAGCTTGTATCATTATCCTGGAGCAGCTGGAGATGTAACCAGCATCATCATCTTGGATTAGCTGGAGATGTAACCAGCGTCCAAGCTTGTATCATCATCCTGGAGTAGCTGGAGATGTAACCAGCGTCATCAGAGGTCGAACATCAAGTCCGCTGTTCACAACATTATTGTAAGAAAAATTATTTTTTAATTATTTGAGTAAAAGTCTGTTAAAACCAATAATAAATATGTTTTGTTATATTTTAAAATAACTATTTTTACAACATATTTATTGTTTGTTTAATATTGACTTTACGAACTGATAATTAAACCGATTAAGGGTGATTAACTATATTTTTTATTATCAAAACATTTTGTAATTATTTCAGAGTAAAACATTTGAAATAAAAGATGGATGCAAATAAATTTGTATCACTTTTATTTCAAGTATTTTTCTCTACTTTAATATATGATCGGTTCAAAGCAGGAAAATAAAGTTAATCACCCTTATCTGCTATTGAATTTCCTAAATAAAGATAATTAAATAATTTTATCCAAAATAATTGTTGCCAATATTAAAATTAAAGTTCTAAATGTGTTCTTTACAATATTTAAATTTGTTATTTTGAAACTTGGGACAGAATTAATATTTAATCATTTGAATAAAATTATTTATTTGTATTTAAAAGATAATTTAAATATAAAGAGCAAATCGGTTCAATAGCTGATTCGAAAACCATCCTCTGAGTTGACTCAAATCCTATTTTATTAATGCTATGTGTAATTGTTTCTAATTTATGTTGTTGTTTGTTTCCAGACGCAGTTGTAGCAGCGATGAAGCCGCCTTTCTGCTAAGCGTCTTTGGAGAGGTTTTCCGCTTAGCGCACGTACGTGGCACGTACGTGTTGGAGAATTCCTGGAAAGTGGTTCAACTTCTTGCCTCTCAAATCATCCGGGAAGTTTGAATCAGGCTTTGTGATTAAAATAAACATTGTATTCACAAATAAATAAATTAAATACAATCAAATATACTTGTCTTTTATTTTAATTTACTAATATATAAATATAAATATTTAATAGAGAGATATTGTAACAAAACATACAACTCGCAATCGAGCTGGTGCCTCGGATTCATCTTGTAGCCGTCAACCAAGTCTGAAGCAGTCATCACCAGCCGAAACCATCAAAATGGTGAGTAATTTGATTTTATATTGAAAAATATATATCAACGCCTTTTACCCTTTACTGGGTGTGGCACTCTGCCGTGGCAGATCTCGGTAAATGATATATACTAATCCTTGTATATCTATAACTCATCCAGCATCCCTTAAAAAAAATCCTTTTATATTTTAACTCATTCAGCTTCCCTTAAAAAAATCCTAGTACATTTATAACTTATCCAACATTCCTTAAAAAATTCCTAGTACATTTATAACTTATCCTGCATCCCTTAAAAAATTCCTAGTACATTTATAACTTATACAACATCCCTTAAAAAATTCCTAGTACATTTATAACTTATCCAGCATCCCTTAAAAAAATCCTAGTACATTTATAACTTATCCTGCATCCCTTTTAAAATTCTTGAATCGTCCTTAGATAGTTCCCTTCTCAAAAAAAAATTCCTAGTATATTTATAACTCACCCAGCATCCCTTAAAAAAATCCTGAATCGTTTTTAGATAAATCTCTTCCCAAAAAAATATTCCTTGTATATTTATAACTCATCCAGCATCCCTTAAAAAATTCCTGAATCGTTTTAAGATAGTTCTCTTCCCAAAAAAAAATTCTTTGTATATTTATATCTCATCCAGCATCCCTTAAAAAATTCCTAGTATATTTATAACTTATCCTGCATCCCTTAAAAAATTCCTGAAACGTTTTCGGATAGTTTTCTTCCCAAAAAAAATTCCTTGTATATTTATAACTCATCCAGCATCCTTTAAAAAAATCCTAGTATATTTATAACTTATCCTGCATCCATTAAAAAATTCCTTGTATATTTATAACTCATAGAGCATCCCTTAAAAAATTCCTGAATCGTTTTTAGATAGGTCTCTTCCCAAAAAAAATTCCTTGTATATTTATATCTCATCCAACATCCCTTAAAAAATTCCTGAATCGTTGTCAAATATTTCTCTTCCCAAAATAAAATCCTAGTATATTTATATCTCACCCAGCATCCCTCAAAAAATTCCTGAATCGTTTTTAGATAGTTCTCTTCCCAAAAAAAAATTCCTTGTATATTTATAACTTATCCAGCATCCCTTAAAAAATTCCTGAATCGTTTTTAGATAGTTCTCTTCCCAAACAAAATTCCTTGTATATTTATAACTCATCCAGCATCCCTTAAAAATTTCCTGAATCGTTTTCAGATAGTTCTCTTCCCAAAAATAAATCCTTGCATCTTTATAACACATCCAGCATCCTTTAAAAAGTTCCTTTTATATTTATAACTTATCCAGCATCCCTTAAAAAATTCCTAGTATATTATATAACTCATCTAGCATCCCTTAAAAAAATCCGAGTATATTTTTAACTTAACATATGATTGTAAATTTTGGTTGAATACTTTGTATGTTTATAAGTTCTTTTCAGATTTGGAATCGTCTCTGCAGCTAACCTGGTGCACGGGACTTGTCTTGGAGCCGCTGGCATCTCCTCAGAGTCGTTATCATCTTGGAATCGTCGCCAGTCTCACCCATCAATCAGAACATCCCCAATATTAAAATAAGAACCCCAAATAATATTGTTACCCATCATATATTATATTAAATTGTATTTGTAATAATATTTATTGTAATATAAATATAGGTATATGTTGTACACAGAAAAATGTCAATCATTTTATATTGAAATATATTGTACTTGTAATATAAATGTTAATGTCTTGTATACAGATTTAAAATGACAATAAATCAATTCAAAATAAATTATTTTATTTACTATCATCAACCAGCAATACATGAATGAAGTGATAGTTAGACGTTAAAAAGTTATCAATGGTTAGACGGGCTGTTAAGAATGTAAAATATGTTTGGTATTCTACAATATAAATGCCGCCAAAAGTATTAGGCTTGGTGTACTCCTCAACATTCTGCTGCCCGGATACAACTCTGAAAATACGCTATTTTAAGGAGGGGCCGTGTCGGTGTGAGTTGTCTCTGTATTGGTTTGAATTTGTCTATGTGTTGGTGTGTATATGTTGCGGCGCTTAGACTGTGAGAAATTTTGGGTCCAAAATGATAATAAGGTGAGGGAGTAGTAGCACCTCAATTAATTAGTGTTAATTAGTGTGTCTGTGTGAATTTGTCAATGTATTGGTGTGTCTGTGCAATGTCAATGTTTTGGTGACTGTCTGTGTGAGTGTCTATGTATTGGTGAGTAAAAAGTTGAGGTGACTCCTGAATATTCTGCTCCCCGGATACAAAATTCGTTATTTTGGTCTTGAAAAAGTCACAGTCTAAGCGCCGCCACATATAGAAATTAGACTGTGACTTTTACAAGACCAAAATAACGGATTTTGTATCCGGGGAGCAGAATATTCAGGAGTCACCTCAACTTTTTACTCACCAATACATAGACACTCACACAGACAGTCACCAAAACATTGACATTGCACAGACACACCAATACATTGACAAATTCACACAGACACACTAATTAACACTAATTAATTGAGGTGCTACTACTCCCTCACCTTATTATCATTTTGGACCCAAAATTTCTCACAGTCTAAGCGCCGCAACATATACACACCAACACATAGACAAATTCAAACCAATACAGAGACAACTCACACCGACACGGCCCCTCCTTAAAATAGCGTATTTTCAGAGTTGTATCCGGGCAGCAGAATGTTGAGGAGTACACCAAGCCTAATACTTTTGGCGGCATTTATATTGTAGAATACCAAACATATTTTACATTCTTAACAGCCCGTCTAACCATTGATAACTTTTTAACGTCTAACTATCACTTCATTCATGTATTGCTGGTTGATGATAGTAAATAAAATAATTTATTTTGAATTGATTTATTGTCATTTTAAATCTGTATACAAGACATTAACATTTATATTACAAGTACAATATATTTCAATATAAAATGATTGACATTTTTCTGTGTACAACATATACCTATATTTATATTACAATAAATATTATTACAAATACAATTTAATATAATATATGATGGGTGACAATATTATTTGGGGTTCTTATTTTAATATTGGGGATGTTCTGATTGATGGGTGAGACTGGCGACGATTCCAAGATGATAACGACTCTGAGGAGATGCCAGCGGCTCCAAGACAAGTCCCGTGCACCAGGTTAGCTGCAGAGACGATTCCAAATCTGAAAAGAACTTATAAACATACAAAGTATTCAACCAAAATTTACAATCATATGTTAAGTTAAAAATATACTCGGATTTTTTTAAGGGATGCTAGATGAGTTATATAATATACTAGGAATTTTTTAAGGGATGCTGGATAAGTTATAAATATAAAAGGAACTTTTTAAAGGATGCTGGATGTGTTATAAAGATGCAAGGATTTATTTTTGGGAAGAGAACTATCTGAAAACGATTCAGGAAATTTTTAAGGGATGCTGGATGAGTTATAAATATACAAGGAATTTTGTTTGGGAAGAGAACTATCTAAAAACGATTCAGGAATTTTTTAAGGGATGCTGGATAAGTTATAAATATACAAGGAATTTTTTTTTGGGAAGAGAACTATCTAAAAACGATTCAGGAATTTTTTGAGGGATGCTGGGTGAGATATAAATATACTAGGAATTTTATTTTGGGAAGAGAAATATTTGACAACGATTCAGGAATTTGTTAAGGGATGTTGGATGAGATATAAATATACAAGGAATTTTTTTTGGGAAGAGACCTATCTAAAAACGATTCAGGAATTTTTTAAGGGATGCTGGATGAGTTATAAATATACAAGGAATTTTTTAATGGATGCAGGATAAGTTATAAATATACTAGGATTTTTTTAAAGGATGCTGGATGAGTTATAAATATACAAGGAATTTTTTTTGGGAAGAAAACTATCCGAAAACGTTTCAGGAATTTTTTAAGGGATGCAGGATAAGTTATAAATATACTAGGAATTTTTTAAGGGATGCTGGATGAGATATAAATATACAAAGAATTTTTTTTTGGGAAGAGAACTATCTTAAAACGATTCAGGAATTTTTTAAGGGATGCTGGATGAGTTATAAATATACAAGGAATATTTTTTTGGGAAGAGATTTATCTAAAAACGATTCAGGATTTTTTTAAGGGATGCTGGGTGAGTTATAAATATACTAGGAATTTTTTTTTGAGAAGGGAACTATCTAAGGACGATTCAAGAATTTTAAAAGGGATGCAGGATAAGTTATAAATGTACTAGGATTTTTTTAAGGGATGCTGGATAAGTTATAAATGTACTAGGAATTTTTTAAGGGATGTTGTATAAGTTATAAATGTACTAGGAATTTTTTAAGGGATGCAGGATAAGTTATAAATGTACTAGGAATTTTTTAAGGAATGTTGGATAAGTTATAAATGTACTAGGATTTTTTTAAGGGAAGCTGAATGAGTTAAAATATAAAAGGATTTTTTTTAAGGGATGCTGGATGAGTTATAGATATACAAGGATTAGTATATATCATTTACCGAGATCTGCCACGGCAGAGTGCCACACCCAGTAAAGGGTAAAAGGCGTTGATATATATTTTTCAATATAAAATCAAATTACTCACCATTTTGATGGTTTCGGCTGGTGATGACTGCTTCAGACTTGGTTGACGGCTACAAGATGAATCCGAGGCACCAGCTCGATTGCGAGTTGTATGTTTTGTTACAATATCTCTCTATTAAATATTTATATTTATATATTAGTAAATTAAAATAAAAGACAAGTATATTTGATTGTATTTAATTTATTTATTTGTGAATACAATGTTTATTTTAATCACAAAGCCTGATTCAAACTTCCCGGATGATTTGAGAGGCAAGAAGTTGAACCACTTTCCAGGAATTCTCCAACACGTACGTGCCACGTACGTGCGCTAAGCGGAAAACCTCTCCAAAGACGCTTAGCAGAAAGGCGGCTTCATCGCTGCTACAACTGCGTCTGGAAACAAACAACAACATAAATTAGAAACAATTACACATAGCATTAATAAAATAGGATTTGAGTCAACTCAGAGGATGGTTTTCGAATCAGCTATTGAACCGATTTGCTCTTTATATTTAAATTATCTTTTAAATACAAATAAATAATTTTATTCAAATGATTAAATATTAATTCTGTCCCAAGTTTCAAAATAACAAATTTAAATATTGTAAAGAACACATTTAGAACTTTAATTTTAATATTGGCAACAATTATTTTGGATAAAATTATTTAATTATCTTTATTTAGGAAATTCAATAGCAGATAAGGGTGATTAACTTTATTTTCCTGCTTTGAACCGATCATATATTAAAGTAGAGAAAAATACTTGAAATAAAAGTGATACAAATTTATTTGCATCCATCTTTTATTTCAAATGTTTTACTCTGAAATAATTACAAAATGTTTTGATAATAAAAAATATAGTTAATCACCCTTAATCGGTTTAATTATCAGTTCGTAAAGTCAATATTAAACAAACAATAAATATGTTGTAAAAATAGTTATTTTAAAATATAACAAAACATATTTATTATTGGTTTTAACAGACTTTTACTCAAATAATTAAAAAATAATTTTTCTTACAATAATGTTGTGAACAGCGGACTTGATGTTCGACCTCTGATGACGCTGGTTACATCTCCAGCTACTCCAGGATGATGATACAAGCTTGGACGCTGGTTACATCTCCAGCTAATCCAAGATGATGATGCTGGTTACATCTCCAGCTGCTCCAGGATAATGATACAAGCTTGGACGCTGGTTACATCTCCAGCTAATCCAAGATGATGATGCTGGTTACATCTCCAGCTGCTCCAGGATAATGATACAAGCTTGGACGCTGGTTACATCTCCAGCTAATCCAAGATGATGATGCTGGTTACATCTCCAGCTGCTCCAGGATAATGATACAAGCTTGGACGCTGGTTACATCTCCAGCTAATCCAAGATGATATAAGCACCGGTGATGTTGTCCACGATGGCGGCAGCTCCGGTGGCGCTGGTTTGAACACCAGCTGCTTCAAGATGATGATATAAGCACCGGCGACGTTGTCCAGGATGGCGGCAGCTCCGGTGGCGCTGGTTTGAACACCAGCTGCTGCACGATGATGCTGAGGCCGCAGGAGATGCTTGCAGGTCCCGTCATGTCCCTATAAACATAAAAACAATGTATTAGTAACAAAGAATTACTGTAAAAATTAGAAAAAAACATACATAAAGACATTTTGATGATTGTTGAACCTGAAACATAAACTCAGAACAAAATGCAGTAAAATAGAACAATGTACAAGTTATGGTAAATCAATATACAGCATACAACATTCATACCACACACACCATTCATCCCATAACATCCCATTCATACATTTCTTGATCTTCACGTTGTTTTCAATGTTGATTTCTTTGTTCTATCTTCACTTCTGTTCTTGCCTTATCCCTACCTAAGTTTTTGTGTACGAATAGCTAATTTTAAGTGTCGCAATGGCGCAATGAATCTACGACAAGCAGCCGATTTGTGCTTGTACTTAATACAAAGACGTGGACTATATTCCGTAGCCCCGACCTCTCGGTTTACGCCTACAAAACCTACCCGAGTCGTAGGGAGAGTATTCCACAGTGCTCGTGGCAAGAGAAGCCTCTATGTACTCGCCCGGAAATCCAAAGGCCACCTCTAACGAGGGGATTTGGCGACCCCGGCCACGCAGTCATCGGCAGAGATACTCTCTAGCTGGGCGACCCGCCTACACACCAAACTACGACCTTGGTCTCGAGGGACTCGCCCCACCCGCCAGCGATACGCTAATTAATTAAAACTTGCCTAATGTATGTAGAAAGTATGTAGAAAATATGTTGGGCCTCCACGTGAAGGCACTAGCGTGTTCGGAGGACAATTGTTTAGATATTATGGCCTTCTACAAGGCAGAAATGCAAGAAAAAGTACGCAGCGCGATTCTACGTCTGTACACTTCAACGGATTCTAGGCAATTGAACGAGCTTGCGCAACCATTCCACTGATTACAATGTGCTAGAGAGAGACAGACTTATGCGTAGAATGTACAGCGAGCCGTAGCCAAGTGCCGGGTTTGCAGGTTTCGTCCGGATTCATTAGTGAACGGCACGCTCTAACTAAAATTTATAAATGTTACCTTGAACGATAAAGAATAAAAATATACACTGCAAATACAATATTTATCATTTTACTTTTGATATTATTATAAATAATCATTTTATTATTGTTATTGTTTGTTACAAACATATTTGTAAATTAATTTCAATATATGTATTGTTTGTTTTAAAACAAATTTCTAATAAAAAGTTTAAATTATAACGTCTCAATAATTAGCATTTACTTTAAAAACGTTAAATAAATATTTCTCATATCAAAAATACTCAACATGAAAGAATATTTCATCATTCAGGCCAATTATAGATAATTAAATTAGGCGTTTACGTCAGACACAGATGTACGGAAGGTGTGCAAGGCCGCCTATCATAACGTATATATTGTAACCAACAGCAAACACAATTATTCATAATTTCTTTTCTCATTTTTCTATAGGATATGTACGATATAAGATAATTGCAATACTCTATTTAACAAATTTCATATCAAACTAAAAGGTAGAAAATATTGTCTTTACAACTAGAGTATTTATATTAAATATTTAACACACCTAAAAAACATTCATTTACCAGCTGTCTGCTTATTTTTTTCAATATATTTAAAATACTATTAAAAATAAATACTTGAAAAGACAATGAGAACTGCAAATATCAACTTAAACATAAATATCCAGGTACATTTTGAACAACAGAAGACGTCATTGGCTCTGGTGATGCTGTACAAGAACACACATACATCACAATATATTCCATGAAATGGTGTAGCACGAACCCTTCAAACATTCATTAAATTCATCCTAGATGTAATCTCAACAATCATCCACATTCTTTCAATGCTTTCCATATAAGCTCGTCTCATCTTTCATTCACGCAACAAACCTTCAATCACATCCATCCATTTATTCTTTAATTTCACTAATCTTTCATTCGACATACATTGCACATGATCAAGCCATCTCAACGGACACGTTTTAATTGAACTTGTAAATTGTTTTATTTACTTCTATAGCTATGCAATTGCAGATCCCAGTCGATAACATGAGTTTTTTTAATAAAATCAGAACTATTTGGACGCAGTTTAGAGATGGCAACGATTAATCGAATGATTGAAATAATCGATTATTTCGTTTCAATTAATCGATTAATTTATTATTAATCAATCAGTTTATTTTCACATTTCATCCCTATTTTTATTATAAGGATATTAAACGATATAATATTATAATATTAACACTTTCAATTTTAACTAAGAAAAATAGGGATAAAAGAAATTTAGTCAATGTTATTTAATCCTAATGGATTACTAATAATCCAGTTTAATGTAAAAATAATAAATGAATTATTACTGCAGCTAATACAATAAATAGAAGTAAAAAATGAATGGAATAAAACCGAGTTAAAATTGTATTATCAACAGCAAATCCTCCTCAAACACATATACATATATACTAATAAAATTAATCGTTTATTTCCCTACCAATTTAATCGAAAATCGATTATAACGTTTCGATTAATCAAATGATCAATTAAACGATTAATTTATTTTTTTTGCCATCTCCAACGCAGTTGTATTAGTTGTTTAAATTTAAATTAGCGAAATTAAAATTCTTAAACTAAATAAGCAGTAGCGTAACTACAGAATTACAACTCTCGACTATTTATTTAGTTACGCAGCACAACAAGAAATTAATCTCCAGAACTGAATCTGACTCTCTTGGAAACACATTTTTAGTTAGAAGTTAAAGTTAGCAAGGTTTTGAATCCATGAACTATTATTTCTGATATTGAATTTGAAACTCGTATTTTTTTGACGAAAAATCGTATTGAAATTATTATAAAAATCTATCTCCTTAAAATTTAATTCCTTGCTGTTGAAATTTTGACATGTCAAAATAATTTTTATCTAAAAAATCCCCAAATTGTGTTCCGAGTCAGTTATCTTCCTTAAAAACTCTTTCGAAATGACTTTGCAAATATGTTTAAGACTTGAAACAAAACTTCTAACCTGCTTTTGAAGGTAAACCAACACCTAGTGGTGGTAGTAGTCGGTGATGCACCAGGTCTCGGTGACAACCGGTTCGTTGTTGTTCTTCACATCTCGGATGCAGCTGTCGTCCATGAAGATGTTGTCCATGGAAAACAATGCCACGTTCTTTGATTTCAGGCCTGAAAATGAGAATATTTATTTACTTGAATTTACTATACAAACTGACAGACAGTACTTATTTATTTGTTAATTTGTACAACAGGAATTCAATCCCAATTAAAGTGGAATCCAAACTACTCAAATACATTCGTATATTTTTAATACAAATTGAAGTCAGTGAGATTTTAATTGACGAATTTTTGTTTGAACCAATATTATTATTTTTTTAAATCACAATAGCTTATTACTTTAATTTCATTAATTATTTATTCCACTACACAACAGGAAATTAATTTAATGACAGTACAGCTACAGCTTTAAATGCACACGATACAAAAGTAAGAAAAAATAATGCAACGTTTTACTGTGCATGTCTTTAAAATCGTTTTAATGTCCGTTTGCACTAATGAAACGTAAATTTTAAGTTTGAAGTAAAGTGACAATATCGCATCAAATGTTTAACTTTTATTTTGATTTGTTTTTATTTATTCAAGTCACACATAATATGGGGTAGCTAGCACAGTGGTATCAAGTCGGCCTGTGGATCCAGAGAACCCTGGGTTCAATTCCTAAAGGCGACAAACAATTTTCACCATTTTAAAACTACGTCTGTGGCTCCCGCACCACTAACATCTTTAGGGGCCGTGATTTGACGGCTGGTAACCGCACTTCACGCGCAAAATATATCACTTACCGAGATCTGCTTCGGTAGAGTGCCACACCCAGTAATGGGTAGAAGGCGTGTTGATATATTTATTTATTTTATTTTTCAAGTCAGACATAAAGTTTGACAAAATGTCGGCGCTCACCTGCGCCACCAGTTCCCACGCCAATACAAAGAACTAACTATCACATTCCAAGCCAATTAGCGCAGGAATGCAACAAGTATTGATTTTATAAAATACAATTCTGACTTGATTGCTATCGCCATCTAACAAAATATATGACATTTCTGGAACTGCTCTATTAGAAATAATTGTAATTTTTTAGATAAATAAATAATAAATAAATATATCATCACGCCTTCTACCCATTACTGGGTGTGGCACTCTGCCGAAACAGATCTCGGTAAGTGATATAATTTGCGCGTAAAGTGCAGTTACCAGTCGTTAAATCACGACCTCCAAAGATGTTAGTGGTGGAGGAGCCACAGGGGTAGTTTTTGAAATTATTAAAATTGTTTGTCGCCTGTGAGAATAGAACCAGGGTTCTCAGGGTCCACAGGACGACTTCATACCACTGAGCTAGCCACCCCATATTTTTTTTTAAGATTGCAATATTTTCTATTGCCATCACTAGAGTGTACTGAATTATTTTGGGATGCTAGTATATATTCTTACCTGTTTCTTGAAGGTATAAATAAATAGGTTCTCTGCTCCACGTCCATTCCTCCGTAACATTCAACAGCAGCTGGATGTACATTCGTCTTACACCTTCGGCTCTCTGTCTCAACTGAACAATACTTCCGACAAAGTCTATTTAACTCGCCAGGAGCGTCTGCACTCTGGTGAAGTGGACATCTTGTCCAGGTCTAGGCCCTAGAACCCACGCGGAGATGAGCTCTGAGTATACGTGGAGAACAATCTATAAGAAAAAAAAGATCAATTTATGTTTGTATTGGAAATATGATGGTTGAAAAAATGTTAGCAATGTTTATTCGAAGGATGTGTCTTTCAATAGATCCAGTACTCATCAACAAACGCTGTCGGTAAAACTCCTAACCGAACCTAACCTAACCATTCGATTTATACTCCATCATAATAATAACAACAATCAACCTGTCTACTACAGGACTAGGGCTATTCAGTTTTAGAACCTGATCGTATCATGTAAAATTTCTAATCTAGCTTATGCGTCAAACTACTGTCAGTCGACAAGAGGTTATATTGGAGTTTAACCACGCTGTCAAATCGTCAGTCAATGGATGCATGAAACAGGAGGAAAAAACGAGCTTCATTGAATGCGGATAAAGCGAAAGGAGTTTGTTTGGCGGAGATTAAATAGAGCAAAACGGATTTTTGTTTTTAAGTCAAATGAAGGATGAAAGATTGCTTGGAATCACCGAGGAATAAAAAGATGAATATTATAGTAGTAGGAGGAAGAAATGAGCTTGCATAAATGTGGATAAAACAAAAGGGATGTGTCGTATTTAATAGAGATTAAATAGAACAAAACGTTAAAGTTTTGTAGTTAAAATGGAGGTTAAAAAATTGTGTAGATCACTAAGGAATTAAATGATGAATAAATGGACTTATGATAATTTCACAGCAATGAACGCTCGCATTTATTTACATTTCACAAAATTATAATAAGCTGTATTCCATTTGCCACTTGGTTCAATTAAATCAATTAACATAAATTATACAACATGACTAAATGAACCGAATCAAGCAAACTGATGCACTTATTGAGGTGAATTGCTTCAAAGTAAATTAGAATCAGTAATTCTCGGAAATAAAATCAGCGAAGTAATCCAGCAAAACAAATAAATGATCTGGTTCAATAAATTAAAAGTGAAACATATCTATTATTAGAGAAATTGTAGAACAAGAACTCAATCAAAATTAAAATGGAATCCAAACTACTCCGATACACTCGTATTTTTTTAATGCAATTTGAATATATTTTTTTAACTACCAGCTTATTATGTTTATTCCATTATTTATTTGCTCCGCTACACAACAGGAAATAAATTTAATAACAGTACAATGAAGCTACAGCTTTAAATGCAAAGGATAGAAAGGCCAAAAAATAATGCAACGTTTCACTGTGCATGTTTTTAAAATCATTTTAATGCCCGTTTGTACTAATGAAATGTAAATTTTAAGTTTGAGATAAACTTACAATATCACAACAAATGTTGACATTTTACTTTTATGACAAGAGGTTTAACAAAATGTCGGCGATGTTCAAGCATTAGCGCCACCAGTTCCCACGCCAATACAAGGAACTAACTATCACATTCCTAGCCAATTAGTGCGGAATGCAACAAGTATTGATTTTCTAAAATTCTGACTGGATTGCTACTGCCATCTATCAAAATATATGTCATTCTGGGGAACTACTCTCTCAGAAAAACTTGTAATTTTATTTTTAGGATTGCATGATTTTTTATTGTCATCATTAGAGTGAACTGATTTTTTTGGGATGCTAGTATATATTCTTACCTGTTTCTTGAAGGTGTAAATAGGTTCTCCGTCCCACGTCTATTCCTCCGTTTCATCCAACAGCAGCTGGATGTACATTCGTCTAACATCTTCAGCTGTCTCAACAGCACGTCACTTCCGATAAAGTCTATTTAACTCGTTAGGAACGTCTGCACAAAGATAATATATATCCTACTCTGCGTCTGCACTCTGGTGAAGTGGTCATCTTGTCCAGGTCTAGGCCCCAGAACCCACGCAGAGATGAGCTCTGAGTATACGTGGAGAACAATCTATAAGAAAAAAAGATAAATTTATGTTTGTATTGGAAACATGATGGTTGAAAAGAATGTTAGGAATGTTTATTGGAAAGATGAGTGTCAAGAGATCCAGTACTCACAAAGAAATACTGTCAATTTTTCTCATACTTGATCGTTGCCATCATGTTCCTTCCTTGAAATTATTGCCAAATGATTAACAGAAACGATTTCCAGTACACGTACGAGTCTATTAAACATCATTTTAAACATTTTTAATGCATATTTATATCATAAAACACTACTACACGCCATGTTTGCTCGCAACTGGCATCCATTTTGTATCAGTTTTAATCACTACCAAATTGTAACGCAAGTAGAATGCGATTAAATATATCTGTATTTTAATAAATAACACTGCGTTTTTACTCAAATAAGTTTTAAAATGTCTCAGAAACTCATTTTTCAACAATAACAATAATAACAATACCTTAACAGCTGACAGCCATTACATCAAATAAAATAAGTAGCGCCAACCTTAAAAAAAAAAGCAATGAACGCTCGCATTTATTTACATTTCACAAAATTATAATAAGTTGTATTCCATTTGCCACTTGGTTGAATTAAATCAAATAACATAAATTATACAACATGACTAAATGAACTGAATCAAGCAAACTGATGCACTTATTGAGGTGAATTGCTTCAAAGTAAATTAGAATCAGTAATTCTAGGAAATAAAATCAGCGAAGTAATCCAGCAAAATAAATAAATGATCTGGTTCAGTAAATTAAGTTAGATCTGATCCAAATTGCAAAATAGATTCGTCTAAAATTTACAATATTAATGGAATAGCTAAATGATATTTCGTAGCTGTGAATGACTCTTTAAGGAGAATATTAAAGTGAAACATATCTATTATTAGAGAAACTGTAACTATTAACGAATATGGCGGACGAAATATTTATCTTTTATGAATATACGTATAAACTTTCATACGTATATTCTTTTATGTACACAACATAATTATCAACAAGCGAAACGTACAATCTCAATGACAACTATGAAGCATGTAAATACTTACATAAAAACTGGAAATATATTTCCTATATTGTTCTACATTTTAGGCCCGCTCAGTGTCTTCTAAAATACACTAAAACACAATTCCACCCTTAAACATACGAAAAAAATACATCAAGAACACTTAAAACAGCACATGGCCTGTCAAAGACTACAAATATTTTCTTAATTAGTTCTTGTTTATACCAACAGATGTCTCTAGCAGTCTGAAGCAAAATGCTAATAAATTATTTTGGTATATTCTACAAAATAACTATTTAAAATATGTTATTTCGTACACAACTATTTTATTTTAAATAATAAATGACTCAATGGAGCCTTAAAATCTTGCATTTGATTCGGGATTTTGGAGATTCGAATAGAATTTCTCATATACGATTGTACAATGCAAAATAAGGATGAAAAAGAATAAATGTATAGAAAGGGCAAGCATGGATTTATTAATTGGTTAAAATAAGTGTTGAAGTATTGTTATTTTTTTATCTATTTTTCATGGTTTTCTTAATATTTCATTTTAAAGTTTTCCAACAAGAAAACTGAACTGTTTTGAGTAATTATACAGTTTAATACAAATTAATACGCCTCTGCAATTGCAAATTCATTTCATATAAGTTAAAAAGATAAACTATTTTATACTTAATGCAACAGTGAAAACTGTATGTGTCTATCTATTACGGTTCTTGAAATATTAAACTTTAAACAAGAAAATATTAAATAAGTCAGGATCTGCAATTGCAGATTCATTTCAAAATTAGTTGCAAAAATAGGTAATTGCATGCATAATCTAACACTGAAAACCGCATGTCTCTATCATTTTCCAAAAAATGTTAATCTACAAAATAAAAAAAGTTACGAGACGCTCACCCATCCAAACAGTATCGTCTCTCAACGTTGCTTAACTATCTTGATCGCCTGGCGACGCCTGTAACCGCTCGGCTACCGGGCTATTGCGGCCGTGGCCGAGCGGTTACGGGCGTCGCTGGGCGATCAACATAGTTAAACAACATTGAGAGAGGATACTGGTTGGATGGGTGAGCGTCCCGTATAACTTTTTCTTATTTTGTAGATTATCATTTTTTGGAAAATGATAGAAACATGGGGTTTTCAATATTGGATTCGGCATGGGACTACCTATTTTCTTAAGTAATTTTTAAATTAATCAGCAATTGCAGATCCTGATTTATTTAATATTTTCTTGCTTAAACTTTAATATCTCAAAAATTAAAATAGTTAAAGACTAGAAAATTTTACTGTTCGATTCAGCACCATTTTTACAGGCTATTTTAATTAAAGTATTTGTTATTAAAACCTTCATTTTCAAAATAATCGTTTATTTTAATGAAATATACGAGTAAAGTAGCAAATATTTTTTGAATCGAAAAGGTCTTTTTATTCTCTGTCACATTTAATTGAAGTATTTTTCAATTTAATCTTCCAATTTCGAGTATTCACCCAGGTAATTAATTCCCAAATTATTAAGAGATGGTGCCGGCAGTCACGTTAAAGAATTACCCTCAACAATAGGATGCGGGCACTCACGTGATAATAAACAGCTGTTTCGGGAAAATTCACTGCGCCACCTACAAAATGAACTATTTTTTGGGACGAGATTTGAAAAGAACCAATATGATGCGGGCACTCACGTGACAGCTGTCACAGTGTCACGTGAGTGCCCGCATCCTATTGGTTCTTTTCAAATCTCGTCCCAAAAAATAGTTCATTTTGTAGGTGGCGCAGTGAATTTTCCCGAAACAGCTGTTCATTATCACGTGGGTGCCCGCATCCTATTGTCCCTATTTATAGCTATACTGTTAACTTTACAAATTATTTTTAATGAAAATACTCCTTAATTTCTTCTGTACAATAGTTATTTCATGCATTTTTTTATTAGACGACAATTTTTTTATACGAATTGGAATAAATAAATAACTGTAGACTGATGACTAATTAAACATGTTTTACATCTATATTATTTAGAATAACTTAAAAACGTTATTTTATTTGAAACTTTTCTTTATTCAACTGAAAGATTTCGAAATATTTACTCTTTTTTGTATATTTTGCAAGACTGATTATTTTGAAAATGGTATACTTAATCAAAAATAGTTTCAAACAAAACCTCTTAGTTTTTTGCTTCTCTATAATTCCGCAGTTTCGAGATATTTACTCACATATATAGTTCCCAAATTGCCAAGAGATGGTGCCAGCAGTCTCATTTAAAAATTACCTCAAACCATTTCTCCGATTTTTGGCTTTACCGCTCACTTTACAGAAAATTTGAATTATAGAAAATACTTCTTAATTTTTTTTCTACTAAAGTTACTTGGGGCATTTATTGATTATTATTTTTTTACAAGAAGTTGCAATAATTGTTATTAATATTTATTGAAATAGTTATTTTAATTTTGAGGGCTTGAATGAAACGTGTATCTTAAAATAGACTTGCATAAAATATATAATCAATTATGGAGTAAATGGCTCAGTGGATTCGAGAATCTAGGTTCAATTCCCACAGCCAACAAATAATTTTCACCACATTAAATTACCCTTATGGCTCCCCCACCACTTGATTTGACGGCTGGTACCCGCACTTCACGCGCAAAATAAATCACTTACTGAAATTTGTTTCGTCAGAGTGCCACACCCAGTAATGGGTAGAAGGAGTGATGATATACTTATTTATTTATAAAATCACTTTACTCACATTGATGTTGTTAGAAGAGAATCTTACAGCTGGAGTCCTCCTCCTTTAGCCGGTCCTGACTATCACATTTTATTTATTTTTGAATATTTTTTTATTTTAAATATAAAAAGCCTAGTTCTAGTCTCCTGACTGATTTGATTGACTTTAGAATCAAGAAGTTGATTAGTAAATATTATTACAGATTTGTAAAAATTTTCAAGTCAAGCACTTGTGGTTGAGGTTGGCAGGCCTGCGTATTTGTAATCTGTGGTTGACGTTTCGAAAGGTGTGGTTATAAATCATCATTCACTGAATATTTACAATTTTATCAAAATGTCTGCTACATTAAGACCTTATTTAACTGCAGTACGACATACACTAACTGCAGCAATGTGTTTAGACAATTTTTCATCCCAAGTTGTAGAAAGGCACAATAAACCAGAAGTTGAGGTTAGGACAAGCAAAGAATTACTTTTAACACCGGTAGTAATTTCAAGAAACGAAAAGGAAAAAGTTCTCATCGAAACATCAATTAATTCAGTTCGTATCAGCATAGCAGTCAAACAAGCCGATGAAATTGAGAAAATCTTGTGTCATAAGTTCATGCGATTCATGATGATGCGAGCGGAAAATTTCATCGTTCTGAGAAGAAAACCAATTGAAGGCTACGATATAAGTTTTCTAATTACTAATTTCCACACTGAACAAATGTATAAACATAAATTAGTTGATTTTGTGATACATTTCATGGAAGAAATTGACAAAGAAATCAGTGAAATGAAACTTGCTGTCAACGCAAGAGCTAGAATTTGTTCAGAAGAGTTTCTAAAAAGATTCTAATTAATATTATGTATTTAATCATTTCATTTTACCTTAAAGTTCATAAATTTTATATTGTCATTCATATGAGTACTATAATATGTACAGATGTTTGTATTATGTCAATTACTTTTGCAGATTTTATCTTTTTATATTATACAGAGGCAAATAAAATGTCTGAAAGAGTTGAATATGTGTATAGATTAAACTATTTTGTAAGTGTATTCATTAATCTACATTCAGTTATTATTAAATTATAGTTGAAAAGAATGTAATACATTTTGAAAATACAATTATGTATTAACTAAAACTTGTGTTTTAATTATTTTGCTTGAAATTTGAAGTCAACTTGTACAATTAAACACCAAAAACAATAATTAAATATCTCTTTTCGGCTATTGTATATTAGTTGGTTTACAAAATTTGTATGAATGTGTGTATTGTAAATTATATTAATCTACGAACGTGTGATAAATGCTACTTATCGCATTCATTTTTGAATAAGATAAGTAATTTATTTACGCACTAGTGCGTTTTTAAAAATATTGCACTAGTGCTTTCATAATGTACTTATCGCACTCAAAATGATAGTTACCATGGTCTCAATTAAATTTTTAAAATGTCACATAATTATAAGAACTGTCGATTAAAATGATTTTTGTTTTAATATTAATTTATTTTGTGGTCGTACATAAAATTATGTACGATATACGTGTGATAATGAGTCATTAAAATACTTATATGATTACACAATTCGGCCGTTGTGTAAATTACACACGCGTGCCTTAATACTCTTATTCCACTTATATCGTAAATAACTATTATCTATTACTGTTACAATTTTCATAATTTCAAAAACTACCCCTGTGGCTCCTCCACCACTAGCATCTTTGGGGGCCGTGATTTGACGACTGGTAACCGCAATTCACGCGCAAAAATATATCACTTACCGAGATCTGCTTCGGCAGAGTGCCACATCCAGTAATGGGTAGAAGGCGTGATGATATATTTATTTATTTTTATTTATTACTGTTACGTAATATAAAAATTACCTACTATTTTGAGTGTCGTAATAACACATTTTGCCGCACTAGAGCGATAAAGTGGATATATATTGTTTCCTATTAAACATGAGAATTAGAATTCATGCCAACTTTGTTTTTTCGTAAATTTTGTTAATGTTTTTTATTCGTATCATAAATAACTATTATCTACAACCACAAAATAAATTAAAACAAAAATAATTTTGAATTGAAAATCTCATAATTTTTTGATATTTAAAAAATTTCAGTGAAACCATGGTAACTATCATTTTGAGAAAAATAATTACTACGTTTTCTTTCATACAGGGCCAGTTTTTCAATCGCCGGTTTACTCTCGGTTAGTGTTAATCATGATTAAATAATAATGGTAACCATAGTTTCCATTATTATTTAACCATGATTAACATTAATCGGTGATTGAAAAACTGGCCCTTAGTACTAAAAATTGTGGGCAAAATTATCAAACTTTTAAATGTGCATTTATCATTAACTACAGTTTAAATATTAATTTCCCATAAGTGATTCGCTGTTGTTTTTCTTAAACTAAATGTAAAAAATAAGTATAGTTGATAATACTGACTTAATTTTGTCGATATTAATTCAACTACGAGTAAACAATCTTTATTTCAAGACAATATTACAAAATAGAATATAAAAAACTAAATTATTATTCTTTCTTAACATATTTCAATAACCATAAGGCACCATTTATTAAAAGATCCATTTCATTCGGCAACGACGCTAAGGGATGATTATCATCGTATAAATTCGCTCTAAAAATTAATACATTTCTTCAATATGTCAGAATAATCCCTAAAACTTCAGACTTACTTCACTGTGACGCCATTTGCTTTCAGTCTATAAAGAAGTTCCAAGCCTTGAGCACAAGGAACCCGAAGGTCTTTGGAACCTAACATAAGGTAAGTAGGAGCTTTGATTTTGTGGGCATGTTGTATAGGGGATGCTTCACGCATTTTTAGAAGTATTTCGTTATCCACTGGGCCTTTTTGAGTGTAAGATTTTCCTGCTTCCACAGTACACCTGCTAGGACATTTAATTGTTATATAAAATTTTCATCACTAGGATCCTTAGAATCCTTAGAAAAGAAAGTAGATTATTCTTCCCTAGGGACGGAAAGTAAAGCTATAGTCATGGCAGCTGGACAACAATGGTATCATTTGACATTAGTGACGTCCAGATGACATTTGTTAAGAGAATAAATAATAAATCTTAGCTGTATTCCATTTGCCACTTGATTCACTTAAATCAGTTCAGATAATTTCGACACATGACTAAATGAACTGAATTAAGCAAACTGAAGCACATTTTTGGGTGAATTACTTCAAAGTAAATTAGAATCTATAATTCTAGTACTAGAAATAAAGTCAGCGATGTAATCTAGCGAAATAAATAAATCGATCTGGATCAGTAAATGTAAGTTAGATCTGATCCAAATGGCAACAGGAATACGCCTCTAAATATTTATTTTGTTACTCTGCATAACAGGAACTTAATCCAAATAATAGTACAGGGGGCCTACAGCTTATAGTGGAATCCGAACCACTCAGACACAATCGTATTTTTTGTATATAAGTAGAAGTCAGTGAGATTTGAACGCATGACATCTTGCTTGTTAATTAAGAAACGCAAGTTTTACCTCGCTTTTATCCACTGGGCTACGATTGCCTGTATCTAATTCATTTCTGCAAATTTTACTTTCTGATAAGGTAGAGAAATAAAATTATATGTATACCTCGAGAAGAAAGTGTCATTCTTCGTTTGATATACAAAGAACCTGTACTAATCGGTACATTTTATAGAAATTCAAAATTATATGAAATGTTACTCTTGAAATCTAAATGTAATTAATTTCAGCAAAGATAATTAACAAGATTTGCTTTTCGATAGATTTTTTTCAATTGATGTTTATGAAAATAGCATTTTTCTGAAACCAGCAAGAACGTGCCTACTTTTCTGACTAATTGTAGTACGGAAAGTAAATTTTACCAAAACAGTCAAGTAAAATACGTATCCAAGGCTACAACAAAAATAATAGTCTGGTAAAATACAAAACAGTCTGGTAAAGATTTTACCTGTCTGTTTTGTATTTTATCTGACTGTTTTGTACTTTACCTGACTATTTTTTGTTGTAAACTGAATACGTAGTCTGCTGTCAATACAATTCATATAAAAAATTAAACATTTTGAATTATTTATGATTGCCAAAAAGGCAACAAGTTTGAGAAAGAATCTGGAGGATTATTTTCCAATTTATGGAACTCTCGAGTTATATTTAATTAGATTATTTTTTTGACTTAGCTGTTGAGGTCGATTCATTCAACGTAAAAGATTTTTAACTGGGTATTAATGTATTCTTGGAAGTCGTTTCCAAAATATTTTGGTCTATTTAATCATCAGGCACTGCACTAAGGGCCAAATTCATATTCGTGAATCATTCTCACCTCATCCTCACCTCACACTCAAAGTCGAGGTAACTAGGGCAACTAAGTAAAAAAATTGTACAATTTGAGTTAGTTGCCTTAGTTACTTCGACTTTGAGTGTGAGACGAGGATGAAGTGAGGGTCAGTCCCGACTGTGAATTTGGCCCTAAGGATCAAATTCATAGTCGTGAGTCACCCTCATCTCATTCTCATTTCACACTTAAATTAGAAATAACTAAGGCAACTATCTCAAATTGTGCAAATTCTTGAGTTAGTTGCCTTAGTTACATCGAGTGAGGTGAGGATGAGAGTGAGTGACGACTGTGAATTTGGCCCTAAATCTACATTTTTCGCTCTTTTTGACTTTTGTTGATGATAACTCTCTAATAACTGACATTTGCAACAAAAACAAAAGCTACAGAGATTATTCCCGGGAATAATCACTAGAGCTTTATTTTCAGTATAATAATAACAGGATTGGTTAAAACCCAGACACGTGACATACAATGAAGCATTTCATTGGTGTTGAGAAACGTCAAAAAATAAATCAGTAAAAAACAGTGTTTATTAATTAAATTTTCAAATGCTATTCATTATTATTGGTAGAAAACAGGTCAAGGGAAATTATCGATAAAATCAAGAGATAAAAGAAGCCTTCTAATGGTGTGTTAGTGCCAATTATTACAACAATTTCTCACCAATCAGGAATATCCGAGATAACACTCATGCTCGCTATATCCACTACTGGGTTTCTAGAAACAACCGCTTGGAACATGTCTGGATATTGTCCACTAAGATGATGAACTAAGAAACCTCCATGGGAGCCTCCAACAAGCCCCATTCTCTCCTCATCGAGCCAGGGGTACCTAGAGCATGTCTCCTTAGCCGCGAGGACACAGTCCTCCACGTCCGCGCTACCTACACGACTTGGGAGGAAATTCACGGCAGCGTTTCCATTGCCGATGCTACCGCGGTAGTTTACGAAGACGACGGCGAAACCTGGAGAAAAATGATTTTGGAAGTCGAGAAGCTGAATTTGTTTTTTCTAGTCCTGTTATTAAATAGCTATTTATAACAAGTGCGCGAAGACGTATTTTGCACATAAGCGCAATTTTAAAAACACGAGTGAAGCAAGTGCTTTAATTTGCGTGAATGGTGCAAATGATATCTTCGTGCACGAGATTTGAACAATGATTTTTGTAACGAGCAAAAATTATATAACCAATAGCGAGAAAATTTATTAAATTTGAAGCGTTAATTTATATTGACAGTTTAGTATGCAACAATGTGACATTTGTTATTTGAAAACGAATTTTTTATTTTTTCTCGGAAATCTTGTTAAAATATGTCTGATTGATGGCGTTATAAGCTGTCTCTACTTCTTTTATATATACCTTATATGTATATAAGTACAATTAGCGTTTTAATAGTCACAATTTAGAACAATTGAAGCAATAGTGGTTTGTTATGGTAGAAATTAAATATGAAAATTTACAAAATTGATTTAATGATATCTGCTACGGCAGAGTGCCACACCCAGTAATAGGTAAAAGGCGTGATGATATATTTATTATAGGCCGAGATACACTGCTCAAAAAAAAAACCGGTCACCCAAAAAAACGTCACTTTTCAAACCCCTGTCAGTTTGTCAGTTTTGAAATAAATTGGATGCAATTTTTTGTCCGAAGTCGCCCAAAGTCTAGTCTTTGAAAAGCTGTAAATTGATTTTGACTAACCTCTCTTTTCCTTCCCCCGCTGCCCCAGACGAGAACCACTTTTTTCCTGAAAACAAAGTGATTTTCCAAGCTTTCTATGGTAATCATCAGCCGTCAATTGGCAAATCTGTTTACAGACAATGAAAATATGGACATTTTTGTTACTCGAATGCAAACCTGCATCAGAATCGGATGATTTAAAAAAAAGTTATGATGTCCATATTTTCATTGTCTGTAAACAGATTTGTTAATTGACGGCTGATGATTCCCATAGAAAGCTTAGAAAATCACCTTTTTTCAGGACAAAAATTGGTTCTCGTCAGGGGTGGCGGAGGAGGGGAAAGGGAGATTAGTCAAAATCAATTTACAGCTTTTCAAAGACTAGACTTTGGGCGACTTCGGACAAAAAATTGCATCCAATTTGTTTCAAAACTGACAAACTGACAGGGGGTTTGAAAAGTGACGTTTTCTTGGGATTTTTTGGGTGACCGGTTTTTGTTTTGAGCAGCGCGATAAAATGCAATTAGTTTGCGTTATAAATATAATGTCAAGTTTCAATGGTTCGTGTTACTCCATTTAATGGAATACACCGTGATATTATGTATGTAAGAACAAATGATAACTTAAATTTACCTAAAGAGACAAAAACCGATGGTTCCAAAACAAAAGTAGCATAAAATGCAGAATGTGGTCCGCCATGCGGCCAAACCAAAAGAGGAACTTTCTTATCTTCCCCTTCTTTTGGTCCGTAATAAATCGCAGTAAAATCTTCTGCAATTAACAAACAAAACTATTAGTTTATTCACACCCACGAAATTCTACCATCTTACTTATTTCCTCGTCAGTTTCTTGCTTCAACTCCAAGAATTCATATTTCATATTTGACAGTAATTCAATTTTCTGTACTTTCGTTACATCTCTCCATTCAATATCTGTCTCTTTTCCTTTTTCGGGTAAACTAGCAGTTGCACACTGACTTATTTGTAAATAATTTTCACGGGATACTAACACATCATCGTTGAACACATCAAGAACTATTTGGCTGCCGGAATCGAAATTTAATTCGATGATTTCGCCAGATTCTAAATAAATAATTGTAATAAAATATTTGTGCTTATAACTATTTTGTTTTTTGTACCAATATGAACGACGTAAGTTTTGGCAGAATATTTCTGATTTGTAGAGAATAAAATGCGATTATCGGATCCCCAGCATCTGTCCGGTAATTTCGTATTGTATAATCCGTAGAATTGTTCGTTATTTTTTGTACATTCTTCATTTTGTACAATATCTACCACGATTTCTGGTTTTGCCTTTCATAAAATAATAGTTATTTACGATATAAGTTCGATAAGAGCATTATTAAGGTAATACTAGCGTGAAAAAAAAATTTGCAGATCTGAATGAAATTTGGCGCACGTAAACATTGGATAGTCATATGCATCCTGTTAAAATATGAAACACATTCATCGTCTGTGAACAAATATATTCGCTTGTAAAGTTGAGTTTTTATACACGGGGCTTATGGCGATCATCACTCAAAATCGCACATATTTGGTTTGTGTACCTCTAAAATTTTACAGTTTCATTTGAAAAACTAGTATGATGTTCTAGAACTATCCATGTATATTGTATCAGAAGGAGAAAGTTTTTTACCGTTTAGTAATGGATATATAGGCATGCAAAGCCTTGTTTTTAACGAAAAATTAAGAATGCCAATTTATAATGGCAACACCACACGGTGGTATGGGTTTTGAAAATTCACTAGACCAACAACCTGTTAACAATTCATGATATTCAAATCATAATAGGTGTAAAACACTTATTTTATTAAATTTTTATATTTTTTTGAGCGTCAGTTTCGCTACTTTTACGCCACCGTCACACTAGTACTACCTTAAGATACGGCGACGGCCAAGTTGTGTAATCACACAAGTATCGTAATGATGCATTATCACACGTTATAAAATTTTATCTTTGACCACGAAATAAATTAAAAGTAAAACAAAAATAATTTTAAATTCAGTTTTCATAATTATTTGACATTTACAAATTTAATTGAAATCTTAGTAACTTTCAATTCGAGTGCAATAAGTATTTTGTTAAAGCACTAGTGGATTAATATTTCCAAAAACGAACTAGTGCGTTAATAACGTACTTATCTCACTCAAAATGAATGCGATAAGTTACTGCACGACCGTAGATTAAAAAAAATGCTGATTTTATTTGCTTCCTGTCAAAACTTCTTAAATTATTTGAAAATATTTTAGGATCTTTTGAAACTAAAATACAGTGTTTACCATTTCAGAAGAAAGTTGAAGTTTCATGAGTCTCATACAAGCATGATGTGGTCCCCCAATTTCTCGTTCCAGCCACACTAAATATTTTCCATTCGGGGAAAATTTTGGTGAATTTACTGCCCGATTTTTATCAGACAAACATACTAAAAAAATATGGTAAAATGAATCAAATAATAGTATATTATATAACGATGCAATAATGGATGCTATTATTTCCAACGATGAAGTTTACAAAACGAGGTTATATTCATCGGAGCAAATTATAGCCATTATAGCGAGTTATATACTCGTACTATACACCATTGTATACATCAGTGGTTCTCAATACTTTTCGGTTCACGTCATCCCAATGCCCATGACACATATAGCGTTAAGAGTCTGCTACAAACTGCTAAAAAATAGAGTCACGTCCAGAAGGGACGACACTAATAGAGTCGATGTTTCTGACAATCAGAAATAAATATTTGTTAATTTTAACGTGTTATTTATTAATTTATATTATTTAAAATATTTAGACTATTAAGAAATATAAAAACTATAAACTACGAAATATAAAAAAAATTAAATTAAAAAAAAATTACATGAAGTATACATGAAATTACAATAAATAATAGCATCCATTATAACGTCGTTGTATAATAAATTATTTCAAAATACTATGTGAAATTCTTAATTTCTGAGAATACATCAACCATATCAAAATGTTTTATCGAAAATTAATTCAGGTTTGCAACATATTTTTGATTTACCATAATTCCCATCGAAATCAAGTTTAAAAACGATTCCAGATCGATTAGTACAATAAATAAGTCCTAATTTCCGGGGTTCCGTCTCAAGAGCAACCCCAACAATAGACAAACCATCAGGAGACCAACTAACTTGTCCTGGACAAAATTCATTTGGAATACCCTCCAAAATTTCAACTTTATCTTCAGTCAAATCATAAATTGCAACAACTGATAAATATTTCCCCACTAACTGCTCCCCCCAATCTTGGCGGAAACTATATTCCTCCCCTAAAACTGTAGTGGAAGCATCTCCATTTCCTTCTACTGGTTTATCTGGCTTGCGTTTGTAAAATGGCTCAGTTTTTGGCAACTTTTTTTCGGCGATATAAACGACTTTGGTTTCATCGGGTGACCATGCCCAAGTTTTAAACTCGCCTTTATAGAAAAACATATATTAGTAACCAGAATATTTTGCTAAAAGTAAATTGGTAACAAAAAAAAAGAAACACTTGAAATATGTAAAATTTTCCTAATTTTCAAATCGTTATAACTTAGCGAATTTCTAACTAATTTGGACGAATTTTTAAGGGCGATAAAGTTTAAAGTGTCTGCTTTAAGGGGATACATGTGATCTTAGGGTTAACCCTTTCAGCCCCCTTACAACCCCTTAGAAGAAAAAAAATGTTTTTAATGGAAAAAAGTCCATGCTTGACGATCTGTACGGAGCTAAGAAAAATTTGTGGACTTGATTCACTATCAGGGCAATAAAGTTTATTCAATTCCCTGCAAGGGACACAAAGAACGAAGTTCCTACGATGATTTGGAACAGAGTTATGTATGTTTGAAATTTAATGTGCATTTGAAGGTTTTTGGCCCAAAAATGTGTTATTTGTTTGCAAAAGGGAATAATCCTAATTTTGCGTACAAGTGGTATGAATTCGGCCTGTGGATCCTAAGAACCCTAGTTCGATTCCCACAGACGACAAACAATTTTCATAATTACAAAAGCTATCCCTGTGGCTCCTCCACCACTAACATCTTTGGGGGCCGTGATTAGACAACTGGTAATCGCTCTTTAAGCGCAAAATATATTACTTATCGAGATCTGCTTCGGCAGAGTGCCACACCCAGTAATGGGTAGAAGGCGTGATGATATATTTATTTTATTTTATTTATCCCTTTACGTAGAGACTAAACAGTAAATTTTTGTCATATGAATGACATTGAAGCACAGTGACAATGATAGTTTTTAAATTTAATTTTATGACAGAAACCACTAAGACATCGGCCCGGCAAGCTGAAAGTCCCCGGTTCTAATCTGGGCGTCTCCCAAATTTTTCTGTCATAAAATTAAATTTAAAAAGAGACAAAACAGTTTTTTTTTTCTGAAAGAATCGGCCAATTTTGTTGAAACCTTCAATGCACAATCAACTTCAAACACACATAACTCTGTGCCAAATCATCGTAGGAACTTCGTCCTTTGCGTCCTTTGCAGGGAATTGAATAAACTTTATTGCCCTGATAGTGAATCAAGACCACAACTTTTTCTTAGTTCCGTACAGATCGTCAAACATGGACTTTTTTCCAAAACATTTTTTTTTTAGGTGGTTGTAAGGGGGCGGAAGGGGTTAACCCTAAGATCATATGTATCCCCTTAAAGCAGACACTTAAAACTTTTTCCCCCTTGAAAATTCATCCAAATTAGTTAAAAATTCGTCGTTATGACGGTTTGAAAATTAGAAAAATTTCAGGAAGTGTTTCGGTTTTTTTTTCTAATCAATGTATATTTACCGTCAGTATAAACATCGCCGTGAATATTTAAAGCAGCTAAATCAACCGAATGTGACAAATTATTATTTGTCCAAATTTCAAGATACTGTTTGCGATTCTCTTTTCCGTTGGATATTTCTCGTAGGACTGCTCGTTTTTTGCCAAAAGGCGAAATTGATATCAATGCTCTGTTAATTAAAACTTTTAGTTTATGCATCAAGTTAAGATAATAATATACTTACTCTTGAGAAATATCTAATGGAAACGTATCAGAATATGTATTAGAACTTTTGTCTAGAAAATGTGTCCGCATATATTTAACATTTTTGCCTGTTTCAATATTTCTTTGTGTCCAAAATGTTGTGATGACACCATCTTGTAGAAATTTTGCTCCAGATAATATTGGAGTTTGACTGAGGGTTTTATACAACTTAAGAACCTTTTCCATCTGAAGAAATGTATGATTTAAACCAATATACATGCAAAACAAATTGAATTCTTACCTTTTATGGTTGGATTGTAATATTCTTGTTTTCTGTAGTTATATCTAGAAAAAACAGAGAAATATGAATTAGAAATTGTTCAGATTGTGTTATCTCAACTTATAGTAATTAAATATTTGCAAATAATTACACTATGATAAGTTTATATGGCAGTAAAAATTTTGTAAATATTTGGCTTTGAGTTGACAGTTTGACATACAAGGGCTGTGTGCCAATCTCGGTATTATTTAGGGCTAATAGTATAAAGTTAGTTCAAATAGTTTTGTAACCAATGCTTCTAATAATAATGTGAACGATATGGATACCAACTGCATAAATTAGGTTCGAAATTTGAACTGGTTTTAAACACAGTCGGACAATATAGTTTATTTTTCAGAGCTACTTGATTTCGCAGAAAGCCACTGCACCGAAATCTCAATACACTGAAATACACCGAAATTTGTTCTGAGTTATCTCAGATTATCTTACAGATCAATTTGATAAAGTAAAAAAATATTCGATATTCTTTCGACTACAGCCCAAACCGGCTCGCTGCAATGTAGATGACTATCCATGATCCACTCCAGCCCAAAGCTGCTCGCTGTATATCCGACCTAAATCGTATCACGTGCTCACACTTGCACTACCACTACCTATCTCATCAAAGGATGAACTGAAACTAACATAAGAAACTTGACGACTTGTTGAAACAATAACCAATCATTACATAAAAACGCAGATTTGTTAAAATAAAAAGAGGTGATGTAAGCAAAGACGAAGCTAATTAACAAAATTAATTGAGTTAAAATAAAAGTGATTATGACGCAATTAAATCTATAAAATTTGAAATAATGTAACAACATTAGGACGCAATAGTTTATGTCGAAAGAGTAGTCGCGTGGGGGAATTTATGATGGGATCATTTTTCGCCAACATTGGCCTCATGATATTGCGATGCCGTGAATTTCAATGGCGTGGCATTGACTCTTTACTCTACACTAAATCTACAGAATTAAACTTGTAAAATGCAAATCATCAAAATAAAAATACATATTTATTTTGAGATTTGAGGAATGATGCTGCAACATTTTCTCTACTCTTTGTATATTTACGTACAAAGATACCTAGTAATATTTGGATTATGAAAATGATAATTATTGTATATTATTTGCTGCCAAATGTTTAAAAATTATTTTAGAAAAAAATTCTTCAAATAAAAGTGATAGAAAATTTAGTTTTCTATAAGTTTTATTTGAAGTATTTTTATCTAAAATAATTTAGAAACATTTTACAGCAAGATATATACGCGGATATGTCTAACTACACATTCCTGTAATCTCATTGGCTCAAAGCAAATAAGCCCCGCCTACTGGTCTAGAGGTATAAATACGGGCACATTTCGTTTTTTAAATAGCAACTGTAGATTGAGATGTAAGGTTATGTTACTTTGCTTTGTAAATGTATTTGAAATATGCAATGATTTTCTTTTCCACCTCTTTAATGAACTCACCGAGATCTGCAATTGCAGACAAATAATTTATTTATAAAATAAAATAAATATATCATCACGACTTATCATTACTAGGTGTTACACTCTGCTGTAGCAGAAATATTTTGCGCGTAAAATGTAGTTACCAGCCGTCAGATTACGGCCCCCAAATATATTAGCGGAGGGGAAGCACAAGGGTACATTTAAATAAAATAAATATATCATCACGCCTTCTACCTATTACTGAGTGTGGCAGTCTGCCGAAGCAGATCTTGATAAATGATATATTTATGCGCGTGAAATGCGGTTACCAGCTGTCAAATCATGGCCTTCAAAGATATTAGTGGACGGGGAGCCACAGATATAGTTTTAATGTGGTGAAAATCGTTTGTCGGCTGTGGGGATCGAACCTGGGTTCTCAAATCCTCAGGCCGAGTCGATACCACTGAGAATTTATTTATTATTTGAAATATTTAACTTTAAAATTATTTTAAAATTTTTGACAGCTCATAATATACGAAGCAAAATATTCACAAGAGCTGAAAAATATTTGAGAATTATTTCATCATATGAGAGAACTCAGGTTCGATTCCCATAAACGACAAACAATTTTCATCACATTAAAATTTCCCTTGTGGCTTCCTCCTCCACGAACATTTTTGGGACACAAAAAGTCATTGTCGCTCAACATAAAATATGCAATTAAACATTTTTATGTCATATAATTTTTCTGAAATGAAATAGGTGGCTCAGTGGTATCGAGTCGCCCTGTGGATCCTGAGAACTCTGGTTCGATTCCCATAATCGACAAACAATTTTCACCACATTAAAATTACCCCTGTGGCTCTCCCTCCACTAACATCTTTGGGGCACAGAAAGTCACTTTCGCTCAACATAAAATATGCAATTAAACATTTTTGTCATATAATTTTTCTGAAATGAAATAGGTGGCTCAGTGGTATCGAGTCGACCTGTGGATCCTGAGAACCCGGGTTCGATTCCCACAGCCGACAAATATTTTCACCACATTAAAATTCCCCCGGTGGCTTCTCACAACTAACATCTTTGGGGGCCGAGATTTGACGGCTTCACGCGCATAAATATATCACTTACTGAGATCTGCTTCGGCAAAACGCCGCACCCAGTATAGGGTAAAGGGGACGTAATGATATATTTATATTTTTTTTATTTATTAACGCTTGTGAGCAGCAGAAAAAGTCTGGTGAACCAATGAAACTGCTTGATTTTAACGAACATCAAAAAAAGTATTTATCAGAAAAATCGAACTTTAATTGTTTTTAAGGTGTTCTAAAATGTTATCTTTTTCTGACGTTTAAAGAAAAAAAGTGTTATATTGAATATTATCGTAACGATAAACGAATTAATCGAATTACAAAAAAGCGACTACTCCTCTACGCAAACTCAGTTGCTATGTTGCTACAGGTCGTTGCTATAGCAACCGCATCGGTTGTGATAGCTAGATACAAGCATCGTTTATATTTATTTGTATTTTATAATCGTTACAAAATGGTAATGTGTTAAAATGCTCGCTGAAAAACATAAAGATTGTAACGAGATTCTTAAGAAATCAATAAGTGATATTACGGACGACGTGCTTGATAATAATGGCAATGTTATGATGTTTAAAAGAAGAAAAAATAGTGGATTTTCGAAAGGGAAAATGAAAAAAGGTAAACTGAGAATACGAGTTAAATTGTTGGTTTTATCATCATTTTCATCCGTCATTTCATCTGAACACATTCATCATTTTGTGACAGTAAGTTGGATTATTTTTATGTTTTATTTTATACTGGATGTCCTGCAAAAACTACACTATACACCATTAATATGGGGTGTAACTTTTCAGGGAAATGAGTCCAATAAATGTTGTATAGAATAAATTCTGTAACTATTTATTAATTTTGTTACTCTTAAAATTATATTTAAAGTTTAAAAGTAAACAAATATTTTTAACTGCTAGATAAATACAGGGTGATCAAAAGGAATTGTTACAGTTGGCAATAAAAAAAACTAATTGAAATTGGTAAGCCTGATACATAAATTCATTTCCTGTTGTTGACAGTGACATTTAAAATTTAAATTTGAGTACATTTATTATTACATTTATTTCTAAAGTATTTCTATTACTTAAAAAGTCAAAATTCTATTAGCTGTCAGACTCCTGACATAACCTATTTGAATTTATTAGAAATGTTAAATAGCATTTCCGCCTTTATCTGACGTTATGCCAACTGTGGAATAAAAAGATGTCTGGAATTGTATTGCCAACTATAACAATTCCTTTTGATCATCCTGTATATTATCCTTGGTCTTAACAATAACTGAATAACTAGAATAAATTGAGTAGATTACAACTTTTATTTTAACATTTTCTCTTTACCTTTTGAAATAACCAAGCGAAGAAATACATTCGGTATGACGTATTTTTTACAGGACCCTTTAAAAACTTTGCAAAAATGTTGTATATGTTTATATACATTATTTATTAGCTCTATACGATTGTCTTCATAAAAATCGAGCTTAACGGCTAAAAATTATAAATAAAAAAAATATTTTAGAGTCAAATTTGAAGGAAAAACAATTTTCTGTTGGAGAATGTAAAAAAAAATATTCAATAATATAACAAGAGAGTGAGGATAAATTGAAAATAATTTGACAGATTTGGGATGGCTAGCACAGTGGTATGAAGTCGGCCTGTGGATCCTGAGGTCCCTGGTTCGATTCCCACAGGCGACAAATTTTCATAATTTGAAAAAGCTATCCCTGTGGCTCCTCCACCACTAACATGTTTGGGGGCCGAGATTTAACGACTGGTAACCGCACTTCACGCGCAAAATATATCACTTACCGAGATCTGCTTTAGCAGAGTGCCACACCCAGGAATGGGTAGAAGGCGTGATGATATATTTATTTTATTTATTTTATTTATCTTTCGAAAACTTGTTGCCAGGCAATAGTCACGAAAGCCTGTAGGGCTTGAGTGGCTATTGCCAAATGGCAACAAGTTTGAGAAAGATACTGGAGAATTATTTTCTAATTTATCCAACTCTCGAGTTATATTTATTTAGATTATTCTTTGACTTAGCTGTTGAGGTCGATTCATCCTACTTAAATGATTTTGAACTGAGTTCATATCAATTGATTACTTATTAATGTATTCTTAGAAGTTGTACCGTAATGTCAAAATATTTAATAATGCAAAAATATTAGTAAATAAGTAATTATTAGTTTTAAAAAATAAGATTTTTGTGTGCAAATGTGTTGAAAAATCTGCCAATACTTCGATTTAAATAATAATACAAATTCTTTTCATTTATTTTATTATTTTCTTTCATTGTAACACCATCTGTTGTCAATCAGTGGAACTTCACCTGATATGTTAGAAGTGTGCGTTATACTAACATATCACTATATGTTTTTTTCAACTTTTCGTAGTAGTTTATGATGTTGTTATGGTTACTTTCATAAGTGATCGTCTGACAAGAAAATATCATTCTTACCTCGAGTACTTTATATACATTCTTCCCTTGATAAACAAGTAACTGTTCTTGATGTTACTAGCTGTCAAATTTCATATGATCCTAATTACAATTTTAGATCAAGAAAGAGAACCATTACCCATGAAGTTACGAGCGTTACCCAGATCATTTTGGCAACAGCCAAATCACCCAGCACGGCAAGCTCCGGGTGGAATTTGCCCAGATTTACCCCTTCTTTGTAAAGAAGAAGTTACAAATGTTTCTACCACACCTTGCCAAAATACAGGTTAGTTATTTACAGTAATAATATAAGAAGAGAGTGAAAATAAAGTGAAAATAATTCAACAGTTTTCGAATCGAAAAACGAGAGCTCGTAGGGCTTGAGTTACTATTACCAAATGGTAACAAATTTGAAAAAAGAAATGGAGAATTATTTTCTAATTTATCGAACTCGAAAGTAATATTTAATATAAATAAATAAAAAATATAAATATATCATCACGCCTTCTACCCATTACTGGGCGTGGAACTCTGCCGAAGCAGATCTCGGTAAGTGATATATTTTGCATGAAGTGCGGTTACCAATCGTCAAATCACGGCCTCCAAAGATGTTAGTGGTGGAGGAGCCACAGGGGTATTTTTTGAAATTATGAAAATTGTTTGTCGTCTGTGGGAATCAAACCAGGGTTCTCAGGATCCACAGGCCGACTTCATACCACTGAGCTAGCCAACCCATATATAAATCAAATGAAAATTTTTGTTTATTGTGAATACTTGATTCTGTAAAATGTCATTTTGACATATATAACCTATTTACATATTTTAATCTTTTGAACATATAATTAAATGTTATTTTGTTGTGCATAAAATATTGTATGTACCACGGGCGAAATTAGCGTTTCTGACCCTGAGCATGTTATTAGCCCTCGGCGCTTTGCTCCTTTTGCTAATAATCATGCCACGGGCCAGAAACGCATGTTTTCACCCTTGATACATAAATAACTATTCTAAAACAGGCAAGAAAGTGCCTACTTTCTTGACCAATTTTAGTATGGAAAGTAGGTTTTTACAAAAACAGTCAAGTAAAATACGTATTCAAGCTTACAACAAAAATGATGCCAAACTATCTATTTTACATTTGTCAAACAAATAAAAGCTAAATTCTCACTATAATAAAAATTTATTGACTTACAATATTTTCAAGAATATTAACACGCATGAAAATACATAATTTACCAATAAAAATTAAAATTGACATTTTAAACATAAAATGAAATAAACGTTTTTGTTTACAAGGGAAACCACTACGTAAAATTCTAATAACATTAATTATTAATATTTGCTATCGTGAAAAAGCACAGCTGTTGGTAAAATCGATGACACAAAAACAGACAATTACGTAATTTAAATAACGACACTTTTATCAAATTTTCTCATTAGTAAAAAAACCTATCAATTGAGGAGTCGGTTAAAAATATATTTAGAGGGACGACAAATAATTCAGTGTTACTCGTCCGAGCGTAATTTTGTTTTCGTATTAAAATGTCTTTAAGTGACGTATCGATCCACTAACCACCAATATGATGATTAATTAATGTAGTATAACGATGAAGACAGCCAAGAAAAAAAAGCTGTATAATTTATTGTCACCAGCTGTGCAGGATTTTTAAAAATATTTGCACTTTAAAAGCTAAGAAGTTCTAAATGATTTTAGTGTTTTCCTTTAAATAAATAATTGATTGATATAAATTTTTTTTGCTGTCTATCTTTTACCCTACAGTGTTGCCAATAGCAAAGAAGTAACCCAAGCAACGTGTTTATTATCAAGCTGCATGTATACAAATAAATTATTATGTAAAAAAATAAATAAATATATCATCACGCCTTCTACCCATTACTGGGTGTGGCACTCTGCTGAAGCAGATCTCGGTAAGTGATATATTTTGCGCGTGAAGTGCGGTTACCAGTCGTCAAATCACGGCCCCCAAACATGTTAGTGGTGGAGGAGCCACAGGGATAGCTATTTCAAATTATTAAAATTTGTCGCCTGTGGGAATCGAACCAGGGACCTCCGGATCCACAGGCCGACTTCATACCACTGAGCTAGCCATCCCATCAAATTATTATGTAATATAATTTAAATTATTTATTTGTTTGCTCACTAATTTTGTGCACAAATAAATGTTTAAAATTTTTCTACCTTTTCTAGAAGAAAAGATATTAATAATTAAAGATGCGAGTTGATGTACAATGATAGCTGTTAAAGTTTATATCAAATATAGATGTTCATCTTAAAAATTTCATAGCCATCGCGCTTTTAGTTAATTTTGCTTCAAAAATGCATGTTAAAATAGTTATTTGCACAACTAGCAGAGCTGGACAAGCTACTTAGAAAAAGTAGCTAAGCTACAGCTACAGCTATTCTTTAAAAAAGTAGCTAAGCTACAGCTATAAGCTATATTTTGTAAAATATAGCTAAGCTACAGCTAAAAGCTTTCGTTAAAGTAGCTGTTAAATTTTAAAGCTACTTTTTAAAATTATTGTGAAATAATTAAATTTGCCATTGTCATATGATCAGTCTTTTGTTATAATGACTGTTAATTTACTATTATGTACATAAATATCAAAAATAGCAAATACCATCTGGCACCTACTGTGTATTTTTGCGTATTAGAGCCAGTTAGAACCGACAACAAATAATTATTTTGTGTGGGTTTAGCTTTTACGCATGCGTACTTTGTTGACCTACTGCTTAAAAAGTAGCTTTAAGCTACAAAAAGTAGCTTGAACCTACAAAAAGTAGCTTGAAGCTACAAAAAGTAGCTTGAAGCTACAAAAAGTAGCTTTAAAAGTAGTTTCAGTTGTTATTTTTAAGCTAATAGAAAAAAAAGTAGCTAGCTACAAGCTACAGCTATATTTTTTCACAGTTAGCTAAGCTACAGCTACAGCTAAGGTAAATGTAGCTAAGCTAGTAGATAAGCTACAAAAGTAGCTAGCTACTGCCCAGCTCTGACAACTAGTATTGTAAACAATAATTTTTTATGACGGCGAAGCAGAATTGTATCAAGTACTAAATGAGTAAAAAAATGCTTTCAATAGATACTGTTTCTGCCTATTAATATTAGATTGATTTTAAGAATATCTATATTATTATAAAAATAAAACGGCACCTTTGAAAAAAATGTTTCAGTTTCTTCTTTGCTAATAGGATGCGGGCACTCACGTGACACTGCGACGTTTTTGTGATGTAAAAACAGCTGTTAGCGCAAAGATAACTGCGCCACCTACAAAATGAACTATTTTTTTGTGGCGAGATTTGAAAAGAACCGTACTTTTCAAATCTCGCCACAAAAAAATAGTTCATTTTGTATGTGGCGCAGTGATCTTTGTCCTAACAGCTGTTTTTACGTCACAAAAACGTCACAGTGTCACGTGAGTGCCCGCATCCTATTATAAATAACAACATTATTTTTTCAGGTACAAAACCGTCCTTCATGCCCCCTCCAGAAATAACAACACCCGCCAACACTGACCTCCTATTTAGTCTCTTCAGAGTCATTGACACCCGACAGAAGTCTCTAATACGTCGAGGGCGGCCTAGGAAATCAGCGGCGTCGCAAGTGGGGCTACGAGACGCAGATCCCTGCCTTGTAAGCACGGTTAACGAGCCGCCACTGGTAACCAACAATAAGGGCAGGGAAAATGGACATAGTGGCAGTTATTCGAATTTATTAGCAGAGTTGGTTGTGAGATTGTAGAGAATTAAATATATAGTTAAATAAATATATCATCAACGGTTTATCTACAATCAGATCTGCATTATTATTATTTTCTGCGGAACTAAAACATGGCATTATGTAGCAAAAATCACACATTTTATATATACAGGGTGGTGAACGCAACTCTCGAATATAGGGATTTAACATGTAAAATCACAATTTTGTAATTTCCTGCTTCCCTAATTATATTAACCAAAAAAGATTCAAATAAAAGTTTTAGGGAATAAAATTCTGCTTCTAATACAATAAACAAACTTAATTTTGCATGTTTCGTAACGACACAAATTTCATCTGAAAATAATGAAAATAGCCTGAAAACTATTGCTGGCCATGGAACTAAAACAAAATTAAACAAATGTTTGTCGTTTTATCTGTCAAAATAAATGACATAATAAATAAAGAAATTATTTTGACAGATTATACGTCAAACATTTGTTTAATTTTGTTTCAATTCCATGGCTATCGATAGTTTTGAGGCTATTTTTGTCATTTTCAGATCTAATTTGTGCCGTTACGAAGCATGCAAAATTAATTTTGTTTATTGGCTTAGATGCAGAATTTTATGCCCTAAAACTATTATTCGAAGCTTTTTTGCTTAAAATAATTAGGGAAGCAGGACATTACAAAATTGTGATTTCACATGTTAAATCCCTATGTTCGAGAGTTGCGTTGCCTGTATATTTATTTATTTATAATTTTTTTTTCACATGTAAAAATTTCGATATCGTGTTAAATTTTAAATGATCTCTAAAGAGATAAATAAACAGAAATAGTGAAAAAAGTTTAATTGAAAAATGTTTCACTTTCTCTACAATTTTTTGTTCAAAAAAATGGTTCCAATATCTTGAAATAGCGTAAACTATTTTAATAATTACCACCTTTTCTAAATAGTCTATTTGACATTCAAATTATTACTGTTAAAAAAATCAACAGACGATAGACAAAATATTATTATCTATTGCATGAATTATAATTTGCAAATATTTCACTTAGTTCTTAAAATTAATGTAATAATTTTCTCGATATGAACCCGAACATTAATTCACACAAGACAAACAATAATTGTAAATATAATTACTAATCGGTTTGCTTTAAACAAATCAAAATAATTCAAGTTTCCATCAGCACTCATATATCATGCTGGTTGCCGTATATCATAATCAAAAATTACTTCAAAAAACCTGATGATCAGAACTGGGCAGTAGCTAGCTACTTTTGTAGCTTAGCTATTAGCTTAGCTATTAGCTTAGCTATTAGCTTAGCTATTAGCTTAGCTATTAGCTTAGCTATTAGCTTAGCTATTAGCTTAGCTACATTTACCTTAGCTGTAGCTGTAGCTTAGCTAACTGTGAAAAAATATAGCTGTAGCTTGTAGCTAGCTACTTTTTTTCTATTAGCTTAAAAATAACAACTGAAGCTACTTTTAAAGCTACTTTTTGTAGCTTAAAGCTATTTTTTATAGCTTAAAGCTACTTTTTCAGCAGAAGGTCAAAAAAGTACGCATGCGTACAAGCTAAACCTACACAAAATAATTATTTGTTGCCGGTTCTAACTGGCTCTAATACGCAAAAATACACAGTAGGTGCCAGATGGTATTTGCTATTTTTGATATTTATGTACATAATAGTAAATTAACAGTCATTATAACAAAAGACTGATCATATGACAAGGGCAAATTTAATTATTTCACAATAATTTAAAAAAGTAGCTTTAAAATTTAATAGTTACTTTAACGAAAGCTTTTAGCTGTAGCTTAGCTATATTTTACAAAATATAGCTTATAGCTGTAGCTTAGCTACTTTTTTAAAGAATAGCTGTAGCTGTAGCTTAGCTACTTTTTTTAAGTAGCTTGCCCAGCTCTGCTGATGATATATTTATTAATATAGATTACATTTAATTTTGTTAATATTTATAATAAATACATAATTTAATAATATTTTTGTAATTTTGGAGGTTTACAAGTATAGCACTCCCTAAGTTTAATGTTCAAATTAATTAGTTAATTAATGATTAATTACTGAACAAATACTCAAAATATATGTTGTGATGCAATGATGCAAAAATAAAATTATTATACTTACATTAACATATTAAATAATAAGAATACATATTTTATAGTAAATAAATTAAAATATTAATTAAAGTATTTTGAACAGATGCAATAAGCGGTCTCCTTATCAAAAGCCGTCCAATATACGAATAAGTCAATAATAGAGGGTTTTCAAAAGATGTTGACACGTATTCTTCGCTGTTAAACATTTACAGGCTGATTCATAAAGCGGATTAGCGGTAACACCATTTTTTATTTCGTTTTGAACTCTCTTTTCAATGTACGAAACAAGTTTATTTAAACTTGAGTTAAAAAGAGAGTTAATTAGCATCAAATTTAGTTCATTTTTTGAATCTGTTTTAATTTGAAACAGAGTTATAGATAATATTAAAAACGGTGTTAGCGCTAATCCGTTTTGTGAATCTGCCTGTTAGAAATTATAATAAAACTTCGAATTGTTTCTTTTTGGCTAAACTAATTTATAAACGATTGACAGATCAAAAAATACGATAGCATATGTGTCAAGTATTTAGAAAATACCTTTTTTAATATTAAGAAGTACTTTGTTAATGTCAGTGATGAGTGCACGATATTATTAAATATTTAAATTAATGAAAAATTAAGAACTATAGACAGGCAGATTCATAAAGCGAATTAGCGCTAACACCATTTTCTATTTCGTTTTGAACTCTCTTTTCAATGTATGAAACAAGTTTATTATAACTTGAGTTAAAAAGACAGTTAATTAGCATCAAATTGAGTTCATTTCTTTAATCTGTTTTAATTTGAAACAGAGTTATAGATAATATTAAAAACGGTGTTAGTGCTAATCCGTTTTGTGAATCTGCCTGTTAGTGTATATATTATTATTGAGCACCATTTAAATTAAATTATAACGGACAGAATGATAAATGGTTAAAAGCAAGAACCCTCGGATTATTAAATTCAATCATGTTCATTCGTTTATTTATTTCACTCTCAATTTCACCAACATACAGGGTGTAAAATAAGCAAGGAAATTGAAAGAAAATAAACAAAAAACCATAGAGACGGCTATCATTCGCGAGAATAATGGCCATCTCTATGGTTTTATTTATTTTATCTCTAGCATATCTATCCATTTCTGGTATAAATTGCATTTATTCAACAAGATTTTTCTCAATTTTTTTTCAAATAAAGTATTATTATTCTTAGATTTTGTTGTTTTAGAAATATCTCATTCTAGAAATAATTATTCCTTTTGAACATTGAATGTTTTCTAAGTTTGTCCACGATAATAATTATGTTCTAATACTATATACGTGTTATTCGTTATTGATATAAGTTGAAGTTATGAACTGATCACATATCACTTTTATAAAATAATGTTTAAATATTTAAATAAAGAAATATATTTACCTATTTTAAATGTATTTTTAATCAATTATTTATTAATTCATAGGGTAACGAATACGCTCAATTCTCAAAAGAGTTTTAGCTAGAATCTAGCTAATCCTGAATTGTGGATTTGTCAAATTAAGCTAAATCATATTCCCAAAAAAATTTAAATAAACTTTAATATAATCTTCTTACCATTTAGTTTTCGGAAAATGAATTGAATTAATTTTTTTTTAAATCGAACTAGTGTAAGATTAGTTCATTAAAAATTCAGGATTAGTTACAATTTTTTTGAGAATTTGACTGGTAAAGTTTGTGTTTACATTATTCGAATTACTCTACAAGTTCCTGTAATTTGATTAGGTTCCTGTTGTGCAGAATAAAGGTGCGTTTACAACTATTCCCAGCATTCAATTGATTTGTCAAATTTCAAATTCGTACACAGTAGACTTATTCCATTTGCCATTTGGATCAGATCTAACTTACATTTACTGAACCAAATCATTTATTTATTTCGTTGGATTACTTCGCTCACTTTATTTCCAGTACTAGAATTACTGATTCTAATTTACTTTGAAATAATTCACCCCAATAAGTGCATCAGTTTGTTTAATTCAGTTCATTTAGTCATGTGTCAAATTTATCTGAACTGATTTAAGTGAACCGAGTGGCAAATGGAATACAGCTACTTTTATTATCAAACATTTTCATGTTGCCTTGGTTACAACATATCAATTTCATATTATCTTAGATATTTTTCCTTCAATTTACATAAATAAATCAACAATTTTTATATTATTCTTTTTGACGTTCGTAGAAAAAAATGTTTTTATTTCGTGCACGAAATTCATATTTTTTGGCGCGTTCTAATGACCTTTTTTGTCCCGGCCCATTCGTCTCGAGCAAAAGTGTCATTTTCACGTGCAACGAAAAACAAAAAGCACTCATTTCGTGCACTTAATACTATTAAGTACGCGAAATGAGTGCTTTTTTTTTAGTTAAGTTAAGTTAATACACAATAAAATTAGCCCTATTATGGCTCCCCTCCAATAACATCTTTGGAGGCCATGATTTGACGGTTAGTAACTGTACTTCACCTGTATAAATATATCACTTACCGAAATATGTTACAGCAGAGTTCTACACCCAGGAATGGGTAAAGGGCGTTATGATATATTTATTTATTTTTTATATAGGTATGCAAACTTCAAATTAATTAAAACAAAATATAATTTATTTGTTATAGAAAAATAGAGGTGGCTAGCTCAGTGGTATGAAGTCGGCCTGTGAATCCTGAGAACCTTGGTTCGATTCCCACAGGCGACAAACAATTTTCATAATTTCAAAAACTACCCCTGTGGCTCCTCCACCACTAACATCTTTGGGGGCCGTGATTTAACGACTGGTAACCGCACATCACGCGCAAAATATATCACTTACCGAGATCTGCTTCGGCAGAGTGCTACACTCAGTAATGGGTAGAAGGCGTGATGATATATTTATTTATTTATTTTAAAATTATCCCTATGGCTCCCCTCCAATACCATCTTTGGAGGCCGTGATTTGACGGCTATTAACTGCACTTCACGTGTATAAATATATCACTTACCGAAATATGTTACGGCAGAGTTCCACACCCAGGAATGGGTAAAGGGTGTGACGATATATTTATTTATTTTTTATATATGCAAACTTTAAATTAATTAAAACAAAATATAATTTATTTGTTATAGAATAATAGTGGTGGCTAGCTCAATGGTATGAAGTCGGCCTGTGAATCCTGAGAACCTTGGTTCGATTCCCACAGGTGACAAACAATTTTCATAATTTCAAAAACTACCCCTGTGGCTCCTCCACCACTAACATCTTTGGGGGCCGTGATTTAACGACTGGTAACCGCACATCACGCGCAAAATATATCACTTACCGAGATCTGCTTCGGCAGAGTGCCACATCCAGTAATGGGTAGAAGGCGTGATGATATATTTATTTATTTATTTATTTATTTTAGAAAAATATTCGTCGACTTGAAAATGAACCTAATCAAAGATCAACAAAAATAATTAGATTATTATCTTTCCTATCTCAAAATTCTCTACAGCTAAAAAAATGCGTCAATATTTTATTTGTACAAATCGTAAAAATCCCGCGAAATTCAAACAGTTTCCAATGACTCACACCTCACTTAGTTCTTTACCTGTCCACCAGAGTACCTTTAATCAAGGTAAACATTCCAATCTTAGTTCCAAATGCTAGCACTGCCCGCCAAACTCTTCCGCGGCGCTGTTTACTCTTAAATCTGTCTCACGATTGGTTCATTTGATTTACTATAGTCCAGAGGGGGAAACATGTTTTGAAAAAAAATTACCAGTATCAGTCGTTAAGCTGTTGGCGAAAACGCAAGATGTGCTGAACATGAAAGAATGAAACAAACTTTTGACATGTGAAATACTCGCGAAGAATACAAACAATTAATTTTATACAAGGTTTACTTAGTAAATAAGGGTTGAAATAAAAGTAAACAGAGGTAAAACTTCATCGAAAAAGTTCGTTATTGTTTCGCAGGTGTTTGAAGTTCAGGCATGGCGTCCTATGGACTTCAAAGTTTTTAAATGTTTTTGTGATAGTGTAGTGAATATTTTGTCTAAGGGTGAAGTGAACGATGAAAGTAACGGTGTGTTTTGGTAACGTGAGGGTGGTTGTGCCATGTGGCGATGGAGATCTACTCGTTAGGGATTTAATAAGGGAAGCTACCCTTAGGTACAAGAAAGCTACGGGAAAGGTAAGTTTTATTTGATTTTCAAGGTGATTTTTGTATAAATTTGGGGTTGTTTTCGAAAGAATTGTTGTTGATGAGGGATCTAGATAACTAACCCCCATTGAAGGATAGTTTTCTGTGTTTATTAGTGTCAAAATATGGTTTAAAACTATTTTAAAAATTGTTAGAATAAGTTGGTTTCATGGTCTAAATTAAATTGTATAGCCCAATTTTTAAAAGAGTTTTAGCTAATCCTGAATTTTGGATTAGTCATATTACGTTAAACCATTTCTCAAAAAAGTTTTGCAGCCTAAATATCAAAAAAGTCTAGGCTAGAATCTAGTTAATCCTGAATTTTGGATTCGTTAAATTAAATAAATAAATAAATAAATATATCATCACGCCTTCTACCCATTACTGGGTGTGGCACTCTGCCGAAGCAGATCTCGGTAAGTGATATATTTTGCGCGTGAAGTGCGGTTACCAGTCGTCAAATCACGGCCCCCAAACATGTTAGTGGTGGAGGAGCCACAGGGATAGCTTTTTCAAATTATGAAAATTTGTCGCCTGTGGGAATCGAACCAGGGACCTCAGGATCCACAGGCCGACTTCATACCACTGTGCTAGCCATCCCATAAGCTAAACCATATTACTATAAAAGTTTAAAAACGTTAATACAAATTTATTACCATTTAGTTTTCGGAAAATGACATGAATTAACTTTTTTAAGTAGGGCTACCATAAAATTAGCTAATGCAAAATTCAGGATTAGTAAAAACTTTTTTGAGAATCTGGCTGTAAATTTCCGGATTGTTATTTGGATAAATTTGTTTAAATCGGATTTATGGGATGGCTAGCTCAGTGGTATGAAGTCGGCCTGTGGATCCAGAGAACCCAGGTACCCTAGATTCGATTCCCACAGGCGACAAACAATTTTCATAAATTCAAAAACTACCCCTGTGGCTCCTCCACCACTAACATCTTTGGGGGCCGTGATTTGACGACTGATAACCGCACTTCACGAGCAAAAAATATATCACTTACCGAGATCTGCTTCGGCAGAGTGCCACACCCAGTAATGGGTAGAAGGCGTGATGATATATTTATATTTTATATATTTATGCGCGTGAAGTGCGGGATACCAGTCGTCAAATCACGGCCTCCAAAGATGTTACTGGATGAGGAGCCACAGGGGTAGTTTTTAATTTGATGAAAATGACTGCCACACTCTGTAATAGGTAAAAGGCGTGATGATATATTTATTTATTTATTTATTATGGAGATAGGGCAGCATTTGTTCTTTACGTTACTATGCAAATTGTTGTTTATGTTACTATAGTATTCGTTGTTTTACAATTTGTTGTGACAAATATGGATTAATTTTATTTAGGAAACTTGTTTTAATGTTGCCTTTTCACACGCTTTTTAGTTTCTCAAACAAAGATTATTGTAAAGGTATAATAAAACAGTATATTATGACACTAGTGTATAAATAAATCTTTAAAGTACGTGTGATAAGTTTAACAGCACGACGCAAAGCGGAGTGCCTTTAATGGTCTAGTGCTTCGTAATTTTATTAATTAATGGTTGTTAAAATGAAAATATATCTACAATTTTACCAAACAGTTAAAATGAATTTTGTTTTATAAAAATATTTGAGTTATTAGCATATTGAATTAATTAATTTATTATTATTATTATTTTTATGGGATGGCTAGCTCAGTGGTATGAAATCGGCCTGTGGATCCTGAGAACCCTGGTTCGATTCCCACAGGCGACAAACAATTTTCATATTTTCAAAAAAACTACCCCTGTGGTTCCTGCACCACTAACATCTTTGGGGGCCGTGATTTGAGGACTGGTAACCGCACTTCACACGCAAAATATATCACTTACCGAGATCTGCTTTGGCAGAGTGCCACACCCAGTAATGGGTAGAAGGTGTGATGATATATTTATTTTATTTTAAATTTATTTATGCTACTTATGCTACAACAATTACAGTACAGGGTCCGAACTCACTGAGCCGTAATGGGCTATTTCATTTATATTTATCTTAAGTGGGATTCAAACTCGGGATCTCCGGATTCAAATACCATACTGCCACCTACACCACTGTACTGCCGGACAATAAATTAACAAGCTAAAAATTATTAGTTTATATTAAGGAAGGTGCACAAATAATAAATATAAATAAAACACAACTTGCCTCCGCCAGGATTTGAACCCGGACCTTCCACTTGGGCCCGGGTTCAAATCCTGGCGGAGGCAAGTTGATTTTTTCAAATTTAATTAACATTCACCTGACTTTAAGTCATTTAAAATTATATATAATATAAATAAATAAAACACGATCAACATTTTATTTTAAAGTTTGAAAGAGCGAGTGCATCTTCATATTTCTTTCACTATAAAACGCAACTAATTAACTGTAATTGCTAATGATAATTGATGCAATTTAGAAAGTGATATTTGCATTTCAATTATTTTGTTCAATTTTTAAATGGTACTTGTACATATATATTATGTTATTATCGCATATTTATCAAATAAATACTATAAACTATTTATAAATATCGATAAATAATTTCGAAATCTGGAATTATCAACATTATTATTATCTTTAAAACAATACATATTAAGTGTTACTTCATATACCCTTCAAATATTTTAGTCAGTAACTTTGAATTACTACCTACGAAAATACTAGTATTTATGAGTAATTTTAACATCTGTTATTAAATATTACTAATTTGCAATCATTCATAAAATATTTCTAAATATATACATAATACCTGATGTATTTTTTAAAGAGTTTTATGTATTTGTCGTAAGAATCAAATTTTTTAATTTATTTTCTGAACAACCTGTATTAATATGTAAAGTCAACTTAATAATAGTAATAATAATAATAATAACAAAATGGCATTTAAAATTTCGGCTACATATACGAAGAAGTTTTATTTTTTAAACATAAATAAATATTTGTAAAATAAATAAAAATATTATCACGCCTTTTATCTATTATTGGGTGTGGCACTCTGCCGTAGCAGATCTTGGTAAGTGATATATTTATGCGCGTGAAGTGTGGTTACCAACCGTCAAATCATGGCCCTCAATGATGTTATTGGAAGGAGAGCTACAGGGGTAATTTTAATGTGTGAAAATTGTTTGTCGGTTGTGGGAATTGAACCAGGACTATCAAATCCACAGGCCGACTAGATATCACTGAGCCAACAACCCCTGAAAGCTGAAATAAAATAAATATATCATCATGCCTTTTACCCATTACTGACTGTGGTACTATGCCGTAGCAGATCTTTGTAAGTGATATATTTATGCGCGTGAAGTGTGGTTACCAGCCGTCATGTCACGACACTCAAAGATGTTATTGGAGGGAGAGCCACAGGGGTAATTTTAATGTAGTGAAAATTGATTGTCGGCGTGGAAATCAAACTTGGGTACTCAAATCCACAGCCCGACTAGATACCACGGAGACATCCACTCAATATACAGAGTGATCAAAAGGAATTGTTACAGTTGGCAATAAAAAAAACTACTTGAAATTGGTAAGCCTGATACATAAATTCATTTCCTGTTGTTGGCAGTGACATTTAAAATTTAAATTTGAGTACATTTATTATTACATTTATTTCTAAAGTATTTCTATTACTTAAAAAGTTAAAATTCTATTAGCTGTCAGACTCTTGACATAACCTATTTGTATTTATTAGAAATGTCAAATAGCATTTCCACTTTTATCTAACGTTGTGCCAACTGTGGAATAAAAAGATCTCTGGAATTGTATTGCCAACTATAACAATTCCTTTTGATCACCCTGTATAAAAATAAAATAAATAAATATATCATTATGCCTTCTACCCATTACTCAGTTACAGATTTTGGTAGGTAATATAATTTTGCGCATGAAGTGCGGTTACCAGCCGTGAAATTACGACCCCCAAATATGTTAGTGGAGGGTGAGCCTCAGGCGTAGTTTTAATGTGGTAAAAATTATTTGTCGCTATTGGAATCGAACTCAGGTTCTCAAATCCACAGTCCGACCCGATACCACTGAGCCACCTTCCCTATATATAAAATTTGACATCGATAAAATCGATAATTCAGAGTAATTAATTTCCTGTTGTACAAATTCATATGGCGTGGCTAGCTCAGTGGTATGAAGTCGGTCTGTGGATCCTGAGAACCCTGGTTCTATTCCCACAGGCGACAAACAATTTTCATAATTTCAAAAGCTACCCCTGTGGCTCCTCCACCACTAACATCTTTGGGGGCCGTGATTTGACGACTGGTATCCGCACTTCACGCACATAAATATATCACTTACCGAGATCTGCTTCAGCAGAGTACCACACCCAGTAATGGGTAGAAGGCGTGATGATATATTTTATTTACAAATTCATACACTATTATAAATAAAATATGTTCTTCCCCTCAGGCAATACTTGCCAGGTGGATTAACAGTGTACCTTTTCTCGTTTCCCACATATGAGGGCGGAAATTAAACAGGATGTGAACGTAGACCATAAAACCACTCAACCACTGAACCACCGGCTATACTGCAACCACTCTACATTCAGAAAAAAAAACCACCGCAGATTAGAGTTTCTACTCTCGGTGTGTTGGTGTGATAATAGTGGTTCTCATGCCGACATATTTAAGATAACACTGTTTACTATTTTGTTGGTACTCTGCACAACAGGAACTTAATCCCAATTACAGTAGCTGATAGTGGAATTCGAACTAGTGAGACCCAATCATTTTTTTTATGTTAGTTGAAGTCAGCGAGATTTGAACACATGATCTCTTTACTTGTTAATTAGTAAAGGCAAGCTTTGCCTTAGTTTTATCCACTGGGTTACGATTTCTAGTGAACAAAATGTTCCAGATATAAACGGCCTAACTTAAACTATGGTTTAGACACCTAAAAAAAAGGTAACAAGTCTATTTGAGCAAAAAGGACATTTGCTTTATTCTAAAGATATTTCTATTTTCCTAATTGGAGTAGTACTACTTTATAACGTAATACTAAATTAGGATAAGACAAAATAATTAAATTAAAAATTATTGTTTTGTTTTAGCTAATCCCACTGTGCTAGCTACTCCATTATTAGGTATTTAATTCATGATATACCTTAAAGCCCCTGGCACATATAGCGTCAAGACTCCGAGTCTACCATTTGACTGCCAAAAATAGAAACGCCTCTACGACTGCCGAAAACCAACTTCATTATGATGCTGGTTTTTTCGCTATCTTCCTTTGTTGTTTGACGTATGAATTATTATTGTTTGACATTTTGTACATTTTTATAGTTAAATTCATTTACTTTATACATAGTTAGATACTTTTAAGTTTTCATATTTCATTTATAGTTCAAGTTAATTTTTTTTAATTTAATTTTTTGTTGTATATTTCGTAGTTTATAGTTTTTATATTTCTTAATAGTCGATAAATATTTTAAATAATACAAATTAACAAATAACACGTTAAAATTAACAAATATTTAATTCTGACTGTCAGAAACACCGACTCTATATGTGTCACCCGTTTTGGACGTGACTCTCAGTTTTTCAGCAGTTTGTAGCAGACTCGGAGTTTTGACGCTATATGTGTCAGGGGCTTAAGTTAGGCTATTTAAATTTGGGACATTCTGTATTGGGATTTATAAATAAGAATGCGCTAATAGTCACGAAAATTAGAACTACGACAAAGATATAGTTTGCTACTAACCTAGTAACTAAGTACTTAAAAAAAGAAATAAAAATATATGTTAATAGAACTAATATTTACAGTAAAGAAGGTAATAAAACAATAATTACCTAACTAATGTTATACTAAAAGAACTAATTCCTATCAAGAATAATCTACACTATTAAAATAACCTGTGAAATATATATATATATATATATATATATATATATATATATATATATATATACGAGAGTGGTCCGGTAAGTACTTAGCCTACAAAAGAATAACAAAAATTTTGGAAAAGTGGCGATTTATTTTTCAACATAATCTCCTTTGAGTTCGATACACTTGATCTAGCGATGCTCCAACTCCTTTAACCCGTCTGAAAAATACGTTTTCTGGAGGTCTGCAAAGTAGGCCTCCGTGGCGGCGATAACTGCGTCATTCGACTCAAATTTCTGACCGGCGAGAGACTTTTTCAAATTTGGAAACAAAAAAAAGTCGCACGGGGCCAAATCTGGAGAATACGGTGGATGGGACAGCAGTTCGTAGCCTAATTATATCAATTTGGCCGTGGCGACGACGGAGGTGTGTGCCGGAGCATTGTGATGTTGGAAGAGCATTCTTTTCTTCGCCAAATTCAATTATTTCATAATTCATAATGGCAATTTAATTAATATCAATTTATTATTATTTATAATTATAAATTTAATTAATAGCGTAAAATTTTTAATATTTAAATAAATATATATTTGGGGTATTCGAATATTCGAAATCGATATTCAAATCCGAGAAATATGATTCTCGTCCACCTCTAAAAAAAAACAGCAAACACAAAATAAAAAAAAACAAAAAGAAATAAAAGTGACAGCAATGGTAAGCTTATGAAGATCAACTTAAAATGCATCTTTGTCTCAAGTTTGACATATCGTGATCAACGCCATCTCTTAGTAGTTGAATGACAATAAAACAGTTGAAAATGAACGAGGAATACTTTAAATTTCCAAGAATTACACTGAGTGAGAATGAGTATGGTACTGACATACATCTATGACTCATTAATTTTCAGTGTAAAGAAATCCGTATATTGACAACACACTAAACGCACCTGTAGTGTAACTAAACTAACATAATGGCTATCAACCTTGAGTGCTAAATACTTAAATACTGTATACATACTTTAACAACAATAGTTACATTCAAGAATTGTTTGCTGGCCGCTAATTTACTAATATGCCATTGATTCAATTATGCAGAGATAAAACTGTGTCCGAATGATTTTCATTTCGTTTTAAGATGCAGGTCATTTGTTTAGAAGTAACACATAAATAAATAAATATAAAATATAGTACTTGGATGGGTGACCGTCCAGAGAAACCCGCGTTGCTGTTGACGCTAAGATCTAAAACGCAGGATCAGGGCGTAATGGCGGCATATGACCTTAGTAGTTGATCCGCCAGGAAGCCAGAAAAAAAAAAAATATATATACAGAGTGGTGAACGGAACTCTCGAACATAGGGATTTAACATGTAAAATCACAATTTTGTAATTTCCTGCTTCCCTAATTATTTTAAGCAGAAAAGCTTCGAATTAAAGTTTTAGGGCATAAAAGGGGATAAAATTCTGCATCTAAGCCAATAAACAAAATTAACATTGCATGCTTCGTAACGGCACAAATTAGATCTGAAAATGACAAAAATAGCCTCAAAACTATCGATAGCTATGGAATTGACATAAAATTAAACAAATGTTTGACGTATAATCTGTCAAAATAATTTCTGTATTTATTATGTCATTTATTTTGACAGATAAAACGACAAACATTTGCTAAATTTTGTTTTAGTTTCATGGGTATCGATAGTTTTCAGGCTATTTTCGTTATTTTCAAATCAAATTTGTACCGTTACGAAGTATGCAAAATTAATTTGGTTTATTGTATTAGATGCAGAATTTTATGCCCTAAAACTTTTATTCGAAACTTTTTTGCTTAAAATAATTAGGGAAGCAGGAAATTACAAAATTGTAATTTTACATGTTAAATCCGTATGTTCGAGAGTTGCGTTCACCACCCTGTATGTATATATATATATATATATATATATATATATATATATATATATAAGTATAAATAAAACAAGGCTTCAGAGATCCAAATTATCTATATATTTTGTTAAAAATTGGACGTTTCGAATTTCAAACGAAATTCATCATCAGCTACAAAATATAAAATGTAAATAAACTAAATAATATACAAATAAGTAATATAATTGCCGGCTTAACTAAAATTTTAAAAGGTAGCAATATTAAAATTGTCACAAATAATGAAACAAATACTAACTTTCTTTTTTCAAAATTAAAAGATCCCATTGAGAAAGATTTTAAAAAGGATACCATTTACAAAATTAATTGTGGTCATTGTAATAAATTTTATATAGGTGAGACCTCTCACCCTCTTAAAAAACGTGTTTATCAACATAAATATAATTGTAAATTATTAAATCCTTATCATAGTGCACTAACACGACATCATCAAGAAACTGGACATGTTTTTAAATTTTCAGAAACTGAAGTTGTTTTTACTTTTGACGCCATTTTGTTTTAATTTTGATTTATCTATTTGACATATTGCAACATTTTATTTTAATTTCGTTTATTTTGTATTGTTAATGGTATTTATATTACTTATTTGTATATTATTTAGTTTATTTACATTTTATATTTTGTAGCTGATGATGAATTTCGTTTGAAATTCGAAACGTCCAATTTTTAACAAAATATATAGATAATTTGGATCTCTGAAGCCTTATTTTATTTATACTTATAATTTTGGATCCTAAATATTTTTATTATATATATATATATATATATATATATATATATATATATATATATATATATATATATATATATATATATATATATATATATATCATCACGCCTTCTACCCATTACTGGGTGTGGCACTGTGCAAATTTCGGTATATATATTTCTGCGCATGAAGTTACATAACTATTATTTTAGTAATATTTATACCTATTGCGATATTTCGAAAATTAAATTGCCTTAGTATATATAGTACTAAATGAGTCTGGCAAGTCGTGGAACAGGTGTAAAGGAGGGCGCCGGACTCAAGAATTAAGTCTCATCCGGTCAACAGGTTTCAGAGCAGAAATGAAGAACCTTCTCTCTGCAGTTTGTATACAGCCTCAGAGATACAGATTGAGATTTAGACTTGGTCGAACACAGAACTCCTTTCTCGCTTTCGTTCTTGCATACGTGATTGTGTATCGCCGGTGTTTGTTCATACGGTCACTGACGTCAATATCCAATCAAAAAAACTATACCATTTATCCCTCATTTCATATTAAAACACAGTCATTTTAAATGTTTGTGGATGGGTTATCAATTTTGTAGTGGAATTCTGTGTAATTACATAACATATATAGACTCACAAATCTGGGTATTAGTTGAGTTTTTGTACATTTTTATATCTCGTTTAGTTTTTGAGATATAGCATCGGGATGAGGTAAAACTTGGGGAAAATTAAACATTTTCTCAGGTTATATTTCAAAAACTAAACAAGGTTTATTTAATATTTTATTTATTTTTATTTAAACCCATTTGTCGAAAATGAAAAAATATATCATCACGTCTTCTACCTATTACTGGTTGTGGCATTCTGCCGTGGCAGACCTCGGTAAGTGGTATATTTATACGCGTGAAATACGGTTACCAGCCATCAAATCATGGTTCCCAAACATATTAATGGAGAGGGAGCCAAAGGGGTAGTTTATTTGTGGTGATTATTTTTTGACGTTTCTCAAAACCAATGAAATGCTTCATTGTATGTCACGTGTCTGCGTTTTAACCAATCCTCTCATTATTATACTGAGAATAAAGCTCTTGTGATTATTCCCAGGAATAATCTCTGTAGGTGCTTTTTTGTTTGTGACATATGGTAGGTAGTTGTCAAATTATTTAAAACTTCCAACGCGTCAAGTAAAATGTGTGAAAAAAATCGATTTAGTTGTATTTTAGGTACAGAAATACACCAACAAATTTTGGTAACAACTTCCAAGAATACATTAATAAGTAATCAATCGACATGAACCCAGTTCAAAATCTTTTAAGTTGGATGAATCGATCTCAACAGCTAAGTCAAAAAATAATCTAATTAAATATAACTCGAGAGTTGGATAAATTATAATATAATTCTCCAGTATCTTTCGAAAACTTGTTGCCATTTGGAAATAGCCACTCAAGCCCTACGGGCTTTCGTGACTATTGTCTGGTAACAAGTTTTCGAAAGATCTGTCAAATTATTTTCAATTTATTCTCATTCTCTTGTTATATTATTACTGAAAATTATTTGTTGCCCATGAGAATCGAACCCGAATTCCAAATCTACAGGTTCATTCGATACCACTGAGCCACCGACCAAATTTGTCTAAATATTGGAATATCTGGACTTCGGTTACTACAAATACTGAATTATCCGGAAACCGATTATTCTCGAACTTAGGGATGAGGTTTATAATGATACCGAATTCTCCGGTTTCCGGTCTTATGCATACCAGATTCTGGTTTAATATTGAACATTTGTCGAATATTGACAGTTCTAGATTCCACTTGATTACAATGTAGCATATGTTGCTAAAGGTGATAGTGGAAGGGAAGTTACAGATCTTTAACAATTATAGAAATCGAATCCGAGTTTTCAAATCCACATTCCGATTCGATACCACTGAACTGTCTACCCCATACCAAACAAACAAACAATAAATGCAATGAATATAAGTTGTTGCTGAAGAAACACGTATCGTAAACGATGAGTGTATGTCGCATGTTGAGGGTTCTGTATCGATCGTTGTGATTGGCTAGCGCCATCGACCTGTGTCACTGACCTACCTCAACACTGCTCCACCTGATATGTTTCTGCTACCTGCATGTTGGGCTGCGTTGTGTACGAGACCTGACCGTTGACAACCGGACTATAGCTATATATAGTGTTTACTCTTCTTACCTGCAGCTACTAACAATTTACCCTCACAGTAGAAGATAGGTATTTAATTTTAGAGACTTGGAAAATTATAAAGAATACTTAGAAAGAAAATCATTCGCCAATATTAATCTGAAGATGGTGTTAAGCAGTACCGAAATATAAACTAAATGTTAAATTTAACATTTTCTTTGACATTTCTCTTACCAGATTTCAGTATTAGTAAAAGGCGTGATGGTATATTTATTTGTACATACGAGGGCAGGGTGAAAAGTCCCTGAAAAATGGCGCCACAATCGCAAATCTCATGTGACATTTGTGATGTATCATCTTTAACTAGAACGCATTAAAATTTTTAGACTGATATGTCATTCAGTTCTGTTTTGACACCCATCGAAAGCAAGCAACCTTGAAGATTTTTGAAAACATGGAAAAAAGTGAATTTCGCGTCTTGATAAAACATTATTTCTTGTGAGGAAAAAACATTACACAAACCAAAGCATCGCTAGTTAAACATTATGGGGACTCCTCACCATCGATTGGAACGATTCACAAGTGGTTTACTGATTTTAGTTGTGGTAGTATGAGCACAAAGGACGCCGAACATTCTGGTCGTCCAATTGAGGTTACAACGCCGGAAATCGTCGATAAAATCTATGGTATGATATTGGACGATCGGCGAGTTAAAGTGCACGAAATTGCTGAGGGTATTAGCATCTCAACCGAATGGGTACGGAATATTTTGCATAAATTTTTGGATATGAGAAAGCTATCTACCAGATGGGTGCCGCATTTGCTGCATGGAAAAAACATTACGCAAACCAAAGCATCGCTTGTTAAACATTATGGGGACTCCTCACCATCGATTGGAACAATTCACAAGTGGTTTACTGATTTTCGTTGTGGTAGTATGACCACAAAGGACGCCGAACATTCTGGTCGTCTAATTGAGGTTACAACGCCAGAAATCGTCGATAAAATCTATGGTATGATATTGGACGATCGGCAAGTTAAAGTGCACAAGCTGGCTGAGGCTATGAGCATCTCAACCGAACGGGTACGGAACATTTTGCATACATTTTTGGAGATGAGAAAGCTATCTGCTAGATGGGTGCCGCATTTGCTCTCTGTTGACAACAAGCGCGACCGTGTCGCAATGGTAAAATTGCATGAATTGCGCTACGAATTGGTTCGTCATCCACAATATTCTCTAGATTTGGTCCCCAGTGATTTTTATCTATTTCCAAACTTGAAGAAATGGCTCGGCGGAAAGAGATTTGGCTCCAACGATGAGGTCATTGCTGAGACAAACGCCTATTTTGAAGGATTGCCAAAATCGTATTATTTGGAATGGTTCGGAAAATTAGAAAAACCTTGGACGAAGTGTATCGAGCTACAAAGAGATTATGTTTATTTATTTATTTATTTATTTATTTATTTTGTTACTCTGCACAACAGGAAGTAAATCCCAATTACAGTACAGCGGGCCTACAGCTTATAGTGGAATCCGAACCACTCAGACACAATCGTATTTTTTTGATATAAGTAGAAGTCAGTGAGATTTGAACGCACGACCTCTTGCTTGCTAATTAAGAAACGCAAGTTTTGCCTCGTTTTTATCCACTGAGCTATGATTGCCTGTTGTGAAATAAAATATGTTTTGACTAAATAAATCATTTCTTGTTTCATTTTTCTAGTACTTTTCACCCTGCCCTCGTAATATTATTTTATTTACAATAATATCTTGTTTCAAAATGATCAGTATTTAGATGTAAACTTCACCTTCACTTTAAAAAGAGGCTCATTTTAGGCTAAAGTAAATAATTTCGCATTGATGAATTGTTGAAACGAATTAAAAAAAAAAGAAAAACATGTTAGGTCACTACATAGATAAATCGGATGTTGGTTGTCCTTGTCAACCAAAACAAATCTGCACAATCGGAAGTTTAGAAGGGACACCGGATATGAGTCGAGGACACACATTACATACTCAAATTGAACAATGCAAAAATACTCTTTCAATTAGTACAGCATTTTATCAGTGGATATTTAAAGGAAATATGCACAGGTGTTCAAGACAATACAAAGGACAAAGCACAACATAACTATTCAAGATTGAATGGCTTGGTATATAAATCTTTCTATTTCCTACTCTGCACAACAGGAACTTAATCCCAATTACAGTAGCTTATAGGCGAAATCCGAATCACTCAGACTCACTCGTATGTTTTTGATACAAGTTGTTGAATTGAATTAGGAAGAAATCTTTTTGTTTGTTACTATACACATCAGTTAAATCCCAATTACAATAGCTTATAGTTGAATCCAAACTAATTAGACACTATTAAATTTTATGGATATGTTACTGGCAAAGTGTGAAATCCTAGCAATATACAAAATTCCAAATTCAAAATAGTATATTACGTACCATGAACTGTAAGTTGCAGTTTTTGAGTCAAGAATATAGTTTGGAAAATCGAGGCTTGAATAGTTCGAGAGGTAGGGTGCAAGATGATGTCTCATTTATTCCAGTGACAGAAATGGATTTTTTAATAGATTATAAATAAATAAATAAATATATCATCACGCCTTCTACCCATTGCTGGGTGTGGCACTCTGCTAAAGCAGATCTCGGTAAGTGATATATTTTGCGCGTGAAGTGCGGTTATCAGTCGTCAAATCACGGCCCCCAAACATGTTAGTGGTGGAGGAGCCACAGGGATAGCTTTTTAAAATTATGAAAATTTGTCGCCTGTGGGAATCGAACCAGGGACCTCAGGATCCACAGGCCGACTTCATACCACTGTGCTAGCCATCCCATAATAGATTATGGTCATGCAAAATCGGATTTAAAATATTTCGGGCCCTTCAGGACATAAAATTCTGCATCTAATCCAAACAAAAATAAGTTTACATGCTTCATAGCAGCACAAATTAGATCTGAAAATAACGAAATTATCGATAGCCATGAAATTGAAACAAAATTAACAAATGTTTAATGTTTTATGTGTCAAAATAAATGACATAATAAATAAAGAAATTATTTTGACAGATTAAACGTTAAACTCTGTTTAATTTTGTTTCAATTCCATGACTATAGATAGTTTTGAGGCTATTTTCGTTATTTTCAGATCTAATTTGTGCCGTTACGAAGCATGCAAAATTAATTTTGTTTATTGGATTAGATGCACAATTTTATGTCCTAAAACTTTTATTTGAAGCTGTCTTGCTTCAAATAATTAGCGAAGCAGGAAATTATGAAATTATGATTTTACCTGTTAAATATCCATGTTCGAGAGTCGCGGTCACCACCCTGTATATATATATATATATATATATATATATATATATATATATATATATATATATATATATAAATATCTATTATTTAAACTGAAAGCTTGAATCCGGGCCCTAAAATTTTTGGGCCCTAGGCTATTGCCTCTTTAGCCTAGGCCAAAGTCCGCCTGTGATGTCATGATAAACATGAAAAAAAGAAAATTAGATTTGGGAACGGGTGGCAACTATAGATGGCGTCGATGTGAATGCGCCGATTTTAAGGGTGGTTGTTGACATATTTTTTACAGGCTAATTTTCAGTTTAAATTATAGACTTTAGTATAATTAAGTAATAAAAATGGTAGACAGAAGTTTTGGCTGGTGACGCATGCGCGACAAAACCGGTCAAAGTAAGCAATTTTTATGGTGTCGTGTGACATATTACTACTTGTTCACGACAAATACATGACAAAAAAATAAATAAATATATCATCACGCCTTCTACCCATTACTGGATGTGACACTCTGCCGAAGCAGATCTCGATAAATGATATATTTTGCGCGTGAAGTGCGGTTACCAGTCGTAAAATCACGGCCCCCAAAGATGTTAGTGGCGGAGGAGCCACAGGGATAGCTTTTTGAAATTATGAAAATTGTTTGTCGCCTGTGGGAATCGAATCTAGGGTACCAGGGTTCTCAGGATCCACAGGCCGACTTCATACCACTGAGCTAGACAGAAATTATTGCTGGTTGCTCATTGGTGACAGAAGCTCTGAAAGTGGACTGGTGTAGGGATCAACAACCACCCTTTAAATCAGCGCATTCACATCGATGCCATCTATGGTTTCCACCCGTTCCCAAATCTAATTTTCTTTTTTTCATGTTTATCATGACATAATCTATTAAAAAGTCCATTTCTGTCACTGGAATAAATGAGACATCATTTTGCACCCTAGCTCTCTAACTACTCAAGCCTCGATTTCCCAAACTTGACTCAAAAACTGCAACTTACAGTTCATGGTAGGTAAGTAGAGTAATAAATAAATAAATAAATGAGTTGAAGTCAGTAAGATTTCAACATGAGTAATTTCAGACCAATTAACTGTATTATAAACGAAAGAATCTTTTACAATACAGTTATAAATCAATTAAATCCAATTTCTAAAGTGAAATTTCCAATTGGGAATCCGAAATTGAAATCTGTATGAAAATCGCATTTTACTTCGAGAAAGTACACGAATTCTTCAACGTACACCTGCATCTACATTGTCTGAAGAACGGAAAAGAAAAAACAAATCTTATATGAACCTGACGCACTGCCATACATACACAATACACACAGACATGTTCCTTCTCATGTCGTTGTAACATTCAGTTACGTACGAAAACCTTTTTCGCATTTTAATTCATTATGTTCGTATGCATATGACTGATATGTTATTGTTTGCGATTAGCACATATGTCACGTATCGCGCGCCCAATGAACAATCGTGAAACAATCTACGAACGTGTTTAGCTCCGTCATTTTCAAAAGGTTTTTTATTTTTGTCCGTTGAATGTTGATAGATTTATCTCAATCATTGAAGTGCAACGTACGCTGGGAGAGCATGAAAATTCTGTAACTCAACCGAAAGGAATTTGACTGTGTTAAGAGTAGATTTGAGTCATACTATTGTGTTTTAATGTACCGAGAATTCCCCACTTTGTAGTTAGAGATATCACACTTCTTGGAATAATACAGGCTGTCCCAAAAAACTACGGCATAGTGGAAATATATGGGATAGGTGGTTTAGCGGTATTGAATCGGTTTGTGGATCCTGAGAACGCTGGTTTGATTCACCACGTTAAAATTACCCTTGTGGCTCCCCCTTCACAAAAATCTTTGCATGATTTGACTGCTGGTAACTGCACTTCACGCGCATAAATACGAGGGTAGGGTAAAAAGTCCCTGAAAAATAAAACAGATGGCGCCACAATTGCAAATCTCATGTGACATTTGTGATGTACCATCTTTAACTAGAACGCATTAAAATTTTCAGACTGATATGTCATTCAGTTCTGTTTTGACACCCATCGAAAGTAAGCAACCTTGAAGATTTTTGAAAACATGGAAAAAAGTGAATTTTGCGTCTTGATTAAACATTATTTCTTGCGTGGAAAAAACATTACGCAAACCAAAGCATCGTTTGTTAAACATTATGGGGACTCCTTACCATCGATTGGAACGATTCACAAGTGGTTTACTGATTTTCGTTGTGGTAGTATGATCATAAAGGACGCCGAACGTTCTGGTCGTCCAATTGAGGTTACAACGCCAGAAATCGTCGATAAAATCCGTGGTATGATATTGGACGACCGGCGAGTTAAAGTGCACGAGTTGGCTGAGGCTATGAGCATCCCAACCGAACGGGTACGGGACATTTTGCATAAATTTTTGGATATGAAAAAGCTATCTGCCAGATGGATGCCGCATTGTGGACAACGCACCGGCGCACAGGTCCGCAGTCGCAATGGTAAAATTGCATGAATTGCGCTACGAATTGGTTCTTCTTCCACCATATTCTCCAGATTTGGCCCTCTGCGATTTTTATCTATTTCCAAACTTGAAGAAATGGCTCGGCGGAAAGAGATTTGGCTCAAACGATGAGGTCATCGCTGAGACAAACGCCTATTTTGAAGGATTGCCAAAATCGTATTATTTGGAAGGGATCGAAAAATTAGAAAAACGTTGGACGAAGTGTATCGAGCTACAATGTTGAGAAATAAAATATGTTTTGACCAAATAAATCATTTCTTGTTTCATTTTTCAGGGACTTTTCACCCTGCCCTCGTAACATCTTTGGGGGACGGATGATAGCCGCACTTCACGTGCATAAGTATATCATTTATCGAGATCTGGTTCGGCAGAGTGCCACACCCACTAATGGATAAAAGGCGTGATGATATATTTATTTTATTTTTATCTTAACATTATATTAAGCTAAGTACGTTTGCTTACATAAACGCTCTGTATTTTTGGAATTAAAATTTAATTTCTTGCAACTTCCCGTATCAATTTTAATAATATCCATAGCATAAAAACACATAAACTGCTAATTATAAAATAGTTAATTGTTGCTTGGAGTGTACAGCTAAATCTAGAAACAGTAGCAGCATTAATGCTAGTAATAAGTAACTTTAATATTGTGTAGATGGTATGAAATGGCTACTGCATTATTCTAAGTAAAATCTACAATCTACCGTTACTGAAGCGATGTTTTTCTGTTCTGTTACTATTTACTTCGCTACTTCCTATTGCAAAATGACTTTTTATTTTACCTAATAATAATACGTTTATGAATGGGAAAATAAGATACATGTAACGTATTTGATACAGGATGTACATTAAATCACGAAAATGTTTTGATCCTATGTAATTATTTAATTGCATAACAGGAATTTAATTCCATTTTAAACGCAAGTTTCCGAACGATTTTGAAATTGTAAAACTGTTAATGTTGGACGGATGCGTGAAAAATAAAAATCGAAATATCATACAAAGTAAAAGAGAAGCCAAATATAAAAAATTATGTAAATGTTTAGGGGTAGCTAGCTCAGTGGTATCAAGTCGGCCTGTGGATCCTGAGAACCCTGGTTCGATTCCCACAGGCGGCAAACAATTTTCACCATTTTAAAAAACTACTCCTGTGGCTCCCTCACCACTAACAGCTTTGAGGGCCGTGATTTGACGGTTTGTAACCGCACTTCACGCGCAAAATATATCACTTACCGAGATCTGCTTCGGCATGTGGCAATGTGGTGAAAATTGTTAGTCAGCTGGAGGAATCGAACCAGGGTTCTCAAGGTCCATAGGCCGACTCAATACCATTGAGCTATCTACCTCATTAAATGTTAAAATTATTGTCTGGAACCCAAATCTATTTTACTTCGATGTTCAACTCTTTTTAAATTGCAGCATAACTTTGACCATATAAAATAGACAAACTATAGGGACATTTGTTCTGAAGTCTACACATCCTAAAGTGGGGGAAGGGAAATAGCCTATATAACTTTGGTTACAAATAAGTTTATAATCAAAACTGCCATAATATGAGTTTATTTAATTTTACCTGACTATTATAAATTATCAATAATAAATGAAAATTTCTAACGCTTAGATTTAATAAAATAAAAATATTCATTCAGATATTGTACTATTTATCGTAATATATTCAAAAATATTTATATATTGTAAAAAACTCTATTAATTATATGGTGACAAAAAAACGAAACACTTGAAATTCGTGAAATTTTTCAAATTTTCCAACCGTCATAACTTGGCGAATTTTCAGCTAATTTGGACGAATTTTCTATTAAGAAAAAGTTTAAAGAGTCTTCTTTAAGGGAATATATGCGATCTTAGGTTAACTCCTTCTACCCGTCTCAATCCCCTAGAAGAAAAAAAAAACAAAACACTTGAAAATCGAGTAATTTTTCCAATTTTCAAACCGTCATATCTTGGCAAATTTGTAATTAATTTGAATGAATTTTCAAGGGCGAAAAAGTTTAAAGTATCTACTTTAAGGGAATATATGCAATCTTAGGGTTAACCTTTTCCGCCTTCTCTCAACCCCGTAGAAGAAGAAAATGTTTTTAGTGGAAAAAAGTCCAACTTTGACGATCTGTATGAAGCTAAGAAAAATTTGTGGACTCGATTCACTATCAGGGTAATAAAGTTTATTCAATTCCCTGCAAAGGACGAAAAGAACGAAGTTCCTACGATGATTTGACACAGAGTTATGCGTGTTTGAAGTTGAATGTGCATTTGGAAGTTTTTGACTCATAACTCGACGACTTTTCAACAAAATTGGACGATTTTTTTGTGCTAACAATCCCAAGAAATGTACAACATATTACAGACAGTATTAATACTTGAAATTAGCGAGATTTAAATCCGTTAACTTAACACTAGTAAATACAAAACTTGAACTGTGCTAGCAACAATTATATTTATTTATTTATGCTAATCTGTACAACAGGAACTTAATCCCAATTACAGTAGAGGGTCCGGACTCACCGAGCCGACGTATAGTTTAGCTTGAGTGGGATTCGAACTCGAGATCTCCAACTTCGAATACCGTAAAGCTATCCATACTACCGTACTGCCGGATGTAGATATATACCACGTACGTAATGGCCGGTATTTTAATAGTATGTGAAGAATGTGGTATTCGTATTTACTTATGTGTATTTAAAAATGTTAATATCTTAGGTGATATTACAAACAGTTGAAATTGTACTATTGTATTCAAATTTGGAAATAATTCTACACAATTAGCCTGCAACATAGTGTTTCATATGTATTGTTTTTTTTGTACGAATATCTTATAATGTATGTACGAGTTATAAACATAAATACCGGCGTTATGGGTTTGTAATTTGGCGGTACATTCATTCACAAAAGTAATTTATGCATATTTTATTAGAATATAAATGTACTTTAAGTATTTCCGTATTCTTGAATATTTTTAGCTGTTAATCGTTTCTATATTAATTTATGTTCGATTAATGTATTATATGTACTTGTATATGTGTGATTATGGGGTGGCTAGCACAGTGGTATGAAGTCGGCCTGTGGATCCTGAGGTCCCTGGTTCGATTCCCACAGGCGACAAATTTTCATAATTTGAAAAAGCTATCCCTGTGGCTCCTCCACCACTAACATGTTTGGGGGCCGTGATTTGACGACTGGTAACCGCACTTCACGCGCAAAATATATCACTTACCGAGATCTGCTTTAGCAGAGTGCCACACCCAGTAATGGGTAGAAGGCGTGATGATATATTTATTTTATTTATTTATTTGTATATGTGTGATTTTTGCTACAAAATAATAATAATTATTAATTGGGTAGGTGGTTCAATAGTATCGGCCTATGGATTTGAGAACTCGGATTCGATTCCCATAGCCGACAAATAATTTTCACCACATTAAAACTATCTCTTTGGCTCCCCCACCACTAATATATTTGAGAGCCGAGGTTTGACGGCTGGCAACTGCACTTTACGCGTATAATATATCACTTACCGAGATCTGCTACGGCAGAGTGCCACACCCAGTAATTGGTACAGTGGCGTACCTAGAACTTTTGCCGCCCAGGGCGGTCTCCAATTTGCCGCGCTTTCTAAGTCAATCAAATGATGGTTTTTATAAATTAAAAAAATAAATATATCATCACGACTTTTAGCCATTACTGGGTGTGGCACTCTGCCGAAGCAGATCTCGATAAGTGATATATTTATGTACGTGAAGTGCGATTACCAGTCGCCAAATCACGGCCCCCAAAGATGTTAGTGGTGGGGGAGCCACAGGGGTAATTTTAATTTGGTGAAAATTGTTTGTCGGCTGTGAGAATCGAACCGGGGACCTCAGGATCCACAGGCCAACTCGAAACCACTGAGCCATTACCCCATTAAATTAATAAACATAAATAAATAATTGTAATTGAAACAAACTATAGGTGGGGAACTTTTTTACCATTGGATGGCATATTTAAATTAGGCAGTAATAAAGGAATTTTTCGAGATAATATTTTCAACCCTACATTGATTTGATAATGAAGAAAAATATTCGAAATCATATAGTAATTCATAATTCGTAGAAATCGAATAGTAAACTTATGAAGTGAACAAATTGTTTTTTACAACTAAAATTAAATATAAAAAATGCCGCCTGAAAATATGTGCCGCCCGGTGTGTACCGCAAACACCGCCCTCCCCTAGGTACGCCCCTGTTTGCAGGGAATTGAATAAACTTTATTTCCCTGAAGATGAATCGAGTCCACAAATTTTTTTTAGCTCCGTACAGATTGTTTATAGGCTATTGGAATCGAACCCGAGTTCTCAAATCCACAGGCCGACTTGATACTACTGAGTCACCTTCCAATATTTTATATTATTTATTATTTTTATTATTTTGAACTGTATTAAAGAAAATTATAATTTTTATTTGACAGAGGAGAGCGATTCTATTGTCACAAATATAATTAATTATATACAATTTTAGGGGGTCGCGATTTGACGACTGGTAACAGCACTTCATGCCCATAAATATATCACTTACCGAGATCTACTACGGCAGAGTGCTACAACAAATAATTAATAAAAGGCGTGATGATTTATTGATTTATTTTAATTTTATATATGGTGCGATCCGGGGGGCTAGCCTCATTTTTACCCAACTTAAAATTTCTCAAGCAATGACAAAGTAATAAGTAATTTCTTCTGTCATTGGCATTTGAAAATGAATCACACTTTATTCACTTCGATCATTTCAATTCAGTTCCCGCGTTCTCAAGATAACAGATCAGTTCATTACATCATGCTCACATTTTTAAATTTATACTTTACATGATAACAGAAATACAGTCTAAGATAACAAAGGAGAAAGTGTACAGCGATACCACAAATAATTACACAACGTTTGGTAGTAAAATATTAAAATATCGACAGAATTTATGTCAATAACGAAGTTTTATCAGTGTAGAAATTGCGCAGGTACTCGAACTGCTGGCAAAATATGCATTCCATTGTTTCAAATACTCTAAGTCATAACATAAGTTTTATCTACAAAAATAAATTAAGTTGCTGTTGACTATTTCGAAATGGAACGTATTTGTTTGTTACCGCATCACGCGAAATCGACTTGATCGATTTTCATTAAATTTTTATGATACGAGTACTTCTATTGTTTTTATGATCCTGTCAGAAAACTAAATTTTTTTCCCTCTATTTTGGGAAGAAAGTGATGCTTTTCATCCCTAGGATTTTTCGGAAAGAATAGTTATTTATAGAAACAATTAGTAATGAAAAAAAATCTGGTGTGGTCACCACACGACTTTCTTATACACAGCATATATAATATTTAGAATATATGTTATTAAACATGTAATTTAGTTTCTTTCCGTAAAAAGACATAGATAACTAGATAAAGCAAAAATTAAAATTTATGTTTTTTGTTTCTAATGCTACTATGATTATTGAAATATATTATTAAATATAAAAATTAGTTTTTTCTCAAGATTAGACGCATATACAGGAAAATTGCAAATAACATTTTATGTTCCAAATTTTTGCTAACATCTTTTATTTGAAACTTTTTCTCGTAACTGATTCCATTTTTGAAATAAATGGAATTTATTGTTTTGTGTGTCCGGTAAACTTCCGCTTCCGGCTATTCAATTTCATTCAAAATCATTCTGCTCTTCGTATTTTCATTAAACTTATAATTACCAAGTTTCGGTAACAAATCTTATCTGGATCATGAGACATTGCACATACGGACACACATCCATCCATCCATCCATCCACACACACAAACATCATTGAGAAAATGATCAAAACGGATTCGGTGGACCTCAAAACACGTATTTCCGCGAAAATCTCGTCAACTATTTTTTTCACGATTCCAATACTTCCTTATACTGCGTATAAGAAAGTAAAAAATCCTTTTGTTCGTGAATTTGAAGTTTGATGCACATCGAAAAAGTCGGAGTGAAAAAAAAGGTTTCTTTGCGTATTATACACGTCATTTTTTTGCTTATTAAATAAAAATAAATACATATATCATCACGCCTTCTACCCATTACTAGGTGTGGCACTCTGCCGAAGCAGATCTCGGTAAGTGATATATTTATGCGCGTGAAGTGCGGTTCCCACTCGTCAAATCACGGCCCCCAAAGATGTTAGTGGAGGGGGAGCCACAGGAGTAGTATTAATGTGGTGAAAATGTTTGCCGCCAGTGGGAATCAAACCAGGGTTCTCAGGATCCACGGACCGACACGATAACCACTGTGCTACCTACTTATTAGTACTATTAAAATTATCTCTGTGGCTCTCTCTCCAGTAACATCTTGGGGACCATAACTTAACGGCTGGTAACCGCACTTCACGCGCATAAATATGCGCCACATCCAGAAATGAGTAGAAGGCGTGATGACATATTTAATTATTTAATGTTAGATTAATTTTTGGAAGATAATACCAAACTAATGTATTTATAAATAGAACCAATATTTTAAAATATCTTAATTCAAATGTACATTTGCTGACGTTTAAACTATGACGTAATATGCATCTCATTAATTTTTGGTAACTATCTTGGTTGAGTTAAGAAATAAATAATGAAATAGCTGACGAAATCGCTCCAAAAATATATTAATACAGGATATGACATCTTCAATCACATTATTAAATTATTAACGAGTAATTAAATTAATTATTCATCTAAATGATTAGTTGATAATATAGTTAGGCAATAGCTAGCTATTTTTTAGCTTAGCTACTAGTTTAGCTACAATTAGTTGAAGTATACATGTAGCTTCTCCAATTGTGAAAATATAAAGCTATAATTTTTCTTCTTGTAAAAATCAAAATAAAATAAATATATCATCACGCCGAATATCCGTTATTTTCAGTTGCCAAGGATATAGCTTTACTTTCCTTCCCTAAAGAAGAAAATAATATATTTCATAATGAGTAGCAGATCTCGATAAGTGATATATTAATGAGCGTGTAGTGCGATTACCAGACGTCAAATCATGGCCCCCAAAGGTGTTAATGGAGGAGAACCCACTAAAATGATAAAAATTATATTTAGGCGATTTTCAATAGTTTTTATAAAAGTACTACTAGCTTAGATATAATTATTTCTGTAGATTCCAATTTTGAGATCTGCAATTGCGTATCTACCTCAATTTTAGGATAATTTTTAAAATAAAAATATCATTTTTTAAACACTGAAATCTGATATATATATATATATATATATATATATATATAAGGGTGGCCCTTATTTTGGGTAAGTTCGAATTTTGTCGGTCTCCACCCGAAATCTGGTTTAAAATCACAAAAAAATAATAAATGAATTTTTTGAGATTTTTAAAATAAGTTTAACCCGTGCCTCTAGGCCACTTTCACTTTTGTCTTCAGCTTTATTCAAAATGCAATAACTTTTTTATTTTTTAATATTTTGACACAATTCCAAGCGGGCATTAAAATAGATGAGATAACGAATCGATCGATTACAATAAACAATAATTTTTCCTACAACTGTGCGATTTCTTTGTTATTACGTAACTATAATTGCCTTGGTTACGTATGGAAAGTAGATGAATGCAGACCAAGTGCGTTTCCGAAAGCAAAGAAACACTAGTGCGGAAAGTGCTTCATTACGTAACTGTCAAAAGAATATTGTTTTGACAGCGATTTAAATTTCGCGCCGAGCGCGGAATTCATATTTTGACCACAGACGCTTATGGAAGAAGAAGATACGGTGAACCAGCGCTAGTAAATATGCAGTAGTATATTTTGACGTTTATAAACGTAACCTTAATTTGCAGTATATCTAATCTGTAGACAATTAATAAAAAGAACCGAACAAAGTAAAATATATCGATAAATGGTTTAATTTAAAGAGTAAGTGAAATACTTCATATTTATTGTTTGTGTATATTATTAATACAGTTGTTACAGTTGCTTATATTGACATAATGTAAAGTGGAAACTTTTGTGTCTAAAGAAACATTGATTTCTTCCGTACCTGTTCATATTATTACCAGTAATATTATTGGTAACAATTTCGGAAGCTTCAGAAGTACCAGCAGCAGGTTGATTGTCATTGTCGAAAATAGATCCAACATAGTATGATCCGGAGCTTCAATTATCTTTGGAGGTGTTAATGATAAAGAAGAATCACTCACTGTACTATTCCAATCAAGATGATTTTGAAGAAATTATTTTGACGTTAGTGAAATATTTTTAAATAACGTAGAACAATGTGCAAGCAATCAAAAAACCATAGCAACGCCGTAAAACATCGTTGTCATGTAATATCATTAAAATTTTATAAATTTTATAAATTTTAATAATATTTTAGTGATTTACTAAATCGCACAGTTGTAGGAAAAATGTTGTTTATAACACGTGCCGAAAAAGGTTACATGCTCGTGCACGTAACGAGCCTTTTTCGGCACTTGTTATAAAAATAACTATTATATGACTGTTTATTGCTAAACGGGTTGGTAAAAACTAACGAAAATTGAGTTTTTTTAAATACGCAAAAAGTGATTCACAGTACTGATTCTTTTACAACAATTTCGTTTTATAATCTATTTTAGACTGTTTTTGAATAATATTCATATTGATTATAACATTTTTATCATATTTTTAATGTGATTTGGGAGCTGAAGGCAAAAGTGAAAGTGGCCTAGAGGCACGGGTTAAACTTATTTAAAAAATCTCAAAAAATTCATTTATTACTTTTTTGTGATTTTAAACCAGATTTCGGGTATATATATATATATATATATATATATATATATATATATATATATATATATATATATTATAGTTTAGCGTAATTTTGAAAATAATAATATAATTTTTGAACTCTGATATCTCGTTAATTAAGACATAACGAACTGCGGTTTAAAAAATTGTATTTAGCTAAATGAAAACGTTGCTTAGAAAAACATTCAATTGTTTATACTAAATTTACATGACTGTCAATTGTTTTTATAAAAGGAGCTTCAACTCTATTGAGTTTGTTATCAAATTAAAGCTCTTTACAAGGACAGTTAAACTAAACTGACAAAAATAATATTCAGACGATTGTCAATTATTTCAATACAACTAGCCTACTTTATCCACAATTACTTTAGCTAAAACTTCGCTATTTTTTTTACAAAATCAAGTTACGCAGTAGCTGTAATTTTGCTACTTTTTTAAGTAGCTTGGCCAGCTCTAGTAGATAATTATCTAAATGAAGTTGAAACACTTGTAACACAAAAGGACAGAGTTATTATTATTTTTACAACCGCTCTACTTTCCAGTAACTAACTAATCAAATGGTTAAGAGTTATGAGAATTAGGTAAACTGGAAGCTGACGTCTCGTCATTAAAATTAAATATAGATGAGATCTTCCTATTGCGATAATTTGTTGCTAGTTAGCTACTAATCAATAAAGAGAGACTATAGAGACTACGTTTAGTGTGCGAGTAGAGTTTCCTCAGAAAGTAGGTTGCGTTGGAATTCAGCATGATCGATATTATGCTCAGGACGAACACGAAGGTAGAGTTTATATTTGTGAATATTATTTTATATTACTTTATCTATATGGGGTAGCTAGCTCAGTGGTATCGAGTCGGTCTGTGGATCCTAAGAATTCTGGTTCGATTTCCACAACCTACAAACGTTTTCCCACATTAAAACTACCCCTGTGGCTCCTCCTCCACAAACATCTTTGGAAGTCGTGATTTGACGACTGGTAACCAAACTTCACGCGCATAAATATATCACTTACCGAGATCTGCTTCGGCAGAGTGCCACACCCAGTAATGGATAGAAGGCGTGATGATACATTTATTTATTTTATTTTTATGGGGTAATGGTTCAGTGATATATAGTCGGCCTGTGGACCTTAAGAACCCTGGTTCAATTCCCACAGCCGACAAACAATTTTCACCACATTAAAACTACCCCTGTGGCATACCCATCACTAACATTTTTGGGGCGATTTGACTGCTGATAACCGTACATCACGCACATAAATATATCACTTATCGAGATCTGCTTCGGCAGAGTGCCACACCCAGTAATGAGTAAAAGGCGTGATGATATATTTATTTATGCTACTCTGTACAACAGGAACTGAAATCCAATTACAGTACAGGGTCCGGATTCGCTTAAATGGGATTCGAACTCGAGATTCTTTAATTCGAATGCAGTTATTTGAAATTATTTGTATAAATAAATATATTATCATGCTTCCTACCTATTACTGCGTGTGGCACTCTGCCGTAGCAGATCTCGCTAAGTAAAATATATTTAAGTGCGTGAAGTGCGGTTTCCCCTGTGAATCCTCCACCACCAACATCTTTGAGGGCCGTGATTTGAGGACTGGTAACCGCATTTCACGCGCATAAATATATCACTTACCGAGATCTGCTTCGGTAGAGTGCCACAACCAGTAATGGGTAGAAGGCGTGATGATATATTAATATTTATTTTATATTTATTTAATAGTTTCAGTAAATTTAAACATATTTTTAAAACAATAATGCTTATGATACATTTAAATATAGCGCTATGTTTGCATGTCCTGCAAATGGCCGTCATCTACATACTTGCATCACAAATTTCAATGCATGTTACAAGCAAATTATCAATTTAAAGTTTATAAAATAAGAAAAATAGGAAAACAAAATTTCCATCACTTGTCACAAATTCCAAAATTTGTACAGCACGTTTGAATCAACTTATCAGGTCATCATCAAACGGCTGGTCAGTTCAGCTTTAACCATAGACGCGTTTCGTCCTTTAGGGACTCATCAGTATGGTGTGATCAACTATCCAGCTAGACCAACTAGGGACTAGTGAATATTTGATATTTTTACAAGCTGAACTGACTGATGTTAACATCAAACGTGCTGTAAACATTTTGGAATTTGTGACAAGTGATGGAAATTTTGTTTTCCTATTTTTCTTATTTATTAAGACACAGTTCCACATCGTAATTGACTTTTTGTCTTTATTTTATTTAAAGTTTATAAAAAAATCCTTGGTTGAAACATATTTTTTTATTAGAAATCTGTTCCTAATAGTTTTTCATAGCTACAATTTCAAAATTGTCTTAAGATGACCGTTAGTTCGTGAGAAAATAAACCAACAAATATCAATCTCATTCACTTTCTCAATTTTTCGACACATCTAGACACCTCTGCAATTTGTTTTACTGTCTGAAAGTTGTCATCCTACATGAACATATAATACTATCCAAAAATCGATCTGAATATTAATTGGAACTTGAAAAAAAATTGTAAAACTAGTAAGGAAAGTTGTTTCTCTAATTGAAATAGTATATTACGTACCATGAACTGTAAGTGACAGTTTTTAGATCAAGAAGGTAGTTTCCTAAACATTCGCGACCTAAAAAAATCACTTACAGTTCGAGGTTAGTAAGCTATTCTTAACAATACTTGTACAAATAGAAGGAAAAGAAAATTAGGTTTCAAAATTGACAGCTGCCAAATTGTTGTCAAGATAAACAGGACCTTGATTTGTAATACTTACTTACTGTTTACGTAGACAGTAGAGCTGTATTCCATTTGTCACTCGGTTCACTTAAATCAGTTCAGATAAATTAGACAACATGACTAAATGAATTGAATATGCAAACTGATGCATTTATTGGGATGAATTACTTCAAAGTAAATTAGAATCAGTAATTTTAGTACTGTAAATAAAGTAGGCGAAGTAATCTAGCGAAATAAATAAGTGATCTGGATCAGTAAATGTAAGTTAGATCTGATCCAAATGGCAAATATAAGGCGTATTCCATTTGCCATTTGTTTCAGATCTAACTTACATTTACTGAACCAGATCACTTATTAATTTCGTTAAATTACCTTACTGTCTTTATTTACAGTACTTGCATTATATATTCTAATTTACTATTTAGTAATTCACCCCAATAAGTGCATCAGTTTGCTTAATTCAGTACGTTTAGTCATGTGTCGAATTTATCTGAACTGATTTAAGTGAACCAAGTGGCAAATGGAATACACCTTAGGTAAATACAGAGTGATCAAAAGGAATTGTTACAGTTGGCAATAAAAAAAACTACTTGAAATTGGTAAGCCTGATACATAAATTCACTTCCTGTTGTTGACTGACATTTAAAATTTAAATTTGAGTACATTTATTATTACATTTATTTCTAAAGTATTTCTATTACTTAAAAAGTCAAAATTCTATTAGCTGTCAGACTCCTGACATAACCTATTTGTATTTATTAGACATGTCAAATAGCATTTCCGCCTTTATCTGACGTTGTGCCAACTGTGGAATAAAAAGATCTCTGGAATTGTATTGCCAACTATAACAATTCCTTTTGATCATCCTGTAGTAAAGTCGTGATATAACCATGGAAACCACTGTGCAACAAAAGTTGCACTTAAGCTACATTCACAAATCGGAATTAGTTTTTGTTTTATGTTTTATGTTTTAGTGTGTTTTTAGGTGGCATTCACAAATAGTTTTGCTTTTGTCGGTTTTAGTTAGTAGTGATATCTATCATAATTTTTTTTAAATCGGTTATACTCAGAAGATCTGTAATACAGTAAATGCAACTGTCAGATATGCTAAGTTACACGTTTACTTTCGTATTTTTTGGAAGAGCAAGGTAAATATTATTGTAATAAGAAGGTAGGTATTAATTTGTTATGAAACTATTTTAGATGATTTGATTAGCAAAACTACACTTAAAATCTTTTTATTTTCATTCATTTTGACACTTGAATAAAAACAAATTTAGGTTATCGTCAATGTGAAGGATGATAGAAAGAGACAAGTATATATCACTACCTCATTCTACGCTTCGTCCTATTGGTCTATTCCTAAGTATAAAACGTAAAACTAAAACATAAGTTTGGAGTTTGCAAACTTTTGTGTTAAAACCAAAACTAAATACTGATTTGTGAATGGCTGCATAAGATAACATGTCTACAAGGTTATTAAAACATAAATGGAAAACATAAAACAAAAACTAATTTCGATTTGTGAATGTATCTTTACTGTGTTTAAATTTTGTCATTAATTCTAATTAACTTCTTGTAAAATAAGTGACAATCGCTGTGAAAGTATTGACCTAAACAAAAGCGTGAGGTCAGAATTTAACCCCTGAAAATGATCAATTTTCCTCCACGCATTTCTCTTTGAGTTTTTACAAACGAAAGCTACATTTATTCTCTATACAGGTAATGTTTAAAACATCAGTATGAATTCGCGATAAAACAAATGACGGTATGCATGTTTGTGACGTCATGTACACGTAGGATGAAATTCTTATTGTGGGTTGGTCGCAAAAGCGAATGAGTCGAATGTATATGTATAAACTTCCTACAGATTTTATTACAATTTGAAAATTGCTATAGCTAAGCTATTGTATGCAATTGGGATCAAAACGCCATTTTGGATAATGTGACGTCATTAAAATCGAGAATTTAAATTGTAGCTATTATTCTAAAAAAAAAAAAATTAATAAAAGATTGATAAAGATACTATATATATGGTGGCTTGACACCCCTTGCAGGGGTAGCGCCGCTTCATGGAAGCTCTCTAGATCCTATTTATAGGGGGATCAGCCCTTTCCCTTTAATTTTTATATTTTCTTGCAAATTTCGCTCCATTTTTTCCTATTCTTCGTTTCTTCCTTCCATTTATCAATTCCTACTTTGTGCAAATCTTCTTTAACTTCCTTAATCCAGGTTGACCGTGGCCTTCCTCTTCTTCTGTAACCTGGGTCCCATTCTAGCGTTATAGATATTGGTGTTTCTGTATCAGCTCTCATTACATGCCCTAGCCATTTCGCTCTTTGTTGTTTTATTTTCTTGGTGATATCTTCTCCTTCTAGCTCCTGTAGTATTTCTGTATTCATTCTTATTCTGTACTCATCATCTCCTATTTTAATTCCTCCTAGGATTGATCTTAAAATTTTCCTTTCTGCTATTCTGAGCTGTTCTTCCTCTCTTTGTGTCATTGTTAGTGTCTCAGCGCCATATAGCATTATTGGTCTTATCAATGTCTTATATATTTTAATTTTTGTTACTTTTGACAGTTCCTTATTTTTTAGTAAATATTTGTTTAAATGTAGGGCTCTATTTGCTGCAAAAAATTTTTCTGCAATTTCTGCTTCTCTCTCTCCTGTGTTTGTTATTATTATACCTAGACTTTATTACAATTTGAAAATTGCTATAGCTAAGCTATTGTATGCAATTGGGATCAAAACGCCATTTTGGATAAGGTGACGTCATTAAAATCTAGTATTTCAATTGTAGCAATTATTCTAAAAAAAAAAATGAATAAAAGATTGGTGAACAAAGATACTATGACAGATATTTCAACGCTGTTTTTAATGTCGGATTTAGCATTTTTTAATTTTTACGGGCCCAGAATATAATCATTGAAAATAACGATTATATTACCCTAGGTACTGAAGTAATGTTTGATTTTGCGCACACGTAATTGAAAAAAACATCCATTTTTATTATTATAAATTTTGACTACTAAAACGCTAATTAAAATAAATATATCATCACGCCTTCTACCCATTACTGGATGTGGCACTCTGCAGAAGCAGATATCAGTAAGTGATATATTTTGCGCGTGAAGTGCGGTTACCAGTCGTCAAATCACGGCCTCCAAAGATGTTAGTGGTGGGGGAGCCACAGGGGCAGTTTTTGAAATTATGATAATTGTTTGTCGCCTGTGGGAATCGAATTTAGGGTACCAGGATTCTCAGGATCCACAGGCCGACTTCATACCACTGAGCTAGCCACTCCATAAAAACGCTAATTGTACTTATATATAATACATATTTTAAGGAATTTATAAAAGAAATAGAGACATTAGCTTATAACGGCATTAACCAGACATATTTTAACAAACTTTACGAGAAAAAATACACAATTTGTTTTCAAATAACAAATGTCTATTCATGGCATATTAAACTGTCAATAAAAATTCACGCTTTAAATTTAATAAATTTTCTCATTGTCGATTATATTATTGTATAAAACCTCGTGCACGAAGACGTCATTTGCACCATTCACGCAAATTAAAGTACGCGCTTCACTTGTGCTTTTAAAATTGCGCTCATGTGAAAAGTATGTCGTGAATAATATTTCTTTATCTAATTTCATTATATACACATAGTATCAAAATTATCTAACTATTTTGAGTGTAATTACACATTTTGCCGCACTAGTGCGGTAAAGTAGAAATACAATATAGTACGGTGGGGTGGGTAGCGTTACGGAATTCGACTCCGGAGATCTCGAGTTCGAATCCCACTCAAGCTACAAATTATAAAAACAACCATTCTGCGGCTCAATGAGTCCAGACCCTAAACTGTAATTGGGATTTAATTCCTGTTGTACAGAGTAACATAAATAAATAAATAAATAAATCAACATAAGCAATTTTAAAAGTTTGTGTGATGGCTTCGTGTAGCTTTACAAAGAGCTGTACAAAGTTTTTGCATTAGGATTTGTCGACTTAGAATTAATCAAAGAATCGTTCTACCTGAAGCTTGTCACCCATTTTCTGAACACACTGTATATGTGCGATGAATTAATAATTTCCTTTGTTTTACAAATAGAGTGCTATGATTCATTATACTGTGACACCATTTTGTCTCCTGCACAATTAAACAATTAGATCGATTGCTCATTAATTGTTAATACTACAGTGGTACTCAACATGTAGAGCATTAAGGTGAAACATGCGCCTAATTGGATATAAAGTATTTAAATTAAATAAATAAATATATCACATCGCCTTGTTTTTAACGAAAAATTAAGAATCCCAATTTATAATGGCAACACCACACGGTGGTATGGTATTTGAAAATTCACTAGACAAACAACCTATTAACAATTCATTATATTTAAATCATAATAGGTATAAAACACTTATTTTATTCAATTTTTATATTTTTTTGAGCGTCAGTTTCGCCACTCGACAACCGATGGCGCCACCGTCACACTAGTACGTGTTGAATGTTTTCGCGCAAAAAAAAGAAATATGTTATTATAAGATTTGTTCACTCCACGTATCGCTTTAACTACAATGTTGTGAATAGTTACGAATTTTAGTTGATGTTGAATTATTTATTCAAAATTTGTATCCGAAATTATTTTTATAAAGATTGAAATTATTCAAATTTTTTATAATTAGTGAATGTAAGAATAAATAAAATACCCCTATAAAATTAAACTGAGTTTTTTTAATGGAATATAATAAAATGTATGAAAAAATATTCTAAATTCGCTTAGTGCGCATATTGTGCATGTTTGACCATGGCCAACTTCATTGAATTGCGCTACGCTTATTATGGCCGTTTCATATGTCATAAAATTCCTAGTTTCAAATTTACAGAGCGGGCACGTCAACTAGCGCCTCTAACGAGATACGTCATAACTAAATTTGAAAATACTACCACTTGCATTGATTGAAAAAATCCTAAAAACAAGCCTAGTCATTATATATTTATTATCATACGATCATTACAGTAAAATACTAACCGTTGGCACCAACAATTCAATAATACTTCCTTCTTTAGACCTCTAAACACTTCAAACATTTTAAATGTGAAGACAATATGGCGGCATTATTTACCTGAAGTGACAGATAATGCTACGTTGCCAAATGAAATTCATTTAGTCTAGACTAGTTAGTCACTTTAGCCGAAAGCTCAGAATACTAGTCATAATATTTAATAATATTGAATGTATGAATAAAATACCCAGTTCCATTAAATGTATTTAATTTGGTCACATAAACTTCAGTTTTCAAATATTTTAAGGTTGTTTTTGTAACTTGACAGCGTTGCCACTTTCATTTAATTGAAATAAAAAGCACTAGATGGCATTACTTGACGTACCAAAACTCACGACAAATTTTTATATGGCAAAATGATGAAATGAAACGGCCATAATAAGCGGAGCGCAATTCAATGAAGTTGGCCATGACTAGTACTACCTTAAGAATTAAGCTCATTCTAGCATCAATATACGTGCGAGAATATGATATTCTAATGCCGAAACAAGGAAACTATTTTCTTCTTTTAATATGGGATGGCTAGCACAGTGGTATGAAGTCGCCCTGTGGATCCTGAGGTCCCTGGTTCGATTCCCACAGGCGACAAATTTTCATAATTTGAAAAAGCTATCCCTGTGGCTCCTCCACCACTAACATGTTTGGGGGCCGTGATTTGACGACTGGTAACCGCACTTCACGCGCAAAAATATATCACTTACCGAGATCTGCTTTAGCAGAGTGCCACACCCAGCATTGGGTAGAAGGCGTGATGATATATTTATTTATTTTATTTATTTAATATATGTACTAATAACTATATTTCTTTATGATTGCATTCTGCAGAGATTGTGCAATTTTCTATAATAAATTCTTCTCAAGTAATGCGTATATATCATCAGCGTATCATTGCGAAAGATGATTCATTTAATAGCATAGTTTTTTTTATCTTTTACACTCATTTAAATGAAATGAAAATCTTTTTTATATCTATAATTAATACTTCTAGTTTCAAATAAACTACTAATGTGAAAACAATGAAACTAATACTATAATTTTATTATAAAATTGTTACACAGCTACACTAGTAATAGTGTTCATACAAATAGTTCTGTGTTCGTTTTTAATCGCCTTTTAATTTTGCTAATTACGAATGTGTCATGATGTAACATATTTCATGGTAAAAAATAAGTGATAAAAACTTTTAGTTTCAAGAAGAATTACTTAATAAAGGAGAGTTCGTTAAATAAATATTTGATTTGAGCATTCTTCAAAATGATAACGTACTGCAAAATCAATATGTATTACTAAAAAAAGTTTACTCTTCAAATTCGGGTACCTGAAAGGTATTTATTTGTTATTCTGTACAACAGGAACTTTACCGTAATTACTGTAGCTTATAGTGAGCCGTTGTGTGGTAGTCAGAGCTGGGCAGTAGCTAGCTACTCGTACTTTTGTAGCTTAGGTACGTTTACCTTAGCTGTAGCTGTAGCTTAGCTAAATGTGAAAAAATATAGCTGTAGCTTGTAGCGAGCAATGTTTTTTTTTCTGTTAGCTTAAAAATATTGTTATAACAACTGAAGCTACTTTTTGTAGCCCAAAGCTACTTTTTGTAGCTTAAAGCTACCACTGTTCATTAGCAAATACCTATTAATTTTTGTTTTTGTATTTGAATTGTACCTTCTTTATTGTTTTCTATAACTGTAGGATAACAAGTTATTATATAGTGTAAAATCTATTAGCATATTTTATTATTCACTTGTTCTTAACCTATCCTACTTTTGTATTAAATATTAGATGAACTATGCATTGACTGTTTAGGAGTCTTCTGTTATTGTGACTGTTCATTTATTCCGATATAAATAAGAATTATAGCATAACAAATTAACAGTACATTTGTCCATTTCCGATTTTTTATATTTATTAACAATCATTATAACAAAAGACTGATCATATGACAATGGCAAATTTAATCATTCACAATATTTGAAAAAGTAGCTTTAAAATTTAACAGCTACTTTAATGAAAGCTTTTAGCTGCAGCTTAGCTATATTTTACAAAATGTAGCTTATAGCTGTAGCTCAGCTACTTTTTTAAAGAATAGCTGTAGCTGTAGCTTAGCTACTTTTTTAAGTAGCTTTCCCAGCTCTGGTGTTAGTCCATATATATTTAGCTTTTCTTTTTTTCTTCTTTTTTTAAATACAAGTGCAGACTATCGCTTTCATCTTTTCGAATCTTTGTAGATTCGTTATTAGATTTATTGTTAGGACTAAGCGCGAGTACTTTGAGATATTTTGCGCAAATGTTATTAAGTCGAAGAAAGATGAATGAAAAGTGAATAGGAATGATTGGATGGATGTGATTGAAGGTTTGTTGTGTGATGAATGATTTCGATTGTGATGAGGAAATGAGCATGTATAGAGGGATCTATGAATGTGGTTGAAGTGACGGTGGTGTGTTAGGATGAGAATGTTTGACGAGGACTGATTATTTGATGAATTTTATGAGTAAATGTTTCATGTATGATTTTAGGGTTTGTCTTACCCCCATTTGATGGGATATAGCATGATGTTATATATGTATGTATAGGATTCGAACTCGGGATTTCTGAATTAGAATCTTGTAACGCTATCCACACCACGGTACTGTCGGACCTTTCATTAATCTTTCTTTCAACATACGTTTCACATGCCCAAAACATCTCAATTAATAACGTCAAAAGAATTCTGCAAACTATCACAAAAAAAACCATAACCAAGATCATCAAAGACATAAATTTGATAAACGACCAAAATTCTTAAAATTAGTGGCCATTCCAACTGTTTAGTCATTGTCTTGTCTTTTTCCCACAATTATTTTCCGCTACCGTACGATTCTGAATCAGATATATCCCAAGTTTCCTGCATTCATCATCCGTATTAGTTTTATGTTATATGTCAGTAACATGAGATCTTAAATCTCGTCCAAGGTGAGTGTTGCCGGTGATATTTGAATTTTGACGATTTTGACGCAAATTACAGGAAATGAGTCGACGAGTTGTAAAAAAATTCTATTTTTCTGAGCTCTAGACTGGTTTTTATTTAGTGATGAAAAACTTTTTGCAATATATATATTTGCGTACATGGATTACAATATAATGTTAATATTTAGCGCAGTGGATAAAATGGAGGTAAAACTTGGGTTTATTAATTAATAAGCAAGAGGTCGTGAGTTCAAATCTCGCTGACTTCAACTTATATAAAAAAACACAATTGTGTCTTAGTGGTTCAGATTCCACTATAAGCTGTAGACCCCCTGTACTATAAATGGAATTAAGTTTCTGTTGTGCAGAGTAACAAAATAAATAGTATATTACGTAGCCTGAACTGTAAGTGATAGTTTTTAGGTCAAAAATGTAGTTTCGCGATCTAAAAAATCACTTATAGTTCGAAGTTAGTAATCTACTTTTTACAATACTTGCACTAATAGAAGGAAAAGAAAATAGGTTTCAAAATTAATAGCTGTCAAATTCTTGTCAAAATAAACATGACCTTGATCAATAATATTTACTTACTGTCCACGGTGGTTGGTAAGTAAATATTATAGTCCTGATATAACCATGGAAACCAACTCTGCAATAAAAGTTTCACTTATTAGGCGTATTCCATTTGCCATTTGGATCAGATCTAACATACATTTACTGAACCAAATCATTTATTTATTTCGCTGGATTATTTCGCTGACTTTCCAGTACTAAAAATACACATTCCTATTTACTTTGAAGTAATTCACCCCAATAAGTGCATCAGTTTGCTTAATTCAGTTTATTTAGTCATGTGCCGAATTTATCTGAACTGATTTAAGTGAACCAAGTGGCAAATGGAATACAGCTATTGTGTTTAAATGTTATCATTATTGGGTAACTTACAATACAGGTTATATGGGATGGCTAGCACAGTGGTATGAAGTCGGCCTGTGGATCCTGAGGTCCCTGGTTCGATTCCCACAGGCGACAAATTTTCATAATTTGAAAAAGCTACCCCTGTGGCTCCTCCACCACTAACATCTTTGGAGGCCGTGATTTGACGACTGGTAACCGCACTTCACGCGCAAAAATATATCACTTACCGAGATCTGCTTTAGCAGAGTGCCACACCCAGTAATGGGTAGAAGGCGTGATGATATATAATATATACAATACAGGTATTGTAAAATAAATATAATTGATGTCGTATATTTCCTTGTAACTATAATTGCATGAAATACATTTTCATAAACAAGTGCAGAATTCATTTCCTTTCTTTTTTATCTTTCAATTTCGTTTTCAGTTTTTCAATAGAGTGTCTAACTGCATTTGTGGAATTTTCTTTCAAATACAAGCGCAAACTGTCGCTCTCTTCTTTTTTATTCTTTGTAGATTCGTTGTTAGAGAATTGAGCGTGAGTAATTTGAGATGTATGTCGAAGAAATATTGATGAAAAGTGTATGTGAATGAAGGTCTGTTGTATGATGAATCAATCCGAGTGTGATGAGAAAATGAACTTATATGGAGTGATCTATGAATGTGGTTGAAGTGAGGATGGTGTATTAGGATGAGAATGTTTAACGAGGACTGATTATTTGATGAATCTGATGAGTGAATATTTTATGAATGATGCTGCCTCATATGATGACATATAGCGTGATGTTATATATATATATATATATATATATATATATATATATATATATATATACATATATATATATATATAAGATGTCAGTAAAGGGGAAGCCATTGGGGTAATTTTAATGTGATGAAAATCGACTTGTCAACTGTAGGAATCGAACCCGAACCAACATTTAAATAATTCTATGTTAGAAACTTCGACCACTTCGACTGCAGTATCATTCAAACAATAACGGTTTTGAAATGCAATATGGTGGGCGTGTGAGCACGTGGCCCTTATGTCGGCGACACTGGTCCGCCCCCAATGGAAAAGTGTCATATTACATGACCTGGGGCTTCACTTATCAGTTCTCAACTCTTAGTAGCAAGGATCAGTTGCTGAACATGCCATCAGAAGACAGATATGCCATAAGTTATTAAGAAGTAAGAACTTCTAGAATATAATTGTAAGAAAAGTATCAATTTCTTACCTTAAAGATGATGTTTCCGATAATTTTGATGACACCCCTGAAAAATAAAGAAAATAATAAATTATTTAAACTTGCATTTACCATATTATATTTTCATTTGATAGTTTATAAACACTCGTAATAACTTTAATTGCAAACTAGGGACATGTAGAAATACATACTGATTTATGCTAGTTCGGTACAACAGGAACTAAATCTCACTTACAGTACAGGGTTCGGGACCGAACCGCAGTCTGCTAGTTCATATATTTTAAGCTTGAATGGGATTCGAACTCGAGATCTTCGGATACAAATGCCGTAATGCTAAACATACTACTGTACTGCCGGATTCTTTGAAGCAGAGGTCGCAAAAAGGCGGGAAGATATATATATATATATATATATATATATATATATATATATATATATATATATATATATATATATATATATATATATATATATATATATATATATATATCAGATTTCAGTGTTTAAAAAATGATATTTTTATTTTAAAAATTATCCTAAAATTGAGGTAGATACGCAATTGCAGATCTCAAAATTGGAATCTACAGAAATAATTATATCCAAGCTAGTAGTACTTTTAGAAAAACTATTGAAAATCGCCTAAATATAATTTTTATATATATATATATATATATTAAATATGTTAATAAATAAATTGTAGAATATTGCATTACATTATAATATTCCCGCAGCCGATAAACAATTTTCATCACATTAAAATTACCCCTGTGGCTTTCCCTCCACTAACATCTTTGGGGGTCGTGATTTGACGGCTGATAATTGCACTCTACGCACATAAATATACCACTTATTGAGATCTGTTACGGAAGAGTGCCCAGCCAATATAATAGCTAAAAAGCGTGATGATATATTTATTTTATTTTATAATAATACAATAATTTTTGTTGCGCGTTCTATATGTCTTTTTACTGTTTAAAAGAAATTGAACTCTTGCAATGCAAAGTATCACATAAATAAATAATAAAAATCTATTATTATGAATATGGGGTGGCTAGTTCAGTGATATGAAGTCGGCCTGTGGATCCTGAGAACCCTGGTTCGATTCCCACAGGCGACAAATAATTTTCATAATTTCCTCCACCACTACCATATTTGGTGCAAGTGATTTGACGGCTAGTAACCGCACTTCACGCGCAAAATATATCACTTACCGAGATCTGCTTCGGCAGAGTGCCACATCCAGTAATGGGTAGAAGGCGTGATGATATATTTATTTATTTTATTATTATGAATGTGGTTGAATGAGGGTGGTATGTTAGGATAAGAATGTTTGACGAGGACTGATTATTTGATGAATTTAATGAGTAAATGTTTTTAATGAATGATTTTAGGGTTCTTGCTACCCCATTTGCAAAGCTGGATTTACAGCTTGCGGGGCCTCCAAGCACGAGGTAGGGATGGGGCCCCTATCTCTACTTTTAAAAAATGTATCAATAAAAAAAAAGGTCTTTTATAGTTTACTATCATGATTATGCTATAATTTCTGTTTATTTTATTTTTATTAAGGGATTAGGTTGATTGGGGGCCCCCTTGGGTTGGGGGCCACAAGCACGTGCTTGTTCCGCTTGCACGTAAATCCGGCCCTGCCCATTTAATTGAATATAGTGTGATGTTTTATTTGTATGTATGTAAAATCTATTATATATGGATTCCACTATAAAAAATAAATAAATATAAATATATCATCATGCCTTTTACCCATTACTGGGTGTGGCACTCGATAAGTAATATATTTATGCGCGTAAAGTGCCGTTACCAGCTGTCAAATCACGGCCCTTAAAGATATTAGTGGTGTGGGAGCCACAGGGATAATTTTAAATTGGTGAAAATGTTTTCTCGGCTGTGGGATCGAACCAGGGTTCTTAGGATCCACAGGCCGACTTGATACCACTGAGCCATTCCACTATAAACTACTATAATTGGGATTAAGTTCCTGTTGTACAAAGTAACAAATAAATAAATAAATAGACTATTATATTCTAAATAGTAAGCAGCCTTCTTCACTACACTACTAGAATACCTAAGTGACTATTTGCCTATTAAGAGCAACAAAGACAACTAGATAGAAAGAGAGGAGCGGGACATTTAAAAAACGAAATTCTCAGTACGAGAGCGTTGCCTCTGACGTCATGCATACCTTACAAACTCACACACACACACACACTTACAAAAGCATACCTGTTTTGTCTTATAGTTAGTATAACGCTATAGGCTACGATCAACTATAATACATTGATGACGTATTAATATTATTATGTATATTGTTATTCGTTGAATTTGTATTTTTCTAATCGGTTTAGTGAGTAATATTTATAAAGAAAAATAGTTGATAAAATTTGCGCAGAATATTTATAGGATGTTCAGATTTTCCTAGTGCAAAAGTTCATAATTTGATGGGATGGCTAGCACAGTGGTATGAAGTCGGCCTGTGGATCCTGAGGTCCCTGGTTCGATTCCCACAGGCGACAAATTTTCATAATTTGAAAAAGCTATCCCTGTGGCTCCTCCACTACTAACATGTTTGGGGGGCCGTGATTTGACGATTGGTAACCGCACTTCACGCGCAAAATATATCACTTACCGAGATCTGCTTCAGCAGAGTGCCACACCCAGTAATGGGTAGAAGGCGTGATGATATATTTATATTTATTTTTATATAAAAATACTTCAAATAAATGAAAAAAATTAAATTCTGTGATATTTTGTAACTGAAAAAATAAAATTTAAATTATATATTAAGTAACAATTGCATTTTAATGCGAAAAATAGAGAAAAAAACTGGGATAAAATCAGATTTGAATGTAATTGGTTTAAAGTAGTGATTTTCAAAGTGTGAGTTGCGCCTCCTAAGGGGATCGGGAAGACAATGGAGGGGGAGTCATCGAATGCAATTTACAAATTTTAAAGACATGTTTCCAAAGATTCAGTCCGTTGCCAGCAATTATTTAAATTTTACGGATTAATGAAATGGGGTGGCTAGCTCAGTGGTATCAAGTCGGCATGTGGATCCTGAGAAACCTGGTTCGATCCCCACAGGCGACAAACATCATTTAAAATTACCCCTGCGGCTCCCCCACAATATATCACTTACCGAGATTTGCATCGGCAGAGTGCCACACTCAGTAATGGGTAGAAGGCGTGATGATATATTTTTTTTTATATAAAAATATAATAAATAAATAAATAAATATATCATCACGCCTTCTACCCATTACTGGGTGTGGCACTCTGCTGAAGCAGATCTCGGTAAGTGATATATTTTGCGCGTGAAGTGCGGTTACCAGTCGTCAAATCACGGCCCCCAAACATGTTAGTGGTGGAGGAGCCACAGGGATAGCTTTTTCAAATTATGAAAATTTGTCGCCTGTGGGAATCGAACCAGGGACCTCAGGATCCACAGGCCGACTTCATACCACTGAGCTAGCCATCCCATAAATATAATATATACTATTTATTTAGATGCTAATGTTTATATTGTAATGTAATATGAAACAAGATATTAAATTGGAGATATCACCATTCCTCACATATTTTACATGATCACAAAAATTTATGTTAAAAAAAATCAGTTTAAAAACAGAAAAAATTTAAAATATAGTTCTATATAAATCAGACTATGAGAAATCGAATGCCGTTGAGCGCATCTTCATATCTTTTTTAGTATTCGAGTTACAGCGATTCTTGACTTTTTAAAAATCTCAACTTTGGAGGCCCATATCTCGAAAACTAAAAGAGATATTGAAATTCGGATTGAACGAGTGTACTTCTCGTGCACTAATTTACTTATACCGAAATTTAGAAAATTTTACTATTTTTTTGAAATTTTTTTTGGTTATATATTTCAAAAAATTTAAGAGATAATAAAAATCAGTGAAAACCAGTGTATTCCTCTCGTAAAAGTACATATGTATGCAAAATTTGAGTCAAAAATTCGCACAGATAAAGTTTTTATTACAAAAAAAACGAAAAATCACTGTTTTTCAATTATTTTTGAAGGGGTACCCCTTAAGAATTTTACGGATTTTGGTCATTTTAAGATTTTTTGCTCTAAAAATTGTATCCGTACAGCAAAAATTCTGAAATTTTACACACATATGTATTTTTCTACGAGAAATCCACTGTTTTTTATAGATTTTCATTATCTCGTCAAGATTTTGAAATATGAGCAAAATAAATTTCCGTAAATAATATGAAAATTTTCAAAATTTTCAAAATTTCAGTATAGGTTAATTAGAGCACGGGAAATACACTCGTTCAAACCGCATTTCAATATCTCTTTTAGTTTTCGAGATATGGGCCTTCAAAGTTGAGATTTTTAAAAAGACAAAAATCGCTTTTACTTGAAAACTAAAAAAGATATAAAGATGCACTCAACGGCATTCCATTTCTCAAAGCCTGAGTTATATAGAAATATATTTAAAAAAAATTGAAAAACCGGAAGAGGAGTTTACTAGACACACAAAACAATAAATTCCATTTAATTCAAAAATGGAATCAGTTACGAAAAAAAGTTTCAAATAAAAGATGTTAGCAATAATATTTGGAACAAAAAATGTTATTTGCAATTTTTCTGTATATGCGTCTAATTTTGAGAAAAACTAATTTATATATTTAATAATATATTCCAATAATCATAGCAGCAATAAAAACAAAAAAATATAAACATGTTTAACAGGTACATATCAAATAATAATTGTCAAACGCAAGGAGCAAGTCATAAGTGTTCAATTCAGCGTTGTGATACCAATCTATGGTAACAATTCGTTGAAGTATTTTTGTATAAAATAATTTGGGAATTTTTGCGCAAGGAAAAACTTATTTCCAGTTATTTAATTAGCACCCAGTATGTACGCCATTAATAAAAAATTAATGTATGTATATTTATTTAGCTGTTTTAGGTTATTGACTTAACTTTCGTGAGTCATAATATGTTAAACTTTTACGATATTTTTATTTTTATTCCCACATACCATTTTAGCACCACTTAGATTTGATAATATATAATATCTGGAATACTTTTCGTTGTAATATCATTAAAAATTTATTATTCTTTTTAGTACTATTACCTGTTTTTCAATCAAGTGATTCTGCATTTGCAGATCTTGCTAAATTACATATTTTTATCTCTTGGTAAAATTCACTAAGATCCAGTGGCGTACCTAGAACTTTTGCCGACCAGGGCGATGTCCAATTTGCCGTCCTTTCTAAGTCAATCAAATGGGGGTTTTTATAAATTAAAAAAATAAACATAAAATAAATATATCATCACGACTTTTACATAAAAGTTATGGAAAACTAAATTATCGATCACTTTTATTCGAAGTACTTTCCTCCAAAATAATCAAAGAATCATTCTATCTGAAGTTTTCACCCATTTTTTAAACAGCCTATTATATCGTATACACAATCAAAATAAAAAAATAAGCATATGTTTGACTAGTGGCGTAGTTAGAACTTTTGCCGCCCAGGGCGGTCTTCAATTTGCCGCCCTTTCTAATTCAATCAAATGGGAGTTTTTATAAATTAAAAAAATATATTAAAATAAATATATCATCACGACTTTTACCCATTACTGGGTGTGGCACTCTACAGAAGCAGATCTCGGTAAGTGATATATTTATGTACGTGAAGCGCGGTTACCAGCCGTCAGATAACGGCCCCCGAAGATGTTAGTGGTGGGGGAGCCACAGGGGTAATTTTAATTTGATGAAAATTGTTTGTGGGCTGTGGAAATCGAACCGGGGTGAGGATCCACTGGCCAACTCGAAACCACTGAGCCATTACCCCATTAAATTAATAAACATAAATAAATAATTGTAATTGAGACAAACTATAGGTGGGAAACTTTTTTATCATTGGATGGCATATTTAAATTAGGCAGTAATAAAGGAATTTTTCAAGATAATATTTTCAATCCTATATTGACTTGACGACGAACAAAAATATTCTAAATCATATAGTAATTCATAATTCGTAGAATTCGAATAGTAAACTTATAAAGTGAACAAGTGGTTTTTTACAACTAAAACTAAATATAAAAAATGCCGCCCCAAAATATGTGCCGCCTGGTGCGAACCGCACCCATCGCTCCCCCCCCCCCTAGGTACGCCACTGCTAAGATCTGGTGTGGTAAAATGCTACATCCAATAATAGGTAAAAGGCGTGATAATATATTTATTTGTATTTAACTGTAAGTTCATTATCTTTAACGAATATTTTTTTGTAACTAATTTTATTCTGTTTATTTTCGTGCTCACGATACTATGTAAATTTTCTGTATATTGTGTTTATTTCACAGGCGTTATTTATGTTGTACTTGATACTAGACCCTCTTAGGACTTTGAAGTATCGAAAAAATGAAATTGTATAAAACTATATATAAAAAACAAACTATTTAATTCTTTAACGTATTTACAAAGATAACATGGTTATGAGAATCGAGTTTAGACGTGGAGTAAAAAAAAATGAGATAATAATAATCAGCTTTAATTTGAAGCACTTGAACTTCAACCAAATATAAAACAGAACCACAGATAAAATATATACAGACATATAATTAAATATATTCAAATAGCTGCGTTTCTATCAATGAAATTTGTAGTTTTGGTCGAGTCTACATTGCAGCGCTAATATCGATTCAGTTCAAAGACATTGACTTAAAAAAAAATAGTTACGGAATTATAATTTAACAATACAGAGAATTAATTCACAATTAAAAATAAATTGTAAATACATAAGGCCTAATTTATCTTTCATGAACTAAAATAAAATAATATAAATATATCATCACGCCTTCTACCCATTACTGGATGTGGCATTCTGCCGAAGCAGATCTTGGTAAGTGATATATTTTGCGCATGAAGTAAGGTTACCAGTCGTCAAATCACGGCCCCCAAAGATGTTAGTGGTGGAGGAGCCACAGGGGTAGTTTTTGAAATTATGAAATTGTTTGTCGCCTGTAGGAATCGAACCAGGGTTCTCAGGATCCACAGGTCGACTTCATACCACTGAGCTAGCCACCCCATAATCTTTTGAACATATAATAAAATGTTATGGGGAGGCTAGCACAGTAGCCTGTGGATCCTGAGAACCCTGGTACGATTCCCACAGGCGACAAACAATTTTCATAATTTCAAAAAAAACTACCCCTGTGGCTCCTCCAGCACTAACATCTTTGGGGGTCGTGATTTGACGACTGGTAACCGCACTTTACGCGTAAAATATATCACTTATCGAGATCTGCTTCGACAGAGTGCCACACCCAGTAATGGGTATAAGGCGTGATGACATATTTATTTATTTATTTTATAAAATGTTATAAAATATTATATGTACCACGGGTGAAATTGACGTTTCTGACTCTGAGCATGTTATTAGCCCTCAGCGGTTTGCGCCTCGTGCTAATAATCATGCAACGGGCCAGACACGCTTGTTTTTACCCTTGATACATAAACAACTTTTATTTAATTTATTTTAACTGGAATTAAGAGAAGCATAATTTATAAAACTTTAGACACAATTTTCTGGCTTCCTCTGTGTTCCGTTCGCGCAGCCTTATAAATTACCAGTGTCCGGTTTATTTCCGTGCCACCCGTTACATTCCCCTAGTTTTATTTAAGGGTTGATGGCATTGTCACACTGACACCGGGCGCAAGCGAGTCCAACGCGTGCTTGGCGCGCGCCAACGGTTTTTCATCAACAGCTGCTGTACGCATACGGACAAAAAAGTTTTGCTCGAAAATTCGTTATGAATTTGAATTAAATTGAGTATGGACGCAGTTTAGGTTGAAGATAATATTTCTCCCTCTCTTAAATTCTTGTGGATACGATATACACTATAACGTTGGGTGGCTAGCTCAGTGGTATGAAGTCGGCCTGTGGATCCTGAGAACCCTGGTACCCTAGATTCGATTCCCACAGGCGACAAACAATTTTCATACTTTCAAAAACTACCCCTGTGGCTCCTCCACCACTAACATCTTTGGGGGCCGCGGTTTGACGACTGGTAACCGCACTTCACGCGCAAAATATATCACTTACCGAGATCTGCAGAGTGCCACACCCAGTAATGGGTAGAAGGCGTGATGATATATTTATTTATTTATTTTTATTTACGTTCAGAAATTCAAACTTCGATGGAAATCAACGACCCTACGAAGTATAAACAACATTTTTTCTACAACTATCAAAAAAGAATAATACCAGGATTATTGATTTTTTTTAAGTAAATTGGAAGTAAAAAATTATATAATTTTGATGTTTTGTAAACAGGGGGACATATCAATTAAAAAATATAATTATATAATTTTTTTACATGTGAAAAAGAAAAAATTCACGTATCTATAACTATGTAAAAAATGTCGTATTTTTTAACAGTTGTACAAAATAGTTATTTTTGTGTTAAGTCCGCGAAATGTGTTTTCTTGTTACGCGCGAGAATGTCCCTTTTAGTCGAGACAGCTAGGTCAAGACAAAAAAAGTCCTACGACTGCGCCAAAAATACGATTATTTTTCACATGTGAAAAAAATACAAACTTCGCGTATCCATAACGATGTAAAAATGTGATGTTTTTTGACAGTTGTAGAAAATAGTTATTTGTTTAACAAAGACTAAAAATATCAGTTTTTAGGTCGTTTAGGTTGCCGGACGACGCGTAGCTAGCTCAGTGGTATGAAGTCAGCTTGTGGATCCTGAGAATCCTGGTTCGATTCCCACAGCCGACAAACAATTTTCATAATCCAAAAGCTACCCCTGTGGCTCCCCCACCACTAACATCTTTGGGGGCCGTGATTTGACGACTGGTAACCGCACTTCACGTGCAAAATATATCACTTACCGAGATCTGCTTCGGCAGAGTGCCACACCCAGTAATGGGTAGAAGGCGTGATGATATATTTATTTTTATTTATTTTCTGTATTAGAGGCTGTCAAACGTTTTAAAATAAATTTAGAAAAGAAACCTTTAAATAAAAGTTATGGAAGACTAAGTTTTCTATCACTTTTATTTGAAGTACTTTCCTCCAAAATAATCAAAGAATCATTCTATCTGAAGTTTGTCATCCATTTTTTGAACAGCCTATAATAGCTGTATTCCATTTGCCACTTAGTTCACTTAAATCAGTTCAGATAATTTAGACATGACTAAATGAACTGAATTAAGCACAGTAATGTACGTATTGGGGTGAATGATTTCAAAGTAAATTAGAATGAATAATTCTAGTATTGGAAATAAAATCAGCGAAGTAATCCAATGAAATAAATAAGTAATCTGGTTCAGTAAATGTAAGTTAGATCTGATCGAAATGGCAAATGGAATGCGCCTTATATCGTATAAACAATTAAAACAAAAACAAAAAAAACATATGTTTGACATTTTAGATGTCAGAAGAATAATATCTAATGGTTAAAAAAACAGATAATTTATCAAAATTTGACTGCAGAAAATATACGAAAGCAGGGTGAAAAGTCCATGAAAAATAAAACAGATGGCGCCACAATCGCAAATATCATGTGACATTTGTGATGTACCATCTTTAACTAGAACGCATTATAATTTTCAGACTGATATGTCATTCAGTTCTGTTTTGACATCCATCGAAAGCAAGCAACCTTGAAGATTTTTGAAAACATGGAAAAAAGTGAATTTCGCGTCTTGATTAAACATTATTTCTTGCGTGGAAAAAACATTACGCAAACCAAAGCATCGCTTGTTAAACATTATGGGGACTCCTCACCATCGATTGGAACAATTCACAAGTGGTTTACTGATTTTCGTTGTGGTAGTATGACCACAAAGGACGCCGAACGTTCTGGTCGTCCAATTGAGGTTACAACGCCAGAAATCGTCGATAAAATCCATGGTATGATATTGGACGATCGGCAAGTTAAAGTGCACGAGTTGCTGAGGCTATGAGCATCTCAACCGAACGGGTACGGAACATTTTGCATAAATTTGTGAATATGAGAAAGCTATATGCCAGATGGATGCAGCATTTGCTCTTTGTTGACAACAAGCGCGACCATGTCGCAATGGCAAAATTGCATGAATTGCGCTACGAATTGCTTCGTCATCCACCATATTCTTCAGATTTGGCCCTCTGCGATTTTTATCTATTTCCAAACTTGAAGAAATGGCTCGGCGGAAAGAGATTTGGCTCAAACGATGAGGTCATCGCTGAGACAAACGGCTATTTTGAAGGATTGCCAAAATCGTATTATTTTGAAGGGATCGAAAAATTAGAAAAACGTTGGACGAAGTGTATCGAGCTGGAAGGAGATTATGTTGAGAAATGAAATATGTTTTGATCAAATTTCTTGTTTCATTTTTCAGGGACTTTTCACCCTGCCCTCGTAGGAACAATGTGTTGAGATCTATTGAACATTATATTATATTTTACAGTTTCCTCGTGCATATTTTATTATTGTATTTATACAATCTACATTGCAAATTTCTTTTTAATACTTTCATAAATATTCCGATTAGCTGTTTTAAATACAACTTATAAATTTACAACTGAATAAGAAAACAATAAAAGAGAATTCCTCGTAACACATAATCACATAATTTCAGAATCATTTCCCAAATTCTAAGAAACAGCATCTTATATTTCCAACATTTTTAAAGCCTTAAAACTAAAAGAACTCATTCCTCAAAATGACATTTCTTGTCGTCGGACCGACCTCTCCTAAAAACAATTAGTCACACTTACAGAAATTTCATGTTTCTAAGAATTTATTTTGGCAAAAAGACCTTTGTTCTTGTAGCATCAGGAGGTACGACCATTGAATAAATACTATAAAGATGCGACATTCACTATGCCTACATGTTGTCGTGGAAGACGCGTGGTAAAATATTTATTTGTTTGTTAAACCATCAACTTTATAAATGAAAGCAAAAATGTAAACTTTTCATAGTAGTTGTAGGAAAAATATTTGTTCTACGACTAAATACTATCAAAAGTTGATATTTATGCTTTCCGTTGTCATCGTAAAGTTGATGGTTACTGAGTAACAAACAATAAAATAGTTTACCGCGCGTCTACTATAGCAACAAGCGGTAAAATACTTTACCGCTCGCTTAGAAAATTATAAATTGTTGCTGAAATCTTAATTTAATGAAACAATACATACAAAATCTAAAATATAGGTTAGATTCATTTTTAGACTTTTACACATATATCCTAAGATCCCTGGTTCGATTCCCACATGCGACAAATTTTCATAATTTGAAAAAGCTATCCCTGTTGCTCCTCCACCACTAACATGTTTGGGGGCCGTGATTTGACGACTGGTAACCGCACTTCACGCGCAAAAATATATCACTTACCGAGATCTGCTTCAGCCACACCCAGTAATGGGTAGAAGGCGTGATGATATATTTTTTTTTTTTTATTATACATGAAGTTTGTTGAGATTTTTGAGCACATTTTTTATTTATGTGTGAAAATTTGTTACAAACAATGATTGTTGATAACATAATTTTTAAATTATTTACTTGGATACTGATATCAGGCCCGGCAGTTCATTTTTTCGCCGAGTGGGTAGTTGACCTGGGTGGGGGTCCCCCCCCTCCTCCCCCCCTACCTCCCACCGAAAATGTATTTGAAAAGAAAAATACACATTTTAATCGTAATTTATTTTCGCAAAGTAGAAACAAAATGGCGCTTTGCATTTTTTAAATATATACATTGAACTTGTAATATGTACATTGTCTTGTTTGTTTATTTTTTCAAAGCGAAAACAGCGGTACGCTTCACGTTCTTCGAAATAAAAATATTCAACAGTTGCTGCAGATCTAGTTTGTCCGTTAAATCGCGGTATACATGCAAAATCGCGATGCTGTTAAGCCGATCTTGCGACATCGTTGATCGCATGTACGTTTTCAGCCGCCGCAAAACCGAAAAACTGCGTTCGTTTGAACAGGACGACCCGGGTATCGTGACAAGAAGGCGAACAAAACGAACGAACTCGGGAACAAGCCCTCTTGCCCAATGAAACTGCTTCAAAAACTTGACAACGTCACACAAGTTTTTCACCGACGCCTCTTGCCTCTTCACAAGTTCCAGGAACATTTTTTGGTCGCTCAACAATTGTTCCTTGTCAAAATCGTTGACATAAAATTTTACAATCTCGTCGATGTTAGCGGGCTGTCCAATCACAAATCGCTCCAGCTGCCATTGTGTATGGAGCGCTTAACCTAATGCGCACGCGCGAAGCGCAAACTTTTCCCGCCGTAAATTCAAAAGTAAAAATTTGATCATATTCATTAATAAGTATGAAAAGTCAACTGAAATAATGTTACACTGACAGAATTGTATCAATGAGGATTTAAACATTGAAATATAACAAAAACTTTCTTTCATTTTGTTTAACCATTTTACAACTATTGTTAAATGATGTGCACTGCATAAAAATGGATATTGATGGTTAGGAAGTGAGGTATTTCTGGAATTCGGCATTTATGAAATATTTTTCACATCCAAAATCCCGAGTGGGTACTTTACCCACTCGGAGTGTCCCGAGTGGGTACTACTCCCCAGCTACCCACATTATCTGCCGGGCCTGACTGATATCGTCATGGTTACATACAATACAGAAATTGGTGGAAAGTGAATTAAACTAGCCCATTTGGGGTTTAAAATTTTTTAGTAAGTGAAGTCGTAGAAAAAATTATGTGTGTGCCGTAATAACACATTTTCCATCACTAGTGCGGTAAAGTTTATTTATAGTTTTTCATTAATAAATATGAGAATCATAATTCATGGCAACTTTGCTTTTTTCGTAATTTCGTTAATGTTTTTATTTATGAAACGCCAAAATATTTATTTATATTTTTAAATCAAACAAAATAAATAAAATAAAAATATCTTCACGCCTTTTACCCATTGCCTTGGCACTCTGCCTAGCATATCTCGGTAAGTGATATATTTATATGCGTGAAGTACGGTTACCAGCTGTCAAATTGCACCCCACAAAAATGGACAGGAAGCCACGAGGGTAGTTTGAATGTGGTGAAAATTCCTACACTTCTTATATTAATTTGTAACTGTTATTGAATGCAGACGATACGCTTCTTTGTATTTCAACGTATTGAAGGGAGTGTCACATCTATATAGTATTTATTCTCTGGTAAGGCAAATCTCAATGGCTCATTTCGTTCGTTACAAGTGGTTTGTATCGTGTTACAGTGTTAAGAAACGGTTATGTTTTATGTTGAACATAGCGACATATAGGGTGCTTTGCGGAACAAAAGAAAGAATGACAAGAAGAAAAAAGGCGTGGTGAAATAAATTACCTTTTTGTTTAGTTTGCAAAGTGTTTATTTAAGTGGTTTTGGCGCTGAAATCCGAGAACGCAAATTAACTAATGTAAATAATGTTGTGTATGTGTTAAAAATATAATAATAACACACTATTGGCTGGTTTCATCAACAGAAGGTATATTTACAACTTAGTTTAAATTAAAAAAGAAACAAAATTGCATGTCAAATGGACTAATTGGCATTGCTGTCATACATAAGATTTGATTTTGTTTATTTAAACCAAGTTTAAAATTTAAATGTTGTTGGTAAAATTGACCATTCATAATAAAGTAACATTTTATTCTTTTAATTTAGGGAAGAAAGGGTCCCTAGAGACGAAAATAAATTCTTCTTCCCTAGGGAAGGAAAGTAAAGCCATATCTATGGCAACTGGAAAACGATTTGATATTAGTGACATTCTGAAAAGAGTTTTAGCTAATCTTGAATTTTAAAAATAAATATATCATCACGCCTTTTACCCATTACTGGGCATGGCACTCTGCCGAAGCAGATCTTGGTAAGTGATATATTTATGCGCGTGAAGTGCGATTACCAGCCGTCAAACCACGGCCCTCAAAGATGTTAGTGGAGGAGGAATTGAATTTTGAAATAGTTAAATTAAGCTAAACTATATGGAGTAAAGGATAAAGTAAACTCTAAGGCTAAAAATTAACTAAAAACTAAATTTAACCCGTAAGCCTTAACCAATATTGATTAGGGGTTAAATTTATTTTTTTGTTATATGAAGTAGGTGGTTTTGAGAACCTGGGTTCAATTCCCACAGTCGGCAAACAATTATCACCACATTAAAATTATCCCTGTGGTTCCCCTTCCACTAACAATTTTAGGGGCGTGATTTGACGGTTGGTAACTGCACCTCACACGCATAAATATATCACAGTGCCACACCCAGTAATGGGTGAAAGACGTGATAATATATTAATAAAAAAATAAAAAATTAAATATATCATCACGGCTTCTACCCATTACTGGGTGTGGCAGTCTGCCGAAGCAGATCTCGGTAAGTGATATATTTTGCGCGTGAAATGCGGTTACCGGCCGTTAATTCACGACCCCCAAAGATCTTAGTGGAGGAGGCACCACAGGGGTAATGTGGTGATAATTGTTTAAATCGAACCAGTGTTCTCAGGATCTACAAGCCAACTCAATACCATTAAGCCACCTACCTCATGATATATTTATATAAAAATAAAAAAATATATATATCAGCACGCCTTCTACCCATTACTAGATGTGGCACACTACCGAAGCAGATCTCGGTAAGTGATATATTTTGCGCGTGAAGTGCGGTTACCAGTCGTCAAATCACGGCCTCCAAAGATGTTAGTAGTGGAGGAGCCACAGGGTAGTTTTTGAAATTATGAAAATTGTTTGTCGCCTGCGGGAATCGAACCAGGGTTCTCAGGATCCACAGGTCGACTTCATACCACTGAGCTAGCCATCCCATTTTATATATATATATATTTGGAATTATTTTAGTTAAATTACCCCTGTGGCTTCCCCTTCCCTAACATCATCGAGGGGCGGGATTTGACGGCTAGTGACCGTACTTCATTTGCATAAATATATCACATACCGAATTACGGTTATTAGCCGTCAAATCACGATCTTTAAAGATATTAATGTAGAGGGAGCCAATTTTGCTACAAAATAGATACGCCCCATTTTGAATCCTCCTCAACTGCTGCACTTGTTTTCAAATCCATTGTCTACTACTTGCTGATGAAGTCGTAAGTGCTTTTACAACATGAAGAGTGCATCAGACGTTTTGGTCCGGTGGCCAAGTTTCCTGGGCAGACGTGGACACCTGCTTTGTTCCGCACCGCGTTACGAACATACAACCGGAAGTGGGGAAATGTTGTCCAACCCCATCAAGTCATGGGAACTGACCATGACTATGAGTATAATAATGACTAACACTGACTGAGGTAGACAAGGGATGCAACAAAAAATTCAATCGTTATAAATTTTTATATGTCAACATCTTTTGAAAATTCCTAGTTTTTGCTAATCGTATTAAACAGAGGAAATGGAAATTTGATAGTATAATCATAAATCAAGCTAATTAGTAAGTCATGTGCCATTTTTTGCATAGAATATATATACAGGGTGTCCCAAGAAATTTGTGCCATAGGTTATTACATAGATTATTTTTTGACGTTTCTTAAAACCAATGAAATGCTTCATTATATGTCACGTGTCTGCATTTTAACCAATCCTCTCATTATTATACTGAGAATAAAGCTCTTGTGATTATTCCCGGGAATAATCTCTGTACGTGCTTTTTTGTTTGTGACAAATGATAGGTACTTGTCAAATAATTATTTAAAACTCTCAACGCAAGTAAAATAAATAAATAAATAAATATATCATCACGCCTTCTACCCATTACTGGGTGTGGCACTCTGCTAAAGCAGATCTCGGTAAGTGATATATTTGCGCGTGAAGTGCGGTTACCAGTCGTCAAATCACGGCCCCCAAACATGTTAGTGGTGGAGGAGCCACAGGGATAGCTTTTTCAAATTATGAAAATTTGTCGCCTGTGGGAATCGAACCAGGGACCTCAGGATCCACAGGCCGACTTCATACCACTGTGCTAGCCATCCCATAAAATAAAAGTAAAATGTGCAAAAAAAATCGATTTAGTTCCATTTCAGATATAGAAATACACCAACAAATTTTGGAAACAACTTCCAAGAATACATAAATAAGTAATCAATCGATATGGACCCAGTTCAATATCTTTTAAGTTGGATGAATCGACCTCAACAGCTAAGTCAAAAAATAATCTAATTAAATATAACTCCAGAGTCGGATAAATTAGAAAATAATTCTCCAGTATCTTTCTCAAACTTGTTACCATTTGGCAATAGCCACTCCAGCCCTACGGGCTTTCGTGACTATTGCCTGGCAACGTTTTCGAAAGATTTGTCAAATTATTTTCAATTTATTCTCACTCTCTTGTTATATTATTAATAAAAATAAATTTTTCGGTACCATTGCTTTCTTGATTACTTAAGGTAGTACTAGAGTGAAATTTTTTTTTGCAGATCTGTATGACATTTGGCGCACGTAAACATTGGATAGTCATACGCATCCTGTTAAAATATGAAACACATTCATCGTCTGTGAACAAATATATTCGCTTGTAAAGTTGAGTTCTTATACACGGGGCTTATGGCGATCATCACTCAGAATCGCACATATTTGGTTTGTGTACCTCTAAAATTTTGCAGTTTCATTTGAAAAACTAGTATGATGTTCTAGAACTATCCATGTATATTGTATCAGAAGGAGAAAGTTTTTTATCGTTTAGTAATGGCTATATAGCCATGCAAAGCCTTGTTTTTAACGAAAAATTAAGAAACCCAATTTATAATGGCAACACCACACGGTGGTATGGTATTTGAAAATTCACTAGACCAACAACCTGTTAACAATTCATGATATTCAAATCATAATAGGTGTAAAACACTTATTTTATTCAATTTTTATATTTTTTTGAGCTTCAGTTTAGCCACTCGACAACCAATGGCGCCACCGTCACACTAGTACTACCTTAACAGGAAAAATAATCAAATGAATGTTTAGAGCATTATATTCTGCTTCTAAATCAGACTAGACAATATAGTTTAATTATTTAATTACTGTTAAAATCAATTTTAAAATATGTATGTGACAGTTCAACGTTTTACATTTGTTTGCAAATAAATATATCATCACGCCTTCTACCCATTATTGGTTGTGACACTCTGCCGTAGCAGATCTCGGTAAGTGATATATTTCGCGAATGAAGTGCTGTTATCAGCCGTCAAATCACAGCCCCTAAAGATGTTAGTGGAGAAGGAATCACAGGGGTAATTTTAATGTGGTGATAATTGTTTATCAGCTGTGAGAATCGAACCCAGGTTCTCAAATCCATTGAGTCACCTATCCTACAATAGTCTTTAGAAAGATTTTAAAAAATTGCTTAATTCTAGTCGTATATTTACAAGTTTAATGGCTTCATGTGGCTTTGCGAAGAACCACAATTTTTTTTACATTAGGATTATCGACTCAAAATAAATCAAAGAATCATTCTACTTCTAGCATGTCACTAATTTTCTGAACACCCTGTATAAGTAGAAGCACTGCAGTTGCAGAGTTCAATGATTCATTCTGCCGTCAAATCACGCCTCCCACTGCTACCTATAAACGTGGTCCAAACCACGAAAGAATGATGTGTCAAAATATTTATTTGGTTTATATAATTATCGAAGTTTCTGAAAAAAGTTAAACAATTTTCAACTTTTTGTTGTTATTTAATATTTAATAATGTTTGTTTTCGATGGTTTTTACGAAGTGCCACGTGAGTAACTGATAAAAAATTTGGTAAACAAAAAAATGTTTCTTAAAAAACGTAACAGTTTTATAAAAAAAATACAGAACAATTATTTAGTTGAAAATATTGCTGAACTATATTTATAGACCATGTAATAGCGAAGTGGTCTTCATAGCAAAACTAGTTTTCTAGGAAATAGTTTATCTTATAATGAACTAAACGTTTAATTCGTTTTGCTGAAGGTGAAGTTTTGACTGGTGCTGCCATCCAGTGAGCGTTTTAGTAACTATGGTATAAATAGCAGGCAACCAGCTCAAGAGATTCGTATATGGAGTAACGAACATATAGGCGTAATAACTTTCTGTTTCATGTGTGAATAACTGGCTTGTGTATTATGAGAAACTTGGTTGAAATTCCGTACTTTGTACATTGATTTTAAAATAAATAAATAAATATAGAAATTGATTTTTAGTAAATGAAATAGTTATTTGTGCATCAAGGGAAGAAATTGAGGCATTTCGTCATCTTGAAGATACCGTTCCATTTCACTATTGTCATATACCATTGTTTTCGAGTTGCCATAGATACGAATTTACTCCTCTAGGAAAAAAGTAAATTTTTCTTCCCTAGGGACCCTCGCGATCCTAAGGATTCTAGAGTTGAAAAGTATTACTTTCTTCTCTTAGTTAAAATAAATATATCATCACGCTTTTACCCATAACTGGGTGTGGCACTCTGCTGTAGCTGATCTCGATAAGTGATATATTTATGCGCGTGAAATGCGATTACATTATGTAACAAGGTTTTCTGCCTAACTTTCTTAGTACTCAGCTCGGTTTCTGATACAAATTCATTCAGGAAAATCATAGGCGCAAGCCGAAAAGTTTGCTTTTGCGCCCAAGGCGAATTTTTTTTTAAAACAAAAAGTTTTCCACGCATGTGCTGAATTAACTCTATATAACCATAACTTAGTACTTGTTGTTTCTGACTAAACTTATAAAGAAATATATGGAGAAGTCAGCCAACGTACCAAAAGTAGCATACAAACGGATTTCTGAAAGTTATAGGACTAAAACTTGAAAAAAACCCTCAAATTTCATGAAATTTCACCCAAAACCGGCGAATAAAAAATCGTAACTCAAATTTTACGGACAAATATTGATGTTTTGCTGTTTGTGTCCCTAGAGTATCTCATTAGGAAGCGTTATATGCTATTCGTTGGTTATAATTCACTTGTTCTTGTCATTTAAACACATTTGTGAAAAAATCGAATTCCACTGTAAGCTACTGGAATTATTAAATAAGAAAAAATAGGAAAAAAATTTCCATCACTTGTCTCGTAATTCCACAGAGGTTTTTACAGCACGTTTGCATCAACTTCTCAGGTCATCAACAAACGGCTGGTCAGTTCAGCTTTAACCATAGACGCGCGTTTCGTCCTTCCGGACTCATCAGTATGGTGCGATCATATATCCAACTAGATCAACTAGTAACTAGAGGATTGTGATACCGACTTATCTGAACTGACTGATGTTAACCTATCTACAACGGTAACATGACATGAGAGCTATGGAGCCACTCGTGGTGCCATCTACCGACAAAATCGCAAACTGCTTGACAGCTATTGAAATAAAACAAATGACAAAATGTCTATTGCGATGTGGAATTGAGTCTTAATAAATAAGAAAAAATAGGAAAAAAATTTCCATCACTTGTCTCGTAATTCCACAGAGGTTTTTACAGCACGTTTGCATCAACTTCTCAGGTCATCAACAAACGTCGGTATCACAATCCTCTAGTTCCTAGTTGATCTAGTTGGATATATGATCGCACCATACTGATGAGTCCGGAAGGATGAAACGCGCGTCTATGGTTAAAGCTGAACTGACCAGCCGTTTGTTGATGACCTGAGAAGTTGATGCAAACGTGCTGTAAAAACCTCTGTGGAATTACGAGACAAGTGATGGAAAATTTTTTCCTATTTTTTCTTATTTATTAAGACTCAATTCCACATCGCAATAGACATTTTGTCTTTTGTTTTACTGGAATTATGATTAAGTTCCTGTTGTACAGAGTAACAAATAAATAAATGAACCTAAAAAAAGGGAACAATCCCCTTGATTTCTTTTTTCCAGTGACGCCACTGGCTTCACTCCACATTAGAATTGAATGCATGGTGAAGCAAGATGCACCAACTCTGAATTTTTAAAAGTTCTTTGACTGCATCTAACGTATAATCACCAGTCTTGTACGCCATGCAAACCACTTGAAGATTTTTAACCAACCCTATTATACATTCCAAGCTCTTAGACTCACCAAGAAGTGGAACCAAAGCTCATTAGCGTCATTGATTTATAATAAAGCATGCTGTACCGAAATAATCTGTGCAAATTATGATACAGATTGCTGAGTTAATGCCTAGTGGACGGAAAGCATGTTAATGGGTAATTATGGTGTAGTTGATGCTATTATTATTGTAAATTCGTAGCGTTAAACATGTTAATATATCGACAAGTAGTTTATGCAATTCTGCAAAGGTGGATCTTGGTTCGAATGCATCTGGAATTGGTCTTCTGAAGCTAAATATTATTGTTTTTAAGAAATGATATAGTTTTCATTTGACTGTAGATGAAAGTGAAAGTGATAAAAGATTATTCGGAATTCAGTCAATTTTTCAATTTTTTAATTTTTTTATTTTGTCAACGTTTCGACTGCCACTTGCAGTCTTCTTCAGGACAACATAAAATATAATTATAGAACAATCTTTATAAATAAATTATTAATAATGATTTGAAAAATAGAATTAAGTAGATAAATGTATAGATATACAGGGTGGTGAACGCAACTCTCGAACATAGGGATTTAACATGTAAAATCACAATTTTATAATTTCCTGCTTCCCTAATTATTTTAAGCAAAAAAGCTTCTAATAAAAGTTTTAGGGCATAAAATTCTGCATCTAAACCAATAAATAAAATTAACTTTGCATGCTTTGTAACGGCACAAATTAGATCTGAAAATAACGAAAATAGCCTGAAAACTATTGATAGCCATGGAACTAAAACAAAATTAAACAAATGTTTGTCGTTTTATCTGTCAAAATAAATGACATAATAAATAAAGAAATTATTTTGACAGATTATACGTCAAACATTTGTTTACCCATTACTGGATGTGGCACTGTGCCGAAGCAGTTCTCGGTAAGTGATATATTTATGCACGTGCAGTGCGGTTACCAGTCGTCTAATCACGGCCCCCAAAGATGTTAGTGATGGAGGAGCCACAGGGTTAATTTTAAATTGGTGAAAAAGTTTGTCGGCTGTGGGGATTGAACCAGAGTTCTTAAGATCCACAGGCCGACTCGATACCACTGAGCCAGTACTCCATATGTGTGTCAATAATGAATTATTACTCATGGTCACCTCTGCGCTTTGTCATAGCTGCTACCATGTGATTTGCCACAACCCGTGAGTAATAAATTATTACTCACAACTACATTTTCTATCAAGAAACGCACATCTAATGAATTTATTATTTAATTGTTGTAGAAAACACATAAAATTTTTTAAATTTTTTTTATTAAATAAATATATCATCACGCCTTCTACCCATTATTGGGTGTGGCACTCTGCTGAAGCAGATCTCGGTAAGTGATATATTTTGCGCGTGAAGTGCGGTTACCAGTCGTCAAATCACGGCCCCCAAACATGTTAATGGTGGAGGAGTTACAGGGATAGCTTTTCCAAATTATGAAAATTTGTCGCCTGTGGGAATCGAACCAGGGACCTCAGGATCCACAGGCCGACTTCATACCACTGAGCTAGTCATCCCATCATTATTAATTTCTCAAAAATGGTTAAGGGATGAAGGTAACAAAACCAGTTAATCTTTTACTTTGTGAATTTTAATTGAATTAAGATATTTGTCCCCCCTAAAAATAAAATGTTTACTACGCCCATGACTTTCTTTGTACCCATATATGTCTCTACCTTTGTCTGATTGTTCATAGGCTGTATGTGTGTACGTAAGTATGAGGAGAAAAACAAAACAAACAAAACAAACAAAGAAACACCAGAAGATAGGCAAAATAAAAGAATAGTCTTGAAAGTGCACGTGTGCTGTTTTGTGTATTCATTTATTTGTATTCGAAGCCGCCTACGATCTCACGATTATTGTGTTTCCGTTTCAATTATCGTGAACCGTTCAGAACAAACGTGAGATAATAGATAAAATGGCCAAACAAACAGTTGACAAGCGTATCACACTTTTCAATGGAAGCTATCGTAATATAAACATGATTTGGTTTTAAGAGTAGATTGCGAATATAATCTGAATCTTGAGATCCCGAGTTTAAATCCCATTCAAGCTAAAAATACAACACTGCGGCTCGGTGAGTTCGGACCCTATACTTTAATTCAGTTCCTATTTTACAGAGTAGCTCAAAAAATTTAAAAATTGAATAAAATAAGTGTTTTATACCTATTATCATTTGAATATCATGAATTGTTAACAGGTTTTTGGTCTAGTGAATTTTCAAATACCATACCACCGTGTGGTGTTGCCTTTATAAATTGGGATTCTTAATTTTTCGTTAAAAACAAGGCTTTGCATGGCTATATATCCATTACTAAACGATAAAAAACTTTCTCCTTCTGATACAATATACATGGATAGTTCTAGAACATCATACTAGTTTTTCAAATGAAACTGCAAAATTTTAGAGGTACACAAACCAAATATGTGCGATTCTGTGTGATGATCACCATAAGCCCCGTGTATAAGAACTCAACTTTACAAGCGAATATATTTGTTCACAGACGGTGAATGTGTTTCATATTTTAACAGGATACGTATGACTATCCAATGTTTACGTGCGCCAAATTTCATTCGGATCTGCAATTTCACGCTAGTACTACCTTAACCTACGTGTTTACAGTGCGTTTATAGAGCTATAAGAACACCGAAATAGAAATAGTATATTACGTACCATGAACTGTAAGTGACAGTTTTTAGGTTAGGAATCTAGTTCCTAAACATTCGCGAACTAAAAAAATCACTTACAGTTTTAGGTTAGTAAGCTATTTTTTTACAATACTTACATAAATAGCTCAGTGGTATGAAGTCGGCCTGTGGATCCTGAGGTCCCTGGTACCCTAGATTCGATTCCCACAGGCGACAAATTTTCATAATTTGAAAAAGCTATCCCTGTGGCTCCTCCACCACTAACATGTTTGAGGGCCGTGATTTGACGACTGGTAACCGCACTTCACGCGCAAAAATATATCACTTACTGAAATCTGCTTCAGCAGAGTGCCACATCCAGTAATGGGTAGAAGGCGTGATGATATATTTATTTATTTATAAATAGAAGGAAAATAAAATAGTTTCAGAATTGACAGCTGTCAAATTGTTGTCAAAATAAACAGGGCCTTGATATGTAATATTTACTTACTGTTCACGGTGGACAGTAAGTAAATATTAAAGTCCTGATGTAACCATGGAAACCACTGTGCAATAAAAGTTGCACTGACTGCTTAGATTTTGTCATTTATAGGTAACTTACAGTACAAGAACGGGCCTTTCAAGACTTTTTTGAATTTTTTATATATTAATCTACGTAATAAAATAATTATACCCAAATTTTTTATTTTTTTTTAAAACTTGTATTAAGCATGATAAAAATATTTAAACTTTCGAAACAAATTAATATGACGCAGTTGCATCTTAGCTTAAAGAGAGACGGATAAGACAGAGATAAATAACACGTAACTTGTCGTTGTCAGTAGAATCCTCAGACAAAACATAACGAGACGGATAATATCGGCGTTTGTTGTGAGTCAGAAAGGGCTAGAATAACTGGTTGGTGAGGCGGGTGCGCGGCAAGGAGCAACTTGCATAACATCAAAGTGTACTCGCTCCTTGCCACGCATCCGGCGGACCCAAAAGTTATTCTATTCCTCACTGCTTCACAACACTGCATTGACTTGAAAACGGCATAATTCGTCTAGTATTATACGTCATTGGTAGAATCGTAGAATGCTGAATGCTTATTTCTTCTTCGTCTTCTTGAGCACCGACAAACGTTTCAGACAAAGCTCTGTGATTGGCTTAATGCAACTACGTCATTGCAATATGGCAGTGCGAACGTTTTAAATTATTCAACTTTAACTTTCATATTTCAGCAATAAAGATATCATTTATGGTATGATTTTATATTGTATTAAATATGATGTACGGTCAAGAATTGATTTTAATAAATATATATTAAAAAGCTCTAACACTTGAATCCCCCATTGTAAAAAACTAAATAGCTATTATCTACCATGATTTGCATTTATAGAAAAGATATCAGCAAAATTGTTAGTCATCATAATAGCATGTTTATGAAATTTAGCGTTCTCTGGGGTCAGAATACTCATAGGATTGAAACCGTGTTTCATAGCTGGTTTGGGCCAAACAAAACAAAACAAAGTAAAATGACAATGAAGGCTGTCAACCGTAATGCCACTGGCTTTTGCAATTAGCTACACTGTTAAATTCCCATGGTTAAAATATTAACTCGTTGTTTTGTTTCTACGTTTGTTAGTGGACGTATTTAACAAACGAATCAAGTTGCTTGGGAAACATTTGATTGTCTCATTTGATGCTTGATTGTTTAATACTGGAAATCCTGCCGAAGTATTACGATTTTACTGTAAGATACTTCAATTATTTATTAATAGAGCACAAATGAGATATTTATTGCTGTAGAGCGCATTTTCATATCTTGTTTAGTTTTTAAGATAGTCTCGGGAAAGTACAAAATCAGAAAATCAACTTTCCGGAGGTTGTATCTTAAAAACTAAACGAGATATGAAGATGCGCTCAATGGCATTGAATTCCTCGTGTTCGAGTTGACTTATTAGCAAAATTTGAGCTCATTTCAAGCGATTTAAGTTTTTTGATATTTTTAATTATTTTTCCAAGGGGTACCCCTTAGGTTTTTTACGATTTTCTAACAATTTGCTCTAAAAATCTTTCTCGTACGATTATTGTAATGAAAATTTACATACATATGTATTATGACCCGCTGAATCCAATGGTCAAATCCCCAAGAGCATACGCCTTCTAGTTTTTAAGATATTGTCCAAAAACTGTTTAGGAAAAATAAAATGCCGAAATATTTGAAATTTTTTTAAATCGCTGAAAAATTGTATACAAGTTAATTGAAGCACGAGAAATTCAATGCCGTTGAGCGCATCTTCATATCTCGTTTAGTTTTTGAGATATGGCCTCTGGAAAGTCGAAAAACTGAGGTGTTGAAATTTCTTGAAAGTTCAACAGTTCCGGAGGCTCTATCTCAAAATCTAAACGTGATACGAAGTTGCGCTCAACGGCATTGAATTCCCCGGGTCCGAATTGACTTATTAGCCAAATTTTAGCTCATTTGAAGCGATTTAAGTTTTTTGATATTTTTAATTATTTTTCCAAGGGGTACCCCTATGGTTTTTTATGATTTTCAAATAATTAGCTCTAAAACTCTTTCTCGTCCTACTATACTAATGAAAATTTACATACATATGTATTTTGACCCACTGAATCTAATGGTCAAATCCCCAAGTATGTACGCCTTCTAGTTTTTATGGTCCAAAAACTGTTTAGGAAAAATTAAATAGCAAAAATGTTTGAAAATTTTAAAAATCGCTGAAAATTTGTATACAAGTCAATTGAAGCACAAGAAATTCAATGCCGTTGAGCGCATCTTCATATCTCGTTTAGTTTTTGAGATATAGTCTCGGGAAAGTACAAAATCTTATAACGTAAAATTTTAGAAAAAAAACTAGTTTTCTGGAGGCTATATCTTAAAAACTAAACAAAATATGAAGATGCGCTCAACGGCATTGAATTCCCCGGGTCCAAATTGACATATAAATGATTTTTTTAACTATTATTATTTTGTTGAAAATATCCTAGGATGTGTTTCGATTTCATCATTAAAAAGATTGAATTTATCAGCTACGATAGTAAATAAATACGGAAGGACACAGTTTTTCTTCGCTATCTAATGTAGAAAGTTGAGTTTCAACTGTCACCGTAATATGTACATTGCGAAATGCTGCAGTGGAATTTCTGTAAGAAGTATTCATCGTTCTAGAAAGCTAATAATTAAATCTTGTAATTAAGTATTAACTCGGTCAGCAAAACTGACAATTTATCAAAAATTATAAGAAGAAGTAAACACTAAAAAATAAATGAAGGTAATAATCCCGCCCTATGCTGTAACTGGATCATTATCTGTTAATTATCGATAAGTTAACGACAACTTTTATTTTTCGTAAATAAATAAATAAATATATCATCACGCCTTCTACCGATTACTGGGTGTGGCATTCTGCCGAAGCAGATCTCGGTAAGTGATATATTTTGCGCGTGAAGTGCGGTTACCAGTCGTCAAATCACGGCTCTCAAAGGTGTTAGTGGTGGAGGAGCCACAGGGATAGTTTTTTGAAATTATGAAAATTGTTTGTCGCTTGTTTGGTATCGAGTCGGCCTATGGATCCTCAAAACCCTGGTTCGATTCGACAAACATTTTCATCAAATTAAAATTACCCCTGTGGCTCTCCCACCACTAACATGTTTGAGACGCGTGATTTAACGGCTGGTAACCACACTTCACGCGCATAAATTCTGCTTCGGTAGAGTGCCACACCCAGTAATGGGTAAAAGACGTGATTATATATTTATTTATGATTTTATGGAGTAGGTGGCTCAGTGGTATCAAGTCGGCCTGTGGATCCTGAGAACCCTGGTTCGATTCGACAAACATTTTCACCAAATTAAAATTACCCCTGTGGCTCTTCCACCACTAACATCTTTGGCGGCCGTGATTTGATGGCTAGTGCATTTCACGCGAATAAATATATCACTTACCGAGATCTGCTTCGGTAGAGTGCCACACCCAGTAATGGGTAAAAGGCATGATGATATATTTATTTATGATTTTATGAAGTAGGTAGCTTAGTGGTATCGAGTCGGCCTGTGAATCCTTGGAACCCTGGTTCGACTCGACAAACATTTTCACCAAATTAAAATTATCCCTGTGGCTCTCCCACCACTAACATCTTTGGCGGCCGTGATTTGATGGCTAGTAATTGCATTTCACGCGCATAAATATATTACATGGGGTAGATGGTTCAGTGGTATCGATTTAGTATGTGAATCCGAGTTCAATTCCCACTGCCGACAAACAATTTTACCACATTAAAATTACCCCTGTGGCTCCCTCACCAATAACATCTTTAAGGACCGTGATTTGACTACTGGTAATCGCATTTCACACATATAAATATATCACTTACTGAGATCTGCTTCGGCAGAATGCCACACTCAGGATTGGGTGACTGATGATATATTTATTTACTTATTTTTTATTTTAAATTTTAAATATTTCATCCTTATCAAACTCCACCCAATATTCTATGCAATGCTTGCAATACAGTAAAAATAAAACTTGAGTAATAGACAAAATACCAACTTCTAATTAAATGTATTCAAATGACAGCGTTTCATTAATGAAATATAATTGTGTCTAATTGATTAGGATTCCACTGTTAGCTCCTGTAATTAAGATTAAATTCCTGTTGTGCAGAGTAATACCCTTAACGCGATTACCACATTTTATGAACTTGAAATACAGTAATGCAAAAGTAATTAAACAGAAAACAACCTAACTTTGCATTAATTTGTGTATTCATTGAAGTAAATAATTGACGAAATAATTACATAAGATTAAAGCTACATGTTTGTGGTGAAGATCAAGTCAGGCTGGTGAAACAAGTGAACCTCGAAGAGTCAAAGGATCTACGGATGGTTGTCAGGGTCGAATCAACTACAGAGAAAATGCTAGCTTGATGTAATTAAAATGAAATTAGCGTCTCTTTGTTACACTACAGACACACATATACATATAAGATTAGACTAGTGATTAACTTAAAATTGAGGAGATTCACTTTTGTTTTACGTGGAGAAAATATAAATAAAATAAATAAATATATCATCACGCCTTTTATCCATTACTAGTATATTATACATTTATGCGCGTGAAGTGCGGTTAACAGTCGTCATATATCGGCCCCCAAATATGTTAGTGGTGGAAGAGCCACAAGGGTAATTTTATAAAATAAATAAATACTTTTACTCATTACTGGGTGTGGCACTCTGCCGAAACAGATCCCGGTAAGTGATATATTTTGCGCGTGAAGTGCGGTTACCAGCCGTCAAATCGCGGCCCCGTAAGATGTTAGTGGTGGAGGAGCCACAGGGGTAGCTTTTGAAATTATGAAAATTGTTTGTCGTCTGTGCGAATCGAACTAGAGTTCTCAGGATCCACAGGCCGACTTCATACTACTGACCTAGTATAATAATAAAGTATAAATATAAATAAAATAAATAAATATATCATCACACTCTTTACCCATTACTAGTCAATTATACATTTATGCGCGTGAAGTGCGGTTAACAGTCGTCATATATCGGCCCCCAAATATGTTAGTGGTGGAAGAGCCACAGGGGTTATTTTATAAAATAAATAAATAAATATATCATCACGCCTTTTACTCATTACTGGGTGTGGCACTCTGCCGAAGCAGATCTCGGTAAGTGATATATTTATGCGCGTGAAGTGCGGTTAACAGCCGTCAAATATCGGCCCCCAAATATGTTAGTGGTGGAAGAACCACAGGGGTTATTTTATAAAATAAATAAATATATCATCACGCCTTTTACTCATTACTGGGTGTGTGGCACTCTGCCGAAGCAGATCTCGGTAAGTGATATATTTTTGCACGTGAAGTGCGGTTAACAGCCGTCAAATATCGGCCCCCAAATATGTTAGTGGTGGAAGAACCACAGGGGTTATTTTATAAAATAAATAAATATATCATCACGCCTTTTACTCATTACTGGGTGTGTGGCACTCTGCCGAAGCAGATCTCGGTAAGTGATATATTTATGCGCGTGAACTGCGGTTAACAGTCGTCAAATATCGGCCCCCAAATATGTTAGTGGTGGAAGAACCACAGGGGTTATTTTATAAAATAAATAAATATATCATCACGCCTTTTACTCATTACTGGGTGTGTGGCACTCTGCCGAAGCAGATCCCGGTAAGTGATATATTTATGCGCGTGAAGTGCGGTTAACAGCCGTCAAATATCGGTCCCCAAATATGTTAGTGGTGGAAGAACCACAGGGGTTATTTTATAAAATAAATAAATATATCATCACGCCTTTTACTCATTACTGGGTGTGTGGCACTCTGCCGAAGCAGATCTCGGTAAGTGATATATTTATGCGCGTGAACTGCGGTTAACAGTCGTCAAATATCGGCCCCCAAATATGTTAGTGGTGGAAGAACCACAGGGGTTATTTTATAAAATAAATAAATATATCATCACGCCTTTTACTCATTACTGGGTGTGTGGCACTCTGCCGAAGCAGATCTCGGTAAGTGATATATTTATGCGCGTGAAGTGCGGTTAACAGCCGTCAAATATCGGTCCCCAAATATGTTAGTGGTGGAAGAACCACAGGGGTTATTTTATAAAATAAATAAATAAATATATCATCACGCCTTTTACCCATTACTGGATGTGGCACTCTACCGAAGCAGATCTCGGTAAGTGATATATTTATGCGCGTGAACTGCGGTTAACAGTCGTCAAATATCGGCCCCCAAATATGTTAGTGGTGGAAGAACCACAGGGGTTATTTTATAAAATAAATAAATATATCATCACGCCTTTTACCCATTACTGGATGTAGCACTCCACCGAAGCAGATCTCTGTAAATGATATATTTATTCGCGTGAAATGAGGTTACCAGCCGTCCAATCACAGCCTCCAAAGATATTAATGGAGGGGAAGCCACAGGGGTAATTTTAATGTGGTGAAAATTATTTGTCGATGGGAATCGAACCGAGGTTCTCAAATCCACAGGCCAACTCGATACAGCAAACTGTACCTTTGTCGTAGTTCCAATTTTCGCCACAATGAGCGCACTCTTATTTAAAAATCACAATAACCAATAAATATTTCAAGCAACAAATTGCTAGCATACCATTATCGCAATATAATTTATTAAACAAAAAATGCTTATAAAAACAAGTCAATGTGAATATTTACCTGCATGAGAAATGAAATTTGACATAGTTTAATTGCGCTAGAATTGCATAACTATCCTCATATTATAGTAATTTAGCAACAGATTGGGAAACAATTGCATTTCATGCTATAAAATACATAATTTCATATCGTAAAAGTAATAGCACATGTCTGGCGCTTTGCTTTGCTGTTCATGATGAATAAGAATATAAATTGAATCCAGTCGCCTAAGAAAAACAGCTGAAGGTGATCTAGGACCTTGAAGAACCTGTCGCGAAGAAAAATCGCAAGGAAATTATTATCAGCGGGTACAAGTCAATCTGCTGAATATATTACATTCCTATGAAAGATCCAGTTGCATTTTTCTTTATATACCCTCCTGAAAATATCTTTGTTTTATTTTGACATCATAAACTCATTTTCCTACAACTGTGCGATTTCTTTGTTATTACGCAGAGCTGGGCAAGCTACTTAAAAAAAGTAGCTAAGCTACAGCTACAGCTATTCTTTAAAAAAGTAGCTAAGCTACAGCTATAAGCTATATTTTGTAAAATATAGCTAAGCTATAGCTAAAAGCTTTCGTTAAAGTGGCTGTTAAATTTTAAAGCTACTTTTTTAAATTATTGTGAAATAATTAAATTTGCCATTGTCATATGATCAGTCTTTTGTTATAATGACTGTTAATTTACTGTTACGTACATAAATATGAAAAATAGCAAATACCATCTGGCACCTACTGTGTATTTTTGCGTATTAGAGCCAGTTAGAACCGGCAACAAATAATTATTTTGTGTGGGTTTAGCTTGTACGCATGCGTACTTTGTTGACCTTCTGCTTAAAAAGTAGCTTTAAGCTACAAAAAGTAGCTTTAAAAGTAGCTTCAGTTGTTATTTTTAAGCTAATAGCTAGCTACAAGCTACAGCTATATTGTTTCACAGTTAGCTAAGCTACAGCTAAGGTAAATGTGTAGCTAAGATAGTAGCTAAGCTCCAAAAGTAGCTAGCTACTGCCCAGCTCTGTTATTACGTAACTATTATTGCATAGGTTACGTATAGAATGTAGATTAATGCAGATCAAGTGCGTTTCTGTAAGCAAAGAAACACTAGTGTGGAAAGTATTTCATTACGCAACTGTAAAGAAAGTTGTATTGAGAGCGATTTAAAATTCGCGCCAAGCGCGGAATTCATATTTTGACCACAGACGCTTATGGAAGAAGAAGATACGGTGAACCAGCGCTAGTAAATATGCAGTAGTATATTTTGACGTTTATAAACATAACCTTAAATTGCAGTATATCTAATCTGTAGACAACTAATAAAAAGAACCGAACAAAGTAAAATATACGATAAATGGTTTTATTTAAAGAGTAAGTGAAATACATACTATTTATTGTTTGTGTATATTATTAACACAGTTGTTGCAGTTGCTCATATTGACATAATGTAAAGTGGAAACTTGTGTACTGTCTAAAGAAACATTGATTTCTTCCGTACCTGTTTAAATTATTAACAGTAATATTATTGAGAACATTTTCGGAGGCTTTAGAAGTACCAGCAGTAGGTTGATTGTCATTGTCGAAAATAGATGCAACATAGCTTGATCTGGGGCTTCAATTATCTTTGGAAGTGTTTATGATAAAGAAGAATCACTCACTGTAGACAAAATAATTACATTCTTATATCCCTCTATCAGTACCAAATATAATCGATAAAGGAGTTACTAAATATACATTTTTTAATTTAAATATAAAAGTAATATTAGTATGTAAAGCAACAATGATTATTTTTACAACAAGAAACAACAAATGATACTAAAATGTTTCCATGACAATACATAATAACAAAATTTGGGGAAGTCGAATATAATTGCACGAACCGTTTATTTTTATAAAATTATCAAGTAAAATACAAGAATGGCGAAAATAAATAAAAATAAATCGCGTACTAGTCAAAAAGATTCTAATATATTAAATCGACGGTCGAAAAGATTGAATAAGAAACGTTTGGCAGTCGTACCCTGGCATAAAACTAGAAATTGGGATCTGAAAATTAGCGATTTACCAGTAACAGTACTACTTAAAATATTCTCCTTCGTATCTTTAGAAGACTTATACGTCAATATTCGATTGGTAAACAAACAGTGGTACAATTTAGCAGCAAATACAAGTTTATGGAAAACAATTGCTGTCGGACCTGATATACCTCTTCCGTTGTTATTAAACTGGTTAGAAAATGCTCCAAAATTAAATACTTTACAAGTTCAAAACAGATTGGACGCGGGACAAATTCTGCAAAAGGTAGATATTTAATTTTGTAATAAATACACTGCTCAAAAAAAAAACCGGACACCTAAAGAATCCCAAAAAAACGTCACTTTTCAAACCTCTCTCAATTTGTCAGTTTTGAAGCAAATTGGATGAATTTTTTTTTCCGAAGTCGCCCAAAGTCTAGTCTTTGAAAAGCTGTGAATTGATTTTGATTAACCTCCCTTTCCCTTTCCCCAGCCACCCCCAAACGAGAACACCTTTTTTTCTAAAAAAAAGGTGATTTTTAAAGCTTTCTATGGGAATCATCAGCCGTCAATTGACAAATCTGTCATCAGATAATGAAAATATGGACATTTTTGTTACTGGAACTTAAAACAGAATCAAAATCGGATGATTTTTAAAAAAGTTATGATTTTTTGAAAAAATAGAGACATTTTCAGAGGTTGGCATTCAATTGTCCGTAGTACGTAGACACTCGAACACATACGGACACTCAAACGCACGCACGCATACAAACACACGAACACACACACGCACACACAGACGATGCACACGCAGATGTAAACGCAAACGTTCACGCACACGCCATACTGAAAAACTTAGTGATCTTTTTTTGTTTTTTTACGAGGGTAGGTGAAAAATCTTCCAAAGACATTGAGAAGCCCGTACTTAACAATGTGCCGGATTTTTACCTGCTAAAAACAAAGAAAAACAAAATTCGTCCAACACGTTTGCGTTTACATCTAGGTGTGCGTTGTGTGTTCGTGTGTGTGTGTGTTCGTGTGTTTGTGTTTGTGTGCGAGCGTGCGTTTGAATGTCCGTATGTCTACGTACTACGGACAATTGAATGCCAACCTCTGCAAATGTCTCTTTTTTTTCAAAAAATCATAACTTTTTTAAAAATCATCCGATTTTGATTCTGTTTTAAGTTCCAGTAACAAAAATGTCCATATTTTCATTATCTGATGAGAGTTTTGTCAATTGACGGCTGATGATTCTCATAGAAAGCTTGGAAAATCATCTTCTTTTTAGAAAAAAAGTGGTTCTCGTTTGGGGGTGGCTGGGGGAAGGGAAAGGGAGGTTAGTCAAAATCAATTCACAGCTTTTCAAAGACTAGACTTTGGGCGACTTCGGAAAAAAAATTTCATCCAATTTGCTTCAAAACTGACAAATTGACAGAGGTTTGAAAAGTGACGTTTTTTTGGGATTCTTTAGGTGTCCGGTTTTTTTTTTTGAGCAGTGGACAAACCTAATGAATTTCATATTTTTCAGGTTCATAAATACAATAAAAATATACAACATATCAAAATCCACGACTGTTGGGGCTGCACTAAACGGGTAAATTTGCCAAGTGCACCATTATGTAATATTTTACTACAATGTCCGTATCTACATTCAATTTCTTTACGAGGAAGCCGACACATTTCATGCAAATTTTTTCGTATACTCGCATCAAGGAATATGATCCTCGATGAAAGAAAAAGAAGCGTTGACCACAGCCGAAGAGCCAGAAAAATTCAGTATTTCGGATTCGCACTGAAAAAACAATTACGAGTGTTCCTGAAATCGCGTCTTGCTAATAACAAAAACAAATTTGCGTTGCTGAAAGTTGAAGCTCAGCCAACTGATGGTGATTCAGATACAACTGTTCGTCAAGAAATTATTGTTAAAAGTGAAGAAGATATTGAAAGAGTTCTGAATTATCTCCGCTTTTGATAGAATTTGGGGGGGGACTGTAAATTTATGTACAGTTTTTATTTAAATAAATGGTATTTTTCTTAACGACAAATATATTCATTTCCAGAATAAACACTGTAATCATGGGCGTCCGTAGGGAGGGGCAAGCACCCCCCTGGGATTTAACTAGGGTGGTGACCAGGACTCTCGAACATAGGACTTTAACATGTAAAATATAAATATAAGTATATCATCACGCCTTCTACCCATTACTGGGTGTGGCACTCTGCCGAAGCAGATCTCGGTAAGTGATATATTTTACGCGTAAAGTGCGGTTACCAGGCGTCAAATCACGGCCTCCAAAGATGTTAGTGGTGGGGGAGCCACAGGGGTAGTTTTTGAAATTATGAAAATTGTTTGTCGCCTGTGGGAATCGAACCAGGGTCTTTCAGGATCCACGGGCCGACTTCATACCACTGAGCTAGCTAGTCCCATGTTCAACAGTCGCGGTCACCATCCTGTATATGTATATATAATACTCGTATAATAAAAATTAAATTATAAGTTTAAATAAATAAAAATAAATATTTCATCAGGCCTTCTACTCATTACTGGGTGTGGCACTCTGCCGAAGCAGATCTCGGTAAGTGATATATTTTACACGTGAAGTGCGGTTACCAGTCGTCAAATCACGGCCTCCAAAGATGTTAGTGATGGATAAGCCACAGGGGTAGTTTTTGAAATTATGAAAATTGTTTGTCGCCTGTGGGAATCGAATCAGGGTTCTCAGGATCCACAGGCCGACTTCATACCACTGAGCTAGCCAACCCATAAGTTTAAAGATAATAAATTCAAGCTGAAACTGAATTTTTAGCAGTATTCTTATGGCCAGCTAGCGACATGTTCCCTATCGTAATCTAAGTTTAATAACTATACACAGACACAAAATATTAGAAAATAAAACTGTAAAACTGCTAAATAGGAATTTATTGAAGAAATGGTGTCAATTTATGGAAGAGTTATTAGAAAATTGTCCTTCCTCTTTAATTCAAACCCAGACGACAAAGACTAGTAATTTATTTCACAAATTTAAATACATTTTATCTATTTGTTATGTGTATTTGTATTTTGTTATGTAAAAAAACATTTTAAAAATTTATGTATATCTGAGAGTTTTTTACGAATATCATTATCAGATAACTCGTTAATAAATACTTTTGTATTTTCTGTAAATTTAACAATTTTATCACCCATTTTGTCGCCTTTTACTCATTACTGGATGCGGTAAGTAATATATTTATGCGAGTTAAATGCGATTACCAGCCGTCAAGTCACGCCTCCTAAAGATGTTAGTGGCGGAGCAGACACAGGGGTAATTTTAATGTGGTAAAAATTGTTTGTCAGCTGTGGAAATCGAACCGAGATTCTCTAATCCACAGGCCGACTCGATACCACTAAGCCACCATATTACTATTATTGCAAGATAAAATCATACTAAAAACTGGTCACAATACCACAGATTAGTGTCTTTAAAAGGAGATAAAAGTTCTGTAAAATTTTAACGAGAAAATTCTTTCACAGAATTCAACCATAAATATCTTCGTATATGCTTTTATTTGGGAAAAACATCTGACTTGATATTAACTGTATATTTACGGATACTTTAGCAGTTCTTGAAATATATTTTACTTCACAGCGATACAGTTACACGAGAATTCGTAGATTGGAAGAATGTGCGATTTATTTAAATAGAATAACTGTTTATAGAGATATATACAGAAAAAAGACATTACTATTCAGCGCATTCATTAGCACACTCTGCCGTAGCAGATCTCGGTAAGTAATATATTTATGCGCATGAAGTGCGGTTACCAGTTGTCAAAATACGGACCTTAAAGATGTTAGTGGAGGAAGAGCCACAGGGGTAATTTTAATTTGGTGAAAATGTTTGTTGAATCGAACCAGGGTTCTCAGGATCCACAGGCCGAAATGCGGTTACCAGTTGTCAAAATACGGACCTTAAAGATGTTATTGGAGGAAGAGGTAGTTTTAATGTGGTGAAAATTGTTTGTCGGCTGTGGAAATCGAACCCGAATCCACAGACTGAGACGATACCACTGAGCCATCTACCTCATCAAGATATTATTAATGAAACATATTATATATTATACATATTTTCCATTAATGCAAAATGGTTTTATTTTAATTTCTTAAAAACAGGCAGAAAGAAAGTAATAAAAGAAGGTTTGTATATTTCTAAATGTAGTGATCTATATTCCAGTGTTTTGATTTTTGCTTCATTTGAACTAGACAATTTTAAGAAAAAAAAATAAAGTTTCAGGAAAATAATTAATACGAGGGTCGTTCAATAAGTCCTTAGAAAAAAGTAGAAAAAACACTTTTTTTGGGTAGATTTTTTATTATTTTTCTACATAATCTCCTTTTAGCTCTATACACTTCTCTAATCGTTTTCCCAAATTTTTTAAGCCGTCCAAAAAGTAGGATTTCGGATGCTCCTCAAAATATGCCTCCGTTTGGGCGATGACCTCCTCATTGGTCGTAAACCTTCGTCCGCCAATTTCTTTAAGTTTGGAAATAAGAAAAAGTCACTGGGGGCCAAATCTGGTGAATACGGTGGATGTTGCAATAATTGGAACTTTAATTCTGTAATTTTGGCCATCGCAACTGCGCAGGTGTGCACACGTGCATTGTCTTGATGAAAAAGGACCTTTTTGCGTTTCAAATGAGGACGTTTTTCTTTTATTTCTTCGCTCAGCCGGTCCAATAACGACGCATAATACGCTCCTGTTATCGTTTTTCCCTTTTCCAAATGGTCGATGAAGATGATTCAGCGTGCATCCCAAAAGACCGTTGCCATAACCTTGCCAGCCGATTTCGCCGTCATCGCCTTCTTCGGAGCCCGTTCGCCTTCAAAAATCCACTGTTTTGACTGTTCTTTTGTCTCTGGAGTGTAGTAATGTATCCAAGTCTCATCCACAGTTATGTATCGACGCAGAAAATCTTCAGGATTACGACGGAAAAGCGCCAAAACAGCCTCAGAGTCCACCACACGATTGCGTTTATTCTCCACTGTGAGCAAACGCGGCACCCATCTTGCCGAGATTTTTTTCACACCTAATTACCTCGTAGATATGTCAACAGTGGGAATCAAACCTGGGTTCTCAAATTCACTGAACCACCTGCTTCATAAAAAACAGATGATTTATAATCAAAATTAAGAGGGTGGCTTAGTGGTAACAAGTCGGCCTGAGTTTCCTGAGAACCTTGGTTCGATTCCCACAACCGACAAATAATTTTCACTACATTAAAACAACCACCGTGGCTTCCCCTCCACTAACATCTTTGGGGGGTCGTGAATTGACGACTGGTAACTGCATGTCACGCGCAAAATATATCATTTACCGAGAACTGCTTCCGCAGAGTGGCACACCCAGTAATGGGTAAAAGGTGTGATGATATATTTATTTTTTTAGTATTACAATAATTTTAGTATGGTTCTTTTTGAATTATAAGATAAGTTTGAGGAAGTTAAATTTACATATAGTTTTTTTTTCGTACTTATATTATTATATTAGTTTTTTATCGCAAGTACTAAATCAAATACATTAAAATAATATTTATAATTTCAAATTACCCATTAAGTAATGCAACATTCAAAACAAAATATGTAATTATGTCATTTATTTATTTATTTATTTGCACAACAGAAAAATATTCCAAAATACAGAACCGGGGCCTAAACTTTGCAACTAATACCGAACAACTTCAATTCACTACTAATTGTTTTACCGTTGTTAAGCAACAACAAAATCGTTTACTCTTTAAGGGCCAAATTCACAGTCGTCGCTCACTCTCATCTCTTCCTTACCTCACTCTCAATGTCGAAGTAACTAAGGCAACTAACTCAAGAGTTTGCACAATTTTAGTTAGTTGCCTTAGTTACTTAGATTTTAAGGTAGTACTAGTGTGACGGTGGCGCCATCGGTTGTCTAGTGGCGAAACTGACGTTCAAAAAAAATATAAAAATTTATTAAAACAAATGTTTTATGCCTATTATGAATTGAATATCATGAATTGTTAACAGGTTGTTGGTCTAGTGAATTTTCAAATACCATACCACCGTGTGGTGTTGCCATTATAAATTGGGATTCTTAATTTTTCGTTAAAACAAGGCTTTGCATGGCTATATATCCATTACTAAACGATAAAAAACTTTCTCCTTCTGATACAATATACATGGATAGTTCTAGAACATCATACTAGTTTTTCAAATGAAACTGCAAAATTTTAGAGGTACACAAACCAAATATGTGCGATTCTGAGTGATGATCGCCATAAGCCCCGTGTATAAGAATTCAACTTTACAAGCGAATATATATGTTCACAGACGATGAATGTGTTTCATATTTTAACAGGATGCGTATGACTATCCAATGTTTACGGGCGCCAAATTTCATTCAGATCTGCAAAAAAAAAATTTCACGCTAGTACTACCTTAAGTGTAAGATGAGAATGAGGTGAGGGTGAGTCACGACTATGAATTTGACCCTTAAACTATGCATATTTATCACAACAAACTACAAAACAACGAATCTACATAGTAACGTAAACAACAAATAGTAACCTATCTTCATGTGAACGATATTACGTCCAATAACATACACACAATATTATGAAATAAATCAAAATGAAAATGCTGCTTTTCTGCCCTAAAAAATAGCATATGATACAGGTAAATAAGTACCTTTAAAGCACTAGTGCTGTTAAAGGCACTCCGCTTTGCGTCGTGCTCTTAAACTTGTCACGCGTACTTTAAAGACTTACTTATACAATAGTATCATAATATACTATTAAATTCGTGTTTTCAAAGATCGTTACAGTCAGAGCTGGGCAGTAGCTAGCTACTTTTGTAGCTTAGCTACTAGCTTAGCTACGTTTATCTTAGCTTTAGCTGTAGCTTAGCTAGCTGTGAAAAAATATAGCTGTAGCTTGTAGCAAGCTACTTTTTTTTCTATTAGCTTAAAAATAACAACTGAAGCTACTTTTAAAGCTACTTTTTGTAGCTTAAAACTACTTTTTGTAGCTTAAAGCTACTTTTTAAGCAGAAGGTCAACAAAGTACGCATGCGTACAAGCTAAACCCACACAAAATAATTATTTGTTGCCGGTTCTAACTGGCTCTAATACGCAAAAATACACAGTAGGTCCCAGATGGTATTTGCTATTTTTGATATTTGTGTACATAATAGTAAATTAACAGTCATTATAACAAAAGACTGATCATATGATAATAGCAAATTTAATTATTTCACAATAATTTAAAAAAGTAGCTTTAAAATTTAACAGCTACTTTAACGAAAGCTTTTAGCTGTAGCTTAGCTATATTTTACAAAATGTAACTTATAGCTGTAGCTCAGCTACTTTTTTAAAGAATAGCTGTAGCTTAGCTACTTTTTGTAAGTAGCTTGCCCAGCTCTGGTTACAGTTTATCATGAAGTTTCATTTTATTACAACTGGCTGAAATCAATAATAAAATTATTAAGAATTTTTTTCTCACACAGATACCTAAGTACTATTCAATTTTGAGTCAGAAATTAGCGAGAAAGGATTATAAAAGATTAAGAAAATTCTTGGAATATTCGTGTGATGCACAATGAAAATTTACCTGTCAGATTATAACTGTTTAAAGGACAAAATAAATGTAAATATATGTTGTGTGATAACACGGTGAGTATAAATACCTGTGCTAGACAGAGATAACGATAGGACTATTGATGCACAGAGACGGACTTGCCCTAATACCCGGCTGTATAATGTCTTTAAAATTACAGCTCGATCTGGGAATTGTGTACTCGTCCCATAAAGTTTCACTTTTACTACTGTCGCAATCTCGAATATAAAATAATATAACAATCTATCCACTTCTGATAATTGTCGCCTAAATACGATGTAACTTTTTCTGGATTGATACTGCTCCTTCTGCACTTCTCTATTCATGTATTTGTCAGGATAAAATCATAGACGAAGTACAGTGAATATGAACATCAGTTTTATTTCGTCTATCGCCGGATACACACTATCTTAAAACTATCTACAAAGTCACCATGCACCCTTAACCATTTACACACGTCTCTTCATCCCTCACCTATTCCAACATGTTTCCACATTCGGCGTCACTCAGATCGACCTAGACACACTTGACCATAATTTATTAGTTTGGAAACACAAACACAACCCCAAACATATCATTCTCACGATACTTGATATTTTCTAAAACTAATAACCATAAATTAACTAAAACTAAACAAAACACATAATTTAACAAAAATAGCCTACATTATAAATAATGCCACACTACTTGTAACGTAAATAACTATTATGCAACTTATGTTAAAAGTGGCTTTAATGCACTCATGGATTTCCACTCGTGTAATAAAGTGACACTTTTAACTCGAGTTGCTTTCAACAATCGAGTTTTAACTAATTATTCTAAAATATAAATATATATCATCACGCCTTTTACCCATTACTGGGTGTGGCACTCTGCCGATGGAGATCTCAGTAAGTGATATATTTATGCGCGTGAAGTGTCGTCAAATCATGGCCCTCAAAGATGTTAATGGTGGGGGAGCCACAGGGGTAATTTTAATTTGATGAAACTACTGAGCCATTACCCCATTAAATTAATAAACATAAATAAATAATTGTAATTGAGTCAAACTATAAGTGGGGAACTTTTTTACCATTGCATGGCATATTTAAATTAGGCAGTAATAAAGGAATTTTTCGAGATAATATTTTCAACCCTACATTGATTTGACGATGAAGAAAAATATTCGAAATAATAAACTTATGAAGTGAACAAGTTGTTTTTTACAACTAAAACAAAATATAAAAAATGTCGCCCAATGCGAATCGCAACCACCGCCCCCCCTCTAGGTACGCCACTGGGCCGACTCGATACCACTGAGCCATTACCATTATTATTATTATTATTCTAATCTAACTAATAACGTTTTTTATTGGGGTGGCTAGCTCAGTGGTATGAAGTCGGCCTGTGGATCCTGAGAATCCTGGTACCCTAGATTCGATTCCCACAGGCGACAAACAACTTTCATAATTTCAAAAGCTACCCCTGTGGCTCCTCCACCACTAACATCTTTGGGAGGCGTGATTTGACGACTGGTAACCGCACTTTACGCGCATAAATATAACACTTACCGAGATCTGCTTCGGCAGAGTGCCACACTCAGTAATGGGTAGAAGGCGTAATGATATATTTATTTATTTAATTTTAGTAGCAACCTATTTAACTACATCTTAAAATGATGGAAAACGAATCTGAAAATTTCCAATTTTCCTAATTCCGGTCCTGGTTTCGCGAGGGGACAGGTGCTACAGGTACGATGCGCGGTAAAAGGCAGCTACAATTTCAGTCTGCTATTCGCTGCGTCCACCAACATACTAGCATTTGACTCAGTACATGCAAACCTAGTCAGTCAGTACTCAGTACTCTACATCTCCACATTATACTCAGTCACATACCTCGCTCTCAGTCAAATCTTCAATTGTGTTCTATGTTGAAAACTATGTGACATAGTATTGTTAACGTTACGTCATTGTTGCGCTGTGAAATCTAAAGAATTGTGAAGTGCTTTCTAAATAATAATCATGAAATTGTTGTAAAAATTCTAGCTGTGGAATATTGTCTGTGGAATATTTTCTGTGGTTATAGTGAATATATGCGGAAAAGTGGAGAATATGCAAGGAAATATAATGTACTGTGAGTGTTTATTTTTGTTGTAGTGGTAGAATTGATAAGGTGCTTATTTTGTGTGGTATTATCTACGAAAATTTTCAGTATGCAGGAAAGTTTTCAATAAATATTTATTAAACAGGAAAGCGAATGAAGATTATGAAATAGTGGTTAATGGTCGTATGAGCTTACACCCCCGCAGAATTTAAAAATGGACTATACAAGGTGCGCAAAGAAACGCGGAATATATGAATTTAACATAGGATGTTCGAAAATTGGCTCTTTTGTACATTTTATAAGAAAAGTATAAGATTAAAATTAAATTTTACGTTTAAAAAGTTTAAATTTGTTCTACTAGTATGTCTGTACTACTAAATATTTGTAAAATTATGGGCCAAATTCATAGTTATGACTCACCCTTACCTCATTCTCACCTCACACTCAAAGTCTAAATAACTAAGGCAACTAAGTCAAATTGTACATATTTTTTAGTTAGTTGCCTTAGTTACTTCGACTTTGAGTGTGAGGTGAGAATGAAGTGAGGGTGAGTCACGATTATGAATTTAGCCCTAAATGTTGAATTTTTGTCAAATAGATAGTCATAAAAATAAAAGCCAAATTAAACAAAATATCATTTTGACAGCTCAGTCAAGAATTCTTAATTGCTGGGTGGAACTATAAAAATTGGAAATAGTGATTAAGAGTCGTGGGAGCTTAAACCCCTTTAAAATTTAAAAACGGACTGTAGAAGGTATGCACAGAAACGCGGAACATACGAATTTAACATAGGATTTTAAAATGTTTGAAAATTTGCTCTTCTGTATATTTTAGAGCAAAAATATAAGAATTAAAAATTGTTTAAAATTAAATTTTACATATTTATTATACTAGTATGTCTGTAGTATTAGATATTTGAAAAATAAATGTGACATTTTTGTCAAAAATCAGACAGCCATGAAAATAAAAAACAAGTTAAACGAAATCTCTTTTTGACAGTTCAGTCAAGAATTCTTTATCGTAATTGTTGAGTTGAACTGTCAAAATTTGTTTTTTATTTTCATGGCTGTCTGATTTTTATAAAAATGTCACATTTATTTGTCAAATCACGACCCTCAAAGATATTAGTGGAGAGGGAGCCACAGGGGTAATTTAAATGTGGTGAAAATTGTTTGTCGGCTGTGGGAATTGAACCTAGATTCTCAAATTCACTTAATACCTATTTTTGAAATCTTCAAATATATATTTTGAAAATATTATAGATAAAGGGTAGGTAGTTCAGTGGTATCGAGTCGGCTTGTGGATTTTAGAACCTCGGTTCGATTCCTGCAACCGACAAACAATTTTCATCACATTAAAACTACCCCTGTTGCTCCTTCTCCACTAACATCTTTGGTGACCGTGATTTGACAGCTGGTAACCATACTTCACGCGCATTAATATATCACTTACCGAGATCTGCTACGGCAGAGTGCTACACTCAGTAATGGATAAAAGGCGTGATGATATATTTATTTTGCAATAGATAAATGTTAAATATTAGAAGACAATACCTATATTATAAGATTTAAATATGTACTTAACAAATGACAGTATTCTAGTAAACACTCTAAAAAAAACTCACATTTCGACCTTCGAACTGACGTATGAATATTAAATAAAAGAATTTTAAATTGTTTTCTTAAACAATAACTTGTTAAATTTTGTTCCAGCATCAAAATTTGAAATGCTTATAAACTATTTATTGACAAAAGTATTCAGCAAATATTTATTATCAAATTAGTCTAATTTGTCTGTTCACAAGTGGACAAAAATGTCGGTTAAAAGTAGACCGTTGTACTTAACACAGACAAAAACGAAAACAATGTAATTAACAAATTTGGTTAAATATTTAGAGCACAATTTATATGAAAGAGAAATCAAGCAAATGTTAAATATTTGTGTCTTCAGTTCCGGTGGAATAGTTTCATGTGTTTCATTATGAAAATCAACAACTATTTTATATATTTAGATCGTTTCCAATTCATCCTGACACAATTCAATTAAATCGTTTCCTTCGAAATTACAGGATATTTTGTATTGTACATTTTGTGCTGTCATATGTTATTAAATTATTTTAGAGAAAATTGCTTCAAATACAAAATGCGGAAAATTTAATTTTCTGCCGTTTTTATTTAAAACATTTTTCTCTAAGATTATTCAGAAATGTTTGGTAACGGAAAATATTACATCAAAGTTGTAAAAATTTAGGTACTAAATTACGTTTTCAGCTGTCAAACATTTCTCAATTATTTTACAGAAAAATACTTCTAATAAAAGATGCGGAAAATTAAATTTTCTTTCACTTTTATTTGAAATACTTTTTTCTAAAATTATCCAGAAACGTTTAATAACGGAAAATATAATTTCAAAGTTGTAGAAAATTTAGTTAATCGATTATGTTTTAAGCAGTCAAGCGTTTCTCGATTATTTTACAAAAAAATTCTTGAAATAAAAGATGCGGCAAACTAAATTTTAAAGCATTTTTATATGAAACATTTTTTTCTAAACTGATTCAGGAATATTTGACACAGAAAAATATCAAATCAAAATTGTAGGAAATTTAGTTAATCAATTATATTTAAAACTGTTAAACTATATTCTATTTTTTTTTAGAAAAAAAGAAACTGGTTCAAATAACAGATGCCGAAAATTTAATGTTCTTCTACTTTTATTTGAAGCATTTTTCTCTAAAATAATTTAGAAATATTTGACAACAAATATAAAATGAAACATTTGGTTTTTTAATTATATTTTCAATTGTCAAACTTTATTTCATTATTTTAGAGAAAAATGTTTCAAATAAAAGATGCGGAAAATTTAATTTTTATGTCACTTTTATTTGAAGCAATTTCCTCTAAAATAGTTCAGCAATGTTTGACAACGGAAAATATCAAATTATAGTTGAATATTTATTTATATTTTCAAGTGTAAAATGGTATTTAATTGTTTTAGAGAAAAATGTTTCAAGTAAAAGTTACAGAAAATTAAATTTTCTGCCACTTTTATTTAAAGTATTTTTCCCTAAAATAATTCAGGAACGTTTAACAAAGAAAAATATCACATCATATTAGTAGAAAATTTATTTAGTCAATTATATTTTCAATTCTTAAACGTTACTCTATGAATTTATAGAAAAATGTTTCAAATAAAAAATGCGGAAAATTACATTTTCTGCCACTTTTATTAAAGTATTTTTCCCTAAAATAATTCAGGAATATTTAACAAAGAAAAATATCAAATCATATTAGTAGAAAATATTGTTAGTCAATTATATTTTCAATTGTTAAACGTCACTCTATTGATTTAGAGAAAAATGTTTCAAATAAAAGATGCGGAAAACTAAATTTTCTGCCACTTTTATTTGAAGCAATTTTCTCTAAAATAGTTTAGAAATGTTTGAGAATGAAAAATATTAAATTAGAGTAGAAAATTTAGTTATTTAATTATGTTTTCAAGTGTAAAACATTATTTTCTTATTTTGGAGAAAAATGCTTGAAATATAAGATGTGGAAAATTAAATTTTTTACCACTTTTATTTGAACCAATTTTCTCTAAAATAATTCAGTAACGTTTAACTACAAAACCTAATGTAACATTTTTAATGACGAATATCTTTTGACAATCGTGTCGAATTTGTCAATGATTTTAAACCAATTCTAGTATTATTATTATTAATATTATTATATCCATTGTTTGTTAGATACAAGCTAGATTTCAATTGTTATTGTCATTTAAAATAACACGAATTGTCTTTATTTCACAATTCTTCTCATACATAGAATTGAGTTTTCTGTGTGGTAACACAGTTTTATATAGAATAGTTTTTACAAGTACGTCTAGCGAATATATTTGCTAACAACATATAGGTCAAATTATTTTAGTCGAACTGACTTTCAATTTTTAATTGTGAATGTATAAAGTACAGTTAGCTTGCTAAGAATAAACCAATGAAAGTAAATATGATGCCAGAAAAAATAATTATAATAATCAGCTAAAATGTATCCAACAAAATATGATTTATTAATAGTAGATATTTTCTCATCAATCATGTTCACTTTGATGGCATTTGTGCTACAATTTCGTTAATAAAAAATTAAATTTGGCTAAGAGTATAGTTGGTCCATAGTTCATTTAAACAAATGACTATCAAAGGTCTCTATAAATATTTGAAATTCAATTATGTATTTTGAGTGACGTTTTCTGATCTTACATTGAGTGTTTAACTGCAATTGTGTGGAATTCACTTCCAAAAACAAGCGTAGAGCGACACTCCCTTCCTTTTTTATCTTTTAATTCGTTTTCAGTTATTACGTAGTGTGTTTAACTGCAATTGTGTGAAATTCACTTTCAAAAACATGCGCAGGGCGACGCTCCCTCCCTTTCTTATCTTTTTGTCTCATTTTCTGTGACTGCATTGTGTGGTCTTTTCTTTCATATACAAGTGTAGACTATCGCTTTCATCTTTTCTAATCTTGTAGATTCGTTGTTAGTTTCGTTATTAGATTCGTTGTTAGGAGTAAACGTGAGTAATTTGAGATGTTTTATGCATATGTTGTGTTCGTTGAAGAAAGAAAATGAATGATAAGTGAATAGGAATGATGTGATTGAAGGTTTGATGTGTGATAATGATTTCGAGTGTAATAAATGAATGAGTTTATATGGAGTGATCTATGAATGTAGTTGAAGTGAGGGTGGTGTGTTTGGATGAAAATGTTTGGTGATGGCTGGTTGTTTGATGGGTGTGATGAGTGAATGTTTTATGAGTGATTTTAGGGTTCGTGCTACCCCATTTGTTGGGATATAGCGTGAAGATATGTATGTATGTATGTATGAGTGACGTAGGAATGGCCCAGCATTATTAAGGTATATCTTTCCTTGTTCTTCATTATTATTAGTAATTTATGTTTCTCTCTCTCTCTCTCAAGTGTTGAAATTAGCGGATGATAGATATTATGGGCTAGGTGGCTCAGTAGTATCGAGTTGGCCAGTGGACTTGAGAACCCGGGTTCGATTCCTACCGCCGACAATTTTCACCACATTATTACTCCTGTGGCTCCCTCTTCATTAACATCTTTCAGGGGTGTGATTTGACAGCTGGTAACTGCATTTTACGCACTTAAATATATCACTTATCTCGATCTGCTACGGCAAAGAGCCACACCCAGTAATGGGTACAAGGCGTGAAGATACATTTAATAATTTTTTTATAGAATTATCCCTATGACTGCCCTTCACTAACATCTTCGGGAGACGTGACTTGACGGCTGGTAACCGCAATATTAGTGAAGGAGAAGCCACAGGTGTAATTTTGATGTGGAGAAAATTGTTTGTCGGCTGTGACAATCGAACCCGGGTTCTTAAATTCACAGTCCGACACAATACTTACCCCATATTTAATTTAAATTTAAATATCAATGTGGTTGAAGTGAGGGCGGTATGTTAGGATGAGAATGTTTGACGAGGACTGATTATTTGATGAATCTGATGAGTAAATGATTTATGAATGATTTTAGGGTTCGTGCTACCCTATTTTATGGGACATAGCGTGATATTATGTATGTATGTATGTAAGTAAAATATCAGTTATAAATATAAATATCTTTCTTAAGAGATCAGCGAATATCTTTGTAATTTCTTAACCCCGGTACCCTAGATTCGATTCCCACAGGCGACAAACAATTTTCATAATTTCAAAAGCTACCCCTGTGGCTCCTCCACCACTAACATCTTTGGGGGCCGTGATTTGACGATTGGTAACCGCACTTCACGCGCAAAATATATCACTTACCGAGATGTGCTTCGGCAGAATGCCACACTCAGTAATGGGTAGAAGGCGTGATGATATATGTATTTATTTTTATTTATATCAGGCATGTATGTAGATAGGTTAAAATCAGTCAGTTCAGCTAAGTCGGTATCACAATCCACTATTTCCTAGTTGATCTAGTTGGATAAATGATCGCACCATACTGATGAGTCCGGAAGGACGAAACGCGTCTATGGTTAAAGCTGAACTGACCAGCCGTTTCGTTGATGACCTGAGAAGTTAATGCAAACATGCTGTAAAACCTCTGCGGAATTACGAGACAAGTGATAGAAAATTTTTTCCTATTTTTTCTTATTTATTAAGACTCAATTCCACATCGCAATAGACATTTTGTCTTTTGTTTTATGTACATAGTTATTAGGTAGGTGACTCAGTGGTATCGAATCGGTCTGTGAATCTTGAGAACTCTCGTTCGATTCTCACAGCCGACGAACAATTTTCCCCACATAAAAATAACCCCTGTGACTTCCCCTCCATGAACATCTTTAAGGGACGTAATTTGACAACTAGTAACTGTATTTCACGCGCATAAATATGTCACTTATCAAGATCTGGTACGGTAGTGTGCCACACTCAGTAATGGATAAAAGGCGTGATGATATATTTATATTTATTTGACATAAGTTATTAAGTTACGGGTCTATTTGACCAGTTGTAAGTTTTTTTGCACGAAGGGACAGAGTGAGAGAGATAGCAACAAAGTGTCAAGGCAGTCTTGTTTAAGCTCAACAAATATTAAATTATAACTCTAGAGGCCGTATGAACGAGCTGCGTTCTGCAGTTTCTCGGTTTCCTTTGGCCATGAAGTAACTCCGTATTTGTGCGAGAAATGCGAAATTTGAACTGTGTACGCAATGCTTACGTTGACTTTTATTTTGTTTTTTCGATGGGGCAAAGTCTTAACTTTGTTTACAAGTTTTAGAGACAATATTTATGATCACTTTTTTATACGGGGTGATCAGAAGTAAATGTTATAGTTGGCAATAAAAATAGTTGCAATTGGTAAAAGATTGATAGATAAATTTATTTCCTGTTGATGACAGTAACATTTGAAAATTTAAATTTGAGTAAAATTACATTTTTCCCTTACCCACATATAAAAATAAATACAAATATATCATTACACCTTCTACCCATTACTGGGTATGGCACTCTGCCGTAGCAGACATCGGTAAGTGATATATTTATACGTGCTAAGAGCGTCAAATCACGGCCCATAATGATGTTAGTGGAGGGGGAACTATAGGGGTAGTTTTAATGTGGTAGAAATTGTTTGTCATCTGTGGAAATCGAACCCGGGTTCTCAAATTTAGAATATAAAAATAAATAAATATATCATCACGCCTTCTACCCATTACTGGGTGTGGCACTCTGCTGAAGCAGATCTCGGTAAGTGATATATTTTGCGCGTGAAGTGCGGTTACCAGCCGTCAAATCACGGCCCCCAAACATGTTAGTGGTGGAGGAGCCACAGGGATAGCTTTTTCAAATTATGAAAATTGTTTGTCACCTGTGGGAATCGAACCAGGGTTCTCAGGATCCACAGGTCGACTTCATACCACTGAAATTATAATAAATAGATGTAAAATATATCATCACGCTTTTTACCCATTACTGGGTGTGGCACTCTGCCGAAACAGATCCCGATATGTGATATATTTATGCGCGTGAAGTGCGGTTACCAACCATCAAATCACGGCCCCCAAACATGTTAGTGGTGGAGGAGCCACAGGGATAGCTTTTTCAAATTATGAAAATTTGTCGCCTGTGGGAATCGAACCAGGGACCTCAGGATTCACAGGCCGACTTCATACCACTGAGCTAGCCATCCCATCAATAAGATAAGATTTGTTAATCCAAATTTCAGAATTAGCTAAAACTATAATAAGAATTTTGTGTCACTTCCGGATTTACCGGAAATAGGGTTAAATCTAGAATAAGGAATAGATATTTATATATTGTTTTTCGAACTATATATAAAATCAGCTTCGGTGAAAAGACATTTCTTTGTTACTCAGCACAACAGGAATTTAATCCCAATTATAGTACAGGGATCCGTACAGCTTATAGTGAAATTCTATTGTTCTATTATTTGTATTTGGACAGGAAACTTGATACAGTATAAATATAAATAAAAATGATGATTCAAACAAATTAATTTTGTAATTATGGAATCAATGACCTTTAGTACCTATCAATGATGACTAAACGCAACTAACTAGTAGTGTAGTAGTTGACTAAAATTATTTTCTGACTTTTATAGCAATTACATTTATATTATGCTAACATTTTCAGAACAACTTATGAAATTTAATTTAATCAAAAAATTCTAATTCTATATTTTAATGGCTCAGTGGTATCAAGTCGGCCTACGGATCCCAAGAACCCTGGTTCGATCTCCACAGCCGACAAACATTTTCACCAATTTAAAAATTACCCCTGTGGCTCCTCCGCCACTAACATCTTTAAGGGCCGTGATTTGATGGTTGGTAACCGCACTTCACGCGCATAAATATATCACATATCGGGATCTGTTTCGGCATAGTGCCACACCCAGTAATGGGTAAAAAGCGTGATGATATATTTTACATCTATTTATTATAATTTCAGTGGTATGAAGTCGACCTGTGGATCCTGAGAATCCTGGTTCGATTTCCACAGGCGACAAACAATTTTCATAATTTCAAAAGCTACCCCTGTGGCTCCTCCACCACTAACATCTTTGGAGGTTGTGATTTGAGTGCTGGTAACCGCACTTCACGCGCATAAATATATCACTTACCGAGATCTGCTTCGGCAGCGTGCCACACCCAGTAATGGGTAAAAAGCGTGATGATATATTTTACATCTATTTATTATAATTTCAGTGGTATGAAGTCGATCTGTGGATCCTGAGAACCCTGGTTCGATTCCCACAGGTGATAAACAATTTTCATAATTTCAAAAGCTACCCCTGTGGCTCCTCCGCCACTAACATCTTTGGGGGCCGTGATTTGATGGTTGGTAACCGCGCTTCACGCGCATAAATATATCACTTACCGAGATCTGCTTCGGCAGCGTGCCACACCCAGAAATAGGTAGAAGGCGTGATGATTTATTTATTATATTTTATAGCATTTACAATGGTATTTTAAATATTGTGATTGTAGCTTCCCTAATTAAATTAAACCAAAAATGTAGCAACAAGCAGGTGCTCATTAGACGTAGTTTTCAATTCTATTTTTTTTTCAATTCTACACCCGTATAATATTACTGCCAGAAGTTTGACTGTACGTTGAATGTATACTGGACGCAAAGATATAAGAAAATGACTTTTAAACACCCCTCACAGCATGTAATTAGTACAGGCTTATCCCAGGATTAAACTGGTAGAAATGTGAAAAGAAACAGAGCCGTATTATAATTATTTTATTTCTGTTAACATAATAAAGATGTTTTATTATTTATTTATGTATTTATTTACATTTCTAGTTTAAAATATAGTCAAAAGTCATGTTACAGTGTTCAATAATAATATAATAACATGGATAAAATAGAATAACAATAATATGAGCATGAAATAGAATTTTATTAACTTTGTGACAAATCTACTTAATGCACTCCTTTGTTAACTGTAGCCAGACTTCCCGCTGAGGCCGGTAAAACCCACCTATTAAGAAGTCAACTCGATTTCTTATATCTTTGCGTCCACTATATTAGTTTTATTTACTTTAAAAGTAAATTAAAATGGTCGTTTATAAAACCGTACTTAAGTAAAAAAAGGATAAAGTTGTACTCACCATTCTCGGCCAAATTGCAAACAATCTTCTTTCTGTAACAAAAATAAATATTTGTTAGTTTATAAATAAAATAAATATAAATATATCACGCCTTGTACCCAATACTGGGTAGCCGAAACATATGTATTTATGCGCGTGAAATGCGGTTACTAGTCATCAAATCACGGCTCCCAAAGATATTAGTGTCGCAATCTCGAATATAAAACAATATAACAATCTATCAACTTCTGATAATTGTCGCCTAAATACGATGTAACTTTTCTGTGATTAATGCTCCTCCTTCTGCACTTCCTGTTCATATATTCGTCAGGATAAATAACAAACGAAGTACAGGGAATATGTACATCAGCTTTATTTAAAATATATAATTACAAATGATTACTTTCGACTTTCCTTCACTATCGCCGGATACACACTATCTTAAAACTATCTACAAAGTCACCATGCACCCTTAACCATTTACACACGTCTCTTCATCCCTCATCTATTCCAACATGTTTCCACATTCGGCGTCACTCAGACAGACCCAGACACACTTGACCATAATTTATTAGTTTGGAAACACAAACACAACCCCAAACATATCATTCTCACGATACTTAATATTTTCTAAAACCAATAACCATAAATTAACTAAAACGAGTAAAACTAAACACATAATTTAACAATAACAATCTAAATGATAAATATTGCCACATTAGAGGCGGATGAGCTACAGGGGTAATTTTAATGTGGTGAAAATTGTTTATCGGATCTGGGAATCGAACTCAGGTTTTCAAATCCACAGGCCGACTCGATACCACTAAGCCACGTACCCCATAAAAATAATTAATAATTAAAATAAATATATCATTGAGCTATTTTATCCATTTCTAAATGTATTATTCTGCTATAACAGATCATGCTACTCGTACCTCGTTCTTTCAAGAAACGAGGCTTAACGTAAATAACGTACAAATCTCGTATGTTCGATTCATGTAACTATACAAGCCGAACGTATAATATTCATCTTTTTATATTTTCCTGTCAGTGGATATGTTAGTTATTGCTCTATTAACGGTGAAATTTAACAGTTATTTTCTCATTCCAAATGTAAATTATTTCTATACTCAGTCATATACATAACATAGCTTTATCTATTTAGGTCTAGGTAAATTGTTACCAATAAAATTTATTTATTTATTTATTTATTTATTTATTTATTTATTTATTTATGCTATGCTGTACAACAAGAACTTAATTCCAATTACAGTACAGGAATTCACCGTGTCGCTGTGTACTAGTTCATATAATTTTTAGCTTAAATGGGATTCGAACTCAAGATCTATGGATTCGAATTCTCTAATGTTAAACACACCACTGTACTGTCGGATTGATTACTATACTTTTCATTAAGAACTAGCAAACTTTTATTCAAATTGTTTATTCAGTGTAGAAGTGAATCTTTACAAGCTACTAACTTGTAAAATTTGTACAGGTCAGTTGTCAATTTTACAAGCTAGTAAACGATGCACGTTGCCACAGTAACGCCTATAAGCAAAGAGCGAATTGTTTGCAGTAAAAAAGTGTCAACATATACACGCAATCATTAAAATATGCATGATATGTGCAAAAATACCTGAAAATAGGCAAAATATGCAAAAAAAAAATGAGATGCTTTTGAAGGTGGTGTTTATTAATAGTATATTACATAATAAGTCAAGAAAGTGATGTTTTATTTGACGAAGCGGTTGTTTGAAATACGAGGCCGCATGTCGAGTATTTTAATCCGCTGAGACAAGTAATAACACTTTTTTGACGTATTATGTATACTAGTTTTTCTGAAACCGTTTAATTTAATCAATAATTAATATAATATTACATTATTATATTATTATTATTATATTTATATATGGAGTAGCTAGCTCAGAGGTATCAAGTGGGCCTGTGGACCCTGAGAACCCTGGTTCGATTCCCACAGGCAACAAACAATTTTCATCATTTTAAAATTACCCCTGTGGCTCCCTCACCACTAACAGCTTTGGGGGCCGTGATTTGACGGCTGGTAACCGCACTTCAAGCGTAAAATATGTCACTTACCGCGAGCTGCTTCGGCAGAGTGCCACATCCAGTAATGGGTAGAAGGCGTGATGATATATTTATTTTATTTATTTATAATTAATTATAATGTTAATTTTTTTATTTAAATTGTATTGACAGCAGACTACATATCCAAGGATTCAACAACAAAAAAACAGTCAGGTAAAATCTTTACCAGACTGTTTTGTACTTTACCAGACTGTTATTTTCGTTATAGCCTTGAATACGTACTTTACTTGACTGTTTTGGTAAAAACCTACTTTCCATACCAAAATTAGCCAGGAAAATAGGCACTTTCTTGCCGGATCCAGAAAAAATACTATAACCTATTGTATCTCTTCTCCCGTCAGCATAATATTATAATATTAAAACTTGTAAAATGTTGCTCCTCGTATCGCTGTTGTAAATTCGCGCACACTGAAACAACTTACGTTTGCGAATGTCAACATCGACATACGTAACCTATGACGCAACAGCATACGTGGGACATAAACCAAATGGTGTTATCAACAAGACTCTTATCAAATTTCATGTTAATGCCTGGCTGGATAACTGCACTTGCTTTTAGCGACCAGCGGTGAGTAGTTAATACAACTGTTCTATGATCACCACTATCTGAACTTTTGGACGCCGCGGACGAACAGTTAACGTTAAGTTTACGGAATACTGATGCTTGCTTAACGGAGTTTTCAACAATATTTGATTTACTGCGAAATGCGAAATTTAAACGTTCTTATGTCGGCGAATACATACATACATATCAGTACGCTACATCCTATCAAATGGGGTAGCACCAGGGTTGTTCATATTTTACCCACCCAAAAAAACCCACCCACAAATATTATTTGTCTTATGTCAGTATTACAAAAACTGATTGATACCGAATATTTTTATCGGTAAATTTGAAATATAATTTTAAATTAAATAAATACGACAATAACATGATAGAGCATATTATGTTTTTAATTCTCAATAAAATAATTTTTTTTTGCAATTATTACATAATACAGAGTGATCAAAAGGAATTGTTACAGTTGGCAATAAAAAAAACTACTTGAAATTGGTAAACCTGATACATAAATTCATTTCCTGTTGTTGACAGAGACATTTTAAACTTAAATTTGAGTACATTTATTATTACATTTATTTCTAAAGTATTTCTATTACTTAAAAAGTCAAAATTCTATTAGCTGTCAGACTCCTGACATAACCTATTTATATTTATTAGAAATGTCAAATAGCATTTTCGCCATTATCTGACATTGTGCCAACTGTGGAATAAAAAGATCTCTGGAATTGTATTGCCAACTATAACAATTACTTTTGATCACCCTGTAGTACCTACATAAATTTTGATTTAATGTTTAGTAGTATACAATATACATTTTAAACATTATATACAAAATTAATCTAGAATTGAATAACTTGAATTAGAAAGTATATTTGTCAATATTATAAAAAACTTATAATGCCCAAATAAAACCAAAAAAACCCAGTGGGTTGGGTTTTTTTACACCCTGGGTAGCACGAACCCTAAAAACATACACTCAGCAGTTTAATCAAATAATCAGTCATTGTCAAACAGTCTTATAACTAATATAACAAATGATTTGATAATTGCCGATAATGTTACAAGTTATATTTTGCGTGAGAATTAAGTAAGTACAATTTTTTACATGCAGATGCATACAGCGGATTACAGCTAATAATATTTTTAATACTATCTACGAGGGCAATGTGAAAAGTCTCTGAAAAATGAAACAAGAAATTATTTATTTGGTCGAAACATATTTTATTTCTCAACATAATCTCCTTGTAGCTCGATACACTTCGTCCAACGTTTTTCTAATTCTTCGATCCCTTCCAAATAATACGATTTTGGCAATCCTTCAAAATAGGCGTTTGTCTCAGCGATGACCTCATCATTGGAGCCAAATCTCTTTCCGCCGAGCCATTTCTTCAAGTCTGGAAATAGATAAAAATCGCAGGGGGCCAAATCTGGAGAATATGGTGGATGACGAACCAATTCGTAGCGCAATTCATACAATTTTGCCATTGCGACTGCGGACCTGTGTGTTGTCCAAAATTCGGCACCCATCTGGCAGATAGCTTTCTCATATCCAAAAATTTATGCAAAATGTTCCGTACCCGTTCGGTTGAGATGCTCATAGCCTCAGCCAGCTCGTGCACTTTAACTCGCCGATCGTCCAATATCATACCATGGATTTTATCGACGATTTCTAGCGTTGTAACCTCAATTGGACGACCAGAACGTTCGGCGTCCTTTGTGGTCATACTACCACAACGAAAATCAGTAAACCACTTGTGAATCGTTCCAATCGATGGTGAGGAGTCCCCATAATGTTTAACAAGCGATGCTTTAGTTTGCGTAATGTTTTTTCCATGCAAGAAATAATGTTTAATCAAGAGGCCGTATTCACTTTTTTCCATGTTTTCAAAAATCTTCAAGGTTGCTTGCTTTCGATGGGTGTCAAAACAGAACTGAATGATATATCAGTCTGAAAATTTTAATGCGTTCTAGTTAAAGATGGTACATCACAAATGTCACATGAGATTTGCGATTGTGGCGCCATCTGTTTTATTTTTCAGGACTTTTCACTCTGCCCTCGTATCAAAGAGCGTGTTTCATAATTTAGGATACTTTGTGGTATTTGAAATTATAAACTTACTTAATTACTTACAGTAATACTAATACAAATTAATGTACGAATTCAACATACTCAGCATATAATTAGATATATTTCACTTCTTACTTTCAGTAAGTGATATATTTATGCGCGTGAAGTGCGGTTACCAGCCGTTAACGATATATTTGAATGAAATTTGTTCATATTAACATTCATAATAAAATTCACATATACTAACTAGCCCATTATTATTCATATCAATAAGTAGTTACCTTACTTTTTATTTAAACCAGCTACTAACACAAATTAGTGAACGAATTCAACATGATTAGCATATAATTATATTTCACTTTTTCCTTTCTACGCTTTCTCTTGTAAACTTGACTTTAGAACTCGCTCTCTGAATCTTGATTTACCTGTGAGAACTCTGCAGAAGATTTTAAAAGCTGATAAATCGTCACACAATGATTCGAGACATCACTATAAGATCTAACTGAACGGTGTGGCAGGTTTAGTATAATAAGGAGGTTTAGATATCAACTCCGGACTATTTAATTGCCATGTGCTGATGCTAAGAGTTTATGTGAAAGCAATACGAATGGTTTTGAAGAGAATCTCACGATTTGACTTAGTATTTCCTTTTCAAGAAAAAGGAAAAATGGTTTGGAGGAAAGGTGAATATGCGAGGAAGGGACAATGACCGCTGGAATAGTTAATATTCGATGAGTAACTAACTTAGTAGTAGACTAAAGGTGGAATTATATAATAAATTGGTAAGTTTATATATCTATAAATAATGAATGAAATCACATCAATATTTATACGCATAAGTTTCGTTGCGATTTTGTTCATCATTTACAGATTTACGGATCTAAAAATCTTCTGGATTTACACAGAATTCCATCATAAATATACAACCGGTAAATAATGTTAACTTTATTCTTATCAAAAATCATTACTTAATGTGCTTCATTGTTAATCAAGGGAAATAAAGTACTCCCTAAGGAAATAAAGTAATGCATTGCTCTTATATGCATGTCAGAGAAAGATCTCTGAATTTCACAAGAGAGTGAGAATAAATTGAAAATAATTTGACAGATCTTTCGAAAACTTGTTGCCAGGCAATAGTCACGAAAGCCCGTAGGGCTTGAGTGTCTATTGCCAAATGGCAACAAGTTTGAGAAAGATACTGGAGAATTATTTTCTAATTTATCCAACTCTCGAGTTATATTCAATTAGATTATTTTTTGACTTAAGGTAGTACTAGTATGACGGTGGCGCCATCGGTTGTCGTGTGGCGAAACTGACGCTCAAAAAAATATAAAAATTGAATAAAGCAAGTGTTTTATACCTATTATGATTTGAATATCATGAATTGTTACAGGTTGTTGATCTAGTGAATTTTCAAATACCATACCACCGTGTGGTGTTGCCATTATAAATTGGGATTCTTAATTTTTCGTTAAAAACAAGGCTTTGCATGGCTATATATCCATTACTAAACGATAAAAAACTTTCTCCTTCTGATACAATATACATGGATAGTTCTAGAACATCATACTAGTTTTTCAAATGAAACTGCAAAATTTTAGAGGTACACAAACCAAATATATGCGATTCTGAGTGATGATCGCCATAAGCCCCATGTATAAGAACTCAACTTTTCAAGCGAATATATTTGTTCGCAAGCGATGAATGTGTTTCATATTTTTACAGGATACGTATGACTATCCAATATTTACGTGCGCCAAATTTCATTCAGATCTACAAAAAAAAAATTCACGCTAGTACTACCTTAATTGTTGAGGTCGATTCATTCAACTTAAAAGATTTTTAACTGGATTACTTATTAATGTAAATCGTTCTGAGCTACTACGATCCTGTAAAAAGCGTGTATCCACATTTCTACAACGAATCACCAAGAACCTTGAAATGCCATCACGTGTACGATTATCTTCTTGATTAGCTCGTACCTAATTATGCATACATTCGCTTTCCTGCATACCTGAACACCGCACAAAATACGCACCATTAATTCACTAGATACTATTCAACAATTCATCTTCAAGAACCATCAACTTCTCTTTTAGTTTCTCTACATCATGAAACCGTCTTCCGCGTAACAATGTAAGTCAGTCACGGGGATGTTCGACAGCTGTCAGCCGCAGGACTCAGACCGTGGGGTCGGGCCTAGGTGTGCCGACGTCGCCGAGAAGCTAGTGCAGTTATTCGGTTGGAGACAAGTCTACAAAGTGGAGAAATTGCAAAGATCGGTACCTGATAGAGCTACGACGAGGATATCGATCACTAGGACGTGTGGACCGAGAGAGCTACGGAGGAAGTTTAGTTTGGATAGTAATGCGGGGAATGTAAGTCACCTGGGGGACTTCTTCGACGAGGGTGATGGAAAATTTATATACTGTCTTTTTTCTATATCACACATAGGAGAAACTACGTTAATTTTTTACATGTTAATTTGCCATTAGAGAATTCCGTTTTCGAAAAAGTATTTGTCAATAATAGGATTGTTGATTTTTCGAATGTTCGGATTTATTGAACCTTCGAATTTAAATTCGAACTATCGAAATTTTGAATATTCCGAATTTTCGAATTATTTGAATTGTGAATCTGGATCCTAACGTGAACACAGCATGTTGATATAAATTATTAATTTTTTTTTATGGGGTGGCTAGCTCAGTTGTATGAAGTCGGCCTGTGGATCCTGAGAACCCTGGTTCGATTCCCACAGGCGACAAACAATTTTCATAATTTCAAAAGCTACCCCTGTGGCTCCTCCACCACTAACATCTTTGGGGGCCGTGATTTGACGACTGATAACCGCACATCACGCGCAAAATATATCACTTACCGAGATCTGCTTCCGCAGAGTGCCACACCCAGTAATGGGTAGAAGGCATGATGATATATTTATTTTTTTTATAAGTAATTTTGATTAATTATTATTATTTGTCAAATTAATTCAATTTAGACTTAACATTTCGCTACACTGTCAAAAACGTTATAATTAAGACGTTTTTGTATCATTTTTATTCTCATTTTAAAACGTTTTACTAAAAGTCTGTAGCATTTAGATGGGCGGTAAGAGAATAGATGTCTTAATTAAGACGCATAAACTTCGCCGAATTATTATTTAATTCGTGGCCGACTTTTCGCGAATTATGCGTGAGCATGTTTGGGGATGACAGATGGCGTTCATTCAGAGACAAAAAATTCGCGAAATCGAAGTTTCGAAAAATTCGAAGCTTCAAAAAATTCGAAAATTCGCAGCTTCGAAATTTTTCTGACGAAGTTCAAATCATTCGAATGTTCGAACGTTCAGAAATTCGAACTTCGGTGGAAATCAACGACCCTAGTCAATAAGTAAAACTTTAAAAAAAGAATCAAATAAATGATCCAGGAATATTGGATAAAATGGCTTTATTAATGATGTTAAATTATTATTTTAATAATAATGACGACGTTTCGAAGACAATTCCATCTTCATTTTCAAGTCTACTAATAACCACAAGTGGTTATTCACCAGAAGAAATAAAAAAATAATAATTTTTTATTAGTAGACTTGAAAATGAACATGGAATTGTGTTCGAAACGTCGTCATTATTATTAAAATAATAATTTAACATCATTAATAAAGCCATTTTATCCAATATTCCTGGATCATTTATTTGATTCCTTTTTTAAACAATATTTTCGGCTTAATAACTCAAAATTCAAGTAAAACTTTAACTGTGGAGTTCTGAAATGTCATCTTTTTCTGTCATTTGAAGAAAAAGTATTTTTTTCCCACAGGGAAGGAAAGTAAAGCTATATTCAATTGGAAAACAACAAGAGAATAATAAACCTTATCTAAATTTCTAATTTGTTTCTGACAATTTTACTTTCTGATAGGATAGTGGAAAAAATTCAATGTATAGCTCATGCAAAAAGTGTAATTCTTCTCTCAGATGCTTTATTTCCCTTGGGAAATGGCACCTTCGGGAAGAAATGTTTTACTTTCTTCCCTTGATACACAAACAACTATTAAATAAATAAACGAAGAAGTTTCTACAACATTAATTAAAGCATCCCGTAATTTCTCCAATACGCTGTTTAATTAAACAAAACAAATAAGGAAACCTAATCTAGATCACTAGATCCTCAATTTCCTTTTATTTTCACTGTACCCATTTCCAATTTTCCCTGAATGTTGTTACTTGTCGTCATGCGTCACGGATTCGTTTTTACAGTGTTTACACGTTTTTAATTACCATGTAGCTAGTTTGAGGTTTAATTTGCTATGGAAATAATAATTTAATAGCAATGTTTCTCCTTCGCTCATGGACTGTGGTCAGTCAACGTTCGAGCACTGTAGGTTTCTGGCACGAAATTAAACCATATCTGGGTCGATTACAGGAAGTAATGGACAGTAAACTAGTTGAAATTTACTTGTTCTTGTTGTAAGCGAAATACTTTTATTGCCGGATATAAGCAAGGCCTCTTTTTAACAGGTTCAACAGGAGACTTACACTGGTATGCATAGTCGTTCGCCCAGCGACGCGCTGAGGAAGCGCCCATAAGCGATACACTTGGCGAAACGCTGGCGAACCGCTGGCGAACGACTATGAATACGAGTGTTCATATTTTTTTAAGACATGTGCGAAAAACTCAGATTCAAAATGCACAACTAGAAGTGCGAAATATAGTGTGTACAGAACTTAAGGTAGTACTAGTGTGACGGTGGCGCCATCGGTTGTCGAGTGGCGAAATGGACGCCCAAAAAAATATAAAAATTGAATAAAATAAGTGTTTTATACCTATTATGATTTGAATATCATGAATTGTTAACAGGTCTAGTGAATTTTCAAATACCATACCACCGTGTGGTGTTGCCATTATAAATTGGGATTCTTAATTTTTCGTTAAAACAAGGCTTTGCATGGCTATATATCCATTACTAAACAATAAAAATCTTCCTCCTCCTGATACAATATACATGGATAGTTCTAGAACATCATACTTGTCTTTCAAATGAAACTGCGAAATTTTAGAGGTACACAAACCTAATATGTGCGATTCTGAGTGATGATCGCCATAAGTCCCGTGTATAAGAACTCAACTTTACAACCGAATATATTTGTTCACAGACGATGAATGTGTTTCATATTTTAACAGGATCCGTATGACTATCCAATGTTTACGTGCGCCAAATTTCATTCAGATCTACAAAAAAAAAAATTCACGCTAGTACTACCTTAATCAAGCTTAGTGCAATAATCCTGAATACTCGTCCTAGCAAAGTGATAGAACATTAAACATATTATGAATACATAACTTGCTAGAGTTCTGAGTTTTGAACCTGCGGTTATGTATGTTTGTGTGTATGTACAGTGAGAAAGTTCTCAGAGCGCGCACCCTGCGGCACCGGAAACACTTCCGGTTTGTTCAGGCAGGTTAGGAAGAATGGTAAAGTATCACCTGATGGTATGAAGATACGATCGGTATATTGTCGTTGGAAGAAGTTGTACATGAGTAACTTTCTTTTCATTTTATTAATGGTTTGCAAGTAAATTTGTAGCAAAGTTTAAACGATTTCTATGTTTGCCTGAGTGTATATCTTAAAAATTAAACGAGATATGAAGATGAGTTCAACGACATAGAATTACTCGTGTCCGAATTGACTCATAAACATATATTTAGCAATTTTTAGTTATATAATTTTTTTAAGGGTTATCCCACATTTTCGAATTTATGTCAATTTTCTCTAAAAAAAATTTTCGTACGAATATTATAATGAAAATTTACGTATATATATTTAGGCCCGCTGAATCTAATGATAAAATTTCCAAGTGCATAATATCTTTTAATTTTGAAGATGTAGTGCAAAATATGAGGGCAGGGTGAAAAGTCTCTGAAAAATGAAACAAGAAATGATTTATTTGGTCAAAACATATTTTGTTTCTCAACATAATCTCCTTGTAGCTCGATACACTTCGTCCAACGTTTTTCTAATTTTTCGATCCCTTCCAAATAATACGATTTTGGCAATCCTTCAAAATAGGCGTGTGTCTCAGCGATGACCTCATCGTTGGAGCCAAATCTCTTTCCGCCGAGTCATTTCTTCAAGTTTGGAAATAGATAAAAATCGCAGGGGGCCAAATCTGGAGAATATGGTGGATGACGAACTAATTCGTAGCGCAATTCATGCAATTTTGCCATTGCGACTGCGGAGTAAACTTTGTCAACAGAGAGCAAATGCGGCACTCATCTGGCAGATAGCTTTCTCATATTCAAAAATTTATGCAAAATGATCCGTATCCGTTCGGTTGAGATGCTCATAGCATCAACCAGCTCGTGCACTTTAACTCGCCAATCGTCCAATATCATACCATGGATTTTGTCGACGATTTCTGGCGTTGTAACCTCAATTGGACGACCAGAACGTACGGTGCCCGTTGTAGTCATACTACCACAACGAAAATCAGTAAACCACTTGTGAATCGTTCCAATCGATGGTGAGGAGTCCCCATAATGTTTAACAAGCGATGCTTTGTTTTTTCCACGCAAGAAATAATGTTTAATCAAGACGCGAAATTAACTTTTTTCCATGTTTTCAAAAATCTTCAAGGTTGCTTGCTTTCGATGGGTGTCAAAACAGAACTGAATGACATATCAGTCTGAAAATTTTAATGCGTTCTAGTTAAAGATGGTACATCACAAATGTCACATGAGATTTGCGATTATGACGCCATCTGTTTTATTTTTCAGGGACTTTGCACCCTGCCCTCATATCTGAAAGTATATCAATTCTATATTTCGAAACACAACCCCAAATAATAATCAAAGACCTACAATAGAAACCTCAATTTACCCCATAGAACTATCAACAACTTAACCAAAACTCAACTAATCTTCTCCTCTTCCACAGGGCGGCGACTCCTGGGTATCAGTCCACACCCTGCAATCAACCTCGGGCGGTATTCTCGACCCAGACGACCGACTCTCCTCCGTAGCCGACGACCGCGAGACCATCATCGCTACTTTCTCCGACGATTCACCCCACCATGGGGGTGACGGAGCTAGTGGTAGCTCGGTGGGTACAGGCAGCCCCGAGCTGGGGCTTTACCCTCCTAGGACCGATATTGAGGTAACAGGGGAGCAGATTGCTGCTGGAGCACTTGCGTTGCAAGTTAGGAGAGGGAGTGAACCGAATTTGCAGAGTAGCGAGCCGCCGTTACCGGTCATGAATGATCCGAGTAAGAGGTGGTCGGCTGCGCCGATTGTTGTTGATACTCCCGAAGGGATTCATCAAGGTAAGGAGGAAAATATATATGTTTATATTCACTTTTGTTTTTGTTTACGGTTAATTTAAAATAATATAAAACTAGATATGACATTGGGGATTTTAACATTTAATTTCTCATATATTTCTACATAATTATATATATTTTGATATTGATAAATAAGAAAAATAGGAAACAATTTTCCATCACTTGTCACAAATCCCACGTTTGAATCAGCTTAACAGGTCATCATCAAACGGCTGGTCAGTTCAGCTTTAACCATAGACGCGTTTCGTCCTTTAGGGACTCATCAGTATGGTGCGATCAACTATCCAACTAGACCAACTAGGGACTAGTGAACTGTGATACTTTTTTCAAGCTGAACTGACTGATATTAAAAAGTATGTAAGCAGGTATGCATGACATGAGAGCTACGGAGTAACCCGTGGTGCCATCTACCGACAGAAATCGAAAAGTGATGGAAAGTTTTTTCCTATTTTTCTTATTTATTAAGACACAATTCCACATCGCAATTGACTTTTTGTCTTTATTTTATCGTAAAATATATATTTTTTAATCGCCGACGTCATGGTGGCAAAAACTTCGGTTAAAGAAAATGCGAATTTTTTGGTTGAATCAGTTTAAAAATCTAACGAAATAAAAATATGGTTCTATATAAATCAGACTACGAGGAATTGAATACCGTTGAACGCATCTTCATATCTTTTTTAATTTTCGAGAACTAGCGATTTTTGACTTTTTTAAAAATGTAACTTTGAAGGCTCATATCTCGAAAACTAAAAGAGATATTTAAATGCGGTTTGAACGAGTGTATTTCTCGTGCTCCAATTAATTTATACCGAAATTTTGAAAAATTTGAAAATTTTGAAATTTTCTTCAAAATTTTCATTCTCAATATTTAAAAAAATTGAAAAGATAATAAAAATCTGTTAACACCAGTGAATTCCTCTCGTAAAAGTACATAGGTATGTAAATTTTTAGTTAAAAATTTGCACGGACAAAGATTTTATTACAAAAAAACGAAAAATCACTGTTTTTTAATTATTTTTGAAGGGGTACCCCTTAAGATTTTTAAGAATTTTGGCCATTTTTAGTTTTGTTGCTCTAAAAATTGTATCCGTGTAGCAAAAATTCTGAAATTTTACATATGTATGTATTTTTTTATGGAGAATCCACTGGTGTTTACAGATTTTCATTATTTCGTTAAGTTTTTGAAATATTAGCAAAAGAAATTTTGAGAAAATATAGAAAAATTTTCAAAATTTTCAAAATTACTGTATAAGTTAATTAGAACACGGAAAATACACTCGTTCAAACCGCATTTCAATATCTCTTTTAGTTTTCGAGATATGGGCCTTCAAAGTCGAGATTTAAAAAATGTCAAATATCACTGTAACTCGAAAACTAAAAAAGATATGAAGATGCGCTCAACGGCATTCGATTTCTCCTAGTCTGAATTATATAGAACTCTATTTTAAAATTTTTCGATTTTTAAACTGGTTCAATCAAAAAAATCGCATTTTCATTAACCGATTTTTTTGCGATCATAACTTCAGCAATTAAAAAAAATGTTTTGAGGATCAAAATATGCATATCTATGCAGAAATGTATATAGAATCGAATGGCGAAATCTTCAATTTCATATTCAATTTAATATTTTTTTAAAATAATCCTTAAGGTGGTACTATCATGGAAGCATTTACGACAGATTTTGATGAAATTTAAATATCTTACTTTTCATAAGTTTCTATACTAGTATACAAATTTGTTGTTTTGTTTATAATCTATACCATACACAAAATCAAATACTTATTTTGATTAATTTTTTAGGTTACCTATACTTTTGTATGACACTGACGACAAACAACATTCATCACATTAATACTACCCCTGTGGCTCCTCCACCGCTATCATCTTCAGGGGCCGTAATTTGACGACTGGTAACCGCACTTCACGCGCATAAATATATCACTTACCAAGATCCGCTAGACAGAGTGCCACACCCAGTAAAGGGTAGAATTTTACTTTAAATATATAAATAAATAAATATAAATATATCATCACGCCTTTTTATCCATTACTGAGTGTGGCACTCTGCCGAAACAGATCTCGGTAAGTGATATATTTATGCATGTGAAATGCGGTTACTGGCCGCCAAATCACGGCTCCCAAAGATGTTAATGGTGGGGGAGCCACAGCGGTAATTTCAATGTGGTGAAACTGTTTGTCGGCTGTGAGAATCGCACCAGAGTTCTCAGGATCCACAGGCCGACTCGATTCCACTGAGCCACCTACCCCATGAATTTTGGATTAATCAAATTAAACCAAATCATATTCTTAATAAAGTTTAAATAAAGTCTAATTAATTAATTGGTTTTTATTATAATATTAATTAAGGTAGTACTAGTGTGACGGTGGCGCCATTGGTTGTCGAGTGGCGAAACTGACGCTCAAAAAAATATAAAAATTGAATCAAATAAGTGTTTTATACCTATTATGATTTGAATATCATGAATTGTTAACAGGTTGTTGGTCTAGTGAATTTTCAAATACCATACCACCGTGTGGTGTTGCCATTATAAATTGGAATTCTTAATTTTTCGTTAAAAACTAGGCTTTGCATGGCCATATATCCATTACTAAACGATAAAAAACTTTCTCCTTCTGATACAATATACATGGATAGTTCTAGAACATCATACTAGTTTTTCAAATGAAACTGCAAGATTTTAGAGGTACACAAACCAAATATGTGCGATTCTGAGTGATGATCACCATAAGCCCCGTGTATAAGAACTCAACTTTACAAGCGAATATATTTGTTCACAGAAGATGAATGTGTTTCATATTTTAACAGGATGCGTATGACTATCCCATGTTTACGTGCGCCAAATTTCATTCAGATGTGCAAAAATTGTTTTCACGCTAGTACTACCTTAATCCAAAATACATGATTAGCTAAAACTTTTTTGAGTTCTATGTTTGTAATATACATTATTAAATCAATTTTATACAAATTGAAAGTATTTATTTGTGATTTTTGCCTTCAAGGGAGTCACGGCTCCGAAAAGTTTAAAAATCACTGTTGTACAGAGTATCAAATAATAATATTTATTCTCCTTCCTTCTTTCAGTTCACCCCTCACTCTATCTCTCCCCTGAAGAAGACGACGAAGACTCCAACGACTCCAACACTCCTTTCCTCCGTATCGCTCGCGATGGAAGCAACCGCCTCAGTATGCAATTCCTCGGAGACGGCTCAGGGTATCGTTGGGCCGAAGCCGCGGCGAAACAACGCATTGGAGCGTCTCTTCCTCGAGATCACCGGCGGAAGGAGCCACTAGGTCAAGCTAACAGCGGAGATTTGGACGGCGCTGAGATGATAGTGATCAGAAATGAACCTGGACCACTTGGTATCCACGTGGTACCGGATTATGATCGGCTCGGGAAGGATAAAGGACTCCTGGTGCAAGGAATTGAACCTGGTGGAAGGATTGATAGAGATGGAAAGCTCGCGGTGGGAGATAGGATTGTGGAGATTAATGGACAGAATTTGCTTAATATGTCTTTTCCAAGGTAATAGATGTTTGTATTTCAAGGGAAGATAGTGAAAAAGTTCTTCCTGAAGGTGTTGAATTATTTCTCGAAACTGAAATGTAGGATGTAAAGTACCTGAGGGAAGAATTACACTTTCTTCTTATTTCACTACTCTATTAGAAATGAATTGGAAATGTGCTTTTCTTTCGGCACATTTTTCCCTGAAGCTATACGCAACTTTCTAGATTTAGATGATAATAAATTTAACCCATTCACAATTTTTTGAGATTCTTCTGAGGATTCTTGACTGTATTCAAGTATTTTGACATAAACCAACATGTTCAACGTAAATTGATGTGGTTATCAAGGATTTTTTTAATTTTTGACAAAGACTACAAAAAATTATTGTCAATAAAATAGCTATTTTTTACATAACTAGTGCGCGAAAACAAATTGTTCATTTTTTCTCGTAAAGTTTGTTAAAATATATCTGTTATAAGCTAATGTCTCTACTTCTTTTATAAATTCGTTAAAATGTGTGTATATAAATAAGTACAAATAGTGAAATAAAACAAAAGACAAAATGTCTATTGCGAAGTGGAATTGAGTCTTAATAAATAAGAAAAATAGGAAAAAATTTTCCATCACTTGTCTCATAATTCCACAGAGGTTTTACAGCACGTTTGCATCAACTTCTCAGGTCATCAACAAACGGCTGGTCAGTTCAGCTTTAACCATAGACGCGTTTCGTCCTTCCGGACTCATCAGTATGGTGCGATCATTTATCCAACTAGATCAACTAGGAAATAGTGGATTGTGATACCGACTTAGCTGAACTGACGAAACGCGTCTATGGTTAAAGCTGAACTGACCAGCCGTTTGTTGATGACCTGAGAAGTTGATGCAAACGTGCTGTAAAACCTCTGTGGAATTACGAGACAAGTGATGGAATTTTTTTTCCTATTTTTCTTATTTATTAAGTACAAATAGCGTTTTAATAGTCAAAATTTAGAATCATATAAAACAGGTGTTTTTTTTCAATTACTTTGCGCACTAGTGCACAAAATCAAACTTTCCATCGGTTTCCAAGGTTATATAAACATTATTTTGAATGCTGCGAGTACAAAAATATGTTTTTAATAGTATATTATTATACTGGTGTATACGTAAGTCTTTAGCAAACAAGACGTGCGTTCAAATTTCACTGACTTCTACTTATATAAAAAAATACGATTGTGCTGTTCGGATTCCAGTATAAGCTACTTTAATTGAGATTAAGTTTTTATTGTACAAAGTAACAAAATAACTAAATTAATAATTATTGCCGTCATGCCAAATTTTCCATTCAAATCAGAAACAATATTTATAAGGTAATCTTAAATGTTTATGGAAAATTGTGGCTAAATGGTTATCGCTCTCATTACACAAGAAAGAGTTTCGCGCTGACTGCTACAACAATTTACACCACATTAAAATTACCCCTGTGTCTCCCCCTTCACTAACATCTTTGGTAGCCTAGATTTGACGCTCTTGACATGCATAAATATATCACTTACCGAGATCTGGAGACCTATTCTAATTCGTTGGCGACTGGATTTAGCGACTGTTTGACGTCATATTTGGCGACTTTGATACTGACGCCATCTGTTGGACTAGTTAAAAAGTACAGTCCTGACGTCATTATTGGCGACTGGTCGCTTACGAAGCCGCGTATGCAGGCGACTAGTACAAGGCTGTTGCGAAGTGTCATGGCGTCAGTCGCTTAGCATTTTTCAGTTGATTAGTTGCTTGAAAATTACTAAAAATTCCGTCAATTTGTGATATGTTAATTTACGCAATAACATACAAATATTTGAGTTTAACAAAGAAAAACAAATATCTGGTGGCTGTCAGACATTATAAGTACCAACACAAAATACTCCGCGGTTCCGATTAATACCAACGTAAGAAATTAAAATCCCTATGATATTAACTGCACCGTGACGTCATTGATTTAGCGACAGAAACTAGTCGCCAAACAGTCGCCAAGAATTAGATAGGTCTCCTGTTACGGCAGAGTGCCACAGCCAGTAATGTATAAAATGCGTGATGATATATTTATCTTGCTACATATTTTTGTTAAACTTTTCAGAGTTCAGGAGATGTTCAAACTTTCGTTGATAGCCACTGAGCTACGACTGAAAGTGATCAAACAACGAGCTCCTGTTGACTCTGGATCCCTCAGGAAACCTCCGGCGCCTGTGTATCCCAAAACAGGCCCGCCTGGACGGTTCCCCGAGGATAAGGAAAATGTCGCCATGGTCGAAGTTGAAGAACAATGTAAGTTTTCAAACCTCCTTTACTTTAAATTATTACTAAGGCTCGACCTTTAAAAATCACTTATGTAAATAGTTTCTAATACGAGTAGCAAGAATTGTCGCATACGGTAGTCAAGTGGTTAACGCTTGACTATTTCACGCTGTAAGTCGCGAGTTCATATTCTGCACAGTGTATGAATATTTGTGATGTCTTTGTAAGGGTTAGATGGAAGAAAAGCTTTCGGCTGAAACTCACCTTTAACCCTAAAGGGTCAATAAAGCAACAAAAAGAAAACAGTGGTATCAAGTCGAACTATGGATTTAAAAACCCAAGTTTAATTCCTACAGCCGACAAACAATTTACCCCTCTAGCTCCCCCACCACTAACATCTTTAGGGGCCGTGATTTAACGGCTGGTAATGTATCACTTACTGAGATCTGTTTCGATATAGTGCCACACCTAATAATGGGTAAAAGGCGTGATGATACGTTTGTTAATTTTTATATTTGATTATGTTTTAGTGACAAACAATACAAAAGTAGCCACAGTGTCGCCAACAAAGAAGATTCCATCCAGTTCCCGAAATCCAAAAAGTTTATTAACTGCCAACACCCGAAAAATCGGACGTAAGATCGAACTAGAACTAACAAAAGGACTGCATGGACTAGGATTCAGTATCACAACAAGAGACAACCCAGCGGGTGGAAACTGCCCCATTTACATTAAAAACATCCTCCCCAAAGTAAGTTTTACAATCATTTAATTCAGTTTGCCAATATAAGCGCAGGATGACGCTCTCTTCTTTTCTAATTTTTGTAGATTTGTTGTTAGAGAAGTGAGTGTGAGTAATTTGATATGTTTTGAGCATATACAATGTATGTCGAATGGATGATTAATTAAATATAAAAGGTTTATGTAGTTGTATAGGAGTGATTGGATGGATATGATTGAAGGTTTGTTGTGTGATGAGTAAATGAGCATGTATGGAGAGAACTATGAATTTGGTTGATGAGTCAATGTTTTGCGAATGATTCTAGGGTTTATTCTATCCCATTTGATGAAATATATCGTGATGTTTTATATGTATGTAATTTGTCAATTTTAGATGTAAATATTTAGAGCTATGAACTACTTAGTTTAGTTAGTAATAAAGTACTAAGATAAGAATTAATAGCAAATTGTATTGGTGTTACATCAGGGAGCTGCAGTAGAAGACGGCAGACTGAAACCTGGAGATCGTCTTCTGGAAGTGAACGACATCGAGATGACGGGGAAGAGCCAAGCAGAAGCTGTAGCAGTTCTACGAAATGCTCCACCGGGAAGTAAAGTTAAGATTGTTGTCTCCAGACAGGAAGAGTCACCTGGACCTAATCTCCCACGAGAGATAGTAAGTGCACCATTTTATTATTTACTTTGTAAGTATAGGAACTTCAAAGAATTTTCACGATTTTATAATTGATCACTAATGTTAAGGAAGAAATTGTTTTTTTGTCATAAATATTTTTGCCCTAGGCAGGATTCGAACCTCGATTAAAAGTCTAAACAACGCAGGAAATCTGTTTTTTTGCCGTATAGTATGCGGGCACTCACGTGACACTGTGACGTAAAAAAAATCTATTCGGGCAAAGATTACTGCGCCACCTACAAAATGAACTATTTTTTGTGGCGAGATTTGAAAAGAACGGTTCTTTTCAAATCTCGCCACAAAAAATAGTTCATTTTGTAGGTGGCGCAGTGATCTTTCCCCGAACAGCTGTTTTTTACGTCACAGTGTCACGTGAGTTACTCTGTACAACAGAAATTGAATCCCAATTACAGTACAGGGTCAGGACTCACCGAGCCGCAGAGTGGTTGTTCTTATAATTTCTAGCTTGAGTGGGAATCGAACTCGGGATCTCCGGATTCGAATTCCGTAATGCTATCCATCCCACCGTACTGCCGCACAATATATAATATAATAATAAGAAGTGGTTTAGAGTTATAATTATATTTATTAAATTAAATCACAAATGACAATTTTTTTGTTTTTCCATGGCAACACTTTTACAACGTAGGCTGTAAAAGTGCGCTTATATAGCCTATATTGTAAAAGTAGCACTTTACAGCCTGGCATTCGCCAAAGAGCCCACTTTCTTATCAAATACATTGTGTACAAGATCTTTTAAATCTCGTAAGAAATAACAAATGTAGAACTTCCTTCTAGCTTTATGAAATATGTTAGCAAGTGTTGATAGCTTTGTGCATGTATTGTTTGTAGCTTATTGTATTTGTGCATGATGTGCAACTTGCATTGTGTTGTTTAGGGCGCAGACGGCAGCGAGACAGCGCCAGTCCCCCTTCCTCTGAGCCCGAGTCCCCCTGCGATCCCCCCACTTCCGGCCAGCGTCCGGAATACTCCGGAACGTGCTTCCGGATCTGTCGCCAAGATTATCTCTCAGTTTCAAGAGGCTGCCACCAAAACTAACGCCATTCAGACACAACATGTAAATGTTTATTTCATTCTTTCTTAGTTTAGTCGAGTAGTGTGGTAGTTTGTAAGATTATTAACTGGATTATTGTTAGATTAATAACTAAATTAGTTAGTGACTAACTTTTATTTCTAGTTGATGATCATTCCTAAATTATTTTAGAGAAAAATACTTACAGAACACAAAATTACTTCAATAAGCAGTGTTTTAAATAATAAATATTGCACATCAGTTAAGCTTATTTTCTTTGTGTCACCATGTATTAATGTGCTTTGCAATTATTGTGAATTGTTGCATTTTATGTTGCTATATTTTTCTTAAGTTTAAATAATAATGAAGCTGTTTCTTCACAACACTCTGTGATCAAAATTGACAAAAAATATTTTTCTGCCACCGTTTGAATAAGTCTTTGAACTCAATATTCATAAGAGTTAGGAACAGTAGTATTTTTCCGCATCTACGATAGTTACACGCTTTTAACGCGCAGGAAATAGTACATTACATAATAAGTCAGAAAAGTAAAAACACTTTCTTGACATATTATGTATACTATTTTTCGTAAAAAATAAAAAAAAAAAAAATATATCATCACGCCTTCTATCCATTACTGGGTGTGGCACTCTGCCGAAGCAGATCTCGGTAAGTGATATATTTTGCGCGTGAAGTGCGATTACCAGTCGTCAAATCACGGCCCCCAAAGATGTTAGTGGTGGAGGAGCCACAGGAGTAATTTTTTTTTTTTGAAATTATGAAAATTGTTTGTCGCCTGTGAGAATCGAACCAGGGTTCTCAGGATTCACAGGCCGACTTCATACCACTGAGCTAGCCACCCCATAATTAATAATAAATCATTCAAAATGTTTAAATTTGTTGATATGAATTGTATTGACAACAAACTACGTATCTAAGGTTACAAAAAAAGGTAAAATACAAAATAGTTAAGCTACATTCACAAATCGAAATTAGTTTTTGTTTTATGTTTTCCATTTTTGTTTTAATAACCTTGTAGACATGTTATCTTATGCAGCCATTCACAAATCAGTATTTAGTTTTAATTTTAACACAAAAGTTTGCAAACTTCAAACTTATGTTTTAGTTTTACGTTTTATACTTAGGAATAGACCAATAGAACGAAGCGTAAAATGATGTAGTGATATATCTTGTCTCTTTCTATCATTCTTCGCATTGACGATAACCTAAGTTTGTTTTTATTCGAGTGTCAAATGTGTGAAAATAAAAACAAGATTTTAATATCTACTTTCTTATTATGATAATATTTATCTTGCTCTTCCAAAAAATACGAAAGTAAACAAACAACATATGACAGCATGTGTAACTTAGCACATCTGAAGGTTGCATTTATTGTATTACCGATCTTCTAAAATTTATGATAGATGTCACTACTAACTAAAATCGGCAAAAGCAAAACTATTTGTGAATGGCACCTAAAAACACACTAAAACATAAAGCATAAAACAAAAACTAATTTCGATTTATGAATGTAGCTTTAGGCAAAATTTTTACCAGACTATTACTTTTCTTGTAGCCTTGGATTACGTACTTCATTTGACCGTTTTGGTAAAAATCTATATAGTTCAGAAAAGTAGACACTCGATTAAAAAATGTCATGCCTAATACGGAAAATTGTTACTTTTCCTTACTTTATTACTCTTCGTAGAAAAATAACAATAAAGATCGTTATTAACAGCACCCCTATTGCTAATAGTTAAGGTCTGCAATTATTCTCTTTTTATCACGAAAAGACATTCTAAAACTCTACTTATTTCCCTAATCGTAGAAATAATAGTTTTACAAACACCTTTCTTGATCGTTTCTAGCCAGCAGACAAACTAACCCCCGACGACAGCCTAATCTTCCCTTGGAAACACCGAGAAATCCTCACCTTCGACATTCCAGTCCACGACACAGAGAAAGCCGGTCTAGGAGTCAGCGTTAAGGGTAAAACCACCTCTTCCACCAACAGCTCCGGTTCTCAAGACCTGGGGATCTTCGTGAAGAGTGTTCTGCATGGAGGAGCCGCCTCCAGGGACAAGAGATTGAGAACGAACGACCAGCTTTTGAATGTGAACGGAGTTAGTCTTCTTCAGCAGAGTAACTCGGAGGCGATGGAGACGCTACGAAGAGCGATGTTACATACGGAAGGACCTGTTCATGGTAGTATTACGCTGACGGTGGCGAGGAGGGCGAGTAGTCCTGCGGGTAGTGGGAGGGGGAGTGCTGCTAGTCATTTGACGTCGTCTTCGGGTGAGTTGATTTTTTATATTTATTGGTCACTCTGACCATAGGATTTAATGCAATTAAAATTGCAATAATCATAATTTCAAAAGCTACCCCTGTGGCTCCTCCACTACTAATATCTTTGGGGGCCGTGATTTGGCGACTGGTAACCGCACTTCACACGCAAAATATATCACTTACCGAGATCTGCTTCGGCAGAGTGCCACACCCAGTAATGGGTAGAAGGTGTGATGATATATTTATTTATTTATTTATTTACATTTTAATGGGGTGGCTAGCTCAGTCGGCCTGTGGATCCTGAGAACCCTGGTTCGATACCCACAACCGACAAACAATTTTCACCAAATTAAAATTACCCCTGTGGGTCCCCCATCACTAACATCTTTGGGGGCCGTGATTTGACTGCTGGTAACCGCACTACACGTGCATAAATATATCACTTACCAAGATCTGCTTCGGCAGAGTGCCATATCCTGTAATGGGTAAAAAGCGTGATGATATATTTATTTATTTTGAAAATTGAAAATTGTTTGTTGGTTGTGGGTATCGAACCAGGGTTCTCAGGATCCACAGGCCGACTTCATACCACTGAGTTAACCACCCCATTAAAATGTAAATAAATAAATAAATATATCATCACGCCTTCTACCCATTACTGCGTGTGGCACTCTGCCGAAGCAGATCTCGGTAAGTGATATATTTAGCGCGTGAAGTATGGTTACCAGCCGTCAAATCACGGCCCCCAAATATGTTAGTGGTGGGGGAGCCACAGGGGTAATTTTAATTTGGTGAAAATTGTTTGTCGGTTGTGGGTATCGAACCTGGGTTCTCAGGATCCACAGGCCGACTTAATACCACTGAGCTAGCTACCCCATTAAAATGTAAATAAATAAATAAATAAATATATCATCACGCCTTCTGTAGTGGTGGGGGAGCCACAGGGGTACTTTTAAAATGGTGAAAATTGTTTGTCGCCTGTGGGAATCGGACCAGGGTTCTCAGGATCCACAGAACGACTTGATACCACTGAGAATTAAATTTCTGTTGTACCGATTAACAAAGAACTAATCATCCCCAATTCTCTTCCAGGTCTAGACACAGTAATCTGCAACAACAGCGCCGAAACAGACAACTCCCAAACGGACAACTCAGGAACTAGCGAAAGCTCGGGCAACACAGTAATCTTCCTCCCATATAAACAAGACTCTTCTTCCAATAGCCTAAACACTAGCATTACCAGCAATCACTCTATCCACAAAACAAACAGTTTCATCAATAACTGGAACCCTGTAATCGACAGAATCACAGGACAATCAAAAAACATTAACCCTAACCTTAGAAACGAAAGTTACTACTTAGCTACACATGATACTTGGAATACAAGTATGCTAATGAACACTATGAATCCCGATAAGATGATAAGTCCAACAGTAAATCTTCCTTCAGGAGAGACAGTAATAATAGAAGAAGAGTATCCCGCTCAAAAAGAACTCCAAGCGTTAGAAAATCGTAATGATATTGAACCGGATGGAAAGGCTAGTGTTACAAGTAGTGTATGTGATAAAAGTGGTGATTCTTCTCAACCGAGTACGGATGTGACGTATGCAAGTCAGTTGTCTTTGGAAAACCCGGCTGGAGGATTCTCCAGAGATGCTTTTGGAAGGCAGAGTATGTCGGAGAAAAGGCATGCTACGTTAGATGCCAAAAATACTGGGACGTATCAGAGGAATAAGAAGATAAGAGAGGAAAGGGAAAAACAGAAACCGAAAGATGGTGAGTTGGTTGGAAATGGTTTTTGTAAATAATGGATATGTTTGTGTAAGGTGTGGTCAAAATTATATATTTATAGGGATGGTTTTAATCTTAGGTAAAATACATATGTTGTGGGGAGGTTATTTTTAGAGGGCCGAGATTGCAAAGATATTTAGACTTATCTTGAATATTTGATATTCTATATATTTTGCTGTCAAATGTTTAATAGTTATTTGTGTATCAAGGGAAGAAAGTGAAACATTTCTTACTGAAGGTAGTTTTATTTCCCAATCTGAAGACGAAGGATATAAAATACCTGAAGGAAGAATGACACTTTCTTTTTTCACTATCTCATCAGAAAGTAAAGGCTATTTAATAAAATAAGAAAAAAAGGAAAAAAAATTCCAACACTTGTCAAAGTTCCACAAAATTAAAGCACATTTGAATCAACTTAATAAGTCATCATCAAAGGCTGGTCAGTTCAGCTTTAACCATAGACGCGTTTCGCTCTTTAGGAGCTCATTAGTATGGTGCGACCAACTATCCAGCTAGACCAACTAGGGACTAGTGAACTGTGGTACTATGTAAGCTGAACTGACAGATGCTACCTTCATAAGTATTCTTAACATCTGTCAGTTCAGCTTACATAGTACCACAGTTCACTAGCCCCTAGTTGGTCTAGCTGGATAGTTGGATAAATGGAAAATGGTAGAAAGGACAGTTATCGTTATATTCCCGATTGTCTCCAATAGTAACAAGCAGGAAAATAACATTCTCGCTTGTCCTCCATAAGTAATAAAAGGAAAATAGCATCTTCGCTTGTTTAAAAATAATTAATTTTTTTTAGACGTTTGAAAATGGTTGTATACAAAATATTCTGTACATGGTTGTTACTTTCGACTGCGCCTCGATCAACAATTTCATAGATGAGCGGTAATAGACTACTTTTTGTTCTAGGTACATAAATAATTATTGCAAGTGTTTCTAAATGGTCGTAGAAATCTGTTGTGTATACCACGAGCAGAAAGTGTCCTTGCCGCTCTTGCATGCTTGTTGTCCTAGATACATAAATAACTATTCTTCCCAGGAATGAATTGTATTACTTTCTTCTCTTAATTAAGCGAAAAAAATATAACTTTCTGATAGGGTCGTAAAAAAAAAATTATTCAAAATGCTTCAAATAAAATGATAGAAATTATAATTAATTAATGTCAACATTAAAATGCTTATTGTTAATTAAATAGCAATGGTAAAACAATATTTGTATCAAATAATTATTACAAATTTATAACGTTTTAAAATATTGAGCTCACAAAAAATTTAAAAATGGGTTTTTGTATTCTAATTCAACTTTTTCGCGTAGTTAACAACGTGATTAACTAATTTTTATTAAGTATTTTGTCTAAAATAATTTAGAAACTTCGATCATAAGTCCTCTTATGGCAAATTAACATGTAAATATTTGACATTGTTTCTTCTATGTATAATATAAAAAAAGACGCTGTATATATATTTTTGATCACACCACTATATGTGATGTTCTATGTGCTACTAATGTGAATAACTGTTAACATAAGTGGCGCATGTATGCTAATTGTGTGTTAATCGCAGCTAATCTTGTCCGTGTTGGTTCTGTGGAGTCTATCATAAGTTTAAATCGATCTCCGATCCATCATCCAGAATGTAAGAATAATATCATTTGTTGCCTCACTAATCGTGTATGTCTAACTTGTTTAACATGTATCTATAGATGCTGATAAACTTGGCCAATTAGGACCATCGCTAGGAATGAAGAAAAGTTCTAGTTTGGAGTCGCTGCAGACCATGGTGCAAGAGGTAAGGAGGATGATTCATTTCTTATTTATTTTACTTTCTTTGATTATGGTTCTGACCACTTTTACACCTTATTGTAAGATAATACAAAATATATCACGCCTTTTACCCATTACTAGGTGTCACACATTGCCGTAGCAGATTATATACACTTATGAGAAAAAAATCACTTGAAATTGGTGAAATTTTCTCAATTTCTCATCATAACTTGGCGAATTATTAATTAATTTGGACGAATTTTTAAGAGCGAAACAGTCTAAAGTGTCTGCTTTAAGGGAATATATGCTATCTTGGGATTAACCCCTTTCGTCCCCCTCTAGAAGGAAAAATGTTTTTAGTGGAAAAAAAGTTTATTTTTGACGATTTGTACGAAGCTAAGAAAAATTTACGGACTCCATTCACCATCAGAGCAATCAAGTTTATTCAATTCCTTGCACAGGACGCCAAGAACAAAATTCCTTTAATGATTTGGCAGAGTTATGCGTGTTTGAAGTTGAATGTACTATTAGCGGGTTTTTTCATCATAATTTGGCGACTTTTCAACAAAATTGGACGATTCCTGCAACGCAAGCCAAGAACGAAGTTCCTATGATGATTTGGCACAGAGTTAAGAATGTATGAACGGAATTTGCATTTGGGGGTTTTTGGCCTAAAAATATGTTATTTGTTGGCGAGGGGTTAAAGGGTGCAAAAGGGGATAATTTTTAAAGTAGAGACAAAATACTTTTTTTTCTGAAAGAATCGTTCAATTTTGTTGAAGCCGCCAAAAACTCTCAATGCATATTCGTTCTTTGAGTCCTTTACAGGGAATTGGTGAAAATGTTGGTCTTTATAGAATTTTTATACCACTGATGCTAATTATTCGTATGGGGTAGATGGCTCTGTGGTATCAAGTCGGACTGTGAATTTGAGAACCCCGGTTCAATTTCCACAGGCGATAAACAATTTCACTATATTAAAATTATCCCTATGGCTCCCCCACCACTAACATCTTTCGCGGTCGTGGTTTAACGATTGGCAACCGCACTTCACGGCTATAAATATGTCACTTACCGAGATCTACCATGCAGAGTGCTACACTCAGTAATAGGTAAAAGGCGTGATGATATATTTATTTTATTCATTTACTTAAAAGATCCTAAACACAAGCTAATAAATCTCAACTTACATCTTAAAATTACGACTATATCTACGTAGTTCGGACTCCCCTATAAGCAATTTACAATTTCTTACCTTCTTCTAGATTCAAATGCAAGAAGAAGCCGACCCAGCATACAGTTACCGTGGCAACCAAAACGCCTTGAAGGTAATCAGAGGTCGTGGTTGCGACGAATCCTTCCGCAACGCAGTGGTGGATCCAGACCACCGTGCCGAGACCAGCGCTAAGAAACACTGGCTATTGGATCCTCCCGAGGGCCACACCCATATAGGTGCAGAGGGCGGGGCCAATGAAAGAGAGATTGATGGGTTTAATAATGTGAGGGGCGGACCAAGGCAAAGCTCGCTTAACGCTGTATTGGATGGGAAGCATAAAGGGGGGAAGAAAAAGCCAGGGATTCTTAAAGGAATTGGGTCTATGTTCAGGTAAGGAAAAATAAGCAGTAATATATGTTTTATAAGAGCATAACTGAAAGTAGGATTTTTTCCGGCGGGTAGAAAGTTGGGTATTATCCTTTTAGGGAGAAAAGTAACTGTTTACCTGCCTTATTTCTGGTTGGTTTCATAGCAACCGTCAGCACAGTTTTAGTTATTTATTTATTCATATATGATAAATATTTTTATCTCATTTTGAGTCAGATAAGTGCTTTATTAATGCGCTAGTGCGTTTTTGGAAATATTACTGCACTAGTGCTTTAATAAGATTCTTATCGCACTCAAAATGATAGTTACCATGGTTTCACTTATAGTATATTCCGAAAATGAACCACGGTGCGGTTCAATTTTACCACGGTTACGGTTAGAATGACGTCATAACGGAACACTTTCACGATGACAGTTGTCACTTGACAGATGAGTTTCGAAATGTGAAATTTATTTAATATGGTAAAATGTTTATATTATAAAAATATTGTATTCTGCATCACACCTGCTTTAACTTAAATATAGGGATATAAAAATAACACAAAGAAAAAAGTAAATACGAGCTTCAGAACAAGTAATAAATTCATCTAATATGAATATATACTGTTAAATAATAAAAATACATTTTGCATCACATGTTTATTTATCAGTCATCATAAAAATATAGTTTTATAAGACAAAAATCCACAAACACTGCAAAAGCTGCCAAACACGTTTCAAACTTGTCAACAACAGCTGTGAAGTAACCAAACTAACCGCCGCTCGAGCACGGTTAGTGTGGTTATTAAAAACTAACCACAATTTTAAAAAACCGTGTTCCGTAATGGAACCGGTTATTGAAAAAACTAACCGGTTCATTTTCGGAATACACTATTAATGTTTTTAAATGTCAAATTATTATGAAAATTGTCAATTCAATTTTTTTTTACTTTTAATTTTAATTTATTTCGTAGTCGTATATAAAATTTTGTATGATATACGTGTGATAATGTATCAGTAAGATACTTGTATGATTACACAACTCGACCTCGACTCGACTCGTTTTGCATATTTTATGCGCGTATCTTATCCTACTTATATCGTAAATAACTATTATTTAAATGGAAATACTATATTAAAGAACGAGTGTTATAAGATATGTCTAAGTTTAGAGAACGATCCGCAGGTGAGTTTTCTAAATAACAAGTGTGATAGAAAGTCTTAAAATGAGTTTTTTTTTTATTTTCCGTCTTTTACAGGCAGATTCATAAAACGGATTAACGCTAACACCATTTTAAATATTATTTATAACTATGTTTCAAATTAAAAGAAATTTAAGAATTTTATTAAATTTGATTCTAATTAATAGTCTTTTTAACTCAAGTTCAAATAAACATGTTTCTCACATTGGAAAGAGAATTACAAACGAAGTAAAAAATGGTGTTAGCGCTAATCTGCTTTATGAATCAGCCTGTTAGAAAATAAAATTTTATAAAATCTGCGTTATTTTAAACCAAGTCAATTTAGGAAAATTTGTATATGAAATATTGTGGTTGGTAATTGTTATTTTTGTATTAAAAAGTGAAAAGTTAAATAGATTCATAATGTCTTCTTTATGAACGTAAAAAGAAAAAAAAATATACATAATACACCCTGAAAGTGTCTTTATAACACTTGAGCTTCCAAATCTCACCTATTACTCACTCTGGAACATACTTGCTTAGCCGCTAAAGTATCACTTTCAGCTCTTGTTATATAAATAACGATTTGTGCGATCCTATCAGAAAGTAAAGTTTTCTTCCCTCAATTGAGAAAAGAAAATGATTCTTTACATCCGTAGGATTCCTAGGGAAGAAAGTTTTTTTTTTTACTCTAGGATGAAAAGTAAAGCCAAGTGACATCTGTCAAGAGAATAATATATTTTTAAAAATTGTACTTTTTGACAGGGTAGTAAAAAAAATCATGGAGAAAATATAATTCTTCTCTCAGATGTTTTATATCTCTCGCCTTTGTCCCAGCAAATAAAACTGCCCCTTGGGGACGAAAAGTATCACTTTTATCCCTTGATACACAAATAACTTTCCTTTTACAGATTTGGCAAGCACCGCAAAACAGACTCCGCTTCAAGTCTAGAAAACCACCTAGAAAACCCCGAAATAGAAATGGACATCCCTGAATCAGAAATCGCTGCCAACAAAGAACTAGAAAAACAAATGCTAGAAGAACACCATCGCAACCGTCAACGCCAACTTGACCAACATCAACTCAATCAACATCAACAAAATCAACTACTTCAGCATCAACAACAACATTCAATTATTTCTTCCGAAGGTGTCACAGTAGTCTCAGCGAATAAATATTACATCAGAGATGAGAATGAAAGGAGAAGAGAAAGTGAAAATTCAGTTTCAAGATCGGAAAAGGTCCATCAGTTGAGATCGCAGCATCAACAAAGGCATGCTGATCGACATGGACAATACCCGAATGAAGATAAAGAAGAACATTATGAAGAAGTTATCAGACAGGTAGAGTACAACTTTTTTATTTTTATTTACCTAAAATATAATCATTAACAAGTTTAAATATCGATAGTATCTGCTAATATAAGGACCATATCCATACCTGCACAAATATAAGGAAAAGAAAAATATGTTTCAAAATTAATAGTTGTCAAATTGTTGTCAAAATACACAGGACCTTGATTTGTAATATTTATTTACTGACCGCAATAGGTAATAAGTAAATATTATAGTCCTAATATAACCTTGGAAACCAATGGAGGATTCAAATGATACAGCTTTTTAATATATATTTATTAAAATAAATTCTTGATCGTACATCATATTTAATACAATATAAAATCATACCATAAATAATATCTTTATTGCCGAAATATGAAAGTTAAAGTTGAATAATTTCAAAGGCTCACTGCAATTACGTAGTTGCATTAAGCCAATCACAGAGCTTTGTCTGAAACGTTTGTCGGTGCTCAATTTTACTGAGAGGAAGACGAAGAAGAAATAAGCATTCTACGATTCTACCAATGACGTATAATACTAGATGAATTATGCCGTATTCAAGTCAATGCAAACGCCGTTGTTATCCGTCTAGTTATGTTTTGTCTGAGGATTCTACTGAGAACGACACACGTTACGTGTAGTTACGTGTTATTTATCTCTGTCTTATCTGTCTCTCTTTAAGCTAAGATGCAACTACGTCATATTCGTTTGTTTCGAAAGTTTAAATATTTTTATCATGCTTACTACAAGTTTAAAAAAAATAAAAAATTTGGGTATAATAATTTTATTACGTAGATTAATATATAAAAAATTCAAAAAAGTCTTGAAAGGCCCATTGTTCAATAAAAGTTCCACGTACTGTTTTTAAATTTTGTCATTAATAGGTAACTTACAGTACAGGTATTGTAATAGTATATTACGTAACAAGCATCGAAAGTGTAAGATAACGTGCAAGTGTACAAATTAAAAACGAGGCGCGCAGCGCAGAGTGATAAAGTACATGAACACAGTTATCACACTTTCGAGCGAGTTATGTACACAATTTTTCAGACCATAAAATATTTCTAAAAAAGTTTACAAGAGCAATGTTGTTACATTTTGACAGCTGATGCGTTTTTGTAGATGAGCGTTGACGTTTGAGGTTAGGTTTTGTGCAACTGTACTAACCATAATGTCAAAATATTAAATAATGCTAAAATATTAGTAAATAAGTTATTATTAATTTAAAAAAATAAGATTTATCTGTGCAAATCTGCCAAAACTTCAACCCAAATAATAATACAAATTCTTTTCATTTATTTTATTATTTTCTTTCATCGTAACACCATCTGTTTTCAATCAGTAGAACTTCACCTGATATGTTAGAAGTGTACGTTATGCTAACATATCAGTGTATGCTATGTTCAACTTTCCGTAGTAGTTTATGATGTTGTTATGGTTACTTTCACACGTGGTCGTCTAAAAAATAATTTTTAATAGTTTTAATTCTTGTATATATTTAATGTAATTTATGAATTAAAAAAAAACCACTGAATAACGAAGTACTTTCCACACTTATTTTGAATGTTGATATGTTGACTTTTCAACACAACCGTAGAAAATGATATTTCACATATAGTTATGACTTAATGGTTGATACTCTCGCTTGAATAACAACATTTTTTGTTATATTTTACAGAGATTAGAACAACCTGGTCCCTATGACAGCTACAGACAAATGGGCAGACCAGGCAGTAGATCTGGAATTGCAGATCCAGTTCGATTTAACCATTACGTTAACTACGACGAACTACAGCATCAGTTAAGGTATTTAACTACTCAATAACTTATTTAACTATATTAATTATTAAATAAGTAAATAGTTCTTATTAGTTTTACGAGGAAAAAGAAGGGATACTAATTATTATAATTCGAAGTAGATATCATCTTAACTTAAGGGTTGTAATTTTTGTAATGATACTTTAAAATGAAAAATTGAACAAAATGGTGGACGGAAAACATACACAGGGATTGGAGCTTCTAACAAACTGCACTTTTTTAATTCTAACTTCATCATTACTAATATTTTCAAGCACTAATTTTAACCAAATTAACGTTAAATATCAATGATTTTATATAAACACTGGATAGCTAAGTTGCTTGTAGTATGCTGGCGGCCATTTGCAGGGCAGGCAAAAATAGCACTGTATTTAAATGTATTATAAGTGTTAATGTTTTGAAAACATTTTTAAATATACTGGAAATATTAAAAAAATATTTTATTAAAGAAATCAGTCAATTTACTGTTGCAAAAATCACTCAACCCGCTTCGAACCCTACGTGGGTCATTTCAGGAGGTATAGGTAGTCCAAAAATGTACAAAAATTAAATTAATAAATTATTGTAATAAATATAAACTTACGTGAAGTAAAAAATTCTTGTATTACAAATACAAATTTTGTTTAAAAAAAAATACATTAGCGTGAACGACAATTTTGTTTCACGTATTATCTATTTTTTACAGTGCTTGTACTGTAAGTTACCTTTTAATGACAAAATTTAAACACAGTAAGTGGAACTTTTATTGCAGAATTGGTTTTCATGGTTACATCAGGACTATAATATTTACTTGCTATCCACCATGGACAGTAAGTAAATATTATAGATCAAGGTCCTGTTTATTTGGATAACAATTTGACATCTGTTAATTTTGAAACCTATTTTTGTTTTTCTTCTGTTTGTGCAAGTATTGTAAAATATAGCTCACTAACCTCGAACTGTAAGTGATTTTTAAAATCGCAAATGTTTAGAAAATCTCGTCTCTTCGGGCCTTGATTTCCCATTACATTTTTGATCTAAAAAGTGTCACTACAGTTCATGGTTCGTAATATACTACAGGGTGATCAAAAGGAATTGTTATAGTTGGCACTACAATTCCAGAGATCTTTTTATTCCACAGTTGGCACAACGTCAGATAAAGGCGGAAATGCTATTTGACATTTCTAATAAATACAAATAGGTTATGTCACGAGTTTGACAGCTAATAGAATTTTGACTTTTTATGTAATAGAAATACTTTAGAAATAAATGTAATAATAAATGTACTCAAATTTAAATTTTAAATGTTACTGTCAACAACAGGAAATGAATTTATGTATCAGGCTTACCAATTTCAAGTAGTTTTTTTTTATTACCAACTGTAACAATTCCTTTTGATCACTCTGTATTTACCTAAGGTGTATTCCAGCTGTATTCCATTTGCCACTTGGTTCACTTAAATCAGTTCAGATAAATTCGACAACATGACTAAATGTACTGAATTAAGCAAACTGATGCACTTATTGGGATGAATTACTTCATAGTAAATTAGAATATATAATGCAAGTACTGTAAATAAAGACAGTAAGGTAATTTAACGAAATTAATAAGTGATCTGGTTCAGTAAATGTAAGTTAGATCTGAAAAAAATGGCAAATGGAATACGCCTTATATTTGCCATTTGGATCAGATCTAACTTACATTTACTGATCCAGATCACTTATTTATTTCGCTAGATTACTTCGCCTACTTTATTTACAGTACTAAAATTACTGATTCTAATTTACTTTGAAGTAATTCCTTTTGATCGCTCTGTATTATTCAACCTATAATTTTACACTTGATATTATTTATTCAATACAAACACAAAAAAAATGCCATAAACTACAAAAGACCAAAGCATACTTTGCCTTTTCTGCAAATGGCGTCCTACCCCCACCACTTGCCTCACTTCTCCGCATAAGTTAGTTATCCAGTGTTTATATAAAATCCTTGTTAAACATGAATGCATGCACACAACAATATCTAACACAAAATTGACTCAATTTTTGTGAATTGTAAATAACATTTTGTATTTTATTTCCCCCCAAGCACTCGAAAAGATCAGTTGTCTGAAAATCAGATTGTTCAGATGAGGATGCAAGTTCAGCAACAGAGGTTAAAGGTTGAGGAAGAAAGGTATGCACAGCCCTTCTTTGTTTTACGCATTAATGATCGTAATTTTTAAGTTTTGGTTGTTATGTGCATGAATTGTTCTTTCACAAGACTATACTATACAAGTTTGACATGCATGGTTATTTTATTTTATGTTACTTTAGTTTGTAAAACGCAGTTTTAAGATACACATTGATTCAGGAGTTTATGAGTTATCTGTCAGATGTTATTTTATACTGTCTCAGATAAGAATGCAATAGATGGCACTGTGGTCGAAGTCTGTTTAATCATGGCTAACTTCATTGAATTGCGCTACGCTTATTATGGCCGTTTCATTTCATCATTTTGCCATATAAAAATTTGTCGGGAGTTTTTTTACAGTTTTGGTACGTCAAGTAATGCCATCTAGTGTTTTTTATTTCTATTAAAGGAAAGTGACAACGCTGTCAAGTTACAAAAACAAGTATTTGAAAACTGAAGATTATGTGATCAAACCAAATACATTTAATGGAACTGGGTATTTTATTTATACATTCAATATTATTAAATATTATGACTAGTATTCTGAGCTTTCGACTAAAGTGACTAGCTAGTCTAGACTAATTGAATTTAATTTGGCAACGTAGCATTATCTGTCACTTCTGGTAAATAATACCGCCATATTGTCTACCTATTTAAAAATTTTAAAGTGTTTATAGGTCAAAAGAAGGAAGTATTATTGAATTATTGGTGCCAACGGCTAGTATTTTATTGTAAAGATCGTATGATAATAAATATACAATGACTAAGCTTGTTTTTAGGATTTTTTCAATCAATACAAACGGCAGTATTTTCAAATTTAGTTACGGCATATCTCGTTAGAGGCGCTAGTTGACGTACCCGCTCTGTAAATTTGAAACTAGGAATTTTAATGACATATGAAACGGCCATAATAAGCGTAGCACAATTCAATGAAGTTGGCCATGGTTTAATATGAGAAAATTAAGTTGACAGTTATTGCGATGTCACTAATAAGAGATGGCGCTGAAAGGAGCACTTTTATTTCACTTTCGTAGGCTATAGTATTTCTTTGTTTTATTCTCATATTTTCAGTATTTTCTAAGTTTAAGATCAAATATGTCCTATTTTTGCGTTCTTAAGTGGGACAGGGTATAGTTAATCCAATAACTTTTTTTTGTGACTTTCCAAATCTTGTATATAAAGTAGGCGATGGAATAATATATTCACAAGATGACTTATGAACTCATAAATTTGTGAGTTACAGTTAATTCAAACGCATTGAATGTTAAGTTTAACTTTTAGTTAACTGTGTTTATATAGTTTAACTCAGTGGTTCTCAAACTTTTCGGAGTCATAACTCCCTCGAAGGCAAAAATCACAAATATATTGTTTCGCGACCCCCTAACTTTTTATGTGATCAAAATTGCAGTTTGTAAAAGGCTGGTTTAATATTGCACATTACAAACATGGAACCACGATTTCAGAAATTAGTAAAATAATGTTTTTTTAATCGCCGGAGACAAGATCGCAAATAATTCCGATAATTAAAATTTTTTGTTGAACTAGTTAAAAAAATCGAAAAATTTTAAAATATGGTTCTATATAATTTAGACTACGAGAAATCGAATGCCGTTGAGCGCATCTTCATATCTTTTTTAGTTTTCGAGTTACAGCAATATTTGAATTTTTTTAAATCTCGACTTTGAAGGCCCATATCTCGAAAACTAAAAGAGATATTGAAATGCGGTTTCAACGAGTGTATTTCTCGTGCTCTAATTAACTTATAATGAAATTTTGAAAATTTTGAAAATTTTACAATTTTTTCTCAACATTTTATTTTACCCATATTTCAAAAATTTGACAAAATAATGAAAATCTGTGAAAACCAGTGAATTTATCTCGTAAAAGTACATATGTATGTAAATTTTCAGAATGTTTGCTTTACGGATAAAATTTTTATAGCAAAAAAGCTAAAAATGGCCTAAATTCGTAAAAATCTTAAGGGGTACCCCTTCAAAAATAATTAAAAAACAGCGATTTTTGGTTTTTTTGTAATAAAAAATGTATCCTTGCGAATTTTTCCCTGAAATTTTGCATACCTAAGTACTTTTACGAGAGGAATTCATTGGTGTTCGCAGATTTTTATTATCTTTTCAAGTTTTTGAAATATTGAGAAATAAAAATTTTGTAATAAATAGTAAAATTTTCAAAATTTACAAAATTTCTGTATAAGTGAATTGAAGCATGAGAAATACACTCGTTCAAACCGCATTTCAATATCTCTTTTAGTTTTCGAGATATCGGCCTTCAAAGTTGAAATTTTTAAAAAGTCAAAAATCGCTGTATCTCCAAAACTAAAAACGATATGAAGATGCGCTCAACGGCATTCAATTTCTCGTAGTCTAAATTATATAGAACCATATTTTAAAATTATTCGATTTTTTAACTGGTTCAACAAAAAAGTTTTAATTATCGGAATTTTTTGCGATCATGTCTCCGGCGATTAAAAAAAATATTTCGAGGATCAAAATATGCATATCTACGCAGAAATATATGTGAAATCGAATGGTGAAATCCTCAATTTCATAACTAGTGTTATATTATTTTAAATTAATCCTTAATGTGGTACTATCTTTTACGACCGATTTTTTAATGAAATTTAAATATGCATTTTCATGAACAGAAATTTTTGCGACCACAACTACATCGATTGAAAAAAGTATATTGTGAATCCAAAATATGCATAATTATATAGAAATATATGAGGAATTAAATGGTAAAATCCTCAATTTCATATCTAGTTTCATATTATTTTAAATTAACCGACAACAGCAACAAACGTAAATATAAACATATGCATCTAAATAAATAAAGTAAATATAAATATATCATCACGCCTTCTACTCATTACTGGGTGTGGCACACTGCCGAAACAGATCTCGGTAAGTGATATATTTTCCACATGAAGTGCGGTTACCAGCCGTCAAATAAATAGTATATATTATATTTTTCATTTAAATAATAATTTAAATAATAGCTTTCAACGGGATGAATCTTTGGAAACATGTATTTTAAATTTTTTTAATAGCATCTAACGCCCTCTTCAATATCTTCGCGACCCCTGGAAGGTTCACGACCCAAACTTTTAAAGCCACTAGTTTAACTAATAGGGTTCTAGAATAATTGAGCATACTATTATTATTATTTATATTTCCTTATTAATTTTGAATGTTGTTTTGAATGAGCCATTTTAGATTATTTCCAATTAAGTTAAAATTTACTAAAAGGGGCAAAGTTAAAACTGGGTTAAAAGAGACAGTTAAAATCGGTGGTAGTACCTATAGAAATACTTAAACCAGGATCAGGCGACATGTCCTTCAACTAAAATATAACCTAACTTATCATTTCATTTAGACTTGAATTCCTTGGATTTATTTCTTTGCAAAACAAGTAAATTTGGACTAAATTGATTAAATATACCGGGTGTTTTATGAAAAGCGCGCCTTAGGCGTTTTCCATGGGAAAAGTTTTTCCGTGCTCATTGCTTATTTTAGACAAAAATATTTCTAAAAAAAGTTATCGAGCATAAAATTCTGTATCTAAATTAATAAATTTATTTTATGTGACTTGTTACGGCAGAAATTAAATACGAAATATTACAAAATTACAATTTAATTTGTGTTAACCACGGAATTAAAACAAAATAACAAACAAATGCATTAAATTTGCCTGTCAAACTTTCTTCTGACCAATATTTGATACAATTAAGATGCGCATTTGTTTGTTATTAAATTGTAATTTTGTTAATTTTCTTATTTAATTTATTTTCCTTTAAATTTCTTTATGCACAATGTGTTTTAGCCCTAAAAAGCAGGCTTAAAGATATGTTTTTGTCCCTAGGGCCATAAAAAAAATTCCAATGGATGCATAAATCAAATTTACAATTTTAGTTTATTGTGAATACTTGATTTTACAAAATGTCATTTTGACATATAACCTATGTACATATTTTCATCTTTTAAACATATAATTAAATGTTATTTTGTTGTGCATAAAATATTGTATGTACCACGGGTGAAATTAACGTTTCTGACCCTGAGCATCTTATTAACCCTCGTTACTTTGCGCCTCGTGCTAATAATCATGGCACGGGCCAGAAACGCCTGTTTTCACCCTTTATACATAATAATTATTTATGTACTAAAGGTGAAAACAGGCGTTTCTGGTCCGTGGCATGATTATTAGCACGAGGCGCAAAGTAACGAGAGTTAATAAGATGCTCAGGGTCAGAAACGTTAATTTCACCCGTGATACATACATTTTTCATAATTTCAAAAACTACCCCTGTGGTTCCTCCACCACCAGCATCTTTGGGGGCCGTGATTTCACGACTGGTAACTACACTTCACGCGCAAAAGATATCACTTATCGCGATCTGCTTCGGCAGAGTGCCACACCCATTTAATGGGTAGAAGGCGTGATGATATATTTATATACATACAACATTTTATGCACAACAAAATAACATTTAATTGTATGTCCAGAAGAATAATACAGAGTGATCAAAAGGAATTGTTACAGTTGGCAATAAAAAAAAACTACTTGAAATTGGTAAGCCTGATACATAAATTCATTTCCTGTTGTTGACAGTGCCATTTAAAATTTAAATTTGAGTACATTTATTATTACATTTATTTTTAAAGTATTTCTATTACTTAAAAAGTCAAAATTCTATAAGCTGTCAGACTCTTGACATAACCTATTTGTATTTATTAGAAATGTCAAATAGCATTTCCGCCTTTATCTGACGTGCCAACTGTGGAATAAAAAGATCTCTGGAATTGTATTGCTAACTATAACAATTCCTTTTGATCATCCTGTATATGTAAATAGGTTATATGTCAAAATGACATTTTACAGAATCAAGTATTCACAATAAACAAAATTATCATTTTATTGATGTATCTATAGGAATGATTTTTTTATGGCCCCAGGGCCAAAAACAAGTGTTTAATCCCACTTTTTATGGTTAAAACACATGAATTTCGGCCCAGTTGTGCATAAATAACTATTTACTACCGTTTCTAAATGTTATAAAAAAAGTAAAAACACGTTTCCGTAAAATTAACAACAGAACAGTAAATTGCATAAAACTAACATCCCATGTAAAATCCCTATGTTCGTTCTTACTTAGCGCACCACCCGATAGATGTAGCAGTAGACTAAAATTATCTTAGCACTAAAGCCACTAACTAAAACTTCGCTAAATTTCAGTCGGAAACAACACCAATATCATTCCCAACGCCAACCACGATCCGAGCTCCAACAAAGACCAGTGTCCAATTTCTACGAATACGAAAGTATCCAATCATTAATGCACCAAAACCGCGGTCGTCCAACAATCCCCGGAAACAGCGGTAGCAACACCCCTCCCCACAATCACCAAAACAGTGATGTCAACTCAAATTCCCTGCCGCGACATCACCAAAACCACCAGAGTCAAAGTCAAAGTCACCAGCAATTGTCCCAACGACATTTGTATTCGCAGCAAAGGGCGAGGGCCTATCATGGGGCTCCTACGCCTCCTTATCCAAGGTACGTACCTTCGCAGCATCCTGCAAGATTGCGGGGGCCCTTTGTTACCCATGTGACTATTGGTAATGACTCTAACGGAAAAACAGCTGGGTCGAAAGTTTGACATAACCTCAATAGTGAATATTTTTGTACATTGAACATTATTTCTATTTTTATTATTATTATTATAATATAGAGTTGTACATAATAAAGATTATATAAATATATTAAATGTAAATTGGAGCATACTTGTCATATTTGTAATTAATTTAAGATTTGTATTTTGATGAGTATGTGCCATTATTTTAAATATTATTAAAATATATTTTACAATGAGTACTATTTACATTTTTAAGAATAGAATGCGGGCACTCACGTGACACTGTGACGTAAAAACAGCTGTTCGGGCATAGATCACTGCGCCATCTACAAAATGAACTTTTTTTTTTGGGACGAGATTTGAAAAAGAACCGTTCTCGCCACAAAAGTATAATTCATTTTGTGGATCGCAGCCCAACAAGATTTGAAAAGAACCGTTCTTTTCAAATCTCGTCCCAATAAAATAGTTCATTTTGTAGGTGGCGCAGTGATCTACGCCCGAACAGCTGTTTATACGTTACAATGTCACGTGAGTGCTCGCATCCTATTGCCAACTTAACAGATTGAGTCCAACTGATCAGCGATATCTTGTTTTACAATTAATGTTTTCTTTATAACATTGACCAACATGGCCGCTTGGTAAAATGGAGGAAAAGGCATGTCTTCCAGGGCAAAAATATGCACATTGCCTTCAATGTCAGCTACTACCAAGTTTCGACCAGATTTGGTAAATTGTATTAAAGTATTTCGACAACCATTTGGAGATTTGTGAATTGCTGCAGGTAAATAAGTTCGTCTTTGAATATCCCAGATTTTTATCTCTTGTCCAACAATGTTGGCAATGATTGTTGAATTCATTGGACTCCAACAAGCACCTTCTATCGCTTCCATTGTTTTTGAAAGAGTTATTAAAGGTTTTTGAACGTTTTCTGTCCATATGTTTATGCACCAATCTGCACCACATGTCAGAAACATCTAGAAATTGATAACGTATTGATTTTGGAGAAGAAATGTCAGTTTTTAGTTATAGTCCATCTCAAGTAAGAATGCAGTAGATGTCACTACGATCTAAACCAGTTTTGATAGTTTGAATGGCAACATCTTATATGTCAAAATTTTAATTATCTTAATGGTATTTAAATTTCTTTAAATATTTTAAATTGGTCATGAACTACCCCCGGATCGTGTCGCATAGAATTCACAGAGAAATCAGAATTGTTTCAGTTAGCAATACAATTCTGGGAATCTTTTTATTTCACTATTACTATTTGACATGTCATTTTTATAATAAATACAGAGTGATCAAAAGGAATTGTTACAGTTGGCAATACAATTCCACAGATCTTTTTTTTCCACAGTTGGCACAACGTCAGATAAAGGCGAAAATGCTATTTGACATTTCTAATACATACAAATAGGTTATGTCAGGAGTCTGACAGCTAATAGAATTTTGACTTTTTAAGTAATAGAAATACTTTAGAAATAAATGTAATAATAAATGTACTCAAATTTAAATTTTAAATGTCACTGTCAACAACAGGAAATTAATTTATGTATCAGGCTTACCAATTTCAAGTAGTTTTCTTTATTGCCAACTGTAACAATTCCTTTTGATCAGTCTGTAGTATGTCACGTAATAAGTCAGAAAAGTGATATTTTACTTGACGAAGCGGTTGTTTGAAATACGAGGCCGCAGGCCGAGTATTTTAATCCGCTGAGCCAAGTAAAAACACTTTCCTGGCGTATTATGTATACAATTTTTTTTAAACCGGTTATTTTAATCAATAATTAATTACAAATAATTAAAAATGTTTTATTTTTTTTTCGATATAAATTGTATTGACAACAGACTGCATATCCAGGGTTACAAAAAAAAAACAGACAGGCATAATACAAAACAGTCAGGTAAAATCTTTACCAGACTATTTTGTACTTTACCAGACTATTATTTTTATTATAATCTTGGACACGTAATTTACTTGACTGTTTTGGTAAAAAAAGAATACCAAAAATCTATTTTTCATACTAAAATTAGTCAGGATAGTGAGCACTCTCTTGCCGGTTTCGGAAAAAAAGACGTTTATGTCAAAGAAATTCGTATAATTGTGAAATTATGATAAAACCGTGTATAAAATAATTAATTCTACTATAGAATTCTATATGGCGCGAACGGAGAGGCCAGAAACCTTCAAACTGATACAGTGATGCCAAACTACCATCAATTTTTGTATTGTGTCAACTGTCTTTATTCTGACGCTTTATTAGCCAATCACAATTAAGGTCAAATATATCGTATACTGCGTTCTTAATTGAAACAGGGTATAGTACTTACTTTATTACAAAACGGCGAAAACTGGCAAGAATAAACCGGTCCATTATGTGCCATAAACATATCAATATGCTGATTAACAAAATGCTTAGAACACCTATGTATAGTCCCTTCATCAGTACCAATAAAATATTTATTCGGATCAGTCGGATGTTTCGTAATCAACAAGGCCGCTGCACACTTACTCAAAGGTACATCAGTTACAGGACAATGTCTAGGTTGGTACACCCCTTTAAGTTTCCCTTCAATAGGCAAAGTTTTCATCAGAGGAGTAGAAAGGAACTCAATCGTCTTTCCACGACTTAATTTAGATATTCTCCCGTCATCTCCAACAACAGTCAGTATTTCTTCATTGTTGTAATCATCAGGAGGTAACCATGACACTTGCCATATAGGGGAATGCGACGGCGAAAAGTTGGGAGAAGTGATTGCGATCATAACTACATCTTTATTGGTTATGTCAAGTATTTCAACATGACCATCATAAAGTCCAACTGCCAAAATATTAGGGGTAAAGCTACTGAAGGCTACAGAAGTGACAGGTTTGACATAATAAATTTCCCGTTCAGGTTGTGTAGGGTTTTTTATATTCCAACAATAAACAAACCCATTTTTCTGGTCGTTATAGAAAAATTTTCCGTAGCCTACTGCTAAAATATCGTTATTTGCAGGGTTCCAATGCATTGAGGTTACAGGGTGGCCTTCAGTATTTGCGTTTTTAAAGGTCCATAACAGGGAAATGTTATATTTGAATTCAATATCAGGTCGAAAAGGATCTTGTTCGATCAGACCTCGAAACCGTTTTTGCTGTTCGTTGTAGACATTATTCGCTAGAATTCTTTCCATAACAATCACGGCGTTTTGAAAGTTTGGGTAGTGTATTAAATCAATCATTTGTTGGTTCAAATGTTCTAGATATTTTGGGTATTCTGGATCAGTTTCTCCCGGAACTTTTTTAAGAATAGTTTTCCCTTGAGGGATTTGAGATATTCCGTTGTAAGTATCTAACATGTCCCAACCTGAAGCAAATGAATAACTATTCTTTCGTTTACTTCTTTCTGCTTGAGTGCATCTTGTTTTAAGTACACAATCATTTGTTTGTATCTCCGCGTGACAGGTTTTTCTGTTTCTTCCTTTACCAATTGTTAAATAATCATAAAGTTCGTTTTCTTGTTCGACTTGTGCTCCTTCATCGGTGTCTTTTTCAGCGGAAACGCTTGGTAAGTCGAAGATGAATGTAACAGGGGTTTCTGTTAAGATTATATTGACTTTATTCGGCATCATTGTTTCGACTTTTTCAGGGACTTCGCTAACTTGTTCTAGGTCTTCATCGGATTCCTTCAACCAAGAAATACTATCGTGACTTACTAGTGCATCATCTGTTTTGATTAAACTTGAAGAGGTGGTTTGGGAGGTGAACATGGATGCGTTAATTGATTGGATTTGGGTTTGTAAGTTTAGGGTGGATGCTGCCAAGGTACTGAATACACCATCACCTGGATTAGGAATAGTAGAGGATCAGGAATCAGTGGGAAATATGTTAGTTCAACAGCAGGGCGTTTAAAGAAATATTTAACGCTTATTATACATTCAAGTGTGACGCACAATGTATTTTTCTTTATTAAAATATTTAGTTTATACTTTCAAAATATGTTCTTAAAACATGAATGTTTATGATACATCTAAATATAGCGCTATTTTTGCCTGCTCTATAAATGGCCGTCGTCAACTTGCTTGCCTCACAACAGATGTCAGTGTATGCTACAAGCAAATTAGCTAGAGCTCGACAAATCAAAGTAAAAGTCTGAGAGGAGTGACTTCGGAGCTCGCTACTATCGGTACATAGGATGCAGGCACTCACGTAACAATGTGACATTTTGTGACGTAATAACAGCTGTTTGGGCTGCGATCACTGCGCCACATACAAAATGAACTATTTTTTTGGGACGAGATTTGAAAAGAACGGTTCTTTTCAAATCTCGTCCCAAAAAAAATAGTTCATTTTGTAGGAGGCGCAGTGATCGCAGCCCAAACAGCTGCTTTAGGTCACAAAACGTCATATTGTTAGGTGAGTGCCCGCATCCTATTCAGTGTCAAAAGTTGGATTACAAAAATGGCGGTTTATTTGAATTTATGAAATAATAATATTGCATGTAATTCTTTCCAGTTATAAATATTGCATGTTAGAAGAATAATAATAATGATGGATTAAAAAAAATTCATTGGTGACAAACAAAAAAAAACTCTTGAAATTCGTTAAATTTTCCCAATTTTCAAATCGTCATAACTTGGCGAATTTTCAACTAATTTGGATGAATTTTCAAGAACAACACAATTTAAAGTGTCTACTTTAAAGGGATACTTGCGATCTTAGGGTTAACCCTTTCCGCCCTCCCCTTCAACCCCCTAGAAGAAAAAAAGTTTATAGTGGAAAAAAGTCCATCTTTGACGATCTATACGGAACTAAGAAAAATTTGTGGACTCGATTCACCATCTGGGCAATAAAGTTTATTCAATTCTCTGCAAAGGACGAAAAGAACGAAGTTCGTACAATGATTTGGCACAGAGTTATCCGTATTTGAAGTTGAATGTGCATTTGGGGGTTTTTGGCCTAAAAACGTGTTATTTGCTGGAGGGGGCAAGGGAATTGAAGGGTGTAAAAGGGGATAATCCTAATTTTATGTACATCCTTTAAAAGTAGAAACAAATAAATAAATAAATAAATAAATATATCATCACGCCTTCTACCCATTACTGGGTGTGGCACTCTGCTGAAGCAGATCTCGGTAAGTGATATATTTTGCGCGTGAAGTGCGGTTACCAGTCGTCAAATCACGGCCCCCAAACATGTTAGTGGTGGAGGAGCCACAGGGATAGCTTTTTCAAATTATGAAAATTTGTCGCCTGTGGGAATCGAACCAGGGACCTCAGGATCCACAGGCCGACTTCATACCACTGAGCTAGCCATCCCATTCTGAAAGAATCGTCCAATTTTGTTGAAAACTTTTTCGCCCTTGAAAATACGTCCAAATTAGCTGAAGATTCGCTCAGTTATGACGTTATTAATAAATTTGTATACTCATATTTCACTTTCGCGGCACAGTAGAGCCACGCCATTCGTTATATACCTGAATGGGTGGAGTTAAAATACATTCCAGCCACGTTTTTACTTTGGTTTGTCGAACTCTATCTAGTGTTTATACATTAAATATAATCCAAATAGCATATTGAGAAGAATGGATGGATGAATACCTGTAGTAGGATTAGATTTTACAATATCCATATGAGACGTAGACTTTTTATCTTTCTGTGCCTGTTTATTGAAACTACTAATCGTGTTTAACACGCTGGGAGTAACATCAGCATTATCAACAACAATTTTAAGCTCATTTCGTTTTTTAAACATACGCTGCGCTCGAAGTTTTGCAATAGTAGATTTAGACCTTTCACCATTACTGAAGGAGCCAACGCTTTCTTTTACACTTCGATCTTTTTTTTTACTGCTAACTTTGCTTGAAGCTCCATGGGTTACTGTGGAAGCTTTTGATGTCATTTTTGACGACATTCGAGAGCTTTTCTCTGGAGGGGATTTATTACTTGCAATATTTGAGAATGACATAATTTGTAATTGACAAATAAATATTTTGTTATTATGGCTACTAGATTGTCATGTTATTTTAATAGGCTATTCCATAAAAATTTGGGCTAAAATGCAGTATCATAGAATGTGGGCACTCACGTGACACTGTGACGTAAAGAACAGCTGTTCCGGGAAAGATCACTGCGCCGCCTACAAAATGAACTATTTTTTGGGACGAGATTTGAAAATAACCGGTTCTTTTCAAATCTCGTCCCAAAAAAAATAGTTAATTTTGTAGGTGGCGCAGTGATCTTTCCCGGAACAGCTGTTTTAGTAAAAGATCACTGCGCCACCTACAAAATGAACTCTTTTGTTGGGGCGAGATTTGAAAAGAACGGTCCTTTTCAAATCTCGCCCCAACAAAATAGTTAATTTTGTAGGTGGCTCAGTGATCTTTCCGGAACAGCTGTACTAGTAAAAGATCACTGCGCCACCTACGAAATGAACTATTTTTTGGGACGAGATTTGAAAATAACCGGTTCTTTTCAAATCTCGTCCCAAAAAAAAAAAAAGTTCATTTTGTAGGTGGCGCAGTGATCTTTCCCGGAACAGCTGTACTAGTAAAAGATCACTGCGCCACCTACGAAATGAACTATTTTTTGGGACGAGACTTGAAAATAACCGGTTCTTTTCTAATCTCGTCCCAACAAAATAGTTAATTTTGTAGGTGGCGCAGTGATCTTTTCCGGAACAGCTGTTCTAGTAAAAGATCACTGCGCCACCTAAGAAATGAACTATTTTTTGGGACGAGATTTGAAAATAACCGGTTCTTTTCAAATCTCGTCCAAAAAAAAATAGTTAATTTTGTAGGTGGCGCAGTGATCTTTCCCGGAACAGCTGTACTAGTAAAAGATCACTGCGCCACCTACGAAATGAACTATTTTTTGGGACGTGATTTGAAAATAACCGATTCTTTTCAAATCTCGTCCCAAAAAAAATTCTTCATTTTGTAGGTGGCGCAGAGAGCTTTCCCGGAACAGCTGTTCTAGTAAAAGATCACTGCGCCACCTACGAAATGAACTATTTTTTGGGACGAGATTTGAAAATAACCGATTCTTTTCAAATCTCGTCCCAACAAAAATTCTTCATTTTGTAGGTGGCGCAGTGATCTTTCCCGGAACAGCTGTTCCTTACGTCACAAAAACGTCACAGTGTCACGTGAGTGCCCGCATCCTATTGACCAATTTTTAAAATTTCCTCCACCACTATAATGAAATTTACTTATCAGTGATTCTACAACTTTTTCAGAGATTTGAAGCTCATCGCAGACAAGTATAAATATCATAAATGTATTAAAATGGCAAAGACTGAGATAAGGTTTGGTTAGGTTAGAATTATTTTTTATTTCCTGATAATAGTAGATTACATCATACTTGAGGTTCGAAGCAAGGAAATATTTTTCAAATAACAATTTCGAAGTACTGGCTTATTTAGGTAATTTTTAAGGAGTTTTGAAATTCACAAAATTTTACAAACCTAAAATTACATTTTTTTAAATTGGTCAGTGATACTGCACTTTTGCCAAAATTTGATTATTTTATTTGTTAATCTACGTACAAAAATAATTTTTCTGAACACCCTGTATTAGAGGACTAGTATAAGTGTTTTATGAGACGAAATAAAATATATAATAATTTCTGATACTTACGATAGATTTATTGTTGAAGAAATGTACTTAGCACATTGTTTTGTAATAATTAATTTGTAAAATATGACATATATCAAATAGTTTCAAAGAAATTAAATATAACTTATATTATTGATAAATCTAGGTAGTTTGTTCCTATAGCAACTGTTTAATCTATAAACAGGTGTTTTATATTTAATATACATTGATAGAACGGATCCTTAAAACATTTATTTATTTTGCAATTATTTTTTGATAAATATTTCTATCTGGTACATCAATTTCGTTTCAACCACATTCACTATTTCTTTCATACAAACATATTTTTCCTCCCATTCGAAATATATTGATCACACAACAAACCTTCAATTAAAAGTCTCCAATATTTTATTTATGAAATAAAAAATATAACCAGATTAATTGATTATAGGATGCGGGCACTCACGTGACACTGTGACGTTTTGTGACGTAAAAAACAGCTGTTCGGGCAAAGATCACTGCGCCATCTACAAAACGAACTATTTTTTGGGACGAGATTTGAAAAGAACCGTTCTTTTCAAATCTCGCCACAAAAATAGTTCATTTTGTAGATGGCGCAGTGATCTTTGCCCGAACAGCTGTTTTTTACGTCACAAAACGTCACAGTGTCACGTGAGTGCCCGCATCCTATACCGATTCCGTAATTTTTTTTTAAATCTAATTTTGATAATTACTCCTCCACCTGTTGGGAGTACAAAAAAAGTCTCTAGATAAACCCTACATGATTTCTATTATTTTTGTTGTAACCTTGGATATGTAGTTTGTTTTCAGTACAATTTAAACATTTTGAATTATTTACGATTAAATATTGATTAAATTAAACGGTTTCAGAAAAAATAGTGTACATAATACGTCAGGAAAGTGTTTTTACTTGACTCAGCGGATTAAAATACTCGGTCTGCGGCCTCATATTTCAAACAACCGCTTCGTCAAGTCAAATATCACTTTCCTGACTTATTATGTAATATACTATTACGTTCTTTCTTAATTTTCAATAAAAATATGGCTTCCCATTTCAGATTTCAAAGTTGACCCCCTTTCTCTCCCCCTTGCGATTAGGAGGGGACATTTTGTCTCTTTCAGAACTATAAAGGTTTTATTTCTGCACACTTCGTTGCGAAGCATCGTTTTCAGTGGCGTACCTAGAGGGGGGTGGTGGGAGCGGTCCGCACCGGGCGGCATTTTTTATATTTAGTTTTAGTTGTAAAAAAAAAATAACTTGTTAATTATTATATGATTTCGAATATTTTTCTTCATCGTCAAGTCAATGTAGGGTTGAAAATATTATCTCGAAAAATTCCTTTATTACTGCCTAATTTAAATATGCCATTCAATGGTAAAAAAGTTCCCCACCTATAGTTTGTTTCAATTACAATTATTTATTTATGTTTATTAATTTAATGGGATAATGGCTCAGTGGTTTCGAGTTGGCCAGTGGATCCTGAGGACCCCGGTTCGATTTCCACAGCCGACAAACAATTTTCACCAAATTCAAATTACCCCTGTGGCTCCCCCGCCACTAACATCTTTGGGGGACGTGATTTGTCGGCTGTTAACCGCACTTCATGTACATAAATATATCACTTACCGAGATTTGCTTCGGCAGAGTGCCACACTCAGTAATGGGTAAAAGTCGTGATGATATATTAATTTTTTTAATTTATAAAAACCACCATTTGATTGACTTAGAAAGGGTGGCAAATTGCAGACCGCCCTGGGCGGAAAAAGTTCTAGGTACGCCACTGATTGTTTTCAAGATATTCAAGGTAATAAATTAAAATAGGACACCAATTAATAGTTTTTACAAACTTTTGCAAAATAAATGAACAACAGTATTTTTATGAATATGTTTTATTATACTACTTAATAAACTATAATGATATAAAAGCATCTGTTTAACAACTGAACCACCCAAAGTCGATACAACAGATAACTTTCTTTTAACTATTTAATATATTTACATGAACTAAATTATATATCAATATACGAAAACAAGGAATAAGATTTGTATAAGCAACAGTCTTTTAAAATAATCCAGTTGAACTGTCACGGAAATCAAATACGATAAAACATCTTCAAACCAACACCCTTCGACCTGTTACCATTGTATGTAAATATTTAAGACCTATGTTAGAGTCATTCAAAAGTGTTTCACTTCTCGCAGAAGTGACGTGTGTCAACAGGCGAACATTATGCTAACAACAGCCAGAAAATAAATATAATTGCCACCCAGAGGAAAATCTTCGAGAGGAACTGTTCTTCGGCGTGCTGGGGTGTTCCTCTTGGTGCTGGAAACAAGAACAACATGCCATAATCACACACAGTAGAACAGGAAGAAGAAGAATTAACCGATTAGTTCCTTTCCGATACAGAACCGAACAGGGTGCATTTTATTTTGCCCCCCAAACCATGAGTTTCATGAGTTCCATCTTACCCTCGATCGTTATAAGTTAATAACAACTATTATTTTTCATAATTATTCAGCAGATTACCACTAATTAAAGGACTAAAATTATTTGCGATTATTTCTATTTTATTTTTATGTACAAAACAACCAGTATATAATTATTTTTATGCACAACAGGGCTGAAAAGCATGTGTTTTAGCCCTAAAAAGCGGGATTAAACATTTGTTTTTTGCCCTAGAGCTATAAAAAAAATAATTCCTATGGATACATTAATAAAATGTCATTTTGACACAACCTATTACATATTTTAATCTTTTGAACATATAATAGGATGCGGACACTCATGTGACAATGTGACGTTTTGTGACGTAAAAACAACTGTTTGGGCTGCGATCACTGCGCCACCTTCAAAATGAACTATTTTTTTTGGGACGAGATTTGAAAAGAACGGTTCTTTTCAAATCTTGTTGGGCTGCGATCACTGCGCCACCTAAAATTGAACTATTTTTTGTGACGAGATAGTTGATTTTGTAGGTGGTGCAGTTATCGCAAGCCCAAACAGCTGTTTTTTACGTCACAAAACGTCACATTGTCACGTGTGTGCCCGCGTTCTATTGCAGTATTCCGAGATCAGAATAATTTACCCTGGCCGTTCTTTTCAAATCTCGTTACAAAAAAATGGTTCAATTTTAGGTGGCGCAGTGATCGCAGCCCAACAAGATTTGAAAAGAACCGATCTCTTCAAATCTCGTCCCAAAAAAATAGTTCATTTTGTAGGTGGCGCAGTGATCGCAAGCCCAAACAGCTGCTTTTACGGCACAAAACGTCACATTGTCACGTGAGTGCCCGCGTTCTATTGCAGTATTCCGAGATCAGAATAATTTACCTTGGTCGTTCTTTTCAAATCTCGTCACAAAAAAATAGTTCAATTTTAGGTGGCGCACTGATCGCAGCCCAACAAGATTTGAAAAGAACCGTTCTTTTCAAATCTCGTCCCAAAAAATAGTTCAATTTTTTTAGGTGGCGCAGTGATCGTAGCCCAACAAGATTTGAAAAGAACCGTTCTTTTCAAATCTCGTCTCAAAAAAAGTTCATATTGTAGGTGGCGCAGTGATCGCAAGCCCAAACAGCTGTTTTTTACGTCACAAAACGTCACATTGTCACGTGAGTGCCCGCATCCTATTATAATAATCTGTATAATAACCATGAAAAATAGAAATAGTCATTAACTTATCGATCATTAACAGCTAATGATTCAGTTACAGAACAGGGGAGAAACTCATGGAAATAGTTTCGCCAAAAATCCACCCTGTATATAATAATATTCAAATCTCCTTCTTCCTACCTGCACTGGGTCGGGGTTCGCCAAAATTAAACGTACTTGTAAAGAACCCAAACGGAAAAGCCCCAATTCCAAAACTCATATGGAACCCCCCGTCCCCAAATCCAAATCCCTGGAAAGGGGAGCCGGGTTCCGGTTCCGAGCGTTGTCCAGCTGGTCTCGGAGGAACCTTTTCCCGAGGATCTTCTTGTTTAGTGGATCCTCGACCGTACAGAGGCACGACTTTCTCTTTGCTAATGGCCGCTTTGCAAACTGGACATACTTGACGGTTTGGACGAGTTTCCAGCCATTGGTGCAGACATGGCCAACTGGGTAATGAAAAATAAATAAATATATCATCACGCCTTCTACTCATTGCTGGGTGTGGCACTCTGCCGAAGCAGATCTCGGTAAGTCATATATTTATGCGCGTGAAGTGCGGTTACCAGTCGTCAAATCACGGCCTTCAAAGATGTTAGTGGTGGAGGAGCCACAGGAGTAGCTTTTGAAATTATGAAAATTGTTTGTCGCCTGTGGGAATCGAACTAGGGTTCTCAGGATCCACAGGTCGACTTCATACCACTGAGCTAGCCACCCCCCCCCCCCACACACACACACACACACTTAAAGTATAATATTATTTTAGTACACAATTTTTAATAGATCGGTACAAATGATATGCAACTCAATAATATTGATTCAAATAAACAAAAATCATGTGATTTTAATCGCAATTTAATCACTCGATTAAAATCATACACACTAAAGTATATAATATTATTTTCGTACACAATTTTTAATAGATCGGTACAAATGATTTGCAACTCAATAATATTGTTTTAAATAAAAAAAATCATATGATTTTAATCGTAATTTAATCACTCGACTAAAATCATACACACTTAAAATATATAATATTATTTTCGTACACAATTTTTAATGGATCGGTACAAATGATATGTAACTCAATAATATTATGATATAAATTTAAAAAAATCATGTGATTTAAATCGCAATTTAATCAGTCGATTAAAATCATACACACTTAAAGTATATATTATTTTCGTACACAATTTTTAATGGATCGGTGCAAATGATATGTAACTCAATAATATTATGATATAAATAAAAAAAATCATATGATTTAAATCGCAATTTAATCACTCGATTAAAATCATGCACACTTAAAGTATATAATATTATTTTCGTACACAATTTTTAATAGATCGGTACAAATGATATGCAACTCAATAATATTGATTCAAATCAAAAAAATAATGTAATTTTAATCGCAATTTAATTACTCGATTAAAATCATACACACTTAAAGTATATAATATCATTTTCGTACACAATTTTTAATAATAGAGTATTTTAGTAAGCCAAAAGTAATATGGTAAGGTAATAATGGACAAACGGCTTAAAGTTGTAGTTATTTTATTAGAGATGTAATAACGACGTTTCGGCCAAGGTTATGGCCATCTTCAGGTCTAATAATAAAATACAATATAATTAACAATAGAGAAATTGTTAGTCAAAACAACATTTAACTTACCAAAAGCGTTAAAATAAACGAATAACAACAATATAAACGTCGTTATTACATCTCTAATAAAATAACTACAACTTTAAGCCGATTGTCCATTATTACCTTACCACAATTTTTAATAGATCGGTACAAAAGATATGCAACTCAATAATATTGTTTTAAATTTTAAAAAATCACATGATTTTAATCGCAATTTAAATCTCGATTAAAATCACGCACACCCTTGTGTACCATATGTTAATTATACTCACCAGAAAAGGTGTCCACACATACTAACAACAGCATCTCTAGCTGTGTCTAAGCAAATATTGCATTCGAACATTCGATCATCCTTTTTATCATCTTCACCTCCAGCAGTACCACCAGCACCACTGGATTCGCCCGAATCTTTCTGATTGGTTTCTACTGACGCAGACATGTTTCTGGAGCACTCTTCTACAATGTATCATAAATTTGAGATCTGTACAACGATCGTAATAGTGTGCAAAGTTGATGAAGGAAACACAAAAAATGACGTGGTCTATTTGTAAGTAAATGCGTATGTAAAATCCTTAGCACATATTATCTTCAAGGTTATGATTTTTCATATTAATTCTAGATTGTTCTTCGAGCAATTTCGTGCTTGTTTTTAATCAGGTGATAATATTTGCATCACTCAAATGTCAAATGACAATTCTGCAGTTTTCATTTTATGCGTTTTATACCACCACTGAAAAGTTTTAAGTCACTACACAACAAACACGAATTTAGTTACATTCCATGAACCATCAAAATTAAATACTTGCGAATTTGAAATGAAATTTGATACTCCTTGTAACATAAACAATGCTTAACTAACAATTGAAATATTCTAGAAATTTACATTCAGTAATGAGGCTAAAAAATGTTGCAGGAGGGTACTAAGCTACTTTTCAAATCTGGCGCCAATGGGAGCCTCTATCATAATCGAAGTAACACGAATGAAGGATAATGACTTAAAATATATATTGAATACTGGCTATTTGTGAAAAAAAAAATAGTGAAAAATTATTAGATATAAGCGATAAAAAATATAGTGGCGTCAAAAGGTTTTGAAGCGTTCTCATTGGCTATAAGTATGTTCGCGCAGTAAGCGACATATGCGGAATAGAACGTAACTATCTGTGACATCTCAATCAATCTGTTCGACATTCTATACTCTGTTCCAGTTAGCAGATGGCATTAGCTGTATTCCATTTACCACTTGGTTCACTTAAATCAGTTCAGATAAATTAGACAACAGGACTAAATGAACTGAATTAAGCAAACTGATGCACTTATTGGAATGAATTACTTTAAAGTAAATTACAATCAGTAATTCTAGTACTGAAAATAATCTCAGCGAAGTAATCCTGGGAAATAAACAAGTGATCTGGTTCAGTAAATGTAAGTTAAATCTGATCCAAATGGCAAATGGAATATGCCTATTGTGTACGCGACTGGTTTTACATGCACATATTTATTATCCATAATAAAGTACAGGGTGATCAAAAGGAATGGTTATAGTTGGCAATACAATTCCAGAGATCTTTTTATTCCAGTTGGCACAACGTCAAATAAAGGTGGAAATGCTATTTGACATTTCTAATAAATACAAATAGGTTATGTCAGGCGTCTGACAGCTAATAGAATTTTGACTTTTTATGTAATAGAAATACTTTAGAAATAAATGTAATAATAAATGTACTCAAATTTAAATTTTTCAAATGTCACTGTCAACAACAGGAAATGAATTTATGTATCAAGGCTTACCAATTTCAAGTAGTTTTTTTTTATTGCCAACTGTAACAAATCCCTTTGATCACTCTGTAATTTATTAAACGATGAAGCATAATAATTAATTTACTGAACAAATTAACAAATTAGATATTATATGTATAGGATGCGGGCACTCACGTGACACTGGGACGTTTTGTGACATAAAAACAGCTGTTCGGGCATAGATCACTGCGCAACCTACAAAATGAATTATTTTTTTGGGACGAGATTTGATAAGAACGGTTCTTTTCAAATGTCGTCCCAAAAAAAATAGTTCATTTTGTAGGTGGCGTAGTGATCTTTGCCCGAACAGCTGTTTTTACGTCACAAAACGTCACAGTGTCACGTGAATGCCCTCATCCTATTGCAGTTACACATTGTAAGGACTGAAAACGAATTAAATAGATAAGAAATTAAGAGAGTTTCCCCTGCGCTTGTTTTTGAAACTGAATTTCACACAATAGGATGCGGGCACTCACGTCATCCTATTACAGTTACACATTGTAAGGACTGAAAACGAATGAAATAGATAAGAAAGGAAGGGAGTATTATTCTGCGTTTGTTTTAAAAGTGAATTCCAACAATTGTAGTTAAACACTATGTAAGAACTGCAAACAAATTAAATAGATAAGAAAGGAAGAGAGTGTCGTCCTGCGCTTGTTTTAGAAAGTGAATTCCTCTAAATCTACCTAAATACAGTTCTGTAAATTTCGCGGCTGATTCAACAGGTGTTGTCTTTATTCAACGGGCATGCGCAAAAGTTAGATCTCTGAGTGTATTGGGCGTGTTATGTTGATAAATCTCGTACAAACAACAAAATATGTTTTTGTGTTCATTACCTTAAATTCTACATAGTTTTCTACAAATTTATAGTTTTAAAATGTATTATATATCCTTAAAATATTGTGTAGTATTTGCAGTATGTTTGACGAACTATTTAAGTACAGGTGAGTCATTTGTTTTTGTTGGTTATAAGTTCGTTATTTTAATGAATGACACATTTTAGGGCAAAGCTATTACAATCTACACAATCATTACGGAACTGAGAATCGTAGAAATACCTCCGCGGATATAGAAACTGTTATTTGGTGTACGGTGAGCAAGCAAGAGCAACGGAAATGTGAAAACTTTGGCCATGCAATCGAAAGGGACAAAATTAAAGTTGGTTACATCTCCTTCAAACTAGAATGCAAACAGGTATTCCTTAGGCCCTTTCAAGAATCATCTATAGGACTAACTTTAATCTTGTCTTCATATAGGCCTTCAACAAAGATGAATGTATGACACTCTTAGATGAAGAAAAGGTTCATTTAACAACATTGGACCCTGGACAGGTGTTCATTGGGGGACGATACCATAGTTTGGTTCCTATTATGCAAGAACAGTTCGAAGGAGGCTTTAAAAGTTATTACTCCGTAGCAGTTGTTAAAAAAAATAGTCTTCGAGATGTTTCTTCTTTGAAAGATCTTCGAGGGAAGAAAGCTTGTTTTCCTGAAGTTGGCTCCCTTGCTGGTTGGGTAATTCCCATACATACGGTAATTAATACTTCTTGTAGTACAGGAATTATCAGAAATAAATGTTTTAGTTGGTAATACAAACTTGAAATTGGTAAGACTGATACATACGTTTATTTACTGTTACTGGTAGTGGACATTTGAAGGGAAAACTTAAGGTTGGCAAAACTTAATATATTTGAAAAGTCACTTAAAAAATAATAAATAAATCAGTGAACACAAAAATACAGAGTGATCAAAAGGAATTGTTTCAGTTGGTAATAAAAAAAATTACTTGAAATTGGTAAGTCTGATACATAAATTCATTTCCTGTTGTTGACAGTGACATTTAAAATTTAAATTTGAGTATATTTATGTTATTACTGAACATAGCAATAATCTTAAGTATTTCTTTTACTCAAAAAGCCAAATCCTATTAGCTGCCAGACTCCTGACATAACCTATTTGTATTTATTTGACATGTCAGAAGTACAGAGTGATCAAAAGGAATTGTTACAGTTGGCAATAAAAAAACTACTTGAAATTGGCAAGCCTGATACATAAATTAATTTCCTGTTGTTGTCAGTGACATTTAAAATTTAAATTTGAGTACATTTATTATTACATTAATTTCTAAAGTATTTCTATTACTTAAAAAGTCAAAATTATATTAGCTGTCAGACTCCCGACATAACCTATTTGTATTTATTAGAAATGTCAAATAGCATTTTCGCCTTTATCTGACGTGCCAACTGTGGAATAAAAAGATCTCTGAAATTGTATTGCCAACTATAACAATTCCTTTTGATCACCCTGTATTTTCGTCTTTACCTGTCGTTGTGCCAACTGTGGAATAAAAAGATCTCTGGAATTGTATTGCCAACTGAAACAATTCCTTTTGATCACTCTGTTTATTTAAACAACGTAAATGACAAAGAAATTATATTTGTGAAATGTTTTACAATCACTGGTAAAAAAAGTGGTGGGATGTGATTTTTGACATTTGATATGACAAGTGGACTATTCTGCAGTTTAGCCTTGAAAATTTAAATTAATAAAAATCGTTGTTTCCTTTTGCCACATCCTTTTATTTCTTAACATTACTTACAGAGGCAATAATCTAAAGTATTTCTATCATTCAACCTATTTGTATTTATTATAAAAATGACATGTCAACTAGTATTTTCGCCATTACATGGCGTCGTGCCAACTGTGGAATAAAAAGTTCCCCGGAAGAGTATTACCAATTGAATCACTTACTTCTGATCTCTCTGTATTATTCTATCACTTTCAACTGTTTTTCTTGTAGCTCATGCACGAAGGAGGAATGGAAGTGATGGATTGTAACAACCACGTTAAGTCAGCTATTGACTATTTTGGCCCATCGTGTGCTATCAACTCCTTGATAGATAAATACAATCCAATTGGAGATAATTCTGATAAATTGTGTAAACTATGTATTGGAAAAATTCCTGGGGGAAAATGCACTAGTGCTGATCCTTATGCAGGTTTCCAGGGCGCGTTTAGGTGTCTTTTGGAAACAGGAGATATTGCTTTTTTGACGCATACAACTGTTGAGCAAATGACTTCTCATGACGACGAATTCAGTAAGTGATATTTGTGTTTATTGTTTTTATTTGTTTTGATGACCAATCAACAACTTTTGTTGCCTTAAAGATTCATTAATATTAGGGCCGGTATTACTAAGCACTTTTATTTCTTAAATCTAGATTAAGAAAAACAACAGCGCATCACTTATGAGATATTAACATTGCTGTCCAATCAAAATTTAAACTGTAGTTAAAGATAAATTTTCATGCTAATGTAGAAACTAATGAAAAATAACATATTTAAATTTCTTTAAAATCTGTCGTAAATGATAGTTCCACCTTAAGGATAAATTTAAAATAATGTAACACTAGTTATGAAATTGATAATTTCACCACTCGATTCCACATATATTTCTACGTAGATATACGTATTTTGATCCTCAAACATTATTTTATTAATCGCCGGAGTCATGATCTCTAAAAATTCGTTTAATGAAAATGCCAATTTTTTGTTGTTGAACCAGTTGAAAATCGAATTCTTTTCAAATATGGTTCTATATCATTCAGACTACGAGAAATCGAATGCCGTTGAGCGCATCTTCATATCTTTTTTAGTTATTGAGATACAGCGATTTTTGACTTTTAAAAAATCTCAACTTTAAAGGCCCACATCTCAAAAACTAAAAGAGATATTGAAATGCGGTTTGAACGAGTGTATTTCTCGTGCTCTAATTAATTTAAAATGGAGTTTTGAAAATTTTTGAATTTTTTCCAAAATTTTATTTTGCCCATATTTCAAAAGTTTGCCGAGATAATGTAAATCTGTAAACACCAGTAGATTCCTCGCAAAAAAATACATATGTATGTAAAATTTCAGAATTTTTGGTCCACGGATACAATTTTTAGAGCAAGAAAACTAAAAATGGCCTAAATTCGTAAAAATCTTAATCTTCAAAAATAATTAAAAAACAGTGATGTTTCGTTTTTTTGTAATAAAAATTTTACTTGTATGAATTTTTGCCTGAAAATTTGCATACCTACGTACTTTTACGAGAGGAATTCACTGGTGTTCACAGATTTTCATTTTCTTCTCAATTTTTTGAAATATTGAGAAATGAAAATTTTGAAAAAAACAGTAAAATTTTCAAAATTTTTAAAATTTCGATTTAAGTTAATTGGAGCACGAGAAATACACTCGTTCAAACCGCATTTCAATATCTCTTATAGTTTTCGAGATATAGGCCTTCAAAGTTGAGCTTTTAAAAAAGTCAAGAACTAAAAAAGATATGAAGATGCGCTCAACGGGATTCAATTTCTCGTAGTCTCGCAGTTCTAAAATATTATCTTTTTCTAACGTTTGAAGAAAAAGTAAATTTTTCTTCCCTAGGGAAGAAAAGTGAAGCCATATCCATGGCAACTAGAAAAACAACAGTATATTTTGACATTAGTGACATTTGCCAATCTTATCTAAATTCCTAATTTGTTTCTGAACATGTAACTTTCCGATAAAGTATACCTCGCGAAGAAAGTGTCGTTCTTCTCTCAGGTGCTTTATATCTTGGGGAAGAAATGTCTCACTTTCTTCACTAATCCTTTTAAATAGGGTATTATGAACCCTATTTCCCATACATTAAATTATCAAGAAGATCACATTATTTACTGATGATATTTTCTTTAGCGGGGGTGTCCAAAGAAAACTTCGAACTTCTTTGCAAAAATGGGGGCCGACAACCAATTTCCGAATACCGTTCTTGCAATTGGGGCACAGCTCCCACTCAAGCAGTAGTGACAACCTCTGCTGCGAGTCCAGAACGACGACAAAGATACCAAAAGTTTTTGGAAAAGGCAGCTGGATTATTTTCCCATTCGGATAATTCTACTAAAACAGATGATGATTGGAGAAATCCTAGCAGATTTGACAAACAAAATAACCCAAATTTTGACAATAGAGATCCTTACAGCAGATTTAAGAGACAGAGTGATACCGATAAATATTTTGGAACGCGCTTTAGTTCAAACAATAATAATAACAATAATAATACTGGTAGTAATAATCAGTTCGAATTACCACCTAATAGAGATTATTTTAACCGAGAAAAGAATAGAAATAATCCGAATTATAACGAATATGATGATGAAAAAACTACCTCAACTACTGAATCTACAGTTTTGTATGAAAAGTTTGATATGTTTGAATCGGTTCCGAAATATGGAGTGGAACATAATCTTCTTTTTGAGGTAAAGTTATAAATTTCGTTACGATTTTCTTCATCTTTTACAGATTTATGGATCTATGAAACCGTCACCTGCCTTATTATATAGGTGATCAGAAATAACTATATCAATAGGATGCGGGCACTCACGTGATATTGTGACGTAAAAACAGCTGTCCCGTGAAAGATCACTGCGCCGGGTTCTTTTCAAATCTCGTCCCAAAAAATAGTTCATTTTTGTAGGTGGCGCAGTGATCTTTCACGGGACAGCTGTTTTTACGTCACAATGTCACGTGAGTGCCCGCATCCTATTGGTAATAATAAAATTTTACTTGATATACTGAGAACTTTATAAGAATAGACTGACGTGATCCATCCAGACAAAACTTATAAAATCATAAAAATAAACTGGTACAACATTTAAATGACAATTAAAAAAAAATGTGGTGTGGGCACCACACGACTTTGTTATACACAGCATATTTAATATTCAGAATATATATTACTAAACATGTAATTTAGATTTTCAGTAATTCAGCATTTATCTGTTTGATGCTGGGTTGCATAAAAGTTTTATCGGTTCATTAGCAACTAACGGTTCAATAAATTTCAGAAAATCGCTATTGATACTGTTGCTAGATAAACAATTCTTTAACTAAAGACCTCTTTATTTTTTTCTTGCAACCCAACATGAAACATATAAAATATCAAATTTGTTTACGTATAATTTTTTACTAATGTTGATTACTTTATGTCTAACTTTACTGATGAGGAATGTACAGAATGTCCTTTTTTCGAACCTAACCCTTGGTATCTCAAGAACCGTGAGATACAAAGTCGATTAAATTGAGGCAAAGTTGCCAAATTAGTTGACCATTTTAATGATGTATTTGTTTTTCCGAAAAAAGATTACTAGATAAAATGAAAATTAAAATCTATGTTTTTTTGTCTTGCTACTCTGATTATTGAAATATATTATTAAATATCAAGTAAAGGCTACAACAAAAATAACTGTCTGGTAAAGTATCAAACAAGGCGTATTCCATTTGCTATTCGGATCAAATCTAACTTACATTTACTGAACCAGATCACTTATTTAATTCGCTGACTTTATTGCCAGTACTAGAATTACTGATTCTAATTTATTTTAAAGTAATTCACCGCAATAAGTGCATCAGTTTGCTAATTGAGTTCATTTAGTCATGTGTCGAATTTATCTGAACTGATTTAAGTGAACCAAGTGGCAAATGGAATACAGCTGCAGTAAAGATTTTACCTGACTGTTTTGTTGTTGTAACCTTGGATACGTAGTCTGTTGTCAATACAATTCATATAAAAAAAATTAAACATTTTGAATTATTTATGATTAATTATTGATTAAATTAAACAGTCAGAAAAAATAGTATAATATGTCAGGAAAGTGTTTTTACCTGACTTAGCGGATTCAAATAATCGGCTTACGGCCTCGTATTTGAAACAACCGCATCGTCAACTAAACTATCACTTTCCTTACATATTTTGTAATATACTACTACAATGCTGTTGATGTAAAATACTATAAAATGAAGGTTGCTTAGTTAAACAATTAACTATTTATGTTTTTAGGACGCAGCAACTAATTTAATATCCTTAACTGAAGTCCAACAAACATATCCCGGCTTTTTAGAGAAGAATTTAGATATAATTCTTGACGTAAGAAAATGTACTGTTAACAGAATGACTCTTTGCGTTACATCTGATGCCGAACACGAAAAGTGCATAAAAATGAGGGTACGTCTTATCATCAACAACCATCACCTGTTTCTTACCTCACACTCAAAGCTGAAGTAACTAAGACAACTAACTCAAATTGTGCAAATTCTTGACTTAGTTGCCTGAGTTATTGCGACTTTGAGTGTGAAGAGAGGACGAGGTGAGGGTGAATCACGTCTATGATTTCTTTAAAATCTTAATTCTTTTTTTTTAGACTGCGATGAAAGCACAACTTCTGAAACCAGAGATGATTTGTTATAATGGCCGATCACAAATGCAATGTATGCAAAGTATCAAATCTGGAACTGCTGACGTGGCAGTTTTAGACGCAGGGGATGTTTATACCGCTGGACTGACTTTTGACCTGGTGCCCATCATCAGCGAGGTCTATAATTTAGGATTGCCGGAATATTATGTCGTGGCTGTTAGCCGAGAAAATGATCCTAGCACGGATTTGACTTATCTTAAAGGTGAAATAAATTTGAAATTGGCTATTTTGGGCATATTTGTTTGAGAATTTTGAATTCAACCCTTATCTAGAACTAACTCGTGTTACTTCCAAATAAATGATGCATCTAATGTCAATTGTAAAAATCTGGTGTGGGCACCACACGACTTTCTTATAGACAGCATATTTAATATTTTAAACTGGCGGCAATAAAACTCACAATTTATGCGCATATGCGTCACTGTTTGAGTCACATGGCCGTATTTATTTGGGATTTTTAAAGTAACCTGGCAGGTTACTTGGCACACCTTAAGTAACCTGGAACTAACCTTAAACTGACCCTACTGCCCCAGCTATTTTAGCGAGTTGGTAGATTCAACCCGTTTACTATCTCTTTCTAATCAACTTGTGTTCCTTGTTATTCGTGGCGGCATCGCGATTTGTAATAGTATAGAGAGGTTAGGAGTTATTTTTATGAAAAACCTAAGTAATTTTATAATATTTTGAAAAAATATACTAAACTATTATTTATACAGATGATGGAAGAGTAATATGCATTATGTGCTTTTTGCAATATAAGTCACAGAGGATAATATTACGACACATTATTGCGACTCCGAAATTCATTATTTTGATAGTGCTGATGACAAAATTATAAAAAAAAAACAGACCCTGACGTTATTTGCTTTTTGACTACATATAAAAAATATAAAGATGACTCAAAACATCCAATTAAAAGCGCAATTTAACACACAAACAAAACTAAGCAGATGTCGCTTCGAACATGCATTCAGATTTTAAATTTACCGCTAGTGTTTACAACTGACACTGGTAGTATATTCCGAAAATGAACCACGATGCGGTTCAATTTTACTACGGTTACGGTTAGAATGACGTCATAACGGAACACTTTCACGATGACAGTTGTTACTTGACAGATGAGTTTCGAAATGTGAAATTTATTGAATATGGAAAAATGTTTATAATATAAAAATATTGTATTCTGCATCACAGCTGCTTTAACTTAAATATAGGGATATAAAAATAACACAAAGAAAAAAGTAAATATGAGCTTCAGAACAAGTAATAAATTCATCTAATATGAATATATACTGTTAAATAATAAAAATATTTTGTATCACATGTTTATTTATCAGTCATCATAAAAATATAGTTTTATAAGACAAAAATCCACAAACACTGCTAAAGCCGCCAAACACGTTTCAAACTTGTCAACAACAGCTGTGAAGTAACCACAATTTTCAAAAACCGTGTTCCGTAATGAAACCGGTTACTGAAAAAAACTAACCGGTTCATTTTCGGAATACACTATAGATGCATCATTTATTTGGAAGTAACACGAGTTACTACTAGGTCAGTTCAGGGTTGGATCAAAATTTCCCAAACAAATACGGCCATAATTGGAAAAAATAGAAAAAAAGTTTGTTACCCTGGCACGCTTTTTTCTTTTCATAAATTTGCCGACAGAGGTGCTATAGAAAGTAATATGGTCTATTGTCGCGATTTAAATTGTATTCGTCTCTTTCCAATTCAATTCACTATAATCTCAAAGTATCCTAATTCAATTTTGAATTTGTCTTCTAGGTAAATACACATGCCATACAGGCATCAACACAGCTGCTGGTTGGGTCTATCCCATGGCGTATCTCTTAGCCAACGGATGGATTCGTCCGTATGGATGCAACAGCATCAGAGCTGCAGCAGAGTACTTCACCAAGAGCTGTGTTCCTGGAGCACTTAGTACCGAGTACAATACTGGTTTGCCTTATGATAATATGTGCGATTTGTGCCATGGAACAAGCTTTAGGTAAGTCCAGCTGGATTCTCAGAAGAGTTTTGACTAATCCTAAATTTTGGATTAACTAATCTTATTCTTTCCGAAATAACCATTTTTCTGAATTACCATATTCTAATATGATACACAAGGGTAGCTTTTGAAATTATGAAAATTGTTTGTCGCCTGTGGGAATCGAACCAGGGTTCTCAGGATCTACAGGCCGACTTTATACCACTGAGCTAGCCACTCCATTAAGTTATAAGTGATATATTTATGCGCGTGAAGTGCGGTTATTAGCCGTCAAATCACGGTCTCAAAATATGTTATTGACGGGAAGCCACAAGGGTAATTTTAATGTGGAGAAAATTGTTTGTCGGCTGTGGGTATCCAGGTTCTCAAATCCAACTTAATTTATAGATTTTACTAAAAACTTTGAATCTAGCATTTATTCTGCTGTTTGTCATTTTCTTATTAATTCTAATTCCATCTTTCACGCATTTGATGTTCAGATCTGCCACCCTCCCTAATATTTCTTTTTTATCCACCACTAGCCACGGCTAGCTCAGTGGTATGAAGTCGGCCTGTGGATCCTGAGGTCCCGGGTTGAAATTTGAAAAAGCTATCCCTGTGGCTCCTCCACCACTAACATGTTTGGGGGCCGTGATTTGACGACTGGTATCCGCACTTCACGCGCAAAATATATCACTTACCGAGATCTGCTTCAGCAGAGTGCCACACCCAGTAATGGGTAGAAGGCGTGATGATATATTTATTTATTTTATTTACTAGCGAGGCAAAGCAAATATTAATTTCTCTCATTATGTATGACAATTTCTCGTCTTTTTTGGTAGATATTGCAGACGTGATGCTTCCGAAGATTATTACGGCTACACAGGAGCATTCAGATGTTTAGTCGAAGGCGGAGGCGACGTAGCATTCGTAAAACATACAACAGTTATGGAAAACACTGGGGGAAAACGTAGAGAATGGTGGGTAAGAGATGCTTTACCCGACGACTTCGAACTTCTTTGCCCAGATGGTAACTAAAACTTCGTTTTCTACTTCCGTTATTAAAATGTCATTTATGTTTTCAGCAAGATTTACTGATTATTTCTTTTTTTTCTCTTGTAGGAACAAGAGCTGAAGTGAACGAATATAAACGATGTAATCTGGGAAAAGTTAAAGCGAATGCGATTGTTACGAGAGGTGGATACGGATATAACGAAACTGAAATTAATGCGTTTATAAATTTGTTTGTTTATGCGCAGCAGTTTTATGGACGCAAGGATGCAAATGAATTCAGGTAACAACATTTTCAATATTTTTCAAGAAAACAACATATATAACTATGTAATAAGTTTATTCATGCACTGAACTGAAAATTTTGGGATTACGGTTAACAATTTTTCTTTTATTGAAATTTCAGTTGTGTTTATCAGTTACGGTTTTTTGAAAATTTATACGTATAGTCGGTTTTACCAAGAAAAATTAAATGTTAAACTTGGATTAAATAAATAAAAAGAAATTGAAGGTATGACAGCAATGTCAATTATTCCATTGGAGGTGTAATTTTAATTTGCTTTTAATTATTTAAAACAAGATTAAAATTTAATTTTTGTTGATATTATTTATAATTACAAAATATTAGTAATTAATTATTATTAATTATAGTAATAATAATAATTATTATTAATTTTATATCTCGACACTCGAAAGGATAAAAGAGATGTAATAATTATAAATAATAAATAAATATATCACGCCTTCTACCCATTACTGGGTGTGGCACTCTGCCGAAGCAAATCTCGGTAAGTGATATATTTTGCGCGTGAAGTGCGGTTACCAGTCGTCAAATCACGCCCCCCAAAGATGTTAGTGGTGGAGGAGCCGCAGTGGTAGCTTTTGAAATTATATTGTTTGTCGCCTGTGGGAATCGAACTAGGGTTCTCAGGATCCACAGGCCGACTTCATACCACTGAGCTAGCCACCCCATAAAAAAAAGGATAAAAGAGATGTAATGATTATGAATTAATTAATCATATAATAATAATTCATCTTATAATAATAATTATTAATATAATATTATTATATAATTAATAATGACAATTTAATAATAATAATTAATCAAATAATAATTAATAATTTCGGTTGCATTATGTTACGATTTTTCGGCAGTTTCGATTCAGAATAAACATGATTTCAAAATAAATACTTTTTGTATAATACAGGGTGATCAGAAGTATATAATTATTTCAGTTAGCAATATAATTGTGAGGAGCTTTTTATTCCACAGTTTGCATAATGTAAAGGCAGAAATACTATTTGGCATGTAATTTTTAGGTTTCAATTCAAAACTGTCCTCTTCCATTTTTCTCCTTTTACCAAATCTTCTAAAATCCCCATAACTCATATTTCCTCTTTAACTCATCTTCACATTCATACAACATACCATAAATTCCTTCTCGTTTTTCTACATTCACCCACTTTTGTTCCCTTCATTCCTATATCTGAATCTCATCACGAGTGTAATAATTCCTTTTCCTATCTACTAAATAATCTTTTTAATTTTCTCTTTCAGTTTCAGTATGTTCTACTCGATGCCACCTTTCTCCGATCTAATTTTCCAGGACGCTACTCAACAACTGCAAATTATCGATGAAGATGATCGACACTACGCGCGGTATTTGGGCCCGGATTTCATGCGAGCACAACGCATCGTGCAGTGTAACGCAGGTGCTGCATCTTTGACGTTGTCGTTACAGGCAGTTGGGGTTGTTATAGCTGGAGTGGTTGCTATTGTGTTTTGGAAAGAGTGAGAGAAATTAGGTTTTCCTTCTTTTCGAGATGTGATTTAAAGTTTTGTGTTTTGATTTGTAGATTTTACCTCAAAATGTTCTTTATTGTTTCTTTTTTTGTGGTTAGAAAGTAAAATTTATTTTTCTGTATTGAGAGAAGAAATAGATACTTTTCATCCCTAGGAAAGAATAGTATATTATTTTATAAGGAGCTAAAGTGATACTTTTTGTGACGAATCTGTTGGTATAGACGCACGAGCGCAGCAAGGCACACAACTACAGATGAGACACTTTCACTTACATAAAATACACAGTATGTCCAAAAAATAACGAAACTCTTTAGATATAGAATAAAACACGCATTGTATTATGTTTGAAACTTAATATTTATTCAAAATAGGTTCCATTTGAATCAGTACACTTTTTAGAACGATCAACTAGAGCATGCATAGATTATTTTATGCCATCTAAAGGAACGTTCTTTAACACCTGTGTCACGGCTGCTTGAATGGCTGGAATATCATCATAAAACGCTCCTTTCATGGCAATTTTCAGTTTTGGGAAAAGATAATAGTCACGTGGTGATAGATCAGGCGAATACGGAGGGTAGTCGATGACACAAATATGTTTTTCATCAAAAATTCGTTGACTTCTTTAGTCTTATGAGGTGCATTATCGTGCAATAAAAAGAGCTGTTTTCCTTTTGAATATTCAGGTCTAACACGAACTATTCTTGACCACAAACGATGTAGAACTTGTAAATAGTATTCTCCAGTAACAGTTTGACCCTCTGGGACAAACTCCTTGAGGACAATGCATTATGAGTCGTAGAAAGTAATCAACATTGTCTTCATTTTTAACTTCTGAAAACGACCATTTTTAAATTTTGCAAACCACTTGTGAACGAGATAAACAATCATCACCATAAACTTTTTTCATCAATTCGTGTGTCTCAGCAAGTTTTTTTCCAAGTTTAACACAAAATTTAATATTTGCTCGTTGTTCCATTGTATTTTTATAACATAATACAAAAACTACTGTCATTAAAATGCGCATAAATTTTTAAACTGTCACCTGATTGCATGAAGTTGTGTGTGTTCGAAAGAGGAAAGATGTATCTTTCTAACAATTTGTATGTTCAATAGATTGCGCTATGTGTTCTATGATTTAAATTAAAAGTTTCGTTATTTTTGGGATATACTGTGTATATGTACTATTTTTTCTTCAAACGCCGAAATATTTACCCAATTAAACATTTTTGTCTTGAGCGATAAGATATCTGTCAAATCTTATCTTAATTTCGAATTTATTTCAGAATATGTTACTTTCTGATAGAGTAGTTAAAAAATTATATGTATACCTCGTGAAGAAAGTGTCATTCTTGTCTCAGGTGCTTTAATCCTCAGGAAATGAAACGGCACCTTCAGGAAGAAATGTTTTAATTTCTTCTCTTGGTATACAAATAAATATTGTTTTGAATTTGCAATAAATGTTAGAGAAAAACTTGAAGGAAAACTATTTCTTTAGTGTGATTGTATGTATGTATGTTTGTAAGTCCATTTTCTTTTATTTCGTCCATAATCATATATTTCATTTGCCATTTGACTCACTTAAATCAGTTCAGAATAAATTGATTGATCCAAAAAGATGGATTACTTAAATTTGACTTTTAATTAGTAAATAGATTACAGCTGCCAATTAGCAATTACAATCAGCAATTACAATTAATATAGTCACTGTTTGTCATATATCAAATCATGGTTGCGATCACTCCGACAAAATTAAGACTTCTTTTGAATTACAATTAATACAATAGACATATCATTTTGTCTTCCATCTTCTAGAATTTAATTTTTTTTGACAGTTGACGTTTCTCAAAACCTATGGAATGCTTCATTCTATGTCACATGTCTGCGTTTTAACCAATCCTGTCATGATTATACTGAGAATAAAGCTCTTGTGATTATTCCCGGGAATAATCTCTGTAGGTGCTTTTTTGTTTGTGACAAATGATAGGTAGTAGTCAAATAATTATTTAAAACTGTCAACGCGTCAAGTAAAATGTGTGAAAACCATCGATTTAGTTGTATTTCAGATACAGAAATAAACCAACAAATTTTGGAAACAACTTCCAAGAATACATTAATAAGTAATCAATCGATATGAACCCAGTTCAAAATCTTTTAAGTTGGATATATTGATCTAAGTCAAAAAATAATCTAATTAAATATAACTCGAGAGTTGGATAAATTAGAAAATAATTCTCCAGTATCTTTCTCAAACTTGTTGGCATTTGGCAATAGCCACTCAAGCCCTACGGGCTTTCTTGACTATTGCCTGGCAACAAGTTTTCCAAAGATCTGTCAAATTATTTTCAATTCTCACTCTCTTGTTATATTATTACTGACAATTTAAATATCATCCAGAATTTTATAAAACTACTGTATTTGCAAAATATGGAAGTGATAGTAATAATTCAAATAGTTAGAACTAATTTTAGAAGATTTTTTCTGTTCTCGAAGTTTTCTACAACTGTAATTTCTGACTAATTCACTTATGATATTATTAATTGTACTTGATATCTCAAGTTTTGCGACACTTCTACTAACTGATATTTGTAATAATTGTAAAGCTAGATCTGATCCAAATGGCAAATGGAATAAACTCTTGTGAAAAGTTTATAAAATCCAGTTCGTTACTGATTAAAATAGTTCGAAAACTGCCTTAAAAAGTTGTGAACTTGACACATTCCAGAAGCAAACACTGCTCTTTTAAGTGAAGTTTTTTAAAGTATAGTATTTAAACCGTCCAAATAGCAGCATGTTGCCTTCTTCGTAACAGCACGGCATTAAAAATAATATAAGAGTATTTTATAATAATGTACAAATGGTTGTATAGAGATTTACTAATAACTCTCTTATTTTAGCGTAATTGTATGGTCTCTTTTAATACTTTGATTACTTTTTCCGTCCATTTTGAAGTATTATTTTATTGGTAATTCGTTTAATTTTATGTTGTTGCAGCTGTATAAAAAACTATGGCAACTGAAGATTTCTTTACCTATTTTTTAAGTTAAGAATCTCATAAAATTTCTCTATTCATTTCTACTTATGTTAGTATTATTTTTATAGATATTTTATAAAACGTATGTAAGCACAAATTGTATTTTGCACAAATTTTATAACATTTTATTATAAATAAATATAGACATGTTTTTAATATTGATATTTATTTATTTATTTATTTATAGATCGAAGGTTTGAGCCGTAGGCACCTGGTGAAATATTTTATAATACATATAAAATAATTAAATAATTGATGAGGTTTCGCAAAATTAATTAAACAAAAAATATAACAAATTTGTTGACCGATTTCGGTATCAAAAGATGTTTGCGGATTTATTGTTTAATTGTATTTTTTTTTTGTATTTATGAAAACTGAAAACAATATGTCGTTCTGTTCTTACTTGGGTTGCAAAAAATAATCATTTTCCGCACGGAAATGAGTGCGAAAAGTGAGTACTTTCTGCACAATCGGAAGAAATAGTTATTTACCTAATGACGTAACGTAATATTAATATAACAATATTAAAAAGCGTGTGGTAATGAATTCTATTACACTACAAGTTCTGTAGTCATTTTGTTCTTACTTGGGTTGCAAAAAAAAATCACTTTCAGCACACAAATGAGTGCGAAAAGTGAGTACTTTCTGCACAATCGGAAGAAATAGTTATTTACCTAATGACGTAACGTAATATTAATATTACGATATTAAAAAGCGTGTGGTAATGAATTCTATTATATTACAAGTTTTGTAGTATTTTTTTTGTTGTATTTATGACAACTGAAAACAATATGTCATTCTGTTCTTACTTAGGTTGCAAAAAATAATCACTTTCCTCACGCAAATGAGTGCGAAAAGTGAGTACTTTCCGCATAATCATAGGAAATAGTTATTTATCTAATTACAAGTATTTTGTATTTATGACAATTGAAATAATATGTCAATCTTTTCTTACTTGAGTTGCAAATAATCTTTCCGCACAATCATAGGAAATAATTATTTACCTAATTACAAGTTTTTTGTACTTATGACAATTGAAATAATATGTCAATCTTTTCTTACTTGAGTTGCAAAAAATAATCACTTTTCGCACGCAAATGAGTGCGAAAAGTGAGTACTTTCCGCACAATCATAGGAAATAGTTATTTATCTAATTACAAGTTTTTTGTATTTATAACAATTGAAATAATGTCAATCTTTTCTTACTTGAGTTGCAAAAAATAATCACTTTCCGCACGCAAATGAGTGCGAAAAGTGAGTACTTTCCTCAAAATCATAGGAAATAGTTATTTACCTAATATCATAACGTAATATCAAGATTAAAAATACTAAAAAATGTTCTGTAACGAATTTTGACCATAAAATGATTGTGATACCATTAAACAATGAAACCTAGACAAAAGGAAGAGGAAAATGATAGATAACTTGAAAGAAGAAATAAGTTTTGTTGAAATGAAGAGCTTGGATATGAGTAAAAGAAGTTGGATAAGGCATTTAAAATCGGCGTCAAACAGTTATAACTATTGATATTGATGAGGTTCTGGACTAATTTAGAAACTGAATTTAATGATATTAATTTATTTATTTATTTTGTTACTCTGCACAACAGGAAGTAAATCCCAATTACAGTACAGGGGACCTATAGCTTATAGTGGAATCCGAACCACTCAGACACAATCGTATTTTTTGGATATAAGTAGAAGTCAGTGAGATTTGAACGCACAGCCTCTTGTTTGCTAATTAAGAAACGTAAGTTTTACCTCGATTTTATCCACTGAGCTACCTGCGATTGCCAGTAATTTGAATATTATTTCCCTACGGCATAGTTTTACTGGGATATTCTGTATTTGTTTTCTATCTATCTATCTAGTAAATTTAAAAGATTATGAACGCCAATTAAAGCTAAAGATGATAATCTTTATTTTTCTTCTCTCCGGCCCTAAATTTTGAAATATTAATTTGAAGAAATATTTTGAAAAAAACGTTTAATAGTACAAAATTAAGTTGGTCATAATGTTTTAGTAAGTTTGCCAATGATATGATCAAATAAATTGCTCAAAAAAGGATAAAATAAGGCGCTAAGTGACAGTTAAAAATGAGGTTAAAACGCTAGTTCTAGTTTCGGCTACAAGATGCCGCGTAAAGGCATTTCCACGCTATTGGCATGTCAATGCCTTTTCCAATGCAAGAGCGTGCAAGTCCACCGATTGTCAGTTGTCGGCATCTCTGCTTGCGAATCGTTTGTCTTTTGTCATCGCAAAAATTATTCAACTGTTTCGTTTTTATCCACAGTGACTTGGATCGTTTTCAGTGCCTGTGATTTTGTGTTGTTTTTTAGTTACGTTCAGTGAATTTTGTTTGTTTACTACTGTTTCTTATGAGTGCTTTCGTTACTTTGTTGATGTTTTACTAGACAAAAGAAGGGGTGGATCTACTAAGTGATATTTCGATTTTTATTTGGTTGGATATTTTATTTTGGGATTATTACAACAGATCTATGTGAAGAGACGTTACTTGGATATGCTTGAAGGTAAGACCTCACTTCTTGCACTATCGTTTGTTTTACAAGTTCCTTGTTATATTATTATTATGTTTAACATAATTTATTCCATTGAACAGGACATTAAAATACCTAATTTATATGCTATAATGACGAATATTTTCCGGCCTATTTACAAACATCGTGAGAGGAAATATTATATGTAGGACTAAAATTATTTTTAATTTTATGTCAAGACCAGCTTTTAATATACTATCGCTGTTAGTTTGAACACCTCTATTATAATAATTATCTATGATTATACATAATTGATTTAACTATATTTTTATCTACACTAAATAGGTTTTCCATTGTTAATATGTAGTAACTATAGATACTATATAAAATATAGGAAATAAATGAAAAATTTAGTAAACAAATCACAAACGGATTGACGTCACGAAACAAGAAAAATAAACAAAAATAATCGGCCTAATTTAGATTTTCGTTTATTTAATGTTTACATTGACTATAATATACAAATATACATTAAAATTCTGGTTTTTCTTAAATCTGTTTTTCGATTAAAGTCAGTTATTAATTTTGTATATGTAGATTTATTCGAAGTGGGCGTTGAATTATTGATAGTCAATACTTTAGAAAACATTTGGCATTGAACTATGATTTTTACTCGTTTAATCATAGTTTATTTACTTTTACAAAATCTAACAAAAATATGGCAAAACCGTGCTGCAAGTTTATACACGAATACTGATAAGTAAAGCGATATTTTTTATAACTGTATTTTAAAATATTCAATAATATTTAATGTAGTAAAATGTTGGCTGTGTGTTTTTATTTTAAACCATAAAGAATGGAAAGATATGATCAAGGGCGGATCTAGGAAATTTTCAAGGGGGGGGGGGGCATTTAGATTTTTTTAAGGACAACATATAATACGGATAAACAATTCTGTAATTTTTGTGTGGAATATATATTTGTATGTATTTTATATTCTGTTCTTAGTTTTTAAATTTTAAACTCGGAAAATATCTGACAATCCAAATTTTGAAAGCTTTTCAAAGTTGTTTCAGAGCATTACAAAGTTTTTCAGCGATTTAATTTCTATTAGGGTTATCAAGCTAGAATAATAATAACATTTATAAAAAAATAAAAAACTCAAGAGGGGGGCGACAAGGCCCCCTACGTGGGGCCGCCCTTGGATTTGATTTGAAATTATTAATAAAATTGAAATAAAACAATTTGTATTATTATTATTTTAATGGAGTAGGTGGCACAGTGGTTATCGTGTCGGCCTGTGGATCCTGAGAACCCTTGTTCGATTCCCACTGCCGACAAAATATTTTCAACACATTAATACTACTTCTGTGGCCGAGATTTGACGGCTGGTAACCGTACTTCACGCGCAAAAATGTATCACTTCCGAGATCTGCTTCGGCAGAGTGCCATACCCAGTAATGGGTAGAAGGCGTGATGATATATTTATTTATTTTTATTTAATACAATTTGTGTGTTTTCTTTTTGCTATTAGACATTGGCTAAAAGATGACTGCTTTTTCTACAATTTTATTTTGTAGTATTCTTCTCTACAACAATTTAACAACGTTTGACAGTTATATTAAAAGTTAGTCACCTACTAGTTAGTCACCTTAGTCACATGTATGTTTACCCAGCCTTTATTCTACTTTTTTTTAAAAACTATGAATAATTAAAAGGTATGATTGGAATTTGATAATAAAATTTGTGTTTTATTTTTACTATTGACTAATAGTTGACTGTTTTTTCTACCACTTTTAGTTAAAGTACTTTTTTTGTAAAATAAATTAGTAACGTTTGACAGTGAAAAATAAAATTATATTATAAAGAGAAAAATTGACATACCGCCAGGATTGAAGTACGGTTACCAGTCGTCAAATCACGACCCCTAAGGATGTTAGTGGAGGGGAAACTACAGGGATAAATAGAATGTGGTGAAAATTGTTTGTCGCCTGTGAGAATCGAACCAGAGTTCTCAGGATCCACAGGCCGACTTCATACCACTGAGCTAGCCATCCCATTGTGAATACTTGATTCTACACAATGTCATTTTGACCTATAACCCATGTACATATTTTAATCTTTTGAACATATAATTAAATGTTATTTTGTTGTGCATAAAATAATGTGTGTACCATGGGTGAAATTAGCGTTTCTGACTCTGAGCATGTTATTAGCCCTCGGCACTTTGCGCCTTGTGCTAATAATCATGCCATGGGACAGAAACGCTTGTTTTCACCCTTGATACGTAACTAACTATTTTAAAATATGAATGTTTATGATATATTTAAATATATCGCTATTTTTGCCTGCCCTGCAAATGGCCGCTGTCGACTTGCTTGCCTCACATTCTATAAGTCATTTAGCAATCCAGTGTTTTATAAAATCTTTGGTTTTTCTTAGTAACTGAATGTAAAACAGGGCATATTTATTTTATAGTTTTTATCGCTTTAATACGTATTGATACTAATCTTAATATTTATTACATTAGGGTAAGCGAGTTCTTGTTTGAATAAACATCTTAGTAAATACAATTCAACTCTGATGATAACAATACTTGTGTACATTTTTATTGTGTAAATATGGCTTTATTTACTTGGCTCAAAAGAATGCATTCTTTTGAACATGATAAGAATTTACCAAAGGAAATTTTGTTCCGTATTTATATTGACACTAAATAACATTATTATAGTAATAACTTCTTTTTTAATAGATCTATATAATATAAATAAAATAAAATAAATATATCATCACGCCTTCTACCCATTACTGGGTGTGACACTCTGCTGAAGCAGATCTCGGTAAGTGATATATTTTGCGCGTGAAGTGCGGTTACCAGTCGTCAAATCACGGCCCCCAAACATGTTAGTGGTGGAGGAGCCACAGGGATAGCTTTTTCAAATTATGAAAATTTGTCGCCTGTGGGAATCGAACCAGGAACTTCAGGATCCACAGGCCGACTTCATACCACTGAGAAATGCTGTTTCTTTTATCTATTTCTTGGTTTCTTATTTTTTTTATTTAAAATTTTCTGGTATTTCTTGAGCGAAGCTGGATTTTTCAACTAATACAAAAATAATTATTTTACAATAATTATGTCAGTGTTCTAAAGTATTTTTAAATGACTTTGACATTAAACTGCAAACTATTTATAGAAAAATGCTTTAAGCAAAAGATATAAAGAACTTCTTTTAATGATTTATTTTCTTGTTAAATAATTTTGAAGTTGGACTATTCATAAAGATATTTTGACAATCCTGTACAAATATATTGTAATATTGATAATGCGTTCTATGGGGTGGCTAGATCAGTGGTATGAAGTCGGCCTGTGGATCCTGAGAACCCTGGTACCCTAGATTCGATTCCCACAGGCGACAAACAATTTTCATAATTTCAAAAGCTACCCCTGTGGCTCCTCCACCACTAACATCTTTGGGGGGCCGTGATTTGACGACTGGTAACCGCACTTCACACGCAAAACATATCACTTACCGAGATCTGCTTCGGCAGAGTGCCACACCCAGTAATGGATAGAAAGCGTAATGATATATTTATTTATTTTATTCATTTATTTGATAATGCGTTCTGAAATTAAGTAAAAATAAATTCCATACTTTATCGTTCATTAATACCTGCAAATGTCGCAATTTAACAGTTGGTAAGTGCAATTAGAAGTATACAAAGTGTCCTACGAAATCTACGCCACGAGATTTACAAATTACCTAATTTTATAAGAAAACGGTTCAAATGAAAGATCAAGAATAGCATAAATTCTGCATTTAAACTGTCATTATTGATACAGTATTTTTATTATCCCCGTATTTATTGATAAGCGAACCCTACGTAAATATTTATATTGAGTATGTAACTTAAATATAAATATATCATCACGCCTTTTACCCGTTACTGGGTGTGGCACTCTGCTGTAGCACATCTCTGTAATATATTTATGCGCGTGAATTATGGTTACCAGCCGTCAAATCACTGCCCTCAAAGATGTTAGTCGTGGGGATACAGGGATAATTTGAATGTTGTGATAATTGTTTGTCTGCTTTGGAAATCGAACCCGGGTTCTCAAGTACACTTAATAATGTTGATTATGTCGGATTACGACTTACCAGAATTTTATTTCTGTGTAATAGTTGTGGAAGATAAAAAAGACCACTTACCCTGAAACAGGAAGAAAAATATGTTAAAAATATATTTTGAAATTAACCACCACATAATACAAACAGTTGTAACTTGATTGTTAGCGCTGTCATTTCAAAAGTGAGAGTTCCATATTAGCAATTATTATTTGAACCTTGAACCATCAATTGTTAAAATGAAGACAAGCGTCTATAGTAGTAATATTATGCAAAAAGTTTATAATATACATTTGTTGTATATACTATTTTTTCTACGACCGAAACCACTGACAGAGCTGGGCAGTAGCTAGCTACTTTTATAGCTTAGCTACGTTTACCTTAGCTTTAGCTTAGCTAAATGTGAAAAAATAAAGCTGTAGGCTTGTAGCGAACTATGTTTTTTTTCTATTAGCTTAAAAATATTGTTATAACAACTGAAGCTACTTTTAAAGCTATTTTTGTAGCTAGAAGCTACCACTGTTCATTAAGAAATTTCTATTTTTTTTTTATATATTTGATTTGTACCTTTTTTATTGTTTTCTATAACTGTAGGATATCAAGTTATTATATAGTGTAAAATCTATTAACATATTTTATTTTTCACATGTTCTTAACCTATCCTACTTTTGTATTAAATATTAGATGAACTAAACATTGACTGTTTACGAGTCTTCTGTTAATGTGACTGTTAATTTATTCCGATATAAATCAGAATTATAGCATAACAAATTAACAGTAGTATTTGCGATTTTTTATATTTATTAACAGTCATTATAACAAAAGACTGATCAACTGATCATATGACAATGGCAAATTTAATAATTCACAATAATTGAAAAAAGTAGCTTTAAAATTTAACAGCTACTTTAATGAAAGCTTTTAGCTGTAGCTTAGCTATATTTTACAAAATGTAGCTAATTGTTGTACTTCAGCTACTTTTTAAGGTATATATCTGAATTATCAGAGCCTACTAGATTTAAAATTAGGTTAACTTAATGTTGTAATAACATATTTATTTAAGCACGTGTAGCGTAGCCGAAAGTAGTAATATTATTTGCAATACTCATGTGCTGAATAAAATGTTTTGACATATTAATTAAATTTCGTTATCAAAATGACTATATAATTGCATGTTAATTAACTGTAATGATGTTGATAATCAGTATTCAAAAACATTTATCTGTATAGTGAATATGTTATATGCTAAACATATTTTAATATCAGTTTGTAAATAGATACTTTATATTAGTTTGTGTATATAGCAAATTAGATAACAGATTTTAATATATTTGTATATGTTATGAGTAACAAATTAAATAATTATTTGATAGTTGCCACTCTGCACAACAGGAAAATGGTTAATCCAAAACATTCAAGCTATATATCATTAAACAGTTTATATATTTTAAACAAATAAAAATAGTGCACTTTCGTCTGAAAAATTTAAAATGTAAAATAGAAATATACGAGGACAGGGTGAAAAGTCCCTGAAAAATGAAAGAAATGATTTATTTGGTCAAAGCATATTTTATTTCTCAACATAATCTCCTTGTAGCTCGATACACTTCGTCCAACGTTTTTCTAATTTTTCGATCCCTTCCAAATAATACGATTTTGGCAATCCTTCAAAATAGGCGTTTGTCTCAGCGATGACCTCATCGTTGGAGCCAAATCTCTTTCCGCCGAGCCATTTCTTCAAGTTTGGAAATAGATAAAAATCGCAGGGGGCCAAAAAGTCCTTCTTATTGCGATTTAACATCGCCAAACACTCCTTTGAACTTGTCACACGGTCGCAACTGTTGCCAACAGAGAGCAAATGCGGCACCCATCTGGCAGATAGCTTTCTCATATCCAAAAATGTATGCAAAATGTACCCGTTCAGTTGAGATGCTCATACCCTCAGCAAGCTCGTGCACTTTAACTCGCCGATCGTCCAATATCATACCATGGATTTTATCGACGATTTCTAGCGTTGTAACCTCAATTGGACGACCAGAACGTTCGGCATCCTTTGTGGTCATACTACGATAACGAAAATCAGTAAACCACTTGTGAATCGTTCCAATCGATGGTGAGGAGTCCCCATAATGTTTAACAAGCGATGCTTTGGTTTGCGTAATGTTTTTTCCATGCAAGAAATAATGTTTAATCAAGACGCGAAATTCACTTTTTTCCATGTTTTCAAAAATCTTCAAGGTTGCTTGCTTTCGATGGATGTCAAAACAGAACTGAATGACATATCAGTCTGAAAATTTTAATGTGTTCTAGTTAAAGATGGTACATCACAAATGTCACATGAGATTTGCGATTGTGGCGCCATCTGTTTTATTTTTCAGGGAATTTTCACCCTGCCCTCGTATACAGAGTATCATATAATTAAAATTGCATGATTATATCTTGTATCATTATAATATAAATGATAAGGATTTACCACTTAAAACAAGAAAGGTCCTCAATCACTCACTTAGCGAGATTTGAAGAAATTGAATGGTAAACTCAAATTTTATCCTCTACGACTTCATATGTATGAATGCAGATTCAAATCTTTATTAGTTCTAGAGTTAAATTCGATTGAAATCCACCAATTGAAAGTTCCTGCCTTTGGTCAAATACAAAACCTGTAGAAGATAAAATATTCTTTGTGAAATTTCGTAGCCGTACAAATTCGAAAAGTTGGGTCTTATTGAAAGGTAGAAGGTTTTCTTACGCTGATAAGTATGAATAAAAGATCATACATGAAAGAAGTCACAGCGAATAATGTCAGAATTGAAGAATTAGGTTAGGTTAGATACGATAGCAGACTGGACAAATCTTCAATGTCCGAAGGGCAAATATTTGATTTCCTCGTACAAGGAAAAGGTCGACGGATACTTCAAAAAGGAAATAAGATTGTTTAATCTAAGTTTAATCCTTAAGGACCAGTTGCACGGCGAAAAGTTAAATTTTAAACTTATATAGCTAGCTGTTATTATAAAAATTATACTCATATAATGACAGGCTTCTAGCAGCTTCGTAAAAGTGTGGTTAAAACTAATATTTTTTACATTATGTTTAGGTTATTTCCATGCATTTTGCTTTTTATTCATGGTGATGTATTGTTTTATATAATATAGCAAATACTATGTAATAGCTAGCGACACGAGTAAAACAGAAATAACAGAATAAATTATTTTAATCACAAAATACCGAAATGGCGGTAAGCTATGAAATAACTATAAAAATAAAGATTGTCATTGATTATATGTCAATTGGTAAGTAACCTACTGCGCTTCGGTGAGTCCGAACCCTGTACTGTACTTAGGATTATGTTCCTGTTGTACAAAGTAGCATAAATAAATAAATAATAGTCTAGTTAAAAAACAAAGGGATATATGAAGCCATATCACAAGTGTATCAATCATAAAAACCATAGAAACATTGCAAAAACAATTTTCAAACAACAATAAATAAAATACAATCCATCCTAGTACTAATTAATAATTTATTTGTATAAAGACAATTTTAAGTTGCCTATTTCAAATTGCACTTCAATATTTGCAAATTATCAATCACAAAAATAAAATATTTAACTTCAAACATGTTTAGAAATAAAATAAATTATCCACAAAATTGTTTGACACAAAGCACTTACTTCAATACAGCATGGCGGACATTTTCTCCCTTGTTGATGCGATATTGATTAGTCCAACGACCAGCAAATTCATCAATTTTCAGATAAAGTTTTTCACACTAAAATTTGAAGCACTCGCGATAATTTATACATCAAAATGACCGGCAGATTATAACGAATCGATTAATGTTAGTCACGATCGCGAAAACGCGAGTTTTACACTAATTTTTATTAAAAAAATCGAACTGATTGACAAACGACGCTAAACACTGCAAACAAGTAAATGAGTGACGTCGTTGAAGAAGAACAATAAGTATAAGACAATTGCCAACTTACTTTTTTAAACAACTTAAGAAAAAATAATTTTTTAAAACTTAATTTCATGCTTTATGTTTAATCACAAAATTATTATAAGTTAATTGGAGCAGTAATTTATGGAAAACATGATTATTGAACCTAACCTTATTTCAATAATATTTTTCTGTTATCCTGTTACATTATTATGGTTATGAATCATATTTATATCTTAAAATTATCTGTAAATAATTAGAATATACATATTATTTGTAGATAGCGGACAGAGGTTTAGAAATGTTTAAATATTATGATTTTATTTATAAAAAATTACATTGTATTATGTTTTCATATTTGAATTTCACTAATATATTAATATATTGTTACTTTGTAACAAATTAAAAATGATCTTAAACTATTGTTAAACAGACAAATTTTAATTACATTTTGTTGCTACAAATTAGTTTGACAAGTGTGGCAAGATTCCCTGAAAATTAATATAATATTTAATTAGTATTTTAAGTAAATACTTGACAATTAAATATCAATTTCACTGCAGATGACTCTCATGTCAAATCTTTTTGTATATGACACTGAAACTGTCTATGACACATAACAAAATAGAGAGATAATTTTGATTTATAGTATATTACAATGACATATAATACTAGACAAATTATGCCGTATTAAAGTCAATGCAGTGTTGTGAAGCAGAAAGGGATGGAATAACTGGTTTGTGAGGCGGGTGCGCGGCAAGGAGTGAGTACACTTTGATGTATTGCAAGTTGCAAACATTTGTGTAGTTATTTTTATATTCAATTACTTACTTTTCATACATCAAAGTAAAGGTTAGTTTTTGACATATTAAGTGTTTTGTATACGCACTTTTGTATTTAAATAAATAAAATGCTCGCGCCTGATAACTGTCATCAACATAAATGCAATCTGCATAACAACAACTTGTACTAGCTCTTTGCCGCGCACCCGTCTCATCACCCAGTTATTCTATTCCTTTCTGCTTCACAACAAACGCCGTTGTTATCTGTCTAGTTATGTTTTGTCTGAGGTATATTATATACTGAGGGACTGAAGTGTATAATTTTATCCTGAGGGTGAAGTTATTTTCAGAAGTTGCAGGCGAAGAAAATAATCACCTGCGGGATTAAATGCGCTTTAGTCTTATGGTATATACACTACTTTTCGCACTTCCAACCATACATTTTGAATTAATGATTAATTTTGATATTGACTTCATATTTAAGGTAGTACTAGTGTGACGGTGGCGCCATCGGTTGTCGAGTGGCGAAACTGACGCTCAAAAAAATATAAAAATTTAATAAAACAAGTGTATTATACCTACTATGATTTGAATATCATGAATTGTTGACAGGTTGTTGGTCTAGTGAATTTTCAAATACCATACCACCGTGTGGTGTTGCCATTATAAATTGGGATTCTTAATTTTTCGTTAAAAACAAGGCTTTGCATGGCTATATATCCATTACTAAACGATAAAAAACCTTCTCCTTCTGATACAATATACATGGATAGTTCTAGAACATCATACTAGTTTTTCAAATGAAACTGCAACATTTTAGAGGTACACAAACCAAATATGTGCGATTCTGAGTGATGATCGCCATAAGCCCCGTGTATAAGAACTCAACTTTACAAGCGAATATATTTGTTCACAGACGATGAATGTGTTTCATATTTTAACAGGATGCGTATCACTATCCAATGTTTACGTGCGCCAAATTTCATTCAGATCTGCAAAATAAATAAAAAAATATATCATCACGCCTTCTATCCATTACTGGGTGTGGCACTCTGCCGAAGCAGATCTCGGTAAGTGATATATATTGCGCGTGAAGTGCGGTTACCAGTCGTCAAATCACGGCCTCCAAAGATGTTAGTGGTGGAGGAGCCACAGGGGTAGCGTTTGAAATTATGAAAATTGTTTGTCGCCTGTGGGAATCGAACCAAGGTTCTCCGGATCCACAGACCGACTTCATACCACTGAGCTTGCCACCCCATCAACGTTATTTATTAAAAATGTACGTTTTTGTCTTGCAGTTAAATATTTAATTTTCTTTAAAAATGTTTAATAGTATAAAAGTAAAGTTAATCAAAAGCTAGTAACTTTAAATTGCCTTGTTTATATTTAGTAAGTTTCTAATTTTCTTGAATTGCATCTGGTGCAATAAAACTTGTTTTTCTCTTGCCCTTACGATCCTTTTATTCCTGCAATGTTTTCCATTTTTCCAACTGCATTTCCTTTGTTTGTTTGCAACTGATTCCTGAGTCCTGATTTGCATCCTGCATCCTGTGGGGCTCAAGGATTCCAGACAAATAGAGCAGATCCTGAAGAACATAAGAGTGTTTACTTACGTTGTGCAATCAATACATTCTGCAGACATTGCTTACGTTGCCTTACGTTAATGTTACGGAGAAATGTGGTATGAGAAAGGAAGTTGCTGTTATGCTAGCGCTATGTTTGTGCAGCATGGATTACTGTGTATGATACTTATAAAAACATTTAAAAAAGAAAAGAAAATATGTGAGCTTTGTTTAGATTTGTCGTTATTAAAAATGTACGTTTTTGTCTTGCAGTTAAATATTAATTTTCTTTTCACTCACTTGAATATGATACCATTATTTCAACTTTTTCAATAGTAAAAGAATGTTATTTTAGGAATGTTTACGTTGCCATATTTATAAGAATAAAAATAGCATTTTTATTACAGTTTTTATGGTGATAAAAATAATTTTGTCAATTTGTTTCATTCTGCAAAATTTTCTAAATACGAGTAAGTGCGTAAAAAAAAATTCAATCGGAGTAAAAATACTATTTAGTCTCACGCAACAAATTACTGGGTGTAGTACCGAAGCCTCGGTAAGTGATATATTTATGTGCTTAACGTTCGGTTACCAGCCGTAAAATCAGGGCCCCCAAAGATGTTAGTGAAGGGAGATCCACGGGGTAATTTTAAAATAAAAAATAAATATACCATCACGCCTTTTACCCATTACTGGGTGTGGCACTCTGCCGAAGCAGATCTCGGTAAGTCATATATTTATGCGCGTGAATTGCGGTTAGTAGCCGTCAAATAACGGCCCCCAAAGATGTTAGTGAAAGGAGATCCACAGGAGTAATTTTAAAATAAAAAATAAATAAATATATCATCACGCCTTTTATCCATTACTGGGTGTGGCACTCTGCCGAAGCATATCTCGGTAAGTGATACATTTATGCGCTTAACTTTCGGTTACCAGCCGTAAAATCACGGCCTCCAAAGATGTTAGTGAAGGGAGATCCACAGGGGTAATTTTAATGTGGTGAAAATGTTTGTCAGCTGTGGGAATCGAACCAGAGTTCTCAGGATTCACAAGCAGACTCGGTACCACTGAGCCACCTACCCTGTTTCAGTAATCCTTAAAATTTAAGTGAACGCGGTGCAATTTGATGAATCCTTGAATTCATATTTTTTACAATTTCTAAATAGCATCCGACTAGTTTTCCTCCAGTGCCTTTGCGACCCCTCCCCCAGGGGGTCGCAACCCACACTTTGAAAACCAGTGAGCTACTGTAACTGGGATTAAATTCCTGTTATGCAAAGTACCAAATAAAAACAGGCAATCGTAGCCCAGTGGATAAAAGCGAAGTAAAACTTGTGTTTCTTAATTAGCAAGCAAGAGGTTGTTCGTTCAAATCTCACTGACTTCTACTTATATCTAAAAAATACGATTGTATCCGAGTGGTTCGGGTTCCACTATAAGCTGTAGGTCCCCTTTACTGTAATTGGGCTTAAGTTTCTGTTGTGCAGAGTAACAAATAAATTATATAAATGTTTAAATTCTCTTTGCAATATGCTACCTTCAACTTCAGTTGTTGAAGTTCAACCTGAAGAATATCTCACGTAACTTTTCATTTAATTGCCCAGTAAAAAAAAAACCTCTTGTAGTTCTCGTAGTTCACTAGGAAACGAAGCAGACAACATGACTATGACTCAAATAATAATATATCTTCAGATGATGATTGTAATCTGCGCGGTAAGAAACCGGTTCTTGATGTTGTTCCAAGTGGTTCGTAGTAGCTTGAGGTGTTGTTCTAGTGCAGTTCTTCAGTTCCTGATGAAGAGAGACTCATAAGAGTAAATGCAGAATAAAGATATGCAGAACTAAGTTTTATAATATTTTAATTTGTATTTTTTAAGTCAATACTTAATAATTAATAAAGTCAAATTGAGTTATAAAGGAAAAAATTGGGATTCTGACAGGATTTAAACCTGGGATCTATGAACTTCGGTCATTTGTGTTAAACCAACTACGGTAAAGGCCGCCCTGGGTTCAAATCTGATTTTATTACAATTTTTATGTCTTATTTTGTTATGGGATGGCTAGCACAGTGGTATGAAGTCGGCCTGTGGATCCTGAGGTCCCTGGTTCGATTCCCACAGGCGACAAATTTTCATAATTTGAAAAAAGCTATCCCTGTGGCTCCTCCACCACTAACATGTTTGGGGGCCGTGATTTGACGACTGGTAACCGCACTTCACGCGCAAAATATATCACTTACCGAGATCTGCTTTAGCAGAGTGCCACACCCAGTAATGGGTAGAAGGCGTGATGATATATTTATTTATTTTATTTATTTATTTTTTAATTTGTATTTTTAAAATAAATACACAGTAATTAATGAAGTCAATTTGAGTTATAAAGGAAAAAATTGGGATTCTGACAGGATTTGAATCTGGGACCTATGAACCTCGGTCATTTGTGTTAAACCAACTACGGTAAAGGCCGCCCTGGGTTCAAATCTGATTTTATTACAATTTGTATGTCTTATTTTGTTATATATCATAGGCAGCATCGATGTGTTTATCATAGTATTTTTCAAAATGTTCAGTAATTGGCTGTCCTGTATATTTTAGAGTAAAAGTATAAGAATAAAAAATTGTTTAAAATTAAATTTTGTGTTTAAAAAGTTTAAATTTGTTACATTAGCATGTATGTAGTACTAGATATTTGAATAATAAAATGTGACATTTAACAGCTAAACCTGAATTTTGGATTAGTCAAATTAAGGTGGTTCTATCATGACAGTCTCATACAAAAGTATAGGTAACCTAAAAAGTTTATAAAAATAATTATTACATTTTTGTATGGTATAGGTTATTAACAGAATTAACATTTCGCTGCAAATATCGTATAATTAACAATAACATTGAATATGTTAAATAAAACTATTTAACTAGTTTATGAAATTCAGTAACATAACAAAATTTTTGGATGTGAATGTTTCATGCCAACCAATAGCAGTGTAAGATTTTACACAGCAAAAGCTATGACAACAAGGCGAGAACTACAAGCAACATGATATTACCAGTCGGTACGAAACGTAACTGTATTATCGATACATTGACAGTTCATAAGAAAAATGAGAAAAATGCACCAAAGCAATTATTATCAACTGTAACAACAAATAAATAAATATAAAATGCTGTAATATTTTTTTTTGTATTAAAATTAATATATTTTACTGATCGAAATAATAACTTTCATAGTTCTTGCTTTGTCATTCGTACGACCATCTCTGTCTACGCCTGCGACCATCTCTGTTTACGCGTGCGACCATCTCTGTCTACCCGTGCAACGTTGCCAAGCATTTCTGACAGTTTAATTGAAAATAATAGAATATCCAACTTTCATCGCCAAATTCTTTGAAACTAATCCGGTAAGGCATGGATTTTTTAATTCTCATACCTTTATCTTTACATGATGTACAGTGTGTTAGTTTTTTGTTAAAAAATAACTACAATATATGAATTTATTACGCAGTAAGCTGCCTCGTGAGGTACAGTTCCTATAACGCCAATGCATTTTTGGTCGACTTTAACTTTACATTACTCAGCTCAACAATGGTAAACTTAAAAAAAAAATTGCATACTAGTGCAGAAACACATGAAAAATAACATATTTCCATTTCATTAAAATCCGGGTTAAATGCTTCCATGATAGTACCACCTTAAGCTAAACCATATTCCTAAAAATAGTTTAAATACATTTTAATATTATCTTTTTACCACTTTATTTCCCGAAATTGATTTGGAAAAACTTTCTAAAATTGGACTAGAATAAAATTAGCAAAGTTCAAGATTAGCTAAAACTTTTTTGAAAATCTGGTTGCTAGTGTTTTGAAAACAAATTAGAAATATTCTGATAAATATAAAGTAATTTGCAGTAAACCCTCTAAACGTTCCTTTATAGTTTAGTCGTCATCTCTGCAGGGTATTGCCACCTACTGGCAAATCTCTTCTACAATCACCATGAGCAACATTATTCTCAATAAACATAACAAAATATCGATTATCTCTAGTATTTCGCATGCAAATATCATCTCATTTTTCGACGCCGTCAACCAACTGATGGTGAAATTTCGTGGTATGTTGACTGACCCATGGAATCCGGACCAAGGGCGTTGGTACGTCACGCTACATGTACATGGTTTGAATCCCACACAGTATGAACAGTAAATTTGGGGATTTACACACAGTATAGCATCTATTACATGAAGTTGCAATAATATTGTGATAGGAAGGTTGAATAGAGAAACTTGTTTTTGTTGCCTAGATTTGGTTTAGCGGACGATTGTTGAATACTGAGTAGTTTTGGTTGGGTTGTTCTCACATTTTTAATCATTTCTCAACATTAAAAATAAATAGATTAGGGTCGTTGATTTCCACCGAAGTTCGAATTTCGGAACTTTCGAACATTCGAATGTTTTGAACTTCGTCAGAAAAACTTCAAAGCTTCGAATTTTCGAATTTTTTGAAGCTTCGAATTTACGAATTTTCGAATTTTTCAAAGCTTCGAATTCTCGAATCTTGTGTCTCTAAATTAACGCCATCTGTTGTTTCCAAATATGCTCACGCATAATTCGCGAAAAGTCGGCCATGAATTAAATAATACACTCGGCGAAGTATCCTGCAAAAACTCTGCAAGTTTATGCGTCTTAATTAAGACATATATTCTCTTACCGCCCATCTAAATGCTACAGGCTTTTAGTAAAACGTTTTAAAATGGGAATAAAAATGATATAAAAACGTCTTAATTAAAATGTTTTTGACAGTGTAGCGAAATTTTAAGTCTAAATTGAATTAATTTGGCAAGTAATAATAATTACTTATTATTGCAGCTCAACAACAAATAATAGTTATTTTTATAACAAGTGCCGAAAAAGGCTCGTTACGTGCAAGTGCAGAAATCTGCACGAGCATGTAACCTTTTTCGGCACGTATTATAAACAACATTTTTCCTACAACTGTGCGATTTAGTAAATCACTAAAATATTATTAAAATTTATAAAATTTATAAAATTTTTATGATATCGTATTACATGAGAACGGTGTTTGATTGCTTGCACATTGTTCTACGTTATTTAAAAATATTTCACTAACGTCAAAATAATTTCTTCAAAATCATCTTCTTTATCATTAACACCTCCAAAGATAATTGAAGCTCCGGATCATACTATGTTGGATCTATTTTCGACAATGACAATCAACCTGCTGCTGGTACTTCTGAAGCTTCCGAAATTGTTACCAATAATATCACTGGTAATAATATGAACAGGTACGGAAGAAATCAATGTTTCTTTAGACACAAAAGTTTCCACTTTACATTATGTCAATATAAGCAACTGTAACAACTGTATTAATAATATACACAAACAATAAATATGAAGTATTTCACTTACTCTTTAAATTAAACCATTTATCGATATATTTTACTTTGTTCGGTTCTTTTTATTAATTGTCTACAGATTAGATATACTGCAAATTAAGGTTACGTTTATAAACGTCAAAATATACTACTGCATATTTACTAGCGCTGGTTCACCGTATCTTCTTCTTCCATAAGCGTCTGTGGTCAAAATATGAATTCCGCGCTCGGCGCGAAATTTAAATCGCTGTCAAAACAATATTCTTTTGACAGTTACGTAATGAAGCACTTTCCGCACTAGTGTTTCTTTGCTTTCGGAAACGCACTTGGTCTGCATTCATCTACTTTCCATACGTAACCAAGGCAATTATAGTTACGTAATAACAAAGAAATCGCGCAGTTGTAGGAAAATATATTTATTTAGTAGTACAGACATTAAACTAAAATCCACTTACACATCACAGTGCAACACGCAACGGAATAATTACATTGTTTTCGATTTCTACTTCCTACGATACATTAGCATACCTTCATAACATGAACAGTATACAAACCAACCCACCACGTGTGATTATGAAAGTGTGTGTATTGCGATGATTGTAGTAGTGGATAAATATACGAGTAGTACTTCATTCATGATGAATGAACGACACAATTCAACATAAAAGGTGCCCAGAATGCATACTTCAACTTGGAGCGAAGCATGCTATTTTCTCATTCGGTATCTGATAGTAAATGTCTTTAGTAAGGGTAGTAAAAGTTATATTTTATCTTTTGAAGTGAGTGATTGAGGACCTTTCTTGTTTTAAGTGGTAAATCCTTATCATTTATATTATAATGATACAAGATATATATGGGATGGCTAGCTCAGTGGTATGAAGTCGGCCTGTGGATCCTGAGGTCTCTGGTTCGATTCCCACAGGCGACAAATTTTCATAATTTGAAAAAGCTACCCCTGTGGCTCCTCCACCACTAACATGTTTGGGGGCCGTGATTTGACGACTGGTAACCGCATTTCACGCGCAAAAATATATCACTTACCGAGATCTGCTTCAGCAGAGTGCCACACCCAGTAATGGGTAGAAGGCGTGATGATATATTTATTTATTTATATTTAAGATATAATCGTGCAATTTTAATTATTATGATACTCTGCATAATAGGAACTTAATCCCAGTTACAGTAGCTTGGAATCCGAACTACGCAGACGCAATCGAATTTTATGGATCTCATGATACGAGGGCAGGGTGAAAAGTCCCTGAAAAATGAAACAAGAAATGATTTATTTGGCCAAAACATATTTTATTCCTCAACATAATCTCCTTGTAGCTCGATACACTTCGTCCAACGTTTTTCTAATTTTTCGATCCCTTCCAAATAATACGATGACCTCATCGTTGGAGCCAAATCTCTTTCCGCCGAACCATTTCTTGAAGTTTGGAAATAGATAAAAATCGCAGGGGGTCAAATCTGAAGAATATGGTGGATGACGAATCAATTCGTAGCGCAATTCATGCAATTTTGCCATTGCGACTGCGGACCTGTGCGCCTGTGCGTTGTCCAAAATGCGGCACCCATCTGGCAGATAGCTTTCTCATATCCGAAAATTTATGCAAAATGTTCCGTACCCGTTCGGTTGAGATGCTCATAGTCTCAACAAGCTCGTGCACTTTAACTCGCCGATCGTCCAATATCATACCAAGGATTTTATCGACGATTTCTGGCGTTGTAACCTCAATTGGACGACCAGAACGTTCGGCGTCCTTTGTGGTCATACTACCACAACGAAAATCAGTAAACCACTTGTGAATCGTTCCAATCGATGGTGAGGAGTCCCCATAATGTTTAACAAGCGATGCCTTGGTTTGCGTAATGTTTTTTCCACGCAAGAAATAATGTTTAATCAAGACGCGAAATTCACTTTTTTCCATGTTTTCAAAAATCTTCAAGGTTGCTTGCTTTCGATGGGTGTCAAAACAGAACTGAATGATATATCAGTCTGAAAATTTTAATGCGTTCTACTTAAAGATGGTACATCACAAATATCACATGAGATTTGCGATTGTGGCGTCATTTGTTTTATTTTTCAGGGACTTTTCACCCTGCCCTCGTATATGTGTCATAGGCATAAGATTGCATGTATCACCTTACAGTAGACAGTTTAAACTTTTTCTCCCTTGAAAATTCGTCCAAATGAGCTAAAAATTTGCCATTTTATGATGATTTTAAAATAGGAAAAATTTCACAAATTTCAAGAGTTTCGTTTTCTTTTTGTCACCAGTGTATAATTAGAAATACGACGAAGGAAACTAACAGTCCTTCAAGAGTATAAACTAGGAATAATTAAGTTCTAAATTCCAAAGCATTTAACCGCAACTCTGTCTTAAAACATCAGTCGGGGTGCGCATTGCGAGCCCATAGATTTGCACCAACCCTCCATGCAAAGGAAATGAGTATTTGTGTAGTAGGAAAATAAGACTCATTCTCCAAACGCTTTCAGAACGACGTCTGGCAGAATTGAAGACTTCTACGTTTACAATTTCAAAGCAATTCACGTATTTCTCCACTGAACTGGGCGCAGTTGTGCCAGAGTTTTTAATGTAATCGCTTTCAAAGTTTGTTTCTTCGGTTAACTTTGAATAGAATAAAATTACTTTTGAAGAATCGGAGTTTGTGACAATTTTAACAACAATTGCAGAAGAGGAATTGTTTAATCACTTGGACTTTTTTCAGTTCTTTTAAATTAATCGGGGTATTCTGTACAAATCCATACCTTTTGTAGATTCGTAAATCTGTGTATGATGAACAAAATCGCAATGAAATTTATGACTTCAAGAAATATTTTCTATTTGTCAACAAATATTGATGTGATTTTGTTCATTATTTACAGATTTACGGATTTATAAACTTGCAGTTTTATTAAAGGAAACCACCATTGGACAGAGAAGGATTCTATAAAATAAAATAGTTATTACCACGAGGCGCAAAGCGCCGAGGGCATATTATCGTGCTCAGGGTCAGAAACGCTAATTTCACTCGTGGTACATACAATATTTTATGCACAACAAAATAACATTTAATTATATGTTCAAAAGATTAAAATATGTACATAGGTTATATGTCAAAATGACATTTTGCAGAATCAAGTATTCACAATAAACAAAAATTGTCTTTTTATTTATTATATGCATAGGAATTATTTCTTTTTGAACCACAGGAAGTGTTTAAGCCAGTGGCGTACGTAGAACTTTTACCGCCCAGGGCGGTAGCCAATTTGCCGCCCTTTCTAAGTCCATCAAATGGTGGTTTTTATAAATTAGAAAAATAAATATATCATCACGACTTTTACCCATTACAGGGTGTGGCACTCTGCCGAAGAAGATCTCGGTAAGTGATATATTTATGTATGTGAAGTGCGGTTACCAGCCGTTAAATCAGATTTATATGTCAAAATAATATTTTGCAAAATAAAGTATACAAAAGGGCCAAAAAGAAGTGATTAAGCTCGTTTTTAAGGGCTAATACACATGAATTTCGACCCGGTTTTACAAAATAGTTATTTATGTACCAAGGGTGAAAACAAGCGTTTCTGCCTGTGGTATATTATTAGCACGAGGCGCAAAGCACCGGGGGCTATGCTTAGGGTCGAAACGCTAATTTCACCCGTGATACATTCAATATTTTATTCACAACAAAATAACATTTAAGTATATGTTCAAAAGATTAAAATATGTACATAGGTTATATGTCAAAATGACATTTTGCAGAATCAAGTTTTCACAATAAACAAAAATTGTCATTTATGTATCCTTAGGAATAATTTTTTTATGACCCTAGGGCCAAAAAGAAGTGTTTAAACCCTCTTTTTGAGGCTAAAACAGATTAAATTCCGGTCCAGTTGTGCATAATAGTTATTTCTGTATCAATTCGGAGATCCCGACTTTGAATCCCAATCAAATTAAATATGTAATTAAAATAAAATAAATAAATATATCATCACGCCTTTTACCCATTACTGAATGTGGCACTCTGCCGAAGCAGATCCCGGTAAGTGATATATTTTGCGCGTGAAGTGCGGTTTCTAGCCGTCAAATCACGGCCCCCAAAGATGTTAGTAGTGGGAGAGCCACAAGGGTAGTTTTTTAAATGGTGAAAATTGTGTGTCGATTCTGGGAATCGAACCAGGGTTCTTAGGATCCACAGGCCGACTTCATACCACAGAGCTATCCAGGCCATAATTGAAATTAAATAAATAAATATATCATCACACCTTCTACCCATAACTAGGTGTGGCACTCAGCTGAAGCAGATCCCGGTAAGTGATATATTTTGCGCATGAAGTGCGGTTTCTAGCCGTCAAATCACGGCCCCCAAAGATGTTAGTGGTGGGGGAGCCACAAGGGTAGTTTTTTAAATGGTGAAAATTGTTTGTCGATTCTGGGAATCGAACCAGGGTTCTCAGGATTCACAGGCCGACTTGATACCACTGAGCTAGCTACCCCATAAAAATATATTATATAATTATGGGCCATGAACAATTTTCACCACATTAAAATTACCTGTGGCTTCCCTTCCACTAACAACTTCGGGGGCCCTGATTCGACGGCTGGTAACCGCATTTCACGCGCATAAAATATATCACTCACCGAGATCTGTTCCGGCAGAGTGCCACACCCAGTAATGAGTAAAAGGCGTGATGATATATTTATTTTATTTGTATTTTACCCATATTTTAATTCTAATTAATATACGTGTCAATAACTCAAGTGCAACTTACGATAAACCCGTGTTCGATTCCCGTGTATCCTTTCGCTTCATTATCATTTTTATTTCTTATAAAATTTACTGTATTATTGAACTATGTAGGTACCCCGGCACTGAATTTAAAATACATATTTCGCTATTAAATGTTGAACGATATTTTTCAAGTTTAATTAAAGAACGATGCTGGAACTTGTCGGTGCAATAAAATCTTGAAATTGTCGGTCAGTTGCTGCAGTACTGTTGAACTGTGAACAAGTATTGATATCTTGTGTTTTTCTGTGTAATGTGCTTGTGGTAGTGCCTCTGTTCAATGGAATTTTCGATAAATTTGGAGAAAAATAAAGGTATTTATAATATTTACTTGTTAATTAGTCATTATCAGAGCTGGGCAGTAGCTAGCTACCTTTGTAGCTTAGCTACAGTTACCTTAGCTGTAGCTGTAGCTTAGCTAACTGTGAAAATATATAGCTGTAGTTTGTAGCTAGCTACTTTTGTAGCTTAGCTACTAGCTTAGCTACATTTACCTTAGCTGTAGCTGTAGCTTAGCTAACTGTGAAAAAATATAGCTGTAGCTTGTAGCTAGTTACTTTTTTTTCTATTAGCTTAAAAATAACAACTGAAGCTACTTTTAAAGCTACTTTTTGTAGCTTAAAGCTACTTTTTAAGCAGAAGGTCAACAAAGTACGCATGCGTACAAGCTAAACCCACACATAATAATTATTTGTTGCCGGTTCTAACTGGCTCTAATACGCAAAAATACACAGTAGGTGCCAGATGGTATTTGCTATTTTTTATATTTATGTATATAATAGTAAATTAAGGTAGTACTAGTGTGACGGTGGCGCCATCGGTTGTCGAGTGGCGAAACTGACGCTCAAAAAAATACAAAAATTGAATAAAATGAGTATCATGAATTGTTAACAGGTTGATGGTCTAGTGAATTTTCAAATACCATACCACCGTGTGGTGTTGCCATTATAAATTGGGATTCTTAATTTTTCCATTACTAAACGATAAAAAACTTTCTCCTTCTGATACAATATACATGGATAGTTCTAGAACATCATACTAGTTTTTCAAATGAAACTGCAAAATTTTAGAGGTACACAAACCAAATATGTGCGATTCTGAGTGATGATCGCCATAAGCCCCGTGTATAAAAACTCAACTTTACAAGCGAATATATTTGTTCACAGACGATGAATGTGTTTCATATTTTAACTGGATGTGTATGACTATCCAATGTTTAGGTGCGCCAAATTTCATTCAGATCTGCAATTTTTTTTTCACGCTAGTACTACCTTAACATTCATTATAACAAAAGACTGATCATATGACAATGGCAAATTTAATTATTTCACAATAATTTAAAAAAGTAGCTTTAAAATTTAACAGCTACTTTAACGAAATCTTTTAGCTGTAGCTTAGCTATATTTTACAAAATATAGCTTATAGCTGTAGCTTAGCTACTATTTTAAAGAAGCAAATACATAAATATTGTCTGTGATGTATAAACCCACAAATCTACAAAACAAATGCAGTCAGTTATCGTCCTTTAAGAAGGTGTGAAAAACCAAAGACGTCTTGGCTTATTTTTGTCTGGTCTCTTCGGATTTTCCGGATTGTGTATGTCAGGATTGGTGGATTCTTTTACTTCCTTTTTGTGCTGAATGCCAGCGATGCTCTTTCCGGTCTCGTGTCAGGTCGAAGGTTTTTGTCGGCACGTTCTGCTGACCAAGAGCTAACAAATTTGCAGAGATTATTTCGAACTAAAATTGTAGAAGTGTGGACAGAAGGATGAGAGAATTAATTGTGTTTGAGTTTGAAATTAAATTTGGGGTACTAATAACGGAATATCTCTGGGGGCCATGATTTGACGCCTGGTAATCGCACCTCACGCGCAAAAATATATCACCGAGATTTGCTTCAGCAGAGTGCAGCATGCAAAATTAATTTCTTGTATTAGACGCAGAATTTTATTCCCTAAAACTTTTATTTGAAACTTTTTTGGTCAAAATAATTAGGGAAGCAGGAAATTACAAAATTGTGATTTTACATGTTAAATCCCTATGTTCGAGAGTTGCGTTCACCACCCTATATATATATATATTTATTTATTCGGGATTTCATCATTTAATTCCTCATATATTTTTACAAAATTATGCATATTTTAAGTTTCAATATATATTTTGTAATCGCAAAAATGTCAGTCAATGACAATGCCATTTTTTTGGTTGAACCAATTTAAAAAAAGAAAAATTTTAAAATATGGTTCCATATCACTCAAACTACGAGAAATCGAATCCCGTTGAGCGCATCTTCATATCTTTTTCAGTTGTTAAATACAGCGATTTTTGACTTTGTTAAAAGCTCAACTTTGAAGGCCCACATCTCAAAAACTAAACGAGATATTGAAATGCGGTTTGAACGAGTGTATTTCTCGTGCTGTAATTAACTTATACTCAAACTTTGAAAATTTTGAAAATTTTACCACTTTCCTCAAAATTTTCATTTCTCAATATTTCAAAAAAATTAAGAGATAATGAAAATCTGTAAAAACCAGTGAATTCCTCTCGTAAAAGTACATAGGTATGAAAAATTTCAGGCAAAAATTCGCACAGATAAAGTTTTTATTACAAAAAATTATTTCTTAAGGGGTACCCCTTAAGAATTTTATGAATTTAGGCCATTTTTAGTTTTTTTGCTCTAAAATTTTTATCCGTGGAGCAAACATTCTGAAAATTTACATACTTATGTACTTTTACAAGAGGAATTCATTGGTTTTCGCAGATTTTCATTATCTGGTCAAGATTTTAAAATATGAGGAATAGAAATCCACAACACCGTACTGCCGAACAAATGACTTCATATCCTAGCCAAGTCATTCACCCAAGTACCAAAACCTAGCAAAACACCTAAACAAAGCCATCATCTCTTATCACCATTAGACAAAGACACCTATATCCTCGACAGAGAGTAACAGAGAGACAGAGAAACACATACTGTAAGAGAAACATCAACAGATTCCATTGTCAAGATAGGAAAACAACTCACACAAATAAAGATATAATGCGATGTTGTAGTAAGATACTTCGTGGACTGACTGTCCTTTCCGTTTTGTCAGTGATACCAACCTTGTTTACTGGGTTGGTTAGCTGCTATCTCGGTGTGTGGCAACCCTGAGAGATTTACAACTGATTTACTGGGGGGTAGATTGTGGAATGTAGCCTAATGGGGATATTTCATTTTTAGTTGACTGAATAGGTGAAGTATTGCAATGGGGGATTCAAGTGGTAGAGCTTTTTAATATATATTTATTAAAATAAATTCTTGACCGTACATCATATTTAATACAATATAAAACCATACCATAAATAATATCTTTATTGCTGAAATATGAAAGTTAAAGTTGAATAATTCGAAACGCTCATTTAAATTTCGCACTGTCATATTGCAATTACGTAGTTGCATTAAGCCAATCACAGAAATTTGTCTGAAACGTTTGTCGGTGCTCAATTTTACTGAGAAGAAGACGAAGAAGAAATAAGCATTCAGCATTCTACGATTCTACCAATGACGTATAATACTAGACGAATTATGCCGTATTCAAGTCAATGCAATGTTCTGAAGCAGAAAGAGATGGAATAACTTTTGGGTCCGCCGGGTGCGCGGCAAGGAGCGAGTACACTTTGATGTTATGCAAGTTGCTCTTTACCCGCCTCACCAACCAGTTATTCTATTCCTTTCTGCTTCACAACAAATTCCGTTGTTATCCGTCTAGTTATGTTTTGTCTGAGGATTCTACTGACGACATACGTTACGTGAAGTTACGTGTTATTTATCTCTGTCTTATCTGTCTCTCTTTAAGCTAAGCTGCAACTACGTCACATTCGTTTGTTTCGAAAGTTTAAATATTTTTATCATGCTTAATACAAGTTTAAAATAAAAATAAAAATTTTGGGTATAATAATTTTATTACGAAGATTAATATATAAAAAATTCAAAAAAGTCTTGAAAGGCCCATTATTTTTGTACGGAATGCGTAATATTTCTAATATTTTTATTTATATAATCAACACAATATTCTGTTCTTCACTAGGGAAGTTTTATTATACTAGATGTACATCCGCTGAGTGAAGTAAAATTCAACTATAGGCAGTGGCGTACCTAGAACTTTTGCCGCCCAGAGCGGTCTCCAATTTGCCGCCTTTTCTAGGTCAATCAAATGGTGATTTTTATAAATTAAAAAAATAAATATATCATCACGACTTTTACCCATTACTGAGTGTGGCACTCTGCCGAAGCAGATCTCGGTAAATGATATATTTATGTACGTGAAGTACGGTTACCAGCCGTCAAATCACGGCCCCCAAAGATATTAGTAGTGGGGGAGCCACAGGGGTAATTTTAATTTGGTGAAAATTGCTTGTCGGTTGTGGGAATCGAACCGGGGTCCTCAGGATCCACAGATCAACTTGAAATCACTGAGCCATTACCCCATTATATTAAATAAATAAATAAATAAATATATCATCACGCCTTCTACCCATTACTGTGTGTGGCACTCTACCGAAGCAGATCTCGGTAAGTGATATATTTTGCGCGTGAAGTGCGGTTACCAGTCGTCAAATCACGGCCCCCAAAGAAGTTAGTGGTGGAGAAGCCACAGGGTGGTAATTTTAAAATAAATAAATAAATATATCATCACGCCTTCTACCCATTACTGTGTGTGGCACTCTACCGAAGCAGATCTCGGTAAGTGATATATTTTGCGCGTGAAGTGCGGTTACCAGTCGTCAAATCACGGCCTCCAAAGATGTTAGTGGTGCAGGAGCCACAGGGGCAGTTTTTGCAATTATGAAACTTGTTTATCGCCTGTGGGAATCGAACCAGTGTTCTCAGGATCCACAGGCCGACTTCATACCACTGAGCTAGCCACTTCATTAAATTAATAAATATAAATAAATAATTATAATTGAGATAAACCGCACCCGCCGCCCTTCCCTTAGGTACGCCACTGACTATAGGTTCCATCTAAAAGTAAATAAAATTAAAGTAGTATGAATCACTATCGTTCCGCTTAAGTATTCTTTAATGTCATGTGATTAGCTCATGTTACAATTTCGTCCCACAATAAAATGTAAGCTACTAAGCAACAGAATAAACAAAAACCTATTAAAATAAACAATGCCATAAAATTTATTCTCCTTTGAATATTAATAACCAATAATATCCATTCCAATATTGTTTTTATTTAAATTTAATTACAGCGTATTGGAAAATTTAAAACATGGCGTCATTTTTTACAGTAGCCAAAAAACTAGTTTCATATTATAATTATAGTATTTGAACCCGTTTATCAATACTTTAATTAATATATTATCTTATTTCGTACGCAATAAATTTAAATAAATAACATGTTATCGATTTCAAGGACTGTGATTTCGTCATTGGAAAGGTTTTGAAGAACAATGTTACTTCGAAGTTGACTATGACTACGGTTTTGTTTATTTAGTTTGTTGTTTATTTGTTTGTTGTGTCCCTTGAGTGTCGTCTTTTCTTGTTTCTGTTGTGCTTTTGTTTCGATGTTCACGCCTGCTGTTTTTTTTTTACTTTGTAGTCAATTTTGGATCTAGTAAGCAATTTTTTCTTTAGAAAGCTGAATTTATAATTAAAATATTTGCAGCAAATGTCCTTATGGTTTGTCTATTTTGTGTGTTCGAAGTAATAATAATTTGTGGGGTAATGGCTCAGTGGTATCAAGTCGGCATGTGGATCCAAAGAACTCTGGTTCGATCCCCACAGCCGACAAAACATTTTCACCAATTTAAATTACTCCTGTGGCTCCCCCACTACTAACATATTTGGGGGGAGGGCGTAATTTGACGCCTGGTAACCTCACTTCACGCGCGTAAATATATCACATACTGAGATCTGCTTCGGCAGAGTGCCACACCCAGTAATGGGTAAAAGGCGTGATGATATATTTAATTAATTAATAATCCTAATTTTGAAATATGATAAATTTCAGGAAATGAAGCCATTTATAAACCAATTTTTGGCTAATAGTTCTTAAATACGATATGTAGAACAATATTAAAAGAAAATTTTTGTAGGTTATGTATAACCAATTTTTTTTTATTCCTGCTGAAATCTTTGACGCGCTATATCTTGAGAACTACAAAAGATATTTAAATTTGTCGTAATATGTTTATACTAACAAAATTAAATTGAGTACAAAATTTTCAGTCAATCGCCAGTAAAATTAGTTTGAAAATTTCCTGCTGAACATTTTTGATTACTCATATCTCTAAACCTATAACAGATATGTGAAATTTGTTTTTAGTTTTGGATTTAATGTTATTAACTTTATATTTTGGTATAAGATCATTAAATTTATTACACTAATTTTTACTGTTTGGCAATATATACCAATATACTAAAATATATTTGAAAAACAGGGATCGGTTTCCACAACCGACATTATAATTACCCCTGTGGCTCTCCCTCTACTAACATCTTTGAGAGCCGTGATTTGACGGCTAGTAACAGCACTTACCGAGATCTGCTACGGTGGAATGCCACATCCAGTAATGGGTAAAAAGCGTAATGATATATTTATTATTTTATTTATGGGATTGGTAGCTTAATGAATTTGAGAACCCTGGTTCGATTCCCACCGCCAGCAAACAATTTTCACCATTTTAAAATTACCCCTGTAGCTCCCTCTCCACTAACATCTTTGGGGGCCATTCACACGCATAAATATATCACTTAGTGAGATCTGCTGAGTGCCACACCCAGTAATGGATAAAAGGCGTGATGATATATTTATGTATTTATTTTATATTAATTATTATTTTATGGGGTAGCTAACTCAGTGGTATCAAGTCGGCCTGTTGATACTGAGAATCCTGGTTTGATTCCCACAGGCGACAAACAATTTTCACCATTTTAAAATGACCCCTGTAGCTCCCTCGCCACTAACATCTTTGGGGGCCATGATTTGACGGCTGGTAACCGCACTTCACGCGCATAAATATATCACTTACCGAGATCTGCTTCGGCAGAGTGCCACACCCAGTAATGGATAAAAGGCGTGATGATATATTTATGTATTTATTTTATATTAATTATTATTTTATGGGGTAGCTAACTCAGTGGTATCAAGTCGGCCTCTGGATCCTGAGAATCCTGGTTTGATTCCCACAGGCGACAAACAATTTTCACCATTTTAAAATGACCCCTGTAGCTCCCTCGCCACTAACATCTTTGGGGGCCATGATTTGACGGCTGGTAACCGCACTTCACGCGCATAAATATATCACTTACCGAGATCTGCTTCGGCAGAGTGCCACACCCAGTAATGGATAAAAGGCGTGATGATATATTTATGTATTTATTTTATATTAATTATTATTTTATGGGGTAGCTAACTCAGTGGTATCAAATCGGCCTGTTGATACTGAGAATCCTGGTTTGATTCCCACAGGCGACAAACAATTTTCACCATTTTAAAATGACCCCTGTAGCTCCCTCGCCACTAACATCTTTGGGGGCCATGATTTGACGGCTGGTAACCACACTTCACGCGCATAAATATATCACTTACCGAGATCTGCTTCGGCAGAGTGCCACACCCAGTAATAGATAAAAGTCGTGATGATATATTTATTTTATATTAATTATTAACGATAAAGCTATAAAGTCATTTGTTTTATAACCTCAAAATTAAACATAGAAATTATCCTTTGTCCTAGGACCGTTAACAAATCCGCTTAAACTATAAAGCGATTGTTTAAATGACCAACTGACTGTATAATTCCTGCAGAAGTATTCACAACACCTCATATCAAATTCAAACAAAAAGTACTTATGCAAATTTAGCTTCGCGTATGTGTTAGTTGTGTTGGTATCACTGACGCAAACAATTGGTAGTTATGAGGGACGTGCAAGGAATAACTTTAGTCGTGCAGTTCATTTTAGTGTTAGCATCAACTTTGTTTATCTTTGCTTTGTAAATGTGCAAAAGAATATATAAAAATAATTGGTGTCAAATGTTTGTAAATGGGAACTGTGAACAAAATTTATATCTACCGGGTGTATAAATGAAATATGTAATATAGGAAATATAATGGTATTTTTTTAAATATGTTAATTGCCGCATACCTAATTAAATTAGACCAAAAGTGTAACTACTACTATTTATACTTTTGTTTTAATTAAATTAGGGATGCAACAATCATCATATTAAAAAATATTATTGTAATTTCGGTTACATATTTACATTCTTCTTCCGGTATATGGTTATTACTTATGAGGGTGGTTCGATTGCCATAGCCGACAAACTATTTTAACTAAGGTGGTTGATTTTACGAATATTCGAGACTTCGACTGTTCGGATTTATTGAATCTTCGAATTTAGATTCGAACTTTCGAATTTTTGAATATTCCGAATTTACGAATTTTGGAATATTCCAAATTTACGAATTTTGGAATTATTCGAATTGTGAATCTGGGTCCTAACGTGAACATGGCATGTTGATATGAATTATTTTCAGAATAAACTCATGTGCAGAGTTTTGTATTAATTCGTAAGTAATTATTATTAATTAATATTATTTGTAACATGAATTCAATTTAGACTTAAAAACCTTACATAAACTTTTTTGCCAGTTACATAAAAAATTAGTTCGCGAAATTAATTGTCAGCCTTCAAAGCTTGATACAACCAATTAATTATTCCTAACTATAAAATTACGTGACATCTAAATTGTACAAAGTGGTATAATTTCGCCACCACACTAATTAATTCATTTTCCGCAATTAAAAGATAATTAATTTGGGCAGAATGATGGCATCATTGTGGTCTTTGATGGCTACTTCATCAGCGAACTTTACGACTATTACAGGAGCCGTTTACCAGAGGTGAAATTTCATCAAATATATTTATAGTTCTCATAAAATTTGTCATGAATATACTTGTTGGTAAAATGGTGACATTAATAGCCTGCTTATGGAAATAACGTCATAAGTTTAATTTATTCTGTGTTTATACATATCATTATAGATGAACGCACTAAAACCGATTGTTCATATTGTTTTAGATTTTTAAATTCAAAGGTTATTAATATGAGAAATATGTCCTTTACTATTGCTTCATTAATTACTTTACAGGAAAATATAAATAAGATTAAATAAATATATCATCACGCCTTTTATCTATTACTGAGTGTGGCACTCTGCCGAAGCAGATCTCAGTAAGTGATATATTTGTGCGCGTGAAATGCGGTTACCGGCCGGTAAATTACGTCTCCCAAAGAAGTTAGCGATGGGAGAGCCACAGGGGTAATTTTAAATTGGTGAAAATGTTTTGTCGGCTGTGGGAATTGAACCAGGGTTTTCAGGATCCACACAAATTAATTAACACAATTTATTTGACTTATAATGGAGTAATGGCACAGTAGTATAGAATCGGCCTGAGGAGCTTAAGAACCTTGGTTCGATCCCCACAGTCGACAAACATTTTCACCAATATATAATTACCCCTGTGGCTCTCCCACCACTAACATCTTTGGGGGCCGTGATTATACACAATACATAATAATCACTGTTTAACAAATTAAAAAGCTTGCGAAAACGTACCATTAAAACACACTGTGTTTTAAAGTTGCTAAGCAACAACAATAGTTATTTATGCAACTTGTGCTAAAAGTGTCACTTTATTGCACGAGTGGGAAACTTATAACACGAGCTCAGTGGCGGATTATCTCCTTCGTCATGTCATCAAAATTCTCTGGTACAAACAGTCGGCAACAAAAACAATACAATTTAATTTCTCATGGTGAATAAACCATCCACTTTCGAAGGTATTTAGTATCATCAGCAAATCAGTCGGGGAATCCCCTGGACATGAGCGGTATATTTATTGCGCTACCACTCAGTGTGGCCAACTATGTTGAAAGAAAAAATCCTAACTGTGAATAAAAAATCACCAAATAAATCATGATTGCATTTTTATTTAGTTACAATTTTTTTTAACCTGGAAACGGCGGCCCCTCTGTCTTGTAGGGCCCGGGGCGGACCGCCCCTGTCGCCCTCCCCCTTAGTCCGCCAGTGCACGAGCTGTAGGCAATCCCATGAGTACAATAATAGTATATTAAAAAACAAGTTACAGACGGCAACATATTCTAGTAAGAGTCGAAATTCGGACAAGAGCCGCATAGCGAATAACAGTACCTATTCATGGAAGTAATAAAAAACTAATTTGTCTATGGCGCAGTTCTTGTAAAATACCTTGTATATTTATTTGCTATTCTGTACAACAGGAACTTAATCCCAATTACAGTAACTTATAACAGAATCTGAACAACTCACAGTCGTATTTTTCAACGATTTTAAAAGACTATTTAAATGAATAAACCAGTAGCAAAAACTAGAGATATCCTAAGACTGCATGGATCTTTTAAATAAGAAATTTTTAATCAAGTATTTCGTCTATTACCTTCAGAATTTTAAGATTGTTACGCGAACGGAAGATTTCGCGTGGGAGGAATAAATGAACTTGTATGAAAGGAATTATGAAAGTGGATGAAATGAAAGTTGTTTCTTAGGATAGGAATGTCTGGCGAAGCTGAATGGCAGGATGAATCTAATAAATATTTTAAGGTATTGGGCTGCTTAAAGTAGTACTAGCGTGAAAATTTTTTTTGCAGTTCTGAATGAAATTTGGCGTACGTAAACATTGGATAGTCATACGCATCCTGTTAAAATATGAAACACATTCACCGTCTGTGAACAAATATATTCGCTTGTAAAGTTGAGTTCTTATACACGGGGCTTATGGTGATCATCAATCAGAATCGCACATATTTGGTTTGTGTACGTCTAAAATTTTGCAGTTTCATTTGAAAAACTAGTATGATGTTCTAGAACTATCCATGTATATTATATCAGAAGGAGAACGTTTTTTATCGTTTAGTAATGGATATATAGCCATGCAAAGCTTTGTTTTTAACGAAAAATTAAGAATCTCAATTTATAATGGCAACACCACACGGTGGTATGGTATTTGAAAATTCACTAGACCAACAACCTGTTAACAATTCATGATATTCAAATCATAATAGGTGTAGAACACTTATTTTATTCAATTTTTATATTTTTTTGAGCGTCAGTTTCGACAACCGATGGCGCCACCGTCACACTAGTACTACCTTAATGGAACATATCTTAATTATTATTTTGGGAAAAATTCTGATTGCTTTCTTCTACATTTCGATATATAATTTTAATTAAAAATCATTGTTCCCTTTTTTATAAATCAAATTAAATGAACAATGCAAAAAAACTGGAAAACGGATCCTTTTAAATAATAAATTTTTAATCTAGTTCAAATTTGTAGATGGTAGTCTTCTGTCCCAGAATTTTACGATTTTATACTTGGCCAAATTAACAAGAAAATCAAGAAGATGAATACCCATTTCCTTTTCTTTGTGTTTTCTTTTTATTTCTATTTTATTTATTTATATGGGATGGCTAGCTCAGTGGTATGAAGTCTGTGGATCCTGAGGTCCCTGGTTCGATTCCCACAGGCGACAAATTTTCATAATTTGAAAAAGCTATCCCTGTGGCTCCTCCACCACTAACATGTTTGGGGGCCGTGATTTGACGACTGGTAACCGCACTTCACGCGCAAAATATATCACTTACCGAGATCTGCTTCAGCAGAGTGCCACACCCAGTAATGGGTAGAAGGCGTGATGATATATTTATTATTTATTTATTTATTTATTTATTTATACTACTCTGTACAACAGGAACTTAATCCTAATTACAGTACAGGGTCCAGATTCACTGAGCCGTAGTGTAGTAGTTCATATAATTTTAGCTTGAGTGGGATTTGAACTCGAGATCTCCGAATTCGAATGCCGTAACGCTATACACTTCACCGTACTGTTTTGTAGTTTATATTCAAGATCATTGCTTGGTAACGGATTACAGTTTACCAATTGTTTCGTTATTCTTTTACAAGCAGATTCACAAAACGGATTAGCGCTAACACTGTTTTTAATATTATCTATAACTCTGTTTCAAATTCAGACAGATTCAAGAAATGAATTAAATTTGATGCTAATTAGCTCAACTTAAAATAAACTTGTTTCATGCAGTGAAAAGATAGTTAAAAACGAAATAAAAAATGGTGTTAGCGCTAATCCGCTGTATGAACCTGCCTGTTAATAGTTTATATTGGAATTTAAACCATATAGGAACAGCCACATTTGTTGTCAGAAGCTACTGAGTTTTAATTTTCCATCCTCTTTGTGTTATTAAATATATATTTAACATGTTTTTCTTTCTGTTACAGGTAAGAATTCTTCTATTTCTCCCTCAAAATTAATACAGAAATACAATTCTGGTATCGGTAAGTCTTTTCACAAATACTAAACATTTCTGTTTACATTACAAGATCTATGCAAATATTTACTTAATGATGAAAGCTGCATACGAAAAATTCTTACAAAACATTGACTCTTACGATGAAAACAGAAGTAGGAATGTTTGAATCTACCCTTCTTCTACTTCAACGAGCTAAGAAACGGTGCGACTTAAACATATGCTTTCTTTACCCTCGGAATGTAAATTCACACATGATGAATTTGAAATGTCTTACGATTTTATCGACATTCTTCTGCGTAAGAGTCTACATTGTATCAAGATGTACTTTCCGAATTAACTTAATCTTGAGAGATAGGTTTAAGACCTATTAGGGAACAGATTAAACTTGGAAATTTAAGATATATAAGCTGGATAATACATAAGATAGTCTATGATTTAAGATTAGGAAGAATCATAATCGCACTCCATACAAAACATTTCGCAATTCTTTTCCGTAATACCAGATCCAAATTTCCACTCAATATTCTACTTTTCTTCCGTTGTCATCTGTATGTCACTTATGTCAAATAATTCCGTTGTTTTCCAGTTGCCATGGATATGGCTTCACTTCTTTTCCGTAGGGATGAAAATTCTACTTTCTGGCAGAACTATAAAGAATAGTAATTTTTCTATTTCGGTATTCTTGTAGCTCTATAAACGCACTGTAAACACGTTGCTAAGGACATCTATAAGCGCACTGTTACGTAATGAAGCACTTTCCGCACTAGTGTTTCTTTGCTTTCGGAAACGCACTTGGTCTGCATTCATCTACTTTCCATACGTAACCAAGGCAATTATAGTTACGTAATAACAAAGAAATCGCACAGTTGTAGGAAAAAAATATTGATTAATTGTCAAAAAGTATAATATTTCAATTGTCTGTTATAAGTAACGCTACCAACATGAACGATAAAAAATACCAACTTATCTTTCTGACAAGCCACAGTTTTTAAAAATCTAATAAAATTATAAAATTACCTCAATAGAAAAAATAGTATAAAGAACGTTTCATAAGGCCTGTTAACGCACTCGTCCTTTGTAAAACTCGCCGCAGAGCGGCTCGTTTTCAAATTTGGACACGTGCGTTAACAGATTGCCATATGAAACTAGTTCTTTAATATACTATTATTTTACTAGTGTGGAATATGATATATTAGTTACGAAAGAAAACGTTTAATCACGATGCCCGAAGAGCCAGTGGTTACTCTTCTTGAGTGATTGCTCGTAGTATACATTCCTCATAAGTCCAATAAAATAATTTTTCCTACAACTGTGCGATTTCTTTGTTATTACGTAACTATAATTGCCTTGGTTACGTATGAAAAGTAGATGAATGCAGACCAAGTGCGTTTCTGAAAGCAAAGAAACACTAGTGCGGAAAGTGCTTCATTACGCAACTGTCAAAAGAATATTGTTTTGACAGCGATTTAAATTTCGCGCCGAGCGCGGAATTCATATTTTGACCACAGACGCTTATGGAAGAAGAAGATACGGTGAACCAGCGCTAGTAAATATGCAGTAGTATATTTTGACGTTTATAAACGTAACCTTAATTTGCAGTATATCTAATCTGTAGACAATTAATAAAAAGAACCGAACAAAGTAAAATATATTGATAAATGGTTTTATTTAAAGAGTAAGTGAAATACTTCATATTTATTGTTTGTGTATATTATTAATACAGTTGTTACAGTTACTTATATTGACATAATGTAAAGTGGAAACTTTTGTGTCTAAAGAAACATTGATTTCTTCCGTACCTGTTCATATTATTACCAGTAATATTATTGGTAACAATTTCGGAAGCTTCAGAAGTACCAGCAGCAGGTTGATTGTCATTGTCGAAAATAGATCCAACATAGTATGATCCGGAGCTTCAATTATCTTTGGAGGTGTTAATGATAAAGAAGAATCACTTACTATACTTTTCCAATCAAGATGATTTTGAAGAAATTATTTTGACGTTAGTGAAATATTTTTAAATAACGTAGAACAATGTGCAAGCAATCAACAAACAAACCATAGCAACGCCTCGTGCGTTAAATTCTGCACTTGCACGTAACGAGCCTTTTTCGGCACTTGTTATAAAAATCACTATATCCAACACCTCTCTTGAGACATCTTAAATCATTTTTATATGGTCATTTGTTTGATACTGGTAAGACATTTGATATAATATTAATAACAATTAATTTTTTTCGTGGATTTTTCTATATAAATTTCATTGTATCCTCTAGTTTACTTTTCTTATATTTCAAATAGATATCATAAACTTTTTGTAATGACTAGCTATATAATCATGACTAATACATATTAGGAAAGCTTTATTAAAATGATAGTTTAATTTGACAGTATGTTGTACTAGTCTAACGGTCTATTAACACTTGTTATGCGTGATGACATAATGAACTTGCGTTTATTAAACGATCTGCGTTGTAAATAATTCGCACTGGAAGCTCCAGTGACGTCCTGGAAGAATTTTCAACGGGGCACTGTATCCATAAACCATATTTAATATAAATGTTGAAACCATTCACTGAAAATTGTCTTTTTCCTGAAATAGTTATGTAATCTCTTATATCCCTGCCGTAAAATCGGCAGGGTAGTAGAATAGAAGGCAGTGGTAAAATGCAACGTTGCCACATCTATTTTCACAAATACATTTTACGTTATGGGGTGGCTAGTTCAGTGGTATGAAGTCGGCCTGTGGATCCTGAGAACCTTGGTTCGATTCCTACAGACGACAAACTATTTTCATAATTTAAAAAACTACCCCTGTGGCTCCTCCACCACTAACATCTTTGGGGGCCGTGATTTGACAATTGGTAACCGCACTTCACGCGCAAAATATATCACTTACCGAGATCTGCTTCGGCAAAGTGCCACACCCAGTAATGGGTAGAAGGCGTGATGATATATTTATATATTTATTTATTCATTTTACGTTTCAATACAAAATACGATTATTTATGTGTAATTTTTAAATTTTATTAATATATAAAATTTATATTAAAACTATTAAACTGTTCAAGCTCAAAGCATTTAAAATTCCTGTATCAAATTACTTCTTTAACGTGTTTAAAAACACGTAAACAACTACAAAAACAATTGACAGCAACTAACATAGTTGTCATTCTACGGTTCTTCATGTCTTCAGCAATGTCAGTTTACACTTTGAAATTACTGCCTTCTACTTATATGGCAAGGGACTTCCATATCTAGCATATATATTCTGAGCACGTATTCCGCCGGCTCAGGAAGAGTCTAACGTCTACACAAAGCTAAATCTTTCGCGAAATATTGTTAGATTGTGTGGGCTGAAATAGCCTGCTTCGATCATGGATAAAAAGTATTTTGAATATTTAAAATTATATGTAGTTTAAAGATATTTATGTATTCCAATTTACATAAAATTAAAGTATAGGGTAGGTGGCTTTGAGGACCAGGGTTCATTTCCCAAAAACGAAAAACAATTTTCAGCACATTAAAAAATTTCCTGTGGCTCCTCCTCCACTAACATCTTTGGGAGCCGTACTTCACTTACATAAATATATCACTTACCGATATCTGCTACAGGAGAGTGCCACACCCGGTAATAGGTAAAAGGCGTGATGATATACAGGATGTAACATTATAAAAATAAAAATAAATAAATAAATATATCATCACGCCTTCTACCCATTACTGGGTGCGGCACTCTGCTAAAGCAGATCTCGGTAAGTGATATATTATCTCCTGAAATAATAGTTTAATATAAATAATTAAAAAAAGACTTCAAAGGTTTATGATAAAAATAAAATTAATAAATATATCATCTCGCCTTCTACCCATTACTGGGTGTTTTATCTACTTTAGAATTTTTAATTAGTTAAATTAAGCTAATCTCAAGAAAATAAAAAATAAAGACTCCATCATGTCTTTTACCCATTACTGGCTGTGGCACTCTGCCGAAGCAGATCTCGGTAAGTGATATATTTTGCGCGTGAAGTTCGGTTACCAGTCGTCAAATCACAGCCCCCAAAGATGTTAGTGGTGGAGGAGCCACAGGGGAAGCTTTTGAAATTATGAAAATTGTTTGTCGCCTGTGGCAATCGAACCAGGGTTCTCAGGATCCACAGGCCGACTTCATACCACTGAGCTAGTCACCCCATAAACCCTCGAACCGATTTTTTTTTAAATATTCAGATTAAAAACTTAGGAGATAATATCAATATTCTTTACTTATTTTACACCCTGCATATTACAAATAGTTGCATGATAACATATCGGACTGTGGAAATTACAAACAACATAAAGGTGACAAATTTTCTTTCTGTTAATATTCTATTTAGGCGGTAAAATCTATTAATTCCGCAATCCGCAAACGGAATTGAATCACACGAATTCAGTATTTATGAATATTCATCTAATAACCTGTTAAATCATTTTCATTCACGTCAAATTGGTCGATCGTTACAAAATGATGTCCAGTGAATAATGCGTTTACCGCCAACAGTCTGTCAGACACGCGTGTCGATATTTTCCGCAGCAATTTCACGAGTTAAAAGGATGGAACGCACTTTACACGCATTCAGACGCAGTGTAATTGAATCAACGCGGTTTGAACACAAACGTGACCAGGGTGCGTTGATAGAAACTATACTTGTACGCAGAGTATGATCACGTACTTCAACAATCATTCCAAATTTTGTATGTGCTTTTATTCACTGTAGAAACAAGAGTGCTGAGGACGCAAGATGAAGATTCAGATATTTTTATTTATTTATTAAGAAATTAGAATATCTTAAAAGTTTACTCGACTTTTGTTTCAGTTTTTAAATGTTATTTAATAAATATTTTTCTCAAATTATTCTCAGTAATAATATAACAAGAGAGTGAGAATAAATAATTTGACAGATCTTTCGAAAACTTATTGCCCTACGGGCTTTCGTGACTATTGCCAAATGGCAACAAGTTTGAGAAAGATACTGGAGAATTATTTTCTAATTTATCCAACTCTCGAGTTATATTTAATTAGATTATTTTTTGACTTAGCTGTTGAGGTCGATTCATTCAACTTAAAAGATTTTGAAATGGGTCCATATCGATTGATTACTTATTAATGTATTCTTGCAAGTTGTTGCCACAATTTATTGGTGTATTTCTGTATCATAAATGGAACTAAATCGATTTTTTTTACACATTTTACAAGGAGATTATGTTGAGAAATAAAATATGTTTTGACCAAATAAATAATTTCTTGTTTCATTTTTCAGGGACATTTCATCCTGCCCTCGTATCAGTCTTACCAATTTCATATAGTTTGTTTGATTGTCAACTGAAACACTTACTTCTTATCAGTCTGTATTATTGTTCTTTTCCCTAGTATTATAATGATTTAATTCCTCCCTTCCCTAAAAGTTTTCTACTCATGTACTTGGCCGTCCCTGTAAGCTCAATACATTATCGTTCTCGGCTATTCACCCCAACAAAAGAAAAACGAATTATTCGATTTAAACTGAAGCATATTGAGTACTCGTTCGGATATTTCCGATAACACAATATTGAAACGCTGAAAGGGGTGATATATGGAACTAATCATTTATTTGGAAATCAGACATTTTTCATTTTATCTCTTAACGGATCTTCCAGTTTTGGGAGATATATCACCCTAGGGAAATAAATGTGCACATCGCGACGGACATTAGTTGAAAAACAGTGGCGTAGCAGGTAAAAACCACAATTGGGGGCACGCTTTTACAATGTTTATAGTATATTTGTTTACTGATTTACATGCAATGGAGTAATGGCTCAGTGGTATCGAGTCGACGTGTGGATCCTAAGATCCCTGGTTCAATCCCTACAGCCGGCAAAAATTTTCACCAAATTAAAATTACCTCTGTGACTTCCCCACCACTAACATCTTTATGGGCCGTTATTTGACGGCTGGTAACCGCACTTCACGCGCATAGATATATCATTTATCGAGATCTGCTTCGGCAGAGTGCCACACCCAGTAATGGGTAGAAGGCGTGATGATATATTTATATATTTATATTTACATGCAGAATTTTCCCTAATTTTACGCAAAGACTTTGCTATGCTAATGTCTGGAATTCTCTATAATATCTCAAATTCTTTAAATTTTATATTTCAAAACTGGTATAGAGCATGTGACTCAGTGGTATCGAGTCAGCCTGTGGATCCTGAGAACCCTGATTCGATTCCCAGCGCCGACAAACATTTTCATCACATTAATACTACTCTTGTGGCTCCCCCTCCACTAACAACATTGGGGGCCGTGATTTGATGGCTGGTAACAGCACTTCACGTACATAAATATATCACTTACCGAGATCTGCTACTGCAGAGTGCCACACTCAGTAATGGGTAGAAGGCATGATGATATATTTATTTTATTTTTCATTTAAAACGTAAATACCTTGCAATTTTGTAATTACTATTTCGATAGGTGTAAACGCAGCTTTATAAATCACATGGATTGGTTCTGAGACTACTATAAACTGTAGGTTTTCTGCACTGTAATAAAATAGTTTATTACGCACCATGAACTGTAAGTGACAGTTTTTAGGTTAAGAATATAGTTTGGGAAATCGAAGTCCGTAGGGTCAGATTTCCTAAACATTTGCGACCTAAAAAAATCACTTACAATTCGAGGTTAGTTAGCTATTTTTTACAATACTTGCACAAATAGAAGGAAAAGAAAAATTGGTTTCAAAACTGACAGCTGTCAAATTGTTGTAATAAACAGGACCTTGATATGTAATAATTACTTACTGTTAACGGTGAACAGTAAGTAAATATTAAAGTCCTGATGTTACTATGGCAACCACTGTGCAATAAAAGTTCCACTTGCTGTGTTTAAATTTCGTCATTAACAGATAACTTACAGGACAAGTATTGTAAAACTGAATATGTTGTTATGTGAAGCAGTCAATAATAAATAAAATAATGTGTAATATTTTATGTATTTAATGTCGCGCCAAGCAATCTATTTTTAACAATTGAAACACACATAATTTTTAGTTTTAACAGAGTGTCAAATTTAATTGTCAATCTCATTGTTGCCAAAACGTGCTGAGCCGCAAAATAATATTTCTCACACATAAACTCTACATTTACTACCAACATAAATCAATTGGTAAGTTTTCTAAAAATATCCCTGCATCACACATTCTATACAAGAACATATTCTGATGTATATGCCACGTATGTGAAATCTGCATAGCGACAGTTCGCGGTTTAAATATTTATGTGCAATTTGCACCAGGTTATTTTAGCAGATTTTGTTTACTTGTTTATTGTTAGCTACCGGTTCTGTTAAATATTTGTCGTCGGAAATTAATAAAATACGTTTTGAAATTCGGAAATTATAATGAACTGTTATTGCAATTTATCGGAACATAATACGAAGCGTGTTTTTAAAGTAAAGCTACGTTTCGACATCTTAACATAATCTCTGTTTTAGTCTTTGTTTTTGGTTTTTTGTTTCTGTTTATGTCTGAAAAATTCCAGCCGTTTCCAGCTCTTAACATAAACATAACCTTAATTTATTATTCTAGTAAAGGTTTGTTCACTTAAATTAGAAAATAATTGTATAAAACTATTTGAAATACTTAAATATAAATTCTCAATCGGAAGAGGCATTTCAAATACTCACAAAAGACTCGTAAACGCGACGAAATTTCAAAACGGTACTTACTTCAAAATCACGCCTCGTATATTTATTTTCTTTATAATGGCTCAGTGGTATCAAGTCGGCCTGTAGATCCAAAGAACCCTGGTTCGATCCCCACAGCCGACAAAAGATTTTCACCAATTTAAAATTACTGGCTCCCTTACCACTAACATCTTTGGGGGTCGTGGTTTGATGGCTGATAACTGCACTTCACGTGCATAAATATATCACTTACCGAGATCTGCTTCGGCAGAGTGCCACACCCAGTAATGGGTAGAAGGCGTGATGATATATTAATTTATTTTATATAATTGTCAAAAAAAAACATGACTTTTCTATAGTGATCAGAACTAAAGCCTGTGGATCCTGAGAACCCTGGTTCGATTCCCACAACCGACAAACATTTTCACCACATTAAAATTATCCCTGTGGCTCTCCCACCACTAACATCTTTAGGGAGCATGGTTTGATGGCTGGTAACCGCACTTCACGCGCAAAAAATATATCTCTTACCGAAATCTGCTTCGGCAGAGTGCCACACCCAGTAATGGGTAGAAGGCGTGAAGATATATTTTTTTTATTTTATATAATTGTCAAAAAAACATGACATTTCTACAGTGATCAGAAGTAAGCCCTGCGGATCCTGAGTACCCTGGTTCGACTCTCACAGCCGACCAACATTTTCACTACATTCAAATTATCCTTGTTGCTCTCCCACCTCTAACATCTTTAGGGAGCGTGGTTTGACGGATGATAACTGCACTTCACGTGCATAAATATATCACTTACCGAGATTTGCTTCGTCAGAGTGCCACACCCACTAACGGGTAAAAGGCGTGATTGATATAGTTTTTTATTATATTTTAAGTTGAAGTTTGAACGCACAATACAAACTAAATCCATTTGTGCTAATTATTATTGAAAACTCACATGTGTAACTTTTGAAGACGACGACTATATCAACGATGCATATTTTTACCATCAAACGTGTCTTACAAATTACTCCATACCGGATGTTTCATTAAAAATATAAATTACTATGCTTCCTGTAGTATAATTTCGTACTAAATATGGATATGTGCTATTTATGTATTTCGAAATTAATTATTAATTATTATGTTAAGTAAGTATGTAATAGAATTTTTATTAAATTATTTCATTATATTTACGTTACTAGTTTGTCCATAAATGTGGAGAAAACTGCATTAATAAATTTCAGTAAACAAATTAGAACATGTTGACAAAGTTAACGTTGTACACTGAAATATATTCTACTAGTAATATCATTAATTTTAAGTAAAGCATTTAGTTTTGAATTACATGTACACACCTATATAAATGATAAATTTTATAGTCGTGGAAATTTGCAAATTGTAGCAAAACTGTTCTATATAACTATCAGAAAAACTTGACAATGACGTTACAAAAATGTAACTAAATTGCTAGCTGTCAAATGTATCCAAATTATTGAAGAGTGTTGCAAATAAAAATACCGAAGAACTAAACTAAAACAAAATATAGTATCATGCCCATTCACCATTACTGGGTGTGGCACTCTGCCGAAGCAGATCTCGGTAGTGATATATTTATGCACGTGAAGTGCGGTTACCAGTCGTCAAATCTCGGCCCCCAAATATGTTACTGATGGAGGAACCACAGGGGTAGTTTTTTTTTTAAATTATGAAAATTGTTTATCGCCTGTGGGAATCGAATCTAGGGTACCAGGGTTCTCAGGATCTACAAGTCGACTTCATACCACTGAGCTAGCCACCCCATAATTACCTACTTTAAGAATGTTAAATAAATATATCATCACGCCTCTTACCCTATTAAGGTGCGGCATTCTGTCGTAGCAGATCTCGGTAAGTGATATATTTATGCTCGTGAAGAGCGATTACCAGCCGTGAATCACGGCTCCCAAAGATGTTAGTGGAAGGAGACCCACAGAGGTAATTTTAATGTGATAAAAATTGTTTATTGGCTGTGGGAATGGAACCCGGGTTCTCAAATCCGTAGTCCGACTCGATATCACTGAACCCCATAGATACTATAAGCTACTGAAATCAAGGGCGGATCTACGGAAGGGGCCATGGCCCCCACCTTGGGCTTATGATTTTTTAAGTTTTTTATAAATGTTATTTTTATTCGAGTTTAATAATCCTTATAGAAATAAAATCGATGAAAAACCTTGTAATACTCTGAAACAACTCTGAAAAGCTTTCAAAATTTGGAATGTCAGATATTTTCCGAGTTTTTCAGGCTGGTTAAAATTTAAAAACTAATAACAGAACACAAAATACGTACAAATATATATATATATATATATATATATATATATATATATATATATATATATATATATATATATATATATATAGATTTCACACAAAAATTACAGAATTGTTTGTCAGTATTATATGCTTTCCTCAAAAAAAGGCAATATGGCCCCCTCTTGAAAATTTTCTAGATCCGCCCTTGACTGAATATGAGATTAAGTTCCTGTTGTACAGAGTAGCAAATAAATAATAAGTAGTTAATCACTAATTAATTACACTCTCCACTAACATCTTTGGGGCCGTGATTTGACGGCTAGTAACTGCATTTCACTCGCATAAATATATCACTTACCGAGATCTGTTACGGCAGAGTGCCACATCCAGTAATGGCTAAAATGCGTGATAATATAATATATTTTTAAATTCAATCACTTTAATCTACTTTTGTTCTGATTATCAAAAGATTGAATGGTCTGGAAATATCTAAATATTAAATTGCTAAATAAAATCCTTTCTTCCTAAATTATGTAAAGCGTTGCTATATATTTCTATTCAGAAAAGCTTTTTATATTCGCAAGCACATTTCGGATCTTATTGAATTTTCAAAAGGGAATAAAGAAAATAATTTCATCGCACTTTCCCGCTGACATTATTGGAAAATGTGCTGAGCATTGCAATTTTCACCGCCATTTTCTCGTTCACACTGCATCGTATAGTACGAGTATTATACTTGTGAAAATTGTTTAGCGAAATTCTTTTTAGTTCGCAACAGACCTGCGTCATCGACTTTTTTTTTTCTGTATCACTCCTAATTACTGTAATTAATCAATATGTTATTGATAGGGTCGTTGATTTCCACCGAAGTTTGAATTTCTGAACGTTCGAACATTCGAATGTTTTGAACTTCGTCAGAAAAACTTCGAAGCTTCGAATTTTCGAATTTTTCGAAGCTTCGAATTCTCGAATTTTTTGCCACTGAACTAACGCCATCTGTCATCTCCAAACACGTTCACGCATAATTCGCGAAAAGTCGGCCACGAATTAAATAATAAACTCGGCGAAGTATTCTGCAAAAACTCTGCAAGTTTAGGCGTCTTAATTAAGACGTCTATTCTCTTACCGCCCATCTAAATGCTATGGACTTTTAGTAAAATGTTTTAAAATGATAATAAAAAGAATACAAAAACGTCTTAATTAAAACGTTTTTGACAGTGTAGCGAAATTTTATGTCTAAATTGAATTAATTTGGCAAATAATAATAATTACTTACGAATTAATGCAAAACTCTGCAAATGAGTTTATTCTGAAAATAATTCATATCAACATGCCGTGTTCACTTTAGGATCCAGATTCACAATTAGAATAATTCGAAAATTCGTAAATTCGGAATATTCCAAAATTCGGAATATTCAAAAATTCGAAAGTTCGAATCTAAATTCGAAGGTTCAATAAATCCGCACAATCGAAGTCTCGAATATTCGAAAAATCAACAACCCTAGTTATTGATAACTTTTTGGCATTTTTATATTATTTTTATACATTTATTTATTTATTATTTATATATTATTACCGTTATAGATAGGTTAACATCAGTCAGTTCAGCTAAGTCGGTATCACAATCCACTATTTCCTAGTTGATCTAGTTGGATAAATGATCGCACCATACTGATGAGTCTGGAAGGACGAAACGCGACTATGGTTAAAGCTGAACTGACCAGCCGTTTGTTGATGACCTGAGAAGTTGATGCAAACGTGCTGTAAAACCTCTGTGGAATTACGAGACAAGTGATGGAAAATTTTTTCCTATTTTTTCTTATTTATTAAGACTCAATTCCACATCACAATAGACATTTTGTCTTTTGTTTTATTTATTTATTTATATGGAGTGCCTAGCTCAGTGGTATGAAGTCGGCCTGTGGATCCTGAGAACCATGGTTCGATTCCTACAGGCGACAAACAATTTTCATAATTTCAAAAACCACCCCTGTGGCTTCCACTCCACTAACATTTTTGGTGGGTGTGACTTGACGACTGGTAACTGCACTTCACGCGCAAAATATATCACTTGCCGAGATCTGCTTCGGCAGAGTGCCACACCCAGTAATGGATAGAAAGCGTGCTGATATATTTATTATTTATTTCTAATTCAAGAGTGAATCACTTCCAAGTCAAAATCTTTTGAAAATACTATAGAAGTACCGATGTATTTAAATGCATGAACATCATAGATATAAATAAGGTGCTCTTGGACCAGATGTTAAATAAACACGTTCATTTTTAAGGAGTAATTTTAAGACTGATTAATTTTGGCATCCATGTTCAACATATGCCAAAGTTCACAAGACAGATTGACATTTGAACACATAATACATTATCTTTCTGAATCCTCTGCCAACAGCATATTTACTTTATTTCATCAACTTTGAAAATACATCTCGCAGAAAACAGCAGTTTCTTGTTTCGTATAATTATTGAACGAAGAACTAAATAAGCTCATTTATATGCTAAATATAGGAACAGTTTTTCGCTTGGAAATTAAATTTTAATTATAATTTATGACCTGAAAATAATTAATTGATGCAGAAGATATTATGAGTGCAAATTAATGCAAAAAATGCAGACACGCGGGATATATTTTTATACGTGGATTGCAGTTACCAGATGTCAAATCATGATCCCAAAGATGCTAATGGGCTGAAGCCACAAGAGTAATATTTATTATAGTGATAATCATCGGCTGTGGGAATCGAACCCGGGTACCACAGATAAAATTAATGAAATTTAATGAGATATACATAACAAATAAATACATAAATCATCACGCCTTTAACCCATTACTGGGTGTGGAACTCTGTGGCTATTGAGAGCTACTGTAATTGAGATTAATTATTCCTGTTGTACGAGGTGTGGCTACTAAATAACGAGACTGACGTTGCTACAAGCTTTCTCTTTCGAATGCAGTTCCTCTCGTTTCTGTAAACAAATCCGTATAGCCGTAGAATTCGTTCTAATTAGAGTTGTTTATTTAGTAGGTACGCCGAAAAAATGAAAAGTGCAACATTAGAGCAACGAATTGTTGTGAAATTTCACATGAAACTTGGCAAAACTGCTACTGAAACTTATAATTTATTGAAAAAAGTACCCGAATTGTGGAAGGACAAGTCATAGTTTCTCCATCAAAACAATGCGCTGGCTCATTCCGCAATGTCTGTCAAGAGATTTCTAGCCAAGTACAGCGTCCCAGTGTTGGACCATCCGCCTTATTCGCCAGATCTTGCACCGTGCGACTTCTATCTATTTCCCAAGGTGAAATTTGCCTTAATAGCAACAAGATTTGAGCTTTGAAAGAGAAATCGGCCGCGTTCTGAAGGAACTGACAGAAGAATACTTCCAGCACTGTTTCGAACAATGGAAGATTCGCATGGGGCATTGTAGGGATAGAGGAGGGGTGTATATTGAAGGTGATAATAAGTAAATAGGTATGGAATCAAAATAAAATGTTAAAACAGCATCAGTCTCGTTATTTAAGAGCCACACCTCGTACAGGATAACAAACAAATATACAGGGTGTTTAGTGTGACAGGCTTCAGGCTAATTTTTTCGTACTTTCGAGAGTAGTGACATTATTCTTCATTATCGAGGACTGGAGTGCTACTTTTAATCCCGGAGGGATTCAATTAACAGCTAAACAAATATTACCGTAGTAACAAATATATTATAAACCTAAAAATAAATAAATAATTGGTACTACGTTCCTGTTGTGCAGAGTAACAAATAAGTAAATATATTTAAATCAAAAACTGCTTTATTATTGGAAGATAAAACTAAAATAAATATATCATCATGCCTTCTACCCATTACTGGATATGGCATTCTGCCGTAGCAGATTTCTATATATTTTGCACGTGAAGTGCGGTTACCAGCCGTCAAATCACAGCCACAAAAAATATGAATGGAGAGAGAGCCACAGGGGTAGTTTTAATGTGATGAAAATTATTCGTCGATTCGTCGGCCGCGGGAATCGAACTCGTGTTCTCAAATCCACAGTCCGGCGCGATACCACTGAACCATCTACCTCATTCTTGTAATTTAATTTTTATGAAGTAAGTAATTGTGAAATAAAGCTCCTTGTTGTTATTCTTCTCTCTCTAGTGCTTTTTTTTCTCCTGCGGCTTTGTTTTAAATTATCGCGAGTGTTATATGCGCTATGGCCTCCCAGAACGGTTCGGACTGCGCAGCTAACTTCACGTTCAATAATATAATAAGGATTGCAGATGTTACATTTTACCAACGGTTACTCTATTATTCTAATTTGAACTGTTGCAGATGTTCTAGAATCCGGTAAAATAGTTACGAAGTGTAATTACGTGATGCAGGTACACTGAAATAACATTAAATAGTAATGGAGTTCTGTAGCAGGACATTTATAATTTGAACTCTGAAAGAGAATATATAAAATAAATATATCATTACGCCTTTTACCCATTACTGAGTGTGGCACTCTACCGAATACCGCCAGGATGTTAATGGTGGCGAGCTACAGGGATAATTTTAATTGCGGGTATCGAACTTAGGTTCACAAATCCATGGGCCGAGTCATTCTACTCCATAAATACATAAAGTAAATATATCATTACGTAAGAAAAAATAATAGGAAAATATATCCTAACATTTGTCTAAGTTCCACAAAAATACAGCAACTGTGTCAACCTACTAAGTCATCGTCAGTTGCTGGTCAGTTCAGCCCTTCCCCATAGACGCGTTTAGCTCTATTGGAGCTCATCAGTATGGTGCCATCCACTATTCAACTAGACCAACTAGGGACTAGTGAACAGTGGTAACGACAGAGTTGAACTGATATACTGTTATATAAGGTTCTGGATAACAGTCTTTAAGACTGGTTACAGAATCTTAAAATATATTGAAATAAATAAATAAATAAATAAAGTTAAAAACTTTTAAACTTGGTATGATGGCCTGAGAAGTACGGAGAACCATGCAGTGCTATCTACCGAGTAAATACGCAAGCTGATTGACAGCTAGAATTAAAAAACAACGACAAAAAATGTCAATTGCGAAATGGAACAAATCTTTAAGTTTATTAATTCTAGCAAACGATAAACAATGCTGAGATGTCACAGTTTGTTCTAATCCGCATATGTCTCTTGCTTACCACGCGAAAATATTTGTGGCCAATGAGAATGCTTAAGTACTTATGATGTCGCTATATTTTTAGTCGCATATATCTCTGCAGTATAATATTATTTATAATTCATTTTTCCACTAGTAGTCATAATTTTAAATTCCCTTTCTTTCAATTATGACACAGGATCCCATAGCTTATCTATTTGAGATTATCGAAGGGTAGTTCATTTAAAATTCCTTTCACACAAGTTACAATAAATTTCACCGTCGGACGAAACCACGCTGCACAAATCATCCACACCTCGTCAATTCTTATCCAACCCGCTAAACCTGTATCTAAGAAAGATCGAAATGGAAACTACATATGATGTGTAGGCGCTGTGTTGATTTATCGATATATTTGACGGTTGACGTAACAGAATATTCACATGGGTTCGTTCTGAATTGAGGACACACTGACAAACACACTGACACAGAATCTTAACGTAAACTTTACATAGTGTAAATGGTAACTGTTTTATTCACGAGGTTCCGCTTGATCCGATTTACATAGAGTCAGCAACGCTTACGATAAAACTGATGTTTACCTAATAGACGAAAATGTAACAATCACATTATTGTATCTAGCATTACTGAATTAAATACTACGGTAGTATATACGCGAGAGGTTATTCACGATATTCTTGTTTATGTGCAGAAAATACAAATTTCTTTTCGAGAAATAGTGAGGAAAATTAGTGTTTTCTACGACCAAGCAGAAAGTAGATATTTCCAACTGTCATTTAAGTGCAGAAAGTTGATGATTACCGCGCGCCGAGCGATAAAGTAAGAGTGTTTCTATGGATACATGAAAACTATCAACAATTTTAAGCAAAATTTCAAAACAGAAAAGCTGACAAAAGTAATTTTAAATTATTTTAAAGGCGTTTCCAAAAGGTCTTAGAAAAAATCAAATGCGGGTGCAATTTGGCTATTATAGCCCTAGGACGTATAAAGTTGACAAGCAACAGTTATTCAAACAAATCAAAATCGTGATTGATGGATAAATGTCAGACAATAAATTCGGATTGTTTTTCGAAAAGCTCTTTTGTGGTGCAGATAGAAGTCGCACGGTGCAAGATCTGGCGAATAAGACGGATGGTCTAAGACTGGGATGCTGTACTTGATTAGAAATCTCTTGACAGACATTACGGAATGAGCCAACGCATTGTTTTGATGGAGAAACCATGATTTGTCCTTCCATAATTCGGGTACTTTTTTCAATAAATTATAAGTTTCAGTAGCAGTTTTGCCAAGTTTCATGTTTACAGAAGCGAGAGGTACTGCATTCGAAAGAGAAAGCTTCACGCTAAAAAGCTGACGGTCGCTGGTGTTTGGCGCATGCGTAACTTCGTCTGTAGCAGCGTCAGTCTCGTTATTTAATAGCCACACCTCGTATATTTAAATATACGAGGTGAAGCTGTTAAATAACGAGATTGATGCTGTTTTAACATTTTATTTTGATTCCATACCTATTTACTTATTATCACTTTCAATATACACCCCTCCTCTATCTCTACAATGCTCCATGCGAATCTTCCATTGTTCGAAACAGTGCTGGAAGTCTTCTTCTGTCAATTCCTTCAGAACGCGGCCGATTTCTCTTTCAAAGCTCAAATCTTGTTGCTATTAAGGCAAATTTCACCTTAGGAAACAGATAGAAGTCGCACGGTGCAAGATCCGGCGAATAAGGCGGATGGTCCAACACTGGGATGCTGTACTTGGCTAGAAATCTCTTGACAGACATTGCGGAATGAGCCAGCGCATTGTTTTGTTGGAGAAACCATGACTTGTCCTTCCACAATTCGGATAATTTTTTCAATAAACACCGTTAAGTTCTAATTTTGATATTTTGTCTTTATTATTTATTGACAGAATTTTATAGTCTTTCAATTAGAAAAGCAGGAAATTAGAATAGCATAATTTTATAAGTTAAAGTCTCATGATAGAACCGCAGTCATCAGCCTTTATATAACAACAATATATTTCTTCTTGTATTTTCTTCGAACAACCAATGCAAATCGTAGTTAAACTATTGATTATTCATTACCAAACGTCTATTTGTTAAGCCTGTGACTGGTACATTCTCCATCGAACTACAGAAGTTCTAACCGAAGACACGCTGCATACATTTATCTATATTGATTTTCCGAGTTCACTGCACTACGCTCAAGCTAGTTTACGATGCATTTTAAAAATTAAATTACTGCTACCCGAAGATTAAATTACCTCTAAAAAGACAATAAATAAATCCGTAGGAACGATTAGTTCTTTTATGGAAAGTTATGGTCATAAAACTGATTATACGTTGGCTTTATCGTAGGTAATTTTATGATAAGGATATTTTTGCGTGTTTGTAATTTTCTCTTAGCTATAAATATGAGAATTAACTGTAAAAAATATCGATTGTTGGAAGTACTTTGGCAACAACGCAAATTTCAACACTTTAGAGCAGGGGTTTTCAAACGGTGTGCCGCGATATTTTTTATTACTCTTGCTTCATATTTTATTTTATATTTGTGAAATTATGATAAACTATGACGATTAGTGAAAATTACTTATATTACAAGAGATATTATTTTTTGAAGTTTTGTATTGTGGTGGTGACGTCACAAATTTCTTTCAATGGTACTTAACTTAACTAAATATGAAATTAGAGATTTTACTATTTAATTCCTGATGTATTTTTACATAATTATGCATATTTTGATCCTCAATATATATTTTTTTAATCGCCGGAGTTGTGATCGCAAAAATGTCTGTTAATGAAAATGCCAATTTTTTGGTTGAACCAGTTTAAAATTTCGATTTATTTTAATATGGTTCTATATAATTCAGACTACGAGAAATTGAATGCCGTTGGGCGCATCTTCATATCTTTTTTAGTCTTCGAGATACAGCGATTTTTGACTTTTTGAAAAGCTCAACTTTAAAGGCCCATATCTCGAAAACTAAAAGAGATATTGAAATGCGGTTTGCACGAGTGTATTTCTCATGCTTCAATTAAGTTAAACCGAAATTTTGAAAATTTTGTAAATTTTACAATTTTTTTCAAAATTTTCATTTCTCAATATTTCAAAAAAATTAAAAGATAATGAAAATTTGAAAAAAACAGTTAATTCCTCTCGTAAAAGTACATATGTATGTAAAATTTCAGGCTAAAATTCGCACAGATAAAGTTTTTATTACAACAAAACGAAAAATCACTGTTTTTTAATTATTTTTGAAGGGGTACCCCTTAAGAATTTTATGAATTTAGGCCATTTCTAGTTTTTTTGTTCTAAAAATTTTATCCGTAGAGCAAAAATTCTGAAAATTTACATACATATGTACTTTTACGAGAGAAATTCACTGGTTTTCACAGATCTTCATTATCTCTTAAAATTTTTGAAATATCGGTAAAATCAAATTTAGAAAAAATAGCAAAATTTTCAAAATTTTCAAAATATCAGTATAAGTTAATTGGAGCACGAGAAATACACTCGTTCAAACCGCATTTCAATATCTCTTTTAGTTTTCGAGATATGGGCCGTCAAAGTTGAGCTTTTCTAAAAGACAAAAATCACTGTAACTCAAAAACTAAAATAGATATGAAGATGCGCTCAACGGCATTCGATTTCTCGTAGTCTGAATTATATAGAACTATATTTTAAAATTTTTCGATTTTCAACTGGCTCAACAAAAAAAAATCACATTTCCATTAGACGATTTTTTTGCGATCATGATTCCGGCGATTAAAAAAAATATTTAAAAAAATTTAAATATGTATATCTACGCAGAAATATATGTGGAATCAAGTGGTGATATCCTCAATTTCATAACTAGTGTTATATTATTTTAAATTAATCCATAAGGTGGTGCTATCATTTACGGCAGATTTTAATAAAATTGAAATATGTTATTTTTCATGAGTTTCTACATTAGTATGTAAATTTGTTGTTTTGTTTATAACCTATACTATACATACAATTAAATTAAATCACGGTAAGTGATATATTTATGCGCGTGATGTGCGGTTCCAGAGCTGGGCAGTAGCTAGCTACTTTTGTAGCTTAGCTACTAGCTTAGCTACATTTACCTTAGCTGTAGCTGTGCTTAGCTAACTGTGGAAAAATATAGCTGTAGCTTGTAGCTAGGTACTTTTTTTTCTATTAGCTTAAAAATAACAACTGAAGCTACTTTTAAAGCTACTTTCTGTAGCTTAAAGCTGCTTTTTGTAGCTTAAAGCTACTTTTTGTAGCTTCAAGCTACTTTTTAAGCAGAAGGTCAACAAAGTACGCATGCGTACATGCTAAACCCACACAAAATAATTATTTGTTGCCGGTTCTAACTGGCTCTAATACGCAAAAATACACAGTAGGTGCCAGATGGTATTTGCTATTTTCGATATTTATGTACATAATAGTAAATTAACAGTCATTATAACAAAAGACTGATCATATGACAATGTCAAATTTAATTATTTCACAATAATTTAAAAAAGTAGCTTTAAAATTTAACAGCTACTTTAACGAAAGCTTTTAGCTGTAGCTTAGCTATATTTTACAAAATATAGCTTATAGCTGTAGCTTAGCTACTTTTTTAAAGAATAGCTGTAGCTGTAGCTTAGCTACTTTTTTTAAGTACCTTGTCCAGCTCTTGCGGTTACCAGCCATCAAATCACGGCCCCCAAATATGTTAGTGGAGGTGAGCCACAGGGGTAATTTTAATGTGGTGAAAAATGGTTATCGACTGTGAAAATCGAACCAGGATGTTTAGGATTCACAAGCCGACTTGATACCACTGAGCCATTACCCCATCTCTTATGACTATTCTTATGATTTTGTATAAACTAAAACAATTTCATAGTATTCTTAACATAATCTTTTCTTCAGTACCTCGCTACTTCTTCAAACTTTCTAGCTGTATTAAAGACGATATCAGTTTCAAATATTTGGCATAGCATTGGTAAAGGTCAGGGGTCGAAGTGTAAATTGTTGCTTTTCGGCACGCGATGCGATTTTGTTCGATCGGAAGAATTATTTCAGGAACTGGGTTATGAAATATCAGGTTCACCAACACAATTTGTTTTTTAACATGTCTTCAGTAGCTTACCTAGAACTTTTGTCGCCCAGGGCGGTCTCTAATTTGCCGCCCTTTCTAAGTCAATCAAATGGTGGTTTTTATTAATTAAAAAAATAAATATATCATCACGACTTTAACTCATTACTGGGTGTGGCACTCTGCCGAAGCAGATCTCGGTAAGTGATATATTTATTAGAGCTGGGCAAGCTACTTAAAAAAAAGTAGCTAAGCTACAGCCACAGCTATTCTTTAAAAAATTAGCTAAGCTACAGTTATAAGCTATATTTTGTAAAATATAGCTAAACTACAGCTTTAAGCTACAAAAAGTAGCTTTAAAAGTAGCTAGCTACAAGCTACAGCTATATTTTTTCACAGTTAGTTAAGCTACAGCTACAGCTAAGGTAAATGTAGCTAAGCTAGTAGCTAAGCTACGAAAGTAGCTAGCTACTGCCCAGCTCTGATATTTATGTACATGAATCATGCCCCCAAAATATGTTAGTGGTGGGGGAGCCACAGGGGTAATTTTTATTTGGTAAAAATTGTTTGTCGGTTGTGGGAATTGAACCGGGGTTCTCAGGATCCATAGACCAACTCGAAACCACTGAACCATTACCCCATTAAATTAATAAACATAAATAAATAATTGTAATTTAGACAAACTATAGATGGGGAACTTTTTTACCATTGGATGGAATATTTAAATTAGGCAGTAATAAGGAATTTTTTGAGATAATATTTTCAACCCTACATTGACTTGACGATGAAGAAAATTATTCGATATCATATAGTAATTCATAATTCGTAGAAATCGAATAGTAAACTTATGAAGTGAACAAGTTGTTTTTTACAACTAAACTAAATATAAAAAATGCCGCCCCAAAATATGTGCCGCCCAGTGCGGACCGCAGCCACCTCCCCACCCTAGGTACGCCACTGCATAGGAGTATTCCATTTGCCATTTGTATCAGATCTAACTTACATTTTCTGAACCAGATCACTTCTTTATTTCGCTGGGTTACTTCGCTGACTTTATTTCCAGTACTAGAATTACTGATTCTAATTTACTTTGAACTAATTCACCCCAATAAGTACAACAGTTTGCTTAAATCAGTTCATTTAGTCATGTTGTCCAATTTATATCAAGTGATTTAAGGTAGTACTAGCGTGATAACAATTTTGCAGATCTGAATGAAATTTGGCGCACGTAAACATTGGATAGTCCTACGCATCCTGTTAAAATATGAAACACATTCACCGTCTGTGAACAAATATATTCGCTTGTAAAGTTGAGTTCTTGTACACGGGGCTTATGGCGATCATCACTCAGAATCGCACATATTTGGTTTGTGTACCTCTAAAAATTTGCAGTTTCATTTGAAAAACTAGTATGATGTTCTAGAACTATCCATGTATATTTTATCCCCCACTGCCCCCCGTAGATACGCCACTGCATGTCTTTTTTACAACAAAATTTATCCAATTAAACTTGATTTAAAAAGTGAAAATTAATTTGGTTTTTTTAACTGCTGTTTCTTGTTTAGGAAGTAGCAAAAAATGTTTAGTTACTTTCTGTATTTTAGTGAAATGTCAATGTTGTTGATATTACGTAACAACAATTTTATTAAATTACACTTTGTACTAAGGTCATACTTAATTATTGTGTCGCTAAAAAATGTCGGAAAAGTTTACTGCTTGATAAAAATTGCATCTTGCGTAAATTATTTATTTATGCTACTCTGTACAACAGGAACTTAATCCCAATTACAGTAGAGGGTCCGGATTCACCGAGCTACAGTGTGGTAGTTCATATATATTTAGGTAGAGTGGGATTCGAACTCGGGATCTTTTAATTCGAATTCCGTAACGCTATGCATACCACCGTACTGTCGATCAATTTATTACTACACAAATAATCGTAATAAGAAACAATACCATTAGTTAATAATAATGGCTTAGTGGTATCCGAGTCGGCCTGTGAATACTAAGAACCCTGGTTCGATCCCCACAGCCGACAAAACATTTTCACCAATTTAAAATTACCCATGTGACTCCTCCACCACTAACATTTTTGGAGGCTGTGATTTGACGGCTGGTAACCGCATTTCACGCACATAAATATATCACTTACCGAGATCTGCTTCGGCAGAGTGCCACACTCAGTAATGAGTAAAAGGCGCGATGATATATTTATTTTTACCTTTAGTTTTTATTTTGAATTACGATTTTTTATTTTAAAAATAATAAAATAAAATAGAAACAAATAGTATAAAGAACTTATTTCATAATTGTCGATTATTTTGTGACAAAAACTTCAGTTTCACATAATAAAATGAATTATGAATCTCTTTCTTTAATTATTTCTCTCAACAGTAATGCGCAAAATGGCTTGATGATATATTTATTTTGTAGGACAATGCGAAAAGTGATTATTTTATGGGGTAATGGTTCAGTGGTATCGAGTCGGCCTGTGGATCCTAAAAACCTTGATTCGATCTCCAAGCCGGAAAACATTTTCATCAAATTAATATTACCTGGCTCTTCCACCACTAACATCTTTGGGGCCGTGATTTGATGGCCGGTAACCGCACTTCACGCGCATAAATATATCACTTACCGAGATCTACTTCGGCAGAATGCCACATCTAGTAATGGGTAAAAGGCGTGATGATATATTTATTTTTATTTTTTATGGGATGGCTAGCTCAGTGGTATGAAGTCGGCCTGTGGATCCTGAGAACCCTGGTACCCTAGATTCGATTCCCACAGGCGACAAACAATTTTCATAATTTCAAAAACTACCCCTGTGGCTCCTCCACCACTAACATCTTTGGGGGCCGTGATTTGCTGACTGGTAACCGCACTTCACGCGCAAAATATATCACTTACCGAGATATGCTTCGGCAGACTGCCACACCCAGAAATGGGTAGAAGGCGTCATGATATATTTTATATTTCTCTTTCAAAGCTCAAATCTTGTTGCTATTAAGGCAAATTTCACCTTGGGAAATAGATAGAAGTCGCACGGTGCAAGATCTGGCGAATAAGGCGTATGGTCCAACACTGGAATGCTGTACTTGGTTAGAAACCTCTTGACAGACATTGCGGAATGAGCCAGCGCATTGTTTTGATGGAGAAACTATGACTTGTCCTTCCCCAATTCGGGTACTTTTTTCAATAAATTATCAGTAGCAGTAGCAGTTTTGCCAAGTTTCATGTGATATTTCACAACAATTCGTTTTATGAGCCATATAATTCAACTGAAATCAGTCTAATAATATATTTAGTATATATAAGTTGTGGATAAATAAATAATATTCAAAATGCTTTTTATCCGTCATCAAAAAAGGCAATTTCATCACACACAATCTAACAATATTTTGCGAAAGATTTAGCTACAGAACCGTAGATAAATAAATAAATAAATAATAAACCAATTGATAGCAACTTACTAAATACTTCAAAAGATATTTCGTCAAAAAAGTTATTCTGATAAAATATTTACTATTTAAAACCGCGATCTATCTTTTAGGGAAGCGGAAGACAAACTGACATTATGACAGTTTTATGACGTAAAATATGTTTTATCAATTTGCTAAAAATAGCACAATGACGAAATAAAATACTGATAAGTTATGTGAATGAAAACATCATTATCTACAAAATAAATATAGCATAGTTCGTGTTATGCAATTTTTTATCTTTGCCCTGCAGCGTTTACGCTTGTGTATATGACATATTTGATAAAGCAATGAACCTAGTGCATGCAAAATAAATTGTAGATATATGTTATGTCACATGACAGGACAATACGTCATAACAATGACTAGGGAATTCTAGTATCCGGAGAATTTTATTACCCGTTTCTTTGGGTAACTAGAAACTTATTACTTAGGTAATCGGCTACTCCTTTAGAGGAAAAAAGGGGATATTAGATTAAAATAATTATTTATGTATCAAGGGTGAAAACAAGCGTTTCTGGCCTGTGCTAATAATATGCTCGTGGTCAGAAACGTTAATTTTACCCGTGGTACATACAATATTTTATGCACAACAAAATTACAAAAAGATTAAAATATATACGTACGGTTATATGTCAAAAAAATATTTTGCAGAATCAAGTATGGGGTGGCTAGCTCAGTGGTATGAAGTCGGCCTGTGGATCCTGAGAACCGTGGTTCGATTCGCACAGGCAACAAACAATTTCATAATTTTAAAAACTACCCCTGTGGCTTCTCCACCACTAACATCTTTGAGGGCCATGATTTGAGGACTGGTAACCGTACTTCAAGCGGAAAATATATCACTTACCGAGATCTGCTTCGGCAGAGTGCCACACCGAGTAATGGGTAGAAGGCGTGATGATATATTTATTTATTTATTTATTTAAGTATTCACAATAAACAAAAATTGTCATTTTATTTATGTATCCATAGCAATTATTTTTTATGGCCCCAGGGCCAAAAAGAAGTGTTAGGGCCCGCTTTTTAGGGCCAAAACACATAAATTTCGGCCCGGTTGTGCATAAAAAATATTTTCTTAGGCACTATTTAAACAAAATTATTGTTTTAAATGAATTTTATTAAGTAACAAGAAAATGAAACGTAAAACAATTTACACCATATTAAAATTAACCCTGTGGCTTCCTCTCTAATAACATCTTCGAACTCACTGAGCCATAATGTGATAGTTCATATATATTTAGCTTGAGTGGGATTCGAACTCGGGATCTCCGGATTCGAATTCCGTAAAGGTATCCACACTACCGTACTGCGGACTCTAAATTAATGTAAAAACGTAAAAAAAATATGTATATCACCACGCCTTTTACCCATTACTGGGCGTGGCACTCTGCCATAGCAGATTTCGATAAGTGATATATTTTGCGCCTTAAGTGCGGTTACCAGCCATCAAATCTCGGCCCCCAAAGATGTTAGTGGAGAGGGAACCGCAGGGGTAGTTTTAACGTGTTGAAAATTGTTTGTCGGCTGTGGGAATCGAACCAGGGTTCTTAAAAACCCCGGCCGATTCGATACCACTGAGCTAGCTACTCCATAATAAAAAGAAAAGGTATGACAGCAAAAATATAAGATGTCAAATGAATCTCAATCTTTTAAGAATACTTATAATTACTTTGCTTTACCGGATATTTTAAAAAATATATAAATAAATAAATAAATATATCATCATGCCTTCTACCCATTACTGGGTGTGGCACTCTGCTAAAGCAGATCTCGGTAAGTGATATATTTTGCGCGTGAAGTGCGGTTACCAGTCGTCAAATCAAGGCCCCCAAACATGTTAGTGGTGGAGGAGCTACAGGGATAGCTTTTTCAAATTATGAAAATTTGTCGCCTGTGGGAATCGAACCAGGGACCTCAGGATCCACAGGCCGACTTCATACCACTGAGCTAGCCATCCCATATTATGGGATTAAAAAATATCTGTATATTTATATTAAAAATAAGATTATAAGCTGTAAAAGAAAATATTAATTAGCATTTCTAAAGTAATATCCTGGATGAACCTTGTTTATGTATAGATTTTCTTTCAAGAGGTTTAAAGTATACGAACAATTTAATCAAACTCTTTAGAAAAGTCCGTCATTTTTCAAGCTGCTAATAAATGGAATTTTAACATAATAAAACGAAAGTTTGTGAAAAAAGTATAAAACCTCGTAGCCCATTTAGGTTTTTATAAGATCTGAAGCATCATTATTCACTAACCAAAACAACAAGAACAATTTTCTATTCTGTTACGTATTCGTAACTACCTACCTTTCAAACTTTTATATACAATTTTTAAATGACTCAGTGATATGGAGAACTCGGGTTCGATTCCCACAACCGATAATTGTCACTACATTAAAATTATCCCTGTGGCCTCTACTAATATCTTTAAGGGTCATGATTTGACGCCTGGTAACCGCATTTCACGTAGAATCTTTTTATTTTAGAAAAACCGCTACAGTAAAACAATAGTTATTTGTATCACTTGGCTGAAAACTGTACTTTTGCGAGTGCGAGCATATCTGACAGGCCGAGTCGAAGGTGAGGCTCGCAAATGGCGAGTACACGCAAAATGATTTCTAAAAAAATTTGTTTATAGATAAACAATATAGCAACACCAATAATCTAAGTACATGTATAGAAATCACAGCATACCTAAAATTAACAACGCCAGCAAGACGATAACGATACTGACTGAATCTTTTAATTTCGAGGACTAAAATAAAATAAAACATTCTATGATTAAAATTATAGCACTCGGGACATTCAAACATTCCCTCAGTGTGTCGCAATCCTAATATAAAACAATCTATCCCACTTCTGATAATTGTCTATAAATGATATAATTTTTCTGTGATTAATGCTGCTCCTTCTGCACTTCTCTATTCATGTATTTGTCAGGATAAAATCATAGACGAAGTACAGTGAATATGAACATAAGTTTTATTAAAATATATATATATAATTACAAATGATTAACCATTCAACCTCTGTCGTCTATCGTCGGATACACACTATCTTAAAAACTATTCACAAAGTCACATGCACCCTAAAACCAATCACACACGTCTCTTCATCCCTCACCTATTCCAACATGTTTCCACATTCGGCGTCACTCAGACGGACTCAGGCACACTTGACTTAATTTATTAGTTTAAAAACACAAACACAACCCCAAACATATCATTCTCACGATACTTAATATTTTCTAAACCAAGGGCTATAAAATAGCTAACACTAGACGAAACATACATAATTTTAAAAATAATAGCCTAGCAATTAATAACGATACTTAACACAACACTGTCACTAGTTTCACTTTTTGTTTATCATACATTATTTACATGTGACAACCTGAAATATTACCACAAGTGCTATAATCTTTTGATTATGCCCTTAAAACATAAGTATTTAATTATTTGTTGTTCTGCACAACAGGAACATAACTTCAATTACAATAGCTTATAGTGGAATCCGAATCATTCAGACACATTTTTTTTTATACAAGTTGAAGTCATTTGAACACATGACCTTTTGCTTGAGATGCAACTTTCATCCCAGTGTTTTTTTATCTATTGCTTTAAGTTTTTAAAATGGAGAAACATATTTGCATGATTAAATCGATGGATATATTTACTGTTGGACAGGTTCACTAAGAGCTCTTCAATCTATGCGTAAATATTGGTTTATTGATACAGTAATCTAGATAATCTTTATTAGTTAATCAAATTGAAATCTTATGTCAAACAATTTAGATAGGTATTGGATTTAATAAAACAAACAGACATGTATGTAAATATTGGAATAATAAATTACTTCTACCAGATTCACAAATAGATTTAGGCCTGGGTCCAAAAAGCGATGTTGACTATGTTGTTAACTAACAGCATGTTAAAACTTAACAATAGCCAAAATAATTAATTTAGTAATATGGGATGGCTAACTCAGTGGTATGAAGTCGGCCTGTGGATCCTGAGAACCCTGGTACCCTAGATTCGATTCCCACAGGCGACAAACAATTTTCATAATTTCAAAAACTACCCCTGTGGCTCCTCCACTACTAACATCTTTGGGGGGGCGTGATTTGACAACTGGTAACCGCACTTCACGCGCAAAATATATCACTTACCGAGATATGCTTCGGTAGAGTGCCACACCCAGCAATGGGTAGAAGGCGTGATGATATATTTATTTTTATTTATTACAATAATTTTATTTAACTGTAACAATTTATAGTTATTTACATAACAAGTGCGCAAAGACATACTTTGTACATGAGCGCAATTTTAAAGAACGAGCGAAACGAGTACTTAATTTTTTGCGAATGGTGCAAATGAGGTCTTCGTGCACGAGTTTTGTATAATGCTTTTTGTACCGAGCAAAAATTATACATATAATCGACAATGAGGAGATTTATTAAATTTGAAGCGTAAATTTATATTGACAGTTAAGTATGCCATGAATTGACATTTGTTATTTGAAAACAAATTGTTTATTTTTTCTCGTAAAATTTGTTAAAATATGTCTGATTGATGGCGTTATAAGCTAATGTCTCTATTTCTTTTATTTATAAATTCCTTAAATGTGTGAATATACGCACAATTAACGTTTGAATAGTCAAAATTTATAATAATAAAAAATGGGTGTTTTTTCAATTACTTTAAAGCACTAGTGCGCAAAATCAAACTTTCCATCGGTTTCGAAGGTAATGTAAACCTTATTTTGAATGATGCGAGTACAAAAAATATATTATAATAAACGGCTATTATTAAATTGAACAACAAATTTATAAGAATATAAAGAATATAAGAATTGCAGGCTATCACTTTCATCTTTTCTATTCTTTGTAGATTCGATGTTAGATTCGTTATTAGATTCATTGTTAGGAGTAAGCGTGGATAATTTGAAATGTTTTATGCATGTGTTATGTACGTTGAAGAAAGAAGATGAATGATAAGTGAATAGGAGTGATTGAGGGTGAAGGAATATTTTCGATATGATAATGTTTGACGGGGGCTGATTATTTGATTATGTTACGAGTGAATGTTTTAAGAGTGATTTTAGGGTTCGTGCTACCCCATTTGATGGGATATAGCGTGAAGATATGTATGTATGTATGTATGTAACAAATTTATTTTTTGCTTGTCTCACAAAAAAATACAACAATAATAATGATAAAAATACATAACTACTAAAACAAAATATAAACATTAAACATAAAAAAATAACAAAATGAATACTAAAATTTAAATCAAAATAAACGCGATGACTTTCAAACTCTTTGTATTATTAAATATATTTTTAACATGTTTTTCTTTCTGTTACAGGTAAGAATACTTCTATTTCTCCCTCAAAATTAATACAGAAATACGATTCCGATATCGGTAAGTCGTTTCCGAAATACTAAACAATTCTTTTTTACATTACAAGATCTATACAAATATGTACTTAATGATGAAAGCTGCATACGAAAAATTCTAACAAAACATTGACTCTTACTATGAGAACAGAAGTAGGGATGTTTGAATCTACCCTTATTCTACTTCAACGAGCTAAGAAACGATGCGATTTAAACATATGCTTTCTTTACCCTCGGAATATAAACTCACGCATGACAAATTTAAAATGTCTTACGATTTTATCGACATTCTTCTGCGTAAGAGTCGACATTGTATCAAGATGTTACTTTCTTGGATTAATTTAATCTTCGAGAGATAGATTTAAGGCCTCGGGTAATATGTAGGATTAGGGAACAGATTAAACTTGGAAATTTAAGATATATAAGCTGGATAATATATAAGATAGTATAAGATTTAAGATTAGGAAGCATCGTAATCGTATTACGTCTTCTGTGAAGTGCGGAAAAGTCGGCATTTTAAGAGACATTATTTATTTGTTTGCTATTCTGCACAACAGGAACTTAATTACAGTAGCCTATAGTAGAATCCGACTCACTCAGATACAAAATTCTATCATGTATAAAATTTTGAATGTAGAAATTTTCAAAAATTAAACGTATAATGAAGATGCGCTCAACGGCATTAAATATTACGTCCTTCAATTAACTAATAAACAAATTATCAGCAATTTTATATTTGAAAATTTTCTCATAAAACAGTTTTAAAACAATTTCTCAAAAAGTAGAAGACATATGCACTTGAGTATTTTACCATTAAGCGTAGAGCGACACTCCCTTCCTTTCTTATCTTTTAATTCGTTTTCAGTTATTACGTAGAGTGTTTAACTGCAATTGTGTGAAATTCACTTTCAAAACATGCGAAGGGCGACGCTCCCTCCCTTTCTTATCTTTTTGTCTCATTTTCTGTGACTGCATTGTGTGGTCTTTTCTTTCATATACAAGTGTAGACTATCGCTTTCATCTTTGCTAATCTTGTAGATTCGTTGTTAGTTTCGTTATTAGATTCGTTGTTAGGAGTAAATGTGAGTAATTTGTGATTTTTTTATGCATATGTTATGTACGTTGAGGAAGGAAAATGAATCGTAAGAGAATAGGAATGATGTGATTGAAGGTTTGTTGTGTGATAATGTTTTCGAGTGTAATAAATTAATGAGTTTATATGGAGTGATCTATAAATGTGGTTGAAGTGAGGGTGGTGTGTTTGGATGAAAATGTTTGGTGATGGCTGGTTGTTTGATGGGTGTGATGAGTGAATGTTTTATGAGTGATTTTAGGGTTCGTGCTACCCCATTTGTTGGGATATAGCGTGAAGATATGTATGTATGTATGTATTCAGCGGGTCTAAATATATATGCATGTAAATTTTCGTTACAATATGCGTATGAGAAAGGATTTTAGAGATAACAGTCTGAAATTGCACTAAAATCGAAAAAAAAATATTTATAAGTTAATTCAAACACGAGAAATTCAATGCCGTAGAGCGCTTCATCATATCTTGTTTTTGTTTTTGAGATATAGCCTCCGGAAAAGTTGAATTTTCCTAAAATTTTAACACCTCAGAATTTCGACTTTCCCGAGGCTATATCTCAAAAACTAAACGAGATATGAAGATGCGCTCAACAGAATTGAATTTCTCGTGCTTCAATTAACTTATATATAAATTTTCAGTAATTTTTAAATTTCATAAAAATGTTGACCAAAATTTTCTCATCAAACAGTTTTTCAACAATATCTCAAAAACAAGAAGAAATATGCAATTGGGGATTTTACTATTGGATTCAGCGGGTTTAAATACATATGTATGTAAATTTTCGTTACAATATTCGTACGAGAAAGAATTTTAGAGCAAATTGTCTGAAATGGGCCTAAAATCGAAAAAAATCCAAGGGGTAACCCTTAAGAAATTTTCAAAAAATAAAAATCGCTAAAAAATTCCTTATAAGTCAATTCGGATACGAGGAATGCAATGCCGTTGAGCGCATCTTCATATTTTGTTTAGTTTTTAAGATATAGCCGCCGAAAAAGTTTAATTTTCCAAAAATTTTAACATCTCAGATTTTCGATTTTCCTGAGGCTATATCTCAAAAACTAAACGAGATATGAAGATGCGCGCAACGGCATTTAATTTCTCGTGCATCAATTAACTTATAAACAAATTTTCAGTAATTTTTAAATTTTTTAAAATGTTGCTCAACATTTTCTTATCAAACAGTTTTTCAACTATATCACAAAAACTAAAAGACATGTGCACTTGGGGATTTTACCATTGGATTCAGCGGGTTTAAAGACATATGTATGTAAATTTTCGTTACAATATTTATTCACGTAAGGATTTTAGAGTAAACAGTCTGAAATTGGCTTAAAATCGAAAAAAAATCCAAGGGGTACCCCTTAAGAAATTTTCAAAAAATAAAAATCGCAAAAAATATTATTTATATGTCAATTCGAATACGAGGAATTCAATGCCGTTGAGCGCATCTTCATATCTCGTTTAGTTTTTGAAATATAGCCTTGAGAAAGTACAAAATCTAGAAATTTCATCTTTTTCGGAGGCTATATCTTCGGAAAAGCCACTAGCGCATCTTCATATCTTATTTATATTAATTCATTCGAGTCTTATTTACATATATGCATACAGGAAATTAATATATTTCATTCTTAAAACAAATTAACAATCATAAGTAACTCTGGGGTGGCTAGCTCAGTGGTATGAAGTCGGCCTGTGGATCCTGAGAACCCTGGTACCCTAGATTCGATTCCCACAGCCGACAAACAATTTTCATAATTTCAAAAACTACCCCTGTGGCTCCTCCACCACTAACATCTTTGGGGGCCGTGATTTGACGACTGGTAACCGCACTTCACGCGCAAATTATATCACTTACCGAGATCTGCTTCGGCAGAGTGCCACACCCAGTAATGGGTAGAAGGCGTGATGATATATTTTATTTTATTTAAGTAACTCTGACGTGGTTGTATTCATTAATAGATTTGAAACATTAAAATAGAAATGCATTGAAATGTTTATGCAGCAAACATTGAATAATAAATTACACTTGAAAATAATTTAAGAATTTCACTCTTTATGTAGCTACGCCATAAAGATTAATTCGTTCAGCTCTCATGAAACTTTTAGCGAACAAAAAGTTGGCGCAAAATATTGGCACCAACGCTTTTCACGGTTATTTACTCATTACTCATTTTCAGAGCTATTTTTAGCACAATGTAAAATATTTTTGACACGTTGTGTTTGAAGATATTTTTATTTCTAAGTATTTTCGATGTTTGAATATGCGTGTATTTTCGTAAAATGCATTACAGTAAAATGTATATTTAATTTGCTGTGTATTATAACTCAATTTTAATTTTTAACCTAGTTGGAAAATTGTCAAATTGTGAAATTTCTCATTAAGTGAATTGTTGACGTTGTGACAAAGATCGTTTTGACAACATTTCATTGATGTTTATATTTACTTTGTTCTACTAATAGTACAAATTATTAATAGATGTTACGTATTTATATTCTTTTTACTTCCTCAATGTTAAGTATACAATGTATTTCTGGCACGACCCTGTCAGAAAAAATAATTTTCTTCCATCAGTTGAGAGACAAACGTGATACTTTTCATCCCTAGAATTCCTAAGAGCTCTAGGGAAGAATAGTAATTTATTGCACTAGTGCGGAATGTGACGAAAGAAAAAGTTTCGTTACGATGTCCGAAGAGCGAGTGACTACTATTCTTCTTGAGTTACTAGTATCATTCCACCACACGAGTCAAATACAACATCTATCTTGAAATGTCTTAAATAGTTTTTATATGTTCATTTATTGTTTGACATTGACAAGACATTTGATATGATATTAATAATACACAGATATTACGAAGTACCCATGGTATGGTTGTTATGGCATTGTGACTTCTCTTTTATTCTCTTACTGAGTGTCTAATGGTGAACAATATTTATTTCAAATAACCATAGTAACAGACTTATTATAGGCGTATTCCATTTAGATTCGTTGTTAGGAGTAAACGTGAGTAATTTGAGATTTTTTATGCATACGTTATGTACGTTGAAGAAAGAAAATGAATGGTAAGTGAAAAGGAATGATGTGATTGAAGGTTTGTTGTGTGATAATAATTTCGAGTGTATAAATGAATGAGTTTATATGAAGTGATCTTTGAAAGTGGTTGAAGTGAGGGTGGTATGTTTGGATGAAAATGTTTGACGATGACTGGTTGTTTGATGGGTGTGATGACTGAATGTTTTATGAGTGATTTTAGGGTTCGTGCTACCCCATTTGTTGGGATATAGCGTGAAGATATGTATGTATGTATGTATGTATGTATCAGATCTAACTTACATTTATTGACCCAGATCACTTATTTATTTCGCTTGATTACTTCGCTGACTTTATTTCCAATAATAGAATTACTGATTCTAATTTACTTTGAAGTAATTCGCCCTAATAAGAGCATCAGTTTGCTTCATTCATTTAATTTAGTCATGTTGTCTAATTTATCTGAACTGATTTAAGTGAACCAAGTGGCAAATGGAATATAGCTTATGAGTCGGTGTTGGATAATGTACATTTTTCTTCCCTAAGAAGGGAAGTACAGCTATATCCATGGCAATTGGAAAACATGTAGGTAATATATGTCAAGAGAATAATAAATTTTATCTAAATTTCTAATTTATTTTTCAAAATTATACTTTGTAATAAGTTAGTGAAAAATAGTCATTTGTATTATTTCCTCTCGAAGGTGATGTTTAAACACACAAGGAAGGTAATAAAAATATATCATATGATATTTTTCTACGAACATTTTTTTGTCATTAAATAAAAATTTAAAAATACTTACCATACATGGACAAGTAAATATCTGACAATCATAAACACATATGTACATACATAACATCACGCTATATCCCTTCAAATGGGGTAGTATGTATCCTAGAATCATTTACAAAACATCTACTCGTCAGATTCATCAAAGAATCAGTCCTCGTCACACATTCTCATCCTAACACACCACCCTCACTTCAACCACATTCATAGTTCACTCATTTACTCATCACACTCGAAATCATTCATCACACCACAAACCTTCAATTACATTCATCCAATCATTCCTTTACACCTATATTAATCTTTCTTTCGACGTACTTTTTACATACACAAAACATAGTCAAACTTTTGACCCGCATATGAGGGAAGAAAATTCTATTTTCGGTTAAGGTCATGGAAAAAAATATGTGTATATCTCGTGAATAAAGTCCTTTTTTTCCTCAGGTGCTTTAACTCCGTCGTCTTTAGCTCGAGAAATGAAACAGCATCTTCGGGATGAAATGCCTCACTTTCTTCCCTTGATATACAATTAATCATTTCTGTATTCAATTTATCTTGGACTTTCGGCAATGCATATTATTATCTGTCAAATATTTCTCAATTATTTTAGATACAAATGCTTCAAATAAAAGTTAAAGTGAACTAAATTCAAATACCCAAAATAATTTTGAAAACGGTGGACAGTTAAAACCATTCAAACAAAGAATACTCTTATATTGACTTATTCCACAGAATAATGCATTACATTTAGTTGTATCCAAACAGTATTATTTAGTTAATCTACCGGTCAGTACTGACAGAATGTCCCTAGCTCCCTGAATAGCACCGTAACAGCGAGGATTACTTCAGACAAGGGTCCTGGGACCAAATCCCTGGATGGAATTGCTTCTGCAGTATTATATATGTGTTATGTTTGCTGATATTGTAATAGTTAAGGGATAAGTCAGATTTATTGGCATAACTGTGTACGGAAATAGCAGAAAGAATGAAATTGTGTCCTAATACTAATACATAGAGTAACTCAGTGATATTGCGTTGGATTCTGGGTTTGATTCCCACAGCCGTCAAACAATTATCACCACTGTTAAATTACTCCTTGGGCTTCCATTTCACTAACATTTTCGCGTGATAATATATTGATTTTATTTTAATAATATAAATTATAATACTACAAGAGCAGGGTGAAAAGTCTCTAAAAAATGAAACAAGAAATGATTTATTTGGTCCTTGTAGCTCGATACACTTCAACGTTTTTCTAATTTTTCGATCCCTTCCAAATAATACGATTTTGGCAATTGTTCAGAATAGGCGTTTGTCTCAGCGATGACCTCATCGTTGGAGGCAAATCTCTATCCGTCGAGCCATTTCTTCAAGTTTGGAAATAGATAAAAATCACAGGGGGCAAATCTGGAGAATATGGTGGATGACGAACCAATTCGTAACGCAATTCATGCAATTTTGCCATTGCGACTGCGGACCTGTGTGCCGGTGCAGAGAGCAAGTGCGGCACCCATCTAGCAGATAGCTTTCTCATATACAAAAATTTATGCAAAATGTTCCGTACCCGTTCGGTTGAGATGCTCATAGCCTCAGCCATCCCGTGCACTTTAACTCGCCGATCGTCCAATATCATACCATGGATTTTATCGACGATTTTTGGCGTTGTAACCTCAATTGGACGACCATAACGTTCGGCGTCCTTTGTGGTCATACTATCACAACGAAAATCAGTAAACCACTTGTGAATCGTTCCAATCGATAGTGAGGAGCAGGGTGAAAAGTCGCTGAAAAATGAAACAAGAAATGATTTATTTGGTCAAAACATATTTTATTTCTCAACATAATCTCCTTGTAGCTCGATACACTTCGTCCAACGTTTTTCTAATTTTTCGATCCCTTCCAAATAATACGATTTTGGCAATCCTTCAAAATAGGCATTTGTCTCAGCGATGACCTCATCGTTGGAGGCAAATCTCTTTCCGCCGAGCCATTTCTTCAAGTTTGGAAATAGATTAAAATCACAGGGAGCCAAATCTGGAGAATATGGTGGATGACGAACCAATTCGTAGCGCAATTTATTCAATTTTGAACTTGGGGTCGCGCTTGTTGTCAACAGAAAGCAAATGCGGCACTCATCTGCATTAAGTAGATAACAATTAATACTGATGATTAACCATACTAAACTTTCTGCACAGCCTATACAAACTACAATCCCACCAAAACGCAATCACAGTACCTCACATATTCCATCACGGCAATCTTGATGGTACATGCAAAATTCATCGCTCTTCCATACACATACAAACGTACAAAATACACATACATACAGACATATAGAATGGTAGATTGGCTGACATTGAACACGTGGTATATTATGCGACATTCGCACCTGCGTCTACTTGGCGGTATGCGTGTATGCGTATTTTATGCGTAACTGAAATACCGGCAAACTGGGCCAAGCGAATCGATACAACGTATGTACGTACTAATTTGCCGTTTTTCATTTTATTGTCAGGATTAATTTAAATTCGGGTTTGTTTGGTCAGATTGTGAAACAGAAGTTCTAAACATAATGCAGAGTGATCAAAAGGAATTGTTTTAGGTGGCAATAAAAAAAACCTACTTGAAATTGGTAAGCCTGATAATATAGCTATTTACATAACTAGTGCGCGAAGACATACAGGGTGTTAAAAAAGTTCCGGGACGGTGAAATATCTCGAGAAAAACACATCGAATCAAGAAACCAAAAAACACGTGTTTCATATTTTGCAAAAACCTATCTAAGCACACCAAACACAAACCCCAACCCCCACTCCCAGGGGGAGGGGCGGGGGGCAACGTTGAAACTTTAAATGGGAACTGCCATTTTTTATTACAGATTCGTATTCTGCGAAAAAAAATAAGTTAATTTTATCTGAAACTTTTTTTCCAATTCGGAATAGATGGCGCTCTGCAATAAAAAATGGGGGTTCCCATTTAAGGTTTCAAAGTTGTCCCCTGACTCACCCCCTGGGGCTGGGAGTTGGGGTTTGTGGTTGGTGTGCTTAGATAGGTTTTTGCAAATTATGAAACACATGTTTTTTGGTTTCTTGATTCGATGTGTATTTCTCGAGATATTTCACCGTCCCGGAACTTTTTTAACACCCTGTACTTTGCGCATGAGCGCAATTTTAAAGCACGAGTGAAGCGAGTGCTTTAATTTGCGAAAATGGCGTCTTCGCGCACGAGTTTTGTACAAAGCTTCGTTCGTGCTTTAATTTGCGCAAATGGCGTCTTCGCGCACGAGTTTTGTACAAAGCTTGGCTCGTGCTTTAATTTGCGCAAATGGCGTCTTCACGCACGAGTTTTGTACAATGCTTTTTGTAACGAGCAAAAATTATGTATATGATGGACAATGAGGAAATTTATTAAATTTGAAGCGTGAATTTATATTGACAGTTAAGTATGCCATGAATTGACATTTGTTATTTGAAAACAAATTGTTAATTTTTTCTTCTAAAGTTTGTTCAAATATGTCTGTTTGTTGGCGTTATAAGCTAAGGTCTCTACTTCTTTTATAAATTCCTTAAAATGTGTGTATATAAGTACAATTAGTGTCTTAATAGTTAAAATTTAGAAACATAAAAATTGATGTTTTTTCAATTACTTTCAAGCACTAGTGCTCAAAATCAAACCTTGTTAATTTAATTCTGCGTTTTCGAACCTATATTTTTCATTAAATTAGATTCATTAATATATTTATTTTGTTAATCCACAGTTCGGTAAAGTTAAAAATGTTGAGAAGCACTGTAATAGGAATAATCAGGAGTAACGTGGGATTTTGTTTTTGTTTTGATTGTCATTTGTAGCCTCGCTCTCTGTGATTATGAGATTATTGATGATACATTGCTGTTTTCTACTGTTTTGATACTTTGAGCACACAATAATATATAGAACATTCAGACACCTCTCGATTTATCCGATTTATGTTAGGTTAAAGTTAAGATCTATCTATTATTACACATGTAGATAAATAAATCAGGCGCTTTTACTTTAATCTACAAGGAGGAGCTTTCAAATGAAGAATGTATAATAAATTACTTATTACTTTGCACAGCAGAATACTATCAGGAATATATCGCAAGAAAACATGATTTAATAATATCTTAAAAATTCCTTAACTATTTCTGGGTTTATTATTTGTTTATTTGTTACTCTGCACAACAGAAACTTAATCTCAATTACAGTAGCTTATTGTGGAATCCGTATTAATCCGACGATCGTATCTACTAAATAATGAATTACAAAACACTGTTTTTGTGTCTTATTAAAAGCTGTTTTGCTTGTAACAATTCTAAGAAATACAAATTTCTTCATGCTATACATAGTACCACACTCACGATAATTTTCTCAGAAATACAAATTTGTAAATACAACACGATACAAATGAAAATAAAATGAAAAACAACAACAGGTTAAGATATTTGATATTCGTGGGACAAGCTTGCTATACACACGTTCTCGTACGCTGGTCGCGAAAATATCTTAAATAACTGTTACAATAAAGTTATTTTTTATTTAAGACATTCTGTACAACAGGAAAGAAAAATTTACTTTTTTCCTAGGGAAGAAAATATTGCTCTTCTCTCTCAATTGAGGACAGAAAATTAATTTTGATTCCATACCTATTTACTTATTATCACTTTCAATATACACCCCTCCTCTATCCCTAAAATGCTCCATGTAAATCTTCCATTGTTCGAAACAGTGCTGGAAGTCTTCTTCTGTCAGCTCCTTCAGAACGCGTGCCGATTTCTCTTTCAAAGCTCAAATCTTGTTGTTATTAAGGCAAATTTCACCTTAGGACACAGATAGAAGTCGCACGGTGCAAGATCTGCCGAATAAGGCGGATGGTCCAACACTGGGATGCTGTACTTGGCTAGAAATCTCTTGACAGACATTGCGGAATGAGCTAACGCATTGTTTTGATGGAGAACCCATGATTTGTCCTTCCACAATTCGGGCACTTTTTTCAATAAATTATAAGTTTCAGTAGCAGTTTTGCCAAGTTTCACGTGAAATTTCACAACAATTCGTTGCTCTAATGTTGCACTTAACATTTTTTCGGCGAAATAAAAAAACAACTCTAATTAGAACGTATGCTACGGCTAGACGGATTTGTGTACAGAAGCGAGAGGTACTACATTCGAAAGAGGAAGCTTCACGCTAAAAATCTGACGGTCGCTGGTGTTTGGCGCATGCGTAACTTCGTCTGTAGTAGCGTCAGTCTTGTTATTTAATAGCCACACCTCGTATACTTAAATATACGAGGTGTGGCTATTAAATATCGAGACTAATGCTGTTTTAACATTTTATTTTGATTCCATACCTATTTACTTATTATCACTTTCAATATACACCCCTCCTCTATCCCTACAATGCTCCATGCGAATCTTCCATTCTTCGAAACAGTGCTGGAAGTCTTCTTCTGTCAGCTCCTTCAGAACTCTTGCCGATTTCTCTTTCAAAGCTCAAATCTTGTTGCTATTAAGGCAAATTTCACCTTAGGATAGAAGTCGCACGGTGCAAGATTTGGCGAATAAGGCAGATGGTCCAACACTGGGATGCTGTACTTGGATTGAAATCTCTTGACAGACATTGCGGAATGAGCCAGTGCATTGTTTTGATGGAGAAACCATCTTTGAAGAGCCGTGATTTGACGACTAGTAACCGCACTTCATGCGCATAAATATATTATTTACCGTGATCTGCTTCGGTAGAGTGCCACACCCAGTAATAGATAAAAGGCGTGATGATACGAAATGTGACTATATAGATAATAACGAGACTGATGCTGTTTTAACATTTTATTTTGATTCCATACCTATTTACTTATTATCACTTTCAATATACACCCCTCCTCTATCTCTACAAAGCTCCATGGGAATCTTCCATTGTTCGAAACAGTGCTGGAAGTCTTCTTCTGTCAGCTCCTTCAGAAGCGAGAGGTACAGCATACGAAAGAGAAAGCTTCACGCTAAAAACCTGACGGTCGCTGGTGTTTGGCTCATACGTACTTCGTCTGTAGCAACGACAGTCTCGTTATTTAATAGCCACACCTCGTATAGCTTCAGTACGATTCAATATCGGAATATACGGATTCGAATGTCGTACCACCATCCTCACCACCATACTGCCGGACAATATAATATAAAACATCGCCATATGTGGATAATAAACTAGTCCAACCCAAACCACTAATTCTCCTTATGCCCGCCATGTAGTTGAAGTGTAGTAAGCTTCAAGTTTAATTACATGAGGGAGGAGAGAGAACTGGCGAGTTGGAGAAGAGAAATGAAAGAGATTTACGTTTCTGGTTAACCGGATACACGTGGTTATAGCCGCTTTTGAAGTCTTGTGCGATTATGACGTAATAAACTTACAGATTAACCTGAACTTGGCAGGAAAGACGAACTCGAGGGCTGGTTTATGTCATACGGGGATATTACTGAATGTATTGGAGCAATCTTCTAGGTTTTTACGAGTTCTTAATCAAGTTGCTTCGTAGCACACATATATACGATGACCATACATCCTTTACTATAGAACAGTAGTTTTCAAAGTGTGGGTCGCGACCTCCTGAGGGGTAAAAAAAATGTTAAAAAAGGTAAACCTGACATTTCATAATCCAGTTGCTGAAATAATTCTTGTGATTGAACAAAATCGCATCGCGTACCAAACAGCAGACAATCGTAGTCCAGCGGATAAAGGCAAGGTAAAATTTGCGTTTCTTAATTATCAAGCAAGAGGTCGTGCGTTCAAATCTCACTGACTTCTACTTATATTCAAAAAGTACGATTGTGTCTGAGTGGTTCGGATTCCACTATAAGCTGTAGGCCCCCTGTACTGTAATTGGGATTAAGTTCCTGTTGTGCAGAGTAACAAATAAATAAAGAAAGAAATAATTTACATTTTTAAAATATATTTGAAACTGATATCGTATATAAAAATATTTTTTATTTAAATTTACGATACAAAATGGCGTCCTGGCATTAGGTAACTTGAACAAATGTTATTTTTTAGGAGGAAATCGACGTGCACTGTATCAGTCTCCGTACACCACTTAGAGCAAAATAGTTATTTTTATAACAAGTGCCGAAAAAGGCTCGTTACGTGCAAGTGCAGAATTTAACGCACGAGGCTTGCCGAGTGCGGAAATCTGCACGAGCATGTAACCTTTTTCGGCACGTGTTATAAACAACATTTTTCCTACAACTGTGCGATTTAGTAAACCACTAAAATATTATTAAAATTTATAAAATTTTAACGATATTACATGAGAACGATGTTTTACAGCGTTGCTATGGTTTGTTTGTTGATTGCTTGCACATTGTTCTACGTTATTTAAAAATATTTCACTAACGTCAAAATAATTTCTTCAAAATCATCTTGATTCGAATAGTACAGTGAGTAATTCTTCTTTATCATTAACACCTCCAAAGATAATGAAGCTCCGGATCATACTATGTTGGATCTATTTTCGACAATGACAATCAACCTGCTGCTGGTACTTCTAAAGCTTCCGAAATTGTTACCAATAATATTACTGGTAATAATATGAACAGGTACGGAAGAAATCAATGTTTCTTTAGACATAAAAGTTTCCACTTTACATTATGTCAATATAAGCAACTGTAACAACTGTATTAATAATATACACAAACAATAAATATGAAGTATTTCACTTACTCTTTAAATAAAACCATTTATCGATATATTTTACTTTGTTCGGTTCTTTTTATTAATTGTCTACAGATTAGATATACTGCAAATTAAGGTTACGTTTATAAACGTCAAAATATACTACTGCATATTTACTAGCGCTGACTCACTGCATCTTCTTCTTCCATAAGCGTCTGTGGCCAAAATATGAATTACACGCTCGGCGCGAAATTTAAATCGCTGTCAAAACAATTTTCTTTTGACAGTTACGTAATGAAGCACTTTCCGCACTAGTGTTTCTTTGCTTTCGGAAACGCACTTGGTCGGCATTCATCTACTATCCATACGTAACCAAGGCAATAATAGTTACGTAATAACAAAGAAATCGCACAGTTGTAGGAAAAAATATTTTTTTCCTTAATCTACATTAGTTTTTCTTTGGAAATTGAAAATTTAACATAGTTTCTCCTATGTGTAATATAGAAAAAAGATCCGATATATACATATTTATATTGTTAGTTAGGGGGGGGCGAGCGCCCCTCCTTGCCCCCCCCCCCTGTGGACGCCCATGACTATTAATTCTTTTCTTGGGAAACTATACTAAAGTTCTTCATGAGAAATTTTCCCTTTACTAATTTCTAAAATGGTGGTTCTATTTTAGTAATTCACAAATTTATTTAGAAAAAATGCTTCACTTAAAAGTTATAGAAAATGTAATTCTACGTGTCTTTTATTTAAAGCATGTCTCTTTAAAATAATACTGAAACATTCGACAGCAGCAAAAGTGCGATTCCAAATGAATAACCTTACCACACCTAAAATCATGTAAAAGTCCTGATGATATATTTATTATTCCTAAAGTATTTGTGGAGAAAAGTGCTTGGTAATACTTCAAATTTGATCTCATAGCTGTATCATTGATCTGCATTATATGTCAAGCTAATTTTATTATACTGTTAATATCTATCGCAGCGGAGAACCGGAGGACACGCCCATTTTAATGCAATACAAAACTTGAGATCGCTGCCGAGATTTGCTTACAAGTTACACACACACACACAAATACACTCTTTGTTGTACATGTGTAGTATAGTCGTCGTCCTTAAAAACGTCGATAATAACATTATCAGATAATATTTATTAATTTATTTATACTACTCTGTACAAAAGGAACTTATTCCCAGTTAAGCTACGTTTTCACATCTTAACATACACTCTGTTTTAGTCTTTATTTTTGCTTCTTATTTCTGTTTTTGTCGGAAAAATTCCAGCCATTTCCAGCTCTTAACATAAACATAACCTTAATTCATTATTCTATTAAAGGTTTGTTCACTTAAATGAGAAAATAATTGCATAAAACTAGTTATCTTTAAAAATTATATAAAATTATTATTGAGGATTAGTAATTACTATTAAAATTAAGCACTAGTTTAATTATTTTATACAATTCCAAAATAACTTTTAAAAATTGTAGTGAAAAAACCATAATATTTCAAATATAGCAATTTAAATTTCAAAATAGATTTTTATATTATTAAAATATTGAATTGCAGTTATACTTATAAAATCAAAGAAAAGAAATATATTTTAAAATGACAGCGACCACATAATTTCTTTTTGACATGTTAGTTTTATTGTTGCTATTAATCCAGTAATTTTTATTTTTTTCATAGTGAACTTATTACTATTTTTATTCTATTATCTATATTTATCGTATTCCCCACAAAAATCTAATGACAGATGACAACTACGGCATAGAATTGACAGTATATTGCAGCATAACAAGAGATAGCATTATCGCAGCTAACTCTCTCTTACAGAACAGCGACGAAAGACTATGTCGAAAGTATGAAGTCTGCAAACTTTGTGTTTATGCGCAGCGGCAAAGACAACGACTCAGACTAGCTGGAAACGCTCAGCTGTATTCACATATGACAAACTCTCAAGGTTATGTCGAAAAACTAAAACTAAGACTATGTTGAGATGTGGAAACAAGGCTTTACAGTACAAGGCCTGAACTTACCGAGCCGCAGTGTGGAAGTTCATATATTTTTAACTTGAGTGAGATTCAAACTCGGGATCGTTGGATTCGATTGCTGTAACATTAACCACATCACCGTGTGGACCATTTTAAAAATGTCCGCGACCCCTAGGTGTTTATTTTTTGAACTAACAACTTAGTGCCGCCAAATGGCGGCGATCGAGATATTTAAAAATGAATTTAAGTACAAAGTAAGTATAATGTGTATACTGAAAATGAAAACTTATTGTAGCATCAAAATAAATGAAGTATATTTATCAGTTATTTATAAATTATGTTAATATGATAGATTTCGTATAATAACATATCCATTCTTTTCTTCTAGTTCACGTTTTGAGGAAAAGAGTGAAAAGGAATGTTTCTTGTTTTTTTTTTTAATTATTATAACAACCCTGTATACAATATAGTATCCGTCATAATTACTATCATTAATTACTTTTTAATGAAGAAACAAATACTAAGCAACAAAAATAATCGAACTGTCACTTGTCAAATCATAGACAAAGATAAGTATACGGCACTAACTTTTTTTATCTCCGTCTAACGTCTGCACATGCGCAATGAATTTTTAAAATGGTCTATTGCCTATATGTCCTACAAAATCAATCACTTTATGCTCTTAACATACATATAACTTAAATAATAATAAAAACTTAGGTATCTTACATTTATTAAATTCTACAATTAATTTTCAATATTTTTAACTAAATTTAACATTAAATATAGCTTCCACATATTCATAAGGATTTTCAGCACTATTCTAAAATTGGCAGCGTCACCCCGAAAGACGAAGACTATATTAGTATTTATATACAAATAATTTTCTTATGCATGTTTTGCTGTGTAGACGTACATTCTTGTTCAGAATGAATTGCGTTACTGAATTCAAAAGCGCGTTTAATTGAATGAATTATAATCTTGATCGAATTGGCAGTGAAGAAAACCTGATTATTTTATAATTCTGCTAGATACCTAACTAGCAACTAACTTTAAAATATAAATCAAACTTTAAATCAGCCCTTACTCTGCGTAACAGGAACTTAATCCTAAATTTAAAGTTTATGACAGAAAAATTCGGGAGATGCCCGGACTCGAACCGAGGACCTTCAGCTGTGTTAGACACTATGACAGATAAATTCGGTTGACGCCTATTCGTTCAGGGGAGCCGTGGCTTAGTGGTTAAAGCATCAGCCCGGCAAGCTGAAGGTCCTCGGTTCGAGTCCGGGCGTCTCCCGAATTTTTCTGTCATAAACTTTAAATTTATCAAACTTCAAAGTCATTCATATGACTTAAATTCTTTAAATTAACTTAATCCTACTTACAGTAACCTATCAGAATTTATTTTTTTAAAATTAATTACAAATTTAGATAAGATTTATTATTCTTTTGATAGATGTCACCTGATGTCCTTAATTTCATGGCCAACTTCATTGAATTGCGCTTCGCTTATTATGGCCGTTTCATTTCATCATTTTGCCATATAAAAATTTGTCGTGAGTTTGATACAGTTTTGGTAGGTCAAGTAATGCCATCTAATGCTTTTTATTTCTATTAAAGGAAAGTGGCAACACTGTCAAATTACAAAAACAACCTTAAAATATTTGGAAACTGATGTTTATGTGATCAAACAAATACATTTAATGCAACTGGGTATTTTATTTTTACATTCAATATTATTAAATATTATGACGAGTATTCTGAGCTTTCGACTAAAATGACTATCTAGTCTAGACTAAGTCAATTTCATTTGGCAACGTAGCACTATCTGTCACTTCAGGTAAATAATGCCGCCATATTGTCTACACATTTAAAATGTTTGAAGTGTTTATAGGTCAAAAGAAGGAAGTATTATTGAATTATTGGTGCCAACGGTTAGTATTTTACTGTAAAGATCGTATGATAATAAATATACAATGACTAGACTTGTTTTTAGGATTTTTCAAACAATGCAATCGACAGTATTTTCAAATTTAGTTACGACGTATCTCTTTAGAGGCGCTAGTTGACGTGCCCGCTCTGTAAATTTGAAACTAGAAATTTTAATGATATATGAAATGGCCATAATAAGCGTAGCACAATTCAATGAAGTTGGCCATGTTAATTTCAAATTATATCGTTGTTTTTTAGTTGCCATGGATATGGCTTTACTTTTCTTCCCTAGGGATGTTAGGGATGAAAAGTGTGACTTTCTTATCTGAATTGAGGGAAGGAAAAATTACTTTTTGACAGGGTCGTGACAAATACTTAAATGAATTGAAGAAATATAAAGTAGGTATACTTTTGTTGAAGAGTGTACCGCCACCTTACTTATACGATACATACAACACACACATAATATCATATTACAGTTATGTAATCGGCTTATTAATATGTATGTTAAAAAATTCATATACACGGGAACCTACTCTTGGTATATTTATGTATTAAACGGTTTTTTTATTGTCACTATTAAAATTATAATTAATCATTTTTATTGTGATTAACAAAACATCCGGTAGAAGAAGAATTTAAACATGTTTTTGATAATAAATATTAGGATTTTTGCAGCTGTTTACTTTAACTCGGTGGGAGACAACGATCGTTTTTTATTTGTTTTGTGATTTTCATTAGTTTTTTTGCGGTATCTACGAAAAGATACAACTCGCTGTCAAGTTTTTCTAAATTATTATTCATTTTATGTAAGTATTCATAGGAATTATTTTTTATGGCCTTAGAGCCAAAAAGAAGCATTTAAGTCCGCTTTTTAGGGCTAAAATACATTAATTTCGGCTCGGTTGTGCATAAAATATTTTTTTTGCTAATTTAACCGAGTTCGTAACTCATAAACTTCCCGAGATAGCAATAGTGTATCACTTAAGGTAGTACTAGCGTGAAAAAAAAATTAACAGATCTGAATGAAATTTGGCGCACGTAAACATTGGATAGTCATACGCATCCTGTTAAAATATGAAACACATTCATCGTCTGTGAACAAATATATTCGCTTGTAAAGTTGAGTTCTTATACACGGGGCTTATGGCGATCATCACTCAGAATCGCACATATTTGGTTTGTGTACCTTTAAAATTTTGCAGTTTCATTTGAAAAACTAGTATGATGTTCGAGAACTATCCATGTATATTGTATCAGAAGGAGAAAGTTTTTTATCGTTTAGTAATGGATATATAGCCATGCAAAGCCTTGTTTTTAACGAAAAATTAAGAATCCCAATTTATAATGGCAACACCACACGGTGGTATGGTATTTGAAAATTCACTAGACCAATAACCTGTTAAGAATTCATGATATTCAAATCATAATAGGTATAACACACTTATTTTATTCAATTTTTATATAAAAAATAAGAAAAATAGGAAAACAAAATTTCCATCACTTGTCACAAATTCCAAAATTTTTCGTAATTGACTTTTTGTCTTTATTTCAATTTTTATATTTTTTTGAGCGTCAGTTTCGTCACTCGACAACCGATGGCGCCACCGTCACACTAGTACTACCTTAAAATGAACCTTCTATATATGTAGAAGTCAGCAAGAGTTGAACACGCAAAATAATAATTCTTCAGCCTTTTATTTTAAAAATTTATCTGCAGAAACAAACATATTCTAATGAAGTTCATTTCCTTCCAAAACTATGAAAATCACAAACATTTCTGCAAAGCTCTCCATTCGACATGAAAGATACAATTTGTATATGCAAATCAAAGTGTTTTTGACATGTATAGTACATATTCCTAGCTATAGAGTTATTCTCTGTTACTCTAAACGTGAATATAATCTGACATTCAAAATATGGCCTTTACAGTGCTATAGAGGTTTAACTCAAAGCACGGAACATATTCTATGTTTATTGTTGTAGATGTATATCATGGTATTGTTTGCGTTGCCATGGAAATTGGTTTGTTTAATGAGTGGAATGGAACATTGTTATAGTAATATGCATCATTTTTGCGAGATATAAGGCGTATTCCATTTGCCATTTGGATCAGATCTAACTTACATTTACTGAACCAAATCACTTATTTATTTCACTGGATTACTTCGCTGTCTTTATTTCCAGTACTAGAATTACTGTTTCTAATTTACTTTGAACTAATTCATCCCATGGGGTGGCTAACTTAGTGGTATGAAGTCGGCCTGTGGATCCTGAGAACCATGGTACCCTAGATTCGATTCCCAAAGGCGACAAACAATTTTCATAATTTCAAAAACTACTCCTGTGACACCTCCACCGCTAACATCTTTGGGGGCCGTGATTTGATGACTGGTAACCGCACTTCACGCGCAAAATATATCACTTACCGATATCTGCTTCAGCAGAGTGCTACACCCAGTAATGGGTAGAAGGCGTGATGATATATTTTTTATTTATTTAATTCATCCCAATAAGTGCATCAGTTTGCTTAATTCAATTCATTTAGTCATGTTGTCTAATTTATCTGAACTGATTTAAGTGAACCGATTGGCAAATGAAATCCAGCTATTAGTTAAATTTTTAGCTAAAAATTCGCTAAATTATGACGATTTGAAAATTGGCAAAATTTCACGAATTTCAAGTGTTTCTGATCAGTAAATAAAAATAAATATATCATCACGCCTTTTAACCATTACTGGGTGTGGCACTCTGTCGAAGCAGATCTTGGTAAGTGATATATGTATGCGCGTGAAGTGCGGTTACCAGTCGTCAAGTCACGGTCCGCAAAGATGTTAGTGGTGGAGGAGCCACTGGGGTAATTTTAACTTGGTGAAAATGTTTGTCGGCTGTGGGGATCAAACCAGGGTTCTTAGGATTTACAGGTCGACTCGATACCACTGAACTACCTACCCCATAAAAAAATTTGTAGATAGAATCTTGCTGTTCAAAATCAAGCTCAAATCGTTTAAAATTCCTGTAACAAATTACTTCTTTAACGTGTTTAAAAACACGTAAAGATATACAAAAACAAATGACAGCAACTAACAGTTGTCATTCTACGGTTCTTCATATCTTTATTAAGTCACGGCCCCCAAAGATATTAGTGCTCGAGGAGCCACAGGGGTAATTTTAAATTAGTGAAAATGTTTGTCGGCTGTGAGGATCGAACCAGGATTCTCAGGATCCACAGGCCGACTTCATACCACTGAGCTAGCCACCCCATGGGATGAATTAGTTCAAAGTAAATTAGAAACAGTAATTCTAGTACTGGAAATAAAGACAGCGAAGTAATCCAGCGAAATAAATAAGTGATCTTCTTCAGTAAATAGATAGATAGATCTGATCAAAATGGCAAATGGGATACGCCTTTACCCCATAAAATAAATAAATAAATAATTGATATTGCTGACAAACATTAGAATACTTTTATATATTTAAACTAAATTTCAAATTAATGTTTTATTGGTACATCTAGCTATAGCCATACGAACAGTATCATTTTGCATACCAACCTAATAACTAAATGACTATAAACTCATTGATACCAACCAGATATACAAAGCACTTCACAGCTTGTTTGACTAGTCAAATCCATCCTTTGAATCTCTGAATCGAGAGCTCTGTTTTAATTTAAATGCTTTATCGGCCTCGGGTAATAAATCAGAGACAATTATCGACAACGCCGCGCTTTGCCTGCCTCTCCGAAGAGCAAATACATTAACGGCATCGCTTGAGTGGAGTACGGGTTATTTATACACCGGATTTAGTGAGAATTCAATATATTTTTAGCAGAGTTCTTACATTGAGTTATTATTGGGCTTCGATAGTCATAGTACGTTTTACTTTGATTCAGGTGTGATTGGATGGTGGGTTATTGGCGCCTAATATATTGTCGTTAAATAGATTTTAGTTGTTTATGTATAAAAACTGCATATAGCACCATTACCAGTGGCTAGCTCAGTGGTATGAAGTCGGCCTGTGGATCCTGAGAACCCTGGTTCGATTCCCACAGGCGACAAACAATTTTCATAATTTCAAAAGCTACCCCTATGGCTCCTCCACGACTAACATCTTTGGAGGCCGTGATTTGACGGCTGGTAACCGCACTTCACGCGCAAAAATATATCACTTATCGAGATCTGCTTCGGCAGAGTGCCACACCCAGTAATGGGTAGAAGGCGTGATGATATATTTATTTTAATTTATTTTCACCAGTGGCGTGCGCTGAGTTTTGAAGTTAGGAGACAGAGCGGCTCGTTATCAAAATTTGGACTCGTGTGTGAACAAATTTCTTTATGAAAGTAGTTCTGTAATATCGGTTATTTTTATTAATTATCATATTTAATAATGATACACTTGAGTTCTTGTCTGCTCAATGTGATGTGTATAGATTAGATATACTGCAATTTAAGGTTATGTTTAAAAACGTCAAAATATATCACTGCATATTTCTTCTTCTTCTATAAGCGTATGTGCCTAAAATATGACATTCCGTGCTTGGCGCGAAATTTAAATCGCTCTCACTTATAGTTTCTTTTGACAATTGCGTCAAGTACAAATTACTTTCGGCACTAGTATTTCTTCGCTTACAGAAACACACTTGATCTGCATTTGTCTACTTTCCATATGTAACCAAGGCAATAATAGTTACGTAATAACAAAGAAATCGCATAGTTGTAGAAAAAATATGTTACTACCCATGTCATTTTAAAATAAATACTCTGATATGTACATTGCTGTCAAATTCGTAAGCACGGATATGCCAAATCCATTATTTAGCGTTAAAATATACTCACGGATTATTAACATATTATTGTAATACTCCTCGGAAAACCGACCATTACTCATTACTTCCACTTGACCGTTTTCCCTCAATTTTTCCAGAAAATCAACTTCATTACTCCGCGTAGTCTATGATCTGGATACTGGAAACATCTATACAAAGTGAACCATCTGTGGATGTGTATTTTTAGCCGGTATCAATACCGGTAAAATTACCAGTTCACTGAGCGGTAATTAACACCCTGTGATCGTTGGACGAGAATGTCTAGTAACTAGTCATCTGCAGCGACCCTTTGGTGGGACGATTTACCCCAGTTTACCCTAAGTAGGACTGTAGTGAACATAGTGCATACTTGTTAACATGCTTCAGGCGGGGTTTGTTTGACATGTGCGGTTTTGTACACGTGGCTTGCTTCGTCCAAAGGGAATTTGTACCCCGCAATCACAATTACAATATACATAAGAGTATGGGGTGGCTAGCACAGTGGTATGAAGTCGGCCTGTGGATCCTGAGAACCCTGGTACCCTAGATTCGATTCCCACAGACGGACAAACAATTTTCATAATTTCAAAAACTACCCCTGTGGCTTCTCCACCACTAACATCTTTGGGGGCCGTGATTTGACGACTGGTAACCACACTTCACGCGCAAAATATATCACTTACCGAGATCTAGTTCGGCAGAGTGCCAAGCCCCAGTAATGGGTAGAAGGCGTGATGATATATTTATTTATATTTATATACGAGGTGTGGCTATTAAATAATGAAACTGACGCTGCTACAGACGAAGTACGCATGCGCCAAACACCAGCGACCGTCAGCTTTTTAGCGTGAAGCTTTCTCTTTCGAATGCAGTACCTCTCGCTTCTGTAAACAAATCCGTATAGCCGTAGCATTCGTTCTAATTAGAATTGTTTTTATGTTTCGCCGCAACATTAGAGCAACGAATTGTTGTGTTACATGAAACTTGACAAAACTGCTACTGAAACTTATAATTTATTGAAAAAAGTACGCGAATTGTGGAAGGACAAGTCATGGTTTCTCCATCAAAACAATGCGCTGGCTCATTCCGCAATGTCTGTCAAGAGATTTCTAGCTAAGTACAGCATTCCAGTGTTGGACCATCCGCATTATTCGCCAGATCTTGCACCGTGCGACTTCTATCTGTTTCCTAAGAAAATTTCATGAATTTCCAGTGTTTCGTTTTTTTTTGTCACCAATTTATATAATATAAACATTTTTTTATGGGGTGGCTAGCTCAATGGTATGAAGTCTGCCTGTGGATCCTGAGAACCCTGGTACCCTAGATTCGATTCCCACAGGCGACAAACAATTTTCATAATTTAGAAAACTACCCCTGTGGCTCCTCCACCACAAACATCTTTGGAGGCCGTGATTTGACAACTGGTAACCGCACTTCACGCGCAAAATATATCATTTACCGAGATCTGCTTCGGCAAAGTGCCACACCCTGTAATGGGTAGAAGGCGTGATGATGTATTTATTTATTTTTATTTAAAAAAATTTCATAAACTAAATTATACACCTTCTTTATTTTGAAGACATTTACTATATGCTATTTTGAAATTCTACAATTGCAAATGCGATATTCACGCTAATGCATCTATTCAACAACACATTTTTATGAAAACTTAAAGAACGAAACCTGGGGCCTTATCAAGACGTCCAAACCACCGAAAGGGAATAAAGGGCAAAGGGGCGTGAAGTAGGTTAACTGTACCGCATGCGAATTGTGGAATCGATATTCTGCGTTCACGGTTCCATGTCATACAACAATCTGTAGACTCAGGATTGGTGCTGTAATTATAATTATTGGAATTAGCGTTATTCGATGTTGGAATTGATAGCTCCAGAAGTTGGTAATTAGAAGAAATAATGTATAGTTCCACTAGAGTAGGATAATTGATGTTTAAATTATTTTTTGTATATACATACATATCTTCACGCTATATCCCATCAAATGGGGTAGCACGAACCCGAAAATCACTCATAAAACATTCACTCATAACATTCATCAAATAATCAACCCCCGTCAAACATTATCATCCAAACACACCACCCTCACTTCAACCACATTCATAGATCTCCATATAAACTCATTTATTTATCATACTCGAAATCATTCTTACATAACAAACCCTCAATCACATCCATCCAATCACTCCTATTCACTTATCATTCATCTTCTTTCTTTAACGTACATAACACATGCATAAAACATCTCAAATTACCCGCGCTTACTCCTAACAACGAATCTAATAACGAAACTAATAACGAATCTACAAAGATTAGAAAAGATGAAAGTGATAGCCTGCAATGGGGACTTATACAATTCAAATTTTTCGGTTGCCATCTAGTGAGTAAAACAGAATTTAATGCTTTGTTATGTAGCGAACATGGTAGTTTTACAGTTTGACGTTTATCACGTGATCCAAACGTGAAACGTCCAACAAATATGGGTATATGCCGGGAGTAGTGCTGAAAGGAGAAGGTGTCACCTCACTCTTTCTACAAATTTGTTGTTTCACACAAAATTGTGTGGAGGAGGGTCTGCTGCATGTGACGTCAAAATTGTAAGTCCCCATTGTATATGAAAGAAAAGTCCACACAATGTAGTAACTGAAAATGAAACAAAAAGATAAGAAAGAAAGGGAATGTCGCCCTGTGCTTGTTTTAAAAGTGAATGCCACACAATTGCAGTTAAACACTCTACGTAAGAACTGAAAACGAATTAAAAGATAAGAAAGGAAGGGAGTGCCGCTCTACGCTTGTTTTTGAAAGTGAATTCCACTCGTTTTTTTTGTAAAATCGTATTATAAGTATGAAAGGTTCTAGTAACCAAGTAAACAACAGAAAATAAACTTTCATAGTACGATTTAACAAAAAAAATGGAGTAGATGGCACAGTGGTATCGTGTGGATCTTGAGAACTCTGATTCGATTCCCACTGCCCACAAACATTTTCACCATATTTAATATTACTCCTATGGGTTTCCTTTCACTAACATCTTTGGGGGCCGTGAATTGTCGTTCTCATTTGTCTTTGAACAACTGACCCATTTATTAAAAGAATTTAATCCCAAATATTTTAAACATCTTTAAAAACTTTAAACTGTACGAGTATATAATAGAGTCTCAATATCTCCCTAAAGTTTGACAGTCCCTGGAAAGCTTTCCCTGCTAAGCCAAGCATATGCCTGGTGCTAGCGTTTCGCGCCAAGAGTTTTACAGCGTAATCCTCTTCAGGCGCAGGTTTAGCCAGTGTATGACGGTGTTCTTTTAGTGCACTTTCGTGTACGTCAAGTACGTGCACGAGATACACTCCAGCTGTACTTTTTACACTCTTTTGTCGAGCAGTCAACACGGGAAGTGTTTAATAAAAATGTGTGTTTATGCCAAGAGAATTTTTCATACTTCTAGATTTCTATAGCTCTTTGTTTTTCCATTGTTTCTTGCAGTTGTTATTTGTGTACCTAGAACAGAAAGTAGTTGATTGCTGCTTGCGCATGGAATTTGTTGATATATCATCACGCCTTCTACGCATTACTGGGTGTGGCACTCTGCCGAAGCAGATCTCGGGAAGTGAAATATTTATGCACGTGAAGTGCGTTTACCAGTCGTCAAATCACGGCCTCCAAAGATGTTAGTGGTGGAGGAGCCACAGGGGTAGCTTTTAAAATTATGAAAATTGTTTGTCGCCTGTGGGAATCGAACCAGGGTTCTCAGGATCCACAGGCCGACTTAATACCACTGAGCTAGCTTTCTGCTCGTGGTGCACACAATATCTTTTATGCATAGCCGAGTAGAAATTCATGTGTTTTAGCTATGAAAAGCGGGCTGAAACAGTTGTTTTTGGTCCTAGAGCCATAATAAAATCATTCCTATGGATACATAAATAAAATGACAATTTTTGTTTATTGTGAATACTTAATTTTATCATTTTTGACATATAACCCATGTACATATTTGAATCTTCTGAACATATAATTAAATGTTATTTTGTTGTGCATAAAATATTGTATGTACCACGGGTGAAATTAGCGTTTCTAACCCTGAGCATGTTATTAACTCTCGGGGCTTTGCACCTCGTGCTAATAATCATGTCACTGGCCAGAAACGCATGCTTTCACCCCTAATACATAAATAATTAATATGCACAACAAGGCCGAAATTCATGTATTTTAGCTATGAAAAGCGGACATAAACAGATGTTTTTGGCCCTGGGACCGTAATAAAATAATTCCTATGGATACATAAATGAAATGACAATTTTTGTTTATTGTGAATACTTAATTTTGTCATTTTGACATATTACCTATGTACATATTTTAAAATACATCACTTACCGAGATCTGCTTCGGCAGAGTGCCACACCCAGTAATGGGTAGAAGGCGTGATGATATATTATTTTTTTTATATATATTTGAATCTTTTGAACATATAATTAAATGTTCTTTTGTTGTGCATAAAATATTGTATGTACCACGGGTGAAATTAGAGTTTCTGACCCTCAGCATGTTATTAGCCTTCGGCGCAAACAAACTTAACTCCGTAACTTACAAAATAAATATTTTTGACGTTTGAAATGTCATTAGTTAGATTACTATAATTAGTTAAAACTCAATCATAGAAAAAAATATGTATGCAATTTGTGTTAAAAGTGTCTTTATTGCACTCATGGGTTGGCAGTACGAACTGAAGTTTTCTACTCGTGCAATAAAATGATAATTTTAACACTAGTCGCATAAATAACTATTTTACTACAGTTGTCATAGTAATAAAAATAATTTTGTCAATTTGTTTCATTTTGATTTGAATAAATCTGCGAATTTTTTAAATTAAATAAGTAAAATAATAATGAGTCTCGCAATATTGCCAAATTTCGGTACGCGTCGTCCGGCAATCTTCGTATTGTATTTTTAGTCCTAATGAAACAAATAACTATTATTTTATTTTTTATTTTCATCTGTTCCATATAACAGAACTATCTCAGCAGTTTCTCAATCTCAGAATAATTTGTTAACAAGTAACAAACAATTGAAATACGAATGAGTTATTCAAACGCAGTATTTTGTCTGAAGTCTGAGAAATGTCAAATTGTTCGTTCTCATGCTGAGAGAATCGCTGCTTGTAACTTCACCGGAAGTCGGCCGGCTTCACACCGGAAATTGAATGATGAAGAGATTTTGCGGCAAAATTAAATTGTGTAGTATATCTGCTATCACTGTCAGATAACTTTCGTTGTCTAACCACAGAGCTTTATTGACTTAACAGCTTTCAAACAATTTTTACAAATATAAAATTACAGTATGTCTGGATATACTAAAAGAGATCGCGCCAGAAATACTCGTATATTGTTGTATGATGAATGAAATTGAAAAGAATGTAGATAGAAGAGAGGGTGAAAGTTAATTGAAATGGTTTGGGGATGTGGAACGTGGAACTGTGAGGTGAGTATGAGGTGAGGATGAGTCACGACTATGAATTTGACCCTAAATTGCAATAATTTTAGCAATTTTTATCATTTCGAGGGTGGTGTGTTAGGATGAGAATGTTTTACGAAGACTGATTATTTGATGAGTCTGCTACCCCATTTGATGGGATATAGCTAGATTACAGTAGCTTATTTTTTATTATTTTCATTTGTTTTTCATGGGGTGGCTAGCTCAGTGGTATGAAGTCAGCGTGTGGATCCTGAGAAACCTGGTTTGATTTCCACAGGTGACAAACAATTTTCATAATTTCAAAAGTTACCCCTGTGGCTCCTCCACCACTAACATCTTTGGGGGCCGTGATTTGACTGCTGGTAACCGTACTTCACTCGCAAAATATATCACTTACCGAGATCTGCTTCGGCAGAGTGCCACGCCCAGTAATGGGTAGAAGGCGTGATGATATTTTGATTTTATTTACAGTAGCTTATTTTTTTTATTATTTTCATTATTTTTTTTTATGGGATGGCTAGCTCAGTGGTATGAAGTCGGCTTGTGGATCCTGAGAAACCTGGTTTGATTTCCACAGGTGACAAACAATTTTCATAATTTCAAAAGCTACTCCTGTGGCTCCTCCACCACTAACATCTTTGGGGGCCGTAATTTGACTGCTGGTAACCGTACTTCACTCGCAAAATATATCACTTACCGAGATCTGCTTCGACAGAGTGCCACGCCCAGTATTGGGTAGAAGGCGTGATGATATATTTATTTATTTATATAATGGAATCTGAATCACTCAGGCATAATCGTATTTTTGGTTATAAGTGAGATTTGAACACACGATCTCTTGCTTGTTAATTAAGAAACGCAAGTTTTACCTCGCTCTTATCCACTGGACTATACGATGTTATGTATATATGTATGTAAATAGATTTAAGACTCTGAGCAGGGATCTTGTCATCCATAAGCCATCACCTCATCGCCTTCTGTCAATCCCATACAAAAACAACCTATTTATAGGGCAGGTTGTTTACGTATTTTGCACGTTAATTAATAAAATGATAAATGTGAAGTTTTCTAAGTGGCTTGCGTTATACTCTTGGCTTATTTGAATAATTCATCTGCGTACCTGAGTGTTTCAGACATATTTGCATGCAAAAACTGTGTAATCGAGTGACGTCAATAAAACACGCTCAGAATTTTAAAATTAATTACCTGCCCAGGGACAGTGTTTATCCAAGCTGTTCGCAGATACGTGTGAAACAGTGTCAAGTAATGCTAATTTTTAGTACAAATTAGACACTGGAATTTATAAGTAAACGTCAAAAAACCTAAATTTGGTCCTGGAGAAAATATCAATATACAGGGTGGTCCATTTAAAGTGTTATCAGGAAATATCTCGGAAACTATAAATTTTACGCAAAAATGACCTAGACGAAAAACAATCGTACAAAAGGGGGCCATAATAACGAAATATTAGTTTTGTCCTAGATGGCGCTGTTGTCGCTAAATCATGGTCAACTCAATTTTTTTAAATGAAAACCCCTACTTTTTATTAAAGAATCAGATTCCTCGTTAAAAAAAAAGAAGAATTTATTTAGTTCACTTTTTCGTCAGCATGATAGATGACGCTGTAATCGCGAAAAATGATGTTGCTTTCGGACGTTCCTGTATTAGAGCTTATGCGCGCGGCTGTGTGTGTGTGTGTGTGTATTATTTGAGTTTGTGTGCGTGTGAGTTTGTTAGTTTTTGTTTGTGTGCGTGCAAGCGCATCCACTAACACGCACATCTAAAATCACAAATTGTCTCATTACATCCAATTGCCATTTTTATAAAATATGGTTCACCTGATTGTTTACATTCTGTCTAAAATCATATGATGTAAATTTAAATTGCATTTTATTTTAGATTTTAATTAAATTAAGCATAAGCTCTAATACAGGAACGTCCGAAAGCAACACCATTTTTCGCGATTACAGCGTCATCTATCATGCTGACGAAAAAGTGAACTAAATAAGTTCTTTTTTTTAACGAGGAATCTGATTATTTAATAAAAAATAGGGGTTTTCATTTAAAAAAATTGAGTTGACCATGATTTAGCGACAACAGCGCCATCTAGGACAAAACCAATATATCGTTATTATGGCCCCCTTTTGTACGATTGTTTTTCGTCTAGGTCATTTTTGCGTAAAATTTATAGTTTCCGAGATATTTCCTGATAACACTTTAAATGGACCATCCTGTATATATATATTGTTTCTAGGGTTCGTACCACCTCATTTTATAGGATATAGCGTGATGATATGTATGTAAAATTCTGTCTATTTCTCTTTATCTATAGAAATATTCCTACCAATTTCGTTGTGATGTAAAACAGCTTCTTCGCGTTCAACTCATTCATGATTCCGTACACATTTTTTCTCTTTACTTTTCCGGAATTTGATCCCAGACTTGATGTAGCTCAAGTTTCATTTGGCAAATTAATCGAGCGCGAAGGATTTATTGACAAATATTCGGTCGACTGAGTCCCAGAGCCCGGACTTCTCTAGAAATTTATGCCTGCTTAGTGGACTTACACTTCTGGCAAAAGTCTGGTTCGTTTAGTTCGCAAATTACTTTTTTCTTTATCGTGTATCGTAACTCGTTCCTAAATAGGAATAGTACAGAAAAAGATAATAATTTGTACCACTTTTATTTCATTATTAATAAAATAAGGCTTCAGAGATCCAATATAAATTATTTATATATTTTTATCTTTTTGTTTCATTTTCAGTTACTGCATTATGTGGACTTTTCTTTCATATACAATTGCAGGCTATCACTTTCATCTTTTCTAATCTTTGTAGATTCGTTGTTAGATTTGTTATTAGATTCGTTGTTAGGAGTAAGCGCGGGTAATTTGAGATGTTTTATGCATGTGTTATGCAGGTTGAAGAAAGATGATGAATGATAAGTGAATATGAGTGATTGGATGGATGTGATTGAGGGTTTGTTATGTAAGAATGATTTCGTGTGTGATAAATAAATGAGTTTGTATGCAGGGATCTATGAAAGTAGTTGAAGTGGGGGTGGTGTGTTTGGATGATAATGTTTGACGGGGGCTGATTATTTAATGAGTGTTATGAGTGAATGTTTTATGAGTGATTTTAGGGTTCGTGTTACCCCATTTGATGGGATATAGCGTGAAGATATGTATGTATGTATATATTTTAAAATTGGGACGTTTCGAGTTTAAACAAAACTCATCTTCAGCTAAAAAATATAAAATATAAATAAACAAAATAATATACAAATGATTAATATAAAATACCATTAACAATACAAAATAACAGAAATTAAAATATAAAATGTTGAAATATGTCAAAATAATAAATAAAAACAAAATGGCGTCAAAAGTAAAAATAACTAGATATTTTTGAAATTATATAAAAAATTTAAAGCATATTTTAAATTGCCAAAAGCATCAGTTTGATAATTTAAACAAGAATTTCGATATAAATTTATGTAAAGAGTTTCATGAATTAGACGACGATGTAAATGATTGACAGTACTTATAACTGTAGTATGACGTCATCAGAATATAACCGAAAATCGGTGTAAAGTTGTAGAATAGGCGTCCTAGTACTTTACATCCCTCGCCTTCGACTCGAAAAATGATACAACACCTTCAGAAAGAAATGACTCCCTTTCTTCCCTTGATATACAAATAACAGTCTAACACCGTACCATGCCGTTATTTACCCGCTAATATTTTGCTTCCAAGGTTTCTTTTTCCGTTTTGCGGTTGGCAGAACTGTCCTGCAATGCATAATCACTTAATTTAATTAACAAACTTAGCAGAAGCCTTTGAATAAGAAATGCTGCTGAATACATATTCACGCAAACTTAATTAAAATGATATCATAGTCCATGTATACGTTATTTGACTTTTGACCTACGACCTATGAGAATAAGGTCATTATATGACGCGTGACATAAACAGTAGCGCAAAATTCACAGCATGCATTCGTAATATACACCTACGGATGTTTTGTTTGCGAAATATTTCAATTTTAAAATGAATGATAATATTTTATGAATGTATAGTTTAAAAATGTTGTTTACAAGCGATTTAAAGTATGTTCAACAGGTTCGATTTAAATTTAAAGTTTATGACAGAAAAATTCGGGAGACGCCCGGACTCGAACCGAGGACCTTCAGCTTGCCGGGCTGATGCTTTAACCACTAAGCCACGGCTCCCCTGAACGTGGCTTAGTGGTTAAAGCATCAGCCCGGCAAGCTGAAGGTCCTCGGTTCGAGTCCGGGCGTCTCCCGAATTTTTCTGTCATAAACTTTAAATTTAACAAACTTCAAAGTCATCCATATGACTTAAATTCTTTAAATTTAGGTTCGATTTGTAATATAGATTGTAGGTCCTCTGTACAGTAATTGGGATTCATTTCCTGTTGTGCAGTAAATAAGTTTTTTCCTACAACTGTGCGATTTCTTTGTTATTACGTAACTATTATTGCCTTGGTTATGTATGGAAAGTAGATGAATGCAGATCAAGTGCGCTTCCGAAAGCAAAGAAACACTAGTGCGGAAAGTGCTTCATTACGCAACTGTAAAAAAAGTTTTTTGAAAGCGATTTAAATTTCGCGCAAAGCGCGTAATTTATATTTTGGCCACAGACGCTTATGGAAGAAGATGCAGTGAGCCAGCGCTAGTAAATATGCAGTAGTATATTTTGACGTTTATAAACATAACCTTAAATTGCAGTATATCTAATCTGTACACAACTAATAAAAAGAACCGAACAAAGTAAAATATATCGATAAATGGTTTTAAGTAAGTGAAATACATAATATTTATTGTGTGTGTATATTATTAACACAGTTGCTTATATACATAATGTAAAGTGGAATCTTTTATGTCTAAAGAAACATTGATTTCTTCCGTACCTGTTCAAATTATTAACAGTAATATTATTGACAACAATTTCGGAGGTTTTAGAAGTACCAGCAGCAGGTTGATTGTCATTGTCGAAAATAGATGCAACATAGCATGATCCGGAGCTTCAATTATCTTTGGAGGTATTTATGATAAAGAAGAATCATTCACTGTACGTTGACGTTAGTAAAATATTTTTAAATAATGTAGATCAATGTGCAAGCAATCAACAAACAAACCATAGCAACGCCGTAAAACATCGTTCTCGTGTAATATCATTAAAATTTTATAAATTTGAATAATATTTTAGTGATTCACTAAATCGCACAGTTGTAGGAAAAATGTTGTTTATAACTATTCTGATACAGTAGATAATCTATGGTTACATGAGAACTGGACACGTTTTCAAATAAATTTCAAAACAGAATACATACATACATATCTTCACGCTATATCCCATCAGATGGGGTAGCACGAACCCTAAAATCACTCGTAAAACATTCACTCATAACATTCATCAAATAATCAGCCCGCGTCAAACATTATCATCCAAACACACCACCCTCACTTCAACCACATTCATAGATCCCTCCATATAAACTCATTTATTTATCACACTCGAAATCATTCCTTACATAACAAACCCTCAATCACATCTATCTAATCACTCCTATTCACCCATCATTCATCTTCTTTCTTCAACGTATATAACACATGCATAAAACATCTCAAATTACCCGCGCTTACTCCTAACAACGAATCTAACAATGAATCTACAAAGATTAGAAAAGATGAAAGTGATAGCCTGCACTTGTATATGAAAGAAAAGTCCACACAATGCAGTCACTGAAAATGAAACAAAAAGATAAGAAAGGGAGTGTCGCCCTGTGCTTCAAAACAGAATAATTGCCAAAAATTATTTTTAAATTAATTTTTATTATACCTGCACAATAATCCATGTTCTCCAGAAACTGCTCGACGATATTTTTTATTTATACACTTCTCCAGAGATCTGTTCAGAACATAACCGCGTAGGTAATATTTGTCTTGTTAATTACGCAGAAATCGAAAACAGATATAATATAATTCGACACAAATAATTATATCATTTACTGACATTTAAATTTACTAAAAGATATTTTCAATATATCAAAACAGACAACCAATCAGAAACAGATGAAATTGGTGACGTGGTGTTGATGTAAATATATTTTTCCGAGAAAATCTAGTTCGATACTAACGTAAGAAAACTCATTTTCCGTTTATGAAGAATTTTTTGACGTTGCATATTTTCAACCGTCAATTGTTTGTCAATCATTTTAGAGAAAATTGCTTCAAATAAAACAGGTAGAAAATTAAGTTGGCCATAATTTTTATTGGAAGTATTTTCCTTTAAAATAATTGAAAAAAGCTTGACGGCCGATAATATACTCGTACGATACTAATATTTTATTTGATTAATTTTAGATTTTAATCAATTTGAAATTAATTTATGTAACCAACCAGAAAAGCAGATAATTATATAAATTAATTTCCATGTTTCAGATCGTAATTATAATTTTAATTATCTCGAAAACAATTTGGCAAAGATCACTTATAAATATATTATCTTGTTAGCCAACATGTAACTAGATCCGACGTACGTAGCGTTAATGGTAATGAAGTAAAGAGAACTTATGTTCTAGCTTTGATTTGTGCCAACATATGGTTCGAATAATTAAGTTTGAACATTAATTACTCTTGTACGAAGTTTAATACAACTTCCAACTAACTATAATTATATATTAAAGCAATTTAATAATATGTAGTACGAATGGATGAATAGAATTGAAAGCCGGTTGCGTGAATAAATCATGCCGAGAGTGAGGAATAAACTATAGTTTCTCAAAATACGGTAGATCATGAAGTGGTTGCTAAGTAACAAGTTGTTTACAGTGTTTTATGGCATATAAAATACTAGTGTTTTATGAGCCATATAATTCAACTGAAATCAAAGTGTAATAATATCTTTATTATGTAGGAATCAAGTGTTTTATGTTCTAAAAGGTTATTTTTTTCTGACGTTTGAAGAAAAAATGTTATCTATCAAGATCAGTAACTGCAAATATAATACACAGTAATATTTTCTCCGGCAGTACGATGTTGTTAACGTTAAGGTATTCGAATCCGAAGATCCGGAGTTCGAATCCCACTCATGTTAAATATATATATACAGGGTGGTGAACGCAACTCTCGAATATAGGGATTTAACATGTAAAATCACAATTTTACAATTTCCTGCTTCCCTAATTATTTTAAGCAAAAAAGCTTCGAATAAAAGTTTTAGGGCATAAAATTCTGCATCTAAGCCAATAAACAAAATTAACTTTGCATGCTTCGCAACGGCACAAATTTGATCTGAAAATAACGAAAATAGCCTGAAAACTATTGATAGCCATGGAACTAAAACAAAATTAAACAAATGTTTGTCGTTTTATCTGTCAAAATAAATGACATAATAAATAAAGAAATTATTTTGACAGATTATACGTCAAACATTTGTTTAATTTTGTTTCAATTCCATGGCTATCGATAGTTTTGAGGCTATTTTTGTCATTTTCAGATATAATTTGTGCCGTTACGAAGCATGCAAAATTAATTTTGTTTATTGGCTTAGATGCAGAATTTTATGCCCTAAAACTTTTATTCGAAGCTTTTTTGCTTAAAATAATTAGGGAAGCAGGAAATTACAAAATTGTGATTTTACTTGCTAAATCCCTATGTTCGAGAGTTGCGTTCACCACACCTGTATATATAAACTACCACACTGCGATTCGATAAGCGGACCCTCTACTGTAATTGGTATTATGTTCCTGTTGTACAGAGTATCATAAATATATCATCACGCCTTCTACACATTACTGAGTGTGGCACTCTGCCGAAACAGATCTCGGTAAGTGATATATTTTTGCGCGTGATGTGCGGTTACCAGCCGTCAAATCACGGCCTACAAAGATGTCACAGGAGTAGTATTAATGTGGTGAAAATGTTTGCATAAACCAATAAATAAATAAGTAAATTCTTGTGTTAATATTGGTTTTTATTTCAAAGTCAGCTACCTCGTTTTTATTTGCTGATCGAAATTGTTTTATTACGTCCCTGCTTCCTGTTGGAATCCTTTGATGTACCAGTTTTGTTTATGAAAGGAAACTGAATGATTTTAAAACGAGTTTACTCAAAAGAACTCAAGCAAAAAACGACTAAACCATTAAAAAAGGTTTTCATACTTCTCTGTTTGATTTTACAGTTGTAACTTTTCTCATTTCAGTTAATTTAAATATTAAAATATTAGACGCTTAAATGCGGACCTAAATAAATTTAATTTTAAATGTTATATTAGCTGCACAACAGGAAGTAAGTCCCAATTACAGGACGAAATATCTACAGCTTATATTCGTAGTGGAATTAGATCATGAGCATTGATGAATTTTTGTTTTTAAGCTAAATGAGAGTTTTTTATTATGCCAAAAAACAAGAATTTTGTGTTGATATGAATTATTTTCAGAATAAACTCATTTGCAGAGTTTTGTATTAATTCATAAGTAATTATTATTATTATTTGCGAAATTAATTCAATTTAGTATAATTTCGCTACACTGTCAAAAACGTTTTAATTAAGACGTTTTTGTATTATTTTTATTCTCATTTTAAAAGTTACTAAAAGTCCGTAGCATTTAGATGGGCAGTAAGAGAATAGATGTCTTAATTAAGACGCATAAACTTGCAGAGTTTTTACAGGATACTTGGCCGAGTTTATTATTTAATTCGACAGATGGCGTTAATTCAGGGACACAAAATTCGAGAATTCGAAGCTTTGAAAAATTCGAAAATTCGTAAATTCGAAGCTACAAAAAATTCGAAAATTCATAAATTCATAAATTCGAAGCTTAAAAAAATTCGAAAATTCGAAGCTTCGAAGTTTTTATGACGAAGTTTAAAATACTTTTGTATGAGACTGTCATGATAGAACCACCTTAACTGTAAATTCATGCTTCAAATTTAATAAATTAAATTTTTAATTTGTTTTAATAATTTTTGGTCGTTACAAAAATCATTGTACAAAACTCGTGCGCGAATGGTGCAAATTATGTTTTCGCTCACTTGTTATGTAAATAGCTATTTGGCAAGGTTCTTTAATTTAATACTACTGTTAACACATCCTGAATTTCATACTGCGATATTTCCAAAAAATACGAATCTATTTGAATTCTTTATATTTTCGTACTAAATTCTAATTTACTTGAAAGACTGTAGATTAAAGTGTACCGCGTCGACCAAAACGTCAAACTTATAATAAATTGATTCAAAAAGAAATTAAATATAAATTGTTTTACATCTCCCAACTTTCACTCTCTTGGGGTTTGAGTAATACAATCTTTATTGTATCCGTTTCACCACCGATCAGACGATATTTGATCCGCTTTTTTCTCTAACAATATTTACATATTTTGTTTGGTTTTATACAAAAAAAATGTCCATTTTTTTATGAGGGAAAAATGTAAACGTAAATGGAGATAAACGAGTATAATATCGGAAAAAAGATGGAATAATATAAGGGCAGTATTTTGCCTTCGGGGTGCGTTTTATTAAATATTAATACGCAGTTTATTAACTATAAATATCTTTGTTTTATTATATATATGCATATTGCGACAGATTTTCAATATTTATTGTGTAAATATGATTAGAATTTTTAATGTATTTTGGCGATATTTTTGTTCCATGAACAAGGTAAATATAACCTTTTCGTCCTAGTGTTTATTTTATCGTCATTTTACCCATTTCTGTTCGGGGTATGACATATTTTGAAATATGAAGTGGAAATGAGTAATACATGGGGTAGTAGCTCAGTGGTATCGAGTCGGTCCGTGGATTAGATAACTTTGGTTCGATTCCCACAGCCGATAAATAATTTGTACCATGTTAAAATTGACTCCATGGATATCCTGCAACTAACTATCATTTGTCACAAACAAAAAAGCACATACAGAGATAATTCCCGGGAATAATCACAAGAGCTTTATTCTCAGTATAATAATGACAGGATTGGTTAAAACGCAGACACGTGACATACAATGAAGCATTTCATTGGTTTGAGAAACGTCAAAAAATAATCACCAAAATTTTTTCATCCAACAATTTTTTAATTCTTCTTCTTCTTTACTGGCGCTACAGCCCGAGTCGGGCCTGGGCCTACCGGGCACACCGAGCCGCAGTTTTTACGCTGCCGTACTGCCGGTTTGTCTGAGTCGATGTTACTTACTTTTAAGGCATATGTATAAGTGACTAGCTTATAGCGCCCGAGTATGATTAATACAAGTAACTGTATTTTTTATTTTAACGACAAATCATACTTTGTCGACAGGCGGATTCGAACTGACGAACCTTGGTTCGGATGACGTCACAGTATGCTAAGAGATGTGCATTAACACGCTCGGCCATCGCGCCTGTCAATTTTTTAATAATATCTCAAAAACTAGAAGGCATATGCATTTAGGGATTTTACCATTGGATTGAGGGGGTCAAAATACATATGTTTGTAAATTTTCGTTACAATATTCGTATGAGGAAGAATTTTAGAGCAAACAGTCTGAAATTGGCCTAAAATCGAATAAAATTTGCTTATAAGTCAATTCGGACACGACGAATTCAATGCCGTTGAGCGCATTTTCATATCTTGTTTAGTTTTTAAGATATAACTTCCGGAAAAGTTAAATTTCAAATCCGAATAATTTTTGAATATTCTTTCAACAATTTTTTTTCCAAATCGACATCCCTTGTGGTAACCAAGCGAACATGAAAATGTTTGATAAATAAATAGAAAAAAATTGTCACTGAATTACAATTTTGATTTAGGTATCAATGAAAAGAAACACACACTTCGAATATGTATAACAATGTAAAAATATCGTTTTTTTTTACAGTAAATTTTTCTTCCCTTCGGAAGGAAAATAAAACAACAATATAATTTAACATTAGTGACATCCAAGTCGCATCGATCAAGAGAATAATAAATCTTATCTAAAATTCTAATTTATTTCTGAAAGTATTATTTTCTGTTGAGTACTGAAACAAATAACATGTATACCTCAAGAAGAAAGTATCATTCTTCCTTCAAGTGCTTTATATCCCTTGCCTTTTCCCCAGAAAATGAAACAATACCTCAGAGAAGAAACATCTCACGTTCTTTCCTTGATATACAAATTATTTCCTTACAAAATATTATATTAATTTAAGAACAAAAACTTTCTACTTTCGCTTTCCTGATGAATGAAAATTTACGCAACAAAACAGTTCATTTGTTTTCCAGTCCTCCTCTGATCTGTTTTCTCTATCTAGAACTACACAGAAAAGTACGTAGTACAAAACAAAGCTTTCAATAGAATGCGGGACGGAAAAGAGATTAAATTAATCTGTAATTAGAAGAACTGATTCGTTAGCGGACATTCGGTGCTTCTGTAGAAGATGTGTTCTAACGAAGGATAATCCTAAAATCCTTCTACTGATAACTGAGCTTCAGAGAATTTTTCAACACTGATTACAACAAAAAAACACGGGGTTGTTTTTTATTTGCCACGTTACTAGTCTAAAGGACATCTTCTTTAAGTGGACTCTTCTATTGAGAAAACTACTCTCGTAGAAGTACTGTCGTTGCCAAGAGAGGATACCAATGGTGTAAGGGAGAGTAATTCACTTAATCACATCACTGTGAAATTGTATTTATTCCACTGGTCTATTAGAGTTAGTATTGGTCGGTAGAGCGGTTCATGTATTACGAGGGCAGGGTGAAAAGTCCCAGAAAAATTAAACAAGAAATGATTTATTTGGTCGAAACATATTTTATTTCTCAACATAATATCCTTGTAGCTCGATACACTTCGTCCAACATTTTTCTAATTTCTCGATCCCTTCCAAATAATACGATTTTGGCAATCCTTCAAAATAGGCGTTTGTCTCAGCGATGACCTCATCGTTGGAGCCAAATCTCTTTCCGCCGAGCCATTTTTTCAAGTTTGGAAATAGATAAAAATCGCAGGAGGCCAAATCTGGAGAAAAAAGTCCTTCTTATTGCGTTTGAACATCGCCAAAAACTCCTTTGTACTTGTCACACGGTCGCGCTTGTTGTCAACAGAGAGCTAATGCGGCACCCATCTGGCAGATAGCTTTCTCAAATCCAAAAATTTATGCAAAATGTTCCGTACCCGTTCGGTTGAGATGCTCATAGCCTCAGCAGTCTCGTGCACTTTAACTCGCCGGTCGTCCAATATCATATCATGGATTTTATCGACGATTTCTGGCGTTGTAACCTCAATTGGAGGACCAGAATGTTCGGCGTCTTTTGTGGTCATACTACCACAACGAAAATCAGTAAACCACTTGTGAATCGTTACAATCGATGGTGAGGAGTCCCCATAATGTTTAACAAGCGATGCTTTGGTTTGCGTAGTGAAATAATGTTTAATCAAGACGAGAAATTCACTTTTTTCCATGTTTTCAAAAATCTTCAAGGTTGCTTGCTTTCGATGGGTGTCAAAACAGAACTGAATGACATATCAGTCTAAAAATTTTAATGCGTTCTAGTTAAAGATGGTACATCACAAATGTCACATGAGATTTGCGATTGTGGCGCCATCTGTTTTATTTTTCAGAGATTTTTCACCCTGCCCTCGTAAGTAAATATTATAGATCAAGGTTCTGTTTATTTTGACAGCAATTTGATAGCTGTTAATTTTGAAACCTATTTTACTTTTCCTTCTATTTGTACCGGTATTGTAAAAAATAGCTTACTTACCTCGAACTGTAAGTGATTTTTTAAGTCGCGACTTACAATTCATGGTACGCAATATACTATTTTAACCACATTTTTTATGGAACTGTCTGTAAGTTGTCATTATATTATCTTTATAATAACAGCTACATATATTAGTAAACAAAATTTATGACTATAACATAAAAATGTCAGGGTAAACTGTTCCGGTCTCAGAATACCGAAATTGTAATCATCTGTAAAAATAAAATTACACACAATTTGTCATTTCAAATTTTCTTTATAAATCTATATTCTTTAAAAATCGAATTTAATTCTGGTACATGTAGTGTCGACCGTTGAGTTCTTGTTCTCGTCGACAAAAGCGATGTCGGCAAGTTATCGATCGTTTCCCGACGTCGCCGAAACTGCCCCTTTTGTTGCGTCTATACACTTACACACTAATGCAGAGCAAGTGTCACTGGGGCTGAAGCTTCATGCCATACTTCACGGTGCGATTTCACACAAATTGACGAACAGTTGAGATTGTCTATTGTTTATGTGTTTTGTTTGGGCTTCAAGGAAGACGAGATGACATTAATAGGGTAGGGAAAGGTTGTTGAACTCGAGGGATGTTATAATAATATGTATTTTCTTTTCTGGATTGAGAAAAGAGACTGGTACTTTTCATCCCTAGGTTTCTTAAGGGGGTACACCACAGTAAATTTTTCAAAATATCAATAATTTTTTTTGCTTAAAAGATACTTTGAACCTTCTAGAATATGGGGAAAAAGTTTTATGCGTGAAACATTTTTTTTCATTGCCATTTCGCGTTCTTCCGCAAGCGTGCCGGACGTCTCTGATATGACTACTTGTGTTAAGTAAATACCTGCTCGGAAGGTACAGCATAATATCTTACATGTAAAAAAGGCGCGCTCTAGCATTAAATCGTCGCTGAAAGAAATTGAGGAGGAGTATTTGAACTTGGAAGGGCAGCTTTATGGTCCTGGGATTGCAGATTAGTGGTAAAAAAATTTAAACAGTAATTATTTCCCATTTTTCATGTCTATAACTCATTTCAAAACTTAAACGTTTTTTTCTCGAAACACGATTTTTCGGCATGCAACATAACTCCAACGGTTTTCAATATTTTCATTTGAAATTCTAACCATATCTTTAAAACAATATTATGAAGTGACACACGTATGGGATTTTCGATATGTTAATTATAACATTTTTTATAAACAAATGATTGACCCTTTTTTTGGTCGAAAATCGAGATTTAACTTCAAGTACTCGCCAATCATACAAAAATCTATATTTTTAAAATTCCGTACGTAGTTCACTAGCTATAGTCAAGAGAATATTTATATATATATATATATATATATATATATATATATATACAGCATATTTAATATTTAGAATATATGAATGTTATATAATATTATTAAACATGTAATTTAGTTTTTCAGTAATTCAGCATTTATCTGTTTGAAACATATAAAATATCAAATTTGTTTACGTATAATTTTTTACTAATATTGACTACTTTATGTCTAACTGATGAGGCATATACAGGCATATATCCCCACACACACACACACACACACAGACATCATTGAGAAAATGATCGAAACGGATTCAGTGGACCTCGAAACACGTATTTCCGCGAAAATCTCGTCAACGATTTTTTGTACGATTCCAATACTTCCTTATACTGTGTATAAGAAAGTAAAAATGCCGCCCCCAAAATATGTGCCGCCCGGTGCAGACAGCACCCACCGCCCCGCTCCCCCTAAGTACGCCACTGCAATCACCTTCTTGTCTCATTGACATGCAGGCAGAGCTGGGCAAGCTACTTAAAAAAAGTAGCTAAGCTACAGCTACAGCTATTCTTTAAAAAAATAGCTAAGCTACAGCTATAAGCTATATTTTGTAAAAAATAGCTAAGCTACAGCTAAAAGCTTTCGTTAAAGTAGCTGTTAAATTTTTATTATTGTGAAATAATTAAATTTGCCATTGTCATATGATCAGTCTTTTGTTATAATGACTGTTAATTTACTATTATGTACATAAATATCAAAAATAGCAAATACCATCTGGCACCTACTGTGTATTTTTGCGTATTAGAGCCAGTTAGAACCGGCAACAAATAATTGTTTTGTGTGGGTTTAGCTTGTACGCATGCGTACTTTGTTGACCTTCTGCTTAAAAAGTAGCTTTACGCTACAAAAAGTAGCTTTAAAAGTAGCTTCAGTTGTTATTTTTTGGCTAATAGAAAAAAAGTAGCTAGCTACAAGCTACAGCTATATTTTTTCACAGTTAGCTAAGCTACAGCTAAGGTAAATGTAGCTAAGCTACAAAAGTAGCTAGCTACTGCCCAGCTCTGCATGCAGGTCCCCTAGAAAATAATTTATTGTCCTACGAAACCAAAACATTTTCATGTTGATATCCTCATCCTCGTAGGTAAATTCCTTCGGTAGAACGAGCACAAGTGCGTGAATTTTAACACTACCATCGGGAACATCTGGAGTGAATTTATTTCGTAACATGTGCTTGAGCTCGTGCTCATATGTAAACCAACGTCTGTTCGTTCCGAACTCCGCTATTTTTACCTCCAGTGTTAGTTAAATATGTCTCTGTCACGATCCACTGACACTGTTTGTTGTTTTCGTTTTGGTTGAACATAATCACGGCCAACTTGTTCGAAATATGACTGTTAGTTTTTAAAATAAATAAGATAAATTCTGCTTCCTGGATGAGATAGTTTTGTTACGCGAGTCGATAGGTCAGGTATTATGCTTTTAGTTTTTGGAGTAATGGTATCGAGTCCGCGAAAATCTCGTCAACGATTTTTTCCACGATTCCAATACTTCCTTATACTGTGTATAAGAAAGTAACTTACGAGGACAGGGCGAAAAGTCCCTGAAAAATAAAACAGATGGCGCCACAATCGCAAATCTCATGTGACATTTGTGATGTACCATCTTTAACTAGAACGCATTAAAATTTTCAGACTGATATGTTATTCAGTTCTGTTTTGACACCCATCGAAAGCAAGCAACCTTGAAGATTTTTAAAACCTGGAAAAAAGTGAATTTCGCGTCTTGATTAAACATTATTTCTTGCGTGGAAAAAACATTACGCAAACCAAAGCATCGCTTGTTAAACATTATGGGGACTCCTCACCATCGATTGGAACGATTCACAAGTGGTTTACTGATTTTCGTTGTGGTAGTATGACCACAAAGGACGCCGAACGTTCTGGTCGTCCAATTGAGGTTACATCGCCAGAAATCGTCGATAAAATCCATGGTATGGTATTGGACGATCGGCGAGTTAAAGTGCACGAGCTTCTGAACCGAACGGGTACGGCACATTTTGCATAAATTTTTGGGAGAAAGCTATCTGCCAGATGGGTGCCGCATTTGCTCTCTGTTGACAATAAGCGCGACTGTGTGACAAGTTCAAATGAATGTTTGGCGATGTTCAAGCGCAATAAGAAGGACTTTTTGCGCCGTTTCGTAACCGTGGATGAAACATGGATCCATCCCAACACACCGGAGACCACAGAACAGTCGAAACAGTGGACTTGTCCTGAGACAAACGCCTATTTTGAAGGATTGCCAAAATCGTATTATTTGGAAGGGATCGAAAAATTAGAAAAACGTTGGACAAAGTGTATCGAGCTACAAGGAGATTATGTTGAGAAATAAAATATGTTTTGACCAAATAAATCATTTCTTGTATCATTTTTCAGGAACTTTTCACCCTGCCGTCGTATACAGAAGACAAAATATTTTAGAATTGCCTTCTGTAACTTGTATTTTAATATACTATTGTCAACGGCCATGGCTGCGCTCGTTGGTACTGATCTAAGCGATAACGCGAGTTAAGCAACGTTGCGCGCGGGTAGTATTTGGATGGGTGACCGTCCAGAGAAAACTCGCGTTGCTGTTGACAATAACAACTAAAACGCAGATCAGGGCGTAATGGCGGCATATGACCTAAGTAGTTGGTCCGCCAAAGAAGCCAGAAAAAAAAAATATATATATACTATTGTTAATTACAGTATGTTATATGTTAAATGATTTTCCTGTTCGTCATTAATTATGTCTGTCGATGTGTCATTTAAAAATACAACTTAATTAATACAAACATAAATTTAAAACAACAACGTTGTAAAAAATAATTGAAATACAAGACTTTCACGCTGTATTAGGCTTCGATTGAGCAATACTAAAAGTCATTTATCTTTCAACACCACTTTAAAAAATGCAGCTACAATTAAAGTTTAATAAAAATATAGTGGGCACATTAATCACATCTCATATGATATATTATTGATGTATTGATGGAATATTTATAGTCTATTAAAAAGTATAAACACACAACGAATGTTCAAATCATCTAGAATAGTGGTTATCAAACCAGCCGTTTGATGATGACCTGATAAGTTGATTCAAACGTGCAGTAAATTTTGTGGGATTTGTGACAAATGATGGAGAGTTTTTTCCTATTTTTCTTATTTATTAAGACACAGTTCCACATCGGAATTGACTTTTTGTCTTTGTATTATTTCAATTGCTGTCAAGCAGTTTGCGATTTCTGTCGGTAGATGGCACCACGGGTTGCTCCGTAGCTCTCATGTCATGCATACCGGCTTACATACTTTTTAACATCAGTCAGTTCAGCTTGAAAAAGTATTACAGTTCACTAGCCCCTAGTTGGTCTAGTTGGATAGTTGATCACACCATACTGATGAGTCCCTAAAGGACGAAACGCGTCTATGGTTAAAGCTGAACTGACCAGCCGTTTGATGATGACCTGATAAGTTGATTCAAACGTGCTGTAAATTTTGTGGGATTTGTGACAAGTGATGGAGAGTTTTTTCCTATTTTTCTTATTTATTAAGACACAGTTCCACATCGGAATTGACTTTTTGTCTTTGTATTATTTCAATTGCTGTCAAGCAGTTTGCGATTTCTGTCGGTAGATGGCACCACGGGTTGCTCCGTAGCTCTCATGTCATGCATACCGGCTTACATAATTTTTAACATCAGTCAGTTCAGCTTGAAAAAGTATTACAGTTCACTAGCCCCTAGTTGGTCTAGTTGGATAGTTGATCACACCATACTGATGAGTCCCTAAAGGACGAAACGCGTCTATGGTTAAAGCTGAACTGACCAGCCGTTTGATGATGACCTGATATGTTGATTCAAACGTGCTGTAAATTTTGTGGGATTTGTGACAAATGATGGAGAGTTTTTTCCTATTTTTCTTATTTATTAAGACACAGTTCCACATCGGAATTGACTTTTTGTCTTTGTATTATTTCAATTGCTGTCAAGCAGTTTGCGATTTCTGTCGGTAGATGGCACCACGGGTTGCTCCGTAGCTCTCATGTCATGCATACCGGCTTATATACTTTTTAACATCAGTCAGTTCAGCTTGAAAAAGTATCACAGTTCACTAGTCCCTAGTGGGTCTAGTTGGATAGTTGATCACATCATACTGATGAGTCCCTAAAGGACGAAACGCGTCTATGGTTAAAGCTGAACTGACCAGCCGTTTGATGATGACCTGATAAGTTGATTCAAACGTGCTGTAAATTTTGTGGGATTTGTGACAAATGATGGAGAGTTTTTTCCTATTTTTCTTATTTATTAAGACACAGTTCCACATCGGAATTGACTTTTTGTCTTTGTATTATTTCAATTGCTGTCAAGCAGTTTGCGATTTCTGTCGGTAGATGGCACCACGGGTTGCTCCGTAGCTCTCATGTCATGCATACCGGCTTACATACTTTTTAACATTAGTCAGTTCAGCTTGAAAAAGTATTACAGTTCACTAGCCCCTAGTTGGTCTAGTTGGATAGTTGATCACACCATACTGATGAGTCCCTAAAGGACGAAACGCGTCTATGGTTAAAGCTGAACTGACCAGCCGTTTGATGATGACCTGATATGTTGATTCAAACGTGCTGTAAATTTTGTGGGATTTGTGATTAATTTAAAATAATGTAACACTAGTTATGGAAATGTTGATTTTATCATTCGATTCCACATATATTTCTGCGTAGATATACATATTTTGATCTTCAAAATTTAATTTTTTATTCGCTGGAGTGTTGTTCGCAAAAAATTCGTTTAATGAAAATGCGATTTTTTTTGTTGAACCAGTATAAAAGTTGAAAATTTTAAAATATATTTCTATATAATTCAGACTACGAGAAATCGAATGCCGTGGAGCGCATCTTCATATCTTTGTTGGTTTTAAAGTTACAGCGATTTTAGACGTTTTGAAAATCTCAACTTTAACGGCCCATATCTCGAAAACTAAAAGAGATATTGAAATGCGGTTTGAACGAGTGTATTTCTCGTGGTCTAATTAACTTATACTGAAATTTTGAAAATTTTGAAAATTTTGCCATTTTTTTGAAAATTTTCTTTTGACCATATTTCAAAAAATTGTACAGATAATGAAAATCTATAAAAACCAGTGGATTCCTGACAAAAAAGTACATACATATGTAAAATTTCAGAATTTTTGCTCCACGGATACAATTTTTAGAACAGAAAAACTAAAAATGGTCAAAATTCGTAAAAATCTTAAGGGGTACCCCTTCAAAAATCTTGAAAAAATAGTGATTTTTCGTTTTTTTGTAATAAAAACTTTATCTGTGCGAATGTGTACCTGAAATTTTGCATACCTATGTACTTTTACGAGAGGAATTCACTGGTGTTCACAGATTTTCATTATCTTTTCAATTTATTGAAATATTGAAAAATGAAAATTTTGAAAAAACTTGTAAAATTTACAAAAAAAATTAAAATTCAATATAAGTTAATTAGGGCGCGAGAAATACACTCGTTTAAACCGCATTTCAATATCTCTTTTAGTTTTCGAGATATGGGCCTTCAAAGTTGAGCTTTCCAAAAAGTCAAAAATCACTGTAACTTACCACTGGCAACTATAGATGGCATCGATGTGAATTCGCTGATTTTAAGGGTGGTTGTTAATCCCTACACCAGTCCACTTTCAGAGCTTCTGTCACCAATGAGTAACCAGCAATAATTTTTTTGTCATGTATTCATCGTGAACAAGTAGTAATATGTCACACGACACCATAAAAATTGTCTACTTTGACCGGTTTTGTCGCGCATACGTCACCGGCCAAAACTTCTGTCTACCATTTTTATTACTTAATTATACCAAAGTTTATAATTGAAACTGAAAATTAGCCTGTAAAGAATATGTCAACAACCACCCTTAAAATCTGTGCATTCACATCGACGCCATCTATAATTTCCACCCGTTCCCAAATCTAATTTTCTTTTTTTCATGTTTACATAAACTATTAAAAAATCCATTTCTGTCACTGGAATAAATGAGACATCATTTTACACCCTAGCTCTCTAAGTATTAGATTTTATAGTTAGGATTAAATTCTTATTGTGCAGTAGCCAGAACGTTATTTTATTTTTGCAAATATTTCAGAAAACGACAACAAATTGCCCTATTAAAAATGTTACAACGTACGCAATTTATGAAGAGAAATAAATATGAATTGATATGGAAATAAGAATAATAAAATAATAAGATAAAAAGAAAAAGGCGGAATACAAAGACGAAACGAAAGGAAAAAGAACTAAAAACAATTTATTATTTCACAAACGCAACTTTCAAATAGAACGCTATACGTATATCAGAAGTATTCTTTTATTGATAGCCTGTCTGAGGCAACTGTGTATAAAAAGAAGACATTATTAACTCAGTTCTTTCAAGGTTTTTATTTTGATTTGATAGACAAGTGAGAAATAATATAATTTGAATGATATCGCAGTTCTGTTGAAGACAACACATTAAACTTATTATATTATATCATAGTCACGTTATGTTCCATCAAATGGGGAAGCACGAAGCTTTGAAATTTTCTTTAGATTTGTAATATATTAATTAATATGATTGAAGCAAGGAAGGATATCTAATAAAATTTTATTTTGTGGTACTGTTCTTAAAGACCGAAAAAGACTTCTGTGTAAACATTTGCTTTCCGTCAACGGAAGTTCAAAGGCCTTCATCACAAATGCACACCTACGCATGCATTACTTTGCACACATTGCAACCGTACTGCAAGTGTACAGGTCGATGCAAAAGTGGCTGACAATTTTAAATGGAGACATTGTTATATTTAACCGTAATTGGAATTAAGTTTATGTTGTGAAGAGCAGCAAATAATAGCTATTATAAGAAAGGATAAGTTTTATTTGACTGTAGTTGAAAATACATAGTATGAAAAAATATTCTTCGGAATTCAGTGAAAGTTTTTTAAATTTTTTATTTTGTCAACGTTTTATAATTTATTTTGTCCTGATGAAGACTGTGGTGTCAGTCGAAACGTTGACGAAATAAAAAAATTTAAAAAAATTGACTGAATTTCGAAGAATATTTTTTCATACTAATAGCTATTATTCCCTGCGGGATTTAAACGTGGCATTATGTATTACGGGGTGACTAGCTCAGTGGTATGAAGTCGGCCTGTGGATCCTGAGAACCCTGGTTCGATTCTCACTGGCGACAAACAATTTTCATAATTTCAAAAGCTACAACTGTGGCTCCTCCACCACTAACATCTTTGGGGGCCGTGATTTGACGACTGGTAACCGCACTTCACGATCAAAATATATCACTTATCGAGATCTGCTTCGGCAGAGTGCCATACCCAGTAATGGGTAGAAGGCGTTATGGTATATTTATTTTATTTTATTTATATATATATTATATATATATATATATATATATATATATATATATATATATATATATATATATATATATATCTTTCTAGTTCATTATTGTTTATTAATACCATGGATATACAAAATACATTATTTAGTTCATAATGCCCTAAGACATTATATAATTTTAATAGGCCCTAGGGCATTAAGAGTGTCTTTACTATGCTAATACTGTCAAAAACTGACATTTCTTCTATTCAGTGTTGTTACCAGGCAGTCCATTATTTATTATTTAGGTTACTAAAAAAAAACTAGTAAGAAATATTGCATACATCACGGCATTATTTGATGTTAACTTACATAGACGTCTTTATAAATAATATACATACTAAGTAAATAAATAACTTTTAGTAATGGAAACATATATTAATTCATACTTGTATTATTCCTATACAATTGATGGATAACCTAAAGCTGAGATGGTTAGACGCTTAGAGCTTCCGGAGAAGGGAGCTTTCCTTAAGCTTGAAGGGAGACGGTCAAAAACAATTTCAGGATAAATCTATTTCAGCTGTCAAATATGTGACTGGATTCTGAAATGACAACTTTACGATTCTTTCGGCATTTCATATTAGGGGACGCTAGTATTATTAACGGGTCCTTTTACGATATATATCCCATATTTTAAAATATATGGGGTGGCTAGCTCAGTGGTATGAAGTCGGCCTGTGGAGCCTGAGAGCCCTGGTTCGATTCCCACAGGCGACAAACAATTTTCATAAATTCAAAAGCTACCCCTGTGGCTCCTCCAACACTAACAACTTTGGGGGCCGTGATTTGACGACTGGTAACCGCACTTCAGCGCAAAATATATTAATTACCGAGATCTGCTTCGGTAGAGTGCCACGCTCAGTAATGGGTAGAAGGCGTGATGATATATTTATTTATTTTATTTATATTTTAATATGGGATGGCTAGCTCAGTGGTATGAAGTCGGCCTGTGGATCCTGAGGTCCCTGGTTCGATTCCCATAGGCGACAAATTTTCATAATTTGAAAAAGCTATCCCTGTGGCTCCTCCAACACTAACAACTTTGGGGGCCGTGATTTGACGACTGGTAACCGCATTTCACGCGCAAAATATATTAATTACCGAGATCTGCTTCGGCAAAGTGCCACGCTCAGTAATGGGTAAAAGGCGTGATGATATATTTATTTATTTTATTTATATTTTAAAATGAAAGCTGTAATACATCGCTGTTATTTATGTAGTTAGTCATGAAACTGAAACAAATGCAAACAAATATATAATGTGTAACTGTCACATACATACACATATTTTAAACTTGATTTTAACAGTTACTAAATAAGTAAAATGAAATACAGAATGAATGAAACACATAATTTAATTCTTTATAGATTTTATTAGAATATTTTTCGTGTTAGGGAAGTAATAGTTACGGAAAAATAGATTTCCCATGTTGGTCGTGTACGTGCAATTTTTATTGACCAACCTGTATGTGATATTTGATATTACGCCCCCTACGACATTTATAATTTATGTTTTAGGTTATTTTTCTTTCCCCTATTTTGTATCTTGCATCGACTTTCTTACAGAAAATAAATTGTTTTTCGTGAAATTAATGATATTCGGGCTCCCCTGTATAAAATCAATTAATAGTTAGGGATTAATTTATCGTCAGGCAACCGGAAATAACCTCCAGTAATCCGGAAGTTCATCTAGTTAACAAGTTAGCAAAAGTATGCACAGTTTTTCAGAGTCTCACTGAACTTTGAAACTCAGGAGATAAAACGTAGAAAATACAGGAATATACTGTCAAAAATATAGAGTAATTCATACCTTCATAATAAATAAATACACTGGTGACAAAAAAAACAAAAACGCAACACTTGAAATTCGTGAATTTTTTTACCAATTTTCAAACCGTCACAACTTGGCGAATTTTCAATTAATTTGGATGAATTTTCAAGGGTGAAAAAGTTTAAAGTGTCTACTTTAAGGAGATATATGCGATCTTAGAGTTAACCCCCTTTCACCCTCTTTAATCTTTTGAAAGAAAAAAATAGTTATTTTTATAACAAGTGCCGAAAAAGGCTCGTTACGTGCAAGTGCAGAATTTAAATCTGCACGAGCATGTAACCTTTTTCGGCACGTGTTATAAACAACATTTTTCCTACAACTGTGCGATTTAGTAAATCACTAAAATATTATTAAAATTTATAAAATTTATAAAATTTTAATGATATTACATGAGAACGATGTTTTACGGCGTTGCTATGGTTTGTTTGTTGATTGCTTGCACATTGTTCTACGTTATTTAAAAATATTTCACTAACGTCAAAATAATTTCTTCAAAATCATCTTGATTGGAATAGTACAGTGAGTGATTCTTCTTTATCATTAACACCTCCAAAGATAATTGAAGCTCCGGATCATACTATGTTGGATCTATTTTCGACAATGACAATCAACCTGCTGCTGGTACTTCTGAAGCTTCCGAAATTGTTACCAATAATATTACTGGTAATAATATGAACAGGTACGGAAGAAATCAATGTTTCTTTAGACACAAAAGTTTCCACTTTACATTATGTCAATATAAGCAACTGTAACAACTGTATTAATATTATACACAAACAATAAATATGCAGTATTTCACTTACTCTTTAAATAAAACCATTTATCGATATATTTTACTTTGTTCGGTTCTTTTTATTAATTGTCTACAGATTAGATATACTGCAAATTAAGGTTACGTTTATAAACGTCAAAATATACTACTGCATATTTACTAGCGCTGGTTCACCGTATCTTCTTCTTCCATAAGCGTCTGTGGTCAAAATATGAATTCCGCGCTCGGCGCGAAATTTAAATCGCTGTCAAAACAATATTCTTTTGACAGTTACGTAATGAAGCACTTTCCGCACTAGTGTTTCTTTGCTTTCGGAAACGCACTTGGTCTGCATTCATCTACTTTCCATACGTAACCAAGGCAATTATAGTTACGTAATAACAAAGAAATCGCACAGTTGTAGGAAAAAATATTTTTAGTGAAACAACATCCAGCTTTGACGATCTGTACAGATATAAAAAAATCTTGTGGACTCGATTCACCATCAGGGCAATAAAGTTTATTCAATTCCCTACAAAGGACATACATCCTATGATGATTTGGCACAGAGTTATGCGTGTTTGAAGTTGAATATGCATTTGGGGGTTTTTGGCTCATAACTCAGCGACATTTCAACAAACTGGACTAGTCTTTCAGAAAAGAAAACTATTTTGTCCCCCTCCAACAATTAACATATTTTTAGGCCAAAACCCCCCAAATTCAACTTCAAACACGCATAAGATGTCAAGGATGCACATTTTTCCACTAAAATTTTTTTCTAGGTAATTGAGAGGATGCGGAAGGATTAACCCGAATATTGAATATATCCTCTTCAAGTAGACACTTTAAACTTTTTTGCCCTTGAAAATTTGTCCAAATTACTTGAAAATTCGCCAAGTTATGACGGTTTGAATATTCAAGCGTTTCGTTTTTTTTTTTTGTCATCAATGTATTTTAAATAAGGTGTATTAATAGATCTAGTATAGTTATATTTAATTTAGTACCATCATTGATGGGGGTAGGTATCTCAATGGTATCGAGTCGGCCTGTGGATCCTAAAAACCTTGATGTAATTCCCACAGCCGACAAACAATTTTCACCATATTAAAATTACCCCTGTGGCTCCCTTACCACTAACATCTTTGGAGGTCGTGATTTGACGGCTGGTAATCGCCCTTCACGCGCATAAATATATCACTTATCAAGATTTACTTCGACAGAGTGCCACACCCAGGCATGATGATATATTTATTTTATTGTTACCGGACTTTGTAGATTTGCATAAAACCGTTTATATATCTACTTATATTTAAGATATATAGAATCACTTTCTACGTTTATGTTGGTATTCTAAATCCAATAACTTATTTTTAAAACAATACAATTTCTACTTTACCGATATCTCTTCCATTTAGTAGCAATTTCATTGACCAAATAATTTGTGTTTCCAGTTTATACATACAATTCTCTTTTACAATATTTTTCCAGACAATACATTCGTTTTGTTCTCAGCCTATCAATATTATGTGAATATGCCTGTAAATGTAAATTGTGAATGAACGGTGCTCGACTTTGGTTCAATGCGTTCATTGATCGAGATTGAATTTCATCGCGCGTTTGAATGGCTGGAAATTGTAAGGAATATGACATGGGTTTATACGAGAAAATATGGATTATTGAAGTAATTTCATAGCACTTGCTGAATAGGTATTCAGTCGAGTATATCCAGTCTATTTATTTTATATTTGCAGATGAATATCACTGATTATATATCTCATAATAAAATCATAAAATAATTATAGGTGGGTAGCTCATTGGCGCGGTGATCGAGCGTGTTAATGCACATCTCTCAAGGTAGTACTAGTGTGACGATGGCGCCATCGGTTGTCGAGTGGCGAAACTGACGCTCAAAAAAATATAAAAATTGAATAAAATAAGTGTTTTATACCTATTATGATTTGAATATCATGAATTGTTAACAGGTTGTTGGTCTAGTGAATTTTCAAATACCATACCACCATGTGGTGTTGCCATTATAAATTGGGATTCTTAATTTTTCGTTAAAAACAAGGTTTTGCATGGCTATATATCCATTACTAAACGTTAAAAAACTTTCTCCTTCTGATACAATATACATGGATAGTTCTAGAACATCATACTAGTTTTTCAAATGAAACTGCAAAATTTTAGAGGTACACAAACCAAATATGTGCGATTCTGAGTGATGATCGCCATAAGCCCCGTGTATAAGAACTCAACTTTACAAGCGAATATATTTCTTCACAGACGACGAATGTGTTTCATATTTTAACAGGATTCGTATGACTATCCAATGTTTATGTGCTTCAAATTTTGTTCAGATCTGCAAATTTTTTTTTCACGCTAGTACTACCTTAACATGCTGTAACGTCACCCGAACCAAGGTTCGTCAGTTCGAATCCGCCTGTCGACAAAGTATGATTTGTCGTTAAATAAAAAATACAGTTACTTGTATTAATCATACTCGGGCGCTATAAGCTAGTCACTTATACATATGCCTTAAAAAGTAACATCGACTACGGAAACCGGCAGTACGGCAGCGTAAAAACTGCGGCTCGGTGTGCCCGGTAGGCCCAGGCCCGATTTGGGCTGTAGCGCCATTGAAGAAGAAGAAGTTCATTGGTATAATAATAATAATAATAATAATAAATCCCTTTTATTTGGCGACAGTTCAGCCGAGGCTGTTCTACCACTTAACCTTTACAGCATTATACAAAAATGTTTACATACAAGCATTTAGTAGACCAAAATTAGTATAATCAATAGTACATATAAAAATGACATATACAACAAAATATGTTAGGTACTGCTCAAATGAAGCGAACGTATAGATAGGAATTATTGTTTTGCAATTATGATATTCTTTAAATTTGTGGAGAATGAATAAGACTTTAGTAGTTTGAGATCATCGTTAACTTGATTGTAAATCTGCGGACAATTGTAACTAAAGCAATGTTTAAATAGTGCACTTTTGTGTGCGGGAATATGCAAGGCTAATTTATTTCTCAATATTTTATTGCGATGTTTATTTCGGAATGATATTTTATCAGCTAGGTAAGATGGAGTATTAGTCGTAATAATACGATGGATTAAACATGTAAGATGATGCAATCGACGATTTTTCATGTTCAACCAACCTAAGTGTTGTAACTTAGAGCTCACCGAGTCATACTTGCGAAGTCCTAGTATGAAACGTACACAACAATTCTGTACTTTCTGTATACGGTGAATGTCATGAGTAGTCAGAAAAGGACCGTATACAGGATCGCAATAACTAAACACAGAGAGAACGAGAGAGTCTGCTAATAGTTTTCTGTATTTTTGGGAAAGTATAAAGCGGTTCATATATAAGTTCTTCAATGCTAAATAAGCCTTTCTTACCAACAATGTTACATATTCTGAGAAGCGCAATTCAGTATCCAACACAAGTCCAAGATTTTTACAGGATGACTTGATCTGCAATTTAATATTGTTTAATGTAACGTTATGCATATCATTTTGAACGAGATGTTTTCTGGAATTTTTATTTCCAAACAACATTATTGTCGATTTATTTTCGTTTAAAACCAAACAATGAGATTTAGCGAAATTCGTAATATTATGAAGATCAGTATTCATATTTTCAACTGCAACCTTTGCTTCAGAATCTTTAAAGGGCAAGTATAGCTGGGTGTCGTCTGCATAAATGTGAATATTAGAATATGATACATGCTTGTATAAATCAAATATGTACAATGAAAAAAATAGTGCACCACAGACTGATCCTTGAGCGACACCTTTAGTTATTTTTATAAATTCAGAGCTTTTATTATCAACAACTACTTTTTGATACCTGTCATGAAAATAATTTGATATTAGTGTCAGGCTAGCATAATCAAAACCAAGGTACTTTAATTTGCTTAAGAAGAGTTCATGATTGATAGTATCAAATGCCTTGCTGAAGTCTAATAGAACCAATAATACCATTTTTTTATCATCAATGTTCCCAACAATATCATCTACAATTTTTAAAAGTGCTGTAGTCGTACTATAACCCGGTCTAAAACCCGATTGTACTGCAGGTAATATTTTTGAATTGTCTACATAAGTAAAAATTTGTTTATGCATGACTTTTTCAAGCAGTTTGGACAATGTTGGTAAAATGCTTATTGGTCTAAGATCACTATTAGAAACAGGATTTTTACATTTAGGAAGTGGCTTTACCACCGCAATCTTCCAGATGTCAGGTACTACACCAGATAGCAGACAAGAGTTTATCAGATGTGTGATTTGAGCTAATAATGTGGGAATGACTAACTTGAGCATGTTCAAATTTATTTCATCAATACCCATTGCATGAGATTTGATAGTCTTAAATAATTTCATTATTTCGTCTTCACTGACAGTGCAAAAAGAGAATTGAAACTCAGAATATTTAGAACTATTATAAAAATGCAAAATATCTTGCGATAGATCTGGTGCGTTACACATATTTATGAAATACTCGTTAATGTCATTTACATTTGCTAAATTTGCTGGCAATGTGATTTTCGGTTTAATATTTATATTAAACTCCTTTAGTGCATTCCACAAGTTAGTTTTGTTATTGTCAATTTTCTGTTGTAGATAGGCTTGTTTTTCGAGTCTTACAGATTTTGTTACAAGATTTCGAAGAGACTTGTAATATTCCCAATGCACAGAATTTTTTGTTCTTCTAAATCGAGCAAAAGCATTGTTGCGATACTTAATCATTATCTTAATAACATCGGTGATCCATGGTTTTGAAGGTTTATGCACAGTAATAGTTTTCTGGGGCATGTAGTTATCAAAAAGAGTCAAAATATTGATATTAAATATCTCCAGTTTTCTATTTACGTCCTCACATTTATAGAAGTTGTCCCAACATATTGCCTTTAAAGATTCATAAAACTTTACGTAATCTGCATTTTTGAAATCTCTTATTTGAATGGAGCTATGTCGACGTATAATGCAATTTAGAGTGAATTCAAATGATATGAGCATGTGATCAGAAATATTTGGCACGTTAATAATTTTTACCTCAGAGGATAGATCAGAATTGGATGACAGAATTACATCGATTAAAGTCTCAGAATAGTTTGAAATACGGGTAGGCTCTTCCACAATTTGACTTAAATTAAATTCGTTCAGTAGATCAGAAAACAATTTCACAGAATTGCTATTTACGTTCAACATATTAATATTTATGTCTCCCAGACATAGTAAATAATCAGAACTAGGAAAGAAGTACATCAGGGAGTTCTCCAAGTTGTCACAAAAATCACTTATATTTGCAGAAGGTGGCCGATAAAGTATCCCGATTGTGAGAGTTTTCTTATTTATTTTTAAGGTAAACCACATTTGCTCAAGACAAGAACTAACATTATTAAAGTCGTCATTGGTTTGTACTAAAAATTTCTTCAAGTTTGACTTTATGTAAACTCCTACACCACCACCTCTGCCCTCACGATCGCATCGCAACATATCATATTGCGGTATTGAGTAGTTATCTCCATTGTCACAATTTTTCAACCAAGTTTCCGTGATTCCAATAATATCATAATTACGTATTTGAACTACATCCTTGAATTCATGAAAATGTGCAGTTAAAGACCTAACATTTAAATGCGCTATTTTTAACATTATCCAAAACACAAATATAATATAAGCCTAAATAAAATATAGATTACAAAATTTACAAAGTATACTTATACTAAGAATTAATAAAAGCAAAGTGTACATGATTTGTGTGTGCATTCAAATAAATACGACCTTGCAAAAATATTAAAATATTAATTAAATTACAAAAGAAATAACTACGTTTAAACAAGAAAGACAAGTTTCAAAATTTATTTGGATAGGTCATTGAACTCTCGCACTGTCGCGATTTTATGAACATTATCATTTCTTTTGATACAAATACTTCCGTCACTAGACCACGTATTCTTTAGACCGAATTTCTGTTTTGCCATATTCAAAATATCAAGTCTTTTTTTTGTTAAGTCCTCTCTAATCACAATCCCAGACTGTATAAGTTTACTTTTATTTTTAAAAACTAATGCGCGGTCATTATAGCGACAAAATTTGACTATGATAGAGCGACACTTATCTTTTTGTTTTTTTCCAAGACGATGTGAACGGTCGATGGAGTCTGGATGAAGAGTGACACCAAGCTTCTCCTGGAATACCCGCAAAACTGTGTTGTCTGTTGATTCGTTGGCCTCTTCTTTTACACCAAACACACGAAGGCAGTTTCGTCGACTATACTGCTGGAGGTTGTCGATTTCCTCAGACAAGTGATCTATTTTGGCATCTTTCTGACTAAGTTCTTGTTTCAGCCCCCTTATTTCACTTAACAGGTGTGATACTTTTTCGTCAAGCAACGTTCCAATTTTGGAAGCTACTTGACACACAATTTTTTCGATGTACTCATCACTAAGGAGCTTCTCGTTTATCACCTCCTTCACGATGGCGGTTAACTCAGTGTTCTTTCGTGTACTCATTTTTATTTTTATTTTTTAAACATGCGAATAAGCGGAAATATTATAACTGCTAGCGAACGCAGCACACACAGTGATACACGTCTACGTTGCTCGAATGCTCATACTCGAATCCAGTCCGGAGGTCCCTTGTTCGAATCCCACTCAAATTAAACGAAATATCTGAACTACCACACTACGGCTCGGTGAGTTCGAACCCTGTACTGTAATTGGGATTAAGTTCTGAGAGAAAAATCTAATTTAATTTTTATTTTAACAAGGCAACAAAACCGATTTTAATATTAATAGTTTCTGAGAATCATCATAAGGGTTGTTTTTGTTGAGTACCGCTGGTTTAAATGCTCATTATCCCTTTCCTCATCCTTTGTATCGTTAAGGGTAGTGAGCTCTTTACACATAAACGAGGACGTAATGTCGTGTTGATGACGATGACAAAACTAGTCTATTTAGTTGGGGACGGACCGTTAAAATAATGAATTCTGCTAATGAAAGAACAATACTAACGCTTTATGTTATGAAGGGGATAAATTGCTAGGGGTATTAATTTAACTAACCCCTACTAAAACGGTCTAGACTGCAATGAGATGATAACAGACAATCGTAGCCCAGTGGATAAAAGCGAGGTAAAACTTGTTATGCGTTTAAATCTCATGGATTTCAAACTTATATAAAAAAATCTGGTGGGGGCACCATACGACTTTCTTATACACAACATATATAATATTTAAAATATATGTTATTAAACATGTAATTTAGTTTCTTTCCGAAAGAAGACAAAGATAACTAGATAAAGCAAAAATTAAAATTATAAGGAAGTATAAGGAAGTATTGGAATCGTGAAAAAAATTGTTCACGAGATTTTCACGGAAATACGTGTTTTGAGGTCCACTGAATCTGTTTTGATCATTTTCTCAATTATGTCTGTGTGTGTGTGTGAATGGATGGATGGATGGATGAATGTGTGTCCGTGTGTGCAATATCTCATGAACGAAATAAGATTTGTTAACGAAACTTGGTAATTATAAGTTTAATGAAAATACGAAGAGCTGAGTTGATTTTTAATGAAATTGAATAGGCGGAAGTTTACTGGACACACAAAACAATAAATTCCATTTATTTCAAAAATGGAATCAGTTACGAAAAAAAGTTTCAAATAAAAGATGTTAGCAAAAATATTTGGAACATAAAATGTTATTTGCAATTTTTCTGTATATGCGTCTAATTTTGAGAAAAACTAATTTTTATATTTAATAATATATTTCAATAATCATAGTAGCAATAGAAACAAAAAACATAAATTTTAATTTTTGCTTTATCTAGTTATCTATGTCTTCTTTCGGATAGAAACTAAATTACATGTTTAATAACATATATTCTAAATATTATATATGCTGTGTATAAGAAAGTCGTGTGATGACCACACCAGATTTTTTGTTTCTATTGCTACTATGATTATTGAAATATATTATTAAATATAAAAATCACTTAAGTGAAGTTATCTACAACCAAAACTAACTTTATAATTTCTCTTGTTTCAGTGATGGCCCGACGACGTAAACAAACAATCCCCAGATGATCAACACCTCCCATCGAACCAAAAAGCCTCCAAAATGGACCACAGCGTCAAAGCGATGAATTCTCATCGCAAACTCGCTCTCAGCCGTCTACTAAATCGTCACCGTTTCGAAAACGACGAACTAGAATCTCTCTACCAACGATACATCTTCAAACTACAACATTCTTCAGTTGCCAGCGTTGTAGGACTTTTCGTACTACTCACAGCGTTGTTGGCAAACCTGAGTTTTGCTTACGCTCAAGCACCAACAGCACAAAATGTCTACCATGCTGTACATTGTCTTCTGTTTGCATTACTACTAGCGTTTTTGAATACGAAATTGATGCAGGATGCGTATTTGTTGTGGGTATGCTACGCCATTTTGTTTTTCTGTGCTACTTTTTGTGGTTTGGCGTTACCGTTGGCTGATGATGTTGGCGCTGGACCTTTAAGGGTTGAAACTAGGAGAGTTATTGTAGAGGGTGCTTGGCAGATTGTGTTTGTAGTTTTTTTGGCGTATGCAATGATGCCTTTGAAGACTTGGGTAGCGGCGGTATTTGGATTTAGTCTTCCGATTGTGCATTTGACGGTTTCGGCGATTGTCAGCAATGAGTTCTTGCATCTTACGGGGCAACAGGTAAGCAAAATTCATATTTATAATTATTCTTCTTTGGGCCGAGTGCCAAAACTTAAATGGATAAATCGCTTTATTCTGTGACTTGATTATTATTTGCTACTAATTGATCAATTAATGACAACCCGTATTTTTAATGGTTACCAAAACCATTTATTCTTCTTCTACCCATTACTGGGTGTGGCACTCTGCCGAAGCAGATCTCGGTAAGTGATATATTTTGCGCGTGAAGTGCGATTACCAGTCGTCAAATCACGGCCTCCAAAGATGTTAGTGGTGGAGGAGCCACAGGGGTAGTTTTTGAAATTATGAAAATTGTTTGTCGCCTGTGAGAATCGAATCTAGGGTACCAGGGTTCTCAGGATCCACAGGCCGACTTCATACCACTGAGCTAGCATCCCATAAAATAAATAAATAAATACATATCTCATCACGCCTTCTACCCATTACTGGGTGTGGCACTCTGCCGAAGCAGATCTCGGTAAGTGATATATTTTGCGTGTGAAGTGCGATTACCAGTCGTCAAATCACGGCCCCGGAAGATGTTAGTGGTGGAGGAGCCATAGGGGTAGTTTTTGAAATTATGAAAATTGTTTGTCGCCTGTGGGAATCGAACCAGGGTTCTCAGGATCCACAGACCGACTTCATACCACTTAGCTAGCCATCCCATATATGTCATAGTTAAAAGCGCTGCCATTTGAATACATTTAGTAAGACGTCTATATATATTTTGTCTATAGTGTGGATTCAGGACATGAACACAATCATAGTTTCTTTAACACAACCCACATCCTAACTGGTTTAGGGTCCAATTGAAAATGGTACAAAAAACAATGACAAAACAATTGATTAAATTTTTTACCAGGTAGCCACAGCACAGATTGTCATCTGTCGGTCATCAAGCGGCAAGCACAGTAACTATAAGTTCGGCTACCGATTGGCAACTGTTAATGAACACATCAATCGCATGTCAGCCATCATGCGATGTTCAGTTTTTTTCCGACATGATAATTACATAGCTGTCAGTTCTAATTAATAGAATGTTGAATCTAGGCGTGAATCAAATAGCTAGGAACCTGATTTTAGGTTGTGTTTTATAGAGAAAGAATTGGCCTGTGACCTTTTCACTCTGGTGTAAAAATATTTATTTGATATGAATAGTCATTATTATGTCAGTTTGTATCAAGTTAGAAATAGATAGTTTGAAACTTTGATAGGTACATTTATACCTGGTCTTTAGTCAATTGAAAGTTGATTATTTACTACGCTAGACAACAGGGAATTAATCTCTATTACAGTAGCTTATAATGGAATGAGAACCACTCGGATACAATCGTATTTTTTGTTGTAACTTTTTTTTTTTTGTGGCTTTTTTGGCGGACCAACTACATTAAAAAACTACCCCTGTTGCTTCTCCTCCACTAACATCCTCTGGAGTCGAGATTTGATGGCTGCTAACAGCATTTATGCGCAAAATAATATTACTTACCGAAATCAGCTACGGCAGAGTGCCACACCCAGTAATAGCTAAAAGACGTGATGATATATATATATATATATATATATATATTTTTGTGGCTTCTTTGGCGGACCAACTACTCAGGTCATATGCCGCCACCACTAACATCTTTGGGGGCCGTGATTTGACGACTGGTAACCGCACTTCACGCGCAAGATATATCACTTACCGAGATCTGCTGCGGCAGAGTGCCGCACTCAGTAATGGGTAGACGGCGTGATGATATATTTATTTTATTTTTTTATATGTAGTTCTGGACGAGTCAATATTGCAGTAGACACGAGGAATTCAATGCCGTTGAACGCTTCTTCATATTTTGTTTAGTATTTCAGATATAGCCTTCGTAAAAGTAGATTTTTCTCTAAAATTTACCTAATCAGATTTTGTATTTTCCCGAAACTATATCTCAAAAACTAAACTAGATATGAAGATGTGTTCAACGGCATTGAGTTCCTCGTGCTTTAATTAACTTATAAGCAAATTATCAGCAATTTTTATGTTTTACAAAATTTTCACAATTTTTCTTTCATAAAATAGTTTTTGTACAATATCTCAAAAAGTAGATGACATATGCATTTGAGGATTTTATCGTTGGATTCAGCGGGTCAAAATACATATGCATGTAAATTTTCATTACGATAATCGTACGAGAAAGAGTTTTAGAGCCAATTGTCTGAAAATCGTAAAAAACCTAAGGGGTACCCCTTGGAAAAATAATTAAAAATATCAAAAAACTTACATCGCTTCAAATGAGCTCAAATTTTGCTAATAAGTCAATTCGAACCCGGGGAATTCAATGCCGTTGAGCGCAACTTCGTATCACGTTTAGTTTTTGAGATAGAGCCTCCGGAAATGTTGAACTTTCAAAAAATTTCAACCCTTCAGTTCTTCGACTTTCCCGAGGCCATATCTCAAAAACTAAACGAGATATGAAGATGCGCTCAACGGCATTGTATTTCTCGTGTTTCAATTAACTTGTATACAAATTTTCAGCTTATTTTAAAATTTTAATAAATTTTCGCCATTTCATTTTTCCTCAAGAGTTTTTTGACAATATCGTAAAAAGTAGAAGGCATATGCACTTGGGGATATGACCATTGGATTCAGCGGGTCAAAATACGTATGCATGTAAATTTTCATTACAATAATCGTACGAGTAAGAGTTTAAAAATCGTTAAAAACCTAAGAGGTACTCTTAAGAAATTTTCAAAAAATTCAATCTCGTTAAATTAGCTAAAAATTTGCTTATAAGTCAATTCGAACGCGAGAAATTCAATGCTGTTGAGCGCATCTTCATATCTTGTTTAGTTTTTAAGATATAGCCTCTGGAAAAGTAGAATTTTCCCAAATTTTACTCATTCAGATATTGTACTTTCCCGACACTATATCTCAAAAACTAAACGAGATATGAAGATGCACAAAAACTCAACTCATACCTTTAAAAAATACCCAAAAAAATAAATCGCTCAAAATACAAGACACGAGAAATTCAATGCAGTTTAATTTTAATTTTAAGCGAGACTCTCGTAAGACTCTCGCGTGAGAACGAGGCGAAATACAGTAAATTTTACAAAAAAAAAATAAGTCAAGATCGATAAGTTCTATTTCTCGTTCTGCCTCCACTCAGCTCGCTTGCTGCGTTAATCAGCTGATAATAATTCAAAATAAAGTTGTATTTTGATAGGCGAGTAATAAATTCAAATTGAGCCGAATTTTCTGCTAATCAATTAATCCATTAGTTTGACATTTAAAATTGAACATAAATTACTTTAAATAAATTACTGAATATGCATTATCCCAATCCATCAATTATTATTAAATTATGAAATTTAATTAAGCGAGCCACATCGTACCATATTTTAAATATTCAAAATTCCATTGAAAATTAATATATAATTCCGGTATTATTAAATTGGAATAAAATCAGATTTGATTTACATGGTTGACCATTGCTTACTTGATTTAGGTTCTTATTTATGCTACTCTGTACAACATTAACTTAATCCCAATTGCGAGCCCAGAATCACATCATTTGGCCATAATTATTTTTTCGTTAAATATTTAAATAATTCTAAAAACTCAAGTTTCTTACATTTGCTAAATTCTACAATTAATTTTCAGTTCTTACGTAGAGTGTTTAACTGCAATTGTGTGGAATTCACTTCCAAAAACAAGCGCAGGGCGACACTCCCTTCCTTTCTTATTTTTTTGTTTCATTTTCAGTTACTGCATTGTGTGGACTTTTCTTTCATATGCAATTGCAGGCTATCACTTTCATCTTTTCTAATCTTTGTAGATTCGTTGTTAGATTCGTTATTAGATTCGTTGTTAGGAGTAAGCGTGGGTAATTTGAGATGTTTTATGCACGTCGAAGAAAGAAGATAAATGATAAGTGAATAATTAATGAGTGAAAGATTGACAAATGATTGGATGAATGTGATTGACGGTTTTTTTTTTATGTAAGGAATGATTTCGTGTTTGATAAATAAATGAGATTATATGGAGAGATCTATGAAAGTGGTTGAAGTGAGGGTGGTGTATTTGAACGATAATATTTGACGGGGCCTGATTATTTGATTATGTTATGTGTGAATGTTTTGTGAGTGATTTTAGGGTTCGTGCTACCCTATTTGATGGGATATAGCGTGAAGATATGTATGTATGTAATTTGCAAAATTTTCAACTAAATTTAACATTTCATATACCTTAGACACAAAATGTATAGCAATTTTGACCTTTTATCTTTGTATTATTTCAATAACTGTCAAGCAGTTTGCGATTCTGTCAGTAGATGGCACCACGGGTTGCTCCGTAGCTCTCATGTCATGTTACCGGCTTAAATAGTTTAACATCAGTCAGTTCAGCTTGAAAAAGTATCACAGTTCATTAGTCCCTAGTTGGTCTAGTTGGATAGTTAATCACACCATACTGATGAGTCCCTAAAGGACGAAACGCGTCTATGGTTAAAGCTGAACTGACCAGCCGTTTGTTGCTGACCTGATAAGTTGATTCAAACGTGCTTTAAATTTTGTACCGAGTCGTAGAGTAAAATAAATAAATAAATATAAATATATCATCACTTATTACTGAGTGTGGCACTCTGCCGAAGCAGATCTCGGTAAATGATATATTTATGCGCGTGAAGTGCGATTACAGGCCTCCAAGTTACAGCCCCGAAAGATATTAGTGGTGGAGGAGCCACAGGGATAATTTTAACGTGATGAAAATGTATTGTCGGCTGTGAGAATTGAACCAGAGTTCTCAGAATCCACAGACCGACTCGATACCACAGAACCATCTAGTTCATATATTTTTAGCTTGTATGGGATTCAAATTCGGATCCTCTGGATTTGAATTCCGCTACCCATACCACAGTACTGCCGGGCAAGTTTAGAACATTTGCTCAGAGTTCAAAAGATCCAGGTTCAAATCCTGTCGATACCCAATTCAATTTAAATAACCAGATTATAACATTATTATTATTATTATGGGGTGGCTAGCTCAGTGGTATGAAGCCGGCCTGTGGATCCTGAGAACCCTGGTTCGATTTCCATGGGCGACAAACAATTTTCATAATTTCAAAAAGCTACCCCTGTGGCTCTTCCACCACTAACATCTTTGTGGGCCGTGATTTGACGACTGGTAACCGCACTTCACGCACAAAATATATCACTTACCGAGATCTGCTTCGGCAGAGTGCCACACTCAGTAATGGGTAGAAGGCGTGATGATATATTTATTATAACAAAATACAACTGCGACCGATTGATTCATATTCCAATAATGGGATTAAGTTCCTGTTGTGCAAAGTGGCAAATAAACAAAAATAACCCAAGTCTTTTGTCTTGTTGACCTCTGCAAACCTTGAGCAACATTTCTCAAATGTTCCATCGACATTTTCGTGATCCGAAACAGTGATTTAGTGATCGTGTTCAAGTTAATTTATCATCTAGAACGTAACGGCTTCGGAACACGATTATCAGGACAAATAACGTGATTATAAATTATTTGTATACACGTCATCAGCAACGAGATACGCTGCTAAATTTGTAACTAAATTGCCGACTATTATTCGTCTAGTTTAATCTCCATTTTGATAGAAGATTGCAGATTTCAAATGCTTGCTTCAGTATATTTGAATAGGTTTAATAAATTTAGTTTCTCTGTTTCGGCACTGGCTAACATATTCTCGTTCGCATATTAATGTTAGTACGAGAGCAGGGTGAAAAGTCCCTGACAAATGAAACAAGAAATGATTTATTTGGTCAAAACATATTTTATTTCTCAACATAATCTCCTTAGGCGTATTCCATTTGCCAATTGGATCAGATCTAACTTACTTATACTGACCCAAATCATTTATTTATTTCGCTGCATTACTTTGCTCACTTTATTTTCAGTACTAGAATTACAGATTCTAATTTACTTTGAAGTAATTCACCCTAATAAGTGCATATAAGTATGCTTAATTCAGTTCATTTAGTAATGTGTCAAATTTATCTGAACTGATTTAAGTGAACCAAGTGGCAAATGGAATACAGCTCTTGTAGCTCGATACACTTCGTCCAACGTTTTTCTAATTTTTCGATCCCTTCCAAATAATAGCGATTTTGGCAATCCTTCAAAATAGGCGTTTAAAAAATCATATCTCGTGTAATATAAAGAATTTTCAACCCACGTTTTCACTGATCGGCATAGTTTATCAAAAAATTATAAAAAAATAGATACAGGAGCCCATTCTAGGGCTCGTTCGTTCGTCCCTTCGCCGCTGCACCGCTCGTGTCCAAATTTTGAATTCGTGCTAGAATAGATTACCTCCTATAATTTGTATTTTAATATACTATTCTCAGAACTCATGCCAGCAATAAGAAGTTTTATAACACATTTTAAAATAAGGGAAATTATTTTAGAGAAAAATGTTTCAAATATAAGTTGTAGAAAATTTATTTCTCCGTATCTTTTATTAGAAGTATTTTTCACTAAAATCATTTATAAACGTTTGACAGCAGAAAATATGCGATGCCAAAAGAATCAAAATCTTGTTGAAAGTTGTGTAGTATATTAATGATGTTTTGTTTGCTATTTTGTTCCAGATCATCGCCAACGTTGTCGTGTTTCTATGTGTAAACGTCGTTGGAATTTTCATGCATAATTTGATGGAACACGCCCAAAGGAAAGCCTTCTTAGATACAAGGAATTGTATTGCTGCTCGACTGGAAATGGAAGACGAAAATGAAAAACTGGTAAGTGTCTTCACTTATATTCTTACATACATACATACATATCTTCATGCTATATCCTTACATACATACATACATATCTTCACGCTATATCCCAACAAATGGGGTATCACGAACCCTAAAATCACTCATAAAACATTCACTCATCACACTCATCAAACAATCAGTCCTCGTCAAACATTTTCATCCAAACACACCACCCTCACTTCAACCACATACATAGATCACAGAGCTGGGCAAGCTACTTAAAAAAAATAGCTAGGCTACAGCAACAGCTATTCTTTAAAAAAGTAGCTTAGCTACAGCTATAAGCTATATTTTGTAAACTATAGCTAAGCTACAGCTAAAGGCTTTCGTTAAAGTAGCTGTTAAATTTTAAAGCTACTTTTTTAAATTATTGTGAAATAATTAAATTTGTCATTGTCATATGATCAGTCTTTTGTTATAATGACTGTTAATTTACTATTATGTACATAAATATCAGAAATAGCAAATACCATCTGGCACCTACTGTGTATTTTTGCGTATTAGAGCCAGTTAGAACCGACAAGAAATAATTATTTTGTGTGGGTTTAGCTTGTACGCATGCGTACTTTGTTGACCTTCTGCTTAAAAAGTAGCTTTAAGCTATAAAAAGTAGCTTTAAGCTACAAAAAGTAGCTTTAGTTGTTATTTTTAAGCTAATAGAAAAACAAGTAGCTAGCTACAAGCTACAGCTATATTTTTTCACAGTTAGCTAAGCTACAGCTAAGGTAAATGTAGCTAAGCTAGTAGCTAAGCTACAATAGTAGCTAGTTACTGCCCAGCTCAGCCCTCAGGTGATTATTTTTCGCGCCTGCGCCTAATAAAATAAACTTCACCCTCAGGATTATTTGCTATATGCAGTTTAATCCCTTGTATACTATTTTTCTTTAACATTGGAACTAAAATATTCATAACAACGGGACTAAAATACTTTACTCCCGTTTGTTATTGGCAACGATAAATAACAGCATGGCGGGTTAAAATTCATTATTTCTATCATGATTTTGGTCTCGTAAAAAATTATTTTTTATTCTGGTCGTGAAAAAATAAATATATAAAGTATTTTACAAATTTATTTATGGGGTAGGTGGCTCAGTGGTATCGAGTCGGCCTGGGAGAGAACTCGGGTTCAATTCCCACAGCCGACAAACAATTTTCACCAAATTAAAACTACTCTTGTGGCACCTCCACCACTAACATCTTTGAGAAACGTGGCTTGACGGTTGATAACCGCACTTCACGCGTAAAATATATCACTTACCGAGATCTGCTACGGCACAGTACCACGCCCAGTAATGGGTAGAAAGCGTGGTGATATATTTATTTATTTTTAAAATTTTAATTCAATAAAGTTCGCAAAATTATTCCTCTTATAACTTCACTAAAAACATCCTAGTATCATATAGTATTCTGGTATTGATTTCAGCTACTGTATGTCGTTGCATCCCACGCAATTCAGATCACGGTCCGGGTTGGGTTTCATTGTTGTTTTATTTCACATCGCACACACATAAAAACACATATTCTAACTCTATTCACTCGAATACTTCTGCACTTATTTCTCTTCGAACTCACAGATTCAGTCACGCATCAAAGCATTGTGATACTGTCATCCGTTTCTCGTTCGTTGTAATTTGATAAAAGTCGAGGAGACAGGAGAAAATTAAATAACTGCGAAGAAGATTTTAACCCAGTTCTGGTAATGGTATTTTGTTTGTTTAGTAGTAGATACATTTAAAATGCCACATTATGTAATTGAAGTATACGAGTAGATAAATCTACAGAAAGGACATCTGTGGAGATTTTATTCAAAGACGATTGCTTCATTTGCAAAATAAATTTATTTATTTATTTATTTGTTATAAAAGAAAAGACAAAATGTCTATTGCGATGTGGAATTGAGTCTTAATAAATAAGAAAAAAATAGGAAAAAAATTTTCCATCACTTGTCTCGTAATTCCACAGAGGTTTTACAGCACGTTTGCATCAACTTCTCAGGTCATCAACAAACGGCTGGTCAGTTCAGCTTTAACCATAGACGCGTTTCGTCCTTCCGGACTCATCAGTATGGTGCGATCATTTATCCAATTAGATCAACTAGGAAATAGTGGATTGTGATACCAACTTAGCTGAACTGACTGATGTTAACCTATCTACAACGGTAACATGACATTATTTATTAAGACTCAATTCCACATCGCAATAGACATTTTGTCTTTTGTTTTATTTCAATAGCTGTCAAGCAGTTTGCGATTTTGTCGGTAGATGGCACCACGAGTGGCTCCATAGCTCTCATGTCATGTTACCGTTGTAGATAGGTTACCATCAGTCAGTTCAGCTAAGTCGGTATTTTTTTCCTATTTTTTTCTTATTTATTATTTATTTGTTACTCTGCACAACGGGAACTTAATCCCAATTGCTAGGGGACCTACAGCTTATAGTGGAATCCGAACCACTCATACACAATCGTATTTTTTGTATAGTGTGAAGTCAGTGATATTTGAACGCATGACCTCTTGCTTGCTAATTAAGAAACGCAGGTTTGGCCTCGTTCTTTTCCGCTGAGCTATGATTGCCAGTAGATCAAACAAAAATCCATGAAAATCTAAAAAAAACAGTGTCACACACAGTCGCTTTTACATATTTTAAGACTTGAAATGATAATATTTTTCTAACCTCGGTTCCTTCAACTAACTTTTTATTCATACAAAGGGCGTATTTGTATGTTATCTACCTAGTCACAAATTTTTGTTTCAGGGCAATAATTTCGTACTAGTATATACAAGGGCAGGATGAAAAGTCCCTGGAAAATGAAACAAGAAATGATTTATTTAGTCAAAACATATATTATTTCTCAACATAATCTTCTTGTAGCTCGATACACTTCGTCCAACGATTTTCAAATTTTTCGATCCCTTCTAAATAATAAGATTTTGGCAATCCTTCAAGGATGTTTGTCTCAGCGATGCCCTCATCGTTGGAGCCAAATCTCTTTCCGCCGAGCCATTTCTTCAAGTTTGGAAATAGATAAAAATCGCAGGGGGCGCAAAAAGTCCTTCTTATTGCGCTTGAACATCGCCAAACGATCGCGCTTGTTATCAACAGAGAGCAAATGCGGCACCCATCTGGCAGATAGCTTTCTTATATCCAAAAATTTATGCAAAATGTTCCGTACCCGTTCGGTTGAGATGCGCATAGTCTCAGTCAGCTCGTGCACTTTAACTCGCCGATCATCCAATATCATACCATGGATTTTATCGACGATTTCTGGTGTTGTAACCTCAATTGGACGACCAGAACGTTCGGCGTCCTTTGTGGTCTCACTACCAAAACGAAAATCAGTAAACCACTTGTGAATCGTTCCAATCGATGGTGAGGAGTCCCCATAATGTTTAACAGGCGATGCTTTGGTTTGCGTAATGTTTTTTCCACGCAAGAAATAATGTTTAATCAAGACGCGAATTTCACTTTTTTCCATGTTTTCAAAAATCTTCAAGGTTGCTTGCTTTCGATGGGTGTCAAAACAGAACTGAATCACATATCAGTCTGAAAATTTTAATGCGTTCTAGTTAAAGATGGTACATCACAAATGTCACATGACATTTGCGATTGTGTCGCCATCTGTTTTATTTTTCAGGAACTTTTCACCCTGCACTCGTATTTTAATAAATAATTTCTTCTGTCCACACTATTTGCTTCCACCTACTTCAAATTCAGTAAATTTCAGTGACGTACCTCCCTTCATCAAAGGGTGTCTTCCCCCAAACTTCACCGCAATTCATTTTAAAACTTCCCGCTGTAACTTTCTGTAGACAACTTCAACTTCGTTCCACGCAAAAACAATAAAATCTAGTTACGGCGCCACGACAAGTTACGAGTTACGACTTGGGGGATGTAGGGTGACTCCGGTAGTCCGGAATCCGGAGTTTGGGATCCTGCACGATGGACGGTTCCGGAAGATGGCAAGGGGTAGTTGAAGGTGCTCGTAAAAGCGACGGCTGAGACTTGAATTTAGGGGTAGTGTTTGTGGTTTGATTAAAAAAGAAACATTAATAAAGAAATTGATTACTTATAAGAAGAGGTCAATATCGTTTTACGATCCTCCTATATTGACAAATAATAATTGAGATAATTATGGGATGGGTAGCTCAGTGGTATGAAGTCGGCCTGTGGATCCTGAGATCCCTGGTTCGATTCCCACAGGCGACAAACAATTTTCATAATTTCAAAAACTATCCCTGTGGCTCCTCCACCACTAACATCTTTGGCGGCCGTGATCTGACGACTGGTAACGCGCAAAATATATCAGTTACCGAGATCTGTTTTGGCAGACTGCCACACCCAGTAATGGGTAGAAGGTGTGATGATATATTTATTTATTTATTTTATTTTATATAATTGAGAAACATCTTTTAATAGTTATTTATTTATAAATAAAATAAATAAATATATCATCACGCCTTCTACCCATTACTGGGTGTGGCACTCTGCCGAAGCAGATCTCGGTAAGTGATATATTTTGCGCGTGAAGTACGGTTACCAGTCGTCAAATCACGGCCCCCAAACATGTTAGTGGTGGAGGAGCCACAGGGATAGCTTTTTCAAATTATGAAAATTTGTCGCCTGTGGGAATCGAACCAGGGACCTCAGGATCCACAGGCCGACTTCATACTACTGAGCTAGCCATCCCATTAATTTATTTATCAAAGGTAAAAACAGGCGTTCCTGGCCCCTGGCAGGGTTATTAGCACGAGGCGCTTTGCTCAGGCTCAGAAACGATAATTTCACCCATAATAAATACAATATTTTAATGCACAACAAAATTTAATTTTATATTCAGTAATAATATAACAAGAGAGTGAGAATAAATTGAAAATAATTTGACAGATCTTTCGTAAACTTGTTGCCAGGCAATAGTCACGAAAGCCCGTAGGACTTGAGTGGCTATTGCCAAATGGTAACAAGTTTGAGAAAGATGCTGGAGAATTATTTTCTAATTTATCCAACTCTCGAGTTATATTTAATTAGATTATTTTTTGACTTAGCTGTTGAGGTCGATTCATCCAACTTAAAAGATTTTGAACTGGGTCCATATCGATTGATTACTTATTAATGTATTCTTGGAAGTTGTTCCCAAAATTTATTGGTGTATTTCTGTATCTAAAATGCAACTAAATCGATGTTTTTCACACATTTTACTTGACGCGTTGACAGTTTTAAATAATTAATTGACAACTACCTATCATTTGTCACAAACAAAAGCACCTACAGAGATTATTCCCGGGAATAATTACAAGAGCTTTATTCTCAGTATAATAATAGCTGTATTCCATTTGCCATTTGGTTCATTTAAATCAGTTCAGATAAATTAGACAACATGACGAAATGAACTGAATTAAGCAAACTGATGCATTTATTAGGGTGAATTACTTTGAAATAAATTAAAATGAGTAATTCTAGTACTGGAAATAAAGTCAGTGAAGTAATTCAGCGAAATAAATAAGTGATTTGGTTCAGTAAATGTAAGTTAGATCTGATACAAATGACAAATGGAATACGCCTAATGACAGGATTGGTTGAAACGCAGACATGTGACATACAATGAAGCATTTCATTGGTTTTGAAAAACGTCAAAAAATAATCACTCAACTTATTTTATTCATTACAAAAATTACTTGTCAAATAGTATTTCCGTCTTTACCTGCCGTAATGTCAACTGTGGAATAAAAAGATCCCCAGAATTGTATTGCCAACTAAAACATTTACTTTTAATCCCTCTATATATAAAATAACACAAATGAAAGTAACAATGACAAAAGATATGTCATAGTACAAAATTAAACTTTTGCCCTTGTCCTACAAGTAGGCCAAGAATGAAGGGCGCGATCCCTGACATTTCAACAACTCCCGTTGGGATTTAAATTCCACGCAGTGCTTCTGAAAATAACCCTCTGAAAACAAGTGTCAATCAGATTAAATTTCACTCTATATACTCTTCAGAATCTGGGTTAAAATTCCATTAATATATTATTTATTTATTTGCTTCTCCGCACAACAGGAACATAATCTCAATTATAATATGTAGTATACCGGATGTCTCATGAAAACTGGACAATAGGCGTTTAACATGAGAAAACAGTTTTTCCGTGCGCCTTGCTTTCCAAATTATTTTAGGCAAAAAAGCCGACCATTAGTAAAGATACAATTTATTTAGATGCATATGTTTATATTCACTTTTATTTCTGTTTTCGGTTAATTTAAAATAATGTGAAACTAGATATGAAATTGGGGATTTCACCATTTAATTCCTGATATATTTCTACATAATTATGCATATTTTGATCCTCAATATATATCTTTTTAATCGCCGGAATCATGATCGCAAAAATTTCGGTTAATGAAAATGTCAATTTTTTTGGTGAACCAGATTAAAAATAGAAAAATTTTAAAATATAGTTCTATATAATTCAGACTACGAGAAATCGAATGCCGTTGAGCGCATCTTCATATCTTTTTTAGATTTCGAGTTACAGCGATTTTTGATTTTTTTTAAATATCAACTTTGAAGGGCCATATCTTGAAAACTAAAAGAGATATTGAAATACGGAGTGTATTTCTCGTGCTCTAATTAACTTATACCGAAATTTAGAAAATTTTGAAAATTTTTACTATTTAAAAAAATCATTTTTCAATATTTCAAAAAATTTAAAAGATAATGAAAATCTGTGAACACCAGTGAATTCCTCTCGTAAAAGTACATAGGTATGCAAAATTTCAGGCAAAAATTCGCACAGATAAAGTTTTTATTATAAAAAAACGAAAAATCACTGTTTTTTAATTATTTTTGAAGGGGTACCCCTTAAGATTTTTACGAATTTTGGTCATTTTTAGTTTTTTTGCTCTAAAAATTGTATCCGTTGAGAAAAAATTCTGAAATTTTACATATGTATGTATTTTTTTGCGGAGAATCCACTGGTGTTTACAGATTTTCATTATCTCGTCAATTTTTTAAAATATGGGCAAAAGAAAATTTTGACTAAAAACTGTAAATTTTCAAAATTTTCAAAATTTCAGTATAAGTTAACTGGAGCACGAGAAATACACTCGTTCAAACCGCATTTCAATATCTCTTTTAGTTTTCGAGATATGGGCCTTCAAAGTTGAGATTTTTTAAAAGTCAAAAATCGTTGTAACTCTAAAACTAAAAATGATATGAAGATGCGCTCAACGGCAATCGATTTCTCGTAGTCTGAACTGTATAGAACCATATTTTAAAATGTTTCGATTTTTAAACTAGTTAACAAAAATTAGCATTTTCCTTAACCGAAATTTTTGCGATCATGACTCCGGCGATTAAAGAAATATATTCAGGATCAAAATATGCATAAATTATGCAGAACTATATAAGGTATTAAATGGTGAATTCAATTTATATTGTGTCAATTGTCTTACAGAAGTGCCACACCCAGTAATGGGTAGAAGGCGTGATAAATAAATAAATATATCATCACGCCTTCTACCCATTACTGGATGTGACACTCTGCCGAAGCAGATCTCGGTAAGTGATATATTTTGCGCGTGAAGTGCGGTTACCAGTCGTCAAATCACGGCCCCCAAACATGTTAGTGGTGGAGGAGCCACAGGGGTAGCTTTTTCAAATTATGAAAATTTGTCGCCTGTGGGAATCGAACCAGGGACCTCAGGATCCACAGGCCGACTTCATACCACTGAGCTAGCCATCCCATTAAAGGCGTGATGATATATTTTATTTGCCGGTACATAGACTCAAACCCAGGACTGCAGGGGGTATCAAAATAACAGTTTAAAGTTACTATTTATAACATCATCCTTTGACAACGAAGTCTCAAATGCATCGTTACCAACTTTAAAGCAGTATAACACTAAACATAACTAAATTACAGTTTCCAAAGTACTTGAATGTAAAGTCCAGCTAACGAGTCGCAATATCTAGCACTAATACACATTATATGTCGTAGTGGTGAAACATATCAAATGCATTTTGCCGCGAATTAATTACTGATAATTGGTCATTAGCGAACTAAAATGTTTTACGATTCGTGTGTAGAGTACAAATGAGAAAACTCGCGTTTAATATTCGTGTATGAAGTTGATTAATAATACACCATAAATTGTAGATGAAAATTATGCTATGGGGAAATAACATGGGGATGTTTTTCGTTATCAGGTCTTTCTTGATTATTTATTTATTTATTTAGGGGTAGGTGGTTCAGTTGTGTCGAGTCGGTCTGTGGATCTACGAACTTTGGTTCAATTTCGACAACTGACAAACAATTTTCATTAAAACTACCCCTGTGGCTCTTCGTCTACTAACATCTTTGGGGGCTGTGATTTGACGGTTAGTAACTTTACTTCATGCGCAAAATATATCATTTACCGAGATCTGTTACACAACCAGTAATGGATAGAAGGCGTGGTGATATATTTTATTTTTATTTATTTATTTGAAATTATCCCTATGGCTGCCCCTATACTAACATCTTTGGGGGCCGTGATTTGACGGCTGGTAACCATACTTCACGCACATAAATGTATCACTTATCGAGGTCTTCTAATGCAGAAACTTGTTAACAAAAATTAGCATTTTCCTTAACCGAAATTTTTGCGATCATGACTCCGGCGATTAAAGAAATATATATTCAGGATCAAAATATGCATAAATTATGCAAAAATATATAAGGTATTAAATGGTGAATTCAATTTATATTGTGTCAATTGTCTTACAGAAGTGCCACACCCAGTAATGGGTAGAAGGCGTGATAAATAAATAAATATATCATCACGCCTTCTACCCATTACTGGATGTGACACTCTGCCGAAGCAGATCTCGGTAAGTGATATATTTTGCGCGTGAAGTACGGTTACCAGTCGTCAAATCACGGCCCCCAAACATGTTAGTGGTGGAGGAGCCACAGGGGTAGCTTTTTCAAATTATGAAAATTTGTCGCCTGTGGGAATCGAACCAGGGACCTCAGGATCCACAGGCCGACTTCATACCACTGAGCTAGCCATCCCATTAAAGGCGTGATGATATATTTTATTTGCCGGTACATAGACTCAAACCCAGGACTGCAGGGGGTATCAAAATAACAGTTTAAAGTTACTATTTATAACATCATCCTTTGACAACGAAGTCTCAAATGCATCGTTACCAACTTTAAAGCAGTATAACACTAAACATAACTAAATTACAGTTTCCAAAGTACTTGAATGTAAAGTCCAGCTAACGAGTCGCAATATCTAGCACTAATACACATTATATGTCGTAGTGGTGAAGCATATCAAATGCATTTTGCCGCGAATTAATTACTGGTAATTGGTCATTAGCGAACGGATATGTTTTACGAATCGTGTGTAGAGTACAAATGAGAAAACTCGCGTTTAATATTCGTGTATGAAGTTGATTAATAATACACGATAAATTGTAGATGAAAATTGTGCTATGGGGAAATAGCATGGGGATGTTTTTCGTTATCAGGGCTTCCTTGATTATTTATTTATTTATTTTGGGGTAGGTGGTTCAGTTGTGTCGAGTCTGTCTGTGGATCTACGCACTTTGGTTCAATTTCGACAACCGACAAACAATTTTCATTAAAACTACCCCTGTGGCTCTTCGTCTACTAACATCTTTGGGGGCTGTGATTTGACGGTTAGTAACTTTACTTCATGCGCAAAATATATCATTTACCGAGATCTGTTACACAACCAGTAATGGATAGAAGGCGTGGTGATATATTTTATTTTTATTTATTTATTTGAAATTATCCCTATGGCTGCCCCTATACTAACATCTTTGGGGGCCGTGATTTGACGGCTGGTAACCATACTTCACGCACATAAATGTATCACTTATCGAGGTCTTCTAATGCAGTATGCCACACCCATTAAAAATATATTGGGTTGGTGAATCAGTGGTATCAAGTCGGCCTGTGGATCTGAGAACCTGGGTTCGATTCCCACAGCCGACAAACAATTTTCATTAAAACTACCCCTGTGGCTCTTGGTCTACTAACATCTTTGGGGGCTGTGATTTGACGGCTAGTAATTTTACTTCATGCGCAAAATATATCATTTACCGAGATCTGTTACGGCAGAATGCCACACCCAGTAATGGATAGAAGGCGTGGTGATATATTTTATTTTTATTCATTTATTTATTTAATATTATCCCTATGGCTCCCCCTGCACTAACATCTTTGGGGGCCGTAATTTGAAGGCTGGTAACCACACTTCACGCGCATAAATATATCACTTATCGAGGTCTGCTAAAGCAGTATGCCACCCCCTTTAAAAGTATATTGAGTTGGTGACTCAGTGGAATCGAGTCGACCTGTGAATTTGAGAACCTCGGTTCGATTTCCACAGTCGGCAAACAATTTTCACAATATTAAAAGTACTTTATGTGTATAAATATATCATTTACCTAGATCTGCTATGGCAGAGTGCCACACCCAGTAATGGATAAAAAGCGTGATGGTATATTTATTATATTTTATTTATTATATGGGCTCATATTAATGGTTAGATATAAAAAATATGAAAAAGATATGGGGTATGTGGCTCAGTGATATCGAGTCGACCTGTGGATCTGAGAGCCTCGATTAGATTTCCACAGCCGACAAACAATTTTCACCACATTAAAATTACTCCTGTGGCTTCCCTTCTACTAACATCTTGGGGGCCATTATTTGATGGCTGGTAACCGCATTTCTCGCGGATAAATATATCACTTACCGAGATCTGCTACGACAGAATGCCACACCCAATAATGGATAAAAAGCGTGATGATATATTTATTTTATTTTATTTACGATGTGATTCTGCTGTCATATTAATGGTTAGGCTTGTATAATAAATATTTAAATGGGTATAATAAATAACAAATATTAAAAATATATGGAGTAGATGGCTCAGTTGTATCGATTCGGCCTGTGGATTCTGAGAACCCTGGTTCGATTCCCCTAACCGACAAACAATTTTCACCACATTAAAATTACCCCTGTAGCTTCCCTTCTACTAACATCTTTGAGGGGCGGCATTTGACGGCCGGTAACCGCACTTCACGCGCATAATATATCACTTATCGAGATCTGCTAATGCAGAGTGCCACACCCAGTAATGGGTAGAAGGCGTGATATGTCAAATAGTGTTTCCGCCTTTACCTATCGTTATGTCAACTGTGGAATAAAAAGATCCCCAGAATTGTATTGCCAACTAAAACAGCTACTTTTAATCACTCTATATATAAAATAACACAAATGAAAGTAACAATGACAAAAGATATGTCACAGTACTAATAATCCTACCAGGGGCCAGGAACGCCTTGATATTTAGTTCCAGTTGTGCAGAGTAACAAAGAAATAAATAATTAAATATATAAACAAAAATAAAAAAATATATCACGCTTTCTACCCTTTACTGGGTGTGGCACTCTGTCGAAGCAGATCTCGGTAAATGATATATTTTTGCGCGACAAGTGCGCTTACCAGTCGTAAAATCACGATCCCTAAAGATGTTAGTGGCGGGAGATCCACAAGAGTAGTATTAATATGGATAAAATGTTTGTCGGCAGTGGGAATCGAACCAGGGTTCTCAGGATCCACAGGCCGACACGATACCACTGTGCCACCTACTCCATATATCAAATATATAATATGTTTAAAGATTCCAAGAACATGTTTCCTGTCAAATCTTTAGATAATATCTTATACTGACTCTCATGAATGAAAGCATGTATGTATCGTAAATGCCATTCTACGAACTGCGATTAAAAATAGACTAAGTAGTCTTGGTACAAAGAAAACAGTTCTAGATTCCTCTTGCATTCCAAAGCTAACTAACTCTTCTAAAACAATCAGATAACTAATCACTCCAGCATTTATTAACTCTTAAAATGATGTGATGTGCTCAGAGTTAAACTGATCGTTAAATATATAAATAACATTAAATACACTTGAATAAATGCAGTCGTTAAAGTCTACGCGTAAGTTAAACTAATTGGTTTAGAATATTAATTATTTTTTATTCTTCTTTTTGTTACTTACAAGAACTTAATCTCAACTAGAGTAGCTTATAGATGAATCCGAACCATTCAGACACCATCATATTTGATATAAGTCAGCGAAAATTTTACCTCAAGTTATTCCCAATTCCATACATTTATTTATTATACTAAAAACGTTATAAGGATGGACTAACGTCATCAAAAATTATAACTAGATAAATGACATAGGGTGCTGCTACGTTTACATGAGCTGTATTCCATTTGCCACTTGGATCGCTTAAATCAGTTGAGATAAATTTGACAACATGACTAAATGAACTGATTTAAGCAAACTGCTGTACTTATTGGGGTGAATTACTTCAAAGTAAATTAGAATCAGTAATTCTAGTACTGGAAATAAAGTCAGCGAAGTAATCCAGCGAAATAAATAAGTGATCTGGTTCAGAAAATGAAGATTTGTATTTCAGTGCAATTTCTTGCAATTTGGCAATAGCCACTCAAGCCCTACGGGCTTTCGTGACTATTGTCTGGCAACAAGTTTGAGAAAGATACTGGAGAATTATTTTCTAATTTATCCAACTCTCGAGTTATATTTAATTAGATTATTTTTTGATTTAGCTGTTGAGCTCGATTCATCCAACTTAAAAGATTTTGAACTGGGTCCATATCGATTGATTACTTATTAATGTATTCTTGGAAGTTGTTTCCAAAATTTGTTGGTGTATTTCTGTATCTAAAATACAACTAAATCGATTTTTTCACACATTTTACTTGACGCGTTGACAGTTTTAAATAATTATTTGACAACTACCTATCATTTGTTACAAACAAAAGCACCTACAGAGATAATTCCCGGGAATAATCACAAGTGCTTTATTCTCAGTATAATAATTACAGGATTGGTTAAAACGCAGACACGTGACATACAATGAAACAGTTCATTGGTTTTGAGAAACGTCAAAAATTAATCATTTAAATATTGCACCAGTTATCAAGATGAATCACGTCAGAACATTATTATAACGTTTTCAGTATTTTTATTTTTTATTTATGCTACTCTGTACAATAGGAACTGAATCCTAATTATAATACAGGATCTGGGCTCACCGAGCCGCTGTCTATTAGTTCAATATATATTTAGTTTGAGATATTTGCTACGGTAGAATGCCACACCCAGTATTGGGTATAAGGCGTGGTGATATATTTATTTATTGTATTTTAAAAAGAACATATATTTTGAAACCCTGCCGTTTCATTCCCAAAAGCAACAAAAACAATATATCAAGTTCTCAGAATTCCTGCTGTTGAAACAAAACAACAACTAACTCCTGAATGTCTGTTGCAGGAACGATTGCTGCTGTCAGTGCTGCCACAACACGTTGCCATGGAGATGAAGAACGACATCATCTCGCCTGTGGAGGGACAGTTTCATAAGATCTACATCCAGAAACACGAAAATGTTAGGTAAGAAATTAACTATTTTCATGTTTATTCTCTATTGAGCACCTTTCTCAATGAATTAATTTACATGCACATTTGCATACGTACTAGCAAGACTTTTAGGGAGAATTGTCTGACATTAAGCAATTTCAAAAAAAATTAATGGTGTCAAATTTGCTTATAAGTTAATTCGGACACGAGGAATTCAATGCTGTTAAGCTGATCTTCATATCTTGTTTAATTTTTAATACGAGGGCAGGGTGAAAAGTCCCTGAAAAATAAAACCAATGGCGCCACAATCGCAAAAAAAATTGGATATGAGAAAGCTATCTGCCAGATGGGTGCCGCATTTGCTGTCTGTTGACAACAAGCGCGACCGTGTGACAAGTGCAAAACGAAGTGTATCGAGCTACAAGGAGATTATGTTGAGAAATAAAATATGTTTTGACCAAATAAATCATTTCTTGTTTCATTTTTCAGGGACTTTTCACCCTGCCCTCGTATTATTGTTTTTGAAAGAGAATTTATTACGTGTATGTAGGAACCAAAAGAATTACGAATTTGTTTAAAAATGAACCAATGAAATCAATGCTATTTCGATAATTTTCCGAAATAAATGAGTGATAATTCTTCACTGTAATTAAATCTCCTTGGTTACCAGTAAAATAAATGCAATTTACATAAGTAAAATATATATCATCACGCCTTCTACCCATTACTGGGTGTGGCACTCTGCTGAAGCAGATCTCGGTAAGTGATATATTTTTGCGCGTGAAGTGCGGTTACCAGTCGTCAAATCACGGCCCCCAAACATGTTAGTGGTGGAGGAGCCACAGGGATAGCTTTTTCAAATTATGAAAATTTGTCGCCTGTGGGAATCGAACTAGGGACCTCAGGATCCACAGGCCGACTTGACAAAATGACAAGTCTTATTAATTTATTTAGAACGCACTCTCCACATTCGCCAGCCTTTATATTAGTTTTTGACAAAAGTTGCATGATATAATACTTCATTTTATACTTCTCCGTTAACATATCCACACCCGGTATATTTTAAATTATGTTTACACATACTAGGTATATCCTGACGTCATCACCGGATAATTTAAACCACCCTCGCCCATAAAATTTGCTGAATAATCCATGTTTACATTTTTCCCCTTCATTTTATTTTATCTAAACTTGCCTCAGCGCCTTAACTGCCCTTGTAGCACATACATACAAAGCACTCAACAGCAGTCGTTGTGGGGGGGAGGGGGTAGTGTAAAAGGGGTACCGGAAGTGTCGTAGACCTCGCCGGAAATCGGCTGCGTCATGTGCGTGTCTAGCTGCAGTTTGTTATTCATAGGCGTCGCCACGTTTGACGTCGCGACGCTCGCTGTCTCATTCTAACTTGTTGATGAAGTTTGCGCTTTGACTGATGTCCTTTTCTTTTGTTTCATCCTCTCAGACTTGGAGGAAACGTTGAAACAAAGGAGGTTTTATTTTCTGTGCAATTTCATAATTTTATTTATGATATTGATTTGTAATAAGACGAGGTTCAGATATAATCAGAGCGAAAATGTTCCCTCCGATGTACAGTCGAAAATTGCTTCGTTTTGTTCGTAAATTTGTAAATTAATATTTCTGAAAGGTAATTAGATGATATAATAAAAGATTGTTTTCATTTTGTTCCCTCAATTGAAAGAAGAAAGTAGTACTTTTTATCTCCAGGGAAAGAAAATAATTATTTTCTAGATCAAGGGTAAAAAACGGTTTCTACGGCATCAAAATCATGACAGAAATAATATATTTTGCAGTATATCCCACCAAGATATTTTAGGTTGGCAAAATTGAATAAATTATACCTTTAATTTTTCATAAAGAAGTGTTTTGCAATTTTATGTTATTATTTTATTTTATGGGGTGGCTAGTTCAGTGGTATGAAGTCGGCTTGTGGATCCTGAGAACCCTGGTTCGATTCCCACAGGCGACAAACAATTTTCATAATTTCTAAAGCTACCCCTGTGGCTCCTCCACCACTAACATCTTTGGGGGCCTGTGATTTGACGACTGGTAACCGCACTTCACGCGTAAAATATATAACTTACCAAGATCTGCTTCGGCAGAGTGCCACACCCAGTAATGGGTAGAAGGCGTGATGATATATTTATTTTATTTTTATTTTATGGGATGGTTAGTTCAGTGGTATAAAGTCGGCTTGTGGATCCTGAGAACCTTGGTTCGATACCCACAGGCGACAAACAATTTTCATAATTTCAAAAACTATCCCTGTGGCTCCTCCATCACTAACATCTTTGGGGGCCGTGATTTGACGACTGGTAACCGCACTTCACGCGCAAAATATATCACTTACCGAGATCTGCTTCTTCGGCAGAGTGCCACACCCAGTAATGTGTAGAAGACGTGATGATATATTTACTATATATTTTATTATAAAAAATGTATAATTACGATTATTTTTGGACGTTTCTCAAAACCAATGAAATGCTTCATTGTATGTGTTTTAACCAATCCTGTCATTATTATACTGAGAATAAAGCTCTTGTGATTATTCTCGAGAATAGATGCTTTTTCGTTTATGACAAATGATAGGTAGTTGTCAAATTATTATTTAAAACTGTCAACGCGCCAAGTAAAATATGTGAAAAAATTCGATTTAGTTGTATTTTGGATATAGAAATACACCAACAAATTTTGGGAACAACTTCCAAGAATACATTAATAAGTAATCAATCGATATGAACCCAGTTCAAAATCTTTTAAGTTGGATGTATTGATCTCAACAGCTAAGTCAAAAAATAGTCTAATTAAATATAACTCGAGAGTTGGATAAATTAGAAAATAATTCTCCAGTATCTTTCTCAAACTTGTTGCCATTTGGCAATAGCCACTCAAGCCCTACGGGCTTTCCTGACTATTGCCTGGCAACAAGTTTTCGATAGATCTGTCAAATTATTTTCAATTTATTCTCACTCTCTTGTTATATTATTACTGATAATTTTATATGAGCTGAGCAATGACACCTCAACTACTTCACAAGAAATGTCGCCAAAATCAGTTGTACAAAATTGAATCTTGTAGCACTGATTTTAACAAAAACAGTTGTTGCACAAAATTTGTAAACTCGAAAATGTATATTTCTAAATAAATAAATAAATAAATATATCATCATGTCTTCTACCCATTACTGGGTGTAGCACTCTGCCGAAGCAGATCTCGATAAGTGATATATTTTGCGCGTGAAGTGCGATTACCAGTCGTCAAATCACGGCCCCCAGAGATGTTAGTGGTGGAGGAGCCACAGGGGTAGTTTTTTTTTTAATTATGAAAATTGTTTGTCGCCTGTGGGAATCGAATCTAGGGTACCAGGGTTCTCAGGATTCACAGGCCGACTTCATACCACTGAGCTAGCCACTCCATATGTATATTTCTCTACCAGAATATTTGAATATTGTCAGTCGGTTTTGTTCGTTTATCATCGGAGAACTCCGACAGGCTATATAGAATCTGCACATATATTTACTAGCTATGAGTTTCGTTTAATGATAAATTTAATATTAAACCTTACCGAACGTGTTACAGCATATTTTAGCAGTAAGTTTAGTTAGTCTAGTGCGGAATTTTGCAGTGATCGTAGTGTTTGTGAATATTTGAGTGAACATTTAGTGATATTTTAATGCGTAAAAGGCCTTAAATTGTGCGTTACTGTGCGTATTAGTGTGTATGGGATCCTAGTATGTGCTGATTTGATCGTGGATAACGATGGACGTACCTGAAAGTTGATTTATGTTCAAAGTATTAAATTTATTTAATTTATTTGCTTAATTTTATTTCAATTCCATGGCTAACGATAGTTTTGAAGCAATTTTCGTCATAATCAGATCTAATTTATGCCGTTCCAAAGCATGCAAAATTAATTTTGTGTATTTATTTAGATGTAGAATTTTATGCTCTAAAACTTTTATTTGAAGTTTTTTTGCTTAAAATAATTACGGAGTAGATGGCACAGTGGTATCGTGTCGGCCTGTGGATCCTGAGAACTCTGGTTCGATTCCCATTGCCGACAAACTTTTCACCACTCCTGTGGCTCCCCTCAAAGATATTAGTGAAGGGGATGACGCCGATGTGAATACGCAGATTTTAAGGGTGGTCTGAGATTGATCAGAATACATTCCGCAAATGCAGCCTATATATTATGTACTTTTCTGTTTTGACGATTTACATATTTTTATATAATACAACATTTGATTAATTTATGTCTTTAATTTGGTTCGATTCCCATTGTCGACAAACTTTTCACCACTCCTGTAGCTTCCCTCCACTAACATCTTTGGGGGCTGTGATTTGACGGCTGGTACTTATCGAGATCTGCTTCGGCAGAGTGCCACATACAATAATGGGTAGAAGGCGTGATGATATTATTTATATATTTTTTTAGATGTTACATGTTAAAACCCTATGTTCACCCTTATCAAGGTACCATCCGATATATGAACTAGTACACTACAGCTCAATAAATTCGGACCCTGTACTGTAATTGGGATTAAATTCCTATTTTACAGAGTAGAACAAATAAATATATACTCGTATTGGTTTTGCTATAGATAAACCAACCAATGATTAGTATACTAGCATATCAAATAGATATTAAATTCATATAATTGAATGTCAATTTACAAATATGAAAATATGCATATTTGGAAATACATATCACACATTCTATTTGTATGTCGAATGAGCTAGAAGTTAAATACAAATAAATTGACCAGTAAATGTCAATTGTAAATATAATTTAGTATATGTCTAATAAGTAAATGTTACTGAAAGTTCACTAGATCTACAGAACTTGATCGAATTATCGAATTAAATTAATCGGTTTATAGATCATAATTTAACGTAGAATTAATTGGAAGAAATATATTGCTATTAAGATAATATCTAATTGTTTAATTGATTTAAATACAATTTATTATAAAAGATATTTCCCTAAGATACTACTATTTACAAAAGATATTGACACTGTCATTTGTTAAAACATTCTTAAATTATTTTATATAATATGTACATATTTATGGGGTGACTAGCTCAGTGGTATGAAGTCGGCCTGTGGATCCTGAGAACCCTGCTTCGATTCCCACAGGCGACAAACAATTTTCATAATTTCAAAAACTATCCCTGTGGCTCCTCCACCACTAACATCTTTGGAGGCAAAATATATCATTTACCGAGATCTGCTTCGGCAGAGTGCCACACCCAATAATGGGTAGAAGGCGTGATGATATATTTATTTTATTTATGTACATATTTTATTCGCAGAGTGTAAAATCTAGACAATGTATAAAATTCCAAATGTAAAATTGTATTATTTGCCAGTTATTTTTATAGTAAAATGCGTTGGCAAGGCTCGCTTCGTTTGCTCGTCTAACAAACAAATTTTACGCCCAAATATTGCACACACACAAGCCGTTATTCGATTTTAGCTTAAATCATTCCGAAAACATATATTGAAATATTGTATGTGTTTTTGGTAAGGCTCGCTTCGCTCCCATTTTATTGTGGCCCTAGGGCCCAAAAACAAGTATTAGACGCACTTTTTATGACTTAAACACAAGGATTTCGGCCCGGTTGTGTATGCTTTTCATGACTAAAACACATGAACTGTGCATAAAATAAATATATCATCACGCTTTTTATCCATTACTGAGTGTGGCATTCTGTCGTAGCAGATCTCGGTAAGTAATTTATTTATGTGCGTGAAATTCGTTTACCAGTCGTCAAATCACAGATTTCAAACATGTTAGTGGAGGGGGAACACAGGGATAATTTTAAAATACATACATAAATTTATCATCACACCTTCTACTCATTACTGGGTGTGGCACTCTGCCGAAGCCGATCTCGGTAAGAGATATATTTATGCGCGTGAAGTGCGGTTACTAGACGTCAAGTCACGACCCTCAAAGATGATAATGGAGGGGGAGCCACTGAAGTAATTTTAATTTAGTGAAAATTGTTTGTCGGCTGTGGGGATCGAACTAGGGTTCTTAGGATCCACAGGACGACTTGATACCACTGAACCATTACCCCATAAATAATAATAATCTTAATTCGGTGAAAATTGTTTGTCAGTTGTGGGAATAGAACTCGGGTTCTCAAATCCATAATCTGACTCGATAACACTGAGCCACCTACCCCAATCATATCTATAAATTTATTTCTAGTTTGTTCACTGTCAAATCATATCTTTTAACAACATTCTTCTTTCACACTTATTATACATCACATTCATCAACGTATTTCATTTAGAATTGTCCGTATAGAACTCAAAATAAATTTATTTAATTATTTTGTACATGTTCGCGACATCTCTATGGACATTTAAATATTATACAATGCCCAATAGTAGAATAAATTTTATTGCAGTTACATTTTAATTTGCTTCAAATATTATATATTTCCCTTGCTATGAATAAAATTACTAACTGGCTAAAATCAATATATTATTCTACAGAGTAAAAGGCGCGAATTTCAGTTACCACCCGTCAAATTGCTCCCCTAAGTGGTAATTGCAATATCATAAAAATCAATTGTCGTCTTAGGAATTTAACTCAAGTTCGAAAGAAATTAATTAATTCGTCGCGCTCAAAAAACTTTTAAGAAAAAATCAAATATTCGTATAAAAAAGTGACGAGTTAGACAGGTGTGATTAGTTCTCTTAACAGCCGTTGCGTACAGCGCTGTGATCGCAACTGCAGATGACATTTCTGCTAGTCATTCATCAATCGGTAACTTTAGAAAAAGTAAAAATAATAAATCTTTACAATGCGAGAAACAAGAACTGGTAGAGTACGCAACAGTATAAGAAATGCAGGAGCAGATGTTTCAGACGTGGCGTAACTTAAACAACTAAAAATAAGAAAACAAGATCATTTGACCAATTGTCTGTAATTGTTTTATTCCAGAGGTATTCCTATATTTTTAATTTACTGGTGTTTTCAAATTTTTCGATCCCTTCCAAATAATACGATTCAAAATAGGCGTTTGTCTCAGTGATGACCTCATCGTTGGAGCCAAATCTCTTTCCGCCGAGCCATTTCTTCAAGTTTGGAAATAGATAAAAATCGCAGGGGGGCAAATCTGGAGAATATGATAGATGACGAACCAATTCGTAGCACAATTCATGCAATTTTGAACTTGTCAACAATAGAAAAGGAATATTAAAAAATACATTTTTGCTGTCAATGGCTTTGAATCACTTTATTTCCGTACATGGTACATAATGTAGCACATTAAGTAATTATTTGGATAAAGTTAACATTAGTTACAGGTTGTATATAAATGCATCGTTCGAATATAATTCTTGCAGACTGTACCAACATATTATTAGGCGCTAATAGAGCACCAGCTAGGCTATAAGTTGGTTTTAATCGAGCATTCGACGTAATTAGTAAGTTTCCTGAGATACAGTGTGACATGCCGTCATTAAAATAAGGATTTATCGATAAATTTGCAATGATTTATTGATTAAATATGTTCTTAATTGATTATTTTGAAATACATGCTTGGGAAACTATCAAACGTGTTATATTTTATTTAAATATGCGAGGTTGACAATTAAATTCGTGCACTGCAAATAATAAATATATAATTATAAATAAATATATCATCACGCCTTTCCCCATCATTGGGTGTGACACTCTGCGGTAGCAGATCTCGGTAAATGATATATTTATGCGCGTGAAATGCAGTTACCAGTCGTCAAATCACGGCTCCCAAAAATGTTAGTGGAGGGGGAGCCACAGGAGTAGTATTAATGTATGTCTGTGATTAATACATTTATTCATTAGTCTATTCTGCAATTAATCTGCGTCCAACATTCCTCACCACTTTTGCATCATTCCTTTCTTGCAAGCTCCTTTATTCCTCACACTCGGAGCATTCATTCCTTCAATCATACCCATTCATTTATTCTTAAGAATCAAATGCCGTTGAGCGCATCTTCATATCTTTTTTAGTTTTTAAGTTATATCGATTTTTGACTTTTTGAAAAGCTCAACTTTGAAGGCCCATATCTCGAAAACTAAAAGAGATATTGAAATGCGGTTTGAACGAGTGTATTTCTAGTGCTCTAATTAACTTATACTGAAAATTAGAAAATTTTTAAAAATTTTCAATTTTTTCAAAATTATTTTTTGCCCATATTTCAAAAACTTAACGAGATAATGAAAATCTGTAAACGCCAGTAGATTTCTCGCAAAAAAATACATATGTATGTAAAATTTCAGAATTTTTGCTCCACGGATACAATTTTTAGGACAAAAAAACAAAAAATTGCCAAAATTCGTAAAAATCTTAAGGGGTACCCCTTCAAAAATAATTAAAAAACATTGATTTTTCGTTTTTTTGTAATAAAAACTGTATCTGTGCGAATTTTTGCCTGAAATTTTGCAGACCTATGTACTTTTACGAGAGGAATTCAGTGGTGTTCACAGATTTTCATTATCTTTTAAATTTTTGTAAATATTGAGAAACAAATATTTTGAAAAAATTGTAAAATTTCCAATATTTTCAAAATTTCGGTATAAGTAAACTGAAGCACGAGAAATACACTCGTTCAAACCGCATTTCTATATCTCTTTTAGTTTTCGAGATATGAGCGTTCAAAGTTGAGATTTTCAAAAAGTCAATAATCGCTATAACTTAAAAACTAAAAAGATATCTATATGAGCTCAACGGCATTAAATTTCTCGTAGTCTGAGTTATATAGAACCATATTTTAAAATTTTCATTTACACCTAAGGATTACAGGTCATCCACGCAATCACCCTCAATTTGCTCAATCATTCAACATTGTTGTCACACACTCATCATACACCAATATATTCTGGAAATGATCACAACACACATTCCGCAAATGCAGCCTATATATTATGCACTTTTCTGTTTTGACGATTTACATATTTTAATATACGATAATACAACATTTGATTAATTTATGTGTTTAATTTGTATGTTTCAGCATTTTGTTTGCTGATATCGTTGGCTTCACCGTCTTAGCGTCTCAATGTACTGCTCAAGAGTTGGTCCGTTTACTCAACGAGCTGTTTGGACGATTTGATCAACTTGCTAACGTAAGTACCAATATTTAAACATTCGCTATGTCCCAAAAAACAAGCCTTTATCTCGATTTTCTACCACTGATATTGTAATCAACCCTATTCTTGTAATTTGTAAAGAAACGGTTTAATAAAAAATCACGTTTTCGTGACTGAATGAATAGAACACTCGTCTCACGAGCAAGAGTTCGCGAAAGCAATTTCATACCTCACTGATTTCAATTTCTGATTTCATTATAAGCTGTAGCTTCCATAAGTGGAATTAATTGATGAACATCATATCAAATAAATATATCGTGATGCCTTTTATCCATTAATGGTTGTGGTGGCACTCTGCCGTAGCAGATCTCAACAAGTGATATATTTATGCGCGTTAAGGTAGTACTAGCGTGAATTTTTTTTTTGCAGATCAGAATGAAACTCGGCGCACGTAAACATGGGATAGTCATACGTATCCTGTTAAAATATGAAACATATTCACCGTCTGTGAACAAATATAATCGCTTGTAAAGTTGAGTTCTTATACACGGGGCTTATGGCGATCGTTATTCAGAAACGCACATATTTGGTTTGTGTACCTCTAAAAATTTGCAGTTTCATTTGAAAAACTAGTATGGTGTTCTAGAACTATCCATGTATATTGTATCAAAAGGAGAAAGTTTTTTATCGTTTAGTAATGGATATATAGCCATGCAAAGTCTTGTTTTTACGAAAAATTAAGGATCCTAATTTATAATGGCAACATCACACGGTATTCCGGTAAACGGACGGTAACAATCACTTACTGATATCTGCTACAGCAGAATGCCAAGCTCAGTAATAGGTACAAATTATAATGATACATTTAATTTTTCTAATCCTATAGAAAGCTGCCGCTTGCAGCCACGTTAAACCACTCTTTAACGATAAAGACAGTTGCATTACCCTAGCAGTGTGTTAGAGAAAGAAAGAAACTAATTTTATTGTGTATTTGTTACAGGACAACCACTGCCTAAGAATTAAAATTCTTGGTGATTGTTATTACTGCGTTTCTGGATTACCGGAGCCAAGATCAGACCACGCACACTGTACAGTTGAGATGGGGTTGGATATGATTGATGCTATAGCGTAAGTTTAAAAATTTATTTCATTTTATAAGGGCGGTAGATATGTATAATTTAAGATAATCCGCATGATAGATAAAAAAATAAATAAAAAAATAATTCATGACACAATACTCAGTAACTCAAATACTACATGTTTGTAGATGAATCGCGATATCTTGAAAACTAAAACTGAGAGAGAAGTGCGGTCTTCGCCATTGAATTCAGCATATTTTTTGCTATAGATATGCAAATATAGTTTATTAACTCTCACTAATACATATTTTGTACAATTAACAATATTACTCAGAATCAAAGCGGTTTTCATGTATGTCGTTCTTGGCCACGCCCCCTACATAAATTTCGTTGTTTTCAGTGTTATGTGCAGTAAAAACTGGCTAAAAATATATCAAATCAATGTATCATTACTTAGTTAATATTAATTTATATATTATTTGCAATATTTTCACATATGTAACACAATAAGTAACATTTATAAAGTAGAATACCATAATATATGTCTGTATACAAAATTATTTATTTGTGCTCTGAAATAATTAATTCATCTGCTTTAGTTGTATCACAATATCTTCAAGTTTATTTCCATATTAGTATCACCTATAAGGATTCTGAGCCTTCGACTGGCAATTTTTTTCTTGTGCATCAAATTTAATTGAATTATCAGTGTTTCACAAATTTTGTGCTTTTGAAAGTATATATATTTTGCTGTCAAAAGTGTATAAATAATTTTAAAGAAAAATTCTTCAAATAAAGGTTGTAGAGACTAAAATTAGCTAACTTTTCTATCTGAAACATTTTCCTCTAAAATTAATAGGAAATTGAGGCCGGTACAAAATCACAGTTTTCACCGATTAATATTGCCCTAAAATCGACATTTTCTTGTTAGTAAACGCTTATAAATTATTTTAGAGAAAAATATTGTAAATTATATTTGTAGAGATTAAAATTATCTAACTATTCTGTTTGGAACTTTTTTGAATAAAATAAATAGGAAACTTGCTACAGTACAAAATGTAGCTAGTCCATGACACACTACCTACATTCAATAACTTAAAGGCGTATATTTTAAAAACTAAAGTAGATATAAATGTGCGGATTTCGCCATTGTATTCAGCATGTAAATATGCATATTTTCATTTAGTTTATTCTACATCTTACTAATATATGTACAATGTTATTTTATATATGAAAAATAAAATATTACATTTTGTTAGAAATAATACTTATTTTAAAGATAAAATGGGTTCATTTTATCTAAATTAGTATTAAAATGTAAAATTTAAACTTCATATCACATAATTTTCTACGCAATATTCCATACAACGAAGTATAAAAGTGGTTGCAATACTTATGGTGATCTAGGCCACGCCCATTTGCCAATTTCGCAGTATTTCGTTGATTTTAGTGTTATTTACAGTAAAAACTTATTAAAAATATTTTAAATTGATTAAATATTGTATAATTAATGCAAATTCATTTATTGTTTAATCAGTTTTCACATATATCACTCGAATAACAACATTTAAAAAGTGGATATTGTACGCTGTGGATTCTGGCATATATATATAGGAGGAATTGTATTTTTTAATTAGCAACTTACTTGGGAAGGAGGACTATATTTCTTGCATCACAAGCAGCAATTCTACTTGGGCAATAGGTCTATGTTTCTTTGCATTCGAAATAAGTTTTATGACCCGCAGTGTAATATTATTTTGTTTTTACAGCTTTTTTTTATTACTTATTTACTTTATATGTGAAATATATTATCAGAATAATAGGTTTCTATTTATCATTTACTTGGTGACTTTGAAAATAAGTTTTTAATTTATATCTACGGTTAAAAAAATTTCTGTAACTAGAGCACTTTTACGAGCTACTTTTGTTGCAAGGCAATTCTTACTTCCCTACTGATAATATCAAAATGCTTATTATGTTTACAATGGTTTGTCTGTTCATACAATTAATTAGTTTGATCAATGATTCATTAATTCCATCGTACCGATAATGAAGAAAGTTTGTTTATTGTTCTTAGTTTACTCAATTCGCGCTGATGTCGTGAAATAACTTCATGCTTCAATGACGATAGAATCAATGAAATTTGCTAACTTTTCATCCATTTATTGAAGTCACTGAACAGAAATTGTTGAATTAATATGGAAAAATGGCTTGTTAATTCCGAAATTAACTTTTCTTGGGCAGCAAGGCTTTGTGTTTTTGTATTCGAAATTAATTTTGAGACATGAAGTATGGAATTTCTATTGTACAACTTTATTAATTAGTTTATAAATTAAAAAATCAATATACATATACATTTATAATAATTTATGGGGTACGTGGCTCAGTGATATCGAGTCGGCCTCTGGATTTGAGAACCTCAGTTCGATTCCCACAGCCGACAAACAATTTTCACTACATCAAGTTCACAAATAGTCACCTGTATATATAACCTCCGCTCGTACAGCTGATAGTATCCTTTCGATGTGTAAGCCAATCAGAATAGACGGAACTTCAGTTTGCACTATCCGCCCTTGGATAGTGAACGCTATGGGTTCTCATATATATAGAAGCACTTTCTAATTTCCTAATAGCAACTCTATTTGCGAAAGAGGGTTGTTACTTTGCATTGGAAATTTTATGATGAAATATGCCACTAACATCTTTGGCGGCTGTGATATGACGGCTGGTATCTGCACTTCACTCGCATAAATATAATACTTTCCGAGATCTACTACGGCATAATGCCACACCCAGTAATGGATAAAAAGCATGATGCTATATTTATTTTATGCACAGTTCATGTGTTTTATCTATGAAAAGCTTTCGTAAACACTTATTTTTGACCGTAGGATTATAATAATATGGATACATAAACAATATGACAATTTTTTTTTATTGTTACTACTTGATATTATCACGCTTTTTACCCGTTACTGAATGTGCGGCACTCTGCCGAAGCTGATCTCGGTAAGTGATATACTTATGCGCGTGTAGTGTGGTTACCAGCGGCCAAATCATGACCCCCTCAAAGATGTTAGTGGTGGAAGAGCCACAGGTGTAATTTTAATGTGGTGAAAATGTTTGTCGGCCCTGGGAATCGAACCGAGGTTCTCAGGATTTACAAGCCGACTCAATACCACTGAACCACCATCCCATAAAATTAAATATTCTTTTATTGAGTGCCACACTCAGTAATAGGTATATGATATATTTATTTATGTATGATACGTTTCTAGGCCCATATTTATTTCTTAGGCTTGCTTAACAAATAACAAATATTAAAAAGATAAAAAAATCCTAATTCTCATTTTTCTTCCTCCACTAGGTCCGTAGTTGAAGCAACCGACGTCCAACTCAACATGCGCGTTGGAATCCACTCCGGGCGCGTCCTCTGCGGAGTTCTCGGCCTCCGTAAGTGGCAATACGACGTGTGGTCCAATGACGTCACCCTAGCCAACAACATGGAGGCAGGGGGTGAACCAGGTAGGGTGCACATCACCCAGGCTACTCTGGATTACCTCAGTGGCGAGTATGAAGTCGAACCCGGGCATGGAGGCACGAGGAACCAGTACCTGAGGGATAATAGCGTAACGACGTATTTTATTATACCGCCTGCTAGGAGAAGGAAGGTATGTTGAAGGGTAGTTTAAAGGGTAGTACAAGGAAAGGGGAAAATATTGGTCTTGTACGATTTATTTAGTGATAGCGAGGCGTTCGTTTGGTTCTCACAGACTTTGATTGAAAAATAAATTATCTTATTTATTGAATACCATAATATATGTCTGTAATATTCTTCTGGCTTATACGGTGCGCCAGGCTAGTGCCTTCTACACCTTCATCGTCGCAAGATTTTGTTCTTGGCGGTTTTTTTTTCTTATTTTGAAGTTTTTATTTTTAGTCCCGTAGGACCATCTTTGGTCGTTTGTGAGTTATAATGGTGTTTTCGTCGTAATCTTCGCCAGCAGTTCTTATTGAAATGTTTGTGTGCGTTGCTGTCGTCGCAAAAAATTTCTCAACTGATTTCTTAACCCTGCAGCGGTGGCGCCGAGTCTCTCAGACTCAAGCGTCTTAAGATTGTATGTAAAATGGGAGGGAATGAAAATTTGGGGTACCACTCTTCAGTAGCTTCGTAAAATTCAGTACTCTACTGATCTACGCAGTTATAGCAGTGTAAATTGTTTTTAGTAAAATTTGTTTAGCCTTCCGAGTCTGTCAGACTCGGCGCCACCACTTACGGACCACCAGTTTCAAGTTGCATGTATAGCTAATTTGTGTCTGTTTTGCGCTTTTGGTAAGTATAAAACCACTATCTTGATCGAATTAAGTTAATTTAATGAAATATAATTTTAAGAAAATGAATTATGAGCAAGAAGAGGCGTATTTATTACGGTTATAGAGGAAGTAGACACTGACACTGAGGAAGTTTTTGATGATGAAGAATCCGAGGGCGAAGAAGATAATCTCGATGAACGTTTGTCTGATTCTGACACAGAGCAAGAAGGAGAAAGCGATAGCGAGAATTTACCATCACCAGCAAAAAATCCACGAATTTTATTGGCAAAGATGGCACGGTATGGAAAAAACATCGCTCACCTCAAAACGTTAGAACTCGCAAATCTACGAACTTTGTGCGACCTACAATGTAGTTCGGAACATCAGAAGGTGGCCAATGGTAATATTTTATTCACTTATAAATGTGGCAGGCATAAACTCGCAAATAATTCACGTGACGAATAACCAAAATTCGAAAATAGTTCGAAGAATTTATATAAAAAAATTAGCAGTTGAACTAGCAGACCAGCACTTGAAGCGTCGCTCTTGTATGAAAAATATTGCACCAGAAATCTGAGAAAGACGTCAGGAAGTGGCAGGAACTTCAGCTGATGTTGCCATAGTTCAGCAAGAAGTACCAGTCGGCAGAAAACGTTGTCATTTATGCAAAAACAACAATACCACACGTTACTACTGTAAAATTTGTAAAAAAAATGTTGTGTTCGAAGCACGCAGAATTTCGATGTCCTGTGTGTGTGATTCTGCCATAAAATAAATTTTAATAATATTTATAACGTTTTCCTTTGGAAAATATATGTTTTTCATATGTATATGTTTTCCAGTAAATGCATTTTCAAATTTTAGTGTGCCTTTGTACTATTTCTTGTATTTTACAGCACAATTGTATTTTCCCTTTTTCCTTATTTTAAATTAATTTGACAGCTAAAACAGTGATATACATGTAAAGGTACGGTATGTAAGTAACTGAAATACTAACAATAAAAAATCCAGGTTGGAAACAATTACTATTATGAATTTATTTATATTGAGTCTGTTAGACTCAGCGCCACCACTAATGTTACGGCAAAGGGCGCCACCACTCCAGGGTTAATAAAATCTGCGATCGGTTGAAGTTTTAGTTCCCGCTGAATGTTCACATTTCGAACAAACCACGGAGCGTCGACGGCCATTCTCGCAAACTTGTTTTGCACGACTTGAAGTCTGTAAACATAAAATTATGTATTTATATCAGAATATCTAAAAGTTCAGAAATTGACACCTGTATATATAACCTCCGCTCATACAGCAGATTGTAAACTTTTGATGTGTAAGCCAATCAGAACGCACGGAACTTCAGTTTGCACTATCCGCTCATGGATAGTGAACGCTATGAGTTCTGATATATATGTAAGCACTTTGTAATTTCCAAGCAGCAACTCTATTTGGAAAGCAGGGCTTTGTTACTTTACATTGGAAATGAGTTTATCAGTATTTTATGATATGAAATATGCCCTTATTTTTTTTTCCCGCAATATTCTCATAGAATATTAAACTGTTTATTAATTATTGCCACTCTTGCTATACGAGGTCTGTCAATTAAATTGGGACACTTGTCGCCCTGATTTATAAACAGTCTGCGAATTTATTTGTATTTTTTTGTCATCTTAAAGTAGCAGAATTTGCTTTAAAATATTATACTTTTAATATATACGCAATTTGATTAAAAAATAAATTATTTTATTTATTGAATACCATAACATACGTCTGTAAACAAAATTATTTATTGTGCTCTGAAATAATTAATCTGCTTTAGTTGTATCACAATTTCTAAACGTTCAGAAACTGACACCTATATATATAACCTCCGCTCGTACAGCAGATACTAAACTTTTGATGTGTAAGCCAATCAGAACGCACGGAAGTACAGTTTGCACTATCCGCCCATGGATAGTGAACACTATGGGTTCTGATATATATGTTAGCACTTTGTAATTTCCAAGCAGCAACTCTATTTGAAAAGCAGGGCTATGTTACTTTGCATTGGAAATGAGTTTATCAGTATTTTATGATATGAAATATGCCTTTTTTTTTCGGCAATACTTATTAATTATTATTTTGATATTACTTTATCATTATATTATATTATTATTTAAACGAGGTCTCAATTAAATTGGCGAACTTTTCGCTCTGAATTATAAATAATTCGCTAATTTAATTGTATTTTTTTATGTCATCTCAAGGTAACGAAATTTGCCTTAAAATATTATATTGCGAGCGCTTAAAAATTTCTAAGCAGCAATTCTACTTGCGTAATAGGACTGTTTCTTTTCATTTGAAATAAATTTTATGACATGCAATATGACATGATTTTATTTTTACAACTTTTTTATTAGTTATTTAGCTTATACATGAAATGTTAAATATATTATCAGAGTAGCCGTTATCTCTAAATATGTTGTACAAGAAAAATATTTTACCACATATCTTTACTAGCTAATTTTACCAAGGCCAAACATTACCTTTGACAAAAGCGAAAATGATTCATTGGTTACACACAACAAACCAGGCCTCGGTAAACTTCGCTATCTTTTCACCGCCTTATTTATAATATATTCTGCTTAGTAGAACGAAAAATTACACCTTTTAGATAGTAGAACCATTACATCATTGTTAAATTTATTTTTTATGAGATATTTATTTGTAAATACTCCCTAAAGTAGTTTTTATTCAGAAGTAAAACTCAATTGCTAACTCCCCAAATGTGTAACAAACTTTTGTACATTTTTTGTAATTTATTCCATTCCAACGTTTGTACTGCCTGTGAACTGTCACTAACCATGAGGTACGACCAAAAAACGGTGTTCCTTCGTTGTGTTTACGTGTTTCAACTGATCCTATCGACTTTGAACTGATCTTGAGTCCTTCAACTGGTGATGTTTGTACCCTCGACAATCTACCTTTTGTCAACCATTTATTTGATGTTTTTGTTTACCCATTTTAATAATGATGCATATTTTGCATGAATAATTAACTTGTATTGCAGCTGCTTTTTTGGAAATCAAGAAATATATAAATTTACATAACTATTAATTATTTATATCTCGCTGAATTGTATCCGAATTAAATTTGCAACAAATATTAGGTACCTATTCGACAGCTAGTCCGCTATACGATAAAACACCGGTTATTAGTTTCGTATTCGGCCGAATATCGAATAGTTTGATGTTAATTTAGTTATTTAATTATTAATTTAAAAACAAAAACAACATATTATTGTTTACATACTTGTGTATTTTATTGAATTATTTATTCAATAATAAACAATATATATTACAAATAGATTTTCAAATAAAAATAAAATTAATGTCAATTAATAATTGTAATAAAGAATAATTAACTATCCATTGTAATTAAAAATTAAAAGCAACAAATTATGACAATATCTTCCGTATTCTATTTCTCTGTACCCTGGAGCAGAAAAATACATTCTGAAAAATTTTGTCAAATAATTTGACTGTACCTCAGTGGTGCGAATTCCACTATTAGTTGTAGACCTTCTTTACAAGGGTTCTAATAACTGAAACACTTTTGTTGTAAGATAGTAATAAAATGATAAAAGCATGTAACTAATTTTGAGATAAATCTGTAATTGCAGATCCTGATTTTTTAATATTTTCATCTTTCAACTTCTATATATTCAAAAATAAACTTGGTAATCCTCTTATAACAAAAAATGATTTGTTTTAATTATTTAAAAATTAATTCTAAAAGCTTTTTCTATATTCCTAATATTAATCGGTAACAAAGTGGTTGTCATCGTATGTAGTTCTAGACCACGCCCCTTTTTTGGCAGTTTTTCATTGTTCTAGCTTTATTTGCAATAAAAACTTACTAAAAATATATCAAATTAATGACGTACAACTTAGTTAACAGTATTTTAATTATTTGTTACAATATTTTCTCATATTTAACATAATAAATAACTTTTATAAAGTGGATATTGAACGCTATGGGTTCTGGTATATAAGTAGCAACTTTGAAATTTCCAAGCAGCAATTCTACTTGGGAAGCAGGACTATGTTTCTTTACATACGAAATATATTTTTATGACATGTAATATGATATGATTTTTAAAGCTTTCTTTATTAGTTATGTAGTTAACAAATTTAAAAATGCGACTAAAGAATAAAGAAAATAATGACTAACAAATTTTTAAGATCATTTATTTGACAAAAACACGAGAAATAGAAAAATTTACATAGTTTGTTGGGTTTACAGTTACTCAAGGTGGTCATCACAGTCGCATGTAGTCTTAGGCCACGCCCACTGTCCTAATTTCGCGATTTTCGTTGTTTTTAGTGTTATTTATAGTAAAAACTGATTAAAACCATATCAGATTGATTACCTATTACTTAATGAATGTCCGTATATGTATATTTTTTACATTATTTTACATACTTAACTCAAATAACAACATTTATAAAGTGGATATTGAACGCTGTGGGTTCTGGTATATAAGTAGCAACTTTGAAATTTCCAAGCAGCAGCTCTATTTGGGAAGCAGGGCTGTTTTTTGCATACAAAATTAATTTTATGACATGCAATATGCTATGATTTATTAGTTATTCGGTTTATACATTTTAATCTTCCTAATTTCAACTTATTCTACTAATATACAATTGTATTTAACTTATTCTAATTCCACTATAAGCTGTACAACATCTGTCTGCTATTTACGAGAACTACGTATAATCCCTTAATTTCTCAACTTCCCTCTATCTTTGACACAGCCAAGACGCAAACCTCTGTAATGATTAGGGCGCTCGCCCCATCAAATTTAATTTGAGATTGGTAATCGAATTATCAGAACCACATTTCGTCTCGTCGCGTGACGATGAAAACGTTTCATCGTTACTAATTACGAATATGAAAATTATCGAGCAAATTACGAATTATGATTGATGAACATTTTTCGGTCTTGAAAATAATTTACTAATTTGCAAGTAAGTTTGCGAATTCAAATCTCGCTAACTTCGATTAATATAAAATAATACGATTGTGTCTGAGTGGTTCGGAGTCCATTATTAACTACTGTAATTGGGATTAAGTTCCTGTTGTGCAGAATAACAAATAATAGTATATTACAACATAAGTCAGGAAAGTGATGTTTTACTTGAAGAAGCGGTTATTTCAAATACGAAGCCGCAGACCGAGTATTTTAATCCTTTAATCCTTAAAATCGGCGTATTCACATCGGCGCCATCTATATTTTGCACCCTAGCTCTCTAACTATAACTGCACTTCACGCGCATAAATACCTAAAGGGTAAAAGACGTAATGAAATATTTATTTTATTTGTTTTTTTTGGGACAAAATATGCAACAGAATTTATGATTTATGCGTTTTTAACATAAACAATTTTTTTTTTAAGTTTAAGAAGTCCTTTTCCAAAAAAGCAGCTGATTTCAAATATTTTTCTACATTTCTCAACAGATAAATTTTAATCTACGCCTCAATTTTGTTCACGCCATCACTTAGGTCACAATGATACCTTTGCACTGTGACCTTACCTATTTTACCACCTCCAACCCTTAAAAAGCATCATTCGCCTAGTTGGGAACTGTGGATTCGAGAACCCGGGTTCAATTCTCACTATTTATTTACAATTCTCACCACGTAAAAATTACCCCTTAGTAGGCTCCCTCACCACTAACATCTTTGGGAGCCGTGATTTGACGACTGGTAACCGTACTTTACGCGCATAAATATATCACTTACCGAGATCTGCTTCGACAGAGAGCCACACCCAGTAATGGACAAAGACCATGGGAGTTCGCAGGAGGGAGCAAGCAGGGGCACTCGCCCCTCCCCCGGGTTTTAAATAGAACTTTAACATGTAAAATTACAATTTTATAATTTCCTTCTTCCCTAAATATTTTAAGCAAAAAAGCTTGTAATTATAGTTTTAGGGCATAAAATTCTACATCTGAACCAATAAACAAAATAAATTTTACATACTTTGTAACGACACAAATTAGCTTTGAAAATGACGAAAATTGTCTCAAAACTATCATGCCATAATATATGTCTGGAAATATAAAATTATTTATTTGTGCTCTGAAATAATTAATTCATCTGCTTTAGTTGTATCACAATATCTAAAAGTTCAGAAATTGACACCTGTATATATAACCTCCGCTCATACAGCAGATTGTAAACTTTTGATGTGTAAGCCAATCAGAACGCACGGAAGTTCAGTTTGCACTATCCGCCCATGGATAGTGAACACTATGGGTTCTGATATATATGATAGCACTTTGTAATTTCCAAGCAGCAACTCTATTTGAAATGCAGGGCTATGTTACTTTGCATTGGAAATGAGTTTATCAGTATTTTATGATATGTAATATATAGTGTTGAGACAATTTTAGTCAGTTTCAAATCTAATTTGTGCCCTTACAAAGCATGCAAAATTAATTTCGTATTTTATGCCCTAAAGCTTTTTCTTTTAAATAATTACGAAACAGGAAATTAAAACAATATGATTTTACATGTTAAAGTCCTATGTTCGAGAATCGCGGTCACCACCTTGTATATGTATAAATAATATAATAAAAATTAAATTATAACATTTAAAGATAATAAATTCAAGCTGAAACTGAATTTTCAACAGTATTCATATGGCCAGTTAGCGACATGTTCCCTATCGTAATCTAAGTTTATTAAGTATACACAGGCACAAAATATTAGAAAACAAAAACTGTCAAACTGCTAAATCGGAATTTATTGAAGAAATGGTTCCAATTTATGGAAGAGTTATTAGAAAATTGTCCTTCCTCATCAATTCAAACCCAGACAACAAAGACTAGTAATTTATTTGATAAATTTAAATATTTTTTTATCTATTTGTTATGTGTATTTTAAAAATTTATGTACATCTGAGAGTTTTTTGCGAACTGCCCCCTCCCCCCTGGAAAAATGTCTGTGGACGCCCATGATAAAGGCGTGAAGATACATTTATGTTTGTGTTAAGTATTGTATATATTTTTCAAGTTTCCCTATTTAATTATTTACTTTACAAAGTTAAAAATACAACGCTTTATTTAACGAAACCACCAGAAGAAAATAATAACAATACACCATTTCTTCCTTCCCTTTCACTTGGCATGAATCTTCCACTAAACAAAGCATCTTCACAGCATGTTTCCACCAGCACCCCTGATCCTAGGACCCGGTGTGACTAACCCCCCGCGATGTGACCACTACTTTCAGCCGTTGTTATTCAACACGCTCCAGGTTCGTTCCGCACTTGGTGCCGCCCAGAGGAGGAAACTCAGCTTCAAGAACGTCTCCAACGTCGTGGTGCAGCTTCTTCATAGCATCAAGTACTCCATGGAGGTGCCGTTCTCTAACATGGCGTTGCAACCTGGGGATCTCAAGGCCAATGCTACGAGGAAGGTGAGCTTGAATATTTGATGATATTTAGTTAATTTAAATAAAGAGTTTAATTAAAAATTAGTTTTGATATTTTGAAACATTTCTATGTTATTAAAGATACAGTAAAATACTATTAGACAAACTTATAGAAGACCAAAAGGGACATCTGATTATAGAAGAATTTTTTTTTAAACCAGGGGTTCTCAAGTTAAACACAAAGTTATATATTTGTTTAAAACGGCAATCTGTAAATAAATTTATGTCATTCGATAGAATTTTTTTTTAATTCAATAATGTAGTCATTTTATATATTTACATAACAAAAATAATTGGGTAGGTAGCTCAGTGGTATCAAGTCAACCTGTGAACTTAAGAACCCTGGTTCGATTTCCATAGCCGACAAACAATTTTTACCGCATTAAAATTACTTCTGTGGCTCCCCCAGCACTAACATCTTTAGGGGCCGTGATTTGATGGCTGGTAACCGCATTTCACGCGCATAAATGTCGGCCTCGGCAGAGTGCCACACTCAGTAATGGATAAAAGGCGTGATTACATATATGGGATGGTTAGCTCAGTGGTATGAAGTCGACCTCTGGACCCTGAGAACCCTGGTTCGATTCCTACTGGCGACAAACAAGTTTCATAATTTAAAAAACTACCCCTGTGGCTCCTCCACCACTAACCTCTTTGGGAGCCGCGATTTGACGACTGGTAACCGCACTTCACACGCAAAATATATCACTTACCGAGATCTGCTTCGGCAGAGTGCCACACCCAGTAATGGGTAGAAGGCGTGATGATATATTTATTTAAATTTATTTATGAGATAGGTGGTTCAGTGGTTTGGAGTCGGCCTGTGAATTTGAGATCCTGGGTTCGATTCCCACAGTCGACAAACAATTTTTATCACATTAATACTACTCCTGTTGCGCCACAAACATCCTTGGGGGCCGTAATTTGACGGCTGGTAACCACACTTCTACTCTCAAAATATATCACTTACCTAGATCTGCTACGGCAGAGTGCCACACTTAATAATGGACAGAAGACGTGATGATATATTTATTTATTTTATTGTAACTTTATTTAAATTACATTTTTCTCAATATTTTCGTCTTGTGAGGATATAAACTAATAATTAAAAGACTGAATTCGGAAAAAAATATGCTTTCAAATAAAATAAAATAAATAAATATATCATCACGCCTTCTACCCATTACTGGGTGTGGCACTCTGCTGAAGCAGATCTCGGTAAGTGATATATTTTGCGCGTGAAGTGCGGTTACCAGTCGTCAAATCACGGCCCCCAAACATGTTAGTGGTGGAGGAGCCACAGGGATAGCTTTTTCAAATTATGAAAATTTGCCGCCTGTGGGAATCGAACCAGGGACCTCAGGATCCACAGGCCGACTTCATACCACTGAGCTAGCCATCCCATAAAGAATATGCTTTCGAATAAGTATAAAAAATATTCACAATCCTATTTGAAGAAATATAACTTTGTGTTATAACTTAAGAACCACTGGTTGAAAAAAAAAATTTGTTTTATAATCGGATGTCCCCCTTAGCCTTCTATAAGTTTATCTTATAGTATTTTATTCTATCTCTAACAATATAGAAATTATTTAAGGTAGCTTATTTCACTGATACACATTTGAAATAGTTTTGTGAATTTTAAGAAGCAATAAATTCATGAACGAAAATGTAAGGTTAGCCAGGATCAGATTAAATAATGATTTATCGTTTTTAAATTAGTACAAGCGGTAACAAATTAGGTACAGGTTTTCGTGTGAAAAATTACACGTAAAAATTAGGTTAAGTACATGATAGAAAAAAACTGAAATGTGCTGACGTCAGATTTAAATTATAAAATCGATTTTATGAAGTGTTAAATCTAATTTATATGCTTTGAGCGCCCGAAAATTTAATATCAAGCTTTTTATTTCAAATTGATTTAATAGCTTGACAATGCTGATTGATAGTCAATATTAATTTCGGTAAAGAACTGAAAATAGGCTTTTATACTACGTTCCCAGATATCCAATTAGTAATTATAATTAACAAATACAATCAAAAGTTACAGTTTGTCTTATGCTGCGCGGCTCTTGTCCGAATTTCGAACTCATGCAAGATTTGCCTTCTGTAACGAGTGTTTTATACTAGAGAGTGATCAGAAGTAAGTGTTTCAGTTGGCAATAAAAAAAACTACTTGAAATTGGTAAGACTGATACATACATTTATATTCTGTTGTTGACAATGACATTTGAAAATTTGAATGAATAAAAATCGTTGTTTCTCCATCCTTTTATTTCTCAACATTACTCACAGAGCAGTAATCTAAAGTATTTCTATAAAAATGACATGTCAATTAGTATTTCCGCCTTTCCCTGCCATTATGCCAACTGTGGAATAAAAACTTCCCCAGAATTGTATTACCAACTGAAACACTTACTTTTGATCATTCTGTATTTTCTCTGTTTCGGCTTTCCTTTACATAATTTCTTTATAGAAATAGTTGCCATTTTTGGGAGAATAGTTAAGTTGGTGACAGTGATTTGCAATTGATTTTGCCCATTGCTTAGATATTTATATAAATTCTGTTTCTTGGCACTTGCCTAAATATTTTGTGCATTTAATGCAGTTATACCAAACTATGATAACAATATGTCACCAAAAATCGTTTAAGAATGAAGCTCATACTAGCATCAATATGCGTGCAATAATGCCGAAACAGAGAAAACATGTTACTTGATTCCTGATTTAAAAAAATAAATAAAAATAGCGATTTAATTGGACGAATTAACAGACTTCCTGCACTTAAACGAAGGACTACAGAAACGAAATAACAGTGAATTACTGCTTCTTTTGCTCTTTCGAGTTAGTACAGAGTGACCAGAGGAATTGTTACAGTTGGCAATAAAAAAAACTACTTGAAATTGGTAAGCCTGATACATAAATTCATTTCCTGTTGTTGACAGTGACATTTGAAAATTTAAATTTGAGTACATTTATTATTACATTTATTTCTAAAGTATTTCTATTACTTAAAAAGTCAAAATCCTATTAGCTGTCAGACTCCTGACATAACCTATTTGTATTTATTAGAAATGTCAAATAGCATTTCCGCCTTTACATGGCGTTGTGCCAACTGTGGAATAAAAAGATCTCCGAAATTGTATTGCCAACTGTAACAATTCCTTTTGGTCACTGTGTAGTTATGCGTCAGCTTTTTATATAATTTTTGTTTATTTATTTCTTTTCAAAGTTCTCTATAAATCTCATTTCTTACTAATTCACTTATAGTCTTGTTAATTGATAATTATAATTGCTAATTGGAACGCCAGTTACGCAGCTTCAAATGAGAAAATAGTCTAAATGTAAAGTGTAAACAAAGTAAAATTGTACTGATTCATTCAAGCAGAAGTAACTGTCAAATATAAACGTACAAATAGTCTCGGGAAAGCTCTGAAAAGACTGGAAATAGACAGCATTTTTATTTGACGTTTTCATTTAAACTTCAAGGCCTGTCATCACGATTAGACTCTTGAAAAAGACATTGATAAATAGATCTGTCAATACAAGCCTCTACTATAGTAGCAATAAAGACTGAACTTGAGTTCCTTTTACCGAAAAACGTGCTACTTTTATTAGTCTTTTCATAAAAGTTTATTTTGCTCTTTTCGCTAAAAGAAAAAACGTTTTAATATAAAATCTCTAGCGGTGCTAACCGACTTTTAGGAGGAAAAATAACTCGCGTAGTTATCTACTAAGATACAAATACAGTGATTTCAAACAAGTAATCGAATTATATATTTTATGCACCACCGGGCCGAAATTTATGGTTTTTAGCCATAATAAACGGGCTTAAACAATTATTTTTGGCCCTAGTGTCATAAAAATAATAATTCCTGTGGATACATAAATAAAATGACAATTTTTGTTTATTGTGAATACTTGATATTACAAAATCTCATTTTGACATATAACCTATGTACATATTTTAATGTTTTGAACATATAATTAAATGTTATTTTGTTGTGCATAAAATATTGTTTCTATCACGAGTGAAATTAGCAGTTTTTGATCCTAAACATGGGCAAGAAACGACTATTTTCACCCTTGTTACATAATACAGAGTGATCAAAAGGAATTGATACAGTTGGCAATAAAAAAAACTACTTGAAATTGGTAAGCCTGATACATCAATTCATTTCCTGTTGTTGACAGTGACATTTAAAATTTAAATTTGAGTACATTTATTATTACATTTATTTCTAAAGTATTTCTATTACTTAAAAAGTCAAAATCCTATTAGCTGTCAGACTCCTGACATAACCTATTTGTATTTATTAGAAATCACAAATTGTATTTCCGCCTTTATCTCATGTTGTACCAACTGTGGAATAAAAAGATCTCTGGAATTGTATTGCCAACTATAACAATTCCTTTTGATCACCCTGTAGTTATTTATGTACTAAGGGTGAAAACAGGCGTTTCCGGCCCGTGGCATGATTATTAGCACGAGGCGCAAAGCGCCGAGGCATAATAACATGCTCAGGACCAGAAACGCTAATTTCACCCGTGGTACATACAATATTTTATGCACAACAAAATAATATTTTATTATATGTTCAAAAGATTAAAATATGTACATAGGTTTTATTTCGTAAAACCAAGTATTCACAATAAACAAAAATTGTCATTTTATTTATGTAACCATAGGAATTTTTAGCCCGCTTTTTAGGACTAAAATACATGAATTTCGGCCCAGTTGTGCATAAATAATTATTTTATAATACCTGCAAGAGTAGAAGTAAAAGAAAAATAAGTTTAAAAATTAACAGCTGTCAAAATAAACAGGCCCTTGATGTATAATATTTACTGTTTTCACCCTTGATACATAAATAACTATTTCTTTCCGAAACTAGTGAATCTCAACAAGGGTATGCTTTACATTTCTTTTGAACGTACTATACTCAACATTGCTACCAACACTTGAAAAACAAAACAATTGAACACTTACTAAAGAGCACTTTATCCTGAAACACTGTAGCAAAACAACTGAATAACGGTTACCTTATCCATGTATAGGCACTTGATTGGGCGTCAATGTATTGTTATGTTTGTGTATTTGTGTGTGTCAAAGTGCTATCTCTATGTCACAACAAAATGTGGACCGAATTCCGAATTTTATTACTGGAACAAATAAGTTCGCTTTTTAATTTGATGTGAAATTTTGATTTGGACGAAAATAACATCTAACAGAGGTCTAGTTAATAATACGATTTTGAAGATTTAAATCTGGATATTTTAATGCTTCATTAATTCAATTCTCACAGCCGACAAATAAGTTTCACCACATTAAAATTACCCCTGTGGCTTCCCCGACAACTAACATCTTTGGAGGCCGGGATTTGACGCCTGGTAACCGCACTTTTTACGTATAAATATATCACTTACCGAGATCTGCTTCTACAGAGTGTCACACCCAGTAATGGGTGAAAGGTACTCTGCCGGAGCTGATCTCGGTAAGTGATATATTTATGCGCGTGAAGTGCGGTTACCAGCCGTCAAATCACGGCCCTCAAAGATTTTAGTGCCATAAAATAAACAAAATTGATTCGAATTTATTAAGTTACGTTTATTATGGAATCATATATTAAAATACAAGTTACGGAAGGCAACTTATTCTAGAATTGTCTTCTGTAACGAATGTTTTATTCTATTTTCTCTATTTTGCCTTTCCTTTAAATAATTTCTTTAAAAAAATATTTAACATTTTCCATAAACGCAAATTTTTGGTAGAATAGTTAAGTTGGTGACAGTGATTTGCGATATATTTTGTCTGTTGCTTAGATATTTGTATAAATTATTTTTTTTATTTTATCCGTTGCCTAGATATTTTGTGTATTTAATGCAGTTATACCAATCTATGTTAGGCGTATTCCATTTGCCATTTGAATCAGATCTAACTTACATTTACTGAACCAGATAACCTATTTATTTTGCTGGACTACTTCGCTGACTTTATTTCCAGTACTAGAATTACTTATTCTATTTTATTTTGAAGTAATTCACTCCAATAAGTACATTAGTTTGCTTAATTCAGTTCATTTAGTCATGTATCGAATTTATCTGAACTGATAAGTGAACCAAGTGGCAAATGGAATATAGCTAATATCAATATGTCACCAAAAATCGTTTAAGAATGAAGCTCATTCTACAGAGTGATCAAAAGGAATTGTTACAGTTGGCAATAAAAAAAACTACTTAAAATTGGTAATCCTGATACATAAATTCATTTCCTGTTGTTGACAGTGCCATTTAAAATTTAAATTTGAGTACATTTATTATTATATTTATTTCTAAAGTATTTCTTTTACTTAAAAAGTCAAAATTCTATTAGCTGTCAGACTCCTGACATAACCTATTTGTATTTATTAGAAATGTCAAATAGCATTTCCGCCTTTATCTGACGTTGTGCCAACTGTGGAATAAAAAGATCTCTGGAATTGTATTGCCAACTATAACAATTCCTTTTGATCACCCTGTAGCATCAATCAATATGCGTGCGAGAATATGTTATCTAATACCGAAACAGAAAAATAAATTTATTTTATCCTTTATAAAACCGGGCATAAATAAAACTATTTTCTCCTTAATATTTTGTTCTTCAAACCAAGTACTCAACTCAGATTTAAATCTTCAATGTATAGTCAGTCTCTTTGGAAGCGCAAGTGAAGTCTCTTCACAAGACGATGACTATACCATCTCTCACACTTTATTTATCGATGTACTGCACATCTACCTGTCCTTGTCTGTTGCATGTCCACCTGAAATTGGTATTTGTTGTGTTTAGGATGTGGTAAGTGTATCTCTGTCTATCACACACACAATGCACCCATGGCATGTCGTAAGTACGTCGATACTTGTATCGTAACTGTTAATGCCGATATCGCTGTCATTTTAATACTACTAATTCTCTAAATGTTTGGTGAGTAGCTTCTGTTAGTATATAGAGAGAGGAATAGTTTCTAGTGGGATATAGATAAATTATTCTCAAATATGTTTTTGGGAACGATCTCGAATATCTTTATAATTTAAAATGTGATTGTGTTTCGTTTGGATTTAACTATAATGTCAATGGCACACTGGTCGAGGAGCATTAATAAGCGTCGAGGAGCTCATTGATGAAACAACAGAACGCACCCGTCATCGATGAAAAATAGAAGCGTCTCTATTTCCATCGAGGAGTTCCAAAATGAAACGATTGTGTCTCATTTCACACGTATTATTGTGTCTCATTTCATGTTAGCGTGGGCTGTCATTTTGGTTTTGCTTTGTGCTAATCTTTCGTGTTTGTATTTTTATCAGTCAGGGTGCGTTCTGTTGTTTCATCGATGAGTTCCTCGACGCTCATTGATGCTCCTCGACCAGTGTGCCATTGGCATTAGCTACTGTAATTGAGATAATTTGTTTGTTAAATAAAGAAGTAAAATATAGTTTTGAGAATAGTTTATTATTTCCAGTTTAGGATAGTAATAAATGCTTTCTGTTAGTATTGTAGTAATAGTAGTAGTAATATCCTTGTAGGTACCTAAATAACATAAATAATTTCAAATATACAACTTCTTTTAACACACAAATTAATTTGTTTTATCCAACACCGACTTATAATAAAGCATATTCCATTTGCCATTTGAATCAGATCTAACTTACATTTACTGAACCAGATCACTTATTTATTTCGCTGGATTGCTTCGTTCACTTTATTTCCAATACTAGAATTACTGATTCTAATTTACTTTGAAATAATTCACCCCAATAAGTACATCAGTTTGCTTTGTTCAGTTCATTTAGTAATGTTACTAATTTATCTGAACTGATTTAAGGTAGTACTAGCGTGAAAAAAATTTTTGCCGATCTGAATGAAATTTGGCGCACGTAAACATTGGATAGTCATACGCATCCTGTTAAAATATGAAACACATTCATCGTCTGTAATATATATATTCGCTTGTAAAGTTGAGTTCTTATACACGGGGCTTATGGCGATCATCACTCAGAATCGCACATATTTGGTTTGTGTACCTCTAAAATTTTGCAGTTTCATTTGAAAAACTAGTATGATGTTCTAGAACTATCCATGTATATTGTATCAGAAGGAGAAAGTTTTTTATCGTTTAGTAATGGATATATAGCCATGCAAAGCCTTGTTTTCAACGAAAAATTAAGAATCCCAATTTAAAATGGCAACACCACACGGTGGTATTTGAAAATTCACTAGACCAACAACCTGTTAACAATTCATGATATTCAAATCATAATAGGTATAAAACACTTATTTTATCAATTTGTATATTTTTTTGAGCGTCAGTTTCGCCACTCGACAACCGATGGCGCCACCGTCACACTAGTACTACCTTAAATGAACCAAGTGGCAAATGGACAGCTTATAATGTTCACCATTAGCGACTCAGCGAGAGAATAAGAGATAAGTCACGGTACCATAACAACCATTCCATGGGTACTTTGTAATTTTGATGTTTAATTAATATCATATCAAATGTTTTGTCAGTGTCAAAAAAAAAAACGAACATATAAAAACGATTTAAGTCGTTTTAAGAGAAGTGTTGGATAAAACATTGTATTGGACTCGTGTGGAATGCATACTAGTCACTCAAGAAAAAGTTGCCACTCGCCCTTCGGGCATCGGGGCTAAACTTTTTTTTTCGCGATTAATATATCACATTCCACACTAGTACAATAAATTACTATAACACTAAAACAGTTTTATAAAAGACAGAACAATAAACAATTAAATATAATCAAAATAACAACTTAAATAATTAGAAACAGATCAATTTTAATACCAATTTTAAAATCCGTTTTCGTTCAAGCAAATTCATAAAATAGTTTAAATTAACTAAAATTTAACCCAGGTTAAAACACTCTTAACAGTTGTGACTAAACGATTAGCACACTCGCTTCATAAACACACATAAGCGGGTTCAAATCCCGAACTAATAACAAATAATAATTAAAAATACAATTCGTATATTTTCCGTTGTCATGAATGTATAAATTATTTTAGAAAAAAATGTTTTATATAAAAGTGATAGAAAATTTTGTCCTCTATAACTTTTATATGAAGTATTTTCCTCTAAAATTATTTACAAACGTTGTACAGCGGAAAATATACATGGATATGGATTACTACACTTTCCTGTATTGTAATTGGTGTAGAACTATTAAGCTCCTCCCACCGGTCTAGTAGTATAAATAGAGCGTACTTTGAAATTTTTAAACAGTAGCTTCAAGTTGGGAAGTGGGTCATGTTCCTTTGCTTTATTGTAAATGTGTTAACTGATTATAAACGATGCCAAATATTCAATAGTAACGAGTGTTCATAGGTCTTTTCGTCCTGGGTGGCTATGGGCTGTGAGGAGCATGTCTGTACTTTATTCATACAATTTAACCTTAAACATCAAAATTTATTTGACATAAAATAAAGTAAAACAATTATTGATTTTTGAACTGTTTACAGTAAAATATTTACTCAGGAACAAAAAACATGAAAACGGAATTGCATTTTCCTCATTTTGAATTAAGTTTGACGTTTTATTTACGGGTAAATTGTATGAATAAAAGGCGTGTTTCTTTGGATTGTGATTGTGATTTTCTAAATCATGATTCCTTTGATCGTGATTGCGTTGAATCATGATTAAATATGATACTGAAGAAAACATCGAACAAGAATAATGATTCAAATCCAACCCGATCGACGCGATCCTATAGTATGAACGTTAAACTAACTGCAAATGTCAAATACACAAACTAACCTATTTTAAAATTTCATAAACGAGTGTCCATGTATGCCATTTAAAAATTCTTCCAGAAGCAGCCAATTTCCCTTAATTCCACAAATGGAGCACATAAATTTATCATCAGACGCCATTTTTAAACCTTCGACGTGAATCAGTCAACATGAATCATAGAAAAAGTATGATTCAGAAGGGTAGGGGGATTGTCGTTTCGTGATCACAAAATGAAAGAGTAGGGATAACGAATAACGAACGAAGAAACATGATTCTTCGTGATCATGTTAAGTTTGATCACTTTGATTACGAATCACAGTCCAAAGAAACACGCCTAAACATATGATTCACAGCCCATAGCCATCCAGGACAACAAGACTTATTGTACACACTATATTATTTTACCTAGGGCTTAAAAGGGTTTTAATACAGCATTATTAATTAATTTTCCTTAAAATAAAACAATTTTTTAAGCGGAAGAATCATTTCTCCGATCTAGAATCGCACTGAACCACATATCCGGTTAACAATATGTTACTATTATTTCCCAAAAACGTGTGACGGTAATATTAACACTTCGTGTGAACTTTATAAATTATCTTTTCGAATTAATTTGCACATATAATTATGTATGAGTCGTGCTTCAGTTTAAATCATGTACAATTAAAAATACCTAATAATTATTAACATAAAATAAAACGCTGCTAACTAGTTTCGTAGATTATAGTTCAGATTATGTTTAGACTAATGCATGATACAATTTACTCGTAGATATTTTATACTATTATAAAACACACTACACCACTAGTCACTAAATAGAGTACTACTTATTTAACTACAAACACTATTTTAGACTTTAGATCAAATCTGCACAACTTTCAAGTTAAATTTCTTAAGTATTATATTATTAGAAGAGTTTTAATACCTGTACGACTTTATAAAAGATACCATAGTCAATGATTCATTCTAGTAGCATTAAAAATAATTTATGAATAAGTTAGAAACTATTTATTTTCAAGTTTGACTTTTAATGTTATTCATATGACTCACTATATGTGACAAACACATTACATTCGTTTTTGTGATAAAAACGTTTCTTTTTTGTAGAAGATTTTTGTTTAATTCTTGTATTATTTTAGAAAAAATGTTGTGGTACCTATTATAAAGTTCAGAAATCCCCAATTTTATTAGTTAAAGTTCCCAGTTCAAATTAGCCACTAGTATGAACACCGATTAAAGTTAAGGTTGACTAACTAACTAGCAAATAACTACTTTTCATTTCGATGTCAAAAGTTCCTAAATTATTATTTTTTTAAATGCTTCAAATATCTGTATCTTTTATTTGAAGTGATAAAATTGAAATGGGATGGCTAGCTCAGTGGTATGAAGTCGGCCTGTGGATCCTGAGGTCCCTGGTTCGATTCCCACAGGCGACAAATTTTCATAATTTGAAAAAGCTATCCCTGTGGCTCCTCCACCACTAACATGTTTGGGGGCCGTGATTTGACGACTGGTAACCGCACTTCACGCGCAAAATATATCACTTACCGAGATCTGCTTCAGCAGAGTGCTACACCCAGTAATGGGTAGAAGGCGTGATGATATATTTATTTATATATATATATATATATATATATATAAAATTGACAATGCAAAGTTAAGACTTGCATTCTCCCTTATTCTGAAATTGATTGATATATATAGTACTAATTTGTACTAATTACTTAAAAGATTTGCATCAATTTAGTATTCTGTGGTCCAAATAATTTATCTTATTGTTACTTGTTTATAAGATCATGACGGAAAGTAGGTTTTTCTGTATTTGTTTCATGTATGGAAATTAGAGGTTTGTTGCCTACTTATGTGGAATCTAGTACTTTCCACACGTGTGTAGAAAGTGAGTTTTGTACTTTCCCAAGGATATATCTCAAAAACTAGACGAGATATAAAGATGTGCTTAACGCCATTGAATTTCTCGTGCTTCAATTAACTTATAAACTAATTTTCAACAATTTTTATTTTTCAAAAAATTTTCATCAAAATTTTATCTTCAAACAATTTTTGTGCAATATCTCAAAAACTGGAAGACATATGCACTTGGGGATTTTATCATTGGATTCAGCGGGTCAAAATACATATGTATGTAAATTTTCGTTATAATATTCGTACGAGAAAGGACTTTTGAGCATACAGTCTGAAATTGGCCTAAAATGGAGAAAAATCTAAGGGGTACCCCTTAAAAAAATTTCAAAAAGTAAAAATCGCTAAAAAATTACTTATAAGTCAATTCGGGCACGAGAAATTCAATGCTGTTTGAGCGCTTCTTCATATCTCGTTTAGTTTTTGAGATACAGCCTCCGGAAAAGTAGATTTTTTCCCAAATTTTACCTCATCAGATTTTGTACTTTCCCGAGGCTAGATCTCAAAAACTAAACAAGATATGACGATGCGCACAACGCCATTGAATTACTCGTGCTTCAATTAACTTGTTAACTAATATCCAGCAATTTTTATTTATCAAAAAATGTTCTCCGAAATTTTCTCACAAAACAGTTTTTCAACATTTTATCAAAAACTAGAAGACATATCTACTTGGGGATTTTACCATTGGATTCAGCGGATAAAAATACATATGTATGTAAATTTTCATTACAATATTCGTACGAGAAAGAATTTTAGGGCAAATAGTCTGAAATGGCCTAAAATCGAAAAAAACTCTTAAGAAATTTTCAAGAAATTAAAATCGCTAAAAATTTGCTAATAAGTCAATTCGGATACGAGGAATTCATTGCCGTTGAGCGCATTGTCATATCTTGCTTAGTTTTGAAGATATAGCCTCCGGAAAAGATGAATTTTCTAAAAAAAAAATAACTTTTTAGATTTTCTACTTTCTCGGAGCTATTTCTAAAAAACTAAACAAGATATGAAGTTTTCTACTTTACCAGACTACTATTTTTATTGTAACCGTGGATATACCGGCTGTCCCATTTAACTTGACAACTTGAAATAACGCAAAAAATACGCGATGTACGAAAAAAGTGAGCCGAGACCAAATCTTAACAGTTTTGAAGGGGGAATCATTCTATGCTAAAATCAGGACCCCCCTGCCCCCAGTGGGTGGGGCGGTGGGCAACATTGAAATCTTAAATAGGAACCCCCATTTTTTATGCAAAAAAGTTTCACACAAAACTTATGTATTTTTGTCCGTAGAATCCGAATCTGAAATAAAAAATGGGGGTTCCTATTTAAGATTTCAATGTTGATCACCGCCCCACCCACTGGGGGCAGGGGGGGTCCTAATTTTAGCATAGAATGATTCCCCCTTCAAAACTGTTCAGATTTGGTCTCGGCTCAATTTTTCGCACATCGCGTATTTTTTGAGTTTTTTCAAGTTGTCAAGTTAAATGGGACACCTTGTATACTGTAATTGACTGCTTTAGTAAAAATCTACTTTCCATACTAAAATTGATCAGGAAAGTAGGCCGGTTTCAGAAAAAATATCATATAGGAACATTTGATTAGGAAAAATGAAGTTAATTAGTCATCCTTATGTCTGTATTTATAAGATTAATGTCTCGTTTCCAAGAAAAACAATTACATAACTAACTGTCAAAATCGATTAGAAAAGGAGTCATTAACAAGTATAATGAATACAGGCACAAATCGGTAGTCATACTAGCGGCAACTGTCACTCTAATTCTCTACTTTCTAGAGAGAGACTAGTCTATTAGTGAAATATTTAGCGTTAATTTGGTAATGTTGGGCGTGGTGTTGAGTAGTGGTGGGTGTGGCTTGTAGGTACTAGATCTGCAGCGAATCCTTCATGCGGAGCCTATGGCCGCGGGGCCGTACACGCCGCCCGACGCGGCCAGTCTTAGAGAGATCGCCAACAAAGTGAGTCACTACCCGGGACTGCAGCTTCACGCCTTGCTCGCACTCTCAGCTGCATCAAGACACCACCACCACCCCCACACACACACTGAAGAGTTTCTTACTCTCTGTTATCACTTAAATAGTTGCTTTGGTTCTATGTTAAGATGATGATTGTAAGAGAATTAATCAATTACACTTGAAATTCGTGAATTTTTCCTAATTTTCAAACCGTCATAACTTGGCGATTTTTTAGTTAATTTGGATGAATTTTCAAGAGGGAACAAGCTTAAAGTATCCACTTTAAGAAGATATATATACGATCTTAGAGTTAACCCCTATCACACCTCCCTCACCCCCTAGAAGAAAAAAATGTTTGTTTCCCAATTTTCAAACCGTCGTAACTTGACGAATTTTTAGCTAATTTGGACGAATTTTCGAGGGAGGAAAAGTTTAAAGTGTCTACTTTAAGGAGATATATACGATCTTAGAGTTAACCCCTATCACACCTCCCTCACCCCCTAGAAGAAAAAAATGTTTGTTTCCCAATTTTCAAACCGTCGTAACTTGACGAATTTTTAGTTAATTTGGACGAATTTTCGAGGGAGGAAAAGTTTAATGTGTCGACTTTAAGTTGATACATGCGATCTAAGGGTTAACCTCTTCCGCACCCTCCTCAATCCTCTAGAAGAAAAAAATGTTTTGAATGGAAAAAACGTCCATCTTTGACGATCTGTACGGAGCTCAGAAAAATTTGTAGACCCGATTCACCATCAGGACAATAAAGATTATTCAATCCTCTACAAAGGACGTAAAGAACGAAGTTCCTACGATGATTTGGCACAGAGTTATGTGTGTTTGAAGTTGAATGTACATTTGGGGGTTTTTGGGTCATAACTCCGCGACTTTTCAACAAAAATGGACGATTCTTTCAGAAAAAAAAAACTGTTTTGTCTTCTAGATGATTAAGGGGGAAGGGCAGTACCGTATCAGTCAGTAAAATTTTCAGAAATAATTTGTAAATTAAGATTGGACTTTTGACAGATACCATCATACTTTTCTTTCCTGGGGAAGAAAAATGTACTTTTTCCCTTAGGAAATAAAGTATTGCTTTCCTCTTTAAATTGAGGAAAGCAAATATTACTTGCGGACAGAGATTTAAGGCCAGGGATTAATTTCAGTCGGTTTTGTTATAAGGCAAAATTTGCAAACCCAAATTTTGGCCAAGAATCAATCCATTTCGTCAACATGAATTATCAATAAATCTTTTTCAGTCCATTTCTCAAAAGAGTTTTAGCCAAAAATGTAGCTATAAATTTTACTTTCTGATAGAGGTTTAAGCCCAAGGATTAATTTCAGTCGGTTTTGTTATAAGGCAAAATTTGCAAACCCAAATTTTGCTCAAGAATCAATCATTTCGTCAACATAAATTATCAATAAATCTTTTTCAGTCCAATTCTCAAAAGAGTTTTAGCTAAAAATCTAGCTATAAATTTTACTTTCTGATAGAGGTTTAAGCCCAAGGATTAATTTCAGTCGGTTTTGTTATAAGGCAAAATTTGCAAACCCAAATTTTGCTCAAGAATCAATCATTTCGTCAACATAAATTATCAATAAATCTTTTTCAGCCCAATTCTCAAAAGAGTTTTAGCTAAAAATCTAGCTATAAATTTTACTTTCTGATAGAGGTTTAAGCCCAAGGATTAATTTCAGTCGGTTTTGTTATAAGGCAAAATTTGCAAACCCAAATTTTGCTCAAGAATCAATCATTTCGTCAACATGAATTATCAATAAATCTTTTTCAGCCCAATTCTCAAAAGAGTTTTAGCTATAAATTTTACTTTCTGATAGAGGTTTAAGCCCAAGGATTAATTTCAGTCGGTTTTGTTATAAGGCAAAATTTGCAAACCCAAATTTTGCTCAAGAATCAATCATTTCGTCAACATAAATTATCAATAAATCTTTTTCAGCCCAATTCTCAAAACAGTTTTAGCTAAAAATCTAGCTATAAATTTTACTTTCTGATAGAGGTTTAAGCCCAAGGATTAATTTCAGTCGGTTTTGTTATAAGGCAAAATTTGCAAACCCAAATTTTGGCCAAGAATCAATCCATTTCGTCAACATGAATTATCAATAAATCTTTTTCAGTCCATTTCTCAAAAGAGTTTTAGCCAAAAATGTAGCTATAAATTTTACTTTCTGATAGAGGTTTAAGCCCAAGGATTAATTTCAGTCGGTTTTGTTATAAGGCAAAATTTGCAAACCCAAATTTTGCTCAAGAATCAATCATTTCGTCAACATAAATTATCAATTAATCTTTTTCAGCCCAATTCTTAAAAGAGTTTTAGCTAAAAATCTAGCTATAAATTTTACTTTCTGATAGAGATTTAAGCCCAAGGATTAATTTCAATCGGTTTTGCAATACGCCAAATTTACAAACCCAAATACTCAAGAATCAATCATTCCGTCAACATAAATTATTAATAAATCTTTTTCAGCCCAATTCTTAAAATAGTTTTAACTAGAATCTAGCTAATCCTAAATTTTGGATTTGTCAAATTAAACTAAACCATATTCTCAAAAAAGTTTAAATAAACTTTAATATAATCTTCTTACCGTTTAGTTTTCGGAAACTAAATTGAATTAACTATTTTAAGTCAGACTAGCAGAAGGTTAGCTAATTCAAAATTCAGGATTAGCTAAAACTTTTTTGAGAATTTGGCTGTTTAAGTTTAAGATTAAATACATTTACGATTATCGCTCTTAACATGGACCAAATGCAACCAATGATTTATTCCCCTATTTCACATACCTTTACAATCACTATCATATTATTGCACTCAGCACAACAATTGAAACCCGTTTATAATCAACCACAACAATGAAAACAACACTTAGCTTTGTTAGTTCTGGCTGATTATAACCGCTGATTCTTCTCATCTTTGTCTAGTTCACAGCACTGGATAATGACAATGCTTTTCTATTTCACTCGCACTTAGCAAGCGTTTTGGTTTTTTAGTTTTCTATTTTCGTGGTCATTTAGAGTGTATGGTTTGCATTTTTGATTAGTAGATAATAATTTTAGTAGACGATCATACTAATAGCATTTTTCATCACATTACTCTAAGGATTTTATAAAACATTTGATTGTAGCATGCATTGACATCTGTGAGGCAAGTATGTTGATGACGGTCATTTGCAGAGCAGGCAAAAATATCGCTATATTTACTGGTAATATAAACTAAATATTTTAATAAAGAAAAATGCATTATGCGTTATTTTTCAAAGTATAATAAGTAATAGTAATACAAACAAATAGTATAAATGCAGAGTGATCAAAAGTTAGTGTTTCCGTTGGCAATACAATTCTGGGGATCTTTTTATTCCACAGTTGGCACAACGCCAAGTAAAGGCGAAAATACTATTTGATATGTCATTTTTATAATAAATACAAATAGGTTGAGTAACAGAATTATTTATTGACAGTATTTATTTAATAAAAACATAACAAAATTACAATGCATATTTTGCCTTTACTGCAAATGGCGGCATACCCCCACCACTTGCCTCATTAGTACTCGTAAGTTAGCTATCGAGGGTTTATATAAAATCCTTGCATTACTCATAACAAAACATGTCATCTGTCAATTTGACAATCATCAGGATTGGTCACTAGTTTACATCACTTAGGTATGGCGGGAAATTTCAATTGCATAAGAATATTTTAAAGAGCATGCATTTTAATTGATTAGATTTGATTAACTTAACAACAAGAAATCATGGCTTTAAAAATACTTTTCTCGGTAACATTGGCTCATTTTCCCACACAAACCATTTCAGAAACACTTTAGGGACAATGTCACTTTAGGATCAATCATCACTTACAGATCACTCGCCACACAGGTTCAGGTTGCAGTTCGCCACCGTTCATCGCATCTACACGAATGTTTTAATCTTTCCTGAAGCTTTATCAAGCTTTTAACCCGCTTGTCATGTGTTTGATTTTTAGAACAAAGTTACGGAAAAGTTCAAGCGCCCGTTTAAGAAGAGACATTCAAGCGTTTATCATCAACCATCCAACAGAGTCAATAAGTATTTGGCGCAAGCTATCGAAGCAAGAAGTGTTGATAGAGAGAAGAGTACTCATGTTAATATGGCAACTCTTTGCTTTAAAGACCGATCGAAGGAGAATCAGGTAAGAATATTACAATTTTTATTTTTTTTTTAGTAGAGAGAGTAGTCAGTTTAAATTTCGCTGATTTTATGTTGGTAGAATGACAATTACTTTACGGGCTGTGTTCGGAGTTGCACTTTTATCACCCTACATACCAAATTCTAAATTTGTGTGCCCTAAATGACGTCATAATTTAGGGTTTTAGCAATAGGATGCGGGCACTCACGTGATTCTGTGACGTAGGAACAGCTGTTTCGGGAAAGTTCACAGCGCCACCTACAAAATGAACTATTTTGTTGGAGCGAGATTTGAAAAACGGATTCCGTTTTCAAATCTCGCTCCAACAAAATAGTTCATTTTGTAGGTGGCGCTGTGAACTTTCCCGAAACAGCTGTTCCTACGTCACAGAATCACGTGAGTGCCCGCATCCTATTAGATTTTAGGATTTGAAAGAGCACACTACGCCTTGAAGTTGGTACATACTAAATTAAAAATCATGCGCGTTACGGCCAATCAAGAATAATTTTTTGACGTTTAAAGGCTGTCAAATGTGCTGTAGCATTTTTGAAGAAAAAAATGGCTTCGTATTTTGTGTGTAAGTATAAAAAGTATTAAAAATATTATTATTCATATCTAAACATGTAAATGTCAAACAATTCAACCTAAAGACTGCAGATGTCGTTAGTAGTATACTATCGAAGTTGTACTTATGTTAATTCCTAATTTCTTTCCCCAAATCCTAAATCCTAAATGTCAAAAGGTGACTCCGAACACGGCCACAGTATAATTTTTTTCGCTGTCTAAATTTTCAGATATAAATTATAAATTGAAATAAGTTTTGTTATTTTATTGATAGATGAAACTTGGATGTTACTAATGTCAAAGTATAAAGTTGTTTTCCTATATCGTGTTTAAAAAGTAAATTTTATGGAATTGTTTTTGTCAAAAACAATGCTACAAAATTAAATTTTATACATCTGTTTTTGGGGATATTTTCTATGAAGTTATTGAGCTGTCTAGTTGTAAAATATCAAACATAAAACTATCACTTCAGTTGTCATTGCTCAGCTCATGTAAAGTTATTGCATTTTTTTTTTTATATAATAAAATAGTAACTACAGAGTCATCAAAAGGAATTGTTACAGTTGGCAATAAAAAAAACTACTTGAAATTGGTAAGCCTGAGACATAAATGCATTTCCTGTTGTTGACAGTGACATTTAAAATTTAAATTTGAGTATATTATTTCTAAAGTATTTCTATTACTTAAAAAGTCAAAATTCTATTAGCTGTCAGACTCCTGACATAACCTATTTGTATTTATTAGAAATGTCAAATAGCATTTCCACCTTTATCTGACGTTGTGCCAACTGTGGAATAAAAAGATCTCTGGAATTGTATTGCCAACTATAACAATTCCTTTTGATCATCCTGTACTTTCGGGAAATTCTTTAGATGCAAAATTATCATTCTATAACGAGTGTTTTATACTAATTTCTCTGTTTCGGCTTTCTTTTATATAATTTCTTTTTAAAAATAGTTAACATTTGCCATTAAGGGAAATTTTTTATAAAATAGTTAAGTTGGTGACAGTAATTTGCAATTGATTTTGTCCGTTGTCCAGATATTTGTATAAATGGTTTTTATTTTATTAGTTGCCTAGATATTTTGTGTATTTAATGCATTTATATCAATCTATAATAACAATATGTCACTAAAAATCGTTTAAGAAGAAGCTTATTCGACAGGGTGATCAAAAGCAATTGTTATAGTTGGCAATACAATTCCAGAGATCTTTTTATTCCACAGTTGGCACAACGTCAGATAAAGGCGGAAATGCTATTTGACATTTCTAATAAGTACAAATAGGTTATGTCAGGAGTCTGACAGCTAATAGAATTTTGATTTTTTAAGTAATAGAAATACTTTAGTTATAAATGTAATAATAAATGTACTCAAATTTCAATTTTAAATGTCACTGTCAACAACAGGAAATGAATTTATGTATCAGGCTTACTAATTTCAAGTAGTTTTTTTTATTTCCAACTGTAACAATCCCTTTTGATCACTCTATAGCATCAATATGCGTGCGAGAATATGTTCTTCTAATGCCGAAATAGAGAAAAATTATTATTAAAGTAAACAGTCAGGAAATTGCATTTGGAAAAATAATCGGGAACGGTTAAAATCTAATTTTTTGTTTTTGTTTCAGTATCACGACGACATCGACGTCGGTTTCAGTAGTTCCCTCGCTTGTGCATTAGTTCTTCTCCTTCTAATAGGAGGTCTTCAAGCAGTTGTCCTTCCTCGCACAATCATTCTTCTTCTACTCTTCGTAACTGCTTTCATCTGGATTTCCGTAGTCCTCATGCTTCTTCTAGCCGTCCGACTTCGTTGGATCTTGTGGGACATCTCACAAAGTTTCGTCTTACGCTTGGCGATCACAGTATTCACAATAGTTTTAGTGTATACTGTTGCCCAAGTAAACGTTTTTACTTGTAGAAGTGAAACTTCTTGTATTCCTCACAGTACTTCGAATATTACTTTAGATATTGGCAATGGAATAGGGAATGATCATAGGGCTTGTCCTTTACCGCAATATATAGTCTTGTCTTGTACTTTAGGGTACTTGGCTGTTGCAATTTTCTTACGTTTACCCATTGCTTTAAAAGCAATTCTGTTGTTAATAATGTCTACAGTTTACATTCTTCTGATTGAGTTATCCCATGTTGATTTGTTCCACTGTTACGACAAGAGGGTTTCGTCTGTTATACCTACCCACGTTTTAGGGGTAGTGTACGTTTTAATGTTCTTACTAGCTGTAATGATACACGGTCGTCAAGTTGAATGGACTGCTCGCCTTGATTTTCTTTGGCAAATTCAAGCTAATGAAGAAAAACGGGAAATGGATGCTCTTCAACACAGCAACAAGAGGATTTTGTTTAATTTACTTCCGGCTCACGTGGCGACACATTTTTTGGATAACCAGTTTAGAAGTAATATGGTAAGTAGTGGTTTTGTGACTACCAGTAGATTGGAATCATTTCCAAATTTTTCCCTCAATGCATATTAATATCTCATTGTCATGCATTTGATACATGAAGCCATGCATTTTGGGTTTTGCGAGTAGTGCGTTGATAAGATTCTCTCGAAAAGATAGTAAACTTGGGCTCGAAATGGAATATTTCACGAACTGGAATGGATTTAAAAAAAATCTCTTTTTTATAAAACATTTGTAGATCGTTATGGATACGTAAAGTTTGTGTTTTTTCACACGTTAAAAAATGATTATCGGCTGTATCATGTAACACATCGTTAATAATAAGCGACATCGATAACTTTTTTTAGCTTTGGCAACATCGGTTTCGGTTTGACGTTTGTCAAATTTTTATTCATATAAATACAAATTTGACAAACGTCAAGACAAAACCGATGATGCCAAAGCTTGTAAAATTTATCGATTGTCGCTTATTATTAAAGATATGTTATATGATACATACAGCCGTATTATATTATCTTGACAATCATTCAAATTGTGAAAAAAATAACTATTTTCTACAACTGTTAAAAAACACGATATTTTTACATAGCTATGGATACGCAAAATTTGTGTTTTTTTACATGTGAAAATATAATCTTTTCCTACAACTGTGCGATCTTTGTTATTTCGTAACTATTATTGCCTTGGTTACGTATGGAAAATAGATGAATGCAGACCAAGTGCGTTTCTATAAGCAAAGAAAAACTAGTGCGGAAAATGCTTCGTTACGTAACTGTCAAAAGAAAGTTATTTTGAGAGCGATTTAAATTTCGCGCCAAGCAATTTAGTGATTTACTAAATCGCACAGTTGTAGGAAAAATGTTGTTTATAACACGTACCCAAAAAGGTTACGTGCTCGTGCAGATTTCCGCACTCGGCAAGCCTCGTGCATTAAATTCTGCACTTGCACGTAATAAACCTTTTTCGGCACTTGTTATAAAAATAACTATTTTACTGTGATCGTGTTGATAAATCAACATTTCAATGTTTAAAATGAGTGTGGAAAACCATCTCTTTGCAACACTAATGCTGGGTTGCATGAAAGTTTTATCGGTTCATTAGCAACTAACGGTTCAATAAATTTCAGAAAATCGCTATTGATACTGTTGCTAGATAAACGATACTTTAACTAAAGAGCTCTTTATTTTTTCATGCAACCCAGCATCAGTGCAGCAAACAATCGTTTATATTGTTGTTTCCAAGACACCCATTGTTAAACAATATTTCTTTAATTAACGTGAAATATAACATTAAAAGACATATCAAATATCAATTTTGAAATAAAGTTCACGAATAGAATATATCGTTCATTGTAAAAAAATAAAAAAAAAATAATATATCATCACGCCTTCTACCCATTACTGGGTGTGGCACTTTGCCGTAGCAGATCTCGGTAAGTGATATATTTTGCGCGTGAATTGCGGTTACCAGTCGTCAAATAACGGCCCCCAAAGATGTTAATGGTGGAGGATCCACAGGAGTAGCTTTTGAAATTATGAAAATTGTAATAATAATAATACATAAATAAAGAAATATATCATCACGCCTTTTACCCATTATTGGGTGTGGCATTCTGCCAAAGCATATCTCAATAAATGATATATTTATGCGCGTGAAAAACGGTTACCAGCCATCAAATCACGGCCACCAAAGATGTTCGTGGAGGGAGAGTTACTGGAATCATTTTAAAGTGGTGAAAATTGTTTATGGAAATCGAACCCGGGTTCACAAATCCACAGTCCGACTCGATACCACTGAGCCACCTACCCCATATAAAACTAATAATAATAATAATAAAGGTATTATTTTTTAAATAAACAGAATAGGATGCGGGCACTCACGTGATACTGTGACGTTTTTGTGACGTAAAAACAGCTGTTCCGGCAAAGATCACTGCGCCACCTACAAAATTAACTATTTTTTTGTGGCGAGATTTGAAAAGAACGGTTCTTTTCAAATCTTGTTGGGCTGTGATCACTGCGCCACCTACAAAATAAACTATTTTTTGTGGCGAGATTTGAAAAGAACGGTTCTTTTCAAATCTCGTCCCAAAAAAAATAGTTCATTTTGTAGGTGGCGCAGTGATCTTTGCCCGAACAGCTGTTTTTACGACACAAAAATGTCACAGTCTCACGTGAGTGCCCGCATCCTATGGAAAAATCTTATTTGTTTCAAGAACTAATAATTTCGCGAAGCGGAACAATATTTACTATCAATTCACAAACCGGAAAACAGCTCCAGTTTGCTTCGGTACATTTCGAGTCCTACCACAAATATTCACAACTTTATAATTTGATTGCCAAATACAATTATGTGTATATTTATTTATACTAGTTCAGATAAAATCACTACAATGGCGAGAGGTTTAAAATAAGAGAAGCATTTCTGGCCTAATAAAAAAATGTATTAAAACTTGTGTACAGTAATATTAATTAAAAATAATCATTCTTCTTTTCGAGAGAAGTCTTATCGTTGGTAGCCAATAGTCTATGCTGCTTTGTACAACATTAATCGCTGTCATTTTCTTCCTTTCTCCCTTCTACCCCATTCCATCTATCTTTGCGTCACGGGGCACCGTGTGCACAGAACACTCTTTCCCAGGATCTGTACCATCAGAGCTACTCCCGAGTTGGGGTTGTCTTCGCCTCGATCACTAACTACCACGAGTTCTACATGGAACTGGATGGCAACAACCAAGGCGTCGAGTGTCTGAGACTTTTGAATGAGATTATTGCAGACTTCGACGAGGTAGAATATAAGTTAATAAGGATTTAATCCAAAAGTTTCATGGTAATCATCATTAGTTATTTGTATATCAAGGGAAGAAAGTTAGATATTTATTCCCGAAGGTGCCGTTTTATTTCCCGGGATGAAGGTGGAGGATATAAAGCACCTACGGGAAGAAGGACACTCTCTTGACGAAGTATACATATATTTTTTTTCATTACCCTATCAGAAAGTAAAATAACTTAGAAATTTAGATTATTCTTTTGACATATGTCATTTGGATGTGACATATTGTTGTTTTCCAGTTGCCATGAATATGGCTTCACTTTCCTCTCTTAGGGAAGAAAAATTTACTTTTTCTACGGTCGTGTTAAAAAGTCAACATATCAACATTAAAAATGTGTATGAAAAATATCTTTTAGTTACACTCATGCTGGGTTGCATGAAAGTTTTATCGGTTCATTAGCAAGTAACGGTTCAATAAATTTCATAAAATCGCTATTGATACTGTTGCTAGATAAACAATTCTTTTACTAAAGAGCTCTTTATTTTTTTCTTGCAACCCAGCATTAATAGCTGTATTCCATTTGCCACTTGGTTCACCTAAATCAGTTCGGATATATTTGACACATGAATAAATGAACTGAATTAAGCAAACTGATGCACTTATTGAGGTGAATTACTTCAAAGTAAATTAGAATCAGTAATTCTAGTATTGGAAATAAAATGAGTGAAGTAATCTAACGAAATAAATAAATGATCTAGTTCAGTAAATGTAAGTTAGATCTGATGCAAATGGCAAATGGAATACGCCTAATGCGACAAAAATCGTTTATGATGTTGTTTCCAAAACAACCATTATTAAACAATCTTTTTTTAGTTAATGTGAAATATAACAGTAACTGACAGATATCAAATATCGATTCAAATATCGATTTTAAGAAATAAAAGTTCATGACCGTAGAAAAAATAGTATGTAGCATACGTGTGGCAACGACCATTGCAACACTTGTGTTACAATATACTATTACCCAATTTAATAACGTAATATCAATAATATCTATTACGATACAAGTGCTGTAATGAATTTTAACAGTAAAATAACAATCTGTCACAAACAAACAATGAAACATCAAGTTTATTGAAAATTAAATCAACCTATACACGCTTCAAATAAGAACAAAAAACAAAATTGTCAAAGTTTAAAAATGTCAATACCTACTCGATGGATTTTATTGTAATATTGTAATACATTACAATACTTATACTTATCGTAACTATTTTTACGACAGTGTAGAAAATACTCACTTTCTGCACTCATTTGCGTTCGCTAAATAATTATTTTCTGCAGTGAAGTATCAACAGAATGAAATTATTGTTTTCGGTTATCATAAATACAAAAAATGACAATGAGACAATGGAATCCGCAACAACCTTTGATATTATATGAGAAAATATAAAAAATCTAAAAATTAAATATTGTCTTGTAGTGTAAAATGCTAAATTGTCTTCAAAAAATAGTATATAATACACATGTTGAAAGGCCTACAATATGCTATTCTTCTCTAGGAATCCTACGGATGAAAAATATCGCTTTCTTTCTTTCAATTGATACAACAAAATTTTACCTTCTAATAAGACTATGAAAAGAATCATTTTTTATAATCTTTACTTACAAAATATGTACGATACATAACATATTTCATTTATAATAATAATAATATCTTATTTTAAAAAACTGTCAATTTTAAATTCAATTAGACACATGATTCCTGAAACTTTTGGATCACTCCTCACATACAATCAAATCCTATATTTCTAAAATTTAATTTATAGCTCCTAGGAGAAGAACGTTTCAAAGCAATCGACAAAATTAAAACAGTAGGTTCCACCTACATGGCAGCAGTAGGTCTGATGCCAGATCTTCGAATCTTAGACGATGACGAAAGCACAGCAGGTCTATACCTCAGTACACTAGTAGAATTCGTCTTTGCCATGCGAGACAAATTACTCAACATCAATGAAAACTCATACAACAACTTCATGCTTAGAGTTGGTAAGAATTCTCAAGAATTATTCTAATATAACAAGAGGGTGAGAATAAATTGAAAATAACTTGACAGATTTTCGAAAACTTGTTGCCTACGGGCTTTCGTGACTATTGCGAAATATGGCAATTAGTTTGAGAAAGAATCTGGGAAATGATTTTTTAATATATCGAACTCTCGAGTTATATTTAAATTATTTTTTGACTTAGCTGTTGAGTTCGATTCATCCAACGTAAAAGATTTTAAACTGGATCCATATTGATTGATTACTTATTAATGTATTATTGTTCCCGCGAGAATAATCACAAGAGCTTTATTCTCACTATAATAATGACAGGATTGGTTAAAACGTACACACGCGACAATAAATAAAACGTTTCATTAGATTTGAAAAACTGCAAAAAATAATGATAACTCTGCAGCACGAGCTGTATTTCTTATTCCTCTAACAACGAATTTAAATTCGTGTCAAAATATTATCTGACAATTATTATATTATGAGTTATATTTTGCATGAGAATTTAACAAGCAAAATCTTTAATTTTTTTTATATTTTTTTGGACGTTCTATTCAATTTTAATAAAAATTTCTTCTGTAGAAGCAGTTGCCAATCGAGAATTTAACATTTCTATAAATTACTTTCAATTGACATTTCTGAAAATTGTATTTCTTTTATTGGTAACCAAAGAGATTTAATTACAATAAAGAATTATCACTTAATAATTTCGCTAGTGGAAAACTATCAAAATAGCTTTAATTTCATTAGTTCCTTTTCAAACAAATTCATTATTCTATTGGTTCACAAATATACTTTGTAAATTCTCAAAATTAAATTTGAATTTAACATTTCTTAGGGATAAACATCGGACCAGTAGTAGCCGGAGTAATAGGTGCAAGAAAACCCCAATACGATATTTGGGGCAACACAGTCAACGTTGCAAGTAGAATGGACTCAACAGGATTACCCAACCACACCCAGGTAACCGAAGAAGTCTACCAGGTCTTAAAAAACTACCCTTACGAGTTTCAATGTCGCGGCAAAGTCAAAGTAAAGGGTAAAGGAGATATGACGACTTATTTCTTAACCGACCGTAAACAACCCGGCACTATAAGAGTCGAAGATCTCAACAACATGAGAACCAGCACCTCAGGGATTGGTTCAATGTATGGAGGAGTAGCAACACCATTGGCTCTTCTCCATCAAGACAGCACCAGAACGAAACACCATCAACCAGCTAGATCGTACTCATTAGATACACCTCCTCCAACAACTGCAACTCCTTTAGGGGGTAACTACAACATCATCCCTCGAGTAGTGCCGATAACAGCAACACGCCTCCCTCCGCTAAGAGAATCAACCGGAAGAGAACCTGCTCATAATGGAGAATCAGAACCATTGTTACCCTCAAATGGAGGAGGGAATATTCAACCACAAGTTGTTAGTCAGAGAGCGTGTCAGGAATTGCCACCACCACCGTTACCGCCGCATAAGAATGGATTCAATCATGGGAGTAATCATCATGGGAGTAATGGACAAAGAGGAGGGGATATGAGGTATATTCCGCCGTGGCCAAGAGGGCCCACACCGCATGGGCAACAGAATCAGTTGCATCTTACTAATAATTCGTCGCATGTAAGTTTATTTTATTATTATTAAACCACATTAAGATTTGTTTTTAATTAGTTCGGTTACGGTTAACGGTTTTTGGAGATTTTTGTTCGAAGCGTAGCTGAAAGCAACAACCATGCAAGAGCGGTAAAGACACTTTCTGCTCGAGGGGCGCACAATATTTTTTCTACGACCATTTAAAAACACTTGAAAAATAATTTAAAATATATTTTAATAGTTTTTCTGTTTGGAAATTCGATCGCAAATAGCAACTTTCTGCTTTCAACTGACTGTTGGGAAAATTCTATTTTTGTAGAAGGCGAAGAATTGATTTATGCAATACCGGGTGTCCACAGAAATCGGGGCACGCCTATTAACTTCTTTATTTATTAAAATATGGAATTGAAAATTTATATGCGTAAACTTAACATACGTGGCATCATTTTTGTGTATAAATGATAAACATATTATTGCCGGTTTAACCGAAAGTGGTATCAACTTTCCTATTTTAAATAGAACACCTTGTATATTTTTACATTTTTTAATTCTACGTTAAATTCTGAATACAATGTTTCTTAAATCAAATTTTGCTGTAAATGATAATACAAAAAAAATCAAATTAAAACAACAAAAGTTGGCTCTGACTTTATTTAAAACAATTGAAATTGACAGCTTTTGTTTTTGTTGAAATTATGAAATTTTATTAAAAAAATGTTTAATGTAATTCAATATTTTTTAATCAAGTTAGTATTTTCATGTTATTTTGCATAAAAATTTAAAAATATTGTTCTTAATTTTTTTTACTGTAAAATTTGATCCTGGCTCATCATTATATTCAGAATTTAATGTAAAATTTAAGAATATAAAAATATACAGAATGTTCTATTTAAAATAAGAAAGTTGATGCCGCTTCCGGTTAAACCAAAGTGATATTTTTATCAGTTATAAATAGTGATAATTAGCATAATTTACTTTAATTCACCGAGTTAATTTGGGTCTCATAATTAACCGGTTAATTTTACTTTCCCGTTATTTTAAAGTTAATAAGTGATAATGCATAATTAACCATGGTAAATTATTAATTTCATTTAACGGGTTAATTCACCGCTTAGTTATAATTAACCGGTAAATGCCCATCACGAAAATGATGCCACATATGTTACGTTTACGCAAATAAATTTTTTATGAGATACCTTTATAAATAAAAAAGTTAGTAAGGTTGTCCTATTTTCTGTGGACGCCCGATAGAATAAGAGATATATGTTAATTTTTTCGTATTGATTATAGAGTATCATCAAAATTATCACATATATCGTTTCTGAAATAAAATAACTAATTTAATTCGAATTAACTTCCTGCAAATAAATAAATAAATATTTCTTCTTACAGGGCATGAAGCCATACTTAAAACCTCTCCCAAAACCTCCCGCTAAAGAATCCTCTCCTCACCACCACAAAAAATACCACCCCAACCCAACTCCGCCCCCTCATCAACACCCTTTACTTCCTCCACTTCCGCTTCGTTTCGATCAACGAACACCGGAGAAGACATCTGAGGCAAGCGTCCGCTCCAAACTTCGTTCGAACCATCACAATCCATTATACCATCTTCAGCGACACTACTCCGATGAGAGTCTGCAAGGTTCAAGTGGATTGTACGTCTGTAGTGGAGTACAACAGAGGATACATTCATCAGCTGATGAGATTAGTTCATTGAATCATTCGCCGAGTATCAGTTCGTCGGATGAGAGTTTTAGTAGAACGACGGATGCTGATTTAAGTCCTAGTCCAAGTCCTCCGTTGCATACGGATAGTAATGTTGCGAAACAGTGGCTGTATCCTTCGGATATTCAGGTAGGGGTTATTTTTAATATGATTGTGTCTGAGTGGTTTGGATTCCATTATAAATAAAATAATAAATATGTCATCACGCCTTCTACCCATTACTGGGTGTGGCACTCTGCCGAAGCAGATTTCGGTGATATATTTTGCGCGTGAAGTGCGGTTACCAGTCGTCAAATCACGGCCCCCAAAGATGTTAGTGGTGAAGGAGCCACAGGGGTAGCTTTTTGAAATTATGAAAATTGTTTGTCGCCTGTCGGAATCGAACCAGGGTTCTCAGAATCCACAGGCCGACTTCATACCACTGAGCTAGCCACCCCAATTAGCTACTGAAATTTGTATTAATTATCCCGAACAACTAATAAATACACTGGTGACAAAAAACAAAACACTTCGTGAAATTTTCCCAATTTTCAAACCGTCATAATTTGGCATATTTTTAGATAATTTTAGAGAAAAACATGTTTTAGTGGAGAAAAGTTAATCTTTCACGATCTGTACGGAGCTAAGAAAATTTGTGGACTAGATTCACCATCAGGACAATAAAGTTTATTCAATTCCCTGCAAAGGACGCAAAGAACGAAGTTAATGAAAATGTCAATTTTTGGTTGAACCAGTTTAAAACTTGATTTTTTTTAATATAGTTCTATATAAATCTGACTACGAGAAATCGAATGCCGTTAAGCGCATCTTCATAACTTTTTTAGTTTTCTAGTTACGGCGATTTTTAAGTATTTAAAAACCTCATCTTTAAAGGCCCATATCTCGAAAACTAAAAGAGATATTAAAACGCGGTTTGAACGAGTGTATTTCTCATGCTCTAGTTAACTTATACTGAAATTTTGAAAATTTTGAAAATTTTACTAGTTTTTTCAAAAATTTGTTTGCCCGTATTTCAAAAAGTTGACGAGATAATGAAAATCTGTAAAAACCAGTGAATTCCTCTCGTGAAAGTACATATGTATGTAATATTTCAGAATTTTTGCTCTACGGATACAATTTTTAGAGCAAAAAAACTAAAAATGGCCAAAATTCGTAAAATTCTTAAGGGGTACCCCTTAAGAAATATTTAAAAAAACAGTGATTTTTCGTTTTTTGTAATAAAAACTTAATCTGTCTGAATTTTTGGCTGAAAATTTGCATACTTATGTATTTTTACGAGAGGAATTCACTGGTTTTTACAGATTTTTATTATCTCATCAACTTTTGGAAATACGGGGAAAAATTTTTTTTGGAAAAAACTAGTAAAATTTTCAACATTTTCAAAATTTCGGTATAAGTTAATTGGAGCACGAGAAATACACTCGTTCAAACCGCATTTCAATATCTCTTTTAGTTTTCGAGATATGGGCCTTCAAAGTTGAGATTTTTAAATAGTCAAAAATCGCCGTATCTCGAATACTAAAAAAGATATGAAGATGCGCTCAACGGCATTCGATTTCTCGTAGTCTAATTTATATAGAACCATATTTTAAAAAATCAAGTTTTTAAACTGGTACAACCAAAAAAAAATGCATTTTTATTAACAGAAATTATGCGATCACGACTCCGACAATTAAAATAAATATATAGTGAGAATCAAAATATGCATAATTATGTAGTAATATATAAGGAATTAAATGGTGAAATCCCCATTTTCATATCTAGTTTCATATTATTTTAAATTAACCGTAAACAGAAAATAAATAGTATATATTTTTCATTTCATTAATCCTTAAAATTTAAATAAAATCTTGCAACGGGATGAATCTTTGAAAACATGTATTTTTAAATTTGTAAATAGCATGCGACGACCTCCTCCAATATCTTCGCGACCCTACAAGGGGTCGCGACCCACACTTTGAAAACCACTACAATAGATCAATGTATGTTTTGTCTTTCCTGCAAATCTCGGCATACTCCTTACCACTTGCCTCACTTTTACGCGTAAGTTAGCTATCCAGTGTTTACATAAAGTCCTTGATAAATACTAATTGATAGTTGTAAACACAGCTTTAAATTATTTAGCCCAATTAGATAAGTGATGTAAATAATCTAAACTGATTTAAGTAACGATAACTCAACGCTAAAATAATTGTACTAATTTCACGAAAAGGACGAATTTGCTATTATTACTAAATTAAATTGTCTTCTTTCCACCAGGTGAATCCATGCTCTTCGCCGGAAACATCTCCGAGGGCTAGTCTAGACTACATCCCGCCTCAGTGTTTCATGCCATCAGCTAGCAACGGAAGTACAGCAGCTACACAAGATTCAATGTCAGTTCCGGTTGTCAGTTCAAGAAGTTTCAGTCCTTCAAGTCATAGTAAACATACGAATAATAGTAGTGGTAGCGGTCAAAGATGGGGGCAGAGTCCCCATAAACCTGGAAGTTGTGAAAGAAGTAACTCCAACTCTGGGAAGAATGGTAAGGGTAATAGTTATTTGTGTACTTAGAGCAGTAAGTAGTATATTGCTGCTCGCGCATGGAGATTGTTGATCGAGGTACAGCCGAGAGCAACAACCATCCAAGAGCGGCAAGGACATTTTCTGCTTCTACACAATATTTTTTTCTACGGCCATTTAGAAATGCTTGAAAAAGAATTTAAAATCACTTTCGATATTTTTCCTTTTTTGAAATTCGCTTGAAATTGTTGATAGTTTACATGTATTTATAAAAAATAAATATAAATGTATCATCACGTCTTCTACCCATTACTGGGTGTGGCACTCTGCCGAAGCAGATCTCAGTAAGTGATATATTTATGCACGTGAAGTGCGGTTACCAGTCGTCAAATCACGGCCCCCAAAGATGTTAGTGGTGGACGAGCCACAGGGGTAGCTTTTGAAATTATGAAAATTGTTTGTCATCTGTGGGAATCGAACCAGGGTTCTCAGGATCCACAGGTTGACTTCATACACTTTTACTGCAAGGCGAGCGGTAAAATCTTATTACCGCTCGAAGTGCGGTAAACATCAACTTTCTGCACTTAGGTGACAGTTGGAAATGGCTACTTTATACACTCAATTATAGTTTATACAAACATTTATAAAGACTTTAAATTAATTTAGAATCACTTTGGACAATTTTTCGGTTTTGTAATTCTCTTAAAATTGTTGACAGTTTGCATGTATCTATAGATACATTTTTACTTTACTGTTCGGAGAACGGAAAAATTGTATTATCGCTTCACATATTGTAAATATCAACTTTCTGGATTCAGCTGAAAGTTGAAAATATTTTCCTAATTTCTGCACTTAACTGACAGTTTCTACGACCATTTGAAAACACTTGAAAATTAATTTAAAATTACTTTTGACAGTTTTTCTGTTGATATTAGCTGTATTCCATTTGCCACTTAATTCACTTAAATTAGTTCAGATAAATTTGATAAATGAGTAAATGAACTGAATTCAGCAAACTGATGCACTTATTGGGGTGAATTACTTCAAAGTAAATAAGAATCTGTAATTCTAGTACTGGAAATAATGTCAGCGAAGTAATCCAGCGAAATAAATAAGTGATCTAGTTCAGTAAATGTAAGTTAGATCTGATCCAAATGACAAATGGAATACGCCTATTGTTGACAACTTTCATATATCTATGTACACTCTTAATTTACTGTTCGGTGAGCGACAAAATATTATTACCGCTCGGCGTGCGGTAAACATCAACTTTCTGCAATCAGCTGACATTTGGAAATGTGTACTTTCTGCACTCAACTGACAGTTTCTACAACCATTTATAAAACTTGAAAAATTATTCAATATATTTTTTGACAGTATTCGATTTTGAAATTTGCTTAAAATTGTTGATAGTTTGCATATATCTTTTATTACAGTTTTACTTTACCGCTCGGCGAGCGACAAAATCTTATTACCGCTCGGCGTGCGGTAAACATCAACTTTCTGCACTCAGTTGGAAATGTTTACTTTCTGCACTCAACTGACAGTTTCTACAAAGACTTGAAAAATAATTTAAAATATTTTTTGACAGTATTTCGATTTTGAAATTTGCTTAAAATTGTTGACAGTTTGCATATATCTTTTAATACAGTTTTACTTTACTGCTCGGCGAGCGACAAAATCTTATTACTGTTCGACGCTCTGTAAACATCAACTTTCTGCACTCAACTAACAATTGGAAATGTCTATTTTCTGCTTGGTCGTAGAAAAATATTTTCCGTGCTCGGCAAATGAAAGGACACTTTCAGAAATAAATATCTGACTATCTTCCCTTAATATACAAATAATTATTGTTGCTCTAGATAAAAGAATCGTTTCTAATGTTTGTTTCTAGGAGGCAAAACCTCATCATCTTCCGCAGCAGTCCCAGTAAACGACTCTTTACCTCCCGCAACTCTTCTGGCGTTAGCAGCAGGAACCAACACCATCGATTCCTCATTAATGTCAAGTCCACCATTACAAGATGGCGACGAGAGTTACAAAGGAGATAGTTGTACCAGTTTCGAATTTATCGGACGTCAACGTCAACAAAAACCACCATCTTTAATTCGTGCATGCAGCGCGAACGGTAAACTTCCGGTAAAAGCTATAATCAAACAAAGAAGTTTAGATAAATATATTGGAGTTGGGACTAAAAGTGGTAGTGAAAATGTGATAGACTTGAATAAAATTAATCTAGCTAACTGTAAACGATCACCAAGTTTCAAAGAAGTTGAGGAATTGAGAGAAACTGCTTTAGATGAACCGTACGTTAAAGAAAAGTCGTTGAAGAAGGATGGATGCAGTCAAACTGACAAGAAAGATATGGTTAGTTATCAAAAGCAGTTATCTCCGTTTACTTTAAACGATAAACAACGGTCACCATTAAATGCTAAAGTATTAAATGAAGTTCTGAGTGCTGAAGCTACGAATAATAAAATGCCAGGACCATTTGAAAGAGAAATACAAAAACTGTTAGATGAGCAGAATTTGTTGAAAAATAATCCACCGAAAAATGAACTTGGACATCAGATGAAGGATATTATGTCCTTGGAAGAACTGAAGAATGTTAATCATCTTCCAGGATTAGGAGAACAGCAACTAGTTGTAGGAAGGTATGAAGTATTTATTTATTTATTTCTTGTTAGTGTTGTTCTGTAAGATTTCGTTGTCTTCGGTAATGAGTGAATTTTTAGCGATTAATCATTAATTTCAGTGCTATCGGACTGTGGATTTGAGAACCTGGGTTCGATTCCTACAGTCGACAAACAATTTTCACCACATTAAATTTACCCCTGTTGCTTCCCTGCCACTAATATCACTTACCGAGATCTACTAGAGTACCACACCCACTAATGGGTAAAAGGTGTGATGCTATATTTATTATCTGGTGTATTTATTTGTTAGTAAAAAACTGACGGCGGGTCAGACATTGAGTTTTGTTCATTATCAAATCGAATAATAACATTTTTGTAATATTTACAAAAAGTCATAATTAAGTTGACACTTCTTGAGTCAAAAGGTGACTCATTTTGATAACATTTATTTATGGGGTGGCTAGCTCAGTGGTATGAAGTCGGTCTGTGGATCCTGAGAACCCTGGTTCGATTCCCACAGGCGACAAACAATTGTCATAATTTCAAAAACTACCTCTGTGGCTCCTCCACCACTAACATCTTTGGAGGCCGTGATTTGACGACTGGTATCCGCACTTCACGCGCAAAATATATCACTTACCGAGATCTGCTTCGGCAGAGTGCCACATCCAGTAATAGGTAGAAGGCGTGATGATATATTTATTTATTTATTTTTTTTAAAGAGTCAAAATTATTATAAGAAGATAACACTCCTTATAATAATTTTGACTCTTTTAAAATGTTATAAAATTTATCAATACAATTTTTGGCTTAATTAAATAATTCCAATCATATTTATTTTTGTGTTAAATTAGATAGTCGAGCGCGCTAAAATGGTAACCCTAGAGATATTTTTTATTTTATTCCAGTTCTCTGTTATATCTAATTGTTTCCTGTTATATATTTTTGTAATTCGGTGTTTCTTCTTTATTTATTTATTTATTTCGCTAAATCGAGAAATAGTTTCAGGTTACAGAAAACCTATTGTTTATAGTGATCACCAAACCAATTAGATGCAATTTTATGTCATTGTGGCTTAGCTCAGTGGTATGAAGTCGGCAAGTGGATCCTAAGAACCCTGGTTCGATTCCCACAAGCGACAAATAATTTTCATAATTTTAAAAACTATTCCTGTGGCTCCTCCACCACTATTATCTTTGGGGGCCGTGATTTGACGACTGATAACCGCACTTCACGTGCAAAATATATCAGTAACCGAGATCTGCTTCGGCAGAGTGCCACACCCAGTAATGGGTAGAAGGCGTCATAATATTTTTATTTAAATATTTTAATTACTTTTGGTCATATGTCAAATTATCGCCTACGTTATTTCTATCCTTTCCTACCACTTTCGCTTCATTAAAATTCATAATTCTTTCAATTATGTCCATTCACTATCTTGTATCCTTAATTTCACCAATTTTTCATTAGACAATCATTCCACATATTAAAATTATGTCAACTGTCTTACTCACTTATTGCGCGTGCTAGTGATTGAGCAGCATCTACCAGTAGATATCTGGATAGAAATTAATCTTAGTGAAATAAGTTTCCTGTCATTACCGACGAACCGAATTATTCTTACAGAATAGCCCTAAATAACAATAGCAGCCCTCCGCTTACGCACCAAGTAGGCTTAGCTGCCATTCAAGCTCTCGCGCGCAAACAACAGGACGAGTTAAACAACCTGGTGCTGGACCTTGACCAACAACAACATCTACAACAACAACAGCAGCATAGGTTAGAGCCGACGGGCGACTGTGGCAGGGAAAGCAGCAAGGAAAGTTCCTTGAAACGTAGCAGGGTCACCACGCCTGATTCACCCGAAGGGAATAAGATGCAGAGGGTGACCAGTCTACCCAGGGATTTCCCCAGTGGTGGAACTTCGCCAGGGATGATCACCAGGTGGGTGTAGTGTGGGTGTGCTTGGCTAGATTACACCAACATTCACTAACAGGAAAATTTATTAACTAAACAATGGTGGAAGCTTTCTTCACTTATTTCACAAATTTAATTAGTTTTAAGTAAATTCTTAACAATTAAATTATGGAAAGAAAAACTGGGATACCGCCATGATTTGGTGCCAGAACCTATAAATTACTGATTGTTTTTTTTTTTCGGTATGACCGATTTCCTTATTTATAATTTTCCCGATTTGAAAACCCGGGTTCGATTTCCACACCCGATAAACAATTTTCACCACATTAAAATTACCCTTGAGACTCTCCCTTGGGAGCCATGATTTAAAATAAGTAAATAAATAAATATATCATCACGCCTTCTAAGCATTACTAGGTGTGGCACTCTGCCGTAGCAGATCTCGGTAAGTGATATATTTTGCGCGTGAAGTGTGGTTAAAAGTCGTCAAATCACGGCCCCCAAAGATGCTAGTGGTGGAGGAGCCACAGAGGTAGTTTTTGAAATTATGAAAATTGTTTGTCGCCTGTGGGAACCGAACCAGGGTTCTCAGGATCCACAGGCCGACTTCATACCACTAAGCTAGCCATGATTTGACGGCTGATAACGCGCAAAATATATCACTTGCAGAGATCTGCTACGGCAGAGTGCCACACTCAGTAATGGGTAGAAGGCGTGATGACATACTTACATTTATTTTATAATTTTCCTGTATAATTATTTCCTGAATGCCTATTTCAGGAATTTCCGTTTTTCCGAATAATAATTTTACCGAATGTCTTTTTCTCGTATATTAGTTTCTTGTAGATTATTTCCCGATTGTCAATTTTCCCGAATAACAATTTTGCATCTCAATAATTTCCCGAATGTATTACTATACATTTTCTTAAATAAAATTTCTTGAATGACAATTTTGCAGCATATCAATTTCCCGAATATTATTTTTCCATGTACAAATTTTATGAATGCATTTTTCCTTATTGTCTATTTCCGGAATAACCATTTTCTCGAATTATCATTTTTCATTATGTTATATATTCTAGAAAAACAATTCCCAATACAATTTGTTTTTAAAAACATTTTTTTTAAATGGTCATAAACTAGATTCATAATATTTTTTCGGTAAAATTCTCATTCTGGAAATTATTTTTCTTTATAATTATTATTCGTTGAAATTGTCATTCAGGAAATTGTATTCGTGTTAATGAACGGTAATCCTCCAATAATTTGCTCTAATTTAGCTACGGTCACAATGTAATTCAAATTTGATGTTATTCCATTTTTTCTCTCCATTAACTAAATTTAAAAATACTTTATTTGCTTTGAGAATATGTAATGACTCTTTAAAAAAGAAGCATAAAAACTTTTAATACCAAACACAGTCTAAAAGATGACTAACTTTATTTTTAACTTAATTAAAATGAATCCTAGAGATAAAATTGCACTAGTAACTACTAATAGACGCTCTTCATTTGCCATTTACTGAACTACATCACTCACTTATCTTTGCAGTTTAAGATTTTCTAATTCAGATTCAGTTTTAGTGAGTAATGTGGTCTGATTTAAGTTTCGCCAAATGGCAAATGGAATGCAATTGAACATGAAGCACTCACTGTTAAAGTCAATTATAGAATTGCTAGAATCATGTGTGTATGTTTGTGAATGTTAGACTGATCGTTTAGGTCGCTATCATTGGTTCATGGTCATGGCTCGCTACACACGGTAAGCATGAAATGGTGGTCGTCCACACAAGCCACGTCCATAGCTTAACAACCACAACCACTGTTGATTTTGTTGCTGGAACTTCCTTGCTGCTTTTTGTCCACTCATCGCAACGCACTTGTTTCATTTGCGCTCGCATTGTATATATCATGTCACGCGAGATGATTAACTATTTAGCAAGCTGCACTAACTTACCACTAACTTGACTCACTAACTAACTACTATACTTCACGGTGAAATATGTCGTCAAATAAGATCTGCAGTACTTACAGAAATATCACACTATTAAACAGGCTTTAATTTCAAAACTGTTTAGTGAGCTCCACTAAATTGACTAGTGACTAACTAACAAACTAACTAAAGATGATTACACGATTGACGGTATAATGAGTCTTCAATGAAATCTGCAATACTTACAGAAATATCAGTCAAAATGATATAAAAACTAGTATAATTTCAAAACTGTTTAGTGAGCTCCACTAAATTGACTAGTGACTAACTAACAAACTAACTGAAGATGATTTCATGACCAACAACAACACTTTACAGTGAAATGTGTCGTCAAATGAGATCTACATACAATATAAATCGATTATAATTTCAAAAACTGTTTAGCAAGCTGTACTAACTTAACTACTGACTAACTAATTAAGTAACTGGCGATGATTTCACGATTAACTGTCGCACTTTACTATGATATGTATCTTCAAATTAAATCTGAAATACTTGCAGAAATATCTCACTAATAAATCGACTATAATTTCAAACATTTTAACAAGCTGCACTGACCAACGAACATTTATTTATTTATGCTACTCTGTACAGCAGAAACTTAATCCGAATTAAAGTACAGGATCCAGACTCACCGAGCCGTTTTATGATAGTTCATATATTTTTAGCTAGAGCGTGATTCGAAGTCGGGAATTTCGAATTCAAATTCCGTAACGCTACGTAAACCACTGTACTGCCGAACATTAACTAACCGGGGATAATTTGACTGACTGATTGACTAACTAAAACGATTAAATTTTATTGGACAGTAGTATAACATTACAGTAATTTTAGAATATTGTTTAGACAACCTCTGATTGCTGAATTCGAAGCACCAGATGAGACGGATCTTCCAGCTGAGTACAACTTGAAGAAAGATGATGATACGGACCTGGAAAGCTTTGAACAAGAAGAAAGAAGAATGGAACAGGTAAAATTACATTATTTTTTAAGTAATAACTAAGTTTATTATAATTTTAATTGCAATTATTTGATGCAAGCCTTTGGATCTGGATGGAGATTTGGTAAGACCATTCTTTGTTTTGGAACAATTTAGGATTTTTAGATCTCACTATTTAATCCTTTTGCGCACTCTAAATGAACACTAATCTAATGCTGGATTGCAAGAAAAAAACAAAGAACTCTTTAGTAAAAGAATTGTTTATCTAGCAACAGTATCAATAGCGATTTTCTAAAACTTATTGAACCGTTAGTTGCCAATGAACCGATAAAACTTCGATGCAACCCAGTATTAGACTAAGAAATACATTTAAATGGTTTAATTATTATTGTCTAAGTAAGAATGGATTAGGTGGCACAGTGGTATTGTATCGACCTGTGGATCCTGAGAACCCTGGTTCGATTCCCACTGCCGACAAACATTTTCACCACATTAATACTACTCCTGTCGCTTCCCCTCCACTAACATCTTTAGGGGCTGTGATTTGACGGCTGGTAACCGCAATTCACGCGCAAAAATATATCACTTACCAAGATCTGCTTCAGCAGAGTGCCACACCCAATAATGGGAAGAAGGCGTGATGATATATTTAATATATTTCTTTTAATTTAAGTACCGCCAGGATTTCAACCTGGGACCTTATGAACTCCGTTCCTTCCGCGCTAAACATCTATGCCATAGTTGCCCTAAATTCAAATGGAATTGTAGTAAATTTTTAAGACTGTAGATGGTGTATTTTCGTTGTATTAAACTAATTAACGAAGCCAGTAATAACGCAGCGACTATAAATAAATAAATAATTAATTAAATTATAATAGTTCCATTATGTACTAGCAGCTCGTTGTATAACCCCTGTACCGAAGCATAAAATTTAATAAATTATTTTCTAAATGGTAACAAATGCTGTTGTTATTTCTAGGAGGCAGCAGAAGAAGCTGATCGTCTAGCCAAAGATTGCGATCATAAACTAGCAGCAGGAAGTCAGTCAGAATGGAGCGAAGACGATGAAGATGGTGGTGCTTCAGAACCTCTGCTAGCAGATAGAGAATCTACGGGATATACCACAGATGATCCAGCGCTGGAGAATGTGTCCATGCTCAATGAAACTGGACTCACTGATGCTGAAGGTAGGATTTTAATTCTTTTTGTCTTACTCTAATTAGATTCATAATTAATTATGGCATTGTAAGTAAGTACAATGATTTTAGAAGTGTTAAAAAGTTTAAAATGTTGCTTTTTAAAATATAATTGATATTATAGGAGACTTAATAATAATTCGTAGGGAGTCAAATTACTTTCATGGCCGGCTTTTTCTACAATCTATAGGTGTAATTTGTCTTTCTTTGTTGGTACAGTTCTGGATTGCTTTAGAAGCTCTTAAGGGTTTTTATTTCTAGGTGGTACTGCCAATGACCTTAAATAACTTTATTTCCCTAGGGAGTACTTGTTATTTTTATTTCCCTCGGTAAATAATGATGCACATTAAGTAATGATTTTGATAAGAATAAAGTTAACATTATTTACCGGTTGTATATAAATAGTTATTTGTTTAATTACGATTACAAATACAAGTTTTCGGTTCGCGTCATCTGGCAATATTACGAGACTCAAAATAGTATTTTTAGTTTGATTGAAACATTTTTTTACCCACTTATTTAGAAATTTCGCAGATTTATTCAAATTAAAAAGAAATAAATTGATAAATTATTTTTATCACCTTATAGGGTGGCTAGCTCAGTGGTATGAAGTCGGCCTGTGGATCCTGAGAACCCTGGTTCAATCCTCACAGGCAACAAACAATTTTCATAATTTCAAAAATACCCCTGTGGCTCCTCCACCACTAACTTCTTTGGAGGCCGTGATTTGACGACTGGTAACTGCACTTCACGCGCAAAATATATCACTTACCGAGATCTGCTTCGGCATAGTGCCACACGCAGTAATGGGTAGAAGGCGTGATGATATATTTATTTTATTTTTAATTCTCCTTCCTTCATTTCCTCTTCACTATAGTTACTATTATTTCCAGGAGCTCTCAGCGACGTGAACTCCGTCTACAACGAGCACGGCCACGACGGTGACATGGACGACAACACCAGCATGTCATCCCGAGCCAGTTCTCGAATCTTCGACTCCGATGCTATGATGTCTCTCGACTCCTTGAGCGCACTCTACGATTCCGAATACGACAACTGCTATCGAACCGATGACGATATAAACGCGGTGCCCGATCTTGACAGACTGAATTATTTCTCCGTTCCCACGGACGATATTAACTTGGCGAATATTAGGTCAATGAGTGAGAGTATTACGAGAAATTTTGGGCAACCGAAGAGTGAAACTGATGCAGATAGTGATGTTTAGTAGATGATGAATAATTTGTGCCTCTTATTCTTTCAATTTAACCTCATGTGAGCCTTCACGTTTATTGTTGTCAGATTATTATGATAATAATTCGTGGCAATCTTCTACAACACAACTGCTGCATAATACAAAAGAATTCGAATTAATTTTGACTCAAACGGACTAACATAATTCAGGATGAAGTAAAATAAAAATTAGGATATAATATAATGGTTTGAAATTGAAAACAAATCATGTAGATTCTTTTAAATAAAACGGATTGAAATTCGAGGAGATTGGATTAAAATTCTATTGAATGCAATTGACCCAAACGGACTAACATAATTCGGGATGAAGTAAAATACAAATTAGGAATTAAATATGATTCGAAATTGAAAACAAATCCAGTAGATTCTTTTAATTAAAACGGATTGAAATTCAAGGAGATTGGATTAAAATTCGGTTGAATGCACTACATAAGAAGAATACAGGTATGAAAACTCAATTTTTCAATACGGGTATTGGTTTTTGGAATTTATAGTTCATGTAAAATCATTGTAAATTCGTAAAATGTCATTTTATATCATACCGGGTGGTGCATGGTAAAGGTGAACATAAGATATTAATTATGTGCAATTTTCTGCTCTCCTATTCATTTTAGGATAAAAACTGTGGAGTACAAAAATGTTCAAAAGTAAATGATGCATATAAAACTGTTTTTATATTTTTTATTACGTGTTTTGTTTAGCTGCAGCTTTAAAAATGAATTACAAAAATTCTGTTAAATTGTAGCATAGTTATACCTTTTGTTTTTCATTAATTATTTATAGACATCAATAGCTGTATTCCATTTGACACTTGGTTCACTTAAATCAGTTCAGATAAATTCGACACATGACTAAAGGAACGAAATTAAGCAAACTGATGCGTTTATTGGGGTGAATTATTTCAAAGTAAATTAAAATCTAGTACTAGAAATAAAGTCTGCGAAGTAATCCAGCGAAATAAATAAGTGATCTGGTTCAGTAAATGTAAGTTAGATCTAATACAAATGGCAAATGGAATACGCCTATAGTTTGAAATTTATAAACGTATTTATTTCGTATTTAATAATAAATCAATTCAAGTATATCAACAAATCCAAAAAAAATGTTCAAACTTTGTAATTGAAAATAAATCTTGTTCTCTTCTGTAACTATTGTTTACATAATAATTTTTATTATAAAGACACGTTCTTCATTTTAATAAACATTCATTATCCAGCTTACAAAAAAGATTTGGCAGAAAAAAAATATTCTGCAAACATTTGCTACAATTTAACAGAAATTTAGAAATATATTTTTTAAGTTGCGGCTAAACCAGACACGTAATAAAAAACAGTTTTGTATGCATCTTTCAATTCTGAACATCATTGCACTCTACAGTTTTTACCGTAAAATGAAATGGAGAGCAGGAAATTGCACAAAACTAATTTCCCATGTTAATTTCCTTTGTTCACCATTACCAAGCACCAACCGCTATAAAATTCATTTATTGTGATTGTCAAATTATCTAAATGTTTGTTGGCGGATGTATGACTTCTAAATTCGGAAATTTAGAATGAAATGTAGTCAGTTGTGTTGTCGATTTTTAGATTGCATAATGTTAAATATTGTGAGTGTCACTTTTTATTAAAGTAACCATTAATTTATGTTGTATTCATTTTAAAAATGATTGTCTAATAATTTCTTAAGAAACTTTAATGTTGTATAGTTACTCTTTACTCACGTTTACTAGGACTGAAATTTGATTGTGATCTACAAAACTAAATAAGTTACTTCAGTGGTAGATTTGTATAAACATATCTAATGGTGTTGTAATATCATTACGTATTATTTGTCAATATTTACATACCAAAGACTTACTCGATTTTACTCATCACTTGAATCTTTCATTTTATAACTGTGCTACTCAGCAGTTAACTAAGATTCATATTAGCGTTTTGAGTTTTCATCCAAGGATGGTTAACTTTATTTTACAGCGGAGAAATTAGTTAGATGTCCTTTGAAGATGATTCAAAATGCAAGTTAAGTAGTTTATGTTTTACGTTGATATATTTACTTATTTAATTTCTTCTTAAAACAAAACTTAATAAAACTGTTTTAAGATAAATTAAACAAACAGTATAAATAGTTATGCATCACATTTTTAACCCTTTTACTGCTAGCAAATAAATACTAGAAGATGCATTAGTTATCAAATTTTTCTAATTGTATATAGTACAAAATTTATTTTGATAATCCTGCATCTTCTAATGCACTAAAAGAGTTAATATAAGCATTTGAAATTTTATTTATTACTACTTTTAGATATTATCTTGTGTTATAAAGTAAAATTTTGTTGAGATCTATAAAAGTATAATTAATAGACAACTGCAACTTCATTCTTTGTAGTGTTACCTAAAATTCATTACTGTATGTTCTGTGAATGTTTTAGAGTACAAATACTTTTCTTCTGTCTCAAGACTGGAAATTTTACGTCATAATCGAACTTAAATACGATTCAGATTTGATAAAAATTACATCACATACTTGTTAGTTTATAAAAAAGTGTAGAAAAAATTATTAAATTACATTAATGTTCGATTTTGAAGTCATACTTTCCTAGTCTATTTTCTGGGGTATAATTTATAAAATTTATGTCAATAACAGTAGAAAACTAGATATCATTGACAGCTAATATGAATGACTAATTGTATTTTTCTGTTTTCAAACATTTCTAAACTATTTCAGAGAAAAATTAGGTAGAAATGTTTGATAGCAAAAAATAAAGTTTGGCTTTCATATTAGCAATCATTATTGCTTCCAAATTTTGCCAGATTTAAATGTTCTCCCGTAGATTTGCAATTTAATTGTAATTTTAATTTCTATTGATTTCTACTGTATAAAATAAAATTCACGATTTCTAAAGTCAGTTGTTATGTATAATTTTTGTTATTTTGTATTTCGTGATTTTTAAAGAATATTTATGTATATTTGATCCGATGTACTATGTATTTCAAGTTATCATTTAATTGTATTAATTTTTTATATAAAATATATAAATGTAAAAATAATACTTACTAATATTTTCAGGAAAATGGTTAATAGATAGTCATATTCAAGGTGAATTTAAGGAGAATATCAAGAAGGGGTAGGTGGCTCAGTAATATCGACTCGGCATGTAAATTAGAGAACCCGGGTTCGATTAAAACTACCCATATGGCTCTCCCTCCACTGACATCCTTGAGGGTCGTGATTGGACGGCTGGTAATCGCATTTCACACGCAAAATACATAACTTACCAAGATCTGCAACGGCAGAGTGCCACATCCAGTAATAGGTAGAAGGCGTGATGATGTATTTATTTTATTTGTATATTTATCACAGAAGATAATCAAAAGATTAAAAGGTAAATATTTTTATTAATTCCTTTATACAAAATTGATAAAACATGATAAAATTTACAATATAAAAATGAGGATTAAAGTACAGGGAGCTAAATCAACCTCTGAATAATGGAATACAGTGTTGAATGAATTATTTCCGCCCCTGTATAATAAGCATAATATCAATAATACAATTATAAAATACATGATAGAATATAAAAAAAAAATCGTTGTTTTAAATTAACTTTAAGATGATTATTGATAAATATAAATGGCAGTATAGTCTTTAAGTTTAAAATATAGTTGCACGAAATTAATTGTACGATATTAAGGCAAGAAAAAAGGAAGTTCGTGCAACATTAAATATTCCAAAAAATTTGTGTGCTTATAAGCTTGTTTCTCGAAATTTGCACGCAGCTAAATTTCCTTTTTACTATTTTAATGAAACCTACACCTTATTATATTATGGTCCATTTAGGAATTATTCATTGCCATACTTCCCTAATTAACTAATTAATTATAAAATTATAACAATTGAAAAACGTATACATAAATGGAATAGAACTATTATTACATATCTCCATTAAATTATTAAATATTGCATGTCTTTTTACCTTAATTCCGAAACAAAATACAGAGTGATTTATAAGTAGCTTCTCATTTTATGAATGGATTTTTATTTACGTGCGTACAAGGGTTGTCAAACGTTTTTAAATTATTTTAGAGAAATGTTTCAAATTATTTATGTATTAAGGACATAATCAAAAGATTATAGCACTGAGGTAATGTTTAAATTTCCCGAGTGGTATAATCTTGATTATGCCCGTGGTACATACAACATTTTATTTTATTTTGGTCCTCGAAATTAAAGGATTTAGTCAGTAGCTGTTCGTTATTATTCTGCTGGCGTTATTAATTTTAGTTATGCTGTGATTTCTGTGCATGTACGTAGATTGTTGGTGTTGATATATTGTTTGTTTACGAACAATATTTTTTTTTAATATATTCCAAATAAAAATGGAAGGTATCATAACTATTCCAAAGAAATATTAGATGAATTTGAGTCGGCACAGGGAAAATTAGTACCACAGAAGTAAAAAGACTTTTTCGAAAAACGAGACGAATTTATTGTGTTGTGTGATATTTTATCCATGTACCATGATTTTAATTTGTTTGAATAGCTGTTTCTTGGCAACTCTGTATGCCCTCGGGCTATAGTAGTTCAATTACGCCCGTTTTTGAGGACTAATAAACAAGTTTATGATGCCAAAACAAAATAAACAGTTTTATTTAAAGCATTTTTCTGAGAAATAGTTCAAGAATGTTTGACATCCGAAAATTACAGTTAATCGTCATTTTATATTAATTAGTTAATACTTTAATATTATCACAAAGCTTCAATTAAATCACCCTGTATTTCAAGCTAAATTAGTATAAAATATAATACGGATAAAAATGATTACAAATCAGTCAAATAATTTTACTCGGGGACAACTGGTCTATCACCAACACCCCCGGCTAATTCGAACACTTGCACCGCTACTTCGGCTGCAAGTTTATCACAGTCTTCCTGAGTTGACGCTTCTGCATAAACCCTAACAATATCTTCAGTTCCTGAAGGACGAACAAAAGATCTACCTTTAGGATACTTAGCAACAAGAGCATCTATAGCTAGTTGTAGTCCTTCAGGAGATGAACAAGTCCGTTCTGCGTTTGTTGTTTCTATTACGGTTCGATCCTAGAAGAATATGGATGAGTTAAAAATGTAAATGGATGAATATGAACTTGTATGAAAGGAATTATGAATGTGGATGAAGTTATTGATACATACCTGAACCGTAACTTTGAGTTGACGATTGGGTAAATCAGAATAACATGCTTCCCAATCTTTACAATCCCAACCTTTTGCATGTAAAATAGTTTCGACTAGCAACATATCTGAAATTGCGTCTCCTACTGTTTCGTTTATAACATCGATTAGAGTTAGGAAAATTCCTGCTGATTTTCTTTCATTTTCATCCGCACTAACAACAAATTAATTAGATTAGTAATTAGAATAGCTATTTCGTGGAACTACACGTGCCGTTGTCATACCATCGACAACGACCAACTGAGATCCTAATAAAGACAGTATTTGTTTGGGAAATTTGGATTTAACCCTGAACTGATCTAGAACTAACTCAGGCGCATTGCATTTGACATTTGGATCAGATCGAACTTACATTTAATGAACCAGATATCTTATTTATTTCGCTGGATTACTTCGCTGACTTTATTTCCAGTATTGGAATTACTGATTCTAATTTACTTTGAAGTAATTTATCTCAATAAGTGTGCATCAGTTTACTTAGTTCAGTTATTTAGTTATGTTGTCTAATTTATCTGAACTGATATAAATAAACAAAATCACGCCTTCTACCCATTACTGGGTGTGGCACTCTGCCGAAGCAGATCTCGGCAAGTGATATATTTTGCGCGTGAAGTGCGGTTACCAGTCGTCAAATCACGGCCCCCAAAGATGTTAGTGGTGGAGGAGCCACAGGGGTAGCTTTTGAAATTATGAAAATTGTTTGTCGCCTGTGGAAATCGAATCTAGGGTACCAGGGTTCTCAGGATCCACAGGCCGACTTCATACCACTGAACTAGCCACCCCATTAAACTGATATAAGTGAACCAAATGGCAAATGAAATACTCTCGTGTTACTTCCGAATAAATGATGCATCTAGTGTGAGCTGTAAAAATTAGCGATAAATTTTATAAACTGAATCTACGTTCTAAGTGACATCTGCTTAACTACAAAATGCGATGCCACCAATTCAAAACGGATAACAAGGAACACAAGTTGATTAGAAAACGGGTTCAATTTGCCAACCCTCCAAAATAACTGGGACAGTAGGATCAATTCAGGAACTGTTCAGGGTTACTTTTAAAAATGCCAAATAAATTCAGCCAATATAATTTTAACAAGTACCTTTCGTCTCTGGATTTCTCCTTAATTTTCATTCTAGCCTGTTTACTAAAAATAACAGTCCCATGTCCATTTGCTTCAAAATAAATTCCAACATCATAACTCAGTGCTTTATGATGTAAATGTTTGACTCCTGTAGGAACACAATCTACCTGAACTTTCTAAAATTAAAAATAATCAAATTCTTTCGACAAAATTAATTTACTTTACGCACCAAAATATTAGAAATATAATCAGTTGAAGCCCCATTTGCGTAAGCCGTTTGTACTAAACCTAACTTGAGGTTGATTTTGGTTTCTTCCAAAAGTTCTTTTAGGTAGCCAGCTACCAAAATAGCGATTCTATCACCATCCAGAAGATGAAATTTGGCATTTGAGTCAGTGTAATAATAAACAATTCGGTCAGCGTCGCCATCGACAGAAACGCAACGAGCATTTGGTTCAATCGGGATTCCTTCTGGTACTTTTTGTTGAACTTTTACAAAATCGGCTCCGCACTAAAGAGAATTGATAGTAGAAAGAAAATAGAATTTAAGAAAGGAGAGTTAACTATGTCTCAGTCAAAGGTGGCAGCTACGTCTGAGGAATAAATGGATGGATGTAAACGAAAGATTGCGATTGATGATGGTGAAATAAATGGGGTTGCATGAAAATAATTATGAAAGTAGATAAAGTGAAGTAACTAACATCCATTTACACGAATACAATTTTCAGAATGACAATTTCAACGAATAATTTTAAAGATAGTTTCCCGAATAAGAATTTTGACGTGTTATGAGAATGGCAAAATTATTGAATATCTTCACACTTCGCACATCTAATTATTCTTTTAATTTCTAGATTATTTTTATAATGCTTATTGTGTTATTTAAAAAGAGTTAATAATTTTGTAACATTTTTGAGTTAAAAAATATTAATTCATTATATTGGAAATTGTTTTTCCAGAATATATAATATGATAAAAAATGGTAATGCGAGAAAATAGTTATTCCGGAAATAGACCATAAGGAAAAATGCATTTATAAAATTTGTAAAAATATAAATATATCATCATGCCTTCTACCCATTATTCGGTGTAGCACTCTGCCAAAGCAGATCTCGGTAAGTGATATATTTTGCGCTTGAAATGCAGTTACCAGCCGTCAAATCCCGGTCCTTAAAGATAGTGGTGGAGGAGCCACAGGGAGTTTTAAAATAGTGAAAATTGTTTGTCGCCTGTGGGAATCGAACTAGGGTTCTCAGGATCCACAGGCCGACTTGATGCCACTGAGCTAGCTACCCCCATAGAAAAGAGAGGTACCCCATAAAATTTGTGTATAGAAAAATAATATTCGGTAAATTAGTACGCTATAAAATTGTCATTTTAATCAAGAAAATGTATGGTAATGCATTCGGGAAATTATTTTAATGCAAAATAATCAATCGGGAAAGAAACTAGCATACGGGAAAATTGTTATTAGGGGAAAACGAAAATTCTGGAAATAGGCATTCAAGAAATAATTATGTTGGAAAATTGTAATTAACCTAAACGGTTATTCCGGGAAAAGTCTGCAGAAGTTTGACTGAGACAGCTGACTGTATTTCATCGTACCATATAATTTAATTTTCCGGTACCAATAGCAGCATCATTAAACAATTGAATTTCAATGCAATCTCCTAATCTTTCTTTAAAATTTTTAATCTTTTTAGCTCCAACCCCATTGGCCCCATCATACAAAACTTTAGGAACATAATTTCCTTTGGTATAGACAGTACCCCGTAATTTTTTAAAAGCTGTAATTAACTTAATATAGTACCCATCCTCATTAGGATCCCCATATTTGCCATTAGTATTTCTACAAGTAACAAAATAATGTAACATTGGGGTAGTAACAATCCCAAAATCCATCGGTCGACCTCCAAGAGCTAAGACACCATCAATAGCGCATTTTGCCAAACTTGGACTGCTGGGTCGAGTATCTTTTCCGATGAAAATATACTGCTTTTCGTTCATGTCTATGTCGTATTCTTTAACGATTTCCTCGACTGTATTTGCTAGTGTATCGTCAGATACATTAACAAGCCGAGTTGCTAACTTTTCCCAACTTTGTTCTAGCATTTCTCCGTGTGGATCAACGAGTTTCACGCCATTATCTGGCTCTGGATTGTGGGAAGCTGTTATCATCAAGCCAATTGTAGCTGAAAGGTCAGTTTGACATTTCATTAAATCAATATACTACAGTTGATGCAGAATGTGGTGAAACATATTAGTTTTATAAAAATAACAGTTCAATAAAACAATTGGTAATAGTTTCACAAAAAAAACAATTGAACAAAAACAATTAACAATAGCTTCACAAAATTGTTGCTGATGGTTGTAAATGAATGTTTTCTTGTAACAGTTGAATATTAATTTCACAAATATAACAGCTGAATAAAAACAATTAGTAAAAGTTTCACAAAAATAACAAATGAACAAAAACAATTAGCAATAGCTTCACAAAATAGTTGTTGTTGGTTGTAAATGAATTATTTATCGTAACAGTTGAATATTAGTTTCACAAAGATAACAGTTGAATAAAAACAATTAGTAAAAGTTTCACAAAAATAACAAATGAACAAAAACAGTTGGGAATAGTTTCACAAAGTTGTTGCTAGTTGTAAATGAATAATTTCTCGTAACAGTTGAATATTAGTTTCACAAGAATAACAATTGAGTAAAAACAATTGGTAAAAGTTTCACAAAAATAACAAATGAACAAAAACAATTGGGAATAGTTTCACAAAATTATTGCTGGTGGTTGTAAATGAATGATTTCTCGTAACAATTGAATATTAGTTTCACAAGAATAACAGTTGAATAAAAACAATTGGGAATAGTTTCACAAAATTATTGTTGATGGTTTTAAATAACTGATTTTTTTGTAATATTACTTACCTTTCTTGTATTTAGCTCTTAGGACAGATAACAGCCCCATACGATACATAACGTAGCCCAAATTGGTAGCTCTAAAAGTAAAGGTTAATTAGAATCTCAATTAAATTTATGATAATCGTACTTACTTCGTACGAAAACCTGCTGTACCATATTGTATATCACTTTGCACAGTTTTTGGATGCATTTCTCTTGCAAAAGCGTAAACCGTACGAAAGTTTGATGCCATGCTGACGTTTTTAACCATAACTGTCTAAAAATTCTCCACTGAACTTTCAAATGTCAAACTCAAGGAGAAGGCAGGGCCGGTTCTAGGCGCAATGCCAGCAAGCGATTTCGCTGCACATTTTCCAGGATGGCATTATATCAATTTAGATGTAAAAAATTGTAAACTTAAATAAATTTATTAGTATTTACGATTATTTTAATGTTTCTTGGTAACGTCGTACCTGTTGTCAGTAATTAATAAAAATCATTTTTTGTTATACCTGCTTGGTTTGCCTACGAAGACGACGTCGACAAATAAACACTCTGAAAGACACAAAAAGAAAAATAAACAGCTGGTGTTCATACCAACGTCACCAAAGCTGTTATAATCGTGGATATAGTAACCGGAGCTTGTATCATCATCTTAGAGCACCTGGTGCTCTAACTAGGATCACCGAAGCTGATATCATTGTAGATATCATCATCAAAGCTTGTATCATCATCTTAGAGTACCTGGTGCTCTAACTAGCGTCTCCGAAGCTGATATCATTGTGGATATCATCACCAAAGCTTGTATCTTCATCTTATAACATCTGATGTCCTAAACAGCATCGTCGGAGCTGTTATAATCGTGGACATCGTCACCGAAGTTAACTTCTTTTGTAACAGCATCAGCAAGTCTGCTGCTCTCAATATCAGTGTAAAAAAAATATTATTTTTTAATTATTTAAAGGGAAGGTCTGTTAAAACAATATGTTGTTTAAATTGATAATTTTATTTTTTATTTGTATTATAAAATAATCCATTCATTTAAAAATTATAAAGAAAATAAATATAAATAAATATATCATCACGCCTTTGACCCATTACTGGGTGTGGCAATCTGCCGAAGCAGATCTCGGTAAGTGATATATTTGCGCGTAAAGTGCGGTTACCAGTCGTCAAATCACGGTCTCCAAAGATATTAGTGGTGGAGGATTCACAGGGGTAGTTTTTGAAATGATGAAAATTGTTTGTCGTCTGTAGGACTCGAACCAGGGTTCTCAGGATCCACAGGCCGACTTCATACCACTGAGCTAGCCATCCCATAATATATAATATATTTTTTTAAATATATCATCATCACGCCTTCTACCCATTACTGGGTGTGATACTCTGCCGAAGCAGATCTCGGTAAGTGATATATTTTGCGCGTGAAGTGCGGTTACCAGTCGTCAAATCACGGCCCCCAAAGATATTAGTGGTGGAGGATCCATAGGGGTAGTTTTTGAAATTATGAAAATTGTTTGTCGTCTGTGGGACTCGAACCAGGGTTCTCAGGATCCACAGGCCGACTTCATACCACTGAGCTAGCCACCCCATAATATATAATATATTTTTTAAAATATATCATCATCACGCCTTCTACTCATTACTGGGTGTGACACTCTGCTGAAGCAGATCTCGGTAAGTGATATATTTGCGCGTGAAGTGCGGTTACCAGTCGTCAAATCACGGCCCCCAAAGATATTAGTGGTGGAGGATCCATAGGGGTAGTTTTTGAAATTATGAAAATTGTTTGTCGTCTGTGGGACACGAACCAGGGTTCTCAGGATCCACAGGCCGACTTCATACCACTGAGCTAGCCACCCCATAATATATAATATATTTTTTAAAATATATCATCATCACGCCTTCTACTCATTACTGGGTGTGACACTCTGCTGAAGCAGATCTCGGTAAGTGATATATTTGCGCGTGAAGTGCGGTTACCAGTCGTCAAATCACGGCCCCCAAAGATATTAGTGGTGGAGGATCCATAGGGGTAGTTTTTGAAATTATGAAAATTGTTTGTCGTCTGTGGGACACGAACCAGGGTTCTCAGGATCCACAGGCCGACTTCATACCACTGAGCTAGCCACCCCATAATATATAATATATTTTTTAACTATCATATTTCCAATACGAATTAGCCTTTTTTCTTGTAGTTCTCGACGTATACTCAGAGCTCATCTCCGCGTGGGTTCTGGGACCTAGACCTGGACATGATGACCACCTCACCAGAGTGTAGACGCTCTTGGCGAGTTAAATCGTGGACATCGTCAACAAAGCTTGTGTCATCATCTTGGACTAGCTGGAGATGTAACCAGCAGCGTCCAAGCTTCATCGTGGACAACATCACCGGTACTTATATCATCTTGGATTAGCTGGAGATGTAACCAGCGTCCAAGCTTGTATCATCGTGGACAACATCACCGGTACTTATATCCTCTTGGATTAGCTGGAGATGTAACCAGCGTCACAAGAGTGCAGCAACATCAGCAATGCCGAGGTCGAACATCAAGTCCGCTGTTCACAACATTATTGTAAGAAAAATTATTTTTTAATTATTTGAGTAAAAGTCTGTTAAAACCAATAATAAATATGTGTTGTTATAATTTAAAATAACTATTTTTACAACATATTTCTTATTTGTTTAACATTGACTTTACGAACTGATAATTAAACCGATTAAGGGTGATTAACTATATTTTTTATTATCAAAACATTTTGTAATTATTTCAGAGTAAAATATTTGAAATAAAAGATGGATGCAAATAAAGTATCACTTTTATTTCAAGTATTTTTCTCTACTTTAATATATGATCGGTTCAAAGCAGGAAAATAAAGTTAATCACCCTTATCTGTTATTGAATTTCCTAAATAAAGATAATTAAATAATTTTATCCAAAATAATTGTTGCCAATATTAAAATTAAAGATCTAAAAGTGTTTCTTACAATATTTAAATTTATGTTATTTTGAAACTTGGGACAAACTTGATATTTAATCATTTGAATGAAATTATTTATTTGTATTTAAAAGATAATTTAAATATAAAGAGCAAATAGTTTCAATAGCTGATTCTAATCCTATTTTATGAATACTATGTGTAATTGTTGGGATATAGCGTGAAGATATGTATGTATGTATGTATGTATTGTTTCTAATTTATGTTGTTGTTTGTTTCCAGACGCAGTTGTAGCAGCGATGAAGCCGCCTTTCTGCTGAGCGTCTTTGGAGAGGTTTTCCGCTTAGCGCACGTATGTGGCACGTACGTGTTGGAGAATTCCTGGAAAGTGGTTCAACTTCTTGTCTCTCAAATCATTCGGGAAGTTTGAATCAGGCTTTGTGATTAAAATAAACATTGTATTCACAAAATAAATAAACTGAATACAATCAAATACACTTGTCTTTTATTTTAATTTAGTAACAAATAAATATAAATATTTAATAGGGAGATATTGTAACAAAATATACAACTCGCAATCGACCTGGTGCCTCGGATTCATCTTGTAGCCGCCAACCAAGTCTCTGAAGCAGTCATCACCAGCCGGAGCCATCAAAATGGTGAGTAATTTGATTTTATATTGAAAAATATATATCATAACGCCTTTTACCCTTTACTGAGTGTGGCACTCTGCCGTAGCAGATCTCGGTAAATGATATATAGTAATCCTTGTATATCTATAACTCATCCAGCATCCCTTAAAAAAACATCCTTGTATATTTTAACTCATTCAGCATCCCTTAAAAAATTCCTAGTACATTTATAACTTATCCAGCATCTCTTAAAAAATTCCAAGTACATTTATAACTTATCCTGCATCCCTTAAAAAATTCCTGAATCGTCTTTAGATAGCTCCCTTCTCAAAAAAAATTCCTAGTATATTTATAACTCACCCAGCCTCCCTTAAAAAATTCCTGAATCGTTTTTAGATAAATCTCTTCCCAAAAAAATATTCCTGAATCGTTTTAAGACAGTTCTCTTCCCAAAAAAAAATCCTAGTATATATATAACTCACCCAGCAACCCTTAAAAAATTCCTGAATCGTTTTTAGATAGTTCTCTTGCAAAAAAAAAATTCCTTGTACATTTATAACTTACCCAGCAACCCTTAAAAAATTCCTGAATCGTTCTAATATAGTTCTCTTCCCAAAAAAAAATTCTTTGTATATTTATCTCATCCAGCATCCCTTAAAAAATTCCTGAATAGTTTTCAGATAGTTCTCTTCTCAAAAAAAAATTCCTAGTGTATTTATAACTCACCCAGCATCCCTTAAAAAAAATCCTGAATCGTTTTTAGATAGTTCTCTCCCCAAAAAAAATTCCTTGTATATTTATAACTCATCCAGCATCCCTTAAAAAATTCCTAGTATATTTATAACTCATCCAGCATCCCTTAAAAAATTCCTTTTATATTTATAACTTATCCAGCATCCCTTAAAAAATTCCTAGTATATTTATAACTCATCCAGTATCCCTTAAAAAAATCCTAGTATATTTATAACTTAACATATGATTGTAAATTTTGGTTGAATACTTTGTATATTTATAAGTTCTTTTCAGATTTAGAATTGTCTCTGCAGCTAACCTGGTGCACGGGACTTGTCTTGGAGCCGCTAGCATCTCCTCAGAGTCGTTATCATCTTGGAATCGTCGCCAGTCTAACGGAACAATCAGAACATCCCCAATATTAAAATAAGAACCCCAAATAATATTGTCACCCATCATATATTATATTAAATTGTATTTGTAATAATATTTATTGTAATATAAATATAAGTATGTGTTGTACACAGAAAAATATCAATCATTTTATCTTGAAATATATTGTACTTGTAATATAAATGTTAATGTCTTGTATACAGATTTAAAATGACAATAAATGAATTTAAAATAACTTCTATTATTTTATTTACTATCATCAACCATCAATACATGAATGAAGTGATAGTTAGACGTTAAAAAGTTATCAATGGTTAGACGGGCTGTTAAGAATGTAAAATATGTCTGGTATTCTACAATATAATTGCCGCCAAAAGTATTAGACTTGGTGTACTCCTCAACATTCTGCTCCCCGGATACAAAATTCGTTATTTTGGTCTTGTAAAAGTCACAGTCTAATCCATAGAAATTTCTATGTATTGGTGTGTATATGTGGCGGCGCTTAGACTGTGACTTTTTCAAGACCAAAATAACGAATTTTGTATCCGGGGAGCAGAATATTCAGGAGTCACCTCAATTTTTTACTCACCAATACATAGACACTCACACAGACAGTCACCAATACATTGACATTACACAGGCACACAAATACATTGACAAATTTACACAGACACACTAATTAATTGAGTTGCTACAACTCCCTCACCTTATTATCATTTTGGACCCAAAATTTCTCACAGTCTAAGCGCCGCAACATATACACACCAATAAATAGACAAATTCACACCAATACATAGACAACTCACACCGATACGGCCCCTCCTTAAAATAGCGTACTTTCAGAGTTGTATCCGGGCAGCAGAATGTTGAGGAGTCAACTCTGCCTCATACATTTGGCGGCAATTCAGTGCTGGATTTACAGTATAAAAATACAGTGATATTTTGAACAGCACATCAGGCCATCTTAGATTTCTTTTTGCCGCCTAACTATCATTTCATTTATGAATTATTGATCTGCAGAGAAGGATATTATAAATAAAAGAATGCAAGTTCTTTTAACTTCATTTATTGGCATTTTTAAAGTGTACATTTATATTACAAGTATAATAATATTACAATATAAAATAACTGACAATATTTTTTATATAAAAGATGAATATATTTATAAGTATAATTTAATACAATACATGGCAGATGACAATATTATTTGGGGCTGTTATTTAATTTTTGGGGGTCTTCTACAACTGATGTCGGCTCCGGGAACCTTGTGAGTGATTCAGGAGACGATGCTTGCTGACTCTGGAGACTCTGCAGAAGGTGGTGCCGCTGTTGATGACATCAGTGACTCCAAGATGAGTTACGTGCTCCAGGTCGACTGCAGCTGCGATTCCAAGTCCATGGAGGCTTTATAAACATAAAGACAAAGTATTAGATCAAAATTAGCAATAACTACAACCAAAACAGAATTGTATTAATATATAATTAATTTTTAAGGGATACTGAATGAGTTATAAATATACTAGGATTTTTTTTTGGAAGATAAACAACTGGTAATGATTTAGGAATTTTTTAAGGGATGCTGGATGAATTATTAATATCTTAGGAATTTTTTTTGGTAAGATAACAATATGTAAATGATTCAGGATTTTTTTAAGGGATGCTGGGTTTGTTATTAATATCTTAGGATTTTTTTTAAGATACCTGTATGTAAATACTAATCTAGATGTTTTATAATACAATATTTCAAATAAAAGTTGCTTATTTTCATTTTATCTACATCTTCTGGTTGAAACTTTTTTCTCTACAACCCCTAACTTCAGAGAGATGAACAACCACCCTTAAAATGTAATATCTTTTGTGCTAACTGGAATTTTGGGGTTATTTTTGAGCCCCGCACTAAGTATTAAGTCCTAGAAGCTGCATGCAAAATTTCAACGCGATCGAAGAATATTTAATTTTGACTCGGAAAAAACGATAAGGGGTTAACCTTTACTTTTGAAAAAATGACGATATATTCGATTTCGCTGAAATTTTACATGCAGCTTCTAGGGTTAAATACCAAGTGCGAAATTCATGGACGACCCCCAAATTTTAATTAGTACACGAAATATTTCACTTTAAGGATGCATGTTCGTATCTCCGAAATTAGGGGTTGTGTAGAAATAGTTTTGAAGAAAAGTTGTTTAAAATAATAATATAGTGATATTTCATTTGAAACTTTTTTCGATTCAACCCTTAGTTAAAGATATATTTATTATTTTATATATCACCGCATAAATCGTCTATTCCGTATCGGCAACCGAAGCTACTGTGGCCGGCATTCGTCGGCGTGAATTTGCGGAGTCGAGCAATTAAAATATAATGTTTATTTTAAAATCTAGACGTTATATAATAAAATATTTCAAATAAAAGTTGCTTATTTTCATTTTATCTACATCTTCTGGTTGAAACTTTTTTCTGTACAACCCCTAACTTCGGAGATACAAACAACCACCCTTAAAGTGTAATATCTTTTGTACTAATTAGAAATTGTGTAAAATAATAATATAGTGATATTTGATTTGAAACTTTTTTCTGTATATATTTATATTAAAAATACAATACCTTTTGGGTGACAATGTTATTTGGGCTGTTTTATTTTATTTTTGGGGGTCTTCTAGTTCATGTTTACAGCTGATGACGACTCCGAAGATTCTGCTAAGATGTTGCGAATAGTCTAGGTGACGATGATGACTCTGGGCACCCTGCAGAAGGAAGTAATGATGTTGATGACATCAGATGCACCAGGTGGAGGCTTTATAAACATAAAAACACAGTATTAGATCCAAATTTGCAATTATTACAGACAAAATAATATTATAAAATATAAATAAATAAATATATCATCACGCCTTCTACCCATTACTGGGTGTGGCACTCTGCCGAAGCAGATCTCGGTAAGTGAAATATTTTGCGCGTGAAATGCGGTTACCAGTCGTCAAATCACGGCCCCCAAAGACGTTAGTGGTGGAGGGGCCACAGGGGTAGTTTTTGAAATTATGAAAACTGTTTGTCGTCTGTGGGAATCGAACCAGGGTTTTCAGGATCCACAGGCCGACTTCATACCACTAAGCTAGCCACCCCATAAAATAATAACATTATAAATAATATATTAAATCAATTTACTCACAATCAGCTGCTTTCCTTCAGGGATGTTTCAAGAGAAGATGGTGGCTCTGGTGATGTTGTCCACGATAATAACAGCTCTGGTGACGCTACTAAGAAATCTAACAGCTTCAAAATTATGCTGAGGCTGCAGAAAATAATCTTAAAAATGTTACCACCACTTTAGAGTAGAGAATGTCACACTAATTCTAAAATAAAAATATCATCTCGCATTTCACCTATTACTGAGTGTGGCACTCTGCCGAAGTAGATCGCGGTAAGTGATATATTTATGAGCGTGGAGTGCGGTTATCAGCCGTCATATCACGGCCCCTAAAGATGTTAGTTGAGGGCGAGTAATAGGGGTAATTTTAATGTGGTGAAAATTGTTTGTCGGCTATGAGATATAATAAATAATTGTCTTACCTCAATTTTGGAGTAATTAGCATATATTTTACTTCAATTCTAAAGTAGTAAATAAATATTTTACCCCAATTTTAAAATATTAAATAAATATCTTACCCACATTCTAATGCAATAAATATTTTACCCCAATTTTAAAGGAGTAAATAAATATGTTACCCGAATTCTAAAGTAGTAAATAAATATCTTACCCCAATTTTAAAAGTGTAAAATAAATATCTTACCCAAATTCTAAAGTAGTAAATAAATATTTTATCCCAATTGTAGAATTTTTCCCTAATTCAAGAGTAGAATATAATTAAAAAACTTTCAGAACTAATGTTTAAATAATTAAAACAAATTATGGTTAAAATCGACATTTAGGTTCACTAAAAAAATACAGAACAATTTTCCAATTAAAATTACACTTGTGGCATTAGCTCTATTTCTTTAAGGGCCGTAATTTGACAGCTGGTAATCACACTTCACGCGCTTAAATATATCATTTACCGAGATCTGCTAAGGCAGAGTGCCCCATCCAGTAATGGGTAAAAAGCGTGTTGATATATTTTTTTTATTACAGAATTTTAATGATTTAGTAAATAATTGTCTTACCTTAATTCTAGAGTAGCGAATAAATGTCGAACTTTTTTATTATCATTATTTATATCAAATAAATTTATATAAAACTTTTACATACTTATTACAAATAAGAAATTAATAGCTATATCCATTTTCTCCGTAAGATCCATCATAGTTGCTATTAGGTGGCGGTGGAGCTCTAGGTGGGAACGGTGGTCGGTTAAATGCTGACCCAGGAGGCGGCGGACGCCATCCTGGTGGAGGTCTACCCCCTGGAGGTGGTGGAGGCGGAAACGAACCCTAGAAAAAAAGATAAACACATTTAATACTAGCTCACGTTATTACAGGGTGTAAAATAAACAAGGAATATTGATATTAACTCCTGAAATAATCATTTAATCTATATAATTTTTAAAAAATGTGTCGAAGGTTTATAAATAAAATAAAAAATAAATATATAATCCTGTCTTCTACCCATTACTGGGTGTGGCATTCTGCCGAAGCAGATCTCGGTAAGTGATATATTTTGCGCGTGAAGTGCGGTTACCAGTCGTCAAAACACGGCCCCCAAAGATGTTAGTGGTGGAGGAGCCACAGGGGTAGCTATTGAAATTATGAAAATTGTTTGTCGCCTGTGGGAATCGAACCAGGGTTCTCAGGATCCACAGGCCGATTACATATTTATTATTTTTATTTTATTTATAAACCATCAACACATTTTTTAAAAATTATTTAGATTAAATGATTATTTCAGGAGATAATATAAATATTCCTTACGTATTTTATACCCTGTATTTTTTTCAAATAAAGTATTATTATTTTTTGATATGTTTGTATAGAGAAAAAATACTCTTTCGAATAGAATAAAAAAATTACAGCATGCCATTTAAACAAAGCCGTCCCTTTTACTGTGAAAAAATAACTATCAATAAAAAATATCTAATCTTGCCAAAATATCCGCAATCACAAACCCTAAAATTTTTACAATCTTTCAAATTAAATAATTATTTCAGTAGATCTTAATATTCTTTAATTTCATATTTCCTTACCTGGAAGTGTCCAGGTGGTCCAGGCGGCGGCGGGAACGCTCCCTGTCCTTGCCACATCATCCTAGGAGGCGGTGGAGCCGGCTGGTTCTGTGTAGTTGGTGGCATCGGCGGCAGAGGAGGTCCACCAGTAGGTGGCATTCCTGGAGGTAGCGGTGGCTGCATGTTGAGTGGCGGTAACGGCGGAGGTGGAATACCTGACGGGAAACTGCTCGGAGGTGGAACTGGTGGTGGTGGAGGAGGTTGCATTGCGCTTGGTGTTGGTGGAGGTGGTGGCATCATTCCTGAAAGATAAAAGTTTAAATCAGTAAATGCATCCATTTCTAATAACGTGTGCGAAACCAATCAAAACAACAAGCAGTGTTTGACATTTAATTATTATTTAATTGTCACTTTCAAGATTTAGATATAAAAATAATGAATGATTTCACAGAATTACTTCAAAAAAATTTCTCATCGAATGTTCCTCGAGCATTTATAAATACTCGTACTTATAATTTTAAACCAATTTTCAATTTTGCAAATTACTGTCATGCTATATTTGCAACGTAAGTACCTCGGTGTTTTTGATATTGAATTATACCTCGTTGTTAATATTTTCCATTGTTTATCTTTTTAATATTTTTGTTGCACCATCTGTTTTTAAAATAATAATAATAATAATATATCATCACGCCTTCTACCCATTATTGAGTGTGGCACTCTGCCAAAGCAGATCTCGGTAAGTGATATATTTTGCGCATGAAGTGCGGTTACCAGTCGTCAAATCACGGCCCCCAAAGATGTTAGTGGTGGAGGAGCCACAGGGGTAGCTTTTGAAATTATGAAAATTGATTGTCGCCTGTGGGAATCGAACCAGGGTTCTCAGAATCCACAGGCCGACTTCATACCACTAAGCTAGCCACTCCACAATAATAATTGGATACGATTAATTTAATTTTAAAAGCGATTCCATTTTGACATATTTTTTATGACACACGTCAAACTTTTTTCGGAAATATATCTTTACATTCAAAAGTTACTAGGAATCCATTTCCCAACAAAGAAATGCCTAGCTAAGAATTACTTTGCATGGTAAAAATAAAAATATGTTTAAGGAATCGTTGGTGAAATCGACTATAAGTTACCTATTAATAGCCGTATTCCATTTGCCACTTGGTTCACTTAAATCAGTTCAGATAAATTAGACAACATGAGTAAATTAACTGAATTAAGCAAACTGACGCACTTATTGCGGTGAATTACTTCAAGGTAAATCAAAATAAGTAATTCTAGTACTGGAAATGAAGTCAGCGAAGTAGTCCAGGGAAATAAATAAATGATTTGGTTCAGTAAATGTAAGTTAGATCTGATCCAAATGGTAATGGAATACGCCTAATGACAAAATTTAAACACAGTAACTGGAACTTTATTGCACAGTGCTTTCCATGGTTACATCAGAACTATAATATTTATTTATCATCCACCGGGAACAGTAAGTAAATGTTATAGATGAAGGTCCTGTTTATTTTGACACGTATTTTTCTTTTGCATCTATTTGTACAGCTATTGTAAAAAATAGCTTATTAACCTTGAACTGTGTAAATAATTTTTTTGGTTGCGAATCTTAATCAAAAACTGTCACAGTTCATGATACGTAAGTACTTTCGCGCCACCGGTAACGTAATAGTATATTACATAACAAGTATCGAAAGTGTAAGATAACGTTCGAGTGTACAAAGTTTATTAAATCTCTTACCAAGCATGGAGACAGGCGGTGGCGGCGGCTGCATGGGCATCCCCGGAGGCATCATTCCCATCGGAGGCGCATCAGCGAACAGTTGATGCGGTCTATCAGCTTGTGAAAGTGGATTCTGTGCTGCGAGTAACCGCTCAGCTGCTGAGCCATGTCGCTCACCTTTTGCGTCTTTCTTGAACGCGTACGACACAGAAATGGGGCGATTACATAAATATTGTCCATTCATAGCTTCGATTGAAGCGTCTGATGCATCGAAACTTGCGAAGTTGATGAAGGCGAAGCCTTTGGAGTTGCCTGTTTCTGGATCTCGCATTATCTGCAAACATAAGCATTTTATTAAATATGAACTTTGACACCTCGATTCTCTAAATATTTATTTATGTATCAAGGGTGAAAACAGGCGTTTCCGGCCCGTGGTATGATTATTAGCACGAGGTGCAAAACGCCGAGGATTATTAATATGCTCAGAGTCAGAAACGGTAATTTCATTCGTGGTACATACAATATTTTATGCACAACAAAAGAACATTTAATTTTATATTCAAAAGGTTGTTTATCACAGAGCTGGGAAAAATCACGAACAAAAGGAATTAAATCTCAATTCACAAATCAAACAAATATGTTTTTGTGACAATTCACAATTACACTTCATTTTCAAAGTGAATTAATTCACAAATCAAAGTGATTTGAGATTTATTTATGTAAAATATAAATCACAAACTTTTTTGTAAATTGAGGCTTGGAGCTTAAATCACATTTACAAGTACTAAATATTATCAAGTTAATTAATATTTATTTTTAAAAAAATATTAGATGCCAAAGATATGGGCACAACCGAATGAAAACAGATATAAGTAGATATGTTCAAAGGATTTCTCAAAAAATGTAATTAAATGAATGACATGTGTTGGTATGTTTACATTAAATTTGTACCCGGTTTTAAATTGTATTACATTGTAACAGTTCAGCTTTTAAAACTACTGTAAACTAAGATTCTTAAAAATACGAATTTTCTTAGTAAAAATTTACAAAATGTCTAGTAATTTGAAACAAATGTTTAATGTAATACAATCACGAATTAGTTCAGAGATCACCAACAGTTACAGCCAGAAATATAACATTTAAACGTGTACCAGCATTGCTAATCTCAATAACAAAAATAATATACTGTTCCATAATCAAAAAAATAAAGAAACAGTTAAAAATGAAAAATTATAATTTATAACGCACGTATCGATAATAAATTTTAAGTCCTTTCAATTGAATTAAGCCCTTTTATTTGAATTAAGCCCAGAAAAATGATTTAAGCCTTTCTTCAACTCTAGAACAATTCACAAACCCAAATCAATTTATTTAAAGGTCTTAAATCATAAGCCTGATATGCGAATTTAAAAAAAAGGCCTAATTTACTTGATTTAAATCAATTTATAATTCCTTTTGATTTAAATCATGCCCAACTCTGTATATCCATAGGAAATTACTTTATTATGGCCCTAGTACCAAAAATAAATGTTTAAACCCGCTTTTCATAGCTAAAACACATGAATTTCGACCCGGTTGTGCATAAAAGTTTTTGCTAATTCCGAATATTTGATTAGCTAATCTTATTCTAGTCCGATTTGTAAAAGTTAATCCAAATAACTTTCCGAAAATCAAATGGAACAATGTTAAAGTTTATTTCAACTTTTTCTAAAATATAGTTTAGCTAATTTAACTAATCCAAAATTCAGGATTAGTTAAAACTGTTTTATTTGAGCTGTGGCTAGCTCAATGGTATGAAGTCGGCCTGTGGATCCTGAGAACCCTGGTACCCTAGATTCGATTCCCACAGGCGACAAACAATTTTCATAATTTCAAAAACTACCCCTGTGGCTCCTCCACCACTTACATCTTTGGAGGCCGTGATTTGACGACTGATAACCGCACTTCACGCGCAAAATATATCACTTACCGATATCTGCTTCGGCAGAGTGCCACACCCAGTAATGGGTAGAAGGCGTGATGATATATTTATTTTTTTATTTGTGAATGAAAGAATGTTATTGTGTTTACCTTGGGCGTCTGAAGTATAACCCCAAAGGCAGAAAAAGTATCATAAAGCAACTTTTCATCGACTTCTGGATCCAAATTTCCAATAAATATATTTGCTCCAACATCCAAATTCTTCTGATGAGCTGACGCTTTATTAACTCTGATCGGCTTTCCGTACAACTTAATCATGTTCATTATTTTTATGGCGTAATCTGCATCTTCCTCGCCCATGAATTCTACGAAGCCGTAGCCCTGGTGCATCATTGTGACACGATCTTTGGGCATGTGGACATTTACTGCAAGAAAAATGTCAAATTTTACCGAAATGGTAAATTTAAAATGTTGATTTCTTACCTAAAGGGCCAGCTTGAACGAACAGTTCCCACATTAGGGACTCTGTTACTTTATCGTCTAATCCTCCCACATATATTGTGGCATCTAAACATAAATATTAATAAATTTACAATTTAGTTTACAAATATTAGGGGTTAGAAATAATATTTTACCTCTGTTACGCTCTGCGATTGGACCGTTAGCCATTTTAACAACTATTATTACAAAACAACTTGATTATCACTAATATAATATTAAATTACTGACATAATTCTATTTAATAGAGCATAACAATATTAGTTACAAAACGTTTGGCATGCGACACTACACCACAGCGGAATAATATAGAACTAAACAATAGAGTAGGGCAAAATAATATGCAACTCTGAGAGGAATGTCTACAGTACATTCAATGTCAAAAATGGAATAAAAATTACTGTTTATTTAAATTTATGAAATAAGACGGTGTACAATCTTTTCAATTTATTTATATAGGATGTCAAAAGGATACTAATTTTGATGGATTAACAATAAATATGTGAGCATATTGTATATGCTACAATAGCCAAGAGTTTTTACTCAGACTGTACATTTCAACTAGAGCCACACTATTCGTTGTATCTCTGAGTGGGTAGAGTTAAAGTGCATTCCAGTTACGATTTTACTTTCGTTTGTGAAGCTTTACTTCTTTTCTTACCGTGATCTTGTTGTGGTATTCCTGATTTACTCAAAACTTGTGAATAATTTCAAATTATCGATAAAAATTTAATATTTTCATGCATTTACGTTGCAATAAATGATTAAATTAACCAGGAACATATTTATTGAACATTTATGCGCATATTAATGGGGTAATGGCACAGTGGTTATTGTGTCGGCCTGTGGATCCAAAGAACCCTGGCAAAACATTTTCACCAATTTAAAATTACCCCTATGGCTCCCCCATCACTAACATCTTTGTTGGCCGTGATTTGACGGCTGGTAACCGCACTTCACGCACATAAATATATCACTTACCGAGATCTGCTTTAGCAGAGTGCCACATCCAGTAATGGGTAAAATGCGTGATACTATATATATATTTAAATCTCTGTGGCTCTCCTATTAAAATTTTTGAGGACCGTGATTTGAAGGGTGGTAACCGCACTTTACGCGCATAAATATATCGTTTACCGAGATCTGATTCGGCAGAATGCCACACCCAATAATGGGTAGAAGGCATGATGATCTATATATATTTTTTTTAAATCTCTGTGGCTCTCCTACTAACATTTTTGGGGGCCGTGATTTGAAGGGTGGTAACCGCACTTTACGCGCATAAATATATCGTTTACCGAGATCTGATTCGGCAGAATGCCACACCAAATAATGGGTAGAAGGCGTGATGATCTATATAATTTTTTTTAAATCTCTGTGGCTCTCCTACTAACATTTTTGGGGACCGTGATTTGAAGGGTGGTAACCGCACTTTACGCGCATAAATATATCGTTTACCGAGATCTGATTCGGCAGAATGCTACACCCAATAATGGGTAGAAGGCGTAATGATCAATATATTTTTTAAATCTCTGTGGCTCTCCTTCTACTAACATTTTTGGGTGATGATATATTTATTTTTTTATTTACGCATATAAAAAAATGCTCGAACTTTCGTGAAATTTTTGGGTCGCACATCTAACTACTTATTTTTTAATTCCGGAAAATGAAACATGTTATAAACATTTTGAATGTACTCTTATTGTCCAATAATCAAATATACAACTATGGCGGACACTATTCCAAACTTACAAGCAACATTTTCTCATTTCTGTGCAGCAACTAGAATCAAGATATTGCATTCTTACCCTGTAAACAATAAACTAAACATTATTTTGAAAAAGTATAAACATTTCTTCATTCTTTAAAGTTCTTGCAGTGATTTTAAATTGTACAGAAATGGTCCGTATAGCGTTTAATTTATATACGCGGATTCAAGAAGCTATGGTTATAACGATGGCGAAAATGTCCAGCGAATGACGACACATTAAACTACAGGAATTCATAACAAGACATTTCCTATCAATTGCATCGAAAGAATAGTTTTTATATATTTTTCTCAATTAAAAAACAAACCAATTAAATAATTTCACAATTATTTAAGCAGGGCAATGTTTAAATTGTTGTTAAACTTAAAATAAATACTCCATAACTTGGAGTGATTTTAAAAGCATTTATATTTGTTTTCAATCTACTAAAAGAGTCGTATTATTTTTCTGTTCGATGCAATTCTGTTTCTAACGACACATTTCGATAAATATTTAATGATTTATCTAAATTCAAATGAGATTTCTTTAGGTTACAATATACATATTATTCTTAATGTGTAATGCAAGTTTTCAACATTTTTATACACTTTTTCAGAGTATTTTTTATAATTAACATAAAGACAGGTTCACACATTGTTTTTACATCCTTAAAATGAGAGCAGATTTCAAACATTTTACACATATAGCAATTTGTATCGTAATCATACTGGTTTTATATTTTTTTGATGATGATGGATAAAAAAATAAAATATTACACGAAAAAAATATTTTTCTTGTATAGAAAAGCAATATTTATCTAATAAAATCAACTTTACTACTTAATTCGAGATTAAAATTACTTTGATCGGTATTTAAAGCTTCTTTACACAGCTTTACATTTTATTTTCTTTTTCAAGAACATTATTTTCCCCCTTTAAACTTTTACGGCTCAAAGATCTGTTCAACTTTATTTTTTCGCTGTCAAAATGCAAATAGAAACGTTTACAACCCAATTCTTAAAAGAGTTTTAGCTAATCCTTAATTTTAGATTAGTCTAATTAATTATTACTTGTTTTCAAAAAGTTTAAACAAACTTTAATACATTTCCGGCAAATGAATTGGATTTCCTTTTTACTAAATAGTAGAGAAACGTATAAGAAAGGAAAATATAAGTTTGTATCAAGAAAAAGTGTAAAAAATGTAGGGTTGTGTAAAAAAGTTTCTCTAAAAATCCCATGAAGTGAACACGAAAAAGTCTAAAACTTTTTACAGTAAACCAATGTGATTTAACATCTTGTTTCATAAAGTCCGCTTCTACCAATATAGCGAACCCATTTTATAACGTCATGGTCAGAGTAGTTCAATTTAGGCTCAAAGACTTTTAAATAGCGAACTTTGAACCCTGAGGGTGCGAAAGGAACTTCGAAGTTCATGGAAATTGGAGGCCGAGTCCATTTCTTCTTTGTGTCGGTCTCTAGAAGTTCGATTTCGGCTGATAATTGGGTTTCTTTCATTCCTGCCATTCTTTTTATTCTGAATTATTGGAAAAAATGTTTAGAAAATTAGTTTTGCGATGGTTTGTTCTTGTTGGTGAAATTGAGGGTGAGAAAATTGAAGGGTTGTGGTGTGAAATAGACTGAGCTTTATATGAAAGGAATCATGAATGTGATGTGATAAGATAGGAATGTTTGTCGAAGATTAATTGCAGGAGAAATAAATATTCACCATTTTTAAGACAGTTCTATTTCAAAAAAGCTCCTCGAAATCATTTTTAAAACAATCCTATTCGGAAAAAGTCTACTAAATCATTTTTAAGACTGTTTCGTTAAAAAAAACCTAAATCATTTTGAAGACATTCCTCTTGCCAAAAAGTTTCGCAAATAATTTTTAAAATAGTCCTCTTTCAAAAAGATATCTAAAGCTTTTTTTAGCCAGTCATGTCGTTAAAAAGTTTCGTAAATCATTTCAAAAAAGTCAGAGTCCCAAAAAAGCCCTTAAATAATTTTAAAAGTAATCCTCGTCCGAAAAAGTTATCTAAATTAATCCTTGTCCTAACAATCTCCTAAATCTTTTTAATCGTCCTCTAAATCATTTTTAAAGTTGTCCTCGCCCTAAATCATTTAAAAAAATATCCTTGTCCCAAAAAGTCTCTTAAACCATTATTAAAATAATTCTCTTCCCAAAATATTCCCCAAATCCTTGTAAAAATATTTCTGTTCCCAAAAAGTTCCCCAAATCATTTTTACATACAGAGTGATCAAAAGGAATTGTTACAGTTGGCAATAAAAAAAACTACTTGAAATTGGTAAGCCTGATACATAAATTCATTTAAATTTGAGTACATTTATTCTTACATTTATTTCTATTATTTAAAAAGTCAAAATTCTATAGCTGTCAAACTCCTGACAAACTATTTGTATTTATTAGAAATGTCAAATAGCATTTCCGCCTTTATTTGACGTTGTGCCAACTGTGGAATAAAAAGATCTCTGGAATTGTATTGCCAACTATAACAATTCCTTTTGATCACCCTGTAGTATGTTTAGTGAAAATTAAATGATGAAAAGAAAGATGAAATCTAACAAATAAATGTGTTCTTGCCACCTCAATTTTGTGTAATAAATGATAATATTTGACTTACTTCCAAACGATAGCATTTTCCGAAGCCTTATACTTGGCTTTTCCTTTCAAGCAGATAAGTTGCACTCCTGAAGTATTTAGGGGCGTTGGGATTTTCACCTCGATTTTTTGTCCCAAAAGCGACGGCTTGAAATTAGATTTTAACACGACCTTCACTTCCATTTTTGTGCGTCCGACCTCCCTTACTAAGGGAATGACGCGGAATGGCAATGATATGTCTTTGGTCGTACGGTATCTGAAATTAAATGCCATTTTTAACAACATCCGCAATATTTAATCATATTTTTTTGCTATCAAAAGTTTCTAAATTATTTTAGAGACCAAAAACGTTGAAATTAAATAATTCTTTGCAATTTTATTTGAAGTACTTTTCTATTAAACAATTTATAAATGAATAACAGCAGAAATTAATAATCAATTATTTTTTCTACGACTGAGCAGAATAGAAATATTTCCACCTGTCAGTTGAGTGTAGAAAATTTACGTTTGAAATAAAAAAAACTATAAAGTAAAAGTGTATTAATGGATCCACGAAAACTGTCATCATTTTCAAACGAATTTCAAAATAAAAAACTGTCTAAAATTATTTTAAATTCTTTCTCAAGGGTTTGTACTAAATGGTGGTATAATATTTAAGTGAAAACAGGCATTTCTGGTCACTGATATGATTATTAGCACGAGGAGCGAAGCGTCGAAGACTAATAACAAGCTCAGAATCAAAAACGCAAATTTCACATGTGGTACATACAATATTTTATGCACAACAAAAGAACATTTAATTTTATATTCAAAATATTAAAACAAGTATATTTATATGTCAAATTAAAAAAAAACCAAGTATTCACAATAAACAAAAATTGTCATTTTATTTATGTATCCATAGGAAATTATTTTATTATGACCCTAGGACCAAAAACAAGTGTTTACGCCAGCTTTTCATGGCTAAAACATATAAATTTCAGCCTGGTAAAGCATAATAGTACGTACCAGGAACTGTAAGTGGCAGTTTTTAGATCAAGAACGTAGTTTAAGAAATCGAGGCCAGAAGGGTAGAGATTTCCTAAACATTAAAAAATCACTTACAGTTCGAGGTTAGTAAGCTATTGTTTAGAATACCTGCACAAATAGAAAGAAAAGAAAAATAGATTTCTAAATTAACAGCTGTCAAAATAAACAGGACCTTGATCTATAATATTTACTTACTGTCCACGGTGGATGGTAAGTAAATATTATAGTCCTGATGTAACCATGGAAACCAACTCTGCAATAAAAGTTCCACTTACTGTGTTTAAATTTTGTCATTATTGAGTAACTTACAGTACAAATATTGTAAAAAAAATATTTGTGTGCACCACGAGCAGAAAGTTTCCTTGACGCTCTTGCATGATTGTTGCTCTCGGCTGTGCGAGCGGAAATACTTTCTGCTCTGGGTAAACAAATAACTATTAAACTTGTTTCTTACCTCATGAGTTCAAATTCTCCGTCAGGCGGTATAAAACTAATGGAATGTTCAGTTTCAAATTTGCTCAACTTGACACACTGGTGAAACTGGCAATCGTCTATAACAACGACGGGTTTACCCGAACGTGCCGGGTCAGAATCCGTGTTGCCGGATAATCCGCCTTTGCCTTTAGCTTCCATGACGATTTTGTCGTTGATGCCGAATTTGCATTCAGGCATTCCAGAGAGATAGGATTTCATTACTACTTTCCCTGCTACGTGAGCCGAAAGTACTTGTCCTTGAATTCCAAAAGAAACAAACATTGTAGAGAAAGACGAAAATAAAATAAATACATAAATATATCATCACGCCTTCTACCCATTACTGGGTATGTATGTTTTGCGCGTAAAGTGCAGTTACTAGCCGTCAAATCGTGACCCTAAGGATGTTAGTGGAGGCAGAGCCACAGGAGTAGTTTTTAATGAATGTGGTGAAAATTGTTTGTCGCCTGTGGGAATCTAACCCGGATTCTTAAATCCACAGGACGACTCGATTGCAGTATATATTTGTAATTTTATGTTAATATTATGTCTAAGAAAAGCTATTTTAGTTCGAAATTTATAAGAAAGGCTGAAGGACAATTAAAAACGGATCAATAAACAAAAAATATTATAATAAAATGAAGGACAAATTAAGAATGTACGAATAAATGTGTTGTACAATGAAATTATTTTTTGAGGTTCTTATTTTTGCTTGGAAGGTACAAGAAATGACGAAAAGCGACGAAAAAATTGATTTTATGAGCTATAAATAGATTATTACGTAAAGAAAATCAAGAAAATAATTAAGAAATTAGCTCAGAAAATTATTCGCAATTGTAATACAATATTTAGAATAATTTAAAATGTTTATTCCAAGAAAATATGATAAAATCAGTTACGTAATTTATTGGGAAAACTCAGAATAAATTTGTAAAAATAAATTTTGTTCGGTAAACAAGTCAATAAAGATAAATAAATAAATATATCATCATGCCTTCTACCTATTACTGGGTGTGGCACTCTGCGGAAGCAGATGTCGGTAAGTGATATATTTATGCGCGTGAAGTGCGGTTACCAGTCGTCAAATCACGGCCCCCAAAGATGTTAGTGGTGGAGGAGCCACAGGGGTAGTTTTTGAAATTATGAAAATTGTTTGTCGCCTGTGGAAATCGAACCAGAGTTCTCAGAATCCACAGGTCGACTTCATACCACTGAGCTAGCCACCCCATAAATAAAGATAAAATTAGTAAACTGCGAAATTCATTTTTTGCGTTATTTTAAACATTTCAAGTACTAAGACCTACAATTCATGACTTGAAAATACTCAGATACTGTTAAGCTTCGCTTATGAAGCGAGCGGGGCCGTAAATATAAAAAATTAGAGATAAAATTGAAGTTTCATACCTTGTGGAGACATAAGCAAGTTAACATATTCTAAAACGTCCAAGAAGAGTTCATTTCTGCGATATTTAATTCCTTCTCGTCTCCATCCAATTTGCCCAGTAACTTGAGAAGTAATTTGGGCTTGTTCTTCTTTAGTCGCAGATTTAATTCCTTGCTGAGTTATAAAAGTCTTCAAAACGCCGGTATCTGAGTTTTGTGGATACCCAAAGTCCAAAATTTCTGCAAGAAAACACATTATAGCACAAGAAAATCAAATAAAATTAATCAACTTACCGTCTAAGAGTTCGTAAATGAGTACAAAGTTGTTCTTGATGTTTTCTTCGGAAATCTTTCCGAAATATGATTGCATAACTTCGATGATTTTAAGTAAAAATTCAAAGACCATTGCAGCGTTGACATTTTGTTTCGTTACGGCTGCTAGCCAAATATTTGCTCGCTATAAAATAACAGAATTAATGCTGGAAGAGATAAAAGTATGAAATTGAATACTTTAATGTGGAAAAATGATGTTCGTGCTATGTTTGTGACTGGTGATCGCACTTGTTGTCTGGCGTGGATGACGTTTACCCGGAACGCGTCAACAGCATTTCGGCCGATATCATCGCGATAAACGCGAGATATCAGCACCTCCCCTTTGTGATTATACACAAACAGTCCCCCGATCATGGTCCCAATGCACAGAGAACTGTGCCAATTGATGTATCTTTCAAAAAATTATACGAATTAACCTAACTTACTTGCTACATATTACATAAAACTAAATGTTTGACAGTATGATCTAATAATTACTAAAGGATATAATTAACTCAATTGTTCAGTATTAAAAATAAAACTACTACTATCTTTTGATAAGCTGTGTAACACTTGGAACAGTCATCCTTATGTACAACATGATTAGCTTTTTGTACGACTATATTAACTAGAATTTCCGACAACAATAACCTAGATGATAACCCGAAATTATGCTATACAAATAAAATAATATATAATTGATAAATGTTGATTAATCGTCTTAAAATGGACAAGCAATTGATTACCGGAATTTTTAATAAACTGGTTAATATATACAAAATAATACATGTTTTATAGATTAAATAGGATATAAATAATATTTACCTGCTATTAGCAATATGATTTCATATTTATTTAAAATAAAATTAATGAAAATTATTCATGTAGTTGACACGAAGTGACATACTTCAACACCGTACACCCACTTCCCACATACTACACTAGTAAACTAGATGTCCATTCACAGCTTATCGAAAAACGAAAAAATAAAACCAAAATTCAGACTATTCGACTTTACAGTAAAATGAAGTACTGCTATTTTATTTGAGCAATACATTAAGTAGCTAAATGATTTTTTTGTATACGACAGAATCAATATTTATCATTAATCAATAATTTTGACTTGAGTAGTAATTGTCAAGTGTTGTGAGTTTGACAAATCATGCAAGAATAACATTTTTTTTTAAAAAAGACTTTTCTACATTTAACTTTAAAAATGTCGACTGCAGATTTAGAATCAAATAATAATAAATCTACACCAGAACCGAGAGAAAATGTTGTAAGTAAACAATAATTTCTATTTAACCTCAAACTTTACAACTACGTTTTTTGTCTAGATAAAGACTGCAGTTAAATTTTTACAAAATCCTCATGTATCTAAAAGCCCTTTGGCTAAATCTCAACAATTTTTACGATCTAAAGGTTTAACAGATCAGGAAATTCAAATTGCTTGTGAAAGAAGCGGAGCTTACGGCGTTCACTACTTCAATGAAAAGGTAAAACGATTCATTACTTTATTATTAATATATTAAGTTTAATATTTATTTTAGCCTCCAAGTTTGCCCCCGATGCCAATGCAAATGTACACCCCACCGCCTTTGAGTTTATTCCTGAGAATACGAGACACATTACAATCCGTAGCTCTTTTCGCCGGATTAATTTACGCAGTCTACCAATTTTACAAGGTAACAATAATCTTTAACTCACCCTAAACTATTATCAAATTAATATTTCTTCTAGAGATACATTCGTAGATGGTTGTTTGGAGAAGAAAAGAAAAAAACCATTGAAGACTCAATTTCAGAATTGAATAAATCTGTGACTGAATCAATCAATGAGTTACGAGATAATTTGACTGAGGTTCGAACCCAGGTTGATAGGATAAGAACCATGCATGTTGATGGTACGTCGACACATCTGCAACTGCAGGATTTGAAGACCGAGATTGGATCTGTGAAGGGACTTCTTCTCAGCAGGTTAGAGTTATTATCATCTTTTCTGGATAAAATGTTAGAATTTGCTAATTTATACATATATCACATCAAATGGAGTAGCACGAACCCCAAAAACATTCCCTTATCAGATTCATCAAATAATTAGTTTATGGGGTGGCTAGCTCAGTGGTATAAAGTCCTAATTTCAAAAGCTACCCCTGTGGCTCCTCCACAACTAACATCTTTAAAGGCCGTGATTTTACGACTGGTAACCGCACTTCACGCGCAAAATATATCACTTACCGAGATCTGCTTCGGCAGAGTGCCACACCCAGTAATGGGTTGAAGGCGTGATGATATATTTATTTATTTATTAGTTCTCGTTTCAACCACATTCATCACACAACAAGCCGTCAATCACTCCTATTCGCTTTTCATTAATCATTCTTCGACGTAATCACAATGAACCAAATTATTAACACCTACATTTGAAGTCACCCGATTTTCTTTAAATGGGCGTTTTTGTTAGTGTAATCAAATTTCATTGACTTTCTTATTATAATTTTGCTAAATAAAAGATTGCACTGCATTTCAAACAAGCTCGTTTCATCTTTCGTTCACGCAACAAATCTTTAATAACATTCACCCAATTTATTCCTAGAGATTATAGATCATATGGGGTGGCTAGCTCAGTGGTATGAAGTCGGCCTGTGGATCCTGAGAACCCTGGTTCGATTCCCACAGACGACAAACAATTTTCATAATTTCAAAAACTACCCCTGTGGCTCCTCCACTACTAACATCTTTGGGAGCCGTGATTTGACGACTGGTAACCGCACTTTACGCGTAAAATATATCACTTACCGAGATCTGCTTCGGCAGAGTGCCACACCCAGTAATGGGTAGTAGGCGTGATGATATATTTATTATTTAATTTAATGGGGTAATGGCTCCGTGGTTTCGAGTTGGCCTGTGGATCCTGAGAACCCTGGTTCGATTCCCACGGGCGACAAACAATTTTCATAATTTCAAAAACTGCCCCTGTGGCTCCTCCACCACTAACATCTTTGGGAGCCGTGATTTGACGACTGGTAATCGCACTTCACGCGCAAAATATATCACTTACCGAGATCTGCTTCGGCAGAGTGCCACATCCAGTAATGGGTAGAAGGCGTGATGATATATTTTATTTAAGTATTCACAATAAACAAAAATTGTTATTTTATTTATGTATTCACAGGAAATTATTATATTATGGCCCTAGGGTCAAAGAGAAGTGTTTAAGCCCGCTTTTTATGACTAAAACACATGAATTTCGGACGGTTGTGCATAAATAACTGTATTATTACGCCTTTTACCCATTACTGGATGTGGCACTCTGCCGTAGCAGATCTCGGTAAGTGATATATTTATGCGGTTACCAGCCGTCAAATTACAGCCCCAAAGATGTTAGTAGAGATGGTAATGTGGTGGAAAGTTCTCAAATCCACAGTCCGATTTTTCTAAAATAAGTAACTTCTGTACTGCTTGTTGTTCTTGTAGAAAGCAGTTCCCATCTGTGGGTGGCAGCACGCCACTAGTGCCCCCTTCCATCCCCGCGTGGCAGCTCTCAAGTGTGCCGCCAGGCGATGCGGATATCGCAGCCGCGAAAGCCGAAGAGCTAATGGAAGTTGGTTCCGGATCCGGTGCATCCGAGACTGAGGTCGCTACCAAGAATAGCGACAGCTCTCTAGAGATCATGTAACAACACTTGCGGGTATCATTGAGGTTCTAAATACTATCATAGAGGTGTCATTGCTGAGAAAATATTGTATTTGTATTTTGACAGCGGATAAATCACATCTTCGAGACGATTTTCTGACATCAACAGGCAGATTCATAAAACGGATTAGCGCCAACACCGTTTTTTAATATTATCTATAACTCTGTTTCAAATTAAAACAGATTAAAGAAATAAACTAAATTTGAAGCTAATTAACTCTCTTTTAAACTGAAATTAAAATAAACTTGTTTCATACATTGAAAAGAGAGTTCAAAACTAAATAAAAAATGGTGTTAGCGCTAATCCGCTTTATGAATCTGTCTGCAAATGTTTCCAAATTGTTTTAGGGGACAGTGCTTCGAATTAAAATTCTCTAAAATAATTTAATACGATTTTCTTACTTTCCTTAATCAAATATTTTGATAGTTATTTACGATATAAGTGGGATAAGAGCATCATTAAAATACACGTGTCATCACACAAGTATCGTAATGATGCATTATCACATGTATATCATACAAAATTTTATCTACGACGACAAGTCTGATAATTATTTGACATTTACAAAATTAAAGTAACTATCATTTTGAGTGCGATAAGTAATTTATTAAAGCACTAGTCCGGTAAAATTTTCAAAACCGCACTAGTGCGTTAATAAAGTACTTATCTCCCTCAAAATTAATGCGATAAGTGTCATTTATCGCACGGTCGAAGATAAAATACGTTTAAGAAACATTATCAACCCGATTCTGAAAGGAATTTTGGTTTAGCTATTTTTATTCTAGTCCGATTTGAAAAAGTTGATTCAAATAACTTTCCGAAAACTGGTAGCAAGATTTTATTTAAACTTTTTTGAGTATAAGATGTAGTTTATTTGACTAATCCAAAATTCTAGCTAAAACTCTTGAAAATTGTACTGTAAATAATTCCATTTGCATTCTGACAGCGAAAAAATAAAATTGAACTAATCTCCAACAAGATATTCTGCTATCAAAAGTTTCCAAATTATTTTACAGGAAAATGCTTCGATTTAAAATTCTCTAACATGCAGTTTCATGAAACGGATTAGCGCTAACACCGTTTTTAATATTATCTATAACTCTGTTTCAAATTAAAACAGATTAAAGAAATGAACTAAATTTAATGGTAATTAACTCTCTTTTTACCTCAAGTTAAAATAAACTTGTTTCCTACATTGAAAAGAGAGTTAAAAACGAAATAAAAAATGGTGTTAGCGCTAATCCGCTTTATGAATCTGCCTGTAAAATAATTTAAAAATATTTGATAGCGTCAATTATGACAATCGTATAAAATACGTTTAATACAAATTTAAGAATGAAAATATAAGCTAGACACAATTAATTAATTAATTGGACGTATTTATGAACAGTGAGATCTCTATAAAATAATTAGAACCTCAGCGGGTAAAAAATGATGAAATACTCATTTGTAGATCATGGACAATGCTGGTAAAGTGAAATTATAAATAATATATATAAAATACAGGGATGAAATTCGGAAACAGGAGTAGAGAATGTTTTTTATTAGTTGTTGCATTTTTGTATAAATTAAATCGTCAAATAAATCAACTTATAAATGGGATATATTTTTTTCTGTCAGTATTTTATTTACTTAGTGCAGTATTTTATTCGACAGTCGGTAAGTAAAAAACAACAAAAACCGTGAGTTATAAAATAGAAATTTTGCAATATAAATACTGACAAAATAGTTACGAATATTTTGTTTCATTAGGATTAAAAATACACATTGTCGGGTCAAGTAATAAAGGTTAAATATTACGAAACTAAATAGTATTTTTAGTCAGATTGCAACATATTTTTTACCCACTTATTTACGAATTTCGCAGATTTAGGGCCAGTTTTTCAATCACCGGTTTACTCTCGATTAACGTTAATCATGATTAAATAATAATGGTAACCATATTGTCCATTATTTAAACATGATTAACATTAATCAGTGATTGAAAATCTGGCCCTTATTGAAATTACAATGAATCAAATTGACAAAAGTATTTATGTTACCATGACAACTGTAGTAAAAATGCTATTTTTTGTCCTAGGACCAAAAACCGATGACGTATCCAATAGTAACGTAAACATTCCTGAAAAAGCGTTCTTTTGCTAATGAAAAAGTTGAAATAATAGTGTCATATATACAAGTGGGTAAAAAAAGGTTATTTTACTGACTTTTGTATTAAATACTGACCAAAGAAATAATTTTACTGACAAAATATTGCATTTAATAATACTGACACTTTTAAATTTTATACTGACAATTAAAATATAAGCCCTTATAAATAATCTGTCAGATAAATGATAAATATTGTTCCGTAATTTTTACAAAAATGTGAAACAGCTTTATTATTAAATAATGGCCCGGTTGTATAAATCGATGCTATGTTTTTAGCTAACAGTGATCAAAATGGCTGACACATTTTAAATATTTTCTAATTTGTATATTATAATTAATTAATATCAACATTAAAATGTTTATAGTTACTTAAATAACAATGATAAAACAATATTTGTAACAAATAATTATTAGTTTAATATTGCTATGGAAATTAGAACGTTTTAAAATTTTGGTATTTTTTAGATGCGTGTTTTATTTACATTTTATGCAACCGGGCCATAAAGTATATCTTTATTAGATTGCACGAACTAAGTGAGTATTAGCTTATGATTTTATACGTTCTTGATTATTATACACTTATATATGTATATACGGATATTGTTTTAATTTTATTGGAAAATAAATGAATGATTAGATTTTAAAACAAAAGTTACCATTTCGAACAGATATTTTTCTTTGAATAAATATGTTTAAAAGTCCAAAGAAAGTTTTAAAAATAAAAGGAATTTATTTTATAAGTAAATGTAATGGTTTTTGGTTCATTTTAAACTGGAATGAACTATCTTAGTTTATAAATAGTTTAATTTGATATGTTTAGTGGATTTCTTATGGGTATATATTTTAATAATTTTCAATAATTTGTAAATAAATCGTATATCACAAATATGCTTCGTTTTATTTACATTATTAGCGAATATTTTCGTCCGAACAGTTTTTTCCAGAATGTTATTTTAAGAACAATTTAGTCGGTATAGGAATTGAACCCGGGCTCTTAGTTTCCAACAAAGTGTACTACTAACTAAACTACGAAGACCTCAAATTATCGACGTCGTATTTATTAATTTCTCGGCCCTAATTTAGGGTTTAAACGCTCCTAAATTGTTTTAAATTAAAAATACTTCAAATGAAAGTCGTAAAAAATTTAGTTTTTAAATAGTGTTCTCTAAAATAAATTAATCAGGAAAAAATCAAATTTGATCTATAAATTAGTCCTCAAAATATCCTTTTTTTACCCACTTTCAATATGACACTATTATTTCAACTTTTAGGGTAATGGCACGGTAGTAGCAAGTCGGCATGTGGATCCAAAGAATTCTGGTTCGATCCCCACAGCCGACAAAACATTTTCACCAATTTAAAATTACCCCTGTGGCTCCCCCACCACTAAATCTTTCGGGGCCGTGATTTGATGGTTGGTAACCGCACTTCACGCGCATAAATATATCACTTACCGAGATCTGCTTCGGCAGAGTGCCACATCCAGTAATGGGTAAAAGGCGTGATGATATATTTATTTTATTTCAACTTTTTCAATAGTAAAATCGCTATTTCATAAATGCTTACTTTGTCATGGATAAGTTATTGTTTTAGGACGAAAAATTGCATTTTTACTACAGCTGTCATGGAGATAATAGTTATTTGTTTTATTAGAACTAAAAATACAAGTTTTTTGGTCGTGCAATATTGCCAGACCCGAAATAGTATTTTTAGTCCGATTAAAACATTTTTTTTCTACCCACTTATTTAGAAAATATCGCAGGTTTATTCAAATAACTGTTTCGTAATATTGCCAGACTCCGCTACGCGTCGTCTAGCAACCTTTATTACTCCTCATTTATAGCTGTATTCCATTTGCCATTTAGTTCACTTAAATAGTTCAGATAAATTCGACACATGAATAAATGAACTGAATTAAGCAAACTGATGCATTCATTGGGGTGAATTACTTTAAAGTAAATTAGAATCTATAATTGTACTACTGGAGATAAAGTCTGCGAAGTAATTCAGCGAAATAAATAAGTAATCTGATTCAGTAAATGTAAGTTAGATCTGATCCAAATGGCAAATGGAATACGCCTTATATTAGCTGTATTCCATTTGCCACTTGGTTCATTTAAATCAGTTCAGATAAATTCTACAAATGAATAAATGAATTAAATTAAGCAAACTGATGCATTTATTTGGTTGAATTACTTCAAAGTAAATTAGAATCTGTAATTCTAACACTCCAAATAAAGTCTGCGAAGTAATTCAGCGAAATAAATAAGTGATCTGGTTCAGAAAATGTAAGTTAGATCTGATCCAAATGGCAAATGGAATACGCCTATTATGTTTGTATTTTTCTGAATTATAGGAAATGTATTTTAGTTTTGAAACATTTATTTTCATATATTTCAACAATGTAGCCATTCACTTCTACTCGTGCTTGGACATATTCTCTACTTAGTACAAATAATGATTTTTTCTCAACATACATGACGTCACAACATGGATTTTACAAATTTGTACTTGTTCTTTCTTCTGATGTAAGAAGGTGAGTCTCATATTCATTTTATACATCTTTAGATCAAAATTATCATTTATAAATTCACATATAAACATTTTAGGTAGTTTAATCTAAATAATCTACACAAGAAAATTATAATACAGTTATAGTACGTTTCAGAAATTATGGTCATCTGTCCACACTACAAAAAAAGAAATAATTTAAAATCTACCCTAAAAATAACTACCCCCAACTCAAACACCGATTTAGGCCGACCAATTTTATTTTTCTGCTGCCAAACGTTCCTAAAATTATTTTAAAAGTGGTAAAATATTTATCTTTCGTTAGTTCTTCCTTAATCGGTGTTCAAGCTAGCAAAACTAAACGTCATTCTAAAATATTTTGTAAAGATTTCCACAAAATTTGAATCGTACTTCATTATTCTAACTATATACACGTACTTCTAAACTAATGCAATAATAGTAAAGCATTTTGTCAAATTTTTTACAAATATTTCGCAAACTTAAGGAACATAATCAACAAATTCTAAATCGAAAATGAACAACATAAATGCGCGTCTTTAACGCTTGAAAATTAACAAAATAAAAAGTGATCAAAAATAAGTGTTTATCAACAAAACAAAAAAAAATAATTGATAAAGATTTGCTTTGTCACCTTAAGATTAAATTATCAAACGAATCATTGATTTTATATCCCGTTGTCAATTATTTCTAAATTATTTTAGGAAAAATTCTTCAATGAAGTAGCAAATTATATTTTCAGCCAGATTTTTAAGAGTTTTTGCTACTCCTGAATTTTAGTTCAGTCAAATTGACTCCCTTCGATCATAATCTATTAATGATCGATAAGTTAATGACAGTCCTTATTTTTTATGATTAATCTGCAGAATACCACCATTTCGGCATTTTGTGATCAATACAATTTATTTTGTTATTTCTATTTTGTTCTCGTACAAAACCGCCACTATAAGAACTATTTTGAACCATACTTTTTACGGAACTGTCAGTGAACTATCATTATATTATTTTTTATAATAACAGCTACATATATTAGTAAACAAAATCCTTGAATATAACATAAAAATGTCAGAGTAAATGATTTTAATCGTAGAATATCGAAATTGCGAACGTAAAATAATTATGAAAAATAAAACTTGTCATTAACTTATCGATCATTAACAAATAATGACCCAGTTACAGAATAGAGAGGTCTATTTGGTTTTCGGAAAATGATTCGGATCAACTGTTTTTGATCGGACTAGAATAAGATTAGCTAAATCAAAATTAGGATTAGCTAAAACTTTTTTAAAGAATTACTGTATATTTTTGGATTTTTCTCTAAAATAATTCAAAGACGTTTGACAACATTTATCTATGATTCGAATGATATCTATCATAATTTCTGATATTCTTGAACTATTCCACAATCTGTATTTACATAGATATCAATATACATATATAATGTGTCCCAAAAATAACGATCATTTCAAATATATTTGTAACTTTTTATGACAAAATCGTGTTTGATGACATGATGCGATGAATATTACATTTTAATGTGTTATTATGATCATTATATTGGGAACAGGGTATAGCTAATTATTCTCTAACAAATTTCAGAACATTCATACGTATCAAACTGCTGCACAATATTTCTGATACAGAAATATGTGTCCATAGGTACCTTAATAATATTTGTGTATTGTGTGCTACCTTTGCCTTTTATGGGGTTGGAACTAATTATTGCTGGATTGTTAATTAAGTAGGCAATTAATTTGTGCACTTAGTAAGAAAGGAAATAATTTTGTCCGATTGTTTCGACAGATTTTTCAGGATAACTGCTCTCAAAAGTTTTTTTAACGGAAAAATAAATAAAACTTATGGTTTTTTAGGAAATACAGTTTGGCTCTCGATTATGGCCGGTTTTATAAACTTTACTTTGCAAGTAAATAATATTTATTCATTCAAATGACAGTCGAGCTGGTTGACAGTAATGTTATATACCGGATGTATCGCGAAAAGCGGTCCATAATATGGGCAAACAATTTTTCCGTGCGCATTACTTTCCAAATTATTTTAGACAAAAATGCTTCAAATCAAAGTTGTAGAACTTAAAATTATGCATCTAAAGCAATAAACTAAATTAATTTCGGTGTTTTGTAACAACAGAAATTAAATATGAAAATTTACAAAACTACAAACAAATGTATGACTTAATTCTGTAAAATATTTTGACATATTGAAGTTATATATTGTTTAAAACTAAGGTTTTAGGGCCAAATTCACAGTCGTCACTCACACTCATCTCATCCTCACCTCACTCTCAACTCACACTTAAAATCGAAGTAACTAAGGCAACTAACTCAAATTGTGCAAATTATTGAGTTAGTTGCCTTAGTTACTTCGTCTTTGAGAGTGAGGTGAGGATGAGAGTGAGTGACGACTCTGAATTTGGCCCTAAGGTTCAAATTCATAGTCGTGACTCACCCTCACCTCCTCAACTCTCACTTAAAATCGAAGTAACTAAGGCAACTAACTCAAATTATGCAAATTCTTGAGTTAGTTCCCTTAGTTACTTCGTCTTTGAGAGTAAGGTGAGGATGAGAGTGAGTGACGACTCTGAATTTGGCCCTAAGGGTCAAATTCATAGTCGTGACTCACCCTCATCTCACTCTCAACTCACACTTAAAATCGAAGTAACTAAGGCAACTAACTCAAATTATACAAATTCTTGAGTTAGTTCCCTTAGTTACTTCGTCTTTGAGAGTGAGTGACGACTCTGAATTTGGCCCTAAGGGTCAAATTCATAGTCGTGACTCACCCTCACCTCCTCATTTCACACTTAAAGTCGAAGTAACTAAGGCAACTAACTCAAATTATGCAAATTATTGAGTTAGTTCCCTTAGTTACTTCGTCTTTGAGAGTGAGGTGAGGATGAGATGAGAGTGAGTGACGACTGTGAATTTGGCCCTAAGACAACTAATTCAAGAATTTGCACAATTTGAGTTAGTTGCCTTAGTTACTTCGACTTTAATTGTGAGATGAGAATGAGGTGAGGGTGAGTCACGACTATGAATTTGGCCCTTAGTCTGTAAATTTGACATTATTTTTACAAACTTATTAAAAATCATTCACATCAAGAAAAAATACAAATAATTAAATGGCATTATTTAGCGGAAACTTTGACAGAAAAACTTGATAAATTTGTTTGTTATTTTGTTTTAATTCCGTGGTTAACACTATTAAATAGGATGCGGTCACTCACGTGACACTGTGACGTTTTTGTGACGTAAAAACAGCTGTTCGGGCAAAGATCACTGGGCCACCTACAAAATGAACTATTTTTTTGTGGCGAGATTTGAAACGAACGGTTCTTTTTCTGTTTTTACGTCACAAAAACGTCACAGTGCCCGCATCCTACTGTAATTTTGTAAATTTTCATATTTTATTTCTGCCATTAAGAAATATAAAAAATAAATATAGTTAATTGATTTAGATACAGAAATTTATGGTCTACAACTTTAATTTAAATCATTTTTGACTAAAATAATTCGGGAAGCAATGCGCACAGAAAAACTATTTTGCCTATGACTCATTTTTCTTGATACACTATCTGGTATGCTATAAAATAAATAAAGAATTTGTTAATTTAAATATATTTACTACAGAAGTAAATTTATTCTGTCTTTTATAAAACCGGTCATTATATTGAGTATTAAGTTTGATTCCCGATATGAATATACAACTTTTTACTAGGATTAAAGAGCAAAATTAAAACGTCTGTTTGCCCGAGTAAATAATATCTAACAAGATCTTTCCAAAATCTTATAACTTCAGTTCTTTAACGTAAAAGTACGACAGACTAGAATTCGCAAATATTTACATAATACTTTGGAAATAGCGAGTAACGTTTAAAACGAGAAACTGTATTTCATTCCAACTGACTTGTAATATATTACCTTTCGTCAAAAATTAAGGAACTATTTATATAAAATTTTTAGTTTTGAGAACAGATCACGGTAGAAAAATTGTCGATGATTTTTAGCTGTTACTAAAGTCGACTAATTCTGCCAAAAGAATAATTAGAAATATTAGAAATTTCCGAGATCTTTGGTGTAGTTATTACATTTCGCACTCATAAGTTTGACTACGTCATATTCAAAGTTACGTACTGTTTCAACTATTTTGTTAAATGACTAATTATTATTTTACTAGCAAAATTTTGTTAATATTATACCCTTAAGTCCAAAATTTGTTCGTGTATCAATCATCATTCCATCAAAAATCGTATTGTATAAAGTTTCAAAAATATTCATTATTTCAATTTACAAAAATGTCTATTTATTTATTTGCGTCTAGATAAAAATTTGTTGAATAAAATAAAAATCAGTCACTTTAATTTGAAAGTAAAAATTAGCCAAACAGTACGACATTTTGAGGTCATTTACACATAAAAATATCGATCACAAACTAATGGCGAAGAAAAATAAATCCATACTGATTTCAAAGAGTTAGAAACAAACTATCCGTGAAAAAATCAAGGTTATCTATTCACAATTCACAGTTCAAAACATACTGATGTCTTATTTAGGAAAACACTTTGAGCACCAGATGTTTCACCCTAGAAACAAATTTAACGTCACTGACGATTACCCGAATTCTATCCGAAATTAACCCAAAATTTTACTACAAATTTAAGTACAACCGAAATGAAACAAAACCAACACTCATCACTTAATTCAAGAATTTTATTTATTCATAATTTTCCCGATTTGTTCTAGTTTATAAAATAGTTTTACAGCCCGATTCTCAAAAGAGATTTAGCTAATCCTGAATTTTGGATTAGCAACCGTATTCTCAAGTTTTTAAAATAAACTTTACTATTATCTTATCACCATTTAAGTTTTTAAAGTCAGGATTAGCTCCTTTTTTCGGATCGGGTTGTTAGTGTTTTAATTCTTGAATTTAGCGATGAAAACCAGAAATAAAAATAGACATAACAGCAAATTATTGAAAACCATCTTCACATCATAAATAACAGGATACATTTTTGACAAAATACAAAGAAAATTAAATAAAAAAATAAAAAGAACCTTCTAAAATTCAGTTTAAAGTCAGTTTACCTCAATGCTACCATAGCCTATGTAGATGAAGATTTCTAGAGAGAACAGAACGCACATCTTGCGTGAAGCGTAACGCGTCTAACACTGGCAGCAGATTTAGTAACGCCGTGTCCATAGGATCGGAAAACCAGGATTTTATTGGTATTGCGTTATCTAAGAAAACAAAAAAAACATTACGAAAATAATCCAAATTTCACCCAAAAATAGATATTTACATAACAAGTGCATGAAGACTAGGGTTGTTGATTTTTCGAATATTCGAGACTTCGAATGTTCGGATTTATTGAACCTTCGAATTTAGATTCGAACTTTCGAATTTTTGAATATTCCGAATTTTTGAATGATTCGAATTGTGAATCTGAATCCTAACGTGAAAACGGCATGTTGATATGAATTATTTTCAGAATAAACTCATTTGTAGAGAAAATATAAATAAATAAATATATCATCACGCCTTCTACCCATTACTGGGCGTGGCACTCTGCCGAAGCAGATCTCGGTAAGTGATATATTTTGCGCGTGAAGTGCGGCTATCAGTCGTCAAATCACGGCCCCCAAAGATGATAGTGGTGGAGGAGCCACAAGGGTAGCTTTTGAAATTATGTAAATTGTTTGTCGCCTGTGGAAATCGAACCAGGGTTCTCAGGATCCACAAACCTACTTCATACCAGAGCTAGCCGCCCCATTTGTAGAGTTTTGTATTTGTTCATAAGTAATTATTATTATTTGCCAAATTAATTCAATTTAGACTTAAAATTTCGCTACACTGTCAAAAACGTATTAATTAAGACTTTTTTGTATCATTTTTATTCTCATTTTAAAACGTTTTACTAAAAGTCCGTAGCATTTAGATGGGCGGTAAGAGAATAGAAGACGCATAAACTTGCAGAGTTTTTGCAGGATACTTCGCCGAGTTTATTATTTAATTCGTGGCCGACTTATCACAAATTATGCGTGAGCATGTTTAGAAATGACAGATGGTGTTAATTCAGACACAAAATTCTTGAATTCGTAAATTCGAAACTTTTATAAATTCCTTAAAATGTGGATATATAAGTACAATTAGCGTTTTAATAATCAAAATTTAGGACCATAAAAATGGGTGTTTTTTTCAATCACTTTGCAGCACTAGTGCGCAAAATCAAACTTTACTTCAGTTTCCAGGGTAATGTAAACCTTATTTTGTATGATGCGGGTACAAAAAATCATTTTTCTCACCAGGATAAGCTCTGTAGGCTCCAGGACTATTATCCAAAATAAACACACTTGTAAGGTCCCCACAAATTGCGGAAAGGTCCTTGGTGTACGACCCAAGATCCGGCGTACAATGTTGCCGGTAAAAACGCCGACGAAGAATTCCGCGCCCGGCGTCTAATTTATCTGCAACTGCAGCTCCGTAGATCTCCATTGATGCGGTGAAGACCACGAGTTCGTACCACTGGGAGACCTAAAATTAATTTTAAAATAGAGAAAATTGGTAGAAAAATTGTCGAGGAATGCTTACAATGTCTAAGAAGAAGTCGACGTGAGGTCTTTTATGAACAAAAAACCTCACAGGATGTCTGTCAATGATCACTTTTAGAACGAAATCTGGCGGTGTCCCAGGTTTGACGGTTTGTCGTACAACTCCATCGTGATGCGAATGAATTAAAGTTTCGTCAAGATCCAGTACAAGAACTTTCTGTTTGACAATACCTTAAAATTCAACCAGTAGATAAGAAAATAATGTTTAATATTTAAGTAATGAATGTGTAATGATTACACTATGTAACAAGGTTTTCTGCCTAACTTTCTTAGTACTTCAGCTCGGTTTCTGATACAAAATTATTCAGGAAAATCATAGTCGCAAGTCAAAAAGTTTGCAACCAGAGCGAATTTTTTTTGAAAACAAAAATGTTTTCATGAATATGCTGAATTAACTCTATATAATCATAACTTTGGGGTGGCTAGCTCAGTGGTATGAAGTCTGCCTGTGGATCCTGAGAACCCTGGTTAGATTCCCACAGGCACATACAATTTTCATAATTTCAAAAACTACCCCTGTGGCTCCTCCACCACTAACATCTTTGGGGGCCGTGATTTGACGACTGGTAACCGCACTTCATATATCACTTATGGATCTGCTTCGGCAGAGTGCCGCACCCAGTAATGGGTAGAAGGCGTGATGATATATTTATTTTTTATTTTATAACCATAACTTAGTACTTGTTGTTTCTGACTAAACTTATAGAGAAATGTATGGAGAAGTCAGCCAAAGTGCTAAAAGTAGCATACAAGCGGATTTCCGAAAGTTATAGGCCAAAAACTTGAAAAAAACCTTCAAATTTCATTAAATTAGCCCTAAAAATTGGCAAATAAAAAATCGTAACTCAAATTTTACGGACAAATATTGATGTTCGGCTGTTTGTATCCCTAGAGTAACTCATTAGGAAGCGATATATGCTATTCGTTAGTTATAATTCACTTGTTCTTGTCATTTAAACACGCGAAAAAATCGAAATTTCCTCATTTTAGTGAAATTGTGAACATCATTCTATTATTTTTCAATGAAAATACGTGAAATTTTCGACTCTTAAAAGTTAAAAATGAATACTTTTAGGTTTCTACACTAAATAAATAGTTATATCGTCGCTTTCAAATCCGCAAATTTCGATTTTTTCGCAAATGTGTTTAAATGACAAGAACAAGTGAGTTATAACCAACGAATAGCATATAACGCTTCCTAATGAGTTAATCTAGGGATACAAACAGCCGAACTTCAATATTTGTCCGTAAAATTTAAGTTACGATTTTTTATTTGTCGATTTTAGGCGAAATTTCATTAAATTTGAGGGTTTTTTTCAAGTTTTTGGCCTATAACTTTCGGAAATCCGCTTGTATGCTACTTTTGGCACTTTGGCTGACTTCTCCATGCATTTCTTTATGAGGCAGATTCATAAAGCGGATTAGCGCTAAAACCATTTTTTATTTCGTTATTAACTCTCTTTTCAATGTATGAAACAAGTTTATTTTAACTTGAGTCAAATTTAGTTTATTTCTTTAATCTGTTTTAATTTGAAACAGAGTTATAGATAATATTAAAAACGGTGTTAGCGCTAATCCGTTTTGTGAATGTGCCTCTAAAAGTTTAGTCAGAAACAACAAGTACTAAGTTATGGTTATAATAAAATAAGTAAATATATCACGCCTTCTACCCATTACTGGGTGTGGCACTCTGCCGAAGCAGATCTCGGTAAGTGATATATTTTTGCGCGTGAAGTGCGGTTACCAGTCGTCAAATCACGCCCCCAAAGATGTTAGTGGTGGAGGAGCCATAGGAATAGCTTTTGAAATTATGAAAATTGTTTGTCGTCTGTGGGAATCGAACCAGGGTTCTCAGGATCCACAGGCCGACTTCATACCACTGAGCTAGCTACCCCATACATTTCTCTATAAGTTTAGTCAGGAACAACAAGTACTAAATTATGGTTATATAGAGTTAAATCAGCATATTCGTGGAAACATTTTTGTTTTAAAAAAAAATTCGCCCTGGGCGCAAAAGCAAACTTTTCGGCTTGCGACTATGATTTTCCTGAATGATTTTGTATCAGAAACCGAAAGTTAAGCAGAACAAAAAGTCAAATTTTGTTACATAGTGTTATTGATGGATAACTTACTGAGTCTATGTCTAGAAAGTGGCGACAAGGGGAATAATTCATATTTTACAGGCTGGTGTTGTACTACCTGTAACAGAAATGTTTGAATTTTTGCACAGCTTGTATTTATAGTCACATGTTTTGGGCAAAGTCCAATTGTGGGAGACAAGCACAGGTGACAAGTCAAAAATCGACATAATTACTTCATTAGAATGTTTACACTTGCTGTGAGAATCCATCCTAAGTTGAACCATCATTGATAATCAAGAGCCAAGCATCTCTGTTATCACCTTGCACAAATGTCAAACTACAGTACATTGTAAATACGTAACGAATAACAAAGTTATAAAAGAAAGATTGCGTTTAATAATTCCACAAATATTAACCATGTTATTTTATAACTTTGCACTAATAAAATAACGAATACTCACTGCTCTAACCTGCTTCTTAAACATAAAACACAGGCAAGTCCAAACCCTCGACGCCAGCAGTAAGAACGCACGAAGGCCCATTTGCAATTGCTTCAGCATTGGAAATGTTTTAATTTTATCTACACTACGAATTTAGATTTGTCACAATGATAATATACCACCAAAAGCACTTCAAATTAGATAAGTTTTTCACATCTTCATTAGCACCGTTCTGTCTACACAACAAGCCGCCATGCTACCATCGACCCACTTCGCACTTCATTTTGACATCTGGAGCGCATGCGTCATTTTACCAATGCACTTTTTTTATTATTTAAGCGGGAATCATTTTAGGTTAAAATGTCACTAGTAATATAAATATATTTGTACTGTAACTGTATCTTTAATCATTCATAATATTGTTGATGCCAGTCACCGCTCTTTAGCCGTTTTTAAAAAACTAAAAACTTTAATAAATAAATAAAATTCAGTTCAAGAAATCAAAAATAATGTACAGCAACCCACTATATACATCTGTAAATACATTTACATACGTATCAAAATTTCAGGAAACATTCATAAACAAATATACAGGCAAAAAAAAATAGCTAATCCTCAATTTTAATTTAGCTAAGCTGATATTAAAACCCTATGCCGCAAATTAGTTCTTTCCCCCACAAATTAAATAAATTACATTTCAATTTTTCCAAATATGTGAAGGTCCTGATGTACTTACGTCTTTCTCATAATAATATATTTATTTTAAATGACACATTTTTAAGAAACAAAATATGAATAATTAAATAAACGATAATTATAATTTTGGGGTAATGTCACAGTGGTAGCAAGTCGGCCTGTGGATTCAAACAACCCTGGTTCGATCCCCACAGCCGGCAAAACATTTTCACCAATATAAAATTACCCGTGTGTCTTTGGAGTCCGTGATTTGACTTTTTTTTCTGTAACCGTTTAATTTAATCAATAATTAATCATAAATAATTGATGCTCGGTTTCACCAACAAAAGTTAAATTTTAATCATTGTTTAAATAAATAAAAGCAAATCAAAACTACATATCAAATGGAATAATTGACATTGCTGTCATATATTCGATTTACTTTTATTTATTTAAACAATGATTAAAATTTAACTTTTGTTGGTGAACCCGAGCATCAAAATGTTTAAATTTCTTGATATGAATTGTATTCACAGTAGACTACGTATCCAAGGTTACTATGAAAAAAAACAGTCAGATAAAATACAAAACAGTCAAGTAAAATCTTTACCAGACAGTTTTGTACTGTACCATGCTGGGTTGCAAGAAAAAAATAAAGAGCTCTTTAGTTAAAGAATTGTTTATGTAGCAACAGAATCAATAGCGATTTTCTGAAATTTATTGAACCGTTAGTTGCTAATGAACCGATAAAACTTTCATGCAACCCAGCACCAGACTGTTATTTTTGTTGTCGCCTTGGATACGTAATTTACATGACTGTTTTTATACGTTCCACACTATTGGACAGAAAAAACACTTTTTTGTACTCGCAGCCCGCAGCATTCAAAATAATATTTATATAACCTTGGAAACCGATGGAAAGTTTGATTTTGTTAATTAATGCGCAAAGTAATTGAAAAAAACACCCATTTTATATGATTCTAAATTTTGACTATTAAAACGCTAATTGTACTTATTTATATACACACATTTTAAGGAATTTATAAAAGAAGTAGAGACACTAGCTTATAACGACATATTTGAACAAACTTTACAAGAAAAAATGAATAAGTTGTTTTCAAATAACAAATGTCAATTCATGGCATATTTAACTGTCAATATAAATTCACGCTTCAAATTTAATAAATTTCCTCATTGTCCAATATATAATTTTTGCTCGTTACAAAAAGCATTGTACAAAACTCGTCACGAAGACGTCATTTGCACTATTCGCGCACTAGTTATGTAAATAGCTATTATGTTTTTTGTTTCTATTGCTACTATGATTATTGGAATATATTATTAAATATATAAATTAGTTTTTCTCAAAATTAAACGCATATACAGGAAAATTGCAAATAACATTTTATGTTCCAAATATTTTTGGTAACATCTTTTATTTGAAACTTTTTTTCGTAACTGATTCCATTTTTGAAATAAGTGGAATTTATTGTTTTGTGTGTCCAGTAAAATTCCTCTACCGGTTTTTCAATTTCATTCAAAATCAACTCAGCTCTTCGTATTTTCATGAAACGTGTAATTACCAAGTTTCGTTAACAAATCTTATCTCGTTCAGGAGATATTGCACACTCGGACACACATCCATCCACACACACACAGACGTCATTGAGAAAATGATCAAAACGGATTCAGTGGACATCAAAACACATATTTCCGCGAAAATCTCGTCAACGATTTTATTCACGATTTCAATACTTTCTTATACTGCGTTCATTGTTTTGTATGTCCAGTAAACTTCCTCTTCCGGTTTTTCAATTTCATTCAAAATCAACTCAGCTCTTCGTATTTTCATGAAACGTGTAATTACCAAGTTTCGTTAACAAATCTTATCTCGTTCATGAGATATTGCACACTCGGACACACATCCATCCACACACACACACAGACGTCATTGAGAAAATGATCAAAACGGATTCAGTGGACCTCAAAACACATATTTCCGCGAAAATCTCGTCAACGATTTTAATCACGATTCCAATACTTCCTTATACTGCGTTCATTGTTTTGTATGTCCAGTAAACTTCCTCTTCCGGTTTTTCAATTTCATTTGGATCCTGAGGTCCCTGGTTCGATTCCCACAGGCGACAAATTTTCATAATTTGAAAAAGCTATCCCTGTGGCTCCTCCACCACTAACATGTTTGGGGGCCGTGATTTGACGACTGGTAACCGCACTTCACGCGCAAAAATATATCACTTACCGAGATCTGCTTTAGCAGAGTGCCACACCCAGCAATGGGTAGAAGGCGTGATGATATATTTATTTTATTTATTTATTTATTTATTTAAAATCAACTCAGCTCTTCGTTTTTCCGCGAAAATCTCGTCAACGTTTTTTTCACGACTTCAATACTTCCTTATACTGTATATAAGAAAGTAAAAAACAGTTAGATGAAATACAAAACAGTCAGGGAAAATCTTTACTAGACTATTTTATACTTTACCAGACTGTTATTTTTGTTGTAGCCTTGGATACGTACTTTACTTGACTGTTTTTATAAAAATCTACTTTCCACACTAAAATTGGTGAGGAAAGTTGGCACTTTCTTGCCGGTTTCAAAAAAAATAAATAACTTTGCAATTTTCCAAATATTTGAATGTCCTGATGTACCTACTTATTTTCCATATTAATATATTTATTTTAAACGCCACATTTTTATCAAATAAAATATGAATAGTTAAATAAACGATTTATATGCAAAGGAAAATAACTCGTCCCTTCCCCGTTTGCGACGCGCGAATATTTTAAAGAACCGATGACCATTCCCACATATTTCAGTTCTGTTTCAACCGTCAAACAGCGCGCGCAAAACATAACTCTAATATATACAATCGCCTACTTCCTTTTCACAATTTAACTTCAACTAAAAACAATTCATTACTGGTTTAGTACAACAAAATTCATAACTTATTGTTGTAACTATACCAAACACCTCTCCAAAATGTCCTCTCTACCTGGTGCAACAAAAACTCATCTTCAGAAGCCGGAATCACCGTTAATTGATCTACAGCCTACGGAGAAGATGTCCAGGTCTGTAGCTAGTTGGTATAAGGGTCGTAGTATCCTGGTGACAGGAGCTACAGGGTTTATGGGTAAAGTGCTGCTGGAGAAGCTTCTTCGAGCATGTCCAGAGTTGAAGAAGATCTATATTGTTGTTAGACTAAAAAGAGGGATGGCGCCCAATACAAGGTTGAATGAAATTTGTAAATTACCGGTAAGTTCTTTTCCTATATCTGGAGGGTGATTTTATTCATATTTTTGTTTGTTTAATACCTAATAAGAAAAAACAATTTAGGGAAAAAATGAAAATGAAAACTTTAACTTTTGAATAATAATTGTTCTTCATGAATTTATTTAGTTTTCATCCCTAGCAACTTTACAGGCAGATTCATAAAGCGGATTAGCGCCATTTTTACTTTCTTATACGCAGGAAATAAAACGGCACCTTCAGGAAGAAATGTCTCACTTTATTTCCTTGACTACAAATAACTGTTATTTTGTAACAAAAATCTGAAGATTGACAAGATATTTTTTGTTTATATATAATACACTCTGTATAAATAAAATTGACAGTTCAATGCAGAACTTATTCTTAATTTATTAAGAATTTTTTTATCAATTCCATTCGGAAAAAAGAAAAACTGTCTAGAACAAAATCAGCACAAACAAAGACATGTTTTTTTTAAATAACAACAGCAAATATTTATATCAAAAGTTTAGAAAATTAAATAAACAAACTAATTTCTTCATAATTTATTATGAATTTTTTGTCTATGCCGTATGTAAAAAGAAAAACTATTAAAATATATAAAATATATCATCACGCCTTCTACCCATTACTGGGTGTGGCACTCTGCTAAAGCAGATCTCGGTAAGTGATATATTTTGCGCGTGAAGTGCGGTTACCAGTCGTCAAATCACGGCCCCCAAACATGTTAGTGGTGGAGGAGCCACAGGGATAGCTTTTTTCAAATTATGAAAATTTGTCGCCTGTGGGAATCGAACCAGGGATCTCAGGATCCACAGGCCGACTTCATACCACTGTGCTAGCCAACAAAACTGTCTAAACGAAATCTACACAAACAAAAACATGTTTTGAGGTAGACACCATATTTATTTATTTTTTTTATAATAAATATAAAATCATTGCCAAGGATATCTGAATTACTTTTAATTGATAAAAGTACATTATTTTTACATGAAAAAGGTTGTCAAGACACAACTATACTTGAGAAAAATGTACTGTAAAATTGATTATTTTTTTACCTAATTATAACAATAAAAACTATGTAATTGTAGTAGTAAATCATACTTCCGCAAATACATTGTAAGTAACATGACAAAAAAGTACTTTTATGTACAACCGAGCTGAAATTAAGGTAGTACTAGTGTGACGGTGGCGCCATCGGTTGTCGACTGGCGAAACTGACGCTCAAAAAAATATAAAAATTGTATAAAATAAGTGTTTTATACCTATTATGATTTGAAAATCATGAATTGTTAATAGGTTGTTGGTCTAATGAATTTTCAAATACCATACCGCTGTGTGGTGTTGCCATTATAAATTGGGATTCTTAATTTTTCGTTAAGATCATAGCTTTGCTAAATGCTATTTTGTTGTGCATAAAGTATTGTATGTACTACGGGTAAAATTAGCGTTTCTGATCCTGAGCATGTAATTAGCCCTCGGCGCTTTGCGCCTCGTACTAATAATCCTGTAGCGGGCCAGAAACGCCTGTTTTCACCCTTGATACATAAATAACTATTATGTACAACCGGGCCGAAATTCATATGTTTTAGCCCTAAAAAGCGGGCTTAAACACTTATTTTTAGCCCTAGGGCTATAAAAAATCGTTCATATGGATACATAAATAAAATGACAATTTTTTGTTTATTGTGAATACTTAAATAAATAAATAAATAAATAAATATATCATCACGCCTTCTACCCATTATTGGGTGTGGCACTCTGCTAAAGCAGATCTCGGTAAGTGATATATTTTGCGCGTGAAGTGCGGTTACTAGTCGTCAAATCACGGCCCCCAAACATGTTAGTGGTGGAGGAGCCACAGGGATAGCTTTTTCAAATTATGAAAATTTGTCGCCTGTGGGAATCGAACCAGGGACCTCAGGATCCACAGGCCAACTTCATACCACTGTGCTAGCCATCCCATTTGTGAATACTTGATTTTACAAAATGTCATTTTGACATATAATTAAATGTTATTTTGTTGTGCATAAAATATTGTATATACCACGGATGAAATTAGCGTTTCTGATCCTAAGCATGTTATTAGTCTTCGGCGCTTTGCGCCTCGTACTAATAATCCTGTCGCGGGCCAGAAACGCTTGTTTTCACCCTTGATACATAAGTAACTATTTAATTTATTTTTATTAAAAATTATCAAGATCAAATGGCATAAAAATTTTCGTCCTCTCGACTTTTTGAAAATTCAAAAGAAAATTGAACAGAAAAGTAATCTGTTTCTTACTTTCTTATTTTTAAATATATTTTATTAATTCTTCCAGTTTCTTGTTTAATTTATAATAATATCTTGTTTCCTAATGATTTGTGTTTACCTGTCAAGTTCAAACCTAAAAAGGAACATGTTTCACTTTAAATACTATAATTAAAACGTACTCAATCTATCAACCGTTACATAAAATAAATGAATTAAAGATAAACAAACATGACAGGGGTGGTACTTCAAAAAAACATAGTCATTATTTAATGAAATTATGCTACTTTCTACGAAAACAAATACAAGAAAAAAGGTTAATTAAACAAATCAAACAATGATAACACTGTTTCATAATTATTGTTTGAGAGAAAATTATTTCTAAAAAAAATAGAATTCTGAATGATTGTTGTTTTTATTTAAATTATATCTTTTGTTAATAGCCAGGCTCTTTATTTTCATTACAAAGCGATAATTAATGATTTTCTAAAGACAGAAAGTTAAAAACAAATTATTTATTAGCATTATCTAGTAGCAAATTAATGTCTAGATTATTATTTGATAAATTTATACTGTTAATACATAATTATTAATTTACTTACACATTATATGTGTATGTAACAATTATGTTTTTTTTTTACTTATACGAGGACGTGGTGAAAAGTCCCTGAAAAATGAAACAAGAAATGATTTATTTGGTCAAAACATATTTATTTCTCAACATAATTTACTTGTAGCTCGTTACACTTCGTCCAACGTTTTTCTAATTTTTCAATCCCTTCCAAATAATACGATTTTGGCAATCCTTCAAAATAGGCGTTTGTCTCAGCGATGACCTCATCGTTGGAGCCAAATCTCTTTCCGTCGAGCCATTTCTTCAAGTTTGGAAATAGATAAAAATCGCAGGGTGCCAAAGCTGTAGAAAAAAGTCTTTCTTATTGCGCTTGTCACACGGTCGCGCTTGTTGTCAACAGAGAGCAAATGCGGCACCCATCTGGCAGATAGCTTTCTCATATCCAAAAATTTATGCAAAATGTTCCGTAACCGTTCGGTTGAGATGCTCATAGCCTCAGCCAGCTCGTGCACTTTAATTCGCCGATCGTCCAATATCATACTATGGATTTTATCGACGATTTCTGGCGTTGTAACCTCAATTGGACGACCAGAACGTTCGGCGTCCTTTGTGGTCATACTACCACAACGAAAATCAGTAAACCACTTGTGAATCGTTCCAATCGATGGTGAGGAGTCCCCATAATGTTTAACAAGCGATGCTTTGGTTTGCGTAATGTTTTTTCCACGCAAGAAATAATGTTTAATCAAGACGCGAAATTCACTTTTTTCCATGTTTTCAAAAATTTTCAAGGTTGCTTGCTTTCGATGGGTGTCAAAACAGAACTGAATGACATATCAGTCTGAAAATTTTAATGCGTTCTAGTTAAAGATGGTACATCACAAATGTCACATGAAATTTGCGATTGTGGTGCCATCTGTTTTATTTTTCAGAGTCTTTTCACCCTGCCCTCGTATACCAAGAGTGGTAAAGATAAATAAGAAAAATAGAAAAAAAAAATCCAACACTTGGAAACGATGATGCCGCTCACCAAGCAGCAAATGTTAACTTTCTGCACTCAACTGACAATTGGAAATATCTACTTTCTACACGGCCATAGAAAAAACTTATTTGTAAATAAACCAACAAAATAACAAATGAGAATCAATTAAAAACTAATCTAATGTATACAAGGGCAATATGATTTAATTGATGCTTACTTCAAATAAATCGATTAAATATATGACTGACATTTTTCTAAAGCCCGTTTTACATTCAGCAACATTTACAGCAACATGTTGCGCAACTAGTTCAGCAACTTGAAGTTGCGCAACATGTTGCTGGTGTTCAGTTTTCTTGTATTACATTTAGCAACATATTTCCGCAACTTTACTAGTTCTTTTAAGTATTATACCAACATAAATCTCAGGAAAGTTGGTAGTCCGTGACAGTTGACAGTTATTAGATATGTTGATGTTGCTTTGTAACCTCAAATTTTTATAATCATATGTTCATCGTTTGATTTTGAGAACATTTGTAGTCTTTGAGAACAAGAATGGATTCCAAAAAATAAAGAAAACAAAACGCTATTTTGACACATGTAAAACTAGGTTAACCAACTTACAAGATTTACATTGGCAAAACAAAAAGTAACCAAAAAATACTAAATCTGGGGAAGAGTTGCGAGTTGCCCGCAACAAAAATAGAACATGTTCTAATTTCTGCAACAAGTTGCGCAACTAGTTCATGAACAAATGTTGCACGCAACTTCAGTTTTACATTTGGCAACTCATGTTGCGCAACATGTTGCTGTAAATGTTGCTGAATGTAAAACGGGCTTATGCACGCTAATGCTACTCGTAATTTCATTTTCTTTTATTAGCTATATTATCTTAATTTAACACCTTGTATTTAAACTGTATACTGTAGTAGTTTATAACCTTGAATAGAAGTCAGTTACCTGTGTTTCAAATTAATTTTTTTTTATTATTTTTTTTTTGTTTATACCAAGAATAAATTAACGATAAAAAAACACACGTCAAATAGCAAGTTCACGAGTTTAAATATCATTGACTTCAACTTATACAAAAAAAAGAAGATTGTATCCATGGGCATCCGCATGGAATAGAAAAAATAAATTACCAAATAAAATATTTTATTCTTTTTCAGGTATTTCAACTTCTCCGTGACTCTAATCCAGAAGCCCTGAAGAAGTTGGTGGCAGTTGAAGGCGACACAACAGTGGAAATGTTAGGGATAAGTCCAGAGAACCAGAAAATCATTTTCAACGAGGTGTCAGTTGTGTTTCACAATGCCGCGACTTTGAAATTAGAAGCCGAACTGAAAGATGCGGTTCAACATAATTTGTTTGGAACTGAGCACATGTTTAAATTTTGTCAAGGAATTAAGAAATTGGAGGTAATGTCCCTTAAAATCAGGTAACAAGTTTTGTATATGCTTTTTGTAAAAGATTATTAAATTTGAAGTATAAATTTATATTGACCTAGGCTAAAGAGGCAATAGCCTAGGGCCCAAAAATTTTAGGGCTCGGATTCAAACTTTTAGTTTAAATAATAGAAATATATAATTGTATTCCCTTATAATACAGTTTTGCCTCAATTTAATCTACTTCGTATCTAACGGTTCTTGAGATACCAATGGTTAGGTTCGATAAACGGACATACTGTATATGCCTCATCAGTAAAGTTAGACATAAAGTAGTCAACATTACTAAAATATACAGGATGGTGAACGCAACTCTCGAACATAGGGATTTAACATGTAAAATCACAATTTTGTAATTTTCTGCTTCCCTAATTATTTTAAACAAAAAAGATTCGAATAAAAGTTTTAGGGCATAAAATTCTGCATCTAAGCCAATAAACAAAATTAACTTTGCATGCTTCGGAACGACACAAACTAGATCTGAAAATGACAAAAATTGCCTCAAAACTATCGACAGCCATGGAATTGAAACAAAATTAAATAAATGTTTAACGTTTAATCTGTCAAAATAATTTCTTTATTTATTATGTCATTTATTTTGACAGATAAAACGACAAAAATTTGTTTAATTTTGTTTTTGTTCCATGGCTATCAATAGTTTTCAGGCTATTTTCGTTATTTTCAGATCAAATTTGTGCCGCTGCGAAGCGTACAAAATTAATTTTGTTTATTGTATTAGATGCAGAATTTTATTCCTTAAAAGTTTTATTTGAAGCTTTTTTGGTTAAAATAATTAGGGAAGCAGGAAATTACAAAATTGTGATTTTACATGTTAAATCCCTATGTTCGAGAGTTGCGTTCACCACCCTGTATATATATTTATATATATATATATATATATATATATATATATATATATATATATATATATATATATATATACAGTGGTGACTGCGACTCTCGAACATATGTATTTAACATGTAAAATAATTATTTTATAATTTCCTGATTGCCTAATTATTTTAAGAAAGACAGCTTTCAATAAAAGTTTTAGGACATAAAATTCTGCATCTAATCCAATAAACAAAATTAATTTTGCATGCTTCGTAACGGCACAAATTAGATCTGAAAAATAGCCTCAAAACTATTGATAGCCATGGAATTGAAACAAAATTAAACAAATGTTTAACGTTTAATCTTTCAAAATAAATTCTTTATTTATTATGTCATTTATTTTGACAGATAAAATGTCAAACATTTGTTAATTTTGTTTCAATTTCATGGCTATCGATAATTTCGGTTTTTTCAGATCTAATTTGTGCCATTACGAATCATAGGCGTATTCCATTTGCCATTTGGATCAGATCTAACTTACATTTACTGAACCAGATCACTAATTTATTTCGTTGGATTACTGCGCTGACTTTATTTCCAGTACTAGAATTACAGATTATAATTTACTTTGAAGTAATTTACCCCAAGAAGTACATCAATTTGTTTAACACAGTTCATTTAGTCTTGTGTCAAATTTATCTGAACTGATTTAAGTGAACCAAGTGACAAATGGAATACAGCTCATGTAAAATTAATTTTGTTTATTGGATTAGATGTAGAATTTTATGTCCTAAAACTTCTATTTGAAGCTTTTTTGCTTAAAATAATTAGGGAGGCAGGGAATTATAAAATTATGATTGTACATTTTAAATCCCTATGTTCTAGAGTCGCGATTTAAACGGCCCGAAATAAATATTTTGCCTAGGGCCCGAAATATTTTAAATCCGCTTCTGTCATGAAGTGACATTTGTTATTTGAAAACAAATTGTTTATTTTTCTTGTCAATCTTGTTAAAATATGTCTGTTTGATGGCGTTATAAGCTACCGTCTCTATTTCTTTTATAAATTCCTTTAAATGTATGTATATAACCAGAGCTGGGAAAGCTACTTACAAAAAGTAGCTAAGCTACAGCTATTCTTTAAAAAAGTAGCTAAGCTACAGCTATAAGCTATATTTTGTAAAATATAGCTAAGCTACAGCTAAAAGCTTTCGTTAAAGTAGCTGTTAAATTTTAAAGCTACTTTTTTAAATTATTGTGAAATAATTAAATTTGTCATTGTCATATGATCAATCTTTTGTTATAATGACTGTTAATTTACTATTATGTACATAAATATCAAAAATAGCAAATACCATCTGGCACCTACTGTGTATTTTTGCGTATTAGAGCCAGTTAGAACCGGCAACAAATAATTATTTTGTGTGGGTTTAGCTTGTACGCATGCGTACTTTGTTGACCTTCTGCTTAAAAAGTAGCTTTAAGCTACAAAAACTAGCTTTAAAAGTAGCTTCAGTTGTTAGTTTTAAGCTAATAGACAAAAAAAGTAGCTCGCTACAAGCTACAGCTATATTTTTTCACAGTTAGCTAAGCTACAGCTACAGCTAAGGTAAATGTAGCTACTGCCCAGCTCTGTATATAACGTAAGTACAATTAGCGTTTTAATAGTCAAAATTTAGAACCATAAAAAATGGCTGTTTTTTCAATTACTTTGCGCACTAGTGCACAAAATCAAACTTTCCATCGGTTTCCAAGGTAATGTAAACATTATTTTGAATGCTACGAGTACAAAAATATCTTTAACAGCCTATGTAAGAAACTACAATAAATTCAATGATGAAATAATGCAGTGAACAAAAGCAATTACTTGTTGAACAGTTTATCGTATCTGCTAGTAAAGAAAATTATTAGCTTTTCATTTAATTTTTCGCAATAGATTTCATTGACAAATTACTTACTACATAAACACTTTATTTATTTCATTAATTTACGTACTTTGATGAGTCATTATTGATTGTGGATGTCAACGCAAATAATTAGAAATAATTCATTTAAAATGACAATAATTATAAATATATCATCACGCCGTTGCCCAGCAAATTTCGGTAAGTGATATATTTATGCGCGTGACCGTCAAATCACGGTCCCGAAAGATGTTAGTGGAGAGGGAGCCTAATGGGGGATTCAAGTGGTAGAGCTTTTTAATATATATTTATTAACATAAATTCTTGACCGTGCATCATATTTAATACAATATAAAATCATAACATAATAATAAATGATATCTTTATTGCTGAAATATGAAAGTTAAAGTTGAATAATTCAAATCGCTCATTTGTATTTCGCACTGCCATATTGCAATTACGTAGTTGTATTAAGCCTATCACAGAACTTTGTCTGAAACGTTTGTCGGTGCTCAATTTTACTGAGAGGAAGACGAAGAAGAAATAAGTATTCAGCATTCTACGATTCTACCAATGACGTATATACTAGACGAATTATGCCGTATTCAAGTCAATGCAGTGTTGTGAAGCAGAGAGGAATGGAATAACTTGATGGTCCGCCGGGTGCGCGGCAAGGAGCGAGTCACTTTGATGTTATGCAAGTTGCTCATTACCGCGCACCCGCCTCACCAACCAGTTATTCTATCCCTTTCTGCTTCACAACAAACGCCGTTGTTATCCGTCTAGTTATGTTTTGTCTGAGGATTCTACTGACAACGACACACGTTACGTGAAGTTACGTGTTATTTATCTCTGTCTTATCTGTCTCTCGTTAAGCTAAGATGCAATTACGTCATATTCGTTTGTTTCGAAAGTTTAAATATTTTTATCATGCTTAATACAAGTTAAAAAAAAATAAAACTTTTGGGTATAATTATTTTATTACGTAGATTAATATATAAAAAATTCAAAAAAGTCTTGAAAGGCCCATTGTAATGTAGTGTAAATTGTTAGTCGACTGTGGGAATCTCTTTCTCAAATCTACAGACCGTCTCGATACCAATGAGCCACCTACCCCATAATAAACCAGAATTTGATTCCCAAATCTGACAAACAATTTTCACCACATTAAAGTATGAGGCGCCGTTTGCGACAATATACAGACTAGTAAATATACAATTCTTTTCACAATATATACTAAATTTTTGACAATATCACATAAAATATTGTATATATATTAAATTTATTACAATATCACAAAAAATATTGTATATATACAAATTTTGTATACTGTATTAAGAAAATCGGGTATATTATAAACCTGTATATTGTGATATTTTTGTCGTGTTAAAAATATATACAGAATAGGATTGTGCCACTTATTCAGAGATGGCGCTGAATTTCAGGTAGTTCATGCTGCATTTTGGAGAGATAGTGCAACAATCGAACGAAATGGCGCTATGAAATGTACACCCAAGGGGTGTACAAAATATTATTTTTAATCTTTTTCTCCAGATTTAAAATAACTATCTTGGTTTAGTTTAAGTAACATTAACAAAACTGGAATTTCTTTATAACTAACGGAAATGAGATTACAATTTTTAAGTAACCTAAAAATAAAAACTTATAAATTTGTATGTTATGGAAAATTATATCATTGTTATGATAAATTCATATTACATAGAGACATTATAAATAGTTATTTGTTAAACTAGAGAAGAAAGTGCCTCTTTTTTCCACTCGCTCATGAGGCAATTCGAGCGAGAGTGGAAAAAACAGTTTCTTCTCGTGTTAGACACCACATTTTTTTCACGACATGTTTCTAAAAACGATTGTCTCAAACCTTCAATACATTTTAAGAAAAGATTAGTAGAATAAGGGCCAGTTTTTCAATCGCCGGTTTACGCTCGATTAATGTTAACCATGATTAAATAATAATAGAAACCATAGTTTCCATTATTATTTAATCATGGTTAACATTAATCGGTGATTGAAAGGGTAATATTTTGTTTATTTGAATCAAAATTGTTTATATTGACATGACTAGTAGAATGAGGGTAATATTTTATTTATTGGAAACAAAATAGTTTATATTGACATTACAGTTAGTGCAATATCTGTTCTTGAATTTATCGGGTAACAGATTGTCATTAGTACCTTCTGCAATGTGTCTTATTTCGGGATGTGTATTTGGTTGTCTAATGTAGATAGATATTTCCTATATATATTTTTTAATGTAATGAAAAAAATGTTCTCTTCATTTCTTTTAAAAATATTTTTTGCTTTCGTTGTTAGTTATAGTCATAGTTACATCCCCAAATATATTTATTATTTATGTTTTATTTAATATTTGAGCCATTTATAGTAAATTTATAATTTCTCCGATTTTTTATTCTGTTTTTTCTGAACATTTGACCATTATTTATTAAGGGCTACTTATCAACTTATGGCACAATGGTAGCTAGCCGGGTTGTGCAAATTAGAACCAGAGTTCAATTCCCATAACCGGCAACTGATTCACCACATTTAAAATTATCCCTGTGGCTCCCTCACCACTTACATCTCTGGAAGACTGTAATTTGATGGCTGGTAACCGCACTTCACGCGTATAAATAAATCACTTATCAAGATCTGTCCCGGCAGACTGCCACACATGGAAATGGGTAAAAGGTGTGATGATTATTTATTTAACTAGGGAATAAAGAGTAAATAAAAAAAATTGTTGATCTCTAAGGTAACCAATAATTATTGCAAAGCTATTGTTCCAAATATTTAAATAAAGTATTAGTCTTGTGAATAACAACAAAATATTCCGAAAATAAAAAAAAACAAAAAGTAAACATAAATTTATAATACATGTTTCAAAAATGACGCCATTACCAAAAAAAAAACAATAATTTTAGTTGAGACCAAAGATACTTTGCATTAATAATAATTATTATTTGTGTACATAGACAGAAGTTAAACTTTGTGTTTGTAATCAATCAAGGCAAATAAATCACATAAGTACTCATAAAAAGGAGTACCGGGGTGCAGATGAGATAACTTATGCAAATCTATTGTTTATCTACGTTGTTTATTAATCGGTGTTATTCATTGACATCTTCTACATTAAAAAATTTTATTTGTTCGCATTTCGATCATCTTCCACATACTTAGTCAATTTTAATCTAGTTTTTACAGTAACTAATCAAGTAAAACAAGAAATGTTAACTAAACATATGCAATATTGAAATATCTACAATTTTTATTTGAATATTTTCTCTTTAAATTTTATTGAGACACAACGGCAACAAATATTTGTTGGCGTCAATGAAATAGGCAACCATTTACTCACTAAAACTTTGGTCATCCTTGATTTTTACACTGTTGGTAAAGTAGGAAATTAATTTAAATTGCTACAGAACACTGTAATAAGCAGAGCCATCTTGCGGCAAATGTTCTAATCCTAGTCTGTATTCTAGAATTATGTCTGATATACGCATTTGAAGTACGACAAAATGCAAGAGGTAATATTTTACACAGTTGCTATTTAGTATATTTCCTCAAAATGTGTAATATTTTACTACATAAATCTTGTATATACGTTTAATCATAGAATATATTGTTTTAATTTACATGAAATATTCAAAACGTTTTGTCGCAAACGGCGCCTCATATTAAAGTTACCCCTGTGGCTATCCCTCCACTAACATCCTTAGAGGCCGTGATTTGATGGCTGGTAACCGCACTTCACGCGCAAAATAAGTGGAACTTTTATTGCACAGTTATATCAGGACTTTAATATTTTCTTACTGTCCACCGTGAACAGTAAGTAAATATTACATATCAAGGTCTTGTTTATCTTGACAACAATTTGACAGCTGTCAATTTTGAAACTTATTTTCTTCTCATAATTTGAAAAAGCTATCCCTGTGGCTCCTCCACCACTAACATGTTTGGGGGCCGTGATTTGACGACTGGTAACCGCACTTCACGCCCAAAAATATATCACTTACCGAGATCTGCTTCAGCAGAGTGCCACACCCAGTAATGGGTAGAAGGCGTGATGATATATATATATATATATATATATATATATATATATATATATATATATATATATATATATATATATATATATATATATTTTCTTTTCCTTCTATTTTTCAAGTTTTGTAAAAAATAGCTTGCTAACCTCGAACTGTAAGTTTTTAGGTCGCGAATGTTTAGGAAATCTCTACCCTTTGGGCCTCGATTTCCCAAACTACATTATTTACCTATTTACAGTTGTAGAAAACATTAATTTACAATTTTACATGCGACCACGTCGAGGTCCGGTATTATACCATTATAACAATTATTTTGTAGGCTTTAATTCATTTGTCTACTGCGTTTTGCCACTGTGATGTAGAAGTTTTAGAAGAGAAAATATACCCCCCCACTAAAGATCCGAAGTATATAATGAGCATTTGCGACTGGATGGATGAAAAGTCCCTGAATCTAATAACACCAAGGTAAGTTTTTTAATTTTATTTGTATCTAATATTTGTAATTCAATATTTTATTGTATTAACATCAGAGCTGGGCAAGCTACTTAAAAAAGTAGCTAAGCTACAGCTACAGCTATTCTTTAAAAAAGTAGCTAAGCTACAGCTATAAGATATATTTTGTAAAATATAGCTAAGCTACAGCTAAAAGCTTTCTTTAAAGTAGCTGTTAAATTTTAAAGCTACTTTTTTAAATTATTGTGAAATAATTAAATTTGCCATTGTCATATGATCAGTCTTTTGTTATAATGACTGTTAATTTACTATGATGTACATAAATATCAAAAATAGCAAATACCATCTGGCACCTACTGTGTATTTTTGCGTATTAGAGCCAGTTAGAACCGGCAACAAATAATTGTTTTGTGTGGGTTTAGCTTGTACGCATGCGTACTTTGTTGACCTTCTGCTTAAAAAGTAGCTTTAAGCTATGAAAAGTAGCTTTAAGCCAGAAAAAGTAGCTTTAAAAGTAGCTTCAGTTGTTATTTATAAGCTAATAGAAAAAAAAGTAGCTAGCTACAAGCTACAGCTATATTTTTTCACAGTTAGCTAAGCTACAGCTACAGCTAAGGTAAATGTAGCTAAGCTACAAAAGTAGCTAGCTACTGCCCAGCTCTGATTAACATATAGGCTCCGGAAAAGTTGATTGATTCTCAAATATCCATAATATCAGCTGTCTATTGTTTCTAAATAATTTTAGAGAAAAATACTACAAATAAAAGTTATGGAGAACAAAATTTCTATCACAATTATTTGAAGCATTTTTTCTAAATAGTATATCAAAATACAAGTTACAGAAGGCAACATATTGTCTTCTGTAATGAGTGTTTTATACTATTTTCTCTATTTCTGCTTTCCTTTACATACTTTATAAAAATAGTTGACAATTCTTGAATCGAGTTCTTCTCGTGCAATAGCAGTTTTCTAAATTCATATAGTCCTATATAACGCAACGTATTACGAGTGCATCTACAGAAATCATAAAAATTTTGCAATTTTAATCAAGTGTCTACTAGTATTTATTTGTTTTTAATTATTGTATGATCTATGAACGGATTCAAGTAAAAATTTTACAATAATAATAGATAGGTTGTTGACATTAATTTCATTTGTTGATTTAAGATCAGATAAATGCATGCCACACTAATAATAATTATAAAATTATTGAAACTAATACAACAAATATTAAATAAAAATAAAATGAATAAATATATCATCACGCCTTCTACCCATTACTGGGTGTGGCACTCTGCCGAAGCAGATCTCGGTAAGTGATATATTTTGCGCGTGAAGTGCGGTTACCAGTCGTCAAATCACGGCTCCTAAAGATGTTAGTGGTGGAGGAGCCACAGGGGTAGCTTTTGAAATTATGAAAATTGTTTGTCGCCTGTGGGAATCTAACCAGGGTTCTCAGGATCCACAGGCCGACTTTATACCACTGAGCTAGCCAGCCCATTTAAAATTTAGTTTACATAAATAAAATCATATCGAATGTTTGACAGAAATATCAATTATTCCATATGAGATGTAACTTTGATTTACTTTTATCAATTTAAACATACATACATAACATCACATTATATTCCATCAAATGGGGTAGCACGAACCCCAGAATCATTCACGAAGCGTTTAATTTAAAACAAGTTTAAAATTTAAATGTGGTTGGTGCAAAGTGGCCTTAAGTATGTTAAAATCTTTCGAAATTAATTTGAATTTTATTGTTTTCAGTATTATTGAACCTCATCCAAACACGTACACTTTTACAAAAAGATTGAGTGAAACCATCGCATATGAATTTGGAAAAACTCTGCCTGTGGCAATTTTAAGACCTTCTATTGGTAAGATTAAAAATAATGTACTTTTATGCGCCGAAATTCATGTTTTTTAGCTAAGAAAAACGGGGTTAGACACTTTTGGTTCCATCTGGCATTTCTGACCCGCTTTGCGTCTCGTGCTAATAACATGCTCAGGGTCAGAAACTCTAATTTCACCCGTGGTACATACAATATTTTATGCACAATAAAATAACATTTAATTATATGTTCAAAAGATTAAAATATGTACATAGGTTATATATCAAAATGACATTTTGCAGAATCAAGTATTCACAATAAACAAAAATTGTCATTTTGTTTATGTATCCATAAGAAATTATTGTATTATGGCCCTAGGGTCAAAAACAACTGTTTAAGTTCGCTTTTCATGGCTAACAACGTTGACTAATAATTTATAATCAAGGCTAAAACCAACCGGTTTTAAAAATTTGGAGGCCTAAGGCGGAAGGAAATTAGAGGCCAGTGGCGGGAAAGGTGGGATTATATGCCATATAAAGGTATTCAGAAGAAAAAAATTAGTACATAAATGTAAATATAATAATAAAACTATAATATATATCATCACGCCTTCTACCTATTACTGGGTGTGGCACTCTGCCGAAGCAGATCTCAGTAAATGATATATTTTTCGCGTGAAGTACGGTTACCAGCCGTCAAATCACGGCCTCCAAAGATGTTAGTGGTGGGGGAGCCCAGAGGTAGTTTTTTTTTTAAATGGTGAAAATTGTTTGTCGCCTGTGGGAATCGAACCAGGATTCTCAGGCTCCACTGGCCGCCTTGATACAACTGATATATATATATACAGGGTGGTCCATTTAAAGTGTTATCAGGAAATATCTCGGAAACTATAAATTTAACGCAAAAATGACCTAGACGAAAAACAATCGTACAAAAGGGGGCCATAATAACGAAATATTGGTTTTGTCCTAGATGGCGCTGTTGTCGCTAAATCATGGTCAACTCAATTTTTTAAAATGAAAACCCCTATTTTTTATTAAAGAATCAGATTCCTCGTTAAAAAAAAAGAAGAATTTATTTAGTTCACTTTTTCGTCAGCATGATAGATGACGCTGTAATCCCGAAAAATGATGTTGCTTTCGGACGTTCCTGTATTAGAGCTTATGCTTAATTTAATTAAAATCTAAAATAAAATGCAATTTAAATTTACACCATATGATTTTAGACAGAATGTAAACAATCAGATGAACCATATTTTATAAAAATGGCAATTGAATGTAATGAGACTATTTGTGATTTTAGATGTGCGTGTTAGTGGATGCGCTTGCACGCACACAAACAAAAACTAACAAACTCACACGCACACAAACTCAAATAATACACACACACACACAGCCGCGCGCATAAGCTCTTGACTGAATGCTTATTTCTTCTTCGTCTTCTTGAGCACCCACAAACGTTTCAGACAAAGCTCTGTGATTGGCTTAATGCAACTACGTCATTGCAATATGGCAGTGCGAACGTTTTAAATTATTCAACTTTAACTTTCATATTTCAGCAATAAAGATATCATTTATGGTATGATTTTATATTGTATTAAATATGATGTACGGTCAAGAATTTATTTTAAATAAATATAAATATATCATCACGCCTTCTACCCATTACTGGGTGTGGCACTCTGCTAAAGCAGATCTCGGTAAGTGATATATTTTGCGCGTGAAGTGCGGTTACCAGTCGTCAAATCACGGCCCCCAAACATGTTAGTGGTGGAGGAACCACAGGGATAGCTTTTTCAAATTATGAAAATTTGTCGCCTGTGGGAATTAATAAATATATATTAACAAGCTCTACCACTTTAGAAGAATTAAGAACATAGCCTTAAAGTACACATTTAAAAATTTAGGTTGCTTTTAATTACTTTTACTTAATTACTGATCAGTAGTCCTAATTCCCATTAAGGCTATAAAATTATTATTACTATGTACAAACCTTTTTATGGTAAAATTCAGTAAAATTACTTTTACGATTCGGTATAAACTCTGCAGATAGTGTGAATACAACGATTACATTTTTACACCTACTTTTTGTGTCCTTCAAAGCTCTGCGAATGGTCAAGTTACTTTCAAGTAAGTAGTAAAAGTAATTACTTGATAAAAAAATAATAAATATTGCAAACCTTGATTAGAAAACAATATAAACATGATTGCAATTAGATATGAAATTAGAACATGAATATATTATTGGTAAATGATATATTAATGCGCGTGAAGTACGGTTACCAGCCGTCAAATTACTGCTCCCGAAGATGTTAGTGAAGGAGTAGCCACAAGAGTAATTTTAATGTGGAATCAAATCCGGGTTTTCAAATTCACAGCCTGATGCAATACCACTGAGCTATCTGAATTTAAATAAATATATCATCACGCCCTTTACTCGTACCTATTACTGGGTGTGGCACTCTGCCGAAGCAGATCTCGGTAAACAATATATTTATGCCCTTGAAGTGCGGTTACCAGATGTCAAATCACGGCCCCAAAAATGTTAGTAGTGGGATTGCCACAGGAGTAATTTTAATGTGGTGAAAATTGTTTTTCGGCTGTCGTAACAGATCTCGGTAAGTGATATATTAATGCGAGTGAATTGCGGTTACCATCCGTCAAATCACGGCCTCCAAAGATGTTATTGAAGGATGAGCTAAAAGAGTAATTTTTTTTTTTTTTTTTTTTTTTTATTTGGTTTATTTTTTACGAGCACCTCAGTAACAAGGACTCTTGGTGCTCGGGCTTTGTGTTACATGCATATTAACAATGACATTTGATTGATCTAGTTTACATTTTACAGTTTATTGTACATTTGTATGGTTTTTAGGTACTCGATTGTGTTTTTAATATTTGTGTTGACTGTGAGGCATTCTTCTAGGTTGGCGGGTAGGTTATGTCTTCGTCTTGAATCCGTATATTTATTACATTGTAGTAGTATATGTTCCACTGTTAGTTTTGTATTACAGGTGTCACATAGTGTTGCAGGTTCTCGTTTGAATATGTGGGCGTGTGTAGCGAGAGTGTGTCCGATTCTCAGTCTAGTTATTGTTGCTCGTTCTCTTCGGGTGCCTGGTATTTTCCATGTTTTGGTATCACTTTTAAGTCGCCTTAGATGGTTGTTGTCTACTAGTTTCCATGTTTGTGTCCATTTTTGTTTGATTTTGGCTTTGATGTTATTTGTGAAGTCCTTAGTTGGAATTGGGATGTTTATAACAGTGCTTGTTTGTGTGGCTTGTTTCGCTAGGATGTCGACTTCTTCGTTTCCTTTGATACCACTATGAGAAGGTACCCAAAGGAAGGTTATGTTTTTAGCATGGGGTACGTTTGTACGCTGTATGTGGTGTTGGATTTGCTGTATGAAGGGATCAGTGGGGTATAGGTTTTGTATATTTTGGATGCAGGAGAGAGAGTCTGTGCAGATTACATGTTTTTCGGTGTTTGTTTTTGTTACTATTTGTGTTATTGCTTGGTCTATAGCATATGCTTCAGCTGTGTTGGATGTTAGGTTAGGTAATTGGTATTTTTCTGTAAAATTATTGGACTTTATTGCTGCTCCAGTTTTCCTGTTCATTTTAGATCCGTCTGTATATATAAAGTTGTAATCTTTATAGGTGTCATTCTTTATCTGTAGGAATTCTGACTGTAAGATAGAGGATAGGGTGTTGTCTTTGTTGTATTTATTTAGGTTTAAGTCGAAGTTTGGTTGTGTTAGGGTCCATGGTTCGTACTGGCTGTTTCTTATTTCTTGTATTTTTGGAAATGTTATGTTTATTTCGTTCATTTTTTGTTTTATGTGTTGGTGTAGGCTATTTTCATTTCTTATAGATATTTTGTTGTCTCTGTTAGTGAAAATATGTTTGTATGTAGGATTTTCTGGGTTGGAAGCTAATTTAGTTATGTATGTTAGTAGTAGTTGGTCTCTGCGATTACTTAGGGGTTGTTCACCTGTTTCTGCTTGTATGCTAATTATAGGGCTAGTTCTTAGTGCTCCTGATATTATTCGCAATGCAGTGTTTTGAATAGTTTCTATTTTTTTGAGCAGGTATTGTTTTGCAGTGGTGTATATAATGCTGCCATAGTCGATTTTTGATCTAATTAATGTTTTATAGATCGTCGTTAATGATTCGTTATCTGCTCCCCAGTCCTTGTTTGATAGTATTTTTAGTAGGTTTAGTCTTACGTAGCAGTCTGTTTTTAGGTTCTCTATGTGTTTTTTCCATGTTAATTTTCGGTCAAATGTTAGGCCTAAAAATTTTATTGTGTTTTCATATGTTATTGATTCGCCGTTTAGTGTTAGGTTTGGGTGGTAAAATTGGTCTTTTCTTATTCTACAGAAGTGTATGGCTTTTGTTTTTGCAGTTGAGAATGTAAAACCTATGTTTTCAGACCATTTTTCTAGATTAGTTATTGTTTCTTGTATTTTGTTCTGTATTCTTGTTAGGTTTTTGTTTTTAATATATATTATGAGGTCGTCTGCGAAGATTGAGTGTTCCACGTCTGTTGGGATGTATTTTGTTATTTTGTTCATGGCTATTATGAAAAGTGTAGGGCTAATTATAGAGCCCTGTGGGATACCATTTTCCTGTAGTTTTGTTTCGGAGATCTTTCTATTATGTCGTACTTTGAATTTTCTATCTGATAGGAAATTTTGTACAAAGTGTAGGATGTTTCCTTCTATTTCATATTCTTGGAATGTGGATAAGATGTTGTGTTTCCAGGTTGTATCGAAAGCTTTTTGCAGGTCGAACGATACTGCTATTAGGTGTTGTTTGTGGGTGAATGCTGTGTTTATATCTGATGATAATGCCATTAGTTGATCAGTGGTTGATCTTGAGTTTCTGAATCCGTTTTGATATTTCGTTATTAGATTATTGTTTTCAAGGTACCAGAGTAGTCTTTTATTGACCATTTTTTCCATTATTTTACACATTATGTTAGCTAGTGCTATTGGTCTGTAGTTTTGAGCGTTTGTTTTGTCTTTGTTCGGTTTAAGGATTGGGATTAGGATAACTTCTTTCCATTTTGTCGGAAACTTGCGCTTTGTCCATATGTGGTTATAGATGTTTAACAGATGTTTTAGGGTTTCTTCTGGTAAGTGTTTTATTAGTTCGGGAGGTATGTGGTCAGGTCCGGGACTAGTATTAGGTTTGGTTGTATTTATTGCGTGTTGTAATTCGGCGAGTGAGAATTGGTTATTTATAGGTTTGTTGCAGTTTTTTATATTAATAGGTGTATTTTCGGAGATGTTTTTAATTTCTATAAATTGTGGCTTGTAGTTGTCGTTAGACGAGTTTTGTTCGAATGTGTGTGCCAATTCGTTGCAAATTTCTTGTGTGTTGGTAATGAATGTTTGGTTTATTTTTAGCGTTGATGTTCCGTGTGGTGTATTTATTCCTTTTATTTTTCTTATTTGATTCCAGGTTTCTTTTGGTGGTGTGTTAGTGTTTATATTAGATACATACTGTCTCCAGGAGGTTTCTTTTGCCATCTTTATAGTACGTTGTGCTAGTGCTCTAGAGCGTTTTAGTTGTATTAGGTTTTCAGTTGTTCTTTGTTTTTTGTACAAGTATAGTGCTTTTTTATTTGCTTTTACGGTTTCTTTACATTGATTATTCCACCAAGGTGTTGTTTTTCTTCTGTTATTTGTTGATTTTAGGCCAAATACTTCCGTTGCAGCGGCAGTTATTTTGTGTGTTAGGTCATCTATTAGTTCATTTATATTCGAATTTTCTTGTATAACACTGTACTTTGTTTTTAGTTTGTTTTTATATTGTTCATATTTGTCTTCTGTAAGTTTCCATTTTATTGTAATATAGTTTGTGTTGTCATTGGTTGTTTTATTGTTAACATAATTTATTTTTATTGGAAAGTGGTCGCTGCTGTGAGAGTCTGGTATCACTTCCCATGTCATGTCTGTAGCAATAGATGGGCTGGTGATTGATAAGTCTATGCATGAAAAGGATCCGTTTCTTGCTGAGAAATGAGTTGGGGTTGTATCGTTTAGTATTATTTCATTTTCAAAAACGTCCTCAATTAGTTTGCCGTTTCTATTGTGATTATCTGAGCCCCATAGCGGATTGTGTCCATTGAAGTCACCTGTTATAATGTATGGTTGTGGTAGTTGTGTTCTGAGATTTTCGAGATCTGTTTTTTGTATAATTAGATCAGGTGGTATATAGATGTTGCATATTGTCATTTTCTCTGGATAGTATATTTTTATTGCTACGATTTCTAGATTGGTGTTTAGGTTGATTTCTTCGAAGTGGTGTTCGTTTTTTATTAATATTGCTGTTCCGCCACTAGCATGTGGTCTGTTATCTCTGTCTTTTCTATGACATGTATAGCCTTTGAATTTGACGTTTTGTGACGGTTTTAGTTTAGTCTCCTGTAGACAAATGTATTGTGGGTTCATTTGGTACGTTAATCTTTGCAGTTCAGCTAGGTGTGCGTAGAGGCCGTTGCAGTTCCATTGTATTATTGTAGCCATTTTAATAATATTGTGAGTTATTGCTTTTTTCACTAAGACAATCTTCTGATTCAGATGGTGCTTCTTCGAATGTTGTTTGGCTTGTATCGCTGCATTCGGCTCCAGTTTCTGTTAATTGTTGTCTTGTTATTTTTGATATGATACGGGTTATTCTAGCTTTCATTGGTTTGTCTGTTAGATGTGGATATAGTTCTCTCAACATTTCAAGAAGTTGTTCTGTGTTTTCAGTGTATTGTCTTGCAATGTTTAATTGCTGGTCACTGCCGTGAACATTTTCAAGGAAGTCTTTTAACTGTTCGTAGTTAAGCGTGTATTTATTTGGTTCGTTTTCTATAATTTCTTTAAGTGGTTCTATTTGTGCGTGTACTTGTTTTGTAATACTGGTTTGGCTTGTATTTTGGTTGGTTTTGCGCTTTTTATTCTTTTTTGCTGTGTTGTGTTTCGTTCCCGTTGAGGCTGTGTCGCTTAGTGAGGCTGGTCTTTTAAATTGTGTTGAGGTTGTTGGAGTTTCTGGTTGCTGGTTTGGTGTTGATTTTTGGGGATTTTCATTTTCTGTTTGCGAATTTGTAGAGGTAGAGACTTGACTTTGTAATTTTCCCGTGCTTTTCTGGGTGTTTTCGGTGCTATTTTCTAGTGTGGTTCCTAGGTTTTTTAGTGTATTTGTGTTTTGGTTATTGTCTGTTTGTGAATCATTAATTATTTCTTCTTCGTTATCGCATTGGTTTGCCGTATGTCCGGGTTTCTTGCATAGAAAACATAGCATATTTTCTTCGGTGTTTATGAATATTTTGTTTGATGTGTCATCGTAATCTACTGAGATTGTGGCTGGAATTTGTATATTTTCATCCGGCGTTATATATACTTGTCTACGGAAACTCAATACATGTTCATATTCGGTGTTTAGCATTCCTACACGTAAGAAATTTATTGGTGACACTATTTTTAATTTATGCTCTTTTAATTTTTGTTCTATTAAATTATGTGGTACAATAGGATTTACATTTGACAAAATAATGCGTTTTGCGGGTGTGCTGTAATGGCGGATACTTATTTGCTTGTCCATAATTTCTATTGTTCCGTTATTTTTTATTAGATTATCTGCTGTTGTTTTATTACTCAAGAAGATGCATATTCTCTGCTTGGATATTTTAGATGCGAATATTATATTTTTAGGCTCTACAATTTTCCCTATGGCCGAAATATAATCTCTTATTTTCAGTTCTTCTAAGGCTGGCATAATTATTGCTTGATCTTTTTTGGGGAAAGTGTTCATTGTAGCGTTGGCGTAAGACAAGTTGTGTGTTTTTTGGGGTATATTTGTTTGTTGATTGGAGTGGACAACTCCCGTAGTCGGAGGTTGTCCAGTAGAGATCTGTTTAATTAAACTATTCATTTATTTCGCTTTTTTGTCATTGTATCTTTTGCTCCGCAGATGGCGCGCGGTTTGGTTAACCTTACGGTTAACACGTGTTTTAGTTATAATTTATATTATTGCACTGTAGGAAAATTTAGGGCACAGGATCAGGATAATGGTACAGTACCTTCTCAGATGCACGGTAATCAGCTTCTGGCAATTTTCGGTACACGTAAGTGGCACTTTTTATCACTGCTTAGAGGCACTTTAAACTACGCTGTTTCACCGTTCAAGGTTCAACAGTCATTTTAAAATGGAGTAATTTTAAAATGGAATTGAATCCGGGTTCTCAAATGCATAGCCAGATGCAATACCACTGAGCTATCCAAATTTAAATAAATAAAATATATAAATATATCATCACGGCTTTTACCCATTACTGGGTGCGGCACTCTGCCGAAGCAGATCTCGGTAAGTGATATATTTATGCGCGTGAAGTGCGGTTACAAGTCATCAAATCACGGGCCCCCAAAGATGTTAGTGGAGGAGGGAACCACAGAGATAACTTTTAATGGGATTAAAATTGTTTGTCTGCTTTGGGAATTAAACCGAGGTTCTCTAATATCCAGACCGACTTAATTCTACTAAGCAATCTATCTCCGAATTTCATTCATTTATTTTTATTTTCTCTGTGGTATCGAGTCGGCCTATGGATCCAGAGAACCCTGGTTCGATTCCTACAGCCGGCAAACATTTTCACCACATTAAAATATTATTTTAATTTTTCTAGTTCTTCCTGCAATTCAAGAACCTGTTCGAGGGTGGGTGGATTCCCTAAACGGCCCAGTGGGAGTGTTAGCAGGAGCCGGGAAGGGGGTAATTCGATCTATGCTCATGGACCCCAATAACCATGCTCAAGTGATCCCAGTGGACATTGCCATCAATGGTATGATCACTGCAGCTTGGTACAGGGCTACACACAAGTACGTAACGAAAATATGATGTATTTTAAGTAAAAGAAAAAAAAGGTTTCTATTTAAAATAAAAAAGTTGCAATCTGTATTTTGAGTACCACTGGCCGAAAAAGAATTTAGTTAATAGTTTTGTGATACACTTGTAAAATGGCATTTCTTTGCTAAGTTAACCAACCTTGTATCTCTTATAGTTCTCGAGATAGCAATGGTGGCGCAACTAAATTGAACACCCTGTATACATATGATTTAAATATGTAAAATATTTTAACACAAAAATTCTATTAAAATTTAAAATTCACCTTTGTGTAATTATTTGGATATTTTGCAGGTACAGATATTACTTAGGTACTTAGAGTTTCTTAAGGTAGTTCTAGTGTGGCGGTGGCAAAATATATGTTTTTTAATTGCCGAAGTCGTGATCGCAAAAATTTATGTTAATGAAAATGCGAACTTTTTGATTGAACCAGTTTAAAAATCGAAAAATTTTAAAATATGTTTCTATATAAATCAGATTACGAGAAATCGAATGCCGTTGAGCACATCTTCATATCTTTATTAATGTACGAGTTACGGCGATTTTTGTGTTTTTAAAAATCTCAACTTTGAAGGCCCATATCTCGAAAACTAAAAGAGATATTGAAAAGCGGTTTAAACGAGTGTATTTCTCGTGCTCTAGTTACCTTTTACTAAAATTTTGAAAATATTGAAAATTTTACAATTTTTTTCAAAATTTTCGTTTGCCTATAATTCAAAAACTTGAAGAGATAATGAAAATCTGTAAAAACCAGTGAATTTCTCTCGTGAAAGTACATATGTATGTAAAATTTCTGAATTTTTGTAGCACGGATAAAATTTTTAGAGCAAAAAAACTTAAAATCGTCTAAATTCGTAAAAATCTTAAGGGGTACCCCTTCAAAAATAATTAAAAATCAGTGATTTTTCGTTTTTTTGTAATAAAAACTTTACCTCTACGAATTTTTGCCTGAAATTTTACATACCTATGTACTTTTACGTGAGGAATTCATTGGTTTCCACAGATTTACATTATATCTTCAAGTTTTTGAAATATGGGCAAAAGGAAATTTTTCAAAAAATAGTAAAATTTTCGAAATTTTCAAAATTTCAGTATAAGTTAATTGGAGCACGAGAAATACACTCGTTCAAACCGCGTATCAATATCTCTTTTAGTTTTCGAGATATGGGCCTTCAAAGTTGAAATTTTTAAAAAGTCAAAAATCGCCGTAACTCGAAAACTAAAAAAGATATGAAGATGCGCTCAGCGGCATTCGATTTCTCGTAATCTGATTTATATAGAACCATATTTTAAAATATTTCGATTTTTTAACTGGTTCAACAACAAAATTCGCATTTTCATGAACATAAATTTTTGCGATCTCGACTCCGCCTATTAAAAAATATATATTTTAAGGATCAAAATATGCATAATTATATAGAAATATATGAGGAAATAAATGGTGAAATCCCCAATTTCATATCTAGTATCATATTATTTAAAATTAATTGTAAACAGAAACAAACGTGAATATAAACATAAGCAACAAAATAAATAGTATACATTTTCCATTTTATTAATCCTTAAAGTTAAAATAAAAATTTGCAACGGAATGAATCTTTGGAAACACGTATTTTAAAATTTGTAAATAGCATTCGACGATCCCCCTCCAATAACTTCGCGACCTTCCGAGGGGTCGCGACCCAATCTTTGAAAACCATTGCTCTAGTGGAATTATATTAAAATGCATGTTACAAGTATGTGTCCCCTTAAAATTTAACTATTTAATAAGTTGCATAACTTACCAAAAACAAAAGGTTATTTATGGAACAAGAAAAACATGCTTACTTATCTGCAAAAGAAAAAAAAGAACAACAATTAGTTATACAATTAGACTAACTTATTTTTATTTTTAATTAAGGTAGTTCTAGCGTGAAAATTTTGTTAACAGATCGGAATGAAATTTGGCGCATGTAAACATTGGATAGTCATACGCATCTTGTTAAAATATGAAACACATTCATCGTCTGTGAACAAATATATTCGCTTGTAAAGTTGAGTTCTTATACACGGGGCTTATGGCGATCATCACTCAGAATCGCACATATTTGGTTTGTGTACCTCTCAAATTTTGCAGTTTCATTTGAAAAACTAGTATGATGTTCTAGAACTATCCATGTATATTGTATCAGAAGGAGAAAGTTTTTTATCGTTTAGTAATGGATATATAGCCATGCAAGGCCTTGTTTTTAACGAAAAATGAAGAATCCCAATTTATAATGGCAACACCACACGGTGGTATGGTATTTGAAAATTCACTAGACCAACAACCTGTTAACAATTCATGATATTCAAATCATAATAGGTATAAAACACTTATTTTATTCAATTTTTATATTTTCTTGAGCGTAAGTTTCGCCACTCGACAACCGATGGCGCCACCGTCACACTAGTACTACCTTAAAATCTACAATATTCTTTACAATACTTCTACTGTAAGTTACCCAATAATAATAAAATTTAAAAACAATAAGTTGAACTTTTTGTTTAGTTGGTTATCAAACCTATAATATTAAAATCATAATAGCTACATTTATTTTATTCAATGAAAATTATGAAAATTTGTCGCCTGTGGGATTCGAACCAGGGACCTCAGGATCCACAGGCCGACTTCATACCACTGAGCTAGCCATCCCAGTAATATTTTTAGGTTATTTACTTAATTTTCATAATTTGACAAAAGCTATCCCTGTGGCTCCTCCACCACTAACATGTTTGGGGGCCGTGATTTGACGACTGGTAACCGCACTTCACGCGCAAAATATATCACTTACCGAGATCTGCTTCAGCAGAGTGCCACACCCAGTAATGGGTAGAAGGCGTGATGATATATTTATTTATTTATTTTATTTATTTTATTTATTTTATTTATTTTATTTATTTTATTTATTTTATTTATTTTATTTATTTTATTTATTTTATTTATTTTATTTATTTTATTTATTTTATTCAATTTTCATGTTTTTTTGAGCGTCAGTTTCGCCACTACCTTAATTTTTGTTTCAGATTCAAAGAGACCCCAGTCTATAATGTCACCCAGGGCGAAGTTCGGGTTATAACGTGGGGCGAAGTCCTTAAAAGGGGCAAGAAACTATTTCAAGACAACCCTTTTGATTGGCCCTTATGGTATCCTGATGGTGATATAAGAACAAATAAATTCGTTCACAATATCATCGTGTTTCTGTTTCAAATTATTCCGGCGTATTTCATGGACGTTATTTTTGCTATTGCCATGCAGAAGAGATTGTAAGTACAAGAATTTCAAATGAACAGTATTAAATAAATTTGAAAATAAACAAATTGTCAAAAAATATTTTTAAATTCTTTTCAAGATATTATAAAGGCTAGTCAGAAAATTGTTGTTTACAACACTTAATAAATGTTACATTTTTCCATATTAGCTGTGTAAGGAAAATATGCTTTTAGCTAATTCTTCCACAGGGACGAAAAGTATCATTTTTCCTTTAAATTCAGGAAAGAAAATTATATTATAATTGTCTGATTTCAGTATGGTGCGAATTCAAAGACGTATCAAACTCGGCATGCACTTGCTACAATATTTTACTTTACGAGAATGGAAATTTAGAAACGACAAATTTCTTCTCATTACACAAATCGTCCCTGATGATGAAAGAGATATATTTTATTCAACAAATGTAGACCGTAATATCGACGATTATATGCGAGACATAATTTTGGGGGCTCGTTTATATTGTCTAAAAGAACCTCCAAGTAATATTCCGTTTGCTAAGCGTTACCTTATGTTGTAAGTAATTATATTATAAAGAAAAATCACCCTTATTAATACTTATTTTACAGCTTATATTTCCTGGATCGAACTTGCAAACTACTATTGATATTTGGGTTTTGTTGGCTACTTCTAAAAGTCAGTACAGCGGCCCAGGTATTCCACGACAGCTATTATAGTTTAATAAAAGATTCGTAAATCTGTTTTATGCTATATTCTTTTGTTTTTCTTTGTGTCATATTGTTATATCTAGATCTGTGATGGTATAATGGTGAATAAATGTATTATAGATAATAAAGTCATTCTAAAAAACCAAAATGTATATTTTAATAAATGATATTCCTACACATTTGCAAAGTACGAAAAATAGGACTGGTCGATCTTTCAATTTAGAAATTGATCTCTGATCTTAAAATGGAATCGATTTAATTGCTTTTTGCAAATTTTGAATTAAATACGATCAAGAATGAGGTAGGTTGCTCAGTGGTATCGAGTCGGCTTGTGGATCCTGAGAACCCTGGTTCGATTCTCACTGTCGACAAACATTTTAACTCAATGGCTCCCCTTCCACTAACATCTTTGGGGGCCTAGATTTGACGGCTGATAACCGCACTTTACGCGCATAAATATATCACTTATCGAGATCTGCTTCGGCAGAGTGCCACACCCAGTAATGGGTAAAAGGCGTGAGGATATATAAAATTGGTTTTTCTAAATTAAATAAATAATATATCATCACGTTTTTTACTCATTACTGGGTGTGGCACTCTGCCGTATCAGATCTAAGTAAAAGATTTATTTTGTGGGTGAGACTCAGTTACCAGCCGTCAAATCACAACCCTCAAAGGTAAGATGTTAGTGGTGGAAAAGCCACAGGGGTAATTTTCAAATGTGAGAATTGAACCCAAGTTCCCAAATCCACAGTCCGACTCGATACCACTAAGCTATCTACCCGATAAAGATGTACCAATAAAAGTAAATAATATATTATTTTAGAACATATTTTACTTTTTTATATATTTAATTATAAATTACATAGAAGTAAACATTATTATTTAGTAAAAATAATAAAAAAATGTATTTGAAAAGCCGAGTTCCATTTTCAGTCTTTGGTGATGATGATTTGACGACTGGTAACACGCAAAATATATCACTTACCGAGATTTGCTACGGCAGAGTGCCACATCCAGTAATAGATAAAAGGCATGACGATATATTTATTTATTTCTAAGTAGTGTTGAAGACATCGACTAAAAAAAATGTTATACAGGAAGTTAAAAATTAAGAAACTAAATAGAATTTCCAGTCAAAATACAGCATCTAGTGAGCTCTACAATTGCAGATCTACCGTAACAAAATTAAATTTAATCCTTTCCACTGCTAAAAGTTTCCACAAAAATTTAGATAAACATATTTTAAATAAAAAATATGGAGAATTATATTTTCTATCACTTTTATTTGAACGATTTTTCTCTAAAATAATTCAAAAACGTTTGACAGAGAAAAATATAAAATTTAAAAGTCAAATTTGTATATTAGAGATATGGATACTGCAAACTCAGTTTCCCTGCGTTCTGATTGGCTGAAACACCATATGGGAACAGATACGCTCCGAGGTACTGAGTTTATAAATACAGGTATAATTGTTTCTGGATCATTTTTTAGGAAGGATTTCAGGTTAGTATCATTTCTAAGGATTCTGAGCCTTCGGCTCTCTTTCTCCTGACAGGAAGGATTACATAAATGTTTTTTTATTTATTATTTGTATTATAAAAATATGTAGAAATATAGTTTGAAGAATATTGTTATCACAGATATATTTATATTATTTAAAAATATATTTCATATATTACCTTATAAATCATACAAATTATTGCGTATTTAAAATATCATAGAAAATATTTATCTGTAAAATATGGTTCTTGATAAAAATTTAACCGGTCTAACCATGACCCACAAAGAAATAATCATTACTGCAATAAAACAGACAACTTGTGCACTATAGTTTGTCTTTTTAACAAACCAATTAGAATATAAACTTAAAATTACAGTAATACACCCTAAAATAAAAGTGGTAGTCCCAAAAAAAATATGTACCACTTTATTTAATGTAGGACCGATGTACTGACGTAAATCAACTTTGTACAAAGTTAAAAGTCCTATTAAACATGTTAAAATGAAGAAAATAAATGAAACCAACCCCATTGTACCATGCCAAGTCTTAAAATGATCCTTATTCTTTAAGTTTTTATTCACAACAACAATGATAAAACCTGACAGAATACACGCCGATGCACAGATCTGAAAAACCCAATGTACAAGCACCTTGTTTCTTGTAGAAATGAATTTCGTCAACCAGTTGTCCCCAGAAATGGCTAAAATACCTTCTGTCATGAATAACGACCACTAAAAAATAGAATAACTGTCAATTAACCCACCTGTTGATGATGTTACTATAGAAAACTCACTCCGATTGACAGCAGAATTGGATGCCAAGTAAATAATTCCACTTCATGACTAAAACTTAAATATAAGATAAATATAACAAACTGGAGTGTTAAAATATGGACGACAGTAGTTAAGTTTTCATTTAACGTCCTTTTTGTTTCACTTTTATGCTTCATTTCGACCGACACGTTGCAGCTGTCACTTTCTGTTGCTAGTTTGATATCATGCATAACCTCACTTTCGATTTTCGGTAGCTCCATGATTTTACTCTTTGAAATGCTCTCTTTCAATAAAGAATAACGAATATTTGGATGTAGTTTTGACATTTTATTGACTTGTTATCAATGTATTTATCGGTAGCACGTAAACTGATATCACAGATTTGAAGTTTTAATCCCACATGACAGGCATGTGTTTGTATTCAAGTTGAACAAATATTTTGATGTCATGATCATGTTTAAATACAAATATGTACCTATCACATTTAAATTGTTTAACTGTCTACGTACAATAATAAAAGTTCTAATAAATATTTAATTATTAGATGATCGGTCTAATTGCATTTATTAATTTTAACTAGAATTATAATGTTTCACCATAATTTGCATCTAAAAAGGCTAATAAACGAATAGAATTTCATATTTCATGTCATAACATCCTTGAAAAATATATTTTATCAACGTAAATTAACGGAGCCCTTCACCACAGGTTCAGTTACTGTTTGAAAAAATTTTTAAATGCAGTATTTATACCTTATCCTATTGTACCTTGCAAACTCAACTTCTCTGCTTTCTGATTGGCTGGAGCGTCATATAGGAATATCTATGGTCCGAGGTTATAAATTCAGGTGTAAATTTTTCGTGATTGAAATCACAATGCCTAGCTCAATATATAGATTTGCTTATTGTGGCGTGAAACATGGTTCTTTTGTTAAATAATTTAATAAATGTATAATTAATAGATAAGTTTAATTTAAGTAGTATTGGAGTGTCTAGCATAATCTGCATCTAAAAAAAGCTAATAAAAGAATTTCATGTTAATATATATTTTTAACACAAAGTAACGTAGTCCTGCTCGCAAGTCAAGTTGCTGTTTGAAATACCGTACTGTGCAAACTCAACTTCCCTGTGTTCTGATTGGCTGGAGCTTCTTATTGGAATATATCAGTCCGAGGTTATAAATACAGGTGTAAATATATCCCGATAGGTATCACAATGCTATACTCAAAGCACCTTTTATTAGGTTTACTTGATTTTTAAAGTATTTTAGCAATCTTTTAAAATATAATATTTTGTTTATTACTCAAATATTTTCATACCTTAAATTATAAAAACAATAATTAATCTACAATCATATAAAATACTAAATAGTTTTAGGCACGAAAATCATTATCTATATAAAATTACGTCACATTAAAAATCGTAGTAATACATTAAAATCTTATATAAGTTACTAATCACTAAACTATTTACGGTTTATTTGTGTCACTAAGTCTTTTACTTCGTCGATTTTTATTGCAACAATTTATTACGAACGCAAAACAAGTAATCACGAAGAAAACAAGATAAAATGCAAGAAGTGAAAATGCCGGATGCCCGTAATAGTCAAATACTTGTTGTTCAGATAAAAACCTAAAATTTGACATAACTTGCGTTCCATTTGGAGGAGGACACGGCAATTGCACGATTATATCTTGATGCTGAACCTACAAAACAATTATCAAATCATCTTCCAGTAATATTTTTAGGTTATTTACTTACTTGTTTATTTCTACAAAGCGTGGTGACTGCAGCAGCAGTAATTGCTTCTGTTGTATGTTCTCGCCTTACTAAGAAAGGTAGTAGCCATGATGTAGGGCTGCAGTAACGCAGTAAAGGTGCTCCAAAGGGCAGGTCTTCGATGGCTAAGTAGGCACCACTAACTAGCGCTCCGACCCAAAGCGCAGCTCCGGTCATTAGCGCTGCAGCGGCGGTGGATGGAACTATGTATGCCATTGCAGTTAATAAAGATTGCAAACTGATGAGATACAGCAGCATGTAGCCTGGAATAAAATTTTATTCATATAATTTACTTATTATTAATAATATTTAACATAATTTAGGAATAAAACAAGCTTTTTATGTAGTAAAATACTTCTGAATAGTTTCGTTGCAAAATAGACTAGTGGGCGTGGTTTCTAGACAGGTGGATATTGTACACTAAACTTCCCTGTATTCTGATTGGCTTAACCATCTTACTTGAGTTCCTGTAGTACGACAGAGGTTATATATATTGGTGTAAATTTTAAACTTTGTAGTGTTAATAGTATGTATTGCACAATATTAATGAGAAATTGTTTTGAGTCATATTAAATGCAATATTTTGTATCTTAGAAGAAATAAACTAATAATAAATAAAATCACATGCCACTAATCGTCTTGGAATTCACAAAATCTTTCGGCTCTATATAGAGCCACAAATTGATTCCAAAAAGACAACTAATATTCAAATGTGCTAATTTTCATCCTCAACTAAAGTAATTTTAATTTTTTTACTGAACATCTGTGCCAAGTTGCTTGTAACAAAAGATGAACAAAAAAGTGTTCCAGTTACTGCAGAACCCGGGTTCGATTCCCACAGCCTGCAAACAATTTTCACCACATTAAAGTTACCTCTGTGGCTCTCCCACCACTAACATCTTTACAGACCGTGATTTGACGGCTGGTAATTGCACTTCACACGCATAAATATATTACTTAGTGAGATCTGCTACACCCAGTAATGGATAAATATTTATTTTATTTAACAAAGTTGAAATTTTTGACGCACGTTAAAATTTCAGTAAATATTTCATTACTAATTCTGTTTCGCATATCTGGATAAATACGTATTACGTATTATTATGGGCTGGCTAGCTCAGTTGTATGAAGTCGGCCTGTGGATTCTGAGAACCCTGGTTCGATTCCCACTGGCGACAAACAATTTTCATAATTTCAAAAGCTACCCCTGTGGCTCCTCCACCACTAACATCTTTAGGGGCCGTGATTTGACGACTGGTAACCGCTCTTCACGTGCAAAATATATCACTTACCGAGATCTGCTTCGGCAGAGTGCCACACCCAGTAATGGGTAGAAGGCGTGATGATATATTTATTTATTTATTTATATCTGCGCAAAATTTCTACCTTGCAACAAAAAGTGCACCATAAAAGTGATTTAGTTACTAAAAAAAGTGTAGGGAAATCACGTTCATCTGTCACTGTCATCAAAAAACTAAATTTTAACATAAAAATAAATGAAGCATAACATTGCAACATCTTGGACATGGTGCATACATTTTAAAATAACATACTCACCAATATAAATATAAAAACCATTGTAATTGTTCGGTCCTTGCATATACAATCCACTCATAGAATAACAAGGCACGAGGTAAACGAGCCAGATAAATAATGAAGGAAAAATATTCAAAATCGTCTTCATAAAAATGTAGGTAAATCTTCCGTACAGCCCATGTTGAATATCACGTTCAACAGTGTTTCGATTTCCTCTGACTTCGTTGAGCGTGAGTGCTATCAACAGCGGCCACGCTGTCACGCACATCACGCTATAGTGGTAGCCAATCCTATCATTGAGCGTTAACTGTGGATCTGTATTCGGAACATCCCAAAAAATTGCACCGGTTATTAAAGATATTGTTGCCGCTATTACGAATAGAAGACACCAATGGATGAATGTATTTGGTTGAGTGTAGAACATGGATTTCCTACAAATAAAGTGAGGGTAAATATCATGCACATTCAAAAACGTAGAGCTCGACAAACCAAAGTAAAACCCTGAGAGGAGTGTCTTCGGAGGTCGCTACTATCGTCGGTACATTCAGTGTCAAAAGTTGAAATTTAATTTGTGAAATAAGACGGCGTGTAATTTTTTTTTATTTATGAAAATAGTATAGGGTAGTGGCTCAGTGGTATCGATTGGGCCTGTGGATCCTGAGAACCCTGGTTCAATCCCCGACAAAAATTTTCATCAAATTAAAATTATCCCTGTGGTTCTTATCTTTGAGGGCCGTGATTTGACGACTAGTAATCGCACTTCACGCTCAAAAATATATCATTTACCGAGATCTGTTTCGGCAGAATGCCACACTCAATAATGGGTAGAAGGCGTGATGACATATATATATATATATATATAAATAAAAATCACGCCTTCTACCCATTACTGGGTGAGGCACTCTGCTAAAGCAGATCTCGGTAAGTGATATATTTTGCGCGTGAAGTGCGGTTACCAGTCGTCAAATCACGGCCTCCAAACATGTTAGTGGTGGAGGAGCCACAGGGATAGCTTTTTTCAAATTATGAAAATTTGTCGCCTGTGGGAATTGAACCAGGAACCTCAGGATCCACAGGCCGACTTCATACATCTGTGCTAGCTATCCCATTATATATATATATATATATATATATATATATATATATATATATATATATATATATATATATATATATATATATATTTAATCTCTGTGGCTCTCCTTCTACTAACATCTTTGGGGGCCGTGATTTGAAGGGTGGTAACCGCACTTTACGCGCATAGATATATCATTTACCGAGATCTGCTTCGGCAGAGTGCCACACCCAGTAATGAATAAAAGGCGTGATGATATATTTATATTTATTTATTTTATTATAAAAATAGTATGTCATATGAATAATAATTATGATAGATTAATAATAAATAAATATATCATTAATATGTAACTCATATCGTACATTGCGCGGCGGGCAAATGTTTTCACTGAGACTGTATAATTCACTTTCGCGCCAAAGTATAGCCACGCCATTCGTTATATACCTGAATGGGTGGAGTTAAAGCGCATTCCAGCCACGGTTTTACTTTGGTGTATCGAACTTTATGTAACATACGTAAAGAGGACAGAAGCTTGTTTGAAACAGTTGGTATTCCTGGCTGTAAGCGGAAGTGCTGTTGGAGGACCTGGATCACTTAATGGTTCTTGTTTCCGGCGGAACACATCTGCAAGTTGCTCTATACGCTGAGAAGATTCTAACATTGCTTCGGCTGACAGGTCGTCCAAGGTCACCAGGTCAACTATTAAAAATAATACAATAAACATTTTATTATTCATATATCAAATAATTGTGTACATATATTAGTAAACTAAATGGGAATATGCATATTTATAGCAAAAAATATGCTGAATTCACTGGCAAAGACCGCACGTTTCTAGCTATTTTAGTTTTTGCGTTTTTTTACAAATTGTAGTTTGTGTTATTAAATGTAGGTACTGTGTCATGAACTAGCTACATTTTGTGCCGTAGTAAGTTTACTAATTATTGTATTCAAAAATGTTTCAAACAGAAAAGTTAGACAATTTAGAGCTTCATATATTTTATTTACGGCATTTTTTCTAAAATAAGTTATATGTGGGTTTTTTTTAGCAAAAATATGTTGATTTTAGGCATCTCAATGGATCAAAAACTGAGATTTAGTACTGCCCTCAGTTTCCTAATAAATTTAGAGGAAAACGTTTTAAACAGAAAAGTTAGATAATTTGCTGCTCTACATATCTTATTTGAACTATTTTTCTCTAAAATTATTTATATACGTCTGACAACAAAAAATATACCCCTCCAAAAGCACAAAATTTCTAAAACTCGTATAATACACTAAAATTTGCTTTCTGAACTTCAAAATCAACTAAAATAATTATTCTGCCTCTACTAAGTACTAAAGATGTTGTGAATTGACAGCTGGTACAGTACTACCCAATAATAATAAAAATGTAAAGTACACGTTTTTGAATATCAGCAAATGAGATTTAAACTCTATTATTTTGTCATTTATTAATTCAAACAATAGCCAGAAACAAGAAGTTTAATCTATAAAATAACACGATAATTTCTGCTTTTAAAAAAAAATTTTAGTGGCATTTAAAAAATTATAAATTAAATAATAATGAAAGCTGTAAAAAGATAATAATAACATATTGCTTATGGTAAAACGCATTTCAAATGCAAAGATATATAGACCTGCTTCCCAAGTAGAGTTACTGCTTGGAAATTACACACTTGCTACTTATATAACAGAAACCATAGCGTTCAATATCCACTTTATAAATGTTACTTATTGTGTTACATATGTGAAAATATTGTAATAAATACATAAAATATTATTAAATCAATAATAATTTATCGATTTGATAAGTTTTTAGTAAGTTTTTACTGCAAATAATACTGAAAACAACGAAAAACTGAAATTTTTATAGGGGGCGTGGCCCAATACAACATACATGAAATCCGCTTTGATTCTGAGTAATATTGTTAACTGTACCAAATATGTTTTAGTTAGTGAAATGTGATGTAAACTAGATTGAAATTTGTAAGTTTTTAACAGAAAAATATGTTGATTTCAATGACGAAGACTGCACGTTTCTATTTATTTTAGTTTTTTACAAATTGTGCTCCTTGAATTATTGAATGTAGGTACTGTGTCATGGACTAGCTATAATTTGTGCTGTAGTAAGTTTCCTAATTATTATATTCAAAAATGTTTCAAACAGAAAAGTTAGACAATTTAGGTCTCTACAACAATTATTTAGATATTTCTCTCTAAAATAAGATATAAGCGTTTTCTAGCAAAAAAATGTTGATTTTTGGGCATTCATAATCGACTAAAAACTTAGTTTTTGTACTATCCTCAGTTTAATATTTATTTTGAAAGAATATTTTTTAGCTGGCAATATAGATAATTTCTGTCTCTGCATCTTCTATTTGAAGTATTTTTCTTTAAAATTATTTGTACACTCTTGACAACAAAAAATATGCACTACCAAAAGCACAAAATTTCTAAAACACTTGTAATGCAGCAAAATTTGCTTTTTAAATTCCAATATCAAATTAAATAGTTTTCCTACCTCTACTAACAGTTAAAGGTGTTGTGAATTGACAGCTGGTACAGTACTGCACTCAAAAATTACTTCAATAATAATTAAAATATAAAGTACACGTGTTTGCATATCAGTGAATCAGATGTTACTGTTTCAGTATGAATTTACTCATTGTAAGTAATAATTGGAAGTATAAATCTGCAATCTCAGAGCTCATTTTAAAATGTTTTTAACCTAATTTGATTTTACTGTCGTAATTCCTTTGATTTTACAAATTTTCAACACTAAAACATTCAATTTAACATGTATTGAATACGACTGAACATAATTTTTCTATTATAAAACGTGTATTAATTATTTTAGAGAAAAATACTTCAAATAGAAGATGTAGAGGACTAAATTATCTAACTTTTCTGTTTGAAATATTTTTCTGTATAATAATTAGTAAACTTATGCAAATTAAAAATAATGAACGAACATATGCATTGTATACGTGCAATATTACCACAGCGTATCTCTATTCGGTTCGATAACTATGTACTTAAGCAAGACAGTTTCGCTGTTCTTGTTCGTAAGTTTAGGCTTGGCCTCTGGTATGGTTTACATACTGAGTAACCTTCCTAAGCTTAAAAGCGGGTTAGTTGGTCGACGGTTGAATTAGTGATATGTGGCACGTGGGGTACATCGAAATAAATTATTTGGCAATAAAATTCACGTTGAATGCACTCTTTAATTTAACTTGAAATAATTAATTTACATGACGCATGAGTCAATTGGCGACTTCTTCGCAAATGTTCTCATACTTTTGAGGGCCAACGATGGATCGGTTGACACGGGTTACACTCCTCTACTGGCACCCCCCCTGATCCCGGGAATCCAGGAGCCTCGTTAGGCTACCGGGTGAAGGCAGACGGAACCAGCACGAGTGGAGACGGTCCCGTCGGGAATAAACAGTTCGTCCGGCGGGTGGGGCCTTCAGTCGGTGCGTAGGTAACGCTCGTGTTCGGTACCTGCGCATGCTCAGGCTAGGCGTCCACTTTGTCGGCTGTTTTCGCGTATTTAGGAGACAATCGAAGCCTCGGGAAATAGGCTCGTTTCTTTTTTTGCAAAACAGACAACATCGGTTGTTTGTAGAGTGCATACGGGTACTTATTCAAAATTTCAACGAGGGACGGTTAACAGGGGTTACATGCCAGTGAGTCAGCTGCTTGTGGACGTCCCCTCGGGAATACACATCCGACCTGGGGGTGGGGCCTTCAGTCGGTGGCTTAGACTACGGTCTATGCGTGCGTCAGACTAGGCGTCCATTCTTCGGGGTGTGTTCGCGTAATTAAGAGACCCCCGAAGGTTCGGAATAACCTCGTTTATTTTTTTGTAAAACAGACAACATCGGTTGTTTGTGGGATTAGAAAGTTAGAATCAGTGTAGGGAAAAGTGCCACATGTCATTATTCATCTAGAAACCATCAGGAACCATCGGCTCTTTTCAGAGCCACCAAATAATCCAGAAAAGAGAACTAATATTCAATTATGCTAATAATCGTCGGGATCTAAAATAATAATGGGGTAGGCGGCTCAATAGTATCAAGTCGACGTGTGGATTTAAAAACCTGGGTTCGATTCCCACAACCAAAAAACAATTTTCACCACATTAATAGTACCTCTATGGCTCCCCCTCCATTAATATCTGTGGGAGCCGTGATTTGACAGCTGGTAATGGCACTTCACAATCCAAATATATCTCCACACCCAGTAATGGGTAAAAGACCCGATGATATATTCATTTTATGGGATGGCTAGCACAGTGGTATGAAGTCAGCCTGAGGTCCCTGGTTCGATTCCCACAGGCGACAAATTTTCATAATTTGAAAAAGCTACCCCTGTGGCTCCTCCACCACTAACATGTTTGGGGGCCGTGATTTGACGACTGGTAACCGCACTTCACGCGCAAAAATATATCACTTACCGAGATCTGCTTTAGCAGAGTGCCACACCCAGTAATGGGTAGAAGGCGTGATGATATATTATTTTTTTTTTTTTTTATATATTCATTTTATTAATTTTTAACTATAATAATTTTAAATTTTTCTCTGAGTGCGCAAAATTTGTAGCTTGTACTATAAATAACCCAAATACTAGAGATCTGCTCACCGATCCGCAGTGTGATCAATCATATATTTTTTATCTTGAGTGAGATTCGAACTCGAGAACTCCAAATTCGGATTCCGTATCGCTATCCACAACACCGTACTGCCGATCTCGGTAATTAAATACATAACAAAAATATTGATATAACTGAATTGTCAATACTTACGATAGTAATCCGACGGATTTTTGAAAGACGGGCACGGGTATTCAACCATTGAAAAATATGCTAACATATCTCTTCTTCTTCCGCTGTACATAGTTCTACCAGCCGACAATAACAGCACCCTCGACAACATTGTAAAAATCTCGTAAGTTGGCGGGTGCAGTGTTAGTATTACTATTCGTCCTAAAAAAATTAAAACGAAAATGTATCGGCAGTTATTATTATCTTTTTGGGGAAACTACCTAAAGCGTTACCACTACCCCCAGTTGCCCATTGTCGTAGGTACTCCACTAAGAAGAAGGTGTCGAAAATGTCCATTCCTCTGGTGGGCTGGTCGAGGACGACGATGTCCGTATCAAGTAACAAATGACACGCGACATTCAACCGTCTTTTTTCAGATGTAGTAAGATTCTCTACTTTTGTATTTCGGACTTGTTCTAGACCTAAATCTTCTATTAATACGTTTATCTGCAAAAAATCAAATTAATATTTTAAAAAGAAATAAATTAGTGAAACTAAAATTAAGAATGAGTATCACGTCTTTTACCCATTACTGGGTGTGGAATTCTGCCATAGTAGATCTCGGTAAGTGATATATTTATGCACGTGAAGTGCGGTTACCAGCCGTCAAATCACATCCCTCAAAGGTAAGATAAGAAAGTGTACAAATTTTGTTAATTTTTATTGTACTCAAATTGTTTGACATTGTAGAATTTTGATAAAATGAATGTAGTATTCTGCCCTAGCAGATCTCAGTAACTGATATATTTAGTGCGGTTACCAGTTGTTAAATCATGGCCCCCAAATATATTAGTGGAAGGGAAGCCACAGGGGTAATTTTAATGTGGTGAAAATTGTTTGTCGGTTGTGAGAATCGAACTGAGGTTCTCAAATTAACAGATTTTAAAAAAGAATACAGGAAACAAATGAGGATATTTCATAGTTTAACTTCGTGGTATCAAGTTGGATTGTGCATTTGAGAACTTGGGTTCGATTCTCACAGTCGACAAACAATTTTCACCACATTAAAACTACCCCTGTAGCTCCCTCTCTGCTAACATCATTGGGGGTCAAAGTTTGACGGCTTATTGAGTGAAGCACTTGACATAACTAGCTCTTGGTGACAAAGATAGCATTAATATTAGAGAGAAAGCATAATAATGAGAAAGAAGGCTTTCTTTTTTGAGAGAAATGGGTATATTTTGACAAGAGCGCGAAACATCTCATGGACAAACAATTTTCACCACATTAAAAATGACCCCGTAGTTTGATGGCTGGTAACCGCAGTTCACTTGCATTAATATATCACGTACCTAGATTTGCTACGTCTGAGTGTCACACCAAGTAATGAATAAAAGGCATTATGATATATTTATTTATTTTATTTATTAAAATTTGGATAGCATAGTTGCATTGTGGATTTGGGAACCCGGATTCGATTCCACATTAAAATTACTCCTGTGACTTTCCCTCTACTAATATCTTCAGGGGCCGTGATTTGACGACTGGTAACAGCATTTCTCATTTATAAATATACCGAAATCTGCTACGGCAGAATGCCACACCCAGTAATGGATAAAAGGCATGATGATATATTTATTTATTTAATTTATTTAAATTCAGAGAGCTCAGTGGTATTGTGGATTTGAGAACCCGGGTTCGATTCCATATTAAAATTACCCCTGTGGCTTCCCCACCACTAACATCTTTGGGGGTGGTGATTTTACGATTGGTAACCGTATTTCTACGCATAAATATATCACTTACCGAGATCTGCTACAGCAGAATGCCATACCTAGTAATGAGTAAAAGGCGTGATGATATATTTATTTTATAAAAAATACATACCCTGTCCATGGCATCAATTTTTAAATGATCTAATTTCTCTGTAGGCTTCTTCAGATCGTAATGAAATCTCAAGGTCTGCTGAGTCGTCATTTGTTTACAAAGGTGTGAATTATTTTGGGCGTATGCCACTCTTGGCTTTAGGATACTTTTACCAACGGCTTGACCATTTAGTATTATATCTCCTCCTACTGGGTTTCTCAGACCTGCTATCGTGTCTAGTAAACCGGTACCCTCAACTTCTGGAAAGAAATATCGTTAAAGATAATGATAAAACGAGACGAGATTACTCTCATATTTCACTTCGTCACGCAACAAAAATGAGAGACGGGTATGAGAGTGATATTAGAATAGAAAATTCGAGATGAGAGGATGCGAAAATCTCGCATGAGATCTCGTATTTTTATAATATTCCTATTCAAAATATTATCTTAATTTAATTTTGTTTATATCTACTATTATTAATTAAATATTTATTTGTATTAAGTAATGGGGTGGCTAGCTCAGTGGTATGAAGTCGGCCTGTGGATCCTGAGAACCCTGGTTTGATTCCCACAGGCGACAAACAATTTTCATAATTTCAAAAGCTACCCCTGTGGCTCCTCCACCACTAACATCTTTGGAGGCCGTGATTTGACGACTGGTAACGCGCAAAATATATCACTTATCGAGATCTGCTTCGGCAGAGTGCCACACCCAGTAATGGGTGATGATATATTTATATTTTCTTTATTTTAAATAATAGTCTTCGGGAAGGTTGAAATTGCTTATAAGTCAATTTGGATATGGGGAATTCAATGGCGTTGAGCGCATCTTTATATCATGTTTAGTTCTTAAGATATAGCCTCTGGAAAATTTTATTGTTTCCCAAATTTCACCTCATCAGATTTTGTACTTTTCCGACGCTATATCGTAAAAACTAAACGAGATATAAAAATGCACTCGACGGTATTGAATTTCTCGTGCTTCAATTAACTTATAAACATATTTTTCAGCAATTTTTATTTTTCAGAAAATGTTCAACAAAATTTTGTCTTAAGTGTTATTGAATAATATCTCAAAAACTAGAAGACATATGCACTTGGGGATTTTACCACTGGATTCAGCGGGTCTAAAAACATATATATGTAAATTTTCATTAATATATTCGTACGAGTAAGGATTTTAGAGCAAACAGTCTGAAATGGGCTTAAAATCGAAAAAAAATCAAATCTTAAGAAATTTTCAAAAAATAAAAATCGTTTAAAATTTTCTAAAAAGTCAATTCGGGCACGAGGAATTCAATGCCGTTGAGCGCATCTTCATATCTTGTTTAGTTTTTGAAATATAGCCTCCGGAAAAGTTGAATTTTCCAAAAAATTTAACACCTCAGATTTTCTACTTTCCCCAGACCATATTTCAAAAACTAAACGAGATATGAAGATGCGCTCAACGGCATTGAATTCCTCGTGTTCGAATTGACTTATATGCAAGTTTTAAACGCTTTTTAAATTTCAAAAAAATTTCAACAAAATTTTTGCATCAAATAGTTTTTCAACAATATCTCAAAAACTAAAAGACATATGCACTTGGCTATTTTACCATTGTATTCAGCGGGTCCAAATACATATGTATGTAAATTTTCATTACAATATTCGTACGAGAAATTTTTTTAGAGCTAACATTCTGAAATTGGCCTAGAATTGAAAAAAATCCAAGGGGTACACCCCTTAAGAAATTTTCAAAAAATAAAAATCGCTAAAAATTTGCTTATAAGTTAATTCGAACACGAGGAATTCAATGCCGTTGAGCGCATCTTCATATCTTGTTTAATTTTTGAGATATAGCCCCCAGGAAAGTTGATTGTTTCACAAATTTTACCTCATCAAATATAGTACTTTCCCGAGGCTATATCTCAAAAACTAAACGAGATATGAATATGAGCAAAACTTCGACTTATATCCTTAAGAAATTTTAAAAAGTTTGGACTCGAAAAATTCAATGCAGTTTAGTTTTAATTTCAGCGAGACTCTCGTAAGACTCTCGCCCGAGAACAAAGCGAAATATAGTAAATTTCAATATTGCTAATCAACAAATGAAACGCGATCGATATTTTCTATTTCTCGTCTCGTGTAACCTCACTTCCATCTCTAGTTAAAATGCTTCATTGTTGTTGTGAAATGTATTTTACCTGAAGTGGCCATAACAGCTAATAGTTCACCTCCTCGTATTTCAAATGATATGTTTTGGAGTAACAACATTCGTTTGTTAGTTGGATATGTTATTTCTAGCGATCGAACCTGTAATTAATGATTAAAATGTAAATATACATCTTTAGAAACTTGTCAATTAAGTCCGCGAACTGCCATAATAGTATGCATACCGGCAGGAGTTCGCGAACTTTTTTAACAGATGAAGAAACGTCAAAATATAAATTACATAACTTAATATTTTAAGAATTTTTTGCTGAAATAAGATATTCATGGTATATTTTATGTCATAAATGTATTTGCAATGTAAAGCAACAGTTCTGATTTTAATTAAACGTTGCTGTTGGAATAATACGAAAACTAGGCCAGTAGGCGTGGCTTCAAGACAGTTGGATAGTGCAAACTGAACTTCCGAGCGTTCTGATTGGTTTAAACACCTTACTTGAGTTTCCGTGGTACGACCGAGGTTATATATATGAGTATCAACTTGCACATTTACAATACAACAAATGTTGATGAATACAAGCATTTAGAATGGATTAAAATAGATATTATATTTAATGTTTTGATGTTTTTTAGCTTCGTTACTCTCTGTTAAGATATTTATTAATATTTTTAGCTCTTTATTTATTATTAATTAGTAATTATCTTGAATATTTTTACCTGCAGATGAGGATAGATAAATGTAGGTCCTATTTCTTGATCATGGATATAATCTCCACGAATTACAGAATTTCCTCGTCGTGAATGCATCGCAGAGATGTCGCTACCAGCTTTTGACATTGGTCGAGTTATTGGATGATTTAAAACACTGTAATTAATAAACAAAAATAGATTAAATCGTCTAACATCAAATAATATTTATCAATAACCATATATGAAATTTAATTTTAGGTGGCTCTTTTTAGTCCGTAGAGGTTAAAATTACTTTAAGCGGTGTTTACCATGGTTGCCATGGTTAATTCATTATTTAGTATTCAATGATGATATTTACGTCAATAATTTGGATATTTTTGCTAATATTTTCGGTAGCAGATAAAATATTGTACAGTACACATAAGTAAAGCATTTTTTTTTAAGACCGAGATAGAAATTTGTTTTCTATCATATCAAAATCATGATAGAAATAATCAATTTTAGCTCGCTATACTGTTATTTATCGTTGCTAATAACTACGGGAGTAAATTATTTTAGTCCCGTTGCTATGAGTATTTTAGTCCCGCTGTTAAGGAATAGTATATTATATAACAAGGGACTTAAGTGCATAATTTAATCCTGATGATGAAGTTTATTTTACCTTATATATAAAATACTATTACACACTAAACTCGATCGCTTTTTAATTTTAACCCGCTCGTGACTAACGAATATTTTTACGTACTAGTATCATAAATAACTATTTCTGCATTTCTTTAACTTCATATGACTAAAAACTATTTCAACTAGAAGAACTTCCATCAATTAATTCCGCGAACTGCAGCAATAGCATGCCCAGCACCAAGAGTTCATGAATTTAATTGTCAAAATAAAAATGTCATTACGATGACATTACTGACTTCCTAACTGACCTGTGGTCCATGTGGTCCATCATACCAGGGTGTTGGAACTCAGCAACGCTACTTCGACGACCTCCATGACGATGGTGTCCACCACTAGGTCTGTAGCCTTCAGATGCTAGAAGATTAGCTTCGGATACGCTTTTATGCGGTCGCATTCCAGGAAGTGGTTGGCCTCCTACAGGCGCCATGACCGGCTATGAAGATGATTTCATTTTATTAATGTGATTTTCAATTGCTGAACTTCCAATGATAACCCTCATAGCCAATGATACATTTTTTATTTATTATAATGAGAAAAATTTGGGAAAAAAATTATTTTTCCGGAATATATCTTAAAACCTAAATAAAAAATAAATGCCTAACGGCACTGCATTCCTCGTGTTCCTATTTTTCATGATTACTGTATAGATGGATGGATGGCTAGCTCAGTGGTATAAAGTCGGCCTGTGGATCCTGAGGTCCCTGGTTCGATTCCCACAGGTGACAAATTTTCAAAATTTGAAAAAGCTATCCCTGTGGCTCCTCCACCACTAACATGTTTGGGGGCCGTGTTTTGACGACTGGTAACCGCACTTCACGCGCAAAATATATCACTTACCGAGATCTGCTTCGGCAGAGTGCCGCACCCAGGAATGGGTAGAAGGCGTGATGATATATTTATTTATTTACTGTATGGATAATACTACTTCGACTATTTGTGTCTAAAATCATTTATTCTGTTCGTTCTATTTTATTTATATGAATTTTAATCTCGTATAAAACTGACACTACAAAAACTTTTATTTTTTAACCATTCTTTTTACGAAATTGTCATTGACGTGTCGTTACATTCATTTTTATAATAACAGCTACGTATACAAGTGGGAAAAATGTATGAAAATTATATAAAGATATTATATAATAATAATAATAATTATATAAGGGTAAATTATTCTGGTCACAGAATTTCAAAATTATAATAAAAATTGATAATGAGCCAGTTCCAGAATAAATGGGGGAGAGGGGTAAATCTTAAAAACTAAACGAGATGTGAAAACTCAATTCATTTTTCAAAAAATTTGGACACGAGAAATTGAATTCAATTATTTTGGGTGTGGTATTAAAATGAAGCTAAACGGAAATGGAATACATCGTGAGAATATCCGGTAGGACCAACCCAATTCAACAATTACTAGCCTGGATGATTTTCGGTAATTTATCAATTGTTTTGATAATTAAGTATTGAATATATTTACCCCCATATGCGTGGGTGGGTGCTGATATGAACTATGGATATTCTGCATCCGGAAATCAGGATCGGACCTGTACTTCCGGTTTTGTTTGTACTGATGAGTGGTTTCGTTGTCTGAACTATCGTATCCTGAAGAACCATCACGTAGGCCTCGCTGCATTGTTTTAGGACCCCTGCAATATTGAAATAACATTTATTTGATACTTTACACTGATTATAGAGGAATCCAATCCGAACTCGATATAGCAACTAAAAATAACACATTTCAAAATTTAGATTTCCTTTTATTTGTAAATCCCTTCCTTTCTTATCGTTTTAGAATTGTTAGATTTGTTTTTAGAGAAGTAAGCGTAAGTAATTTGAGATTTTTTGATGAATGAAAGGTGTATATCAGCGAATGATTGTATATAATTGTAGGTTTGTTGTGTGATGAATGATTTCGAGTAGGTAACAATTTTAAAAAGTAAGGGAATGTGGTTGGGCCATGCCTTGAGAAGGGATACTTTAATGAAGGATGTAATAGAAGGGACAATAGAAGGTTAAACAGGCAGGAGGAGGAGGAAGATGGTAGACGACCTGAAAGAAGGAAGAAGTTATGTAGAAATAAAGAGGCTGGCTTTGAGTAGAAGAAGTTGGAGAAGGTAATTAGGATCTGCGTCAAACAGATAACTATTGATTGGAGGGAACTATGAATATGGTTGAAGCGAGGATGGTGTGTTAGGATGAGAACGTATGAATTATTTGATGAATCTGATGAGTGAATGTTCTGCGTATGTTTCTAGGGTTTATGCTTCACCATTTGATCGTATTTTATTGCCCGAGGGCGCATAAAGTTACCAAGCAACAGGCATTCAAACAAATCATTTTGATTTATGGATAAATGTCAGACAATAAATTCGTATTGTTTATCGTAAAGCTCTTTTGATTTCTGTGGTACTAATTTTCCCTGTGCAGACTGAAATTCATCCAATATTTCTTTGAAATAAGTTATTGATATCTTACATTTTATTTGACAATAAATTAATTTTTATATAGCGACACCAGCAATCTACGTAAATGCATAGAAATCACAGCATAACTAAAATTAACAACGCCAGAAAAACGATAACGAACACCTATTGACTAAATCCTTTAATTTCGAGGACCAAAATAAAATCAAATGATTTATGTACCACGGCCATAATCAAGATTATATATTTTTTTGATTATGCCCTTAATACATAAATAACTATTATTTACCTCATATTAGGTCGATTCATAGTCGCTCTATGAAATTGTTGAGGTGTTGTTGACCTATTTGACCCATTATGATTCGGAGGAAAGACCCGTGGAAGCCCAAACTTTAAATACGTATACATGTTGGACCCCAAAGCTGATCTGAAACATAAATATCATCCCTTATGCTGAGAACAAAAATGCAAATTATGATTCAGGAATAAATGTTAAAAAGGTAGCGAGATGTTATTATATGTATGTGTATGTGACAGGAAAAGTATATTTTTCGCTGTCAAACTTTACCAAATTATTTTAAAGGAAAATGTTTCAAATAAAAGTTATAGAATATTGTATTGTCCACATTTTTTATTTGAAGTATTTTTCTTTATAATAATTAAGAAATTATTCACAGGGAAAAACGCAAAATAAGTATTAGGCGAGCAGAACTACGAAGAAACATACTTGGGCCCGTATCGGGGATGGGCAAGAATGGACTGCACGGTCGTGTCACGCAGCTGGAAATTGCCATAGGGCAAAGGGCTCTTGTCTGTTGAGCCCAGGGCGCTGTCCGTAAAGTCCGAGTTTAAATTTTGCCTGCAACACACGAAATAACAGTCAAAACGAGCTAATTACTACAGTATTTTCAAAAGAATACAACCCATATTTTCTGTAATAATCATCCTTATTCTGCAACTCGATCTTTAGCTGTTACCGATCGAATAATTAATGACCCCTTATTTTTCATGATTAGGCATTTGAAAAGAAACATAGTATATTTTATGTGAAGCCAAAGTGATACTTTTTGTGCCTCCTCTGTAACTGTTGGCCACGCTGCGCTCGTCCATCAATACATACAGATTGGCCACAAAAAGTATCACTTTAGCTCCTTATCAAATAAATTATTTTAAATAACTATTATACTGTAGCATTGTACGAGAACAAAATGCATAGAAATAAAATACAGGGTGATCAAAAGGAATAGTTATAGTTGGCAATACAATTCCAGAGATCTTTTTATTCTACAGTTGGCACAACGTCAGATAAAGGCGGAAATACTATTTGACATTTCTAATAAATACAAATAGGTTATGTCAGGAGTCTGACAGCTAATAGAATTTTGACTTTTTAAGTACTAGAAATACTTTAGAAATAAATGTAATAATAAATGTACTCAAATTTAAATTTTAAATGTCACTGTCAACAACAGGAAATGAATTTATGTATCAGGCTTACCAATTTCAAGTAGATTTTTATTGCCAACTGTAACAATTCCTTTTGATCACTATGTAGAAATAACAACAGAATAAATATTTTGATCACACAATTTCTAAATTATGGTAATCTATAGAATAATTATACAGAAAAAGGGGTTTTTATGAATTTATCGATGGGTAACAAATAACGAACGAACTACAGAATATATATAAATTATTTTAGACAAAAATACTTGGATCAAGATCTTTTGAAAATACCTTACTAATATTATCATTCCAAAACAAATACACGGTTTATTATTATTATTAGATAACACAGTTTTATTTTATGTACAATACTGTACAATACAGGATACCGTATCGCACGCGAGAAATTATGGTTTTGGTTAAAATTGTTAATTAGGGGTATTCTCGCTCGTATAACGAGAGCGCAACCGATTGTGCAATAGCTACTAAGATTTCATTAAAGTTAATAAGGTTAATAAGTGTAGTATATATTCAAGAAAAATCGTTAAAATAGTTAGAAGTATTATATTAGTATTTTTCGAGAACATGACTGAAATAAGAAAATCCTCGTACCTATATTTTATGTTATAAACGCCTTGTAAATATATTTTTATAAAGAAAAATATCCCAGCTCACAATTTTTTAAATAAATAAATATATCATCACGCCTTCTACCCATTATTGAGTGTAGCACTCTGCCGAAGCAGATCTCGGTAAGTGATATATTTTGCGCGTGAAGTGCGGTTACCAGTCGTTCAATCACGGCCCCCAAAGATGTTAGTGGTGGAGGAGCCACAGGGGTAGCTTTTTGAAATTATGAAAATTGTTTGTCGCCTGTGGGAATCGAACCAGGGTTCTCAGGAACCACAGGCCGACTTCATACCACCAAATTATTTTTTAGTGCGTCCGGAAGTAAATATCTACATTATTTTTACTTATTATTATTATTAATGGGGTGGCTAGCTCAGTGGTATGAAGTCGGCCTGTGGATCCTGAAAACCCTGGTACCCTAGATTCGATTCCCACAGGCGACAAACAATTTTCATAATTTCAAAAACTACCCCTGTGGTTCCTCCATCACTAACATCTTTGGGGGCCGTGATTTGACGACTGGTAACCGCACTTCACGCGCAAAATATATCATTTACCGAGATCTGCTTCGGCAGAGTACCACACCCAGTAATGGGTAGAAGGCGTGATGATATATTTATTTATTTTTTTATATTTTTACTTTTCGGGGATTGAAGTGTCACTTTTAATCTCGAATTTCAAATTTGTTGGTTTCGTGTAGCTTTACGAAGGGCCGAATATCCTGTATATCTTAGGAAAACAGGGGTACTGGGGGGGGGATACTGCAAGCTATACCAATCAGCCAATCAAAGTAAAGAAAAAGAATATAGCTGTGTGGTAACTGTGTTAGGATATATACAAAAAATTGCTAGACTTCTTTTATGTGTTTTTCTTAGAAAACTAGGTAAAATTTAATGTTTAATGATTTATACAGGTGTTTTAAATAAATATAAATATATTTTATGTATTTTTAATTTATTTTTCAGTAATAAATCTTGATTAACTTATTATTACACTCAGAAATAGGTAATTGCGTTATAATTTCGATAAGTTCAGTTAAGCATAATATAATTAATAAATAATCACTTAGCAAGCTGTTATAGCATGAAAAGGCTAACTGTATTAACCAGGCGACTTAGCAGACCGGCTGTCAGCTGTTTAGTGGATTTCAAGGCATTTGTTGAAGGTGTATTTCTCGAAGAAGCGAATGTTTTTCTAGCTATAGTTACCGCTAAAGAACGGTTCTTGTTTCCTAGCAACCAATGCAAATGTTTAATAAACCAAATACCGCTTATATTGTCATCTGTTACCAATATTATAGTATATTTTCCGCTCTCAAACGTTTTTTAAATATTTTAGAGCAAAATGCTTCAAATAAAAGTTGGAGATAATATAGATCTTCATATTTTTTATTTGAAGTATTTTTCTCTAAAATAATTTTGGAACATTTGACAGCAGAAAATATGCAGGGTTCAGAAAATGGGTGATAAGTTTTAGGTAGAACGATTCTATGATTAATTCGAGACAAATCTAATGCGAAAAATTGTACGACCCTTTGTAAAACCACACGATGCCATTAAACTTGTAAATGTACAACTAGATATAAGAGAAATTTTTAAAATCTTTTATGGAATATCATTGCTGTTTACATTCAAGAAGAATTGTGTAAAATTGCGTTGATGTAAGTAATCGTTTACTACCAATACTTTAAATTGTTAACTTTTTTACAGCTGTATTTTTTACATTTTAGTTCATACGGCAACTTTATACAAAATAGATTTTTGTTTGAAATAAAAATAATAGCTTTTGTTTCATTAAGTTTAAAATATAAGTTTTCGGGTTGAGTAATAAATCTTATTTAGAAAATTTCGTAGATTTATTCAAATTAAAATGAAACAAATCCACAAAATTATTTATTTTTTCACCCTCTTAAATATGACAGTATTATTTCAACTTTTTTAATAGTAAAAGAACGTTATTTCAGGATTTTTGATCGTTGGACGAAAAATAGCACTTTTACTACAGTTGTCATGGTGAAAAACATAAATTTGTCAACTTGTTTCATTTTAATTTGAATAGATCTGTGAAATTTTCTAAATAAGTGGATAAAAAAAATTATATGTTACAATTGGACTAAAAATATAAGTTTTCGGGTCGAGTAATAAAAGTTACGAGACTCGAAATAGTATTTTAAATCCAACTGAAATATATTATTTTCTTTATCCATTTATTTAGGAAATTTTGCAGATTTATTAAAATTAAAATTCAAACTTTTCACCACATTAATACTACTCCTGTGGCTCCTCCTCCACTAACATCTTTGGGGGCCGTGATTTGACGGCTGGTAACCGCAATTTACACGCAAAAATATATCACTTACCGAGATCTCCGTCGGTAGAGTGCCACACCCGGTAATGTGTAGAAGGCGTGATGATTTATGTATTTATTTATATTTATAAAATTCAAAGAATCGTTTTACCTAAAGCTTGTCATTCATTTTCTGAACACTCTGTATAACTCCAAATTCATGCAAAATAATAAATTAAGTACCGTGAGCATTGGTTAAGAGTGATAAACAAGTAGTGTTTATGTCCAATGTTATATAATGAGATTAATTTGTATTTTCATGTCATTACATACCTGTAGATGCTCCAAGCGTGCAAATCTTCTGAAGCCGCCCCTGAAACAAGTTGCGCCCTGCTGTCGGGGTTGGAAGGCACTGAATACTTGCGCTCCATCTCGTAGCCGGGGTGCTGCGCCCCAGCGCCCCCGTGTGCCATCACCCAAGACTTGCATCTGCAAACAAACAAACAATCATTTTTATTTATTTGTTACTCTGTATACTGGACGCAAAGATATAAGAAAATGGCTTTTAGACGCCCCTCACAGCATGTAATTAGTACAGGCTTATCTCAGGATTGAACTGGTAGAAATGTGAAAAGAAACAGAGCCGTATTATAATAATTATTTTATTTCTGTTAACATAATAAAGATGTTTTATTATTTATTTATGTATTTATTTACATTTATAGTTTAAAATATAGTCAAAAGTCATGTTACAGTGTTCAATAATAATATAATAACATGGATAAAAATATAATAACAATAATATGAGCATGAAACAGTTTTAATTAATCTGTATTATCGTCATCTTCTAAGTCACTATCTGATGATTCATTAGAATTTATATTTATTATGAATTTGTTTACAATATTATTCACATGTAAATATTGATTTTTTATGTCTATTGCATGTTGTACACACTTTTTTCAATCTACTTAATGCACCCCTTTGTTAACTGTAGCCAGACTCCCCGCTGAGGCCGGTAAAATCCACCTATTAAGAAGTCAACTCGATTCCTTATATCTTTGCGTCCACTATACAAACAAAATACTTATTTAAAAATAGGCGTTTCTGGCCCGTAGCTTGATTATTAGCGCCGAGGGTTAATAACATGCTCAGGGTTAGAAACACTAATTTCACCTGTGGTGCACAACAAAAAACATTTAATTTTATATTCAACAGATTAAAACAGATACAGTTTGCAAAATCATGTATTCAAAATAAACAAAAATTGTTATTTTTGTTTATATATCCAAAGGAAATTATTTTATTATGGCTCTAGGGCCAAAAAGAATTGCTTAAGCCCACTTTTCATATCCAAAACACATGTATTTCGGCTTGGTTGTACTTAAAAATAATTTTTTGTTACGATATGTAAAAGTCAAAGATAACAATAACTATTCCAAAGAAATGTTAGATGAATTTAACTCTGCACAGGGAGAATTAGTACCACAGAAGGCAAAAGAGCTTTATAAAACACAATACGAACTTATTGTCTAACATATTTCCATAAAACACAATTTGATGTGTTTGCACTAGGGTCGTTGATTTCCTCCGAAGTTTGAATTTCTGAACGTTCGAACATTCGAATGTTTTGAACTTCGTCAAAAAAACTTCGAAGCTTCGAATTTTCGAATTTTTTAAACATTTCAAATTTTAGAATTTTCGAATTTTTCAAAGTTTCGAATTCTCGAATTTTTTGTCACTGAATTAAAGCCATCTGTCATCTCCAAACATGCTCACACATAATTCGCGAAAAGTCGGCCACGAATTAAATAATAAACTCTGCGAAGTATCCTGCAAAAACTCTGCAAGTTTATGCGTCTTAATTAAGACATCTATTCTCTTACCGCCCCTCTAAATGCTACGGACTTTTAGTAAAACGTTTTAAAAGGAGAATAAAAAGGATACAAAAACGTCTTAATTAAAACGTTTTTGACAGTGTAGCGAAATTTTAAGTCTAAATTGAATTAATTTGGCAAATAATAATAATTAATAATAATTACTTATGAATTAATACAAAACTCTATAAATGGGTTTATTCTGAAAATAATTCATATCAACATGCCGTGTTCACGTTAGGATCCAGATTCACAATTCGAATCATTCGGAATATTCAAAAATTCGAAAGTTCGAAAAATCAACAACCCTAGTTTGCATAGCTGTTGCTTGGCAACTTTATACACTCTAGGGCTGTAATAGCCATATTACACCCGCTTTTGAGGGCCAATAAACAAGTTTACGATGCCAAAATAAATAAAAAATATAATTTAAAAGTAGAATTTGTGTGCATATTTCGTCCAATTATGACAAACGTATGAGTATATGTTTGAAATTAGCACATAGACGACCTTCAACTGTTGAAGTATTGCGTACAGTTATACACCGTCATCTGTTTGTTATTTCCTATCAAATTGCAATAGCATTAGACTGAACAATACTGCACAATGTACATACAATCACTACTCACCAAGCTGCCAATTATAATATAGCGGTATAGCATTTACAAATATTGCAATAATGGGAGGAATTTATAAAAACATCCCTTCTAGGTCACCTTACACAAACATCTGTGGATGATTTAACATCTTCGAAGCAGTTGTAGCCTAATGGATACGTCAAGTAAAAGTTCGCGAGTTAAAATACAACCGATTTTAATTTACAACCAAAAAATATGATTGTGTCTGAGTGGTTTGGATTTCACAATAAGCTACTGTAATTAGTTCAGTGGTATCGAGTCGGTCGGTGGATTTGAGAACTCGGGTTCGATTCCTATAGCCGACAACCTATTTCCACCACCTCTGTGGCTTCTCCTCAACTAATATTTTTGGAGGTCATAATTTGACGGTTGGTAACTGCACTGCACAAGCAAAAAATACCGAGATCTGCTACGGCAGAGTGCCACACTCAGTAATGGGTAGAATAAAATAAAAAATAAATATATCACCACGCCTTATCCCTACTACCGAGTCGGGCTGTGGATTTAAGAACCAGGGTTTGATTCCAAAAGCCGGAAAACAATTTTCATCACGCTAAAATTACCCCTGTGGATTCCCCTTCACTAACATCTTTTTGGTGCCAAATAATTTTTACTACTTTAAAATTACCCCTGTGGTTCTCCCTCCACTAACATCTTTGGGGGCCGTGATTTAACGACTGGCAACCGTACTAAATATATCACTTACCGAGATCTACTATGGCAGAGTGTCACATCCAGTAGTGGGTAAATGGCGTGATGATATATTTATTTATTTTATTTACTTATGGGGTAGATCATTCAGTGGTAACCACTCGGACTGTGGATTTAAGAACCCGAGTTCTATTTCCACAGCCGACAAACAATTTTCACCACATTAAAGTTCCCCCTGTGGCTTCTCCTTCACTAACATCTTTCGCAGTCGTAATTTGATTCTCTTGACACGAGGATGAAGCGAAATTAAGTATTAATTATGTACTAGGTTATTTGAAAACCCGAGTTCGATTCCCACTAGCGACAATCTGATTTTCTTCACAATAAAGTTACCTCTTATTAAGATCTACTATGGCAGAGTTCCACGCCCAGTAGTGGGTAAATGACATGATGATACAATTTATATTTCTATCAACTGCTCTTTAAATCTTTTAAACATTAACTCGAATAAAGTATTTTTCATTTGTTTAACCTAAAACTATGGTAATTATTACCTTCTTTATCTTTTATATTACCTACTAGTATACGTAAGCAAGCTATTTATTTATGCATATACTATGTGATTTACAACTATTCTTATCAGCAAATAACAAGAAAAAATACTTTGATAAAATAGCAAAGTGCTTGCAAAAGTTTCACATAAATATAAAACAGTTTTACTCATTCATAATTCGTACTAAAGTTTCATTAAATGTAATAGAGTGTCATTTATTACACTTTATTAAGCCCTTCTGACCTGTTACCAATGCTAGGATAAACTGAAAGAAACGCATCTTTCAGATAAGTGACAAAATGTCGCATCTAAAATACAGCAGAAAAACAACATAAATAAATAAATATATCATCACGCCTTTTACCCATTACTGAGTGTGGCACTCTGCCGAAGCAGATCTCGATAAGTGATATATTTATGCGCGTGAAGTGCGGCTACCAGCCGTCAAATCACGGCCCACAAAGACGTTAGTAGTAGGGGAGTCACAGGGGTAATTTTAAATTGGTGAAAATGTTTTGTCGACTGTGGGGATCAAACCAGGGTTCTTTGGATCCACAGGCCGACTTGCTACCACTGTGCCATAACCCCATAAATATATAATCACGCCTTTTATTACCCTTTCTGGATGTGGCACTCTGCCGTGGCACCTCTCGGTAAGTTATGTGGGTGAAGTGCGGTTATCAGCCGTCAAATCACGGTCCCCAAAGATGTTAGTGGAGGGGTAGCCATAGGAGTAGTATTTATGTAGCGAAAATGTTTGTCGGCAGTGGGAATCGAATCAGGGTTCTCAGGATCTACAGGCCGACACGATTCCACTGTACCACCTACTCCATAGTGGTATTATAAATAAATATATCATCACGCCTTCTACCCATTACTGGGTGTGGCACTCTACCGAAGCAGATCTCGGTAAGTGATATATTTTGCGCGTGATTGCGGTTACCAGTCGTCAAATCACGGCCTCCAAAGATGTTACTGGTGGAGGAGCCACAGGGGTAGCTTTTGAAATTATGAAAATTGTTTATCGTCTGTGGGAATCGAACCAGGGTTCTCAGAATCCACAGGCCGACTTCATACCACATAGCTAGCCACCCCATTATTAAATAAATAAATAAATATATCATCACACCTTCTACCCATTACTGGGTGTGGCACTCTGTCAAAGCAGATCTCAGTAAGTGATATATTTTGCGCGTGAATTGCGGTTACCAGTCGTCAAATCACGGCTCCCAAAGATGTTAGTGGTCGAGGAGCCACAGGGGTAGCTTTTGAAAATATGAAAATTGTTTGTCGTCTGTGGGTTCTCAGGATCCACAGGTCGACTTCATACCACTGAGCTAGCCACTCCATATTATCTGTACCCTAAATTAATTATTTATGAAGTGTTGCCAACTTATTTTTCTAACAAAGTCTGAGCAGGATATGAACCCATTTTACTATAATCGCAAAATAATAACCAAAGATCTAATTTACAGTTGTTTTAAGTTATTTTATGAGTGAAGTTCCCAGCGTCCGCTCTATCTGTTTACAGTTTAAATTTTTCCGAATTTCTCATGGCTTGCTTTGATGTTACCTTCCGCATACTACGTTTACATTTGACATAATTCACGTAATAAATGCCAGGAAAGAATTTGAAAAGATTTTAGCTTTTGCGGAAGTCGACAGGAGAAATTTTGTGAAATCAGATTTATTGAGTTGTTTTTATGTCAATTACGACATTTTTTTTAACTAATATTAATTTTGGATAATTAATACATTTATATTTAAATCACTAACACACTTTTTTATTACAGAAAATGTTTGCTTGTAAATAAAAGACGGTAGCTGAAAATATACAACCGATACAAAAATACGGCAAACTTTCTTTTATAAATTTAGTTATTTTTATTTGATTTTATTCATGAATAAATATTTAACAGCGTAAAATCTGAGTTACGGTATCTACAGATATTTTGACATTTTGAATCATAGGATAAGTGGCCCAGTGGTATCGAATCGGCCTGTGGATATGAGAACCTCGGTTCGATACTTAAAAAAATATATATATCATCACGCCTTCTACCCATTACTGGGTGTGGCACTCTGCCCAAGCAGATCTCGGTAAGTGATATATTTTGCGCGTGAAATGCGGTTACCAGTCGTCAAATCACAGCTCCCAAAGATGTAAGTTGTAGAGGAGCCACAGGGGTAGTTTTTGGAATTATGAAAATTGTTTGTCGCCTGTGGGAATCGAACCAGGGTTCTCAAGATCCACAGGCCAACTTCATACCATCACCAGATTCAAATCATCCCTGTGGCTCCCCCTCCACTAACATTTTTGGGGGCCGTGATATAACGGCTGGTAACTGCACTTTACACGCCTAAATATATCACTTACCAGGATCTGCTATGACAGAGTGCCACAACCAGTAATGAGTAAAAGGCGTGATGATATATTTTTTTAAACAACTTTGAAATGTAGTTATACCTTTATGTTGTACAAAAACCTATGAGAAATCCAGATTTTTAAACAGTATTTAATTACCTTTTTTAGTTTTAAAGTAACAAGCTTACGAAGTCAACAAAAAAAAAATCCCACTAATTTTTTTTTCAGATTTGACCATTTTTACAATAAATATCTTTTAAAAAATGTGTTTTATAGTAAATCATTTTAAAATATATTTATGTTATACAGAAAACTACGAGGAATCCAGATTTTCAAACAGAATTTAATTATCTCTTCTAGATTAAAAGTTACAAGTCCAGGAAGTCAACAAAAAAATTCCGAGATAACAAATCCCACCAAATCTGACTACTTTAAAAACAAATTTCTTTAAAAAATATTTTCTATGGTAAATCATTTTAAAATATCCTTATATTACACAAAAAACTACGAGGAATCCAAATTTTCATACAGAATTTAATTACCTCCTTTAGTTTTAAAGTTACAAGCCCATGAAGTCAACAAAAAAATTCCGAAATAAAAAAATCTCACCAAATTTGACCATTTTAAAAACAAAGTTCTTTAAAAAAATATTTTCTATAGTAAATCATTTTAAAATATCCTTATATTACACAAAAAACTACGAGGAATCCAAATTATCATACAGAATTTAATTACCTCCTTTGGTTTTAAAGTTACAAGCCCACGAACTCAACAGTAAAACTCCGAGATAAAAAATCGCACGAATTGTATTCAGATTTGACACTTATGGTGTAGTGTGGTCTTCAAGCAGTTGCTATAACAAAGGCTTGAAGTGTTGCGAGACAGAAGAAGAAGCATTGACCGCGGGGTAGGTTCACTGCCCTTGCAGACCTTGGCAGGATCTTTACCAGCCAGCTGGATCTTCAATGCTACTGCTTTCTCAAATGATCATATTTTTATTAACAACTTTATATCTTTGAACTACAAAATTTATTTATTGCTGGTAAATATATATTGGATAGTTGTAGTAGCATGGTAGAGCTGTCGCTTCACAGGAGAGAAGTCGCAAGTTTAACAAATAAAATGTAAATATATATATCATCACGCCTTTTACTCATTACTGGGTTTGGCATTCTGTCGTAGCAGATTTCGATAAGCGATATATTTATACGCGTGAAGTACAGGTTACCAGCCGTCAAATCACGGCCCCCAAAGATGTTAGTGGTGGGGGAGCAGAGTACCATACTCAATAATAGATAGAAATCTTGATGGTGTATTTATTTATTTTTATTAAATTACTTAGTTGTGACTGAAAGCTTCGTTGCCTAGAACAGAATATTTTATATCAAAATAACTCAGAAACTAGAAGAGATATGCAATTGCAAATGTCAAAAATCTATTCTACGGAAAATTTTACATAAGTATGAAAATTCCAATTTTCTAAATAAGAGTGATTGAAACATAAATATATCATCACGCCTTCTACCCATTACTGGGTACCACTAACATCTTTGGGAGCCGTGATTTGACGACTGGTAACCGCACTTCACGCGCAAAATATATCACTTACCGAAATCTGCTTCGGCAGAGTGCCACATCCAGTAATGAGTAGAAGGCGTGATGATATATTTTTTTTTTTTATTTAAATATTTTATTTTATGGGATAGGTGACTCAGTAGTATCGAATCCGCCTACGGAGCCTGAGAACCTTGGTTCGATTCCCACAGCCGACAAACAATTTTCACCACATTAAAATTACCCCTGTGCCTCCTCGACCACTAACATCTTTGGGAGCCGTGATTTGACGGCTGGTAACCGCAATTCACGCGCAAAATATATCACTTACCGAAATCTGCTTCGGCAGAGTGCCACATCCAGTAATGAGTAGAAGGCGTGATGATATATATATTTTTTTTATTTAAATATTTTATTTTATGGGATAGGTGGCTCAGTAGTATCGAATTCTCCTACGGATCCTGAGAACCTTGGTTCGATTCCCACAGCCGACAAACAATTTTCACCACATTAAAATTACCCCTGTGCCTCCTCGACCACTAACATCTTTAGGAGCCGTGATTTGACGACTGGTAACCGCACTTCACGCGCAAAATATATCACTTACCGAAATCTGCTTCGGCAGAGTGCCACATCCAGTAATGAGTAGAAGGCGTGATGATATATATATTTTTTTTATTTAAATATTTTATTTTATGGGATAGGTGGCTCAGTAGTATCGAATCCTCCTACGGATCCTGAGAACCTTGGTTCGATTCCCACAGCCGACAAACAATTTTCACCACATTAAAATTACCCCTGTGCCTCCTCCACCACTAACATCATTGGAGCCGCGATTTGACGGTTTAACGCACAAAAATAAATCACTTATCGAAATCTGCTTCGGCAAAGTGTCACACCCAGTAATGGATAGAAGGCGTGATGATATATTTATTTATTTAATTTTTTTAATTATCCCTGTGGCTTCCTCATCCCTAACATCTTTCTCTACCATGATTTGACGGCTGGTAACCGTACATTTTACAAAAGAAGGGTTAAGATGTACGTCCTTCTGTTGTTTTCGTTCTTGTAGACTTAAGTTAAATTCCTTGTTCTTTCAAGCGTTAAATAAATCTGTAAATTATATAGTCATAGTGTGACTCACATTCAGTTTCACAATTCTTGAAGTAAAACATAAAAATACTGATCAGTAGTATATAAAGCCATCAAAACTCTGTCACTGACTGTACAAAGTACAATCAAAGCAAAATGACAATGAACTGAGAGTCATAATAGTCACAGGATATTGACAAATAGAAACAAAATTACGAAATTTAATTTGCAACACAGAAACATAGGCAGTACACTAAACAAGTTTTTTGCTGATTCGTACTGACCTAGAATTTGAATTTATAGGCAAGCTTTTCGAACACAAATAGTTAAAAAAACTAATGAAGAAAGAGAAAATATTAATAATTTATTAATTCATTTTAAGAGTTATGATTCATGCATATTTATGTTGCATCTACCTTTGATATTTTTAAGATAAATTTATGTAGTCAACAGTAATTAATTGAGTTAATAAGCTAAGTAATTAACAGTTAAGTGCGGCTAAAAGTGAAGCAGGTTCTACGCAATTTTTTCAAATGAGGAAACGTTTAAATCATTTTTCTGCTTTTTGCTAATAAATTACTAATTACAGATTAATAGCGTATGTTGCGTATGATAATTTTATTAATTTGCTATGATTTATAAATAATATTGTATGATTGCTATGCAATTGCAGATCCACGATAGTTGTAGAGAAAACTATGATTAACAAGCCATTTAAAAAAAAATAAACTTAAACTATAAATTATTTTGAATATTTGGCACTAAATATAATTAGCTATTAAATATTTCTAAATGGGATGGCTAGCACAGTGGTATGAAGTCATTCTGTGGATCCTGAGGTCCCTGGTTCGATTCCCACAGGCGACAAATTTTCATAATTTGAAAAAGCTAGCCCTGTGGCTCCTCCACCACTAACATGTTTGGGGGCCGTGATTTGACGACTGGTAACCGCACTTCACGCGCAAAATATATCACTTACCGAGATCTGCTACGGCAGAGTGCCACACCCAGTAATGGGTAGAAGACATGATGATATATTTATTTATATTTCTAAATAACTATTATGCACAACCGGGCCGAAATTAATGTGTTTTAGCCCTAAAAAGCGGGCTTAAACACTTGTTTTTGGCCCTAGGACCATACAAAAATCATTCCTATGGATACATAAATAACAAAAATGACAATTTTTGTTTTTTGTGAATACTTGGTTTTACAAAATGTCATTTTGACATAAATAAATAAAATAAATATATCATCACGCCTTCTACCCATTACTGGGTGTGGCACTCTGCCAAAGCAGATCTTGGTAAGTGATATATTTATGCGTGTGAAGTGCGGTTACCAGTCGTCAAATCACGGCCCCCAAAGATATTAGTGTTGGAGGAGCCACAGAGGTAGTTTTTCAAATTATGATAATTGTTTGTCGTCTGTGGGAATCGAACCAGAATTCTCAGGATCCACAGGCCGACTTCATACCACTGAGCTAGCCACCCCATTATTAAATAAATAAATAAGTAAATATATAATCACGCCTGCTACCCATTACTGGGTGTGGCACTCTGCCAAAGCAGATCTCGGTATGTGATATATTTTGCGCGTGAAGTGCGGTTACCAGTCGTCAAATCACAGTCCCCAAAGATGTTACTGGTGGAGGGGCCACAGGGGTAGTTTTTGAAATTATGAAAATTGTTTGTCGTCTGTGGGAATCGAACCAGGGTTCTCAGAATCCACAGGCCGACTTCATACCACATAGCTAGCCACCCCATTATTAAATAAATAAATATATCATCACACCTTCTACCCATTACTGGGTGTGGCACTCTGCCAAAGCAGATCTCGGTAAGTGATATATTTTGCGCGTGAAGTGTGGTTACCAGTCGTTAAATCACGGCCCCCAAAGATGTTAGTGGTGGAGGAGCCACAGGGGTAGCTTTTGAAATTATGAAAATTGTTTATCGTCTGTGGGAATCGAACCAGGGTTCTCAGAATCCACAGGCCGACTTCATACCACATAGCTAGCCACCCCATTATTAAATAAATAAATAAATAAATATATCATCACACCTTCTACCCATTACTGGATGTGGCACTCTGCCAAAGCAGATCTCAGTAAGTGATATATTTTGCGCGTGAATTGCGGTTACCAGTCGTCAAATCACGGCCCCCAAATATGTTAGTGGTGGAGGAGCCACAGGGGTAGCTTTTGAAAATATGAAAACCAGGATTCTCAGAATCCGCCGGACGACTTCATACCACTGAGCTAGCCACCCCATTATTAATTAGTTATTATATGTTTCTAAATACTTTCATGCACAACCAGGCCGAAATTAATGTGTTTTAGATCGCTTCATTTTATTAGCAGGAAATATCAAAATCAACTAAGAGCAGTTGCTAAGCAACATAAATAACATATTGCCACAGTTTCATCGACAGAAATCGGTCAATTCGTAGACGTGAATGTATGAGGCTGCACCACACCCACGAAATGGGTGTGTGGTCTATACGCAACTTTATAATATCTGTATTTGTGGTTCATTGTATCGTATACGAGTATGTATGGTTACAGTTATCTGATCGTATCAAATTTGTATTACTGTTTGTATGTATCAGTAAACATGTGTTTTCAATTACTTTTATGTACAACCGGACCGAAATTCATGTGTTTTAGCCAGAGCTGGGCAGTAGCTAGCTACTTTTGTAGCTTAGCTACCAGAGCTGGGCAATACTTAAGTACTTTAGTACTTAAGTACCAATTTTTCGTATCTTCTAGTACTTAATACTTATACTGAAGTATATTTATTTTTGTGTTACTTAATACTTGAAATTTTTAAGTACTAAATTTCAGCTTGTACTTAAGACTTACATTTTTGGATAATAAATGTAAAAAATATTGAAGTACTTTTCAAATAATTAAGTACATCAATATTACTAAAGTCACGAATAGTACTTAAATATTTCGAAATATTGAAGTACTTTGTGTTTGCGGTTAATGCAGTTTTTTTATTGTGCTGTACTGTGACGTCAACGTGAGGAGCACAGACATGTATATTTTTGTTTTTTATTGTATATATATATATATATAATTTCCGATTATATACTAAATTTTGCATGTATCTATTTTTTTTTTAATTTAAAAAATCTTTTTCATTTTTTAATCATGTCTTCAAAATGTATATTTTGAATATGTTGTTATTAAAATAAATAACAATAACAGAAAAACTATTTCATACGAATATACCCAATACTGGTACTTGCAAAATCCTTATTTTTTAAGTACTTTGGTCTAAAAAAACTGGTACTTTACTTAAGTATTTTCAAGCTGTGCTTGAAAAAGTACTGCATAAAAAGTACTGACCATGGTTAGTACTGGTACTTATACTTAAGTACTTTGGTCCTGGTACTTGCCCAGCTCTGTTAGCTACTAGCTTAGCTACATTTACCTCAGCTATAGCTGTAGCTTAGCTAACTGTGAAAAAATATAGCTGTAGCTTGTAGCTTTTTTTTCTATTAGCTTAAAATAACAACTGAAGCTACTTTTAAAGCTACTTTTTGTAGCTTAAAGCTACTTTTTATGCAGAAGGTCAACAAAGTACGCATGTGTACAAGCTAAACCCACACAAAATAATTATTTGTGCCGGTTCTAACTGGCTCTAATACGCAAAAATACACAGTAGGTGCCAGATGGTATTTGCTATTTTTGATATTTATGTACATAATAGTAAATTAACAGTCAGTATAACAAAAGACTGATCATATGACAATGACAAATGTAATTATTTCACAATAATTTAAAAAAGTAGCTTTAAAGTTTAACAGCTACTTTAACGAAAGCTTTTAGCTGTAGCTTAGCTATATTTTACAAAATATAGCTTATAGCTGTAGCTTAGCTACTTTTTTTAAAGAATAGCTGTAGCTGTAGCTTAGCTACTTTTTTTAAGTAGCTTGCCCAGCTCTGGTTTTAGCCCTAACAAGCAGGCTTAAGTGCGATTATCAGGCGTCAAATCGAGACCCGCAAAGATGTTAGTGGTGCGGGGAACCACAGGGATAATTTTAATGTAGTGAAAATGTTTGTCAGCTGTGGAAATCGAACCAGGGATCACAGGATCCACAGGCCGACTCGATATGACATTTTCTATAAGATGTATCGCGACATTAGAATAGGTTTTTCCTTTTTTTTAATATAAATTGAAGTCATTGTGATTTTATCTCGTGGACATTTGCTTGTCTGTTTCTTCTTAAAATTATTGTTAAATTGAAGGATAAACTAAAATAATTATAATATTATATAAAGTACTTCTTAACTCAACAAAAAACTTTGTCAAATTTGCAAAATTATAACAATCTTACAGTTTTTCACATTATTATACGAATGAAATTATTTTATTATCTAATAGAACTGTTTGACAATTTCAAGGATTTCTAAATTATTTAACAATTATTGGTTGCAATTAATGCATGATAAGTATGTATTTATAATACAGGATGTTCAGAAAATAAGGGTCAAGCTTCAGATAAAACGATTCTTTCCTAATACAAAAAAATCTGGTGTGGGCACCACACGACTTTCTTATACACAGCATATTTAATATTTAGAATATATGAATGTTATATAATATTATTAAACATGTAATTTAGTTTTTCATTAATTCAACATTTAACTGTTTGAAACATAAAATATCAAATTTGTTTACGTATAATTTTTTAGTAATGTTGACTACTTTATGTTTAACTTTACTGATGAGGCATATATAGGATGTCCGTTTTTCGAGCCCTTGGTATCTCAAGAACCGTGAGATACGAAGTCCATTAAATTCAGGCAAAGTTGCCAAGTTAGTTGACCATTTTAATGATGTATTTGTTTTTCCGAAAAAAGACATAGATAACTAGATAAAACGAAAATTAAAATTTATGTTTTTTGTTTCTATTGCTACTATGATTATTTAAATATATTATTAAATATAAAAATTAGTTTTTCTCAAAATTAAACGCATATACAGGAAACTTGCAAATCACATTTTATGTTCCACATATTTTTGTTAACATCTTTTATTTGAAACTTTTCTTTCGTAACTGATTCCACTCGAAGATTTTCTTTCTGTTTGTTTATCTATATTTTATATATAATATAGATAAAGTTTATAGATAACTTTAGCGACCGACGGTTAAACATGCATTTTAATTTTGAAATTTTTCAATAACATCTGTTTGAACCCTCCATGATCATAAAACCTTATTGGATAGCATACCCTCTGCTTAATAAGGGCGGATAAAAATAAAATGAATGCCCGACCATGAGGTTTATAACTTGAAATACTTTTTCGATCGTATAATGTTAGTTAATAAATAAATAAAATTTATATTACTGTAAAATAATAAAATGTTGACCATTTTAGCATTTTGGTGTTTTGAATAACTAATTTATTACTTATAATTAATAAAACATTAAAATTACTTTGTAATTATCAGTATTTATAGTAACAGTAATTGATAAATAATTTTAATGTTGGTCATATTTTATTTATTTATTTGTTCTACTATGTATAACAGGAACTTAATCCCAATTACAATATAAGGTCCGCATTCAGTTCAAATCAAAATGTTTCATCTTTGGAAAATATCAGTTAATAATAAATAAATATATCATTACGCCTTTTATCCATTACTAGGTGTGGCACTCTGCAGTAGCAGATCTCGATAAATGATATATTTATGCGCGTGTTGTTCGGTTACCAGCCGTCAAATCATGGTCCCCAAAGATGTTAGTGGAGGTATAACGATAGAGGTAACTTTCAAATAAATATATCATCACGCCTTCTACCCATTACTGGGTATGGTGTTCTGTCGAAGCAAATCTTTATAAGTCATATATTTATTCGCTTAAAGTGCGGTTACTAGTCGTCAAATTATGGTCCCCAAAGTTGTTAGTGGAGGGAGAGCCACAGATGTAACTTTCAAATAAATATATTATCACGCCGAAAAGATGAAAGTGATAGTCTGCATTTGTATATGAAAGAAAAGTCCACACAATGCAGTAACTGAAAATGAAACAAAAAGATAAGAAAGAGAGGGAGTGTCACCCTGCGCTTGTTTTTGAAAGTGAATTTCACACAATTGCAGTTAAACACTCTACGTAAGAACTGAAAACAAATTAAAAGATAAGAAAGGGAGGGAGCATCGTCCTGCGCTTGTTTTTGAAAGTGAATTCCATACAAATGCAGTTAAACACTCAATGTAAGATCAGAAATCGAACAAAAATGATAAGAAAAGAAGGGAGTGTCGCCCTGCGCTTGTTTTTGAAAGTGAATTCCACACAATTGCAGTTAAATACTCTACGTAAGAACTGAAAACGAATTAAAAGATAAAAAAGGAAGGGAGTGTCGCTCTACGCTTGTTTTTGAAAGTGAATTTCACACAATTGCAGTTAAACACTCTACGTAAGAACTGAAAACAAATTAGAAGATAAGAAAGGAGGGGAATGTCGCTCTACGCTTGTTTTTGAAAATGAATTCCACACAATTGCAATTAACCACTCAATGTAAGATCAGAAAACGAACAAAAAAGATAAGAAAAGAAGGGAGTGTCGTCCCTGCGCTTGTTTTTGAAAGTGAATTCCACACAATTGCAGTTAAATACTCTACGTAAGAACTGAAAACGAATTAAAAGATAAAAAAGGAAGGGAGTGTCGCTGTACGCTTGTTTTTGAAAGTGAATTTCACACAATTGCAGTTAAACACTCTACGTAAGAACTGAAAACAAATTAGAAGATAAGAAAGGAAGGGAGTGTCGCTCTACGCTTGTTTTTGAAAATGAATTCCACACAATTGCAGTTAACCACTCAATGGAAGATCAGAAAACGAACAAAAAAGATAAGAAAAGAAGAGAGCGTCGCCCTGCGCTTGTTTTTGAAAGTGAATTCCACACAATTGCAGTTAAATACTCTACGTAAGAACTGAAAACGAATTAAAAGATAAAAAAGGAAGGGAGTGTCGCTCTACGCTTGTTTTTGAAAGTGAATTTCACACAATTGCAGTTAAACACTCTACGTAAGAACTGAAAACAAATTAGAAGATAAGAAAGGAGGGGAATGTCGCTCTACGCTTGTTTTTGAAAATGAATTCCACACAATTGCAATTAACCACTCAATGTAAGATCAGAAAACGAACAAAAAAGATAAGAAAAGAAGGGAGTGTCGTCCCTGCGCTTGTTTTTGAAAGTGAATTCCACACAATTGCAGTTAAATACTCTACGTAAGAACTGAAAACGAATTAAAAGATAAAAAAGGAAGGGAGTGTCGCTCTACGCTTGTTTTTGAAAGTGAATTTCACACAATTGCAGTTAAACACTCTACGTAAGAACTGAAAACAAATTAGAAGATAAGAAAGGAGGGGAATGTCGCTCTACGCTTGTTTTTGAAAATGAATTCCACACAATTGCAATTAACCACTCAATGTAAGATCAGAAAACGAACAAAAAAGATAAGAAAAGAAGGGAGTGTCGTCCCTGCGCTTGTTTTTGAAAGTGAATTTCACACAATTGCAGGTAAACACTCTAATGAAATTACTAAACAAAAAAATTAATCTAAAATCCTGCGCTGAAAAAATCCTGATCAGTTGAAATACTACAACAATATAATCAATAAATTTATTGCAATAAAATATATTTTAATCTCAAGCATTCGCATCTCTGTGGGTAAAATCGAAATCAAACTTGAGTTTATTAATTATAAACCAAGAGGTCGTGCATTCAAATCTCTTCAATTTATATCAACAATTGTTCGGATGCCACAATAATCTACTGTTTGAGATTTAGCTATTGTGCAGAGCAATATATAAATAAATAAACACAAATCAATTCATTTCAAATATACTTCTAAGTTGACAGTAACTTTTTTCGGTAGTTGGCAATTGTAACCCTTGAGTCATAGGCGTGCAGTTCTTGCTCAATAAAAAACATATCCTTAATATTTTCACTCATTCTCTCACCACATTTTAAATATTAAACTACTAATTAATCAACTAAACATCATATCCAAGTATCCATCGTAATCTGAACGTCGCAGAAACTTGCACGAACCAAAGCAAACCACAAATATTTTGTACAATTCCAGACCCTGTGTCTTAGTCGTCAGGCTTTCTACGCCGGTTTTTCAGTGCGTGTTTTTCGTGAAAATGTGGCGGAAAAACTTAGTGTACATTATCGTGTGTAGTGTCAGTGTATTCTGCAATTTTCAGTGATTATTTTGATGTGTGGTTTGTTCGGAAAACTTAACTATTAGTGCGAGAAAGTGTTATAAACTTTTGAGCTGCTCGTTGCTGATACATTGTAACATTGCTATATTGGAGGTAATACATCTTATTTATGTTATTGTTGTTAAAAGTTGGTTAAAATATTTGTAAATATTTGTAAGTACAAAGTAAACGTATATGATATGTATGGAGTGCGTTACTACAATTTGTGTTGATTTTAAGCGGATTTTAATAATTGAATTTTAGGTTAAATTGTATTTATTTGTTTCAGATTCCAGTTCTAGACGTCTCAATGTAGCTTGGTAAGTCGTCTTTTATTTTTAAAGCTTGTGTGATTGTATTTTACTGTTACTTAAAGTTAGACTTTAAAATAATTATTTTAAATGTATTTCTGCATGTTTTAAATTAGTTTCAAGTATGTAATAGTATTTTTTCTACGACTGAGCAGTAAGTAAACATTTCCAACTGTCGTTTGAGTGCAGAAAGTTGACGTTTGCCACTCACCGAGCGGCAATAAGATTTTACCGCCCGCTAAGCGATAAAGTATCATCGTATCCATGGATACATGAAAACTGTCGTTTGAAGTTACAAACAAAAAACAATCAGAAATTATATTAAATTATTTTTTAAGGGTTTCTAAATGCTCATAGAAAAAATATTGTGTCCACCTCGAACAGAAAATATCTTTGTTGTCCTTGCATGGTTTGTTGCTCTCGGCAATAGATTACTTACTGCTCAAGGTACACAAATAACTATTATATCACTAGCATGGTAAAACAGTTTTTACTGCTGAAAAGAGGAATTGACTGACGAGCTTGTCAGCTCCTTGAGACAGTAAAAACAGTTATCTTGCGTATATTTTACGATATTTTATTTGTTACTTACAAAATTATTTACATTTAAATTCTGTCAGTTAAACTATTATAACAAGTGTTAAATATTACTGTGGCAACGAGCACGTTATTAACTTGTAAAATTGACAGCTAACCTATAAAAATTTGTAAAGATTCATTTCCAACAGTTTGAATTAATAAATAAAATAAATAAATAAATATATCATCACGCCTTCTACCCGTTACTGGGTGTGGCACTCTGCCGAAGCAGATCTCGGTAAGTGATATATTTTGCACGTGAAGTGTCGTCAAATCACAGCCCCCAAAGATGTTAGTGGTGGAGGAGCCACAGGGGTAGTTTTTGAAATTATGAAAATTGTTTGTCGCCTGTGGGAATCGAACCGGGTTCTCAGGATCCACAGGCCGGCTTCATACCACTGAGCTAGCCAATGAGTAACAAATAAAGTTATAGGATTTTTGTTCAAGTTCTAACTTTAAAAGAAAACAGTAAAATACTAATAAAATGTAACGATATATCAATATAAACTAATATTCATTTACTTGAAAACTTGGCACATTTTGAATAGTACATTTTCCAGAATCAAATGTTTCTGGATAATTTTACAGAAAAATGTTTCAAATAAAAGTTGCGTAGAACTAAATTCTCTACAACTTTTATTTAAACCATTTTCCTCTAAAACAATTCAAAAAAATTTTACAGTAAAAAATATTCGTTGACAAATCTAAAAATATCGTTACATTTTGCACAAGTACTTTTGGGGCGCGCGTCGTACCATTGAAACATTCCTCCTCGATTTTCGATGTTAATTTCCGGTACTCCGGGTTACTAACAGACTCCGGGTCTGTCGTGAAACCTTCAGATGTCAACCACGTTTGTTTCATTTGTTTGAAACAAGCGTGGGTGAAGACTAACATCTGTGGGTCGTTAGATAAATGTTCTGGTGACATCAAAAGGACCTTGAGGATCTAGTGAGGACCTGGAGGACGACACCAACGAGGAAGCAGCTGCATATTGTCACCAGAGCGCCATGACGTTGAATAAAATCGCGAAATACATTCGATATTTTCTATATTTTTGTTTGAAATATTTTAGCCGGTAAAATACCATTTTTTGTTCGGGACGTGATTGTTTTTTCACCACAACACAGTAAATCATTAATTAGAATTTTATTTAACAGTATAACCTAATATATCTACAAGTAAATCAGCAGGAAGTATTCGTAAATCTAAAAATATATGATATTAACAAATACAGTGATCTGAAATTAGTGTTTCAGTCAGTTGGCAATACAAGTCTAGGGATCTTTTTATTCTACAGTTGGCTCAACGCCAGGTAAAGGCGGAATTACTATTTGGCATGTCATTTTTATAATAAATACCTCAGACCAACCATAAGTACACAAATTCTGCCGTATTCAAGTCAATGCAGTGTTGTGAAGCAGAAAGGGATGGAATAACTTGTGGGTGAGGCGGGTGCGTGGCAAGGAGCGAGTACAAGTTGATGTTAGGCAGGTTGGATTTATGTTGATGACAGTTATCAGACGCGAGCATTTTATTTATTTAAATACAAAAGTGCGTATACAAAACACTTATACTAGGTTGCATGAAAGTTTTATCGGTTCATTAGCAACTAACGGTCCAATAAATTTCAGAAAATCGCTATTGATACTGTTGCTAGATAAACAATTCTTTAACTAAAGAGCTCTTTATTTTTTTCTTGCAACCCAGCGTTAATATGTCAAAAACTAACCTTTACTTTGATGTATGAAAAGTAAGTAATTGAATATAAAAATAACTACACAGATGTTGCAACTTGCAATACATCAAAGTGTACTCACTCCTTGCCGCGAACCCGCCTCACCCTCCAGTTATTCCATCCCTTTCTGCTTCACAACACTGCATTGACTTGAATACGGCATAATTCGTCTAGTATTATACGTCATTGGTTAGAACTGACATATTTTGCAGAGAGTCAAAGTTGTAGTTTAGTTCACATATTTCCCGCGTCTCACTTCCTGGTGATGGCGCTGTAGATCGTTTCGCGTTGGGGCGTTTACTATTTATTACTGAATATTTCTCATGTTTTCAGCTGTTTTATTGTTACCATTTTTTGAGGGTGGTCTTGTCCTAGTAGGCAAGAGCCCTCACTGTATAGAACTATTTATTTCTTAATTTAATGCGCAAAACTGTATATTATTTTGGAGTTTTTAAAATCAATTTAATGAGTAAAACCGCAAAATATTTTGGATCGGCACAAAGAACATTATTTTTCTTCAAATGTCAGAAAAGATGACATTGCAGAACTCCACGGAAACAGTTGAAAGTGTTATTGGTTCACCAGCGACAGAATAAGTCTTTTTCTGTCGTTCACGGGCGTCAGAAAAATTATGTGATATAAAAATGTTTAATTGGATAAATTTTTCGGCTTGAAGAAAAAATAGCATATTTTTTGTGAAATAAAAGTGACTTTTCGTGCCTCAGTAGCCGAGCTGGGCAAGCTACTTAAAAAAAGTAGCTAAGCTACAGCTACAGCTATTCTTTGAAAAAGTAGCTAAGCTACAGCTATAAGCTATATTTTGTAAAATATAGCTAAGCTACAGCTAAAAGCTTTCGTTAAAGTAGCTGTTAAATTTTAAAGCTACTTTTTTAAATTATTGTGAAATAATTAAATTTGCCATTGTCATATGATCAGTCTTTTGTTATAATGACTGTTAATTTACTATTATGTACATAAATATCAAAAATAGCAAATACCATCTGGCACCTACTGTGTATTTTTGCGTATTAGAGCCAGTTAGAACCGGCAACAAATAATTATTTTGTGTGGGTTTAGCTTGTACGCATGCGTACTTTGTTGACCTTCTGCTTAAAAAGTAGCTTTAAGCTACAAAAGTAGCTGTAAGCTACAAAATGTAGTTTTAAAAGTAGCTTCAGTTATTATTTTTAAGCTAATAGAAAAAAAAGTAGCTAGCTACAAACTACAGCTATATTTTTTCACAGTTAGCTAAGCTACAGCTACAGCTAAGGTAAATGTAGCTAAGCTAGTAGCTAAGCTACTGCCCAGCTCTGCTCAGTAGTTGTTAATACCGGCGGATTTGCCACAAAAAGTATCACTTTAGCGCCTAATAATAATAACATCCATTATAGCACCGTTGTATAATATACTATTATTCTCTAGGGTTTCTAAGAATCCTAGAGAGCCCAGAGATGAAAAGTAGAACTTCCTTCTCTCAATTAATAAAAGAATATTTTATTTTCTGACAGACTCGTGACAAGAAATAAATAAGGAACATAAATAAAGCTACATAATTTTATTTTAAATTTATAGCCTACTTGTACTTCTAAAAAGAAGAATTAATTTAAAATAACAATAAGATTTTAGGTTATTTTCACAGCAATTAATACCCCGAAACATTTAAATAAACTATTAAAATTATTTTAATGTGAATTTTAATCACATATATGCGACAATTATTTTATGCTTCTGGGTCACAATATTTGAAACATTTCTTGCACACATTTAATTTAAACAGGAAACTTTCTATTTTATTTTAACACTACTTAAGTTAACTCATAAATTAACACTTATGACCAGCTGTTCTTAAATCTTAAATTTGGTTTAATTGAATAAACGCGAATCAAATGTTTGACAGCAATATCAATTATTTCCAAAGATTTTATATGAACATTGGATAGGTAATTTACGCGTACAAGTGAGGCAAGTGGTGGGGGTATGCCGCCATTTGCAGGGAAGGCAAAGCATGCATTGATCTAATGTATTATATAGTATTTTTCTTGTGTTTGTATTGAATAAATATTATCAAGTGTGAAATTATAAGTTGAGTAAAACAGATTATTGAATATATATATATATATATATATATATATATATATATATATATATATAACACAAACATAAAACAATTGCCGTCTTTTTGTTGTTTATAGGTGCATTTTGATGATAAAATATTTGTAGTTTTATAAAATTTTGTTTGGATAATTTTATATTTCCAAATTTATACAAATATATTAATTAAAAAGATGCCACAAATTATTTTATGCAGAACCGGGCCGAAATTCATATGTTTTAGCCCTAAAAAGCGGACTTAAACACTTGTTTTTTGGCCATAGGGCTATAAAAATTAATTACTATGCATACATAAATAAAATGAAAATGTTTGTTTATTGTGAATACTTAATTTTACATAATGTCATTTTGATATATTACCTATGTACATATTTTATTGAACAAATAATTAAATGTTATTTTGCTGTGCATAAAATGGGTGAAATTAGCATTTCTGACCCTAAGCAAAGCGCCTCGTGCTAATAATCATGCCACGGGCCAGAAACGCCTCTTTTCACCTTTCTTACATAAATAACTATTTAATATTTGCTGTCCCTGAGCCATATTTTAAAATTAGCTGAGTATTTTCAAAAGTTTTTAATTCCGAATATATTTTGTTCTTACATATAACTATAAATTAAAACCTTTAGATTCAATAAATTAATGGGGATAGGCGGCTCAGTGGTATCGAGTCGACCTGTGGATTTGAGAATGTGGTTTCGAGTTATGGGGTGGCTAGCTCAGTGGTATGAAATCGGCCTGTGGATCCTGAGAACCCTGGTTCGATTCCCACCGGCGACTAACAATTTTCATAATTTCAAAAGCTACCCCTGTGGCTCCTCCACCACTAACATCTTTGAGGGCCGTGATTTGACGACTGGTAACCGTACTTCACGCGCAAAATATATCACTTACTGAAATCTGCTATCGCAGAGTGCCACACCCAGTAATGGGTAGAAGGCTTGATGATTTAATTTTAATTATTCCATATGACATGTGACTTCGATTTGCTTTTATTTATTTAAACCAAGTTTAAAAATTAAGTTTTGTTGGTGCAACTACGATTTACGTACATTGATTTATTTCTATCGTATCTCAGATCTAAATTATTAGATACACACTTTCACAGATCTACTTTTCTGAATCATCGCAAAAATCTAAAAATTCCTAGTACGGGCCTGCCTAGGTAAGAATGTTCGAAGGAACGACCTCTCGCGGCCTTCAGATGCGCAGTTAATCCACATCCCGGATTTGCTCGAGTCAGGCGACTATGATTCAGAAAATGCCATTTCTTGCTCAGAAAAAAACAACAATTTTTGCGAGTAGTTTCACTGTTTTTATTAGTAATTAACAGCTGACTGCTGTAGATGAATCATGGATATTTTTTCTGACATCATCTAGAGTGCTTTTTGGATTTTTTTGAACTTTAAATGTCGGCGTTGTCATGGTTATGAGTATACAAATAAATATATAAATGAGCGACGTACACCTCATAGTTTCAGCAATGGTTTGTTTCATTGACAAATGTTTATCAATTATTTCAGCGAAATATACTTCAGATAAATTAGATAATAATAATAATAAAATAGTAATAGATTAATTAATATTATTTGAACACGATTCACACCAGGAAAAATACAAACATTTTTTATTTCTTTTTCTGTTATAGTTGACGCATTTATATAAAGAATTTTTTTATTATATCTGCACAATAATCCTTGTTTAACAAACTAAAATGCATACGAAATAGTTATTTATGTACCAAGTGTGAAAACATGCTCAGGGTCAGAAACGCTAATTTCACCCGTGGTACATACGAGAGCAGGGTGAAAAGTCCCTGAAAAATGAAACAAGAAATGATTTATATGGTCAGAACATATTTGATTTCTCAATATAATCTCCTTGTAGCTCGATACACTTCGTCCAACGTTTTTCTAATTTCTCGATCCCTTCCAAATAATACGATTTTGGCAATCCTTCAAAATAGGCGTTTGTCTCAACGATGACCTCATCGTTGGAGCCAAATCTCTTTCCGCCGAGACATTTCTTCAAGTTTGGAAATAGATAAAAATCGCAGGGGGAATCTGGAGAATGTGGTGGATGACGAACCAATTCGTAGCGCAATTCATGCAATTTTGCCATTGCAACTGCGGACCTGTGTGCCGGTGCAGAGAGCAAATGCGGCACCTATTTGGCAGATCGCTTTCTCATATCCAAAAATTTATGCAAAATGTTCCGTACCCGTTCGGTTGAGATGCTCATAGCCTCAGCAACCTCGTGCACTTTAACTCGCCGATCGTCCAATATCATACCATGGATTTTATCGACGATTTCTGGCGTTGTAACCTCAATTGGACGACCAGTACATTCGACGTCCTTTGTGGTCATACTACCACAACGAAAATCAGTAAACCACTTGTGAATCGTTCCAATCGATGGTGAGGAGTCCTCATAATGTTTAACAAGCGATGCTTTGGTTTGCGTAATGTTTTTTCCACGCAAGAAATAATGTTTAATCAAGACGCGAAATTCACTTTTTTCCATGTTTTCAAAAATCTTCAAGATTGCTTGCTTTCGATGGGTGCAAAACAGAACTGAATGACATATCAGTCTGAAAATTTTAATGTGCTCTAGATAAAGATGGTACCTCACAAATGTCACATGAGATTTGCGATTGTGGCGCCATCTGTTTTATTTTTCAGGGAATTTTCACCCTGCCCTCGTATGTTATAATAGTTATTGGGATCGATTCCCACGACCGACAAACAATTTTCTCAACATTAAAACTACCCCTGTAGCTCCATCCCACTAACATCTTTAGGGGCTGTGATTTGACACATCCAGTAATGAATACAAGGTGTGATTATATTTTTATTTTATTTTGTTAAATGATTTAGTTGTGAATGAAAGCTTGGTAGTACTAGAACAGAATTTTTTAACTCTCCCAGTTTCGAAAAACTATAAGAAAATTTCAGACTATCACAGTCATTTGTTTAGCAACAGCAGTTTCATTTGTTTTACAGTTAGTATTACGAGTCAATGTTGCGTATGAATGTTTAGCAAGCGCTTTTTACTAAACTGTTTATGTTCGTATTCATGAACACACGTCAGCAAAGATAACAGGCAGTTAGTTAATAGTAGACTATATTTTATCATTTCTAATTTCAGAAAATGGTTGACAAGCTTCAGGTTGAACGATTCTTTGAGTAATTCTGAGTCGACAATTCTAATACAAAAAAATGTACGATTCTTCGTGAAGCCATACGCATTTAATACGGGAAAACTGTTTTTCCGCGCGCATTGTTTCTTAAATTATTTAAGAGAAAAATGCTTTAAACAAAAGTTGCCGAGTTTAAAATTCTGTGTCTACATCAATAAACTAAATTAATTTTCTGTGTTTTGTAACGGTAGAAATTAAGAATAAAAATGTACAAAATTATAATTTAATTAGTATTAACCACGGAATTATAACAAAATAACAAACAAATGCAGTCAGTTACTCTGTCAAATTTTTCCCTGAATAATGATTATTTTTAATTTTTGTTCATGTAGTGTAGGTGGCCCAGTGGTATCGAGTCGGCCTGTGGGTTTGAGAATCCGGATCCGATTCCCACAGTCAACAAACAATTTTTAACACATTAAGCTACCCCTGTGACTACACCTCCACTAATATCTTTGGATCTGTGATTTGACGGCTGGTAACCATTCTTCACGCGTCAAAATATATCACTTACTAAGATCTGCTACAACAGAGTGCCACACCTAGTAATGGGTAGAAGGCGTGATGATATATTTATATTTTACGTTTATTTGTTCATATGAATAATTTTCCATTTTTAATAAATTTGTAAAAATAATATAAAATTTACAGACAGATCAGAATCTTGCTTTTAAACAATACAAAAAATTAATGTGTCAAAATATTTAAAAAAATATATCATCACGCCTTCTACCCATTACTGGGTGTGGCATTCTACCTAAGCAGATCTCGGTAAGTGATATATTTTGCGCGTTACGGCCGTCAAATCACGGCCTCCAAATATGTTAGTGGTGGGAGAGCCACAAGGGTAGTTTTTTGAAATGGTGAAAATTGTTTGTCGTCTGTGGGAATCGAACTAAGGTTCTCAGGATCCACAGGCCACTGAGCTAGCTACCCCATAATATTTGATAGAATTAAATCACGAATTTGTTTGTTATTTTGTTTCAACACTATTGAATTATAACTTTGTAAATTTTCAATTCAATTTGTACCGTTATAAAACACAGAAAATAAATTTAGTTTATTAATATACTTACAGAATTTTAAGTTCTACAACTTTTATTTGAATCATTTTTGTCTGAAATAATTCAGGAATCAATGCGCACGGAAAACTGTTTTCTCATATTAAAGTCCTATGGTCCGTTTTTTATGATACATCCTGTATTCTTTATTTTTTGAACTTGAATCAGTAGTATTAATCTTCAATCTTACTTATCGAAATTGCCGAAGCATAAAAAACAAATTCTGCTCATAGACCGTAACCTAACATTACTGTGAACAATTCTTCGTCTGTTAATGATGTCCAAAGTAATAATTTTTGAGCTGACTGACTCCTTTAACAATCAAAATTCATTTAAATTCATTTTTTTATAACTGAGACTAATACCATGATTTTATAGACATCGCTAATTTTGGAGTAATTATGAAGGTATGCTTATTATAGTGAAAAGAATGGTTTCTTTGAAATTTAATGAAGAGAACAGACTTCGTGGTAACTGTAAAAGGGAATATTTTTGAGATAGATACTGTTATCTTTGAAGATACATTCTGTGGCATGATCGCAAAACTGTCTGTTAATGAAAATGCCAATTTTTTGGTTGAACCCAGTTTAAAAGCCGAAAAATTTTAAAATATGTTTCTATATGATTCAGACTACGAAAAATTGAATCCCGTTGAGCGCATCTTCATATCTTTTTTAGTTTTCGAGTTACAGCGATTTTTGACTTTTTGAAAAGCCCAGCTTTGATGGCTCATATCTCAAAAACTATAAGAGATATTGAAACGCGGTTTGAACGAGAGTATTTCTCGTGCTCCAATTAACTTATACCGAAATTTTGAAAATTTTGAAAATTTTATAATTTTTTTCAAATTTTTCATTTCTCAATATTTCAAAAAATTGAAAAGATATTGAAAATCTGTGAACACCAATGAATTCCACTTGTAAAAGTACATAGGTATGCTAAATTTCAGGCAAAAATTCGCACAGATAAAGTTTTTATTACAAAAAAACGAAAAATCACTGTTTTTTGAAGATTTTTGAAGGGGTACCCCTTAGGATTTCAACGAATTTTGGCCATTTTTAGTTTTTTTGTTTTAAAAATTGTATCGGTGGAGCAAAACTTCTGAAATTTTACATACATACGTACTTTCATGAGAGGAATTCACTGGTTTTTACAGATTTTCATTATCTCGTAAATTTTTGAAATATGGGTAAAAGAAAATTTTGACAAAAATTGTAAAATTTTCAAAATTTTCAAAATTTCAGTATAAGTTAATTAAAGTACGAGAAACACGCTCTTTCAAACCGCATTTCAATATCTCTTTTAGTTTTCGAGATATAGGCCTTCAAAGTTGAGATTTATAAAAAGTCAAAAATCGCTGTAGCTCAAATACTGAAAAAGATATGAAGATGCGCTCAACGGCATTCGATTTCCCGTGGTCTGAATATTATAGAACCATATTCTAAAATTTTTCGATTGTCAACTGGTTCAACAAAAAAATCGCATTTTCAATAAACGATTTTTTTGCGATCATGACTCCGGCGATTTAAAAAAATATATATATGTTAAAATTGTTAAGGATCAAAATATGTATATCTACACAGAAATATATGTGGAATCGAATGGTGAAATCCTCAATTTTATAACTAGTGTTATATTATTTTAAATTAACCCTTAAGATGGTACATTCATTTCCGAAAGATTTTAATGAAATTTAAATATGTTATTTTTCATCAGTTTCTACATTAGTTTGAAAATTTGTTGATTTGTAATGTACATGATTAAACCAGTCTTTTACATCCTGCAATTTTGATCACATAAAAAAAGAAAGAGGGTCGCGAAAGAATATATTTGTGACTTTTGCTTCCAAAGGGGCCATGGCTCCGAAAAGATTTAAAACTACTGATCTACATGAACCAGTAATTGTGATAAAATTTTCGTAAAATCTCCAAAGAGAAAATCGTGTCACCGTGAACGAAAAGTGTTGCAGTGTTTCGCCCGCGGCGTTACTCCACATACCACGGCTTTCTCGCGTCTGGCGCTGAAGAGTTCCTCCACTGTTGAGACTCTTGTACATGTCGTGCGTTCGAATAATTAAACCCAAAACACGCAACTCGATTTTAACGCAAGTGATCTAGATTTTAAATAGTGGCGGTGAGCGACATGACATAGTTTTTATTATTTTATCCACAACCGGGACGAAAAGCATGTGTTTTAGCCCTAAAAAGCGGGTTTAAACGCAGACAGGCAGATTCATAAAGCGGATTAGTGTTAACACCATTTTTTATTTCGTTTTTAACTCTCTTTTCAATGCATGAAACAAGTTTATTTTAACTTGAGTTAAAAAGAGTGTTAATTAGCATCAAATTTAATTCATTTCTTGAATCTGTCTTAATTTGAAAAAGAGTTATAGATAATATTAAAAACGGTGTTAGCGCTAATCCGTTTTATGAATCTGCCTCTATAATAAGTCCTATGGACACATAAATAAAATGACAATTTCTGTATATTGTGAATACTTGATTCTGCTAAATGTCATTTTGACGTATAACCTATGTACATATTTTAATCTTTTGAACATATAATTAAATGTTATTTTGTTGTGCATAAAATATTGTATGTACCACGGGTGAAATTAGCGTTTCTGACCCTGAGCATGTTATTAGCCCTCAGCGCTTTGCGCCCCGTGCTAATAATCATACGACGGGCCAGAATCGCCTGTTTTCACCCTTGGTACATAAATAACTATTATCCAACACCAACTCATAATAAGCCTGTTACTATAGTTATTTGAAATAAATAATGGGGCCAAAAAGAAATCATTCCTATGGATACATAAATAAAATGACAATTTTTGTTTATTGTGAATACTTGATTCTGCTAAATGTCATTTTGACGTATAACCTATTTACATATTTTAATCTTTTGAATATATAATTAAATGTTATTTTGTACATAAATAACTATATTTTACAGAATTTGTTTAGCGACAGATCGTGCGATTCAATCTCTTTGACTTCGACTTTATTTTATTTATTTATTTATTTATGGAGTGGCTAGCTCAGTGGTGTGAAGTCGACCTGTGGATCCTGAGAACTCTGGTTCGATTCCCACAGGTGACAAACAATTTTCATAATTTCAAAAGCTACCCCTGTGGCTCCTCCACCACTAACATCTTTGGGGGCCGTGATTTGACGACTGGTAACCGCACTTCACGCGCAAAATATATCACTTACCGAGATCTGCTTCGGCAGAGTGCCACACCCAGTAATGGGTAGCAGGCGTGATGATATATTTATTTATTTATATTTATTTATGCTACTCTGTACAACATGGCGTAGATGGCTCAGTGGTATCGAATCGGCCTGTAGATCCTGAGAACCCTGGTTTGATTCCCACAGCCGAACAAACAATTTTCACCACATTAAAATTACCCTTATGGCTACCCTATCACTAACATCTTTGAAGGCCGTGATTTGACGGCTGGTAACCTCACTTTACGCGCATACATATATCACTTACCGAAATCTGCTTTGGTAGAGTGTCACACCCAGTAATGGATAAAAAGCCTGATGTGATAGTTCATTTTAGCTTGAGTGTGATTCGAACTAAGGATAAATAACTAAATACTGTACCCTAAAATGTAGGAGAGTGAGCCACAAAGCCACAAAGATAATAAATAATACAGGATATTTGAAATATAAGATTGGAGACTTTAACGTTGCGTCAAGCAACCAAATATAAATAAAATAAATACCCATTACTGGGTGTGGCATTCTGCCATTGCAGATCTTGGCAAGTGATATATTTCGCGGTTACCTGTCGTCAAATTATGTCCCCGAAGATGTTTTAATGTTTTAATCACACCATTTATTCATTACTGGGTGAGATATTCTGCCGTTGCAGATCTCTGTAAGTGATATATTTATGCGCGAAAAGTGCAGTTACCAGCCGTCAAATCACAGCCTCCCCCTCCAAATATGTTAGTGGAGGGGAAACCTGCAGTAAAATTGTGATAAATATTATAAACGATTTTAAATCGTTTAAAACTAATAAAATCTAATTATTTATGCATAATTTAATTTGATTAATAAATTAGATAATTATTATTACCTATAATAATAACATTATTACTAATTATAAAAATATTGCATGTTTTTTAGCATTTAAATTTAGCTCTTTCACTTGCTTTATGATATGAAATAATTAATAACTTTTATTTAAACAAAAGTCTAGTTAAAGTAAAATTGTTAGCTTGATTATACAAGAATGCCCCGTAGATAAAAGGAGAAATTTTAACGCTGGATAAACACACGAAATTCAAAAGAAAACTTATATTTTTACATTTATGCATAAAATTCATTCATTATTTCAACAAGTGTTTGCAAACAATTTCAACCTGAAAATAAATGCACATCATGCATCAAATACGCTCAAAAAATCTTGTCAACCTGTCAATTAATTTTAATATGTTCTTCAAATAAACAATAGGGTGGCTAGCTCAGTGGTATGAAGTCGGCCTGTGGATCCTGAGAACCCTGATTCAATTTCCCACAGGCGACAGACAATTTTCATAATATCAAAAAGTACCCCTGTGGCTCCTCCACTACTAACATCTTTGGAGGCCGTGATTTGAAGACTGGTAACCGCACTTCACGCACATAAATATATCACTTACCGAGATCTGCTTCGGCAGAGTGCCACATCCAGTAATGGGTAGAAGGAGTGATGATATATTTATTTATTTATTTTAAAATTACTACCCTGTGGCTCCTCCACCACTAACATCTTTGGGGGCCGTGATTTGAAGACTGGTAACCGCACTTCACGCACATAAATATATCACTTACCGAGATCTGCTTCGGCAGAGTGCCACATTCAGTAATGGGTAGAAGGAGTGATGATATATTTATTTATTTATTTTAAAATTACTACCCTGTGGCTCCTCCACCACTAACATCTTTGGGGGCCGTGATTTGAAGACTGGCAACCGCACTTCACGCACATAAATATATCACTTACCGAGATCTGCTTCGGCAGAGTGCCACACCCAGTAATGGGTAGAAGGAGTGAGGATATATTTATTTATTTATTTTAAAATTACCACCCTGTGGCTCCTCCACCACTAACATCTTTGGGGGCCGTGATTTGAAGACTGGCAACCGCACTTCACGCACATAAATATATCACTTACCGAGATCTGCTTCGGCAGAGTGCCACACCCAGTAATGGGTAGAAGGAGTGAGGATATATTTATTTATTTATTTTAAAATTACCACCCTGTGGCTCCTCCACCACTAACATCTTTGGGGGCCGTGATTTGACGACTGGTAACCGCACTTCACGCACATAAATATATCACTTACCGAGATCTGCTTCGGCAGAGTGCCACACCCAGTAATGGGTAGAAGGAGTGAGGATATATTTATTTATTTATTTTAAAATTACCACCCTGTGGCTCCTCCACCACTAACATCTTTGGGGGCCGTGATTTGAAGACTGGCAACCGCACTTCACGCGCAAAATATATCACTCATCGAGATCTGCTTCGGCAGAGTGCCACACCCAGTAATGGGTAGAAGGCGTGATGATATATTTATTTATTTTAAAATTACCACCCTGTGGCTCCTCCACCACTAACATCTTTGGGGGCCGTGTTTTGACGACTGGTAACCGCACTTCACGCACATAAATATATCACTTACCGAGATCTGCTTCGGCAGAGTGCCACACCCTGTAATGGGTAGAAGGCGTGATGATATATTTATTTATTTATTTTAAAATTACCACCCTGTGGCTCCTCCACCACTAACATCTTTGAGGGCCGTGTTTTGACGACTGGTAACCGCACTTCACGCACATAAATATATCACTTACCGAGATCTGCTTCGGCAGAGTGCCACACCCAGTAATGGGTAGAAGGAGTGAGGATATATTTATTTATTTATTTTAAAATTACCACCCTGTGGCTCCTCCACCACTAACATCTTTGGGGGCCGTGATTTGACGACTGGTAACCGCACTTCACGCACATAAATATATCACTTACCGAGATCTGCTTCGGCAGAGTGCCACACCCAGTAATGGGTAGAAGGCGTGATGATATATTTATTTATTTTTAAATAAACAATATTGAAATTTGTAGAATATATTAAAAATATGTTATTTCCGTACGAAACATCGCAAATTCAACTCAATTACCATCGAAGTACAGTCAGTATCAAAACACTTTTAATCCAAATAAAAAATCACGACATAAACACACGAAATTCAAAAGATAATATTTTTCCATTTATTTATTTATTTATTTATGTTACTCTGTACAACAGGAATTGAATCCCAATTACAGTACAGGGTCCGGTCTCACCAAGCCGCAGAGTGGTTGTTCTTATAATTTCTAGCTTGAGTGGGATTCCAACTCGGGATCTCCGGATTCAAATTCCGTAACGCTATCCACCCCACCGTACTGCATAAATTCATTTTTATTTGAACAACTGTTGGCAATAATTAAACATACATATCTTCACGCTATATCCCACCAAATGGGGTAGCACGAACCCTAAAATCACTCATAAAATATTCACTCATTACATTCATCAAATAATCAGCCCTCGTCAAACATTATCATCCAAACACACCACCCTCACTTTAATCACATTCATAGATCACTCCATGCGATAATTTATACCTGTAAACGCACATAATGCATAAAATATGCTCAAAAGATCTTGATATGTTGTCAAATAATTTTAATATTTGCTTAAAAAAATTTGTAGAAATATTTATTAAAAGTTATTTACGTACCAAACATCACAAAATCAATTCAGTTACCGTCGAAGTACAGTCAATCTCAAAACACTATTAATCCAAAAAAATTCACTACAACCACTAAAAAACAACCCTCTGTCATATTGCACTATACACCACCACTAATTCCACCCCCAAATTAACTAAATATTTCTGAATATGGCAACTATAGAAACGACGCACCCGATTCACCGTCTACTACTAACTGAATACTAACTAGTGGAACCCATTTTCAGCCATATTGTCGTTGTATTCAGCTGCTGAATAAGCAAATTGAAGCCTTAGTATACGTGTTGGTAGAGTTGATAATGGACTGAATTGGGAAATATACTGAGCGAGTGTTTGGTAGAAAGTATAGTTGCTATGGTTACTATATTTAAAGGTGATTTTAGCAAGCTGTGCTGATACTAAAATACCTGTAAAATTTGTGTTTTGGAAAGAAGTTTTAGTATTTTTAGCGCGGAGTGAGTGTTCTGTTTTGCATTTTAATGTTTAATCAGCAAATTTTTATTTTGAGTTATCAGTAGACGAAAAAATGTTTTGTTTTGACATACTTAAATTAATAGGTTACTGCAATTAGAAATAATATTTCTACTGTCAAATGTTTTAATAGTATATTACATAACAAGTCCTTGTCCCTAGCCATCCTTCCCCTCACTATTGACTTTCACACAACATTAAAAATTCACTTATTAAAATTTACAAGTCAAGATTTCCTAAATTATTATTACATAACAACCATCGGAAGTGTACGCGTAGCGCCAAATGATTTAAGGTAGTACTAGCGTGAAAAATTTTTTTTGCTGATCTGAATGAAATTTGGCGCACGTAAACATTGGATAGTCATACGCATCCTGTTAAAATATGAAACACATTCATCGTCTGTGAACAAACATATTCACTTGTAAAGTTGAGTTCTTATACACGGGGCTTATGGCGATCATCACTCAGAATCGCACATATTTGGTTTGTGTACCTCTTAAATTTTGCAGTTTCATTTGAAAAACTAGTATGATGTTCTAGAACTATCCATGTATATTGTATCAGAAGGAGAAAGTTTTTTATCGTTTAGTAATGGATATATAGCCATGCAAAGCTTTGTTTTTAACGAAAAATTAAGAATCTCAATTTATAATGGCAACACCACACGGTGGTATGGTATTTGAAAATTCACTAGACCAACAACCTGTTAACAATTCATGATATTCAAATCATAATAGGTATAAAACACTTATTTTATTCAATTTTTATATTTATTTGAGCGTCAGTTTCGCCACTCGATAACCGATGGCACCACCGTCACATTAGTACTACCTTAAGCCAAGAAAGTAAGGCATGTCTTCTCGAAGATGCCTTTTCATTTTCCGAGCCTAAGAGAAGAATGAGATTTTCCTCACGAGGTATACATATAAATTTACTACGATTTAACCGAAAGTAGACTTTTGTTCCCTCATATGCGGGTTGAAAGTTGGTTTTTTTCTCCTTAGGACGGAAAGTAACTATGTTTCTCACTATAAAGAAAAGTAACTGTTTTCCTCTCTTATTTATGGTCGATTTCATAGCAACCGTTAGCACAATCTTAGATATTTATTTATTTATTCATTCATTAAGTATTCTTATGGGGTAGCTAGCTCAGTGGTATGAGTCGGCCTGTGAATCCTGAGAACCTCGGTGCGATTCCCACAGCCGACAAACATTTTTTCACCACATTAAAATTACCCCTGTGGCTCCTCCATCACTAACATCTTTGGGGATCGTGATTTGACGGCTGGTAACAGCACTTCACGTGCATAAATATATCACATACCGAGATCTGCTCCGGCAGAGTTCCACACCCAATAATGGGTAAAAAGCGCGATTATTTAGAAATGTTTGGCAGTAGACAATGTCCAGTGTTGAAATCTGTAGGTGTCTCAGTGGTATCGAGTCGGCTTGTGTATTAGAGAACCCGAGTTCGATTCCTACAGCCGACAAACGCTTTTCACTATATTAAAACTAGCCCTGTGGCTTCCCCTTCACTAACATCTTTGAGGGCCATGATCTGACAGCTGGAAATTGCGCAAAATATATCACTTACCGAGATCTGCTACGGTAGAATGCCACACCAAGTAACGAGTAGAAGACGGGATGATATATTTATTTATTTATAACTAAAAATCTTAAAATATAAAGTTTATCTCTACGGTGGCGTAAAACGCACTTGTTTGAATTTCCTGTTATGCATGCATAGCAAACAAATAAACAATCATTGCAACAGGTATTTCAAAACCTTTTTTCGTATCAAAACTCTTTTCTGTGTTCCTTCCACATCCATTCGACTCAGTATTGCAGCAACAGCAGTATGAAACACTCCGTCTTAGTAAGAACATTGCTAACTGTGGCAAAATAAAAATAATACTGTTTGTTTCGCAGAAAAAAGTGTTTTAGGGAGCCGAAAGGTGTATTTTCTAGAGAGGAATATATGGAAGGAACGTTATAAACCAAGAAACAGTTGTTGTAATTGTTGTAAACATGATTGCAAATGAATATTGTTTAGAACTGTGCAATGTATATCATTCGGGACAGGTATGTTTATAAATAAAATAATTGGTATCGTATATTTCCGGCTGTCAAATGTTTCTGAGTTATTTTAGAGAAAAATGCTTCAAATAAAAATGGAGGAGAATTTAGTTCTCTACAACTTTTATTTGAAGTATTTATCTCTAAAATTGTTTAGAAAAGTTTGACAGCGGCAAATATACAATGATGACATTTTCAAACTATCATTCTAGTACAAATAGTAATTACACTTAGCAATTACAATTACTAGTTACGGTTTGACATATGTCAATTAATGCCAGTATTCACACTGACAAAATTGTGGAATTAATTATAAGTGAAATGTCTGTAAAATTCAAACTTTTAAATTACAATTAATAGTATAGGATATATATGGTTTGTCTAACTCAGTGGTATGAAGTCGGCCTGTGGATCCTGAGAACCCTGGTACCCTAAATTCGATTCCCACAGGCGACAAACAATTTTCATAATTTCAAAAACTACCTCTGTGGCTCCTCCACCACTAACATCTTTGGGGGCCGTAATTTGTCGACTGGTAACTGCACTTCACGCGCAAAATATATCACTTACCGAGATCTGCTTCGGCAGAGTACCACACCCAGTAATGGGTAGAAGGCGTGATGATATATTTATTTATTTATTTTAAAATTACCACCCTGTGGCTCCTCCACCACTAACATCTTTGGAGGCCGTGATTTGACGAATGGTAACCGCACTTCACGCACATAAATTTATCACTTACCGAGATCTGCTTCGGCAGAGTGCCACACCCAGTAATGGGTATAAGGCGTGATATATTTATTTATTTATTTTATTTAAGAATATTGAAATTACTAGGATTTATTAAAAATGTTTTATTTATTTTTAAAATTCTGTTAAAATATTATTCCTTACTAATTCACTTCTGTTACTATTTATAAATTTATATCGCAAGTTTTAAGACTCTTCCACTAATAATTCCTAATTGTAATTGTTAATCCTAATTACAATTTGTACAGCTAGTAATTACAGCCATTTTTGTATCCACGAACTTGTACGTCAATACACAACGATATATTAGTAATATTTCCTATTTACAAAAAAACCTTCTCACCCTTAACTTCTAGGTGGAACCAGCCACCGTTTTCCAGCGCTTAACCTGCGCCATCCCCCGTTCAGTGCTCCTGAAGGACGTATCCTGCTGCGTAGCCCGAGGAGAAGTCCTAGCTGTATTAGGCTCTAAAGGCAGTGGGAAGCGTGCTCTGCTAGATGTCGCTGCACGTAGGGTAACGGGGCCCACCAGGGGTACATTGTTACTCCTGGGGCAGCCTCTTACCCTAGCTGCAGCTAGGCAAAGGGCGGGGGTTGTGGCTAATTCAGCGGATTTGATCCCGGGATTGAGTGTGCAACAGACCTTGTGGTATACTCCTACGAAGGTAGGGGAATTGGGAAGGAACAGTGGTGCCAACTAACAATAAAAAAATTGAAATTTTAATAAACTTTACGAGAAAAAATGAACAATTTGTTTTCAAATAACAAATGTCAATTCATGGCATATGTAACTGTCAATATAAATTCACGCTTCAAATTTAATAAATTTCCTCATTGTCCATAACATAATTTTTGCTCGTTACAAAAAGCATTGTACCAAACTCATGCGCGAAGACGCCATTTGCACCATTCGCGCAAATTAAAGCACGAGCGCTCATGTGCAAAGTATGTTTTCGCGCACTAGTTATGTAAATAGCTATTATTATATCGATTGTTTACAGGTAATGATCGATGGGAAAAAATGTGATATCTTCAATCTTTCTAAACTGTTTCATTCGAGCATTGCTGAGAAAATACTTGAATTAATTTCTTTATAATGATAATTTAGTATACTTATACTATTTATACATTCTTATTTGATAGGAGCGTTATTTATACGATAGTAATGAACTTGAGAAAATGTTCTTTGTTTTCAAGAAGGAAGTTTATAAAATAATTACATATTACATTAATTATAACATTGCAATTTTAATATATGCATCAAAGAATAATTAAAAATAATGTTATTCTAAAAGCAGATTTTCTGTAGAGATACTGCACTAACAAAGCTGTATTGTACAGGATTTTCAAAAGATTTTGGCACATATTTTGCGCTCTCAATTCTAAAATGTTCTCAAGCATTCCCCTCTATTTTGTTATTTAATTTATATATTTCCATAGCTGTTATTATAAAAAAAATAAAATGACATTTTATTGACAGCTTAATAGCAATATATAAAAATAATATTTGTAATTATTATTATTTGCCAAATTAATTCAATTTAGACTTAAAATTTCGCTTCTCTGTCAAAAACGTTTTAATTAAGACGTTTTTGTATCCTTTTTATTGTCATTTTAAACCGTTTTACTAAAAGTCCGTAGCATTTAGATGGGCGGTAAGAGAGTAGATGTCTTAATTAAGACGCCTAAACTTGCAGAGTTTTTGCAGGATACTTCGCCGAGTTTATTATTTAATTCGTGGCAGACTTTTCGCGAATTATGCGTGAGCATGTTTGGAGATGACAGATGGTGTTAATTCAGTGGCAAAAATTTCGAGAATTCGAAGCTTCGAAGTTTTTCTGACGAAGTTCCAAATTATCGAATGTTCGAACGTTCAGGAATTCAAACTTCGGTGGAAATCAACGACCCTACGGCAGAGTGTCATATCCAGTACTGGGTAGAAAACTTAATGTAAAACATAAAACTAACATTAATTTAGACTTGTGAATGAACCTTTATTGTTCGATTTATTTTGAATTATTGATAATATTTGAATTATTTTAGATATCAGGCTACTTAAAAAAATCCAAAGTTAAGCAAGTAATGGCCGATCTCGCTCTGAGCCAAGTATCCAACCGATGCACAGAAAACCTAACACTCAGCGAATACCGTCGTCTTATGATTGGAATCCAACTAATGAAAGACCCAGTTCTTTTGCTTCTTGATGAACCTACTTGGGATTTAGACCCTCTTAACACCTACCTGGTGATTTCCATCCTCTCGAACGCAGCTAAGAAATACGGCATTGCTATAGTGTTAACGATGGAGAAACCGAGATCGGACGTATTTCCGTTCTTGGATCGGGTGTTGTATCTTTGTTTAGGGGATGTTGTGTATACTGGGGGTACGAGACAAATGCTGGAGTATTTTAATGCGATTGGGTTTCCGTGTCCGCAGTTGGAAAACCCTTTGATGTATTATTGTAAGTTATATATAAGATGTTCTTTGAAAACTCTTTTAAGTTTTTCGTACTTTCTCGAAGATATATCTTAAAAACTGAACGAGATTTGAAGATGCGCTCTATGGTATTGGATCTTTCGTGCTTCAATTACTTATAAACAATTTTTTTTGGCCATTGGATTCAGCGGGTGAAAATATATATTTGTATATAAATATATGTTACAATATTCATCCGAGAAACAATTTTAGAGCAGACTGAAATTGGCTTTAAATGTGTTAAGTTGAGCGTATCTTCATATTTTGTTTAGTTTTTATGATATAGAATCCGGAAAAGTAGATTTTTTCCCAAATTTTACTCAGCTTTTTAACTTTTCCGAGGCTATATCTTAAAGCTAAACAAGATATAAAAGTGTGCCTAACGGCGGTGAATTCCGCGTGTTCAAATTGACTTATAAGCAAATTTTTAACCATTTTTATTTTTCAAAAAATGTTCACCAATATTTTCTTATAAAACAGTTTTTGAATAATATCTTAAAAACTGGAAGACATATGCACTTGGGGACTTTACCATTGGATTCAGCGGGCCTAAATACATTCGTATATAAATTTTCGTTACAATATTCGTACGAGAAAGAATTTTAGAGCAAACAGTCTGAAATTGGCTTAAAATCGACAAAGAAAACAAGAAATTTTCAAAAAATTAAATTGCTTAAAATTAGCTCAAAATATACTTACAAATCAATTCAGATACTAGGAATTCAATACCGTTGAGCGCATCTTCATATCTCGTTTAGTTTTTAAGATATAGCCTACAGAAAAGTTTAATTTTTCTCAAATTTTTTTTCATCTGATTTTGTACTTTCCCGAGGGCAAATCTCAAAAACTAAATGAGATATAAAAATGCGCTCAACGGCATTGAATCGTGCTTCAATTAACTTACACAGAAATTTTCAGCGATTTTTATTTTTTTTTAATTTTTCACTTAAATTTTGCAATTTAACAATTTTTGAACAATATCTCAAAAATTAAAGGACATATGCACTTGAGGACTTTACCATTGGATTCAGCGGGTCAAAATATATATGTATGTAAATTTTCGTTACAATATTTGTACGAGAAAGAATTTTAGAGCAAACAGTCTGAAATTGGCTTAAAATCGAAAAAAAAACAAGGGGTACCCTTATGAAATTTTCAAAAAATTAAATTGCTTAAAATTAGCTCAAAATATACTTAAAAGTCAATTCAGATACGAGGAATTCAATGCCGTAGAGCGCATCTTCATATATTGTTTAGTTTTTAAGATATAGCCTCCGGAAATCTAGAATTTTTCTCAAATTTTATCTCATCAGAATATGTACTCTCACGAGACCATATGAAGATGCGCTCAACGGCATTGAATTTCTCGTGCTTCAATTAACTTGTATACGAGTTTTCAGCGATTTTTAGATTTTCAAAAATTTTCGATATTTCATTTTTCCTGAACAGTTTTTGGACAATATTTTAAAAACTAGAAGGCGTACGCACTTGAAGATTTGACCATTGGATTCAGCGGGTCAAAATACATATGTATGTAAATTTTCGTTACAATAATCATACGAGAAAGAGTTTTTAGCAAATTGTTTAAAATCGTAAAAAACCTGACATATAAATTAATTTTTAGCAATTTTTGTATATGATAAAGTTTTCTATAAAATTTTCTCATAAAATAGTTTTTAAACACTATCTCAAAAACTAGAAGACATTTGCAATTTGGAATTTTAACATTGGATTCAGTGACAGAGTTTTAGAGCAAACAGCTAAAATTGGGCTAAAATAAAAAAAATCCAATGGATACCTCTTAAATTAAAAAAATTAAATCGCTTAAAATTTGCTACAAATTTGCTTATAAAGTCAAGACTCGAGGAATTCAATTCCGTTAACCACATCTTCATATCTTATTTGGTCTTTAACATATGCCTTCGAAAAAGTGGCACACCCTCTCTTCTAACAACTTTCTTCTCAATCTTATACTTATCATACACCGACATATTGTTTATTAATTCATTTATTTCGTAGTATGTCTTTCAACGGTTGATAGAAGATCCCGCGAACGATTTGTTGAAAGCAATCATCAAATAGCTGCATTAGTAGAAAAGTTTAAAATCGAAGGTGGTGCTTTTCGTAAAGGTTCTTCTGTCATGGGTCCTCCTCCAAATATGGATCCTATTTTAAGTCATGGAAAGCTTCCAGTTCCTTATGGAAGACCTTCCAGTTTGCAAGTTGGATACACCTTATACACGTATGAAAAAATGAAACATTTCTCGCTGTTAAATTTTTTTCACTTCTCTCTCAGAAAGTAAAACGAATTAGAAATTTAGATAAGACTAGCGGTCGTCGTGGCTTCGCCAGGCCTTCACGCTACTCTCCGGGACACTGAAAAATGATTCACTTCTGCAAGACGATTGACACTAAGTTTTCAAGTCTGCCCGTCTGTCTTTTAAACTATCTTTAATTAATACCAAGCACGATATGTTTCGAAGCTCTGGTACTAAAAAAAATGAAGATAAAAAAAATCCAATTCTGCACACGAACTCTTTAAACGACCTTTCATTTGATACCAAACACGATATGTTTTAAAGTACTTTCACTAAAACAATTGCTGACTGAAAAAAATCGTATTCTGCATTCGAGCCCTTCAAAGGACCTTTCTTTTGATATCAAACACGATATGTTTTGATGCACTTTTACTAAAACAATTGCCGATCGAATAATATTCAATTTTTTACGCGAGCCCTTCAAAAGATCTTTCATTTGATACCAAAAACGATAGGTTTTGAAGCACTTGAACTAAAACAATTGCGGATCGAATAAATTGGAATTTTGCACGCGAGCCCTTCAACAGACTTTTCATTTGATACCAAACACGATAGGTTTTGATGCACTTTTACTAAAACAATTGCCGATCGAATAATATTCAATTTTGTACGCGAGCCCTTCAACAGACTTTTCATTTGATACCAAACACGATAGGTTTTGTTGAATTTTTTCCAAAATAATTGCCGATAGAATAATATTTAATTTTGCACGCGAGCCCTTTAAAAGATCTTTCATTTGATACCAAACCCGATATGTCTTGAAGCACTTTCACTAAAACAATTGCCGATCGAAAAAAATCGAATTCTGCACGCGAAATAAGATTTATTATTCACTAATGTCAAATCTTTCCAGTTGCCATGGATATAGCTTTACTTTTCTCCCCTATGCAAGAAAAGTAAAATTTCCTTCTCTTAATTGAGGGAAGAAAATTTTACTTTCTGACACGGTTGTGGATTAAAATTTTTACAGTATTAGTGACGTTATTGTCAAGTTCTTTTGACAGTACTATAGTAATATGTCGTATTATTTTAGGCGATTATTGGCAGCAACATTTAGTTTCACCAGACCAGGCTTTAAACAATTATATTTACGATTATTTATAATGCCTTTATTTTTTTCCATGTTACTGGTTTTCTACCGCGATATGTCTGTACGTATTGATACACTACGTTTAAATATTCTTGATAATGACGTAATATGTTTTAGAATTACCAACATACATATGTTTCACGATCTGGATTAATATTTAATGCGATGGCGGCTGCATATTTCTTCGGAATCTTCAACACAATTTTAATTTGTAAGAATATTTTATAGTGTGTTTAAAATGTATTGACTATGACGTCATTTTAGTTCCGATGTATCGAACCAGGTACTATCAGGAACAACAAGAAGGGATATATAGTGGTCCGCTATTTTTACTAACTTATAATTTGGTTTCTTTGCCATTTTCATTTTGTTCGGTTGTTGGATCAAGCGCAATTATTTATACGTAAGTTTTTGATTTTCCCAAGGATTTTATATGAACACTGGATAGCTAACTTATGCGTATAAATAAAGCAAGTGGTGGGGGATATGCCGCCATTTGCAGGAAAGGCAAAGCATGCATTGTTCTATTGCAGTAGTTTTCAAACTTTTCGAAGCAAAAATCATAAATATATTCTTTCGAATGCCGTTGAGCGCATCTTCATATCTTTTTTAGTTTTTGAGTTACAGCGATTTTTGACTTTGAACTTTGAAGGCCCATATCTCGAAAACTAAAAGAGATATTGAAATGCGGTTTGAACGAGTGTATTTCTCGTGCTCCAATTAACTTATAGCGAAATTTTGAAAATTTTGAAAATTTTCCAATTTTTATCAAAATTTTTTTTTACTCATATTTTAAAAACTTGACGAGATAATGAAAATCTGTAAAAACCAGTGAATTTCTCTCGTGAAAGTACGTATGTATGTAAAATTTCAGAATTTTTGCTCCACGGATACAATCTTTAGAGTAAAAAAACTAAAAATGGCCAAAATTCGTAAAATTCTTAAGGGGTACCCCTTCAAAAATCTTCAAAAAACAGTGATTTTTCGTTTTTTGTAATAAAAACTTTATCTGTGCGAATTTTTACTTGAAATTTTGCATACCTATGTACTTTTACGACAGGAATTCGCTAGTGTTCACAGATTTTCAATATCTTTTAAATTTTTTGAAATATTGAGAAATGAAAATTTTGAAAAAAATTCTAAAATTTTCAAAATTTTCAAAATTTCGGTATAAGTTAATTGGAGCACGAGAAATACACTCGTTCAAACCGCATTTCAAGATCTCTTTTAGTTTTCGAGATATGGGCCTTCAAAGTTGACATTTAAAAAAAGTCAAAAATCGCTGTAACTCTGAAACTAAAAAAGATATGAAGATGCGCTCTACGGCATTCGATTTCTCGTAGTCTGATTTATATAGAATCATATTTTAAATTTTTTTGATTTTAAAACTGGTTCAACAAAAAAAATGGCATTTTCATTAACAGACATTTTTGCGATCACGACTCCGTCGATTAAAAAGAATATATATGAGGAATTAAATATTTCATATCTAGTTCCATATTTTTTAAAAATTATCCGTAAACAGAAACAAACGTGAATATAAAACATCTAAATAAATACAGAGTGATCAAAAGGAATTGTTACAGTTGGCAATAAAAAAACTACTTGAAATTGGTAAGCCTGATACATAAATTCATTTCCTGTTCTTGACAGCGACATTTAAAATATAAATTTGAGTACATTTATTATTACATTTATTTCTAAAGTATTTCTATTACTTAAAAATCAAAATTCTATTAGCTGTCAGATTCCTGACATAACCTATTTGTATTTATTAGAAATGTCAAATAGCATTTCCGCCTTTATCTGACGTTGTGCCAACTCTGGAATAAAAAGATCTCTGGAATTATATTGCCAACTATAACAATTCCTTTTGATCACCCTGTAGATAAATTGCTTGCCTCACAGATGTCAATGCTTAGCACAATCAAGTTAATAATCCAGTTTTTATATAAAATCCTTGGTTTTTTAGTAACATTTTGTATTTTTAGTTTGGTAGGAACGTTCCACGAGCCTTTAGAATTCTTGTACTTCACTCTAATATTATGGGGATGTTACATTTTTACGGAACAACAAACTATGGCCTTTTTAATGACGATAAAAGACAACATTACTGCAGCCGTTTGTAGTATTTATATCACTTGTGTTTGTTTGACATTAGCTAGTGGAATTTTAAGGTAAATCTAAAGACTTTATTACCAGTGAAGTTGGTTATATATCTGGCTAATTTCAGGTCGATCAAAGGTCTTCAAGAATGGTTGTATTACCTCACATACGCGACTCAAGTTCGTTATGCATCTGCAGGGTTAAATCGCCAAGTATTTTTGAGTTCTATTCTGCCCGATATTTTGCCATTTGATTCGTTGCATAATTGCACTATGCCCAATGCAAATCGACTAATTGAAACTTCTAATTTTAATACTAATTTAACTTGTAAATATCTGAAACGGGATTCGTTTTTGACTGAGAGGTACAGTAGAGATACAACTGATTTGATTTTTAGTGGAATTTTAGATTTTGATGTTAATATGGGAGCAACGTTTGCGTTTTCTGTTGGTATGATTATTTTTAATATGTTTTTGTATTTGGTTCCTTTGCCTACTTATGTTAAAGCGAAGTTTAGGGAATAAGATTCGCAATGTCAATTTTATATATTTATTATTTAGGTTATTTGTATTTAAATAAAAATTATTACTCATTTTAATATTTACCTGGATACCTATTTCCGCTATCAATATTCCTAAATATATTTGTATATCAAGGGAAAAAAGTAAGACTTTTCTTCCCGAAAGTGCCGGTTCATTTTCCGAGCCGAACAGAGGGATAAAAACCACCTGAGGGTAAAATAACACATTCTTTACGAGGTATACATTTCAGAAAAGCGCAGGATTTTAGATTTTAGTTTTGTTGTTTAGTAATTTCATTAGTGTTTACCTGGAACTTTCAAAAACAAGCGCAGGGACGACACTCCCTTCCTTTCTTATCTTTTTTATTCTTTTTCTGATCTTAAATTTAGTGTTTAACTGCAATTGTGTGGAATTCACTTTCAAAAACAAGCCCAGGGCGATGCTCCCTTGCTTTCTTATCTTTTAATTTGTTTTCAGTTCTTACGTAGAGTGTTTAACTGCAATTGTGTGAAATTCACTTTCAAAAACAAGCGCAGGGCGACGCTCCCTCCCTTTCTTATCTTTTTGTTTCATTTTCAGTTACTGCATTGTGTAGACTTTTCTTTCATATACAAGTGCAGGCTATCACTTTCATCTTTTCTAATCTTGTAGATTCGTTGTTAGTTTCGTTATTAGATTCGTTGTTAGGAGTAAAAGTGAGTAATTTGAGATGTTTTATGCATATGTTATGTACGTTGAAGAAAGAAAATGAATGATAAGTGAATAGGAATGATGTGATTGAAGGTTTGTTGTGTGATAATGATTTCGAGTGTAATAAATGAATGAGTTTATATGGATCTATGAATGTGGTTAAAGTGAGGGTTGTTTGTTTGTATGATAATGTTTGACGAGGGTTGATTGTTTGATGAGTGAATGTTTTGTGAGTGATTTTAGGGTTCGTGCTACCACATTTGTTGGGATATAGCGTGAAGATATGTATGTATGTATACATTTAATGTTTTTCACTACCTTATCAGAAAGTAAAATTTTCAAAAAGAAATTAGAAATTTAGTAAAGATTTATTATTCTTTTGACTGAATGTCACTAATGTCAAATTAAATCATTGTTTTCCAGTTGCCATGGATATGGTTTTACTTTCCTTCCCTAGAGAATAAAAATTTACTTTTTACACGACCATTAAGTAATACATTTATTAAATGTAAGTTTCTAGAAGATAAATAAAATGGTTCATTATTCAAAACTGAAGAATAATAATTTATTATTCAAAACTGAAAAGTAATAATTCATTCAATCATTTTATTTTCTTTTTTTAGAAAGATATGAAGAAATATTTGGAAACGTTCGACAGGAAAATATTTTATGGTTGAAAATAAAATTCAGATACATATTTGAAACAATATAATTTCTTTGAACAATAATGAAAACATAAACAAAAACAAATATGTTTAAAAATATAACTTATATCCAAATATAGCACATTTTAGTTAAATAATATCAGTTAGATATAAATTTTTCATGTCCATGTCAATTAACTGCAATTTGTTCCATTGGTTTCAAATTATCTGAAACTGAAAATTCACATCCTGTAGACGCGATGATATCTTCAACTCCATGTCCTTCAGCGATTTCCATCAGTTTTAGTCCTTTTTCAGGATCAACATCGAATACAGCCTAAATACAAATCAGATAAAATTAAAGAATTAGAAAGTTATTAGTAAAGCCTAATTCTCAAAAGAGTTTTAGCTAATCCTGAATTTTAAATCAGACAAATTAAGCTAAACCTTATTTTTAAAAGTTTAAATAAAAGAAATAAAATAAATATATCATCACGCCTTTTTCCCATTACTGAGTGTGACACTCTGCCGTAGCAGATCTGGGTAAATGATATATTTATGCGCGTAAAGTGCGATTATCAGTCGTCAAATCAAGGCCCTCCGAAGATGTTAGTTGTGGGACACCTACAGGGTTAATTTTAATGTGGTGAAAATGTTTGTCGGTTGCGGGAATCTAACCAGGGTTTTCAGGATCTCACGAGCCATCCCATTAAAAATTAAGTAAACTCTAATATAATCTTGTATATCGAGTTGGCCTGTGGATTTAAGAACCCGGGTTTGATCCAACAAACAATTTTCATCACATTAAAATTACCCCTGTGGCTTCTCCTCCACTAACAACTTTGAGGGCTGTGATTTGACGACTGGTAACCACACTTTACGCGCATAAATATATCACTTACCCGGATCTGCTACGGCTGAGTGCCGCACCTAGTAATGGGTAGAAGGCGTGATGATATATTTATTTTTTTATAATCTTTTTACCATTTGGTTTTCGGAAAGAGATTTGGATTAACTTTTTTAAATAATAGTATAAGATTAGCAAATACATAATTCAGGATTAGTTAAAACTTTTTTGAAAGTCGAGATGTTAAAGTTTACTTTTTCCGTGATAATCATATTGACGCACTGTTTTCCAGTAATAGGTAGATTGCAATTAGCCAGAATTTTGTGGCTACCATCTTTGGCTGTATGTTCCATTGTAATAATTACTTTAGTTCCTGGAGCCGCTACTAGGTCCATGGCGCCACCCATACCTTTTACCAGTTTACCCTAAAAATGTAGATTGATTGGCATCCAAAATTGTTGTACAATTTTTGCTACCAAACGTTTGTAAATTATTTTAGAAGAAAATGCTTCCAATAAATATTGTAGATAATTTAGTTCTCCATGTTTTTTATTTGAAACATTTTTTTCAAAAATAATTTAGAAACGAGAGACAAAGGAAAATATATTTACCGGAATCATCCAGTTAGCTAGATCGCCATATTGCGATACTTCCATAGCACCTAAGATCGTTAAATCAATGTGGCCACTGCAAAAAATTAATTAGTTTCAAAATTGTTTGACGTAGGCCGTATTTGTTTGGCAAATTTGGGTTCAACCCTGAACTGACCTAGAACTAACTCGTGTTACTTCCAAATAAATGATGCATCTAGTGTTAGTTGTAAACACTGGCGGTAAATTTAAAATCTGAATGCATGTTCGAAGCGACATCTGCTTAGTTTTGTTTGTGTGTTAAATTGTGCTTTTAATTGGATGTTTCAAGTCATCTTTATATTTTTTATATGTAGTCAAAAAGCAAATAACGTCAGAGTCTTCATTTTTTTTATAATTTTGTCATCAGCTCTATCAAAATAATTAATTTCGGAGTCGCAATTATGTGTCGTAAGATTATCCTCTGTGACTTATATTGCAAGAAGCACATAATGCATATTGCTCTTCCATCATCTGCATAAATAATAGTTTAGTATATTTTTTCAAAATATTATTATAAAATTACTTATGCCAATGGCACACTGGTCGAGGAGCATGAATGAGCGTTGAGGAACTCATCGATGAAACAACAGAACGCACCCGTCATCGATGAAAAATAGAGGCGCCACTATTTCCATCGAGGAGTTCCTCGATGAAACGATTGTGTCTCATTTCAAGTTAGCGTGGGCTGTCAGTTTGGTTTTGCTTTGTGCTATTTTTTCGTGTTTGTTTATTTTATCAGTCAGGGTGCGTTCTGTTGTATCATCGATGAGTTCCTTCGACGCTCATTCATGCTCCTCGACCAGTGTGCCATTGGCATTAGGTTTTTCATAAAAATAACTCCTAACCTCTCTATACTATTACAAATCGCGATGCCGCCACGAATAACAAGGAACACAAGTTGATTAGAAAGGGATAGTAAACGGGTTGAATCTACCAACCCGCTAAAATAGCTGGGGCACTAGGGTCAGTTTAAGGTCAGTTCTGGGTTACTTAAAGTGTGCCAAGTAACCTGCAGGTTACTTTAAAAATCCCAAATAAATACGGCCTAAATGTACAGGGGGTGATGGTGAGAGATTCTGTGTACGATCAAAGAATAAAAGAATGGATATGATGAAAATAATGTTTATAAAATCATATTTACCCTCTAATCATAGCAAAGCTGTCATCAGAACTAAAATACGATGCACCTACCAAAAGAAACAACTTATTATCAACAGTAACCATGGACACAATAAATAATCAACAAATATTCAACGATATATACCTGGCAACACTGTCACAGTTTCTTTTCCAGCGTTTATCAAATCTGCATCAACTTCATCAGCAGTTGGAAATGGCCCAAGTCCTAAAATTCCATTTTCTGATTGTAGAAAGACTTCTATGTTGTCTGGGATGTAATTAGATGCTAGAACTGGCATTCCAATGCCAAGATTTGCTGTAAATTTTAGTCAAAAGTGTTAATAATTTGAAGGATAGAATCAAGAAAGTAGAAGTCGTACCATACATGCCATCTTTGAATTCGAAAGCAGCTCTTCGAGCGATTCGTTCACGCATAAGTGCTGCAGGATTCATTTTAGCTGCTGTTGAATCAGTTTTAGGTTTTCGGATTTGTAATCTCTGTAAAGTAATTATTTAGGAGTTGAAAGATTGATTTCTGCAGTTTGAAATGTTTGGTGAAAAATAATAGTAATATCCTAATTTGTCCTATCAATTTGCAATTAATTTAAGAATGTCGAATACAAATTTAGTAGATGGTGAAAGAATTTGTGGTTGATCTAGGAATAAATGGCCGGATATGATTCAATGTTTTTTGAAGGTACGAATGAGGGTATGCATCGCCCAGACTGTCTTGTTTCCAAGTATCCCCTAAATTATTTTTAGAAGCGTCTAATAGTTAGAGAGCTAGGGTGCAAAATGATGTCTCATTTATTCCAGTGACAGAAATGGATTTTTTAATAGATTATGTCATGATAAACATGAAAAAAAGTAAATTAGATTTGGGAACGGGTGGCAGCTATAAATGGCGTCGATGTGAATGCGCAGATTTGAAGGGTGGTTGTTGATCCCTACACTAGTCCACTTTCAGAGCTTCTGTCACCGATGAGCAACCAGCAATAAGTTCTGTCAATATTTTTTTTGTCATGTATTCGTCGTGAACAAGTAGTAATATGTCACACGACACCACAAAAATTGCCTACTTTGAGCGGTTTTGTCGCGCATGCCTCACCGGCCAAAACTTCTGTCTACCATGTTTATTACTTAATTATACCAAAGTCTATAATTTAAAGTGAAAATTAGCCTGTAAAAAATAAGTTAACAACAACCCTTAAAATCGGCGCCATCTATAGTTGCCACCCGTTCTCAAATCTATTTTACTTTTTTTCATGTTTATCATGACATAATCTATTAAAAAATCCATTTCTGACATTGGAATAAATGAGACATCAGTTTGCCGTGATTTGACGACTGGTAACCGCACTTCACGCGCAAAATATATCACTTACCGAGATCTGCTTCAGCAGAGTGCCACACCCGGTAATGTGTAGAAGGCGTGATGATATATTTATTTATTTATTTCTCCAAAAGTTCCCTAATTAAGTATGTTGTGTAAATTAGTCCCCTAAATCATTTCTGAAAGTTTGCTTGTCATTCTACATGGCCCAAATCATTTTCAAGTCAATTCCCCAAAAAGTTTCCTAAATCACTCTTCCGAAAAAGTACCTCAAATCATGTTTAAGTCTGTTTGTTCTAAAAGAATTCCCCAAATCTTTTCTAGAACAGATTTCTTTGCTTGATAAGTTTTCTAAATCATTTTTTATATTGCCCTCTTTCAAAAAAGTCCCTCTAAATCATTTTTAAGGTAGTTTTGTCCTAAAAAAGACCCCAAATCATTTCTAGGACAGTTTTCTTGTCACTCTGCACCTTCCAAATCATTTTCTAGACAATTTCATCCCTAAAAAAGTCCCGTAAATCATTTTCAGAACAGCTTTCTTCCAGTTTTAACATAGAAATGTTTGGCGAAGATTAATTGCATATTAAATCAAACGATTACATTTCAAGGCTACCCAATTTGATAGAACATCGCGTGATATTTCTATTTACCTCAATTCTCTTCTCAAACGTTTCTCCCTTAACAACCCTATGTACAAACACCCCAGGAAGGTGCACATCATTCGGATCTAATTCTCCAACATCAACAATTTCTTCAACTTCTACAATTCCAATCTTGGCTGCCTTGCACATCGTAGGGTTGAAATTCCTCGCTGATTTCCTAAAGATAAGATTTCCAGCCGTATCTGCTTTCCAAGCTTTGATGAGGGCATAGTCTCCAGTGATGGCTTGTTCCATGATGTAGTTCTTTCCATTGAACAGCTGGGATGGTCTTGCTTCGCTTTGGATTTGGACTTTACCGTCAGGGGCGTATTTAATTGGGGCTCCACCTTCGTGGACAAGCGTGCCAAAGGCTGTTGGGGTGAAGAATGCTGGGATTCCTGCGCCCCCTGCGCGAATACGTTCTGCGAGAGTGCCCTGCGAATATATTTATTTATTTGTTTGATAAACAGGAATTTAAACCCAATTTTACAGTCAGGAAAGTGATGTTTTACTTGACGAAGAGGAGTTATAGTATATTACATAATAAGGAAAGTTAAAGATATTGGCCTTAGAAATATTTGAATATCGAAAATTGTTGTAATACAAGATATATACACCAAATGTGTATTGTAGCAAATAATGTATCAACAGTTAAAGCAAATAATAATTCATGCATATTTATAAACAATTATTCTTTTTATTTACATAATATTGCTTTGAAGCTAATCATGGGCGTCCACAGGGGGAGCACGGGGAGGCGCCTTCCCTGGATATTATCTAGGGTGGTGATCAAGACTCTCGAAAATAGGACTTTAACATGTAAAACTATAATTTTTTAATTTCCTGCTTCCTTAAATATGTGAAGCAAAAAAGCTTGAAATAAAAGTTTTAGGGCATAACATTCTGCATCTGAACCAATAAACAAAATTAATTTTGCATGCTTTGTAACGACACAAGATTTGAAAATGACGAAAATTGCCTCAAAACTATCGATAGGCATGAAATTGAAACAAAATTAAACATATGTTTGACGTTTTATTTGTCAAAATAAATTAAATAATAAATAAGGAATTTATTCTGACAGTTTTGACAGATTGAACGACAAACTTTTGTTTAATTTTGTGTCAATTTCATAGCTATCGATAGTTTTGAGACAATTTTAGTCATTTTCAGATCTAATTTATGCCGATACAAAGGATGCAAAATTAATTTCATATTTTATGCCCTAAAAATATTATTTGAAGCTTTTTGCTTTTAAATAATTAGGAAGCAGGAAATTTAAAACAATGTGATTTTACATGTTAAAGTCCTGTGTTCGAGAGTCGTGGCCACCACACTGTATATGTATATATAAATTAAATAAAAATTAAATGATAAGTTTAAAGATAATAAATTCAAGCTGAAACTGAAATTCCAGCTGTATTCTTATGGCCAGCTAGCGACATGTTCCCTATCGTAACGATTGAGTAATCTAAAATAAGTATACACAGACACAAAATATTAGAAAATAAAAACTGTCAAACTGCTAAATCGGAATTTATTGAAGAAATGGTAAGGAAGAGTTATTCGAAAATTGTCGTTCCTCTTCAATTCAAACCCAGACGACAAAGACTAGTAATTTATTTCACAAATTTAAATATTTTTGTATCTATTTGTTATGTGTATTTGTATTTATGTTAGTAAAAAAAAATATTTTAGAAATATATGTATATCTGAGTCTCGCCCCCCCCCACCACCGGAAAAATGTCTGTGGACGTCCATGAAGCTATTAGCAAATAAAAACCACTTAGCAAGATATTAAAACAAATGTAAACAATTGCCATAAGAAGTGTTAAATTTCCAAATACCTGAGGTGTCAATTCAACTTCTAATTCTCCTGATAGAAACTGTCTTTCGAATTCTTCATTTTCCCCTACATATGAAGCAATCATTCGTTTAACTTTTTTCTGTTTTAATAGTAAACCTAAACCAAATTTGTCCGTTCCGGCATTATTGGAAATTACTGTATAATCTTTTGCTTCGTGTTTTTGAAGTGCTGCTATTAAATTTTCTGGGATTCCACATAGTCCAAAACCTAAAATATAAAACACAATTTGAGATTAAGATAAAAGCGAATCAGTTACGAAATAGATGATCTCCCCTATTTTGTAAGTGAATCATTATCTGTTACTGATCGATAAGGTAATGACAATTCCTATTTTTCATGATTACTCTATAGATTAACACCACTTCGACATTCTGTTGTTAAAATAATTTATTCTGTTTTTTCTATTTTATTTTTATGAATTTTATTCTTGTATGAAACTGGTAATATAAAAATATTACTTTCATGCATAACCTCTTAATGGGTAAGTGATATATTAATGCTCGTGAAGGGCGGTTACTAACCGTCAAATTGCGGCTCTCAACGAAGTTAGTGAAGGAGCCACAGGGGTAATTTTAATGTGGTGAAAATTGTTTATCGGCTATGGGGAAAGATATATTAATGTGGTAAAAAAGTTTGTCGGGTGTGGTAATCGAACCAAGGTTCTCATGCACCACAGGCCGACTCGATACCACTAAACCACCAGTAACAATTTTTGTTTGTAGCATTTTCCATGACAGCTGTAGTAAAAATGCAATTTATGCACAATCGGGCCGAAATTAGCCTTAAAAGACGGGCTTAAACACTTCTTTTTGGCCCTAGAGCCAAAAAGGAATAATTCCTATGGATACATAAATAAAATGTCAATTTTTGTTTATTGTAAATAGTTGATTCTGCAAAATATCATTTTGACATATAACCTATTTACATATTTTAATCTTTTGAACATATAATTAAATGTTATTTTGTTGTGCATAAAATATTGTATGTACCACGGGTGAAATTAGCGTTTCTGACCATGAGCATGTTATTAGCTCTCGGCGCTTTGCGCCTCGTGCTAATAATCATGCCATGGGCCAGAAACGCCTGTTTTCATCCTTGGCACATAAATAACTAGTATGCACAACCGGGCCGAAAAGCATGTTTTAGCCCTAAAAGAGGGTTTAAACCATTTTTAGCCCTAGGGCCAAAAAGAAATCATTCCTATGGATACATAAATAAAATGACAATTTTTGTTTATTTTAAATACTTGATTCTGCAAAATGTCATTTTGACATATAACCTATGTACATATTTCAATCTTTTGAACATATAATTAAATGTTATTTTGTTGTGCATAAAATATTATATGTACCACGGATGAAATGAGCGTTTCTGACCCTGAGCATGTTATTAGCCCTCGGCGCGGGCCAGAAACGTCTGTTTTCACCCTCGAAACATAAATAACTATTTTACCACAGTTTTTACGAAACTGTCATTGAGCTGTCATCACATTCATTTTTTTTAAATAACACCTACATATTCAAGTAAGAAAAATTTATGGAAATAACATAAAAATGTCAGGGCAAATCATTCTGGTCACAGAATACCAAAATTATAATAATCTGTACAGAAATCATGAAAAATAAAAATTGTCATTAACTCATCGATCATTGACAGATAATGATACAGTTACAGAATAGAGGAGAATATTGGGATTTGAGTTGTTTTACTTGCCTCCTACTAATAATCTAGCACCACTGGGTATATCCTTCACAGCTTCATCTATATTATCAAATACCTTTTTATGTTTTTTTATCGTAGAATATTTACAGGCAAAAATCTAAAAAAGAAACACATGATACATTTTAGCGTAACGGTAGGACTATATTCCCGGGCAACATTTCGTACAGTTTGGTAGAGCTACAAAATCGACCCAAAATTATTGTCATTCATTCTAACCTCAGTTGTTATAGAAATAAAATTGTAATTATTTAAATAATTCATTTGTCTTACCCTGCAGATATCTTGTGGGGTATTATGTCTTGCATGTTGGCTTAAGACTTTCACAAATCCTTTATTTATTGATAAATAAACAGAACTAAACATCATGGGCTGTACGGAACTAAAAACTGGTGACAATACGGCACGGATTACCTACATATACTGTTCTTGATGTCTTCAAATGTCCCCAAGATCTATTTAAACTTTTATTATACAAACAAAATGATAAATGATATGCAGATATGTTGATGACCTTGAAATGTAGGCGTGAAAAATGTCGAACTTATTTTATCAATCGAATAATTGAGAAAATTTCTCAAGTTTTAGATAAACTTTTGGAGATAAATTTAGGCTGAGTTAGTTATTATTTAACTATGAGTTTGTTCAATCATTATTGGTTCGAATGAAGCCAGTGACTCTCAATCTTTTTATTTGGAGCAGAATTAGATAATAAATAAAACTATTATTTATTTATGAGTAGAATAAAAGAAATGTATTTGACGTAACCATCTCTGTAAACAAGTATAGCAATAATACTTATTATGCAATTTAAAATAGATCATACGAGTACGTATCAGTAACCTTTGATCTGTGTTTGTATATATAGATTTTTATTTTATATTTTGTATTGTAGGCTTCACAAAATACTTTTAGGTATTGTGAAAAATTACGAATAATATTATTCTTATCATATACAACACGTGATTAAAATGTCATTATTTCTCTCAAGCGATTGCATCCCTCGGACTACAACAAATAATGACGATCTTTACTCCCTTGTTATAAATACAGGGTGATCAAAAGGAATTGTTATAGTTGGTAATACATTTACGGAGATCTTTTTATTCCACAGTTGGCACAACGCCAGGTAAAGGCGGAAATGCTATTTGACATTTCTAATAAATACAAATAGGTTATGTCAGGAGTCTGACAGCTAATAGAATTTTGACTTTTTAAGTAATAGAAATACTTTAGAAATAAATGTAATAATAAATGTACTCAAATTTAAATTTTAAATGTCACTGTCAACAACAGGAAATTAATTTATGTATCAGGCTTACCAATTTCAAGTAGTTTTTTTTTATTGCCAACTGTAACAATTTCTTTTGATCACTCTGTAAAAAATAAATAAATATATCATCACGCCTTCTACCCATTACTGCGAATTTAATTACTCGACCTTCGTCAAGTAAAACATCACTTTCCTGACTTATTATGTAATACTATTTTTTCTGAAACCGGCATACTTTCCTGACCAATTTTAGTATGGAAAGTAGGGATTTACAAAAACAGTCAAGTAAAGTACGTATACAAGGCTACAACAAAAATAACAGTCTGGTAAAGATTTTACCTGACTGTTATTTTTGTTGTAGCCTTGGATACGTAGTCTGTTGGCAGTACAATTCATATCAAAAAAATGAAACATTTTGAATTATTTTTGAATAATTATTGGTGAAATTAAACGGTTTCAGAAAAAATAGTATTCATAATACGTCATGAAAGTGTGCTTTCCTGACGTATTATATAATATATCGGATTGTGCAAAATGTAAAATGGCATAAAATTAGGAAATATCTACTCTTTCAGAGGTTATATCTCAAAAACTAAGCAAGATATGAAGATGCGCTCAACGGCATTGAATTCCTCGAGTCCTAATTAACTTGTACACATATTTTCAGCAATTTTTTATTTTTGATATTTTGACCAAAATTTTCGATATACAAATATTTCTAAGCCCAATATCTTCAAAACTAAAAGAGATACGAACTCAGGGATTTCACCATTGAATTCTGCGCGTCGAAATTTGTATGTGTGTAAATTTTTAGTAAAATATTCGGATGAGGAAGATTTTTAGAGCAATAAGTCTAAAAATTGCTTAAAATCGAAAAATTCTTAGGGGTACCCCTTAAGAAATTTTCAAAAAATCAAAATCGCTGAAAATAAGTTTATAAGTCAATTCAAACACGAGAAATTCAATGGCGATGAGCACATTTTCATATCTTGTTTAGTTTTTTAGAAATTTCCTTCGAAATAGTAAAATTTTGCATAAATTTCATCTCGTTTTGACCATTTTCCACTAACTGCCCTATATGTCAAAAACTGACCTAGATACGGGCCTGAAAAATGCACCATTGTATACCCTATAATTTTCTACACAAATATACATATTTTTATTGATATAAATTGAGAAATTCGGATCTGCAAAAAAAAAATTCACGCTAGTACCTACTACCTTAAAATACTAGGCCTGTGGCCTCGTATTTCAAACAACCGCTTCGTCAAGTAAAATATCACTTTCCTGACTTATTATGTTATATACTATACCTGACTGTTTTGTACTTTACCAGTCTGTTATTTTTATCGTAACTTTGGATACGTACTTTATTTGTCTGTTTTGGTAAAAAAATACCCTTTTTTCCATTCTAAAATTTCTTGCCGATTTCAGAAAAAAATATAAAATAAATGATTGACGCGACAGAATCCGCTTACTAGTACTAGCGTGAAAATTTTATTTGCAGATCTGAATGAAATTTGGCGCACGTAAACATTGAATAGTCATACGCATCCTGTTAAAATATGAAACACATTCACCGTCTGTGAACAAATATATTCGCTTGTAAAGTTGAGTTCTTATACACGGGGCTTATGGCGATCATCACTCAGAATCGCACATATTTGGTTTGTGTACCTCTAAAATTTTGCAGTTTCATTTGAAAAACTAGTATGATGTTCTAGAACTATCCATGTATATTGTATCAGAAGGAGAAAGTTTTTTACCGTTTAGTAATGGATATATAGCCATGCAAAGCCTTGTTTTTAACGAAAAATTAAGAATCTCAATTTATAATGGCAACACCACACGATGGTATGGTATTTGAAAATTCACTAGACCAACAACCTGTTAGCAATTCATGATATTCAAATCATAATAGGTATAAAACACTTATTTTATTCAATTTTTATATTTTTTGAGCGTCAGTTTCGCCACTCGACAACCGATGGCGCCACCGTTACACTAGTACATGACCAACTTCATTGAATTGCGCTACGCTTATTATGGCCGTTTCATATGTCATTAAAATTCCTGGTTTCAAATTTACAGAGCGGGTACGTCAACCAGCGCCTCTAACGAGATATGTCGTAATTAAATACTGTCGCATGCATTGATTTAAAAAATCCTAAAACCAAGCCTAGTCTTTGTATATTTATTATCATACGATCTTTACAGTAAAATACTAACCGTTGGCACCAATAATTCAATAATACTTACTCCTTTTGACCTATAAACATTTCAAAAATTTTAAATGGGTAGACAATATTACCTTAAAGGCGAGAATCTAATAGGATTATAGCTGATTGCTGCCAACTAAATAATCTAGAAATTAGAAAAGAAATAAATGTTGTCAAACAAACAGTACTTATAATATCTTTATTTTAAATAGACTCTCTCTACAAATAAGGCACATTTTAAATACTATAAAATTATGTAAAATAATGGAATGTATCACTTACAACTATCAAAATTTATGATATATTTAAAACTTATCCATAAAAATGAAATATAGCATTAATAGGCACTTAACATTACTTAAAGAGGAAATTTAAAATTAATTTAAAACATTTTTGTGCTATGTACACTTTGATCAACAAATTATAAGAAATAAATAAAAACTGAAAGTGCAGTTAAACAAAAACACATCAAAATAAGTAGATAACTATAATCCACTTAAAATAATGAATAATTAATCATTGATTTCTCAACCAAAAATGTAAAAACCACGACAGCATCTCCATGGGTGCACCAGGTCTATTTCAATCTCCCTGCACGTACATCGGTGATGACGCCCCATAACTCAATGATGAAGTCTGTGGTAAAACCGAGTTCTTCAAGGTCTGAAGCATCTATAGCATCAGCAAAGTCGAGAGAGTTTTGTTTGCCTTCTGCTTGTTCCCAGATCTGGGTAGCTAGTTCTGCGTCGTTGATACCTAGGTATGACTCGAGTTTGCTGTTGATGTGCTCGATACCAATTTCCATATTGTCATCCTGGAAACAGACAATTTAAAAACGTTTTAGATTATTAGCATGAGGCGCGAAACGCGGAAGGCTAATAACATGCTTAGAGTCAAAAACGCTAATTTCAACAATATTTTATATGGGATGAGGTAGCTACTCAGTGGTATGAAGTCGGCCTGTGGATCGTGAGAAACCTGGTTCAATTCCCACAAACAATTTTCATAATTTCAAAGGCTACCCCTGTGGTTCCTCCACCACTAACATGTTTGGGGGCCGTGATTTGACGAATGGTAACCGCGCTTCACGCGCAAAATATATCACTTACCGAGATCTGCTTCGGCAGAGTGCCACACCCAGTAATGGGTAGAAGGCGTGATGATATATTTATTTATTTAACAATATTTTATGCATAACAAAAGAACATTTAATTTATATATATCATCACGCCTTCTATCCATTACTGGGTGTGGCACTCTGCCGAAGCAGATCTCGGTAAGTGATATATTTTGCGCGTGAAGTGCGGTTACCAGTCGTCAAATCACGGCCTCCAAAGATGTTAGTGGTGGAGGAGCCACAGGGGTAGCTTTTTGAAATTATGACAATTGTTTGTCACCTGTGGGAATCGAACCAGGGTTCTCAGGATCCGCAGGCCGACTTCATACCACTGAGCTAGCCACCCCATTACAAATAAAAAAAAAAGGTTTATTTAAACTTTTTTGTGAATATGGTTTAGCTTAATTTCACAAATCAAAAATTCAGGATTAGTTAAATTCTAAAATATGATCTATATCTACCAAAATTTATAAAAATGTAAAATAATAAAATTGATACAGTCACAAATTTTTAGCCAATCAAATACAAGATCAAACAAATCCTATTCAATCACGCCGTAATCTGTCCCTGCACGAACTATACTATCTGTGAAACAATTGCATGTACAAAACAATTGACAATCAAGCAACGTAACAAGCGACGGTCACATGACGTCACGTATCCACGGCAACAGGTGTCTGACAAGTAACAAATGCATGCACGACATTGCAAAAAAACAAGTGAAAAATCAACAACCGATAGGAATGTCTAACGGCATTTACTCAGTTAGTATCACCCTCCCGTTACATCTGTGGGTGATCATGACTCACCTTATCTTCGATGGCAACTTTGCCGTCCGCCTTAAATCGAAGGGTTTCTTTTCCAGAGCCGTACCCAGCTTTTTTGCCCTTCCTTGGATCTGTTCTGGGGCCTAGAGAATTGAAACCGTTTTTCATTGGCTCCACAAGTCTTATTGTAAAGGTAGAGCCAAGTGCGATTTCTTTTAGCATTTTAGCGACTTCGTAGTGTCTTCGGCCAACGCAGTTTAGGCCGTTTAGTTTTTCGATGTGGTCTCCTACCTAAAAAAAAATATATGTACAAGGTGTTTATTTTAAGTGGCGAATTATTGATATCTCGAGAAATATTGGAGGTACGAAGATGGTTAAATTAGCAAACAATTTATATTTTGTATGACTACTTTGAGGTGGTACTCGCGTGAAATTTTTTTTTGCAGATCTGAATGAAATTTGGCGCACGTAAACATTGAATAGTCATACGCATCCTGTTAAAATATGAAACACATTCATCGTCTGTGAACAGATATATTCGCTTGTAAAGTTGAGTTCTTATACACGGGGCTTATGGCGATCATCACTCAGAATCGCACATATTTGGTTTGTGTACCTCTAAAATTTTGCAGTTTCATTTGAAAAACTAGTATGATGTTCTAGAACTATCCATGTATATTGTATCAGAAGGAGAAAGTTTTTTATCGTTTAGTAATGGATATATAGCCATGCAAAGCCTTGTTTTTAACGAAAAATTAAGAATCCCAATTTATAATGGCAACACCACACGGTGGTATGGTATTTGAAAATTCACTAAACCAACAACCTGTTAACAATTCATGATATTCAAAACATAATAGGTGGAAAACACTTATTTTATTTTATTTTTATATTTTTTTGAGCGTCAGTTTCGTCACCTGACAACCGATGGCGCCACCGTCACACTAGTACATGACCAACTTCATTGAATTGCGCTACGCTTATTATGGCCGTTTCATATGTCATTAAAATTCCTGGTCTCAAATTTACAGAGCGGGCACGTCAACTAGCGCCTCTAACGAGATACGATGTAACTAACTTTGAAAATACTGCCTCTTGCATTGATTGAAAAAATCCTAAAAACCAGCCTAGTCATTGTATATTTATTATCATACGATCTTTACAATAAAATACTAACCGTTGGCACCAATAATTCAATAATACTTCCTTCTTTTGACCTATAAACACTTCAAAATTTTGAAATAGGTAGACAATATGGCGGCATTATTTACCTGAAGTGACAGATAATGCTACGTTGCCAAATGAAATTCACTTTGTCTAGACTAGCTAGTCACTTTAGTCGAAAGCTCAGAATACTAGTCATAATATTTAATAATATTGAATATATAAATAAAATACCCAGTTCCATTAAATATATTTTTTGTTTGACCACATATTTTACGGTTGTTTTTGTAATTTGACAGTGTTGCCACTTTCCTTTAATAGAAATAAAAAGCATTAGATGGCATTACTTGACCTACCAAAACTGTAAAAAAACGCACGACAAATTTTTATATGGCAAAATCTCAGACTAACCATACCTTAGACGGAGAACAACGGCGTTTGTTGTGAAGTAAAAAGAGTTAAAGTAAGTTGTTGGTGAGACGGGTGCGCGGCAAAGAGCTAGTATCCCTTGGTGTTATGCGGGTTGCATTTTTGTTGATGACAGTTATTAGACACGAGCATTTTATTTATTTAAACACAAAAGTACGTATACAAAACACTTAATATGTCAAAAACTAACCTTTACTTTGATGTATAAACAGTAAGTAATTGAATATAAGAATAACTATACAAATGTTTGCAACTCGCATAACATCAAAGGATACTCGCTCCTTGCCGCGCACCCGCCTCACCCACAACTTACTTTAACTCTCTCTACCTCATAACACTGCATTGACTTGAATACGACAGACTTTGTCTAAGGTATGGTTAGTCTGAGGGCAAAATGATGAAATGAAACGGCCATAATAAGCGTAGCGCAATTCAATGAAGTTGGCCATGACTAGTACTACCTTAATGAGCAAAACAAGAATTTTTTAGAGTTCTCAAAATACGGTGTACCACTTATGGGGTAGGTGACTCAGTGGTATCGAGTCGGCCTGTGGACCCTGAGAACTCTGGTTCGATTCACACAGCCGACAAACATTTTCACCACATTAAAATTAATCCTGTGGTTCTCCCTCCACTAACATCTTTGGGGCCGTGATTTGACGGCTGGTACCTATTACTGAGTATGGTATTCTGCCGTAGATCTCGGTAAATGATATATTTATGCGCGTGATGTGCAGTTACAATCCGTCAAATCACGGCCCTCAAAGATATTAGTGGTTGGAGAGCCACAGGGGTAGTTTTAATGTGATGAAAATTGTTTGTCGGCTGTGTGAATCGAACCCGGGTTCTCAAATTCACAGACAGCACTGAGCCCCCTATCCCATAAAGTATTTATCTCTAAACTTATTTAAAAACGCTTGACAATGTATAAATGTTAATAACGCTTTTCCGTATATTACGTCTTACGTTAATGTTAATTTAACGTAAAAACAATCAAGTTAGGTATTTCGCAACGGACATTAATTAAAGACAATGATAAGTAATTAGCAGACCTCTAAATGTCGCCAGTAATTTTTTTTATTTTATGAGAAAAATACGCGAAAAAACTTTAATTGTATGCCACATGGCAAGACATCAATTTTTTGCAAATTAAAATTGCCCGGCATGTATATATAATACCAAATTGCATAAGACAATACTAGAGCCTTCTATACATCTTATTTAATACCATATTACATTATTTTAATGCTACAAATTAAAGTAATTTATTAAAACATAACGAAAACAAAATACCTACAAATTTGTAATATAAATAAAGAAATATTTATGGAGTAATGGCTCAGTGGTATCAAGTCGACCTACGGATCCTAAGAACCCTGGTTCGATTCCCACAGCCGACAAACATTTTAACCAATTTTAAAATTATCTCTGTGGCTCTCCCGTCACTAGCATCTTTAGGGGCCGTGATTTTACGGCGGGTAACCGCACTTCACGCGCAAAAATATATCATTTACCGAGATCTGCTTCGGCAGAGTGCCACACCCAGTTAAGGGTAGAAGGCGTGATGATATATTTATATTTATTTATTTATTTTTATAAATAAATATTTCACAAAATTTAAATACAGTTGGTTTCTATGGTTACATCAGGATTACAATATTTACTTACCGTGCACCGTTGACAGTAAATAAATATTATAGATCAAGGCCCTGTTTATTTTGACAATTTGACAGTTGTTAATTTTGAAACCTATTTTTCTTTTCCTTCTATTTGTGCAGGTATTGTAAAAAATAGCTTACTAACCTCGAACTGTAAGTGATTTTAATGTCGCGAATGATTAAGAAATCTTGACCCTACGGGCCTCGATTTCCCAAACTACATTCTTGACCTATAATGTGTCACTTACAGTTCATGGTACATAATATACTATTTTACAATGTCTGTACTGTAAGTTCCCCATTAATGAGAATATTTAAATTGAAAATTAGCTAATTAGCTCTATGTGGTAGGTGGCTCAGTGGTTTAGAGTTGGCCTGTGGATCCTGAGAACCCTGGTTCGATTCCCACAGCCGACAAACATTTTCACCACATTATAATTACCCCAGTGGCTCCCCCACCACTAACATCTTTGGGGTTCATGATTTGACGGCTGATACTGTATTTCACGCGCATAAATATATCACTTACCGAGATCTGCTCTGGCAGTGTCACACCCAGTAATGGATAAAAGGCGTGATATATTTATAACTCTTTTGAGAATTGGGCTGTAAAATACTCGTTTAACTTACTGCAATGCAAGGAATGTTGTCAATAATAGATCCTTCCTTTATCCTTTTAATGAAACTGTACCCAGCACCATTGTCCGTGATTGTAAGGCCTAACGAATCTTCTGATTTGATTATCTCAACTTCCTTCGGCCGACCTATAGAAAAAGTACACTCAAGTTAATAATAATACTCGTTAAAATATTATTCCAAAGGCTTTATCACTGTAAAACTTTTGTTTTTAATTTGTGACTCATACTATTGTTTTCAGATCAAGGTGAAATTGCCAAACTATTTCAAATTGATTATTTCAAGTATTGTAAATAAGTTTATCAGTAAATATTACCTTTTCTGTGGGCGAATATGAAATCATCTAAGCCGATCTGGCCTCCAAGGAGCTTTTTCATGTCTACCTTGTGGGAATTCAGCGTGCAGAATAGGATCTGAAATGGAATAAACTAATTTATACATATTCTACTTTTTTTTAATATTAAATAAATAATAGTAGATTAAATGAGGAGTAAAAATTCAAAACGTAGTTTTCACACAAAGTGACATTTTGAACGTAATAAATTGTTTCTCGTTAAGTAAACTAAGTACTTTTATGTGTAATTTGTATTATTGTTAATCACATGATATTCGCAAACTTGTCTAATTAAAATAAATATTGTTCATTCCATTTGGCCATTATACCCTAATAATTTTTTAAAAACTACGTTTTGAACGTAAATTAAAAGAAAACTTCGTTTTGAAAAACATAAATGAAATTAAAGCTACATTTTGTTAATCAATCAATAATAACATGTTTAACTTAAACAGGTAAAAGTTACGTTTTGATTTTAATAATTTTCATATATGGTTGTAAATACTGCGTTTTGATATTCCACCCAACATTGAGCGTCTTATATCGTAACTAGGAATTTTTTTTGAAAATAACACATTTCATTACTAGAAAGAAGCGGATTTGAAGCATATATTGCCATCTATAACTTTTTTTTCGAACTTTTGGTCAAAACTGCATTTTGCATTTTTGCTCCTCGCATAAGTCAGGAAAGTGATCTTTTACTTGACGAAGCAGACTACGTATCCAAGGTTATAACAAAAATAACAGTCAGATAATAGAGTATTGCATAACAAGCGTCGAAAGTGTAAGATAACGTGCGAGTGTACAAATTGAAAAATGAGGCGCGCAGCGCCGAGTGATTTCAGTATACGAGCACAGTTATCACACTTTCGAGCAAGTTATGTACACAATTTTTCAGACGACCACAAAATATTTCTAAAAAAAGTTTACAAGAGCAATGTTGTTACACTTTGACAGCTGATGCGTTTTTGTACGTAAGCGTTGACGTTTGACGTTTGAGGTTAGGTATTGTGATACCAGCTTTACTAACCGTAATGTCAAAATATTAAATAATGCTAAAATATTAGTAAATAAGTAATTATTAATTTTTTTAAATAAGATTTATCTGTGCAAATGTGTTGAAATATCTGCCAAAACTTCGATTTAAATAATAATACAAATTCTTTTCATTTATTTGATTATTTTCTTTCATAGTAACGCCATCTGTTGTCAATCAGTGGAACTTCACCTGATATTTTAGAAGTGTACGTTATACTACCATATCAGTGTATGTTATGTTCAACTTTCCGTAGTAGTTTATGATGTTGTTATGGTTACTTTCATAAGTGGTCGTCTGAAAAATCTTTACCAGACTGTTTTGTACTTTACCAGATTGTTATTTTTGTTGTAGCTTCGGATACGGACTTTACGATACTTTTTGTAAAAACCTACTTTCCATTCTAAAATTGATTGCCGGTCTCAGAAAAATAGATATATCATCACACCTTTTACCTTTTGGGTAAGTGATATATTAATGCTCGTAAAGGGCGGTTACTAACCGTCAAATTACGGCCCCAAAGAAGTTAGTGAAGGAGGAGCCACAGGGGTAATTTTAATGTGGTGAAAATTGTTTATCGGCTATGGGGAAAGATATATTAATGTGGTAAAAATTGTTTGTCGACTATTTCTATAATCTAAATATCTTACATATTATGCAAGACCATTTTCCGCTTGACTACTATAGTATTGTAGTATTTTAAACAAACATAATTATAAAAAACTGCAAAGCAAATCTCCAACAAAAGTAAGTTTAATTTTTAATGAAACATTTCACTTTCTGCAACCTTTTTGTCTGTGTTACGTATTCGGCTTTTTGTTACTAACTTTCCGCTGGTCATTTATCACGCACGAAGTTAGATGAATGTGCTACAAAACGGTCATTTTACTTATGTTTCTATATATTATCTTTTATCTTAAATATATGCTCATCTTGTACTATAATGAAACACTACAATGGTTTGTTAGTTTAGATAATATCTTGTAGGAAGTAAACAATTATGAGATAATTTTGAGATAAATACTTTCTTTTCTTATTTTAGTAAGTATTTTTGTAAAGAGCATATTTAGGAAAATACAATAGGCTATTTCGACAGTACAGCGTTTTGAGAAATATTTGACGTATATCAAGTTTAGTTGTGTGTTACAATCATGCTAAAAAATGCTCAAAAGTAACGTATTAATATCTAAAATATTTTTTACAATACTTCTACTGTACGAGGGCAGGGTGAAAAGTCCCTGAAAAATAAAACAGATGACGCCACAATCGCAAATCTTATGTGACATTTGTGATGTACCATCTTTAACTAGAACGCATTAAAATTTTCAGACTGATATGTCATTCAGTTCTGTTTTGACACCCATCGAAAGATTTTTGAAAACATGGAAAAAAGTGATTAAACATTATTTCTTGCGTAGAAAAAACCAAAGCATCGCTTGTTAAACATTATGGGGACTCCTCACCATCGATTGGAACGATTCACAAGTGGTTTACTGATTTTCGTTGTGGTAGTATGACCACAAAGGACGCCGAACGTTCTGGTGATCCAATTGAGGTTACAACGCATCATCGATAAAATCCATGGTATGATATTGGACGATCGACGAGTTAAAGTGCACGAGATTTCTGAGGCTATGAGCATCTCAACCGAATGGGTACGGAACATTTTGCATAAATTTTTGGATATGAGAAAGCTATCTGCCAGATGGGTGCCGCATTTTCTCTCTGTTGGCAACAAGTGCGACCGTGTGACAAGTTCAAAGGAGTGTTGGGCGATGTTCACGCGCAATAAGAAGAACTTTTTTCTCCAGATTTGGCCCCCTGCGATTTTTATCTATTTCCAAACTTGAAGAAATGGTTCGGCGGAAAAAGATTTGGCTTCAACGATGAGGTCATCGCTGAGACAAACGCCTATTTTGAAGGATTGCCAAAATCGTATTATTTGGAAGGGATTGGAAAATTAGAAAAACGTTGGACGAAGTGTATCGAGCTACAAGGAGATTATGTTGAGAAATAAAATATGTTTTGACCAAATAAATCATTTCTTGTTTCATTTTTCAGGGACTTTTCACCCTGCCCTCGTAAGTTACCCATTAATAATAAAATTTAAAAACAATAAGTTAAACTTTTTGTACAGTTGGTTATCAAACCTATAATATTTACTTACTACCCACCGTGGACAGTAAGTAAATATTATAGATCAAGGTCGTGTTTATTTTGACAACAATTTGACAATTGTTCATTTTCAAACCTATTTTTCTTTTCTTTCTATTTGTTTAGGTGTTGTAAAAAATAGCTTACTAATCTCGAACTGTAAGTGATTTTTTAGGTCGCGTATATTTAGGAAATCTCGACCCTTCGGACCTCAACTTCCCAAACTACATTCTTGATCTAAAAACTGTCGATTTCTGTTCATGGTACGTAATATACTATAATTAAAAAGTGAATTATTCAAAACGACTGACATTGATGTCCTTGTGCCGTAGGTGGCTCAAAAAAACTGCAACTTCATATTGTGAGACAATGCGCATGTGCACCGAGACGGCAATTCGGCACAAAACAATATTTAATTACAACAATAATTAAAATAATACATGTTAGAATAGCATAATAATCTATTACATAAAATTCTTTCATTTTAATTGAGTGTTGAGTGAAAATTCAAAAGAAAATTGGAGAGAAAAATTGTTTCATTTATTTCTTGTTTCATATTTTCATGTTACATTTTCACCACATTAAAATTACCCCTGTGGCTCCCCACTAACATCTTTGGGGGCGTGATTTGACAACTGGTAACCGCATTTCACTCGCATAAATATATCACGTACCAAGATCTGGGGTGGCTAGCTCAGAGGTATGAAATCGGTCTGTGGATCCTGAGAACACTGGTTCGATTCCCACAGGCGGCAAACAATTTTCATAATTTCAAAAACTACCCCTGTGGCTCCGCCACCACTTACATCTTTGGAAGCCGTGATTTGACGACTGGTAACCGCACTTCACACGCAAAATATATCACTTACCGAGTAATGGGTAGAAGGCGTGATGATATATTTATATTTTTTTTAAGATCTGCTACGGCAGACTGCCACACCCAATACTAGATAAAAGCCGTGATGATATAATTATTTATTTTATAAAATAAAGTACCCTAATTCTCCGCCATCACAAGTGTTCGGAACAATTTTAAAATCCAGTATCACAACCGGAGCTACGGTTCTATGGACTTACAAAGGATATACCAACACGCTAGGGACATTGGACATATCCAAATCATATCTACACATATCCCACTATAAAATGCAATATTCAGTTCAGTGAAACTCTTTTCACAAGGTCAACAACGTTGCAAATTCGCTAACAGTTCATTCAATAATTGTCCAGCTTTCTTACCACGAAATTATCCTTTTTATTCCGCAATATTTCGCTTAATTTAGTTACAATATCAACAAACAAAGAGACAGAAAAGTCACTAGAGCGAAAAGATTTACATAAAAACTCGAACATAAAATTAAAATTATTTCCTTTAGTGTTGTTTCCGTTAAAAGTTAAATGACTCATAATTTAACAGGATGCGTATGTGATACCCTGCCGATACTAATGATCTCTAGAGTACACAGGAAATAATAAATTTGAGGGGTGTAAAGTAAACTACACAATAATATGAACATTGGCCGTATTTATTTGGGAACTTTGGGTTCAATCGCGAACTGATCCAGAACTAACTCGTGTTAATTCCAAATAAATAAATAAATATATCATCACGCCTTTTACTCATTACTGGGCGTGGCACTCTGCCGAAGCAGATTTCGATAAGTCATATATTTATGCGCGTGAAGAGCGGTTACCAGCCATCAAATCACGGCCCCAAAGATGTTAGTGGTGGGCAGAGCTGGGCAGTAGTTAGCTACTTTTGTAGCTTAGCTACTAGCTTAGCTACATTTAGCTTAGCGGTAGCCGTAGCTTAGCTAACTGTGAAAAAATATAGCTGTAGCTTGTAGCTAGCTACTTTTTTTTTCTATTACCTTAAAAATAACAACTGAAGCTACTTTTAAAGCTACTTTTTATACCTTACAGTTACTTTTTGTAGCTTAAAGCTACTTTTTTAGCAGAAGGTCAACAAAGTACGCATGCGTACAAGCTAAACCCACACAAAATAATTATTTGTTGCCGGTTCTAACTGGTTCTAATATGCAAAAATACACAGTAGGTGTCAGATGGTATTTGCTATTTTTGATATTTATGTACATAATAGTAAATTAACAGTCATTATAACAAAAGACTGATCATATGACAATGGCAAATTTAATTATTTCATAATAATTAAAAAAAGTAGCTTTAAAATTTAACAGCTACTTTAACGAAAGCTTTTAGCTGTAGCTTAACTATATTTTACAAAATGTAGCTTATAGCTGTAGCTTAGCTACTTTTTTAAAGAATAGCTGTAGCTGTAGCTTAGCTACTTTTTTTAAGTAGCTTGCCCAGCTCTGGTGGTGGGGGAGCCACAGGACTCATTTTAAATTGGTGAAAAAGTTTATAGGCTATGGGGATCGAATCATGGTTCTTAGGATCCACATGCAGGTTCAATACCACTGAGTGTCAGTTGTAAAAATTAACGACAAATTTAAAATCTGAATGGACGTTTCAGTACAAATTGCGATGTCACCAATTCAAAACGGATAACAAGGAACACAAGTTGATTATAAAGAAAACGGGTTCAACCTGCCAACCCACTAAAATAGCTGGGGCAGTAGGACGATCAGTTCAGAAACTCTTCTGGGTTACTTAAAACGTGCCAAAAGTAACCTACCGGGTTACTTTAAAAATGCCAAATAAATACGACCTATGTTAAACAGCACGAGTCCTTAAAAGGTGGTCAGTGGTATCGATTCGGACTGTGGATTTGAGAACCTGAGTTCGATCCCAAAACCGATAAACAATTTTCACCACATTAAAATTATACCTGTGGCTCCTCCTCCACTAACATCTTAGGTGGTCGTGATTTAACTACTGCACTTTATGAGCATAAATATATCACTTACTAAGATTGCTATTGTAGAGTGTCACACCCAGTAATGGGTAAAAGGCCTGATAATGTATAAATAAATATATCATCACGCCTTCTATCCATTACTGGGTGTGGCACTCTGCCGAAGCAGATCTCGGTAAGTGATATATTTTGCGCGTGAAGTGCGGTTAGCAGTCGTCAAATCACGGCCCCCAAAAGATGTTAGTTGTGGAGGAGCCACAGGGGTAGCTTTTGAAATTATGAAAATTGTTTGTCGCCTGTGGGAATCGAACCAGGGTTCTCAGGATCCACAGGCCGACTTTATACCACTGAGCTAACCACCCGCTGATAATATATATTTCTGAATTATTAAACTATGCCAAATCTTCGAGGTAATTTGGTAAATTAAAAAAAATATATATTAAAATATTATTAGCAGTTAATCTTTTTATGAATCTATCGGTAAATATATAAATAAATAAATAAATAAATATATCATCACGCCTTCTACCCATTACTGGGTGTGGCACTCTGCTGAAGCAGATCTCGGTAAGTGATATATTTTGCGCGTGAAGTGCGGTTACCAGTCGTCAAATCACGGCCCCCAAACATGTTAGTGGTGGAGGAGCCACAGGGATAGCTTTTTCGAATTATGAAAATTTGTCGCCTGTGGGAATCGAACCAGGGACCTCAGGATCCACAGGCCGACTTCATACCACTGAGCTAGCCATCCCATAAACAAAATATTTATAGAAATTTTAATGTATAATTTTTTTTATGAAAATTGTATAAAATGCCAGGAGAGTACAAAGTATATTTGATTTGTGGTATAAAATAAATATCCATAGAATGTAAATTATACACTACAGTCGGCAACACATGAGATATTTATAGTTTCAATGTCAATACTATAAGAAGGTTAAATCAGATTCCAGTTCCATACTTTTACATTTCTACTTAAAAATAAGTTCTTCAAAAACATGTGTTTAAAATCAATTAAAATCAGGATCTTTTGGAATAAAATCAGGCATAATATTTGAAAATTATTCTTTTTAAAAGATATTTTGAGAAGACGGTAAAGCTTCGTTTAATAACTTTGAAGAAAAACGTAATGAACTATACTTTCTAATACCTTGAAACAGCGATCTTTGAAAGATGCTGGCCTGGTCTTATTTCGTACAACCGGCGAAGAGAAATGTCAAGTTATATCACGAAGATATAATTTGTTATATGAAATGAATAGAGGGGGTACAGAGGAAATTGCAAATCAAAAGTGTTCGACAGGCTATAGGATACCAAGCTACATATGGTAATAGTAGAGTTATCAAAACACCTTATTTAATATAGATTATGTCATTTTAATGCCACAGATTAGAGAAATTAATTAAAATATTTCGATAAAAACGACGAGTAATTTCTAATATTTATAATAAAGTGATAACATATTTATCACAAAAAATCATAGAATGGTTATTTGTATATAAAAGGAGGTTAGTCATGATACTGGAACAAATACCAACAGGCAATCGTAGCCCAGTGTATAAAAGCGATGGTCGTGCGTTCAAATTCCACTGACTTTAACTTATATCCAAAAATACGATTATGTCTGAGTGGTTCGGATTCCACTATAAGCTGTAGGCCTCCTGTACTGTAATTGGGATTTACTTCCTGTTGTGCAGAGTAACAACAAAAAGTATAACGCTTAACTATCTTAAGGTCCACTGAATCCATTTTGATCATTTTCTCAATGATGTCTGTGTGTGTGTGTGTGTGTGTGTGGATGGATGTGTGTCCGAGTGTGCAATATCTCATGAACGAGATAAGATTTGGTTACGAAACTTGGTAATTAGAAGTTTCATGAAAATACGAAGAGCTGAGTTGATTTTGAATGAAATTGAAGAACCGGAAGAGGAAGTTTACTGGACACACAAAACAATAAATTCCATTATTTCAAAAATTTAATCAGTTATGAAAAAAAGGTTCAAATAAAAGATGTTAGCATGGACATAAAATGTTATTTGCAATTTTCCTGCATATGCGTCTAATTTTGAGAAAAACTAATTTATATATCTAATAATATATTCCAATAATAGCAATAGGAACAAAAAACATAAACATGTTTAACATTTATATGTCAAATAATAATTGACACCCGCAAGGAGCAAGTCATAAGTGTTCAATTCAGCGTTTTTGATGTTATATCAATTTCAATGATCTATATTCTAAATATTAAATGTGCTGTGTATAAGACCAGATTTTTTAATTTCTTATTTTCATTTTAAACTTCCTATGTTTCGATATTTCCCGAGCGAAACTCGATCTCCAGATATTCAGTTTGAAGATACGATCTTTAATTTGAAATAGAAAGTAATAAATCAAACAATTAGAATATCTAATACATTGTAATGCCAACTTTCACTCCATTCTTCTTCATACCTGTGTAGGAATACTTCATTTGCATTTGTAAATTACATACTTACATATCTACATTCAAAACATCTTGACACATTTGGCAACGTTTTTAAATTATTTTAGACCAGTGATTTTCAAACATTTCGGAGCCATGATTCCCTTGGAGGCAAAAATCACAAATTATTTCTTTCACGATTCCCTTACTTTTTACATGATCAAAATTGTAACAAAAATAGAACCACTATTTCGAGCCAGTTTTTCAATCACCGATTAATGTTAATCATGATTAAATAATAATGGAAACTATGGTTACCATTATTATTTAATCATTTTACAGGTAATCGTAGCTCAGTGGATAAATGCGAGGTAAAACTTGCATTTTTACTTTCTTATACGCAGTATAAGGAAGTATTGGAATCGTGAAAAAAATCGTTGACGAGATTTTCGCGGAAATACGTGTTTTGAGGTTCACTGAATCCGTTTTGATCATTTTCACAATGATGTCTGTGTGTGTGGATGGATGGATGGATGGATGAATGGATGGATGGATGGATGGATGTGTGTCCGAGTGTGCAATATCTCATAAACGAGATAAGATTTGTTAACGAAACTTGGTAATTATAAGTTTCATGAAAATACGAAGAGCTGAGTTGATTTTGAATGAAATTGAAAAACCGGAAGAGGAAGTTTACTCGACAAACAATAAATTCCATTTATTTCAAAAATGGAATCAGTTACGAAAAAAAGTTTCAAATAAAAGATGTTAGCAAAAATATTTGGAACATAAAATGTTATTTGCAATTTTCTTGTATATGCGTCTAATTTTGAGAAAAACTAATTTATATATTTAATAATATATTTCAATAATCATAGTAGCAATAGAAACAAAAAACAAAAACATGTTTAACATTTATATGTCAAATAGTAATTGTCAAACGCAAGGAGCAAGTCATAAGTGTTCAATTCAGCATTTTTAATATGAAATATGCTGTGTATAAGAAAGTCGTGTGGTGACCACACCAGATTTTTTAATTAGCAAGCAAGAGGTCGTGCATTCAAATCTCACTGACTTCTACTTATATAAAAAAACTGCGATTGTGTCTGAGTGGTTCGGCTTCTACTATAAGCTGTAGGCCCCCTGTACTGCAATTGGGATTTACTTCCTGTTGTGCAGAGTAACAAATAAATATGATTAACATTAATCGAGAGTAAACCGGTGATTGAAAAACTGGCCCTTACAACATTAGCATAGTTTCTTAAAAAAGGAATGAATTGTCTTGTAATGAATTCTTTAATGACCAGTTGCATGGCTGTTATTTAAATTTTAAGTTATCTTTAAATAAACAAGATCTTATCGAGATGAACTGTTAAATGAGTAATTTAACATTGCTTTCAAACATTTGATTAGATATTTTTCATTTCAATATAAATAAAATAAATAAATATATCATCACGCCTTTTACCCATTACAGGATGTGGCACTCTGCCGAAGCAGATCTCGGTAAGTAATATATTTATGCGCGTGAAGTGCGGTTACTAGGCGTCAAATCACGGCCCCAAAGATGTTAGTGGGGAGCCACAGAGGTAATTTTAATGTAACCATACTTCACGATTAGCTACTAGTTGAAGCTCTTACGAGATCTGCAACGGCAGAGCTAAAACAGTAGATGATATATTTATTTTCTATAAATACTTTTGATTATTTTGTCCTTATTACTAAATGAATAAACAGTTAGTAAAGATTGTATGTACAGCAATTGAACATTCCTTCCGTACTCGACAGATGCATGACGAACAAGCAATTAGATTTAACAGCACATAATCTTGTATGTATGATAATATTATTTATTTTCTGCGTTAAGAAAGTGTAAGAAACATCTCTTATAGCTGTACATACATAGTTAAGATTATTTTCTAAATTTATTATCATATTTACTTAAGAAAAATTACGACTATCTTTTAATATACAGGTTTAGAAACTTATTATAAGATAAAGTATAATTTAAGAATGAATTTTAAATAAAATAAAATGAAGTGCGGTTATCAGCCATCAAATCACGGCTCAAAAGATGTTAGTGGTGGGCAGAGCTGGGCAGTAGTTAGCTACTTTTGTAGCTTAGCTACTAGCTTAGCTACATTTACCTTAGCTGTAGCTGTAGCTTAGCTAACTGTGAAAAAATATAGCTGTAGCTTGTAGCTAGCTACTTTTTTTTCTATTAGCTTAAAAATAACAACTGATGCTACTTTTAAAGCTACTTTTTGTAGCCTAAAGCTACTTTTTTAGCAGGTCAACAAAGTACGCATGCGTACAAGCTAAACCCACACAAAATAATTATTTGTTGCCGGTTCTAACTGGCTGTAATACGCAAAAATACCCAGTAGGTGCCAGATGGTATTTGCTATTTTTGATGTTTATGTACATAATAGTAAATTAACAGTCATTATAACAAAAGACTGATCATATGACAATGGCAAATTTAATTATTTCACAATAATTTTAAAAAGTAGCTTTAAAATTTAACAGCTACTTTAACGAAAGCTTTTAGCTGTAGCTTAGCTATATTTTACAAAATATTGCTTATAGCTGTAGCTTAGCTACTTTTTTAAAGAATAGCTGTAGCTGTAGCTTAGCTACTTTTTTAAGTAGCTTGCCCAGCTCTGGTGGTGGGGGAGCCACAGGGCTCATTTTAAATTGGTGAAAAAGTTTATAGGCTATGAGGATCGAATCAGAGTTCGTAGAGTGTCACACCCAGTAATGGGTAAAAGGCCTGATAATGTATAAATAAATAAATATAAATAAATATATCATCACGCCTTCTACCCATTACTGGGTGTGGCACTCTGCCGAAGCAGATCTCGGTAAGTGATATATTTTGCGCGTGAAGTGCGGTTACTAGTCGTCAAATCACGGCCCCCAAAGATGTTAGTGGTGGAGGAACCAGGAATTTTAAGATTGTATAATTGTTTTATTACTAATTATCTGCTGCCGAAAGCTTCTAAATTATTTTAGAGAATATTTAGTTTGTAATGTATTAAATGGGGTGGCTAGCTCAGTGGTATGACGTCGGCCTGTGGATCCTGAGAACCCTGGTACCATAGATTCGATTCCCACAGGCGACAAACAATTGTCATAATTTCAAAAACTACCCCTGTGGCTCTTCCACCACTAACATCTTTGGGGGCTGTGATTTGACGGCTGGTAACCGCACTTCACGTGCAAAATATATCACTTACCGAGATATGCTTCGACAGAGTGCAACACCCAGTAATGGGTAAAAGGCGTTATGATTATTTATTTATTTATATATTCGTCTATGGCTCAGTGGTATCGAGTCGGCTTGTGGATCCTAAGAATCTTGGTTCGATCCCCACAGCCGACAAAACTTTTTCACCAATTTAAAATTACCCCTGTGGCTCCTCCACCACTAACACCTTTGGGGACCGTGATTTGACGGCTGGTAACCGCACTTCACGTGCATAAATACATATATCACTTACCGAGATCTGCTTCGGCAGTGTGCCATACCCAGTAATGGGTAAAAGGCGTTATGATTATTTATTTATTTATATATTCGTCTATGGCTCAGTGGTATCGAGTCGGCTTGTGGATCCTAAGAATCTTGGTTCGATCCCCACAGCCGACAAAACTTTTTCACCAATTTAAAATTACCCCTGTGGCTCCTCCACCACTAACACCTTTGGGGCCGTGATTTGACGGCTGATAACTGCACTTCCGTGCATAAATATATCACTTACCGAAATCTGCTTCGGCAGAGTGCCACAGACAGTAATGGGTAAAAGGCGTGATGATATATTTATTTTATTTTTATTTAAATTTTGGGTTAGTTATATTAAGGTAAATTATATTCTCAAAAACTTGTAATAAACCCTAATACCATAATAGAAAGATATATTAATATGGTGGAAATTGTTTGTCGGCTGTGGGAATCGAACCAAGGTTCTTAGGATCCACACGCCGACTCGATACCACTGAGCCACCTAGTCGTACTTTAAATAATTCAGATTTTCTTTTATATATTTCCAAAGATTTCAACGATACGTCAAGCAACTTTTCTCCAAATAATTCCTATTTAATTAATTAAGTATCACACCTAATGTACCCATAAATGGGTAAAATCAACATGGGTAGCATGTAGTGATAGTACAGTAAGCTATGCCAGACTTAACTCCAATGAAGCGTGAAGTGATAACAGTAAAATCAAGCAACCGTTCTGTTAAATAATCCAGGATTACTTAATATGTCTTTAAACATCACTCTAGCGTTGTATACTTGTCACTTATACCCTAAGCTAGCTTTAGGTCATTTCTGCTTCATGTAAAGTCCAGAAAAGTACGAGGAAAAGTATTTCGGATACTGTTTCATTGACAGATGCTGTCCGCAAAAATTTTGTCGTCTCGTATTTCAAAATATAAAACGAAACTCAAAAGCTAGACCAGTTATGACATGGCGACTCTATCCCTGATTGGCATTCTGCACCGATTTTTTTTATTTATTTGTTTCAGATATCGGTAAGTGATATATTTCATGCGCGTGAAGTGTGGTTCCTAGCCGTCAAATCATCCAAAGATGTTAGTGGAGAGGGAGCCACAGGGGTTATTTTAATTTGGTGCAAATTGTTTGTCGGCTGTGGGAATCGAACCTCGGTCCTCAAATCCACAATCCGATTCGATGCCACTAAGTCACCTACACCAGTAAAATAATAATTAACTTTTCGGAAAAAATTGCTATTTTATGTATCAAGGGTAAAAACAGGCGTTTCTGGCCCGCGCAATTATTATTTAGCACGAGGCACAAAGCGCCGAGAGCTAATAACATGCTCAGGGACAGAAATGCAAATTTCATTCGTGGTACATACAATATTTTATGCACAACAAAATAACATTTAATTCTTCTTCTTCTTCTTTACTGGCGCTACAGCCCGAGTCGGGCCTGGGCCTACCGGGCACACCGAGCCGCAGTTTTTACGCTGCCGTACTGCCGGTTTTCTGAGTCGATGTTACTTACTTTTAAGGCATATGTATAAGTGACTAGCTTATAGCGCCCGAGTATCATTAATACAAGTAACTGTATTTTTTATTTTAACGACAAATCATACTTTGTCGACAGGCGGATTCGAACTGACGAACCTTGGTTCGGATGACGTCACAGCATGTTAAGAGATGTGCATTAACACGCTCGGCCATCGCGCCTGTAACATTTAATTATACGTTCGAAATATTAAAATATGTACATAGGTTGTATGTCAAAATGACATTTTGTAAAATCAAGTATTCACTATAAACATCAATTGTCATTTTATTTATGTATCCTTAGGAATTATTTTTTATGGCCCTAGGGCCTAAAACAAGTGTTTAAGCCCGCTTTTTAGGCCTAAAACACATGAATTTCGGTCTCAAAATCTAAGTAACATACGAAGCTTCTATCAACATCATTTGAATATACTGTACAATGTCGATGCTACGAGAATATTTTAGTGAAATATAATCGAAAATAATGAACAGTAACAGTTATTTGTACGTGACTGTACCTAACAAAAGTAACAGTTGAAATCATCATACATATGGTGCTGAATACAAACATAATTTCAATAACAATTTGTTTATGTAGAGCATACATAATTACATACAACCGGACAGAGGAACATATTATTATTTCAATTATTATTTGGATGATGTGATGAATTTTGCTGGCAGCGACATATCATGAACGTAACAAGAAAATTTGTTAAAATAAGGTAATTAAATCGTGGGACAACTTTTTATTTTCTGTAGCTGGGCAGTAGCTAGCTACTTTTGTAGCTTAGCTACTAGCTTAGCTACATTTACCTTAGCTGTAGCTGTAGCTTAGCTAACTGTGAAAAAATATAGCTGTAGCTTGTAGCTAGCTACTTTTTTTTCTATTAAAAATAACAACTGAAGCTAGTTTTAAAGCTACTTTCTGTAGCTTAAAGCTACTTTTTTAGTAGAAGGTCAACAAAGTAAATTTCACAATAATTAAAAAAAGTAGCTTTAAAATTTAACAGCTACTTTAACGAAAGCTTTTAGCTGTAGCTTAGCTATATTTTACAAAATATAGCTTATAGCTGTAGCTTAGCTACTTTTTTAAAGAATAGCTGTAGCTGTAGCTTAGCTACTTTTTTTAAGTAGCTTGCCCAGCTCTGTACTGCCATTTTGTAGAAAATGTTTCAAAAGTGGTAAAAATTATTATTTTGTTAGATTAAAATACAAGGAATTCTATGGCGAAAACCGCATTTTAATATCTCTTTTAGTTTTTGAGATAGAGCTTTGCAAAGTTAATAGTTTTTAATATAACTAAATTCAGTTCCACATTCAGATTTAACAGTCTCAAAATTATAGTCGCTAACAAAAACCTATAAAAATATTTATACTTGTTCACAAAACTATGCAGAATTCAAATTTAAAAACCGCGAATCTGTATCTAATTTAGTTTTTGTGATAAAGCATTTTCAAGTTACTACTTTTTAAATCACTAAATTCGTTTAAGTTCCAAGTACCACCATTCATATTTATCAGTCTCAAAAATGTATTCTCGAATAAAAACTTATAATAATATACATGTTTATACAGAAAATTACGCAGAATACAAATTTGAAAACAGGGAATTTGTATCTAATTTAGTTTTTGAGTTAGAGCATCTGAAAGTTACTAGTTTTAAAATCACTAAATTCGTTGTAAGTTGCAAGTGCCATCATTCACATTTATCATACTCAAAAATGTATTTTTAAATAAATACTTATATGAATATACATGTTTCTACAAAAAAACTACGCAGAATACAAATTTAAAAACCGCGAATCTGTATCTAATTTAGTTTTTGTGATAGAGCATTTTAAAGTTACTAATTTTAAAATCTCGAAATTCGTTGTAAGTTGCAAGTACCATCATTCACATTTATCATTCTCAAAAACGTATTCACCAATAAAATCGAGCAAAAATATTCAGCTTTATACAGAAAACTACGTAGAATGTAAATTTGAAAACCTCGAATCTGTATCTAATTTAGTTCTTGTGATAGAGCATCTTAAAGTTACTAGTTTTAAAATCCCTATATTCGTTGAAAGTTGCGAGTACCATCATTCACATTTATCATTCTCAAAAATGTATTCTTCAATAAAATCCAATAAAAATATTCAAGTTTATACAGAAAACCACACAGAATACAAATTTGAAATCCGCGAGACGATATCTATTTTAGTTTCTGAGATACAAGCATATTTCTCATACACTTTTCAGAAATGATTTCGCAAAAATCCTTGCATTTTTTCCGTGCATAGTAGGCGAAATATCTAATGAAATGTCAACTGTTAAATTACATAAAAGAACGTGGCCTCCATTTACGTCAAAATATATACTAACGGTTAAGATCAAATGAGTAGGCGGGGACAATTTACATATTTTTATTCCAATATGCAAAATTTATAGAACCTGTCTGTTGTCTGGCAATTTATATCTGTTTTGAAATATTGAAGAAATGCGGGGATAAATATTCAGTATCAGAAGGGAACTAATTTTAGCGCTAGTAAAGCTGTTAGTAATGTGTGTATAACTAGGAAACCGAGGTTTTAATTATCATCGTAAAATATTGTAATGAATCTTTAGAAATTAACCTACTCGTAGCGGCTGATAATTCACATTAAAGTTTATTATTTTGAGCTACTCCACATTTTTAATAGTTTGTTATAAATTTTGTAATTAAAACTATAATTATCTTGACATATTTGGCATTTTTCTTGTGTCGATCTTTTGAGAATTGTTTTATAGTGAAATGTGGTAGAAAATTTAGTTTTCCGTGTCTTTTATGTCAAGCATTTTTCTTTAATAGTTGTTTATTCAATCAGTATAAAAAGTGATATTTTATTAAGGGGGGGCACCCGTTGAGCCTGCTAACAAAAAGGTATTTTTTGATAATTTTTTTAGGACATTAGAATAAATGCAATCGCTTTGGGCTTTTAGCATGTTATAAAGTAATATTTCAGCTTTATTTTCAGAAATTTTCAGCAGAAACAATTTGTTTCCCTGCCATTGGCAGCCCTGCGAATAGAGAGCTGCAGGCGGTGCATTGGTCGCTTTCGGGACAGCGCGTTCAGTACTGAAACATCGGAGAAAAAAATGGATTCGTGTTTCGGGTTCTAAATTAAATTATCTAAAAGGTAGCATAGGATTTTTTCGAAATTCGCAAAATTAACAAAATGGCGGCGCTCAAAAAAAAAGTTCCATTATTCGTTGAAAAAATCGCTACTATAATGCGCATAAAAAAATCGAAAAGTTGGTATATCCGAAAAATCCTATGCTGCCTTTCAGATAATTCATTTCTACTTAGAAAACCGAAAGAATCAGCAAAATTGATCGAATAGTTTTAGAAATCTCTGTCCCGCAAGGTAAAAAAATGTGGTTTCGAGAAAAACCCCTTTAAAGATTTGAGTTTTTTTAAGTTTTATACCTGCTCAGTTCCCTATTTCTCGCTGTATCTTCGTAACGACTTTGTATATCGAATTGGTATTTTGACACAACATTCTAGACAGTATGAAGATGCCGAAAATGCAAAAAAAATTAGATTTTTTGAAAATTTTCAACGGGTGTCCTCCCTTAAACGAGTTCGAACTAATTATATTAATTTTTATACCATTTTGTAGATTACTTAGTTAAGTTTATTTTGTAGTCCACTATTTTATGGCACCGTGTGAGAAACAATCATTTTTTGCACTAAAAATGAGTACATAATGATTCACTTTTCACACGACCGGAGAAAATAGTTATTTATCTACGACCGTGTGTAAAATTGACTTTTAGTTGACTGCTTTCAGTTTGTAAAATTACTGTTTAATAACAAGAAGTCATTAGTCGCGGGTTGCCCATTGATTAAAACTACTTTACTCACTGTTTATCATGGTTGCCAAGATTAGTTCGCGGGTCCTTCGCTCGCGTTTTAACTCGAATTCGTTCGTGACTAACGACCATCCTTAGGTATTAATGTCATAAAGAACTATTATGCAACTAGTGTAAAAGTGTTATTTTATTGCACGAGGAACATTTATTTAATATGGTTCTGGGTTAAGTTTGTGTCGTAGTAATTATTTAACCATTAGCACCATGCGATAAACAATAACTTTTTTCACTAAAAATAAGTACATAATAAGTAAATTTTTGCACGATTGTAGAAAATAATTATTTATGCAACTAATGAGAAAAGTATCGTTTTATTGCAAAAACTGCATGTACTATTTTTTTCTACATTCGAATTTTAACAAATTATACTAATTTTATTAATGACAGAAATCTTTGCTAATTATAGGACATATCTATTTTTAAATACAATCCAAAATTATTGCTTAATTCAGTAATAAATAATTGTACTTTACCTGCGATAAACTAATTATAATTTTCTTTCTCTAGATTATTTTGATAAGAAAAAAAAATGTTCTTTTATCGTGTCATTTTTATTTTTTTAATTGTCACCAATGATATCATTTATTTTATCTCATATCTATAACATTTTTGAAATACTTTATAATATATAAAATCGTTCTGGAATGCCAGTAAATTTATGCAAAATTTTAGAAAATTTAACAAGATTAAAAGCTTCAAATCTAATTTAGAAATTAGGTATTATGTAAACGTAATATAAAATTCCTGACATTAAATTGTACGGCTTTACGTAAGACGCGCAAATCATTACTTAGCTTGTCTTTAAAATGACATTAGCATAATTATACTTAATAGTTTTTAAAACTATTAATTGAATCTTTTTCCAATAAAATCTCAAGCATGAAATTATGCGTTAAAATCTCACTGATTTCAAATAAAAATAAATAAATATATCATCACGCCTTTTATCCATTACTGGATGTCGTACTCTGTCGAAGGAGATCTCAGTAAGTTATATAATTATACGCGTGAAGTGCGGTTACCACGGCCCCCAAAGATATTAGTGGAGGGGAGCCACAGGGGTAATTTTAATGTGGTGAAAATGTTTGTCGGTTGTTGGAGTCGAACCAAGATTCTTAGGCTCCACAGGCCGACTCGATAATTTGAAACTTTTTTTCGTAATTGATTCGATTTTTGGAATAAATGAAATTTATTGTTTTGTATGTAAAGCAGACTTCCTCTTCCGGTTTTTCAATTTCATTCTAAATCAACTCAGCTCTTCGTATTTTGATAAAATAAATAAATATATATATATCATCACGCCTTCTACCCATTACTGAGTGTGGCACTCTGCTAAAGCAGATCTCGGTAAGTGATATATTTTGCACGTGAAGTGCGGTTACCAGTCGTCAAATCACGGCCCCCAAACATGTTAGTGGTGGAGGAGCCACAGGGATAGCTTTTTCAAATTATGAAAATTTGTCGCCTGTGGGAATCGAACCAGGGACCTCAGGATCCACAGGCCGACTTCATACCACTGTGGTAGCCATCCCATTTTGATGAAACTTATAATTACCAAGTTTCGTTAACAAATCTTATCCCGTTCATAAGATATTGCACACTCGGACACACATCCATCCATCCATCCATACACACAGACATCATTGAGAAAATTATCAAAACGGATTTCAATGGACTTGCGTATTTCCGCAAAAATTTCGTCAACGATTTTTTTCACGATTCCAATACTTCCTTATACTGCGTATAAGAAAGTAAAAAGGCGGAAGAGAAGTTAATCCTAAGATCATTTGTATCGCCCTCGAAAATTCGTGCTTCGTTTTTTTGAGCGTGCCACACCCAATAATGGGTAAAAGCAGTGTTGATATTTTATTTTATTTTACATACCTCCGATGTTGGCATATCAAATACTTCAGCAATTTTCGCATAAAGCTCCCTGACGTTCGCAAATCCTGATATAAGCCCCGTCGGGCTTCCGTGCGCCAGCTGACAATGAAAGACAAGTTGTGGACGTCCTACCGGGGGCTCCGGGGCTGATGCTCGCTCCGGAATCACCGGAGTCCTGACCGGAGGTTTACTGATGTTGTTGTTATCACTTGGTTTGCCATTATCTCTTTTTGTAAATAAAGGCATTGCGAAAAACTTTTTTTAGGGATTTTCACTGGAAGTATGGAGAGTTTTTTTAGGTATTTCTGATGTTGAGTAGTGTTGGAATCTGAATACAGACAATAGTTCAGCTTTAATTGATAAGATATCTTTATCTCAAAGATTATTTGATACTTATTTGATTAGTGTAGTACTTAGTCATTTGTCATGAATTCTAAATATTTGGTATTGAATTGCTAAATTGTATTTGAACAAAATGCTTCAAATAATAGTATATTACATTATAAGTCAGGAAAGTGATGTTTTACTTGACGAAGCGGTTGTTTGAAGTACGAGACCGCAGGCCGAGTATTTTAACCCGCAAAGTCAAGTAAAAACACTTTCCTGACGTATTATGTATACTATTTTTTCTGAAACCGTTTAATTTAAACATCAATTAATCATAAATAATTCAAAATGTTTAATTTTTTTTTAATATGAATTGTATTGACAGCAGACTATGTATCGAAGGTGACAAAAAAAATAGTCAGGTAAAATCTTTACCAGACTGTTATTTTTCTTGTAATCTTGGATACGTAGTTTACTTGATTGTTTTGGTAAAAATCTACTTTCCATAATTGGTCAGGAAAGTAGACACTTTCTTGCCGGTTTCAAAAATAGTATATTACATAATAAGTCAGGAAAGTGATATTTTACTTGACGAAGCAGTTGTTTGACGTACGAGGCCGCAGTCCAAGTATTTTAATCCGTTATGTCAAGTAAAAACACTTTCCTGACGTATCATGTTTACAAATTTTTATGAAACCGTTTAATTCTATGAATAATTAATCATAAATCATTCAAGGTGACAAAAAAAACAATCAGGTAAAATACAAAACAGTCAGGTAAAATATTTACCAGACTGTTTTGTATTTTACTAGACAGTTATTTTTGTTGTATCCTTAGATACGTACTTTACTTGATTGTTTTAGCAAAAGTCTACTTTTCATACTAAAATATAAAAATAAATAAATATATCATCACGCCTTCTACCCATTACTGGGTGTGGCACTCTGCCGAAGCAGATCTCGGTAAGTGATATATTTTGCGCGTGAAGTGCGGTTACCAGTCATCAAATCACGGCCCCCAAAGATGTTAGTGGTGAGGGAGCCACAGGGGTAGTTTTTGAAATTATGAAAATTACTAAAATTGGTCAGGAAAATAAAAACTTTCTTGCCAGTTTCAGAAAAAAGTTATTTTAAATATTTTGCCCTAATAGTTATTTACAAAATAAGTATTGTAATGTATCATATTACAATATGAGATGGAAAAAATTGTTGAATGAGGCCGTAGGCAGAGTTTGTTAATTTATCGAGTATTGTACAATATATTGCAATATGTATACGGTACAATGTTTTACTTAATTTCATGATATGCAGAATTTATATTTTTTAAATTTGATAATTTTCTTTTTTGTTCTTATTTGAGACGTGGATAGGTCAATTCAATTTTCACTTATAGTATAACTAATGCATTGTATACTAGCTGTATTCCATTTGCCACTTGGTTCACTTAAATTAATTCAGATAAATTATACAACCTGTCTAAGTGAACTTATTAATCAAATTAATGTACTTATTGGAGTGAATTACTTCAAAGTAAATTATAATAAGTAATTCTAGTTGTGGAAATAAAGTCAGCGAAGTAATCCAGCAAAATAAATAAGTGATCTGGTTTAGTAAATGTAAGTTAGATCTGATCTAAATGGCAATTAGAATACGCCCATTACCGATAATTTTTTTGAGCTCACGAGTGCTTTTGTTGCTATGGAAATATTTTCTGCAGAGCAATAAAAGGCCGAGTAAACAGCCAGAATTTTTTTTCAGGGAATATTCGATGCACGTGGTATATTCGGTAAGAATATTGCCCCACGGAAACAATCAAAAATTTTACAAAATTAATATTTTTGAGGTGCTTATAATAATAGTTGTATTCCATTTGCCACTTAGTTCACTTAAATCTGTTCAGATAAATTTGACACATTAGTAAATGAACTGAATTAAACAAACTAAAGCATTTATTAAAGTGAATTATTTCAAAGTAAATTAGAATCAGTAATTCTAGTTGTGGAAATAAAGTCAGCGAAATAAATAAGTGATCTGGTTCAGTAAATGTAAGTTAGATCTGATTCGAATGGCCTAATATATTCATTTGATCATTATATGTCAGAAAATCTAATTGCTAGGTATCTAAAAAAATTAGAGTAAAGCTGTCAATTTTGTATACACAAAATTATAGCGATAATTGCACTAGTGTAATTACAGCGATAATTTGCACTTGTGCAATTATCACTTATTAATTCACTCATTTCTGTGTCAACATAGTCAAATAATGAAACGCTATTGGCTATTGAAAGTCGTGGGGCAATATTCAATCAAATCTAGGTTTTATTGTTTGTGTTAGACTGTCATTTTACTGTCAAAATTTATTACAGCACTTGTATCGCAATAGACCTCATTACAACACGCTTGTAATATTGATATTGCATTATGAAATTAGGTAAACAGGCGACAAACAGTTTTCATAATTTCAAAAGCTACCCCTGTGGCTCCTCCACCACTAACATCTTTGGGGGCCGTGATTTGACGACTGGTAACCGCACTTCACGCGCAAAATATATCACTTACCGAGATCTGCTTCGGCAGAGTGCCACACCCAGTAATGGGTAGAAGGCGTGATGATATATTTATTTTTATTTTGTAAACGGTTGGAAGCGGAAAATATGCATAATTTTTTATTGGCTCACAAAAAAAATCTACAACTCAAATCTATTAAATCAGACCACAAATCAAGGTTCAACAATTATGAATTAATTAAAATTAATATGGCCTTCACGTCCAGGTCGTACTATACACACAATTTAATATTTTAACACTTTTTTAATTAAATTTAACTACACTAATCACTGATTACGATTGCAAACCCACCTTAAGGTCACTTTAAGCTCACTCTAAACTCACTTTAAACCAACTTTAGCGCACTTTAATGCCCGGCAATCCACTATCAACTAGTATAAGTCTTTGACTACAATTTTCGGCAGTTTTTTGCTTATCACATAATAGGTGATAAGTGGAGCACCTGTACCTGATAACGCGCGTGTGTGTATGTATGTATGTTTGTGTTTGGCAGGTAGAACAGTTGAACTCCAACTGAACAAATGCCTCTCTGCTCTCAGACCAATGATGAAGCCTGGCAAAAGAAGAAAACAGTTTTGATAATAATTCTTACCCTGATAATTAGCTAATTGGACTGCAGTTTCGAGTGTGGAAATATACAAACTTAAACTAGTGTTATTCAGAATTAATTGTTAGTGACGTCATGGAAAAGTGATGCCAAATTTTCTAAATTTATTATCGAGATAACTATTCGTCTTTTGAGACTGTGATTTGACCATACTTTACATGCAGAAATATATCACTTACCGAGATCTGCTTCGGCAGAGTGCCACACCCAGTAATGGGTAAAAGGCTTTATGATATATTTATTTTTAAATTCTCTCTAAATTGAAAGTATTTATTTATGGGGTGGCTAGCTCAGTGGTATGAAGTCGGCCTGTGGATCCTGAGAACCCTGGTTCGATTCCCACAGGCGACAAACAATTTTCATAATTTCAAAAGCTACCCCTGTGGCTCCTCCACCATGAACATCTTTGGAGGCCGTGATTTGACGGCTGGTAACCGCATTTCACGCGCAAAATATATCACTTACCGAGATCTGCTTCGGCAGAGTGCCACACCCAGTAATGGGTAGAAGGCGTGATGATATATTTATTTATTTTTATTTATTTATGCTAATCTGTACAACAGGAACTTAATCCCAAATACAGTATAGGGTCCGGACTCACCGAGCCGCAGTGTGGTAGTTTATATATTTTTAGCTTGAGCGGGATTCGAACTCGGGATCTCCGGATTCGAATGCTGTAACGCTACGTACATCACTGTCCTGTCGAGCATTTTTTTTCTTAAATAATTGAGATACTTCGACAACAACGAAGATACAATTTTTATGACGTCATATTCAATATATTTTATCTGTAAGATATTTGAAATATTTGATTTAGTATACCTACAGTAAGCAATACGTAATACACTGCTGAAAATTTGGCTGTATTTTAAATATTTTGTTTACAGTTTTCTACATACGAGGACGAATTTTTATATTATCTACGTAGCCATAAAAAACCGACATGTATAATTAAAAAATAGTTATGTACCGAGGGCGAAAACAGGCCGTTTTGGCCCGCGGTATGATAATTATCACGAGGTGCAAAGCTAATAACATGCTCAGGATCAGAAACGCTAATTTCACCCGTGGTACATACAATATTTTATGCACAACAAAATAACATTTAATTATATGTTCAAAATAATTAAATATGTACTTCGGTTATATGTCAAAATGACATTTTGCAGAATCAAGTATTCACAATAAATAATTGTGTGAAATTAACTTTCAAAAACAAGCGCAGGGACGATACCCCCTTCTTTTCTTATTTTTTTTATTCGTTTTCTGATCTTACATTGAGTGTTTAACTGCAATTGTGTGGAATTCACTTTCAAAAACAAGCGTAGAGCGACACTCCCTTCCTTTCTTATCTTTCAATTCATTTTCAGTTCTTATGTAGAGTGTTTAACTGCAATTGTGTGGAATTCACTTTCAAAAACAAGCGCAGGGCGACACTTCCTCCCTTTTATATCTTTTTGTTTCATTTTCAGTTACTGCATTGTGTGGTCTTTTCTTTCATATACAAGTGCAGGCTATCGCTTTCATCTTTTCTAATCTTGTAGATTCGTTGTTAGATTCGTTATTAGATTCATTGTTAGGAGTAAACGTGAGTAATTTGAGATGTTTTATGCATATGTTATGTACGTTGAAGACAGAAAATGAATGATAAGTGAATAGGAATGATGTGATTGAAGGTTTGTTGTGTGATAATGATTTCGAGTGTAATAAATGAATGAGTTTATATGGAGTGATCTATGAATGTGGTTGAAGTGAGGGTGGTGTGTTTGGATGAGAATGTCTGACGAGGACTAATTATTTAATGAATTTAATGAGTTAATATTATATGTATGATTTTAGGGTTCATGCTACCCCATTTGATGGGATCTAGATGGATGATATGTATGTAAATTTAAAGAATTTAAGTCATATGAATGACTTTAAAGTTTGATAAATTTAAAGTTTATGACAGAAAAATTCAGGAGACGCCCGGACTCGAACCGAGGACCTTCAGCTTGCCGGACTGATGCTTTAACCACTAAGCCCTGACCGAATTTACTTTGTGGTATGATTTCCTTAAAAAATCAGATTGTGTCGCTACAGACGAAACCCGTTGTCAATTCCTGTGAGACATAGGAGTCTTGGGATCGATGCTGTGTTAGACACTATGACAGATAAATTCGGTTGACGCCTATTCGTTCAGGGGAGCCGTGGCTTAGTGGTTAAAGCATCAGCCCGGCAAGCTGAAGGTCCTCGGTTCGAGTCCGAGCGTCTCCCGAATTTTTCTGTCATAAACTTTAAATTTATATGTATGTATGTATGCCAAATAAATATTTCATCAAATATATAATTCGTTTATATTTTTACTTACAATACAAGTTTATAATTTAAACAAAATACTTGAAAGATGAATTGTAAAATGAAAAGAACTTGACAAAATATCAATAGAAATATGTGTATTTTCCCCGCTGTCAAATGATTTTAGAAGGAAATACGTCGATTAAAAGTGACAGAAAATGTAGTTCTTTATATTTTATTCAAAATATTTTTCTTTCAACATTCCGACTGATATATTTGTCAAATGCTTATGGATTATTTAAAAATTGGCACATCATCAGCATGCTTGACATACGACACAAATATATTAAAAATCATAGTCACAAGGTTGATGTACATTACTCGATATTTTGGTTGAATAAAATAAAAATTTAAAAATTGTATAGGCAGCCACACAATCCAATCAGCCTAAAAAACAAATAAAAATGTTTAATCTTGATATTTTTGTTTCATTTGAGTTTGGTTTAATTGTATGTTACTGTCAAATGGGCCCCTGAAGCTTTATGAAACTATATGATAAATTACACTGCTCAAAAAAAAAACCGGTCACCTAAAGAATCCCAAAAAAAACGTTACTTTTCAAACCACTGTCAATTTGTCAGTTTTGAAACAAATTGGATGAATTTTTTTTTCCGAAGTCGCCCAAAGTCTAGTCTTTGAAAAGCTGTGAATTGATTTTGACTAACCTCCCTTTCCCTTCCCCCAGCCACCCCCAAACGAGAACTACTTTTTTCTAAAAAAAGATGATTTTCCAAGCTTTCTATGGGAATCATAAGCCGTCAATTGACAAATCTGTTTACAGATAATGAAAATATGGACATTTTTGTTACTCAAACGTAAAACGGCATCAAAATCGGATGATATTAAAAAAAGTTATGATTTTTTGAAAAAAAAGAGACATTTGCAGAGGTTGGCATGACGATTAGTGAGAACGCTGGTTGAGTATTCTTTATATTACAAGAGATATTATTTTTTAAAGTTTTGTGTCTTGGTTGTGACGTCCCAAGTTCGGTTCAGTGGTACTTAACTTGTTTCGTTCAAAGAGTGCAAATAGTATACGATTGAATTCTTGAAAAATAATCTTACTATGTTGAAAATCATACTTAATAGAAGTTGCACGTCCAAGAACATGAAATTAAATTATAGTAATAAATATACAACGTGTTGAACACGTACATACCAGTAAACGACGAACAGTTTGAAAAACCAGTGCTGAGATGTTATATTTAGTTACGTTCTACTCCGCATATGTCTCTTATTTACCGCGCGAAAATATTTGTGGCCAATAGGATGCGGGCACTCACGTGACACTGTGACGTTTTATGACGTAAAAATAGCTGTTAGGGCAAAGATCACTGCGCCACCTACAAAATGAACTATTTTTTAGGTACGAGATTTGAAAAGAACGGTTCTTTTCAAATCTTGTTGGGTTGCGATCACTGCGCCTCCTATAAAATGAACTATTTTTTTGGTACGAAATTTGAAAAGAACGGTTCTTTTCAAATCTTGTTGGGCTGCGATCACTGCGCCACCTACAAAATGAACTTTTTTTTGGGACGAAATTTGAAAAGAACGGTTCTTTTCAAAACATGTTGGGCTGCGATCACTGCGCCACCTACAAAATTAACTATTTTTTGTGGCAAGTTTTAAAAAAACGGTTCTTTTCAAATCTCCCAAATCTCCCAAAAAACTGTGACGTTTTGTGACGTAAAAACAGCTGTTAGGGCAAAGATCACTGCACCACCTACAAAATGAACTATTTTTTTGGGACGAAATTTGAAAAGAACGGTTCTTTTCAAATCTTATTGGGCTGCGATCACTGCGCCACCTACAAAATGAACTATTTTGTTGATACGAGATTTGAAAAGAACGGTTCTTTTCAAATCTTATTGGGCTGCGATCACTGCGCCACCTACAAAATGAACTATTTTTTTTGTACGAAATTTGAAAAGAACGGTTCTTTTCAAATCTTGTTGGATTGCGATCACTGCACCACCTACAAAATGAACTATTTTTTTGTGGCGAGATTTGAAAAGAACGGTTCTTTTCAAATCTTGTTGGGTTGCGATCACTGCGCCACCTACAAAATGAACTATTTTTTGTGGCGAGATTTGAAAAGAACGGTTCTTTTCAAATCTTGTTGGGCTGCGATCACTGCGCCACCTACAAAATGAACTATTTTTTTGGTACGAGATTTGAAAAGAACGGTTCTTTTCAAATCTCGTCCCAAAAACAATAGTTCATTTTGTAGGTGGCGCAGTGATCTTTGCTCGGACAGCTGTTTTTACGTCATAAAACGTCACTGTGTCATGTGAGTGTTCGCATCCTATAAGAACCTTTCGAACATGTGATGTCACTATATTTATAATCGCTTATATCTCTGATGTCAAACATTACTTTTAACTAATTTTTTCACTAATAGTTATTATTCAATATACAGGGTGTTAAAAAAGTTCCGGGACGGTGAAATATCTCGAGAAATACACATCGAATCAAGAAACCAAAAAACACGTGTTTCATATTTTGCAAAAACCTATCTAAGCACACCAAACACAAACCCCAACTCCCACCCCCAGGGGGTGGGGCGGGGGGCAACGTTGAAACCTTAAATGGGAACCCCCATTTTTATTACAGATTCGTATTCTGCGAAAAAAAATAAGTTAATTTTATCTGAAACTTTTTTTCCAATTCGGAATAGATGGCGCTCTAAACGCAAAAATAAGTATAAATTAAAATTGCAATAAAAAATGGGGGTTCCCATTTAAGGTTTCAAAGTTGCCCCCCGCCCCACCCCCTGGGGCTGGGAGTTGGGGTTTGTGTTTGGTGGTTTTTGCAAAATATGAAACACGTGTTTTTTGGTTTCTTGATTCGATGTGTATTTCTCGAGATATTTCACCGTCCCGGAACTTTTTTAACACCCTGTATATATTTTATGTTTTTATCCTTCATTCTTGGTATTTCGATTATGGTTCAGAAGTCCATTGACAGGCAAATCAATCAGATTACTCTTAACAGTACTCAATCCTTACAATATATAAAATAAGAAATTTTTCTTTGATTTCTCTCTCTATTGCGTAATAACACTTCTTTTCTAATATCCCCATCCCAATAAAGAAGGTAACAATAACAACAGGAGAACAGGTCAATTGATCAATTACAACTTTTTTCGCAATACTGGAAAAAGTATGTTTCGGTAAAAGCTTTTCTATATACTCATAGAAATAATGAAGGAAAGGTCCTTGAGCGAATCCAATTATTGCCATTTGTTCTGAAATATTAAAATGTTGACGTAAAAATCTGGTGAATAAAAAGATGACATTTCTTACTGGCTCTTTCGAAATCGTATCTTTCTGGTAATGATTTCTGCTGGTATTCAATTTCTTGTTGAATCATGTCACCTGCTCCTAATAATACTCCAGAACTTACAACGTTTGTCCAAAATAAGTATTTTCCAAATGCTTTATCCATAAAAATTGTTACCATTTGATTAAGATCTTTATTTGTGTGTAATTTACGAATATGTCGAAACATTCTTTGGTGAAATTATTTAATTTATTGTGAAGTAATTTGAAATAAAAACATAATAATAAAAATTTAGGTTAATTTGTAAAAACGTCAAACATCAAAATTTGAAATGTGACAACAATGTGATAGTGTAAATCTGGCTGTGTACCTACATTTGATTACTTCCGGAATTTTCCGGAACTGTTTAGAAAATAACAGTCAGATTCTCGAAAAGTTTTAGCGAATCTTGAATTTTGGATTAGCTAATTTTACTCTAGTCAGATTTTTAAATAAATAAAAAATATATCATCACGCCTTCTACCCATTGCTGGGTGTGGCACTCTGCTGAAGCAGATCTCAGTAAGTGATATATTTTGCGCGTGAAGTGCGGTTACCAGTCGTCAAATCACGGCCCCCAAACATGTTAGTGGTGGAGGAGCCACAGGGATAGCTTTTTCAAATTATGAAAATTTGTCGCCTGTGGGAATCGAACCAGGGACCTCAGGATCCACAGGCCGACTTCATAACCACTAAGCTAGCCATCCCATAATTTAATTTTTAAAATTTAATACAAATCACTTTTCGAGAAGTAAAAGGTAGGTGGCTCAGTAGTATCTAGTCGGACTGTGAATTTGAGAACCTCGGTTCGATTCCCACAGCCGACAAACAATATTCACCACATTAATATTACCCCTGTGGCTCCCCCTTCACTAACATCTTTGGAGGTCGTGATTTGACGGATAGTAACCACACTTCCCGCGCAAAATACAGGGTGATCAAAAGGAATTGTTACAGTTGGCAATACAAAAAACTACTTGAAATTGGTAAACCTGATACATAAATTCATTTCCTGTTGTTGACAGTGACATTTAAAATTTAAATTTGAGTACATTAATTTCTAAAGTATTTCTATTACTTAAAAAGTCAAAATTCTATTAGCTGTCAGACTCCTGACATAACCTATTTGTATTTATTAGAAATGTCAAATAGCATTTCCGCCTTTATCTGACGTTGTGCCAACTGTGGAATAAAAAGATCTCTGGAATTGTATTACCAACTATAACGATTCCTTTTGTTCATCCTATATATCACTTACCGAGATCTGCTTCGGCAATCTATAGAGTAATTATGAAAAATAAAGTTTGTCATTAAATTATTGATCATTAACACATAATGATCGAATTACTGAATAGAGTGTTTGTTATATTAGAGTTTATTTTAACTTTTTTAAGTTGAATTTGATTAATCTAAAGTTTTAAACTAACTAAAAATCTTTTGAGAATTTGGCTGTAAAAGAATAAAGGAAAAGTATGCGTATCGTGTAATAAAATATTTATTTTCATAAACATATAATAACAATAACAATATAGAATATTAAAGAACAAATTTTATAAGATATGGTTTTTTCGCACGCGTCCAAGATTAGAAAACAAACCGCAGGCGAGTTTTCTAAAAAGCAAGTCTTATAAAATGAGTTATTTATACTATTTTTCTATTTTGAGTCTTTTACAAAAAGAAATATTAAAAAAAAATCGGCAATATTTTGAACCGGGCCATATTTTTACTAAAAAATCCTATGTACATAAATATTTGTGCTGAAATATTGTACTTATTCAAATAAGTGCAAAGTGCAGCTATTTTTGACTAGAAAATAAATATTTAAATATTTAACAAAAAATAAATAATTGTTCTATTATAAATTAACAGCCCAATTCTTAGAAGAGTTTTAGCTAATCCTGAATTTTTGATTCTGAATTTTGGATTAGTCAAATTAAGCTAAAAAATATTCCCAAAAATTTTTAAATAAATTCTAATACCGGGTGTATCACATGGGCGTTTAATATAGGAAAACAATTTTTCCGCGCGCATTATTGCTTCCCAAATTATTTTAGATAAAGGGCATAAAAGTTATTGATCATAAAATTCTGCATGTAAATCAATAAACAAATTTTTTTTCTGTGTTTCATAACAGCAGATATTAAATATGAAAATTTACAAAATTACAATAGGCGTATTCCATTTGCCATTTGGATCTGATCTAACTTACATTTACTGAAGCAGATCACTTATTTATTTCACTGGATTACTTCGCTGACTTTATTTCTAGTACTAGAATTACTGGTTTTAATTTACTTTGAAGTAATTCACCCCAATAAGTGCATCAGTTTGCTTAATTCAATTCATTTAGTCATGTTGTCTATGCTGTATTCCATTTGCCACTTGGTTCACTTAAATCAATTCAGATGAATTCGATACATGACTAAATGAACTGAATTAAGCAAACTGCTGCACTTATTGGAGTGAATTACTTCTAATTAAATTAGAATCTGTAATTCTAGTACTGGAAATAAAGTCAGCGAAGTAATCCGGCGAAATAAATAACTGATTTGGTTCAGTAAATGTAAGTTAGATCTGATCCAAATGGCAAATGGAATACGCCTCTAATTTATCTGAACTGATTTAAGTGAACCAAGTGGCAAATAACAAACAAATACATTAAGTTTTTCTGTCAAACTTTCCCCCTAATGATACCATTTAATTTTTCTTCATGTGAATAATTTTTCACTTTTAACAGATTTATAAAAATTACCCAGTAATGGGTAAGAGGCGTGATTATATATTTATTTTTATTTATAAAAATAATGTAAAATTTATACACATCATAAACTTACTTTAAACAAAACAAAACAAAACTAAACTTCTATATGTCAAAATATTTGACAGTATTTGTTTGTTATTTTGTTTTAACACTATTAAATTGTAATTTTGCAAATTTTCATTTTTAATTTCTACCATTACAAAAGATACAAAACAAATTTATATACAGAATTTTAAGGTCTACAACTTTTATTTAAAGCATTTTAGTCTAAAATAATTTTGGAGGCAATGCGCACGGAAAAACTGTTTCCCTCTGTTAAATGCCTATGATTCGTTTTTTGTGGTACACCCAATATAATCTTGTTACCATTTGTATTCCGGAAAATGAATTAAATTAACTTTTTTAAATCGGACTAGACGACTAGAGTAAGATTAGCTAAACCAAAATTCAGGATTAGCTAAAACTTTTTGAGAATCGGGCTTTAAAATACTGTTTAATAGTTTCGACAAAATACTTGACTTTCTGAAATATTTTAGAGAAAAAAGCTTCAAATGAATCTCATAAAAAATTGAATTCTCTTTAACTTTTATTTGAAGCATTTCTCCATAAAATAACTTAGAAACATTTGACAATAATAATTCTACAAATGCAACAAATTTGCTAATAAAGTTATTCTGATATAACAACATGAGAGACATTCACATGATCCTTATGTTTGACATATGACAGAAATACGTCATAAATCATTGTAATAAAGTTGATATACAATACCCGATATTTTGGATGAACGTAATAAAAATTTATAAACTGTGTTGGCGGCCAGATACACCAATCAGCCTGAAAAAATAAATCAGTTTAATCAAAACGACAGAATCAAATGTCAAAATAAATACTTACAGCATAAACAGTTACAAATTTATCGTTTAATTCCTTTTGAACTTCTTTATAAGGTACCATTTCTAAAGCTCCCATTCCATAGAAAAAAGTAACGATAAACAAAGGTGATGCAATAATCTGATCAACTAATATTTTCTTCCCAACGCTGGCTAAATCTTGTTTTGGGATAAATTTATCTAAATATTTATAGAAATAATGGTGCATTGGTCCTTGGGCTAACCCAACCAAAAACATTCGCCCTGGAATAAACAAAAGAGAAAAGGTTTCTTTTGAAGCTAATAGAGAGCTAGGGTGCAAAATGATGTCTCATTTATTCCAGTGACAGAAAAGAATATTTTAACGAGTGGCCCGTTCCCAAATCGAATTTTCTTTTTTTCATGTTTATCATGATATGATCTATTGAAAAATCCATTTTTGGGACTGGAATAAATGAGATATCATTTTGCACCCTAGCTCTTTAACTATAACAGGTATAAGTCGTATTCCATTTGCCATTTGGATCAGATCTAGCTTACTAAACCAAATTACTTATTTATTCCACTTGGTTACTTCGCTGACTTTATTTCTAGTACTAGATTTACTCATTCAAATTTAGTTTAAAGTAGTTCTAGCATGAAAAACATTTTTATAGATCGAATGAAATTTGGCGCACGTAAACATTGGATAGTCATACGCATCCTGTTAAAATATGAAACACATTCATCGTCTATCAACAAATATATTCGCTTGTAAAGTTGGGTTCTTATGCAAGGGGACTTATGGCGATCGTCATTCAGAATCGCACATATTTGGTTTGTGTACCTCTAAAAATTTACTGTTTCATTTGAAAAACTAATATGATGTTCTAGAACTATCCACGTATATTGTATCAAAAGGAGAAAGGTTTTACTGTTGAGTAATGGATATATAGCTATGCAAAGTCTTGTTTTTAACGAAGAATTAGGGATCCCAATTTATAATGGCAACACCACACGGTGGTATGGTACTTAAAAATTCACTAGACCGACAACCTGTTAACAATTCATGATATTCAAACATAATAGGTATACATACATACATATCTTCACGCTATATCCCATCAAATGTGGTAGCACGAACCCTAAAATCACTCATAAAACATTCACTCATCACACTCATTAAACAATCAACCCTCGTCAAACATTTTCATCCAAACACACCACCCTCACTTCAACCACATTCATAGATCACTCCATATAAACTCATTCATTTATTACACTCGAAATCAATTATCACACAACAAACCTTCAATCACATCATTCCTATTCACTTATCATTCATTTTCTTTCTTCAACGTACATAACATATGCATAAAACATCTCAAATTACTCACGTTTACTCCTAACAACGAAACTAACAACGAATCTACAAAGATTAGAAAAGATGAAAGCGATAGCCTGCACTTGTATATGAAAGAAAAGTCCACACAATGCAGTCACTGAAAATGAAACAAAAAGAAAAGAAAGGGAGGGAGCGTATTAAACACTTATTTATTCTATCTTTTTCTTTCCCCCAGCGTAAGTTTCGCCACTTGATGACCGATGTTGCCACCGTCACACTAGAACTACCTTAAAGTAATTCACCCCAATAAGTGCATCAGTTTGCTTAATCCACTTCATTTAGTCATGTTGTCTAATTTATCTGAACTGATTTAAGTGAACCAAGTGGCAAATGGAATACAGCTTTTAGTTACATTACCAGCTCTTGCATAGTCGTATCTTTCGGGAATCTTCTTCTGCCTGTACTCAACTTCTTGTTGAACCAGATCTCCAAGCCCTAGAAGAGCCCCAGAACTCACCACATTCGTCCAAAGTAAATATTTTCCAAAAGCTTTTTGGAAGGAATTTCTCATAAAATTAACAGTAGTCTGTTCATTATTTGTGTATAGTTTACGAATATGTCGAAACATTATTTGATTAATCTGATTGTTATCTAAGATTCTAAGTCATGATTTGGTTGTCAGAAAATTTAGGTTATGTAATTATACGTCAATAAATTCAAGGGTATCATAGAGAGCTAAATTAAAAACAACAAAATGTTATAGATATATTTATTATCTAACGTCATGTATATTTATAAATTTTTGTACATGTTTAAGGAATATGTTTCGAACATGGCCACAGTTACTTTCAGCAGCGGATTCTAAAAATGATTCCAGAGGCATTAAGAAATTTTGCTGGATATCTTCTCCTAATTGATACTGAAACAAAAAACATCAAAATGAAGACTTCTCATATATACACCTTTCTCTCATTCTTGTCTATTCCTTCCATTCATCTATTTATTCTATTCCTATTTCACCAATCTTTCACTCGACATTCTTTGCACATAACTAAAGGACAAACATTCATTCTTCTAGCAATTCGGATTAAATATTCATGCTCTTCTTTCCAACATTCACTTGGTAGTAAGGCACCAGTATATACCTCTTCGAAAGCCCTGTAAACAGCTTGGAAAACTGGCTGTTTTTCAGAATGAAAGAATCCTCTAGATCCATGCAAAACAGTCACTCCAAATTCTTCTGCGCTTTTGCAGACTGACATATACATACAGTGGTCTGGACGGAAATTATATCTGCATGGATAAATGTATAGTTTATCTGAAAACATACTAATACTTTGTAAAAATACTAGATACATATTTTACGAAAAATGTCATGGGAAATTAGATTTCCTTAATTACTATACAGGAAAAAGGTTCAAACAAAAATTTGACATCGCTTATTTGCCGCTGTTGAAAGTTTCTGCGGGACATAAATTGGGCCTAATCTTAGTTTTTCGTTTTGTATTTTATTTTGTAGTTTTATTTCTCGTGTAATATACAAGATAACTAAATGAACTTTTAATGTTGTTATTACGTAGATAAATAAATAAAAGTCAATCGATCCTTATATTTAATTACAGCCATTGAAACGTAAACTAAAACTTTTCCTTTTATTCAAAAACTGTTTGTCTTAAATAATAATTATCTTTGATTTCATCTGTCAAACTACCAACAAGATAATAATCATGATAGTCCATTAGTATTTGTAATAAAATGCTAGTGATACTGTATAATTAATTGAGTAAGCTGTTGGCACTTGTTCAAACATGTTTGATAATATTTAAAAAATACAAAATAAAAACACTTGGTTGTTTCAAAGAAAATATTTATTTTTACACTTAATACGTATTTCGGCTCTTAGAATCAGAACTTCTGATGATAGTGTAAAAGTCTAGATACGTATTAAGTGTAAAAATTAATATTTTCTTTGAAACAAACAAGTGTTTTTATTTTGTATTTTTTAAATACTAGTAATACTGCTTTACATTTTGTATGTAAGGTATATTTAATGTTAAATTTAGTTAAAAATGTTGTAAATGTAAGATACTAGCGTTTTTAGAGTTATTTAAATTTTGAACGAAAAATAATTGTGTTCTGAGATCGTATTTTAAAGAAATATTTTTTAAAAACATGGTAGAAAATTGTATTCTTCGTATCTTTCGGAAAATGTACGATGCCAAACGTTTAGTTTAACTTATTTCTCATATTAACAGAGACATTATGGCACCCAGTATGGGGTAAACTAACCTGGATGATAATGAAAAATGATATTAATAATATCCTGATCACCCCAAGTGATTTTTAATTTATACTTTTTGTAAATTGGCACAACGTATTCAGTCCATTTGAATTCTCTCATTTTGGTGAGATTCATAAGCATTACTCCTGAATTGACCCCTGAAAATAATACATTCCTGAATAAAGACTGCAAGTTTAGCTGTATTCCAATTGCCACTTGGTTCACTTAAATCAGTTCAGATAAATTCGACACATGACTAAATGAACTGAATTAAGTAAACTGATGCATTTATTGAGGTGAATTACTTCAAAGTAAATTAGAATCTGTAATTCTAGTACTGTAAAAATAGTTAGCGAAGTAATGCAGCAAAATAAATCAATGATCTGGTTCAGCAAATATAAGATAGATCTGATCCAAATGGCAAATGGAATACGACTATTGATGCTGGGTTGCATGAAAGTTTTATCGGTTCATTAGCAACTAACGGTTCAATAAATTTCCGAAAATCGCTATTGATACTGTTGCTAGATAAACAGTTCTTCAACTAAAGAGCTCTTTATTTTTTTTTTGCAACCCAGTATTAGAAATACAACTTTTTGTTGCAATGGTTACCTAGGCGACCGTAGTAGGGATGCCGTGCAAATCTGTTGTACCATCCAACATTGGGATCTTCGTGTTCAGGAGCTAATGCTGCCATCTGAGATGAATTCATTTTGTCAAAATGATCCCAAATGACTTCGAGACCAGTTAGAAACAGAGTATCGGTATCTACATATAATACTGAATCGATTTCAGGCAGTATAGACTGAAAACAAAAATAAAGATCTACATAAAGTTGAATAATATGGGGTGGCTAGCTCAGTGGTATGAAGTCGGCCTGTGGATCCTGAGAACCCTGATTCGATTCCCGCAGGCGACAAATAATTTTCATAATTTCAAAAACTATCCCACCACTAACATTTTTGTAGACCGTGATTTGACGGCTGGGAACCACATAAATATATCACTTACCGAGATCTGCTTCGGCAGAGTGCCACACCCAGTAATGGGTAGAAGGCGTGATGATATATTTATTTATTTATAAACTTGAAAATTTTTTGGAAAGTTGAACATTTCCGTAAGTTATATCTTAAAAACTAAACAAGATATGAAGATGCGCTCAACGGCATTGAGTTCGTCATGTCCGAATTGACTTATAAGCAAATTTTTAGCGATTTAAATTTTTAGAAAATTTTTTAAGGGGTACCCCTTGGATTTTTTCCGATTTTAGGCCGATTTCAGACAGTTTGCTCCAAAATTCTTTCTCGTACGAATATTGTAATGAAAATTTACATATATATGTAGTTGAACTTGCTGAATCCAATGGTAAACCCCCCAAATTCATATTTCTTTTAGTTCTTGTGATATTGGTTAAAAACTGTTTGATGAGAAAATTTTGGTGAACATTTTTTAAAATTTGAAAATTGCTGACAATATGTGTATAAGTTAATTGAAGGGCAAGAAATGCAATGCCGTGGAGCGCATTTACATATCTCATTTAGTTTTTGAAATATAGCTCCGGGAAAATCGGAAATCTGAGGTGTTAAAATTTTTCTAAAATTTAACTTTTCCGGTGGCTATATCTTAAAAACTAAACGAGATATGAAGATGCGCTCAACGGCATTGAATTCCTCGTGTTCGAATTGACTTATAAGTAAAATTTTAGCGATTTTTATTTTTTGAAAATTTCTTAAGGGGTACCCCTTAAGAATTTTTCGATTTTAAGCCATTTTCAGACTTATTGCTCTAAAAATCTTCCTCGTACGAATATTGTAATGAAAATTTACATACATATATAGTTAGACCCGCTGAATACAATGGTAGAATAGCCAAATGCATACGTCTTTTAGTTTTTGTGATATTGTTGAAAAACTATTAGATGAGAAAATTTTGGTGAACATTTTTGGGAATTTAAAAATCGTTCCAAATTTGCTAATAAGTCAATTCAGGCAAGAGGAATTCAATACCGTTGAGCTCATCTCCATATCTCATTTAGTTTTTGAAATAAAGCTCCGGGAAAGTCGGAAATCTGAGGTGTTAATTTTTTTGGAAAGTTCTACTTTTCCGGAGGCTGTATCTTAAAAACTAAGCAAGATATGAAAATTCGCTCAACGGCAGTGAATTCCCCGTGTCCGAATTGATTTATAAGTAGATTTTTGGCGATTTTATTTTTTTGAAAATTGATTTTTTTCAATTTTAGGCCCATTTCAGACTATTTGCTCCAAAATTCTTCCTCGTACGAATATTGTAATGAAAATTTACATACATATGTAATTGGACCCGCTGAATACAATGGTAGAATAGCCAAGTGCATATGACTTATAGTTTTTGTGATATTTATTATTATTTTTTATGAGTGATTTTAGGGTTCGTGCTACCCCATTTGATGGGATATAGCGTGAAGATATGTATGTATTAAAAATACTGTTTAACGAGAAAGTTTTGGAGAAAAAATTTCAGAAAATAAAAATCTTTGAAAATTAGTTTATTAGTTAATTGAAAAATAAAAAAAAAAATATATCATCACGCCTTCTACCCATTACTGGGTGTGGCACTCTGCTAAAGCAGATCTCGGTAAGTGATATATTTTGCGCGTGAAGTGCGGTTACCAGTCGTCAAATCACGGCCCCCAAACATGATAGTGGTGGAGGAGCCACAGGGATAGCTTTTTTCAAATTATGAAAATTTGTCGCCTGTGGGAATCGAACCAGGGACCTCAGGATCCACAGGCCGACTTCATACCACTATTAGTTATTATTAGTTAATTGAAGCACGAGAAATTCAATGCCGTTGAGCTCATCTTCATATCTCATTTAGTTTTTGAGATACAGCCACGGGAAAGTCGAAAATCTGAGGTGTTAAAATTTTTAGAAAGTTCTACTTTCTGGCGGATCTTAAAAACTAAGCAAGATATGAAAATTCGCTCAACGGCATTGAATTCCGCTTTGTGAATGATTCTGGGGTTTGTGCTACTCCATTTGATATGGGATGGCTAGCTCAGTGGTATGAAGTCGGCCTGTGGATCCTGAGGTCCCTGGTTCGATTCCCACAGGCGACAAATTTTCATAATTTGAAAAAGCTATCCCTGTGGCTCCTCCACCACTAACATGTTTGGGGGCCGTGATTTGACGACTGGTAACCGCACTTCACGCGCAAAATATATCACTTACCGAGATCTGCTTTAGCAGAGTGCCACACCCAGTAATGGGTAGAAGGCGTGATGATATATTTATATATATATTTATATATTTGATAGGATATAGCGTGATGGTATGTATGTATGTATGTAGATTCAATAAGTGTAATGGCAAACGTAATACATCTGTTGTTCTAAAGACATTTCAAATTGATCTGAAAAGAACTACAATAAAATTCTGTATCTGACTGTACTTACTGGTAAAAATAATCTTTGAGCAGCACACTGTTTAAAAAGGCGTCTCCATTCCTCCGAATTGTCTTTAGGAAAAGTTAATGGCAGTATTTGGTAGCTAAAGGCGCTTTTAGTTAAAGTTTTCCATTCGGACAACTGCAAAATATTAACACATATAAACTGTATGTTACTTTAGTTAAAACTACCTTTTCTTTAAAATCCAGCATTAGCGCGTCCTCGCAAATGACTATAAAATTTAAGTGTGTTTTTGTAAACATTATTGCTGACTTTAACATACTTAAAGTCTCCTTTAGCCTGTCTCCGCATGCTACAACTGCGAGATATACTTCTTTATACCTATAAAATAAATAAATGTGAAAATGGTTCCAAGTTAAGTAAAAACTCATTACTTTGACTTATTGCTTTCTAAAGCTACTTTACTAGGTTGATTAGTCACATTATTAACTAAATTAGGATACAAAGGGTTAGATCTAAACGACCAATATAAATATACTATAAAAATTATAAATGACAGAAGCACAATACGTAGGAAAGAAGTTAGCTTCATGATTAAATAAAATTAAAAACGAATTATTATATACAAATTTCATGACTGAGTTTCAAACCATCTTAACCGATTTATTACTAATTTTTAGTACTAATTAAAATAATACTGATTTTAAACGATATAACAACTGACAGTATAAACGGGGAGATACATCCCGATCAGATAGACTAGATTCATTGTCACGAATTGGCGTTAATAACTAAAATTCCCTAGATTAATCCCCAGATTAATCACCAGATTCATTGTCACGAGTTGGCGTTTAAAACTCAATTCCCTAACTTTGACATATATGTTACTAGAATCTTTGTTGTCACGAAGTTAGCTACAAATGTCAAAATTTCAACGAGTTAGGACCTCCATAGGAACAAACTGGATTGTTTGACATTTCAAAATCCATAACCTCTAAATAGATGTCTTTACTTTTTAGGTATTAAATTAATACAGAAGTCCAGATTGAGTAGCAAAGAAGTTATCTCAAATTTAAAACAAAATATGAATTAAGATATTAGTTGAAGTTTCTATTTATAAAATATACCAGGTGAATACGTAATATGTTAGTAAATGATTTATAAACATGTTTCATTTCGACAGAAATAATAATTTATTGTTTCTTTTAGGAATACAATTACAAAAATTAATTCAAATCTAAATAAACTGTTCAAAGAAAAAAGACATCGGCGTTTCAATCATTGTAAAATATGTTTTTGAGATTTTATTCTGAAGTAAGGATTCTTGTAACAACAGAACGAAGCTTAATTAAAGAAATCTTTCATTCTTAGTTATAAATATATTCAGTTATCACTCTGTACTAGAACTTTTCTCACTATCGATATATTTATAGCTTATATTCTATTTAATTATAGAAGTACACTACAAATAACGACTTGTAAATTTGTTTCCGGACAAGGAGTATATAACTTACATGTTTCTAATAAAAAAGAGACAATTAACACTTAACGTCACAAGGAAAACGGTACTTTTAGATATGTCATGCTACACAGCTTGGATCCGAAACTTAAATTAGATTCAGTTCAATTTACTGCCATAATTCAATGGATATTTATTTCTTCAGACTATTAGAATATCTTCCTAATGATTTATTGCATGATTAAACAGCTCTATTAAATTAATCATTTGAAGTTTGGACATTTCTTTACTATACTTTTCTATTAAACTAATATTATACTGGGATGTGTGACCGCTTTAGATTTAAATCATATGTTTCGTAAAAAATTATTGATAATTCTGGAGATAAGCAGGTTTTCTCTTAACAATAATATTGAAATCTTAAAATATGGTAGTTAATAATACTCAATATACAGTCATTGTTATGCTAAGTACATCAAGAAATATCTGAGCACATTTAGAATAAAAGTTACAGGAAAAGTGTGTCTTTAAATTTAAAATATGTCAGGTTCTAGTCATGGTATTAATTATCATGTTGACACGATTTATATTACATTTACCAATAAAAAATGCCTATAGTAATCCAATTTTATATTTTGAATAAATATCTATGAAACAAACGCAATTTTTTTCATGTTACCAAGGTATTTATTTCAATATAGTTCATTATAATTTAATAAAAGCAATAAATTTGAATAGCTTGTTTATTCATTTATGAAAAGATCCTCCAACTTTCGATAAAAATCACATGGTGTATTGCGAGCAGTATGCTTTTCGGATGGCTTATTTATTTTACATGTAAAATCTATCAGAAATTTGATTAATTTGCTCGTTTTATATATAAAATAGATAAAAGAACTTATAAACATAAAGATAATGGCAATTGTTGGAAGTTTTAGGTAGCGTTCATGATCGAAAAAAATATTTTTCAATTAAAAACTAAATTAACAAGACATTGCTCCGTTTGGAAATTTTGTACTCTTTGTGAAATTGCTATATTACACCTAAATATTTGAAAATATGGCCAAGTTTTACTCAATCTACATCTAATTTATGTAGAGATAAATCTATTAAATATTTTGCCTTAATTTTATGACGAACTCTTTCAACACATTCTATTAATGCAAAAATTACAACAAATGAATCATTGATTGTTAAAAAAGCAAGATTCAATGAATATGTTGGTATAACATTTATTACTTCTTACGTAACATAAGACAGATTTATGGTGGGCTACATGAAAGTCTTACCATTCGTTAACAACGGTTTCTGAAAATTGCTAGATAAACAATTCTTTAACTAAATAAACTTTATATTTTTCTTTATAGACACACTTTAAAACAGTACTTATAACAGTATGTAAATATACAAATATTTGATGCTACATAATGAGTGTATATTTGATTGTTTAATTGAACAATTGAAAAATAAATTACAAACTTATATAAGACGTATTCCATTTGCTATTTAGATCACATCTAACTTACATTTACTGAACCAAATCACTTATTTATTTCGCTGGATTACTTCACTGACTTCATTTCCAGTACTAGAATTACTCATTTTAATTTATTTTGAAATAATTCACCCCAATAAATTCATCAGTTTGCTTAATTTAGTTCATTTCATGTTGTCTAATTTATCTGAACTGATTTAAATGAACCAAGTGGCAAATGGAATACAGGTAAAGTAACCTTCAATATTACATTCTATAAATTATTGATCTCATGTATCAAGAATCATGGTTTTTATTAGAATATTTACTTCAAGCAAGTTATGCGAATATATTTCAAATTGGCTCGTCTTACAAGTTCTTCAACTATCAAATCTTACAGTGAAAACTATTGTAATAAATCTTCTATTCTGCATTATTTATACCAATGCCACAATAAATTAGTTGAATTCTTTTGTTGTCTTGTTATGTTCTCTACAATCAAAATACAAAATTATTGAAGAAATACTAGTACAAAAATTACTGTACCTGTCTCCATTACCTATTATTTCATAATTAAATTTATTTCATTCATTACAATCTTATAATTGTCATATAACCTTTTGAAAGAATACATTTTCAGGATATGTATTTTCATACTCGCGTCAAATGACAAGAAATTTAGTGTCTATGTTCACTGTTATTTTCATTAAACAATCCATTCAACTCACAATCGTGGTTCTAGCTTATATCTAGGGAGTTTAGTTAGTTACTAAACGCCAATTCGTGACAATGAATCTGGTTATCTGATCAGGATGTTTCACCCGTATAAACGTCAACAAAGACATGGGGGAAAAGGAAAACTTGAAATTACAATAATCCCCTGCTAAATATAATATTTCTGTAGTTTAAAATAATATTCGTTTAGAAATTGCCCAAAAACTACAATAATATATCGTTCCAACAATAACAGTATTATTAAATAAATGATTTTCAAAAATATATAAGTTGACAGCATTCGCCATATTCCATTGGAAGTTGTCACTTCTTGTCACTGCTTGTCATTATCTTTGCTTTATCTAAGGTCGCAAACGTCAAAATTATCCAAAAGTCGGTTTTATAAATTAAAATGTCTCATCAAACAGGAATCAGAGGTAAACCAATCTTTTCAATTCGCAAATGAATTATTTATTATATAAATCTATTTTCAGCTAATGATTCATTGAAAAAATATTTCGCAAAATGTAAGGATGGCAAAATTCGCTTGATCAAAATTTCCATCGAAAACGGTAACCAAAAACACTCCTAAAATAATTGACAAACGGCCGGAATTATCAAACTTTTAAATGAGCATTTATCCTTAACTACAGTTTAAATTTTGACAGCAATATTAATTCCCTGTTGTCTGACTTAAATTAGATTTAAGAAATTAAAGTCGTTGGTAATACCGGTCCGTATGGCTAGTTGCATCGCTGTTACTTAAATTTTCAGTAATATAACAAGAGAGTGAGAATAAAGAGAGAATAATTTGACAGATCTTTCGAAAACTTGTTGCCAGGCAATAGTCACGAAAGCTCGTAGGGCTTGAGAGGCTATTGCCAAATAGCAACAAGTTTGAGAAAGATACTAGAGAATTATTTTCTAATTTATCCAACTCTCGAGTTATATTTAATTAGATTATTTTTTGACTTAACTGTTGAGGTCGATTCGTCCAACTTAAAAGATTTTGAACTGGGTTCAGTTCGATTGATTACTTATTAATGTATTCTTGGAAGTTGTTTCCAAAATTTATTGGTGTATTTCTGTATCTGAAATGAAACTAAATCGATTTTTTTCACACATTTTACCTGACGCGTTGATAGTTTTAAATAATTATTTGACAACTACCTATCATTTGTCACAAACAAAAAAGCACTTACAGAGATTATTCTCGGGAAAAATCACAAGAGCTTTATTCTCAGTATAATAATGACAGGATTGGTTAAAACGCAGACACATGACATAGGATGAAGTATTTCATGGTTTTGAGAAACGTCAAAAAATAATCCTTAAAATTGAACAATCAATTCGATATTTTTCATTTTAAAAGTAGAAGCGATGCTACTGTCCATTCCTCAATCAAACGGATAGAAGTTTTATCAGAATTTGGACATTAAAAAAACCCTTCCGATAAATCTACTATCCTTTTTAACCACTGGCCACATTTTCTCCTTCTTACTCAAATAATATTTTTAGAGGAACTGGTCTTATCGGCGCATAAAGACGTAAAAAAGTCTTTTGAGAAAGACTACGATGAACTGATAAAACCTGTGGTTGAAGAAAATCAACCATGTTATGTCTTATACCGATTTGATTCTAAAAATGATTCTGGTTATGATTGGTTACTGATCAGTTGGTGTCCAGATACTGCACATATCAGACAAAAGATGTTGTATGCCTCTACTAAAGCCACTTTAAAACAGGAATTTGGTACTTCAAATATTAAGGAAGAGCTGCATGGGACAGTTTTTGTAAGTTTTCATCTTGTTTTTTGAAGTCACATCAAATTGAGCAACACGAACCTTCAAAATTTTCTGTAGGTTCAACCTGAAATTAAGTTTTTACTTTATCCACATACATAATTTCTCGTTCCCGATCATTTTCCCGAATGCAGTTCCCTGGATTTTTTTCTTAATTATAATTATTTCCTGAATCCCTATTTCCATTTTTCCGAATGCATTTCTCCCGTATGCCTTTTTTTGTATTTCCCGATTAACAATTTAGCATCTATATAATTTCCAGAATAATTATTTTCCTGAACGTAGATTTGCCGTACATTTTCTTGTTTAAAATTTCTCGAATGACAATTTAACAGCATAACAATTTACCGAATAATATTTTTTTACACAAATTTTATGAATGCGTTTTTACTATCATATGGTCTATTTCTATTTTTATGGGGTGGCTAGCTCAGTGGTATGAAGTCGGCCTGTGGATCCTGAGAACCTTGGTTCGATTCCCACAGGCGACAAACAATTTTCATAATTTTAAAAGCTACCCCTGTGGCTCCTCCACCACTAACATCTTTGGGGGCCGTGAGTTGAGTACTGGTAACCACACTTCACGCGCAAAATATATCACTTACCGAGATCTGCTTTGGCAGACTGCTACACCCAGTAATGGGTAGAAGACGTGATGATATATATATTTTTTTTAATATTTTGGAAATTTGCATTCGGGAAATTATATTCCGGAAATTAGCATGCTAGAAAAATCATTCGAAAAAATAGTTATTTCGGAAATTTGCTGTTCGTAAAAATGCATTCTTGTAATCTGTCTCTATTTGGCACTACCACACCATTATACATATTTAACAGAGCATTTCTGGATACATCTCCATTAACATTTTAGAATGATATCACATTCACTGGTTACCAAAAACACAAACTAGATATGAAAGAACCAGCTCCATTAACAATGAGAGAGGAAGAACTAAAAGAAATAAAAAAAAGTGAGGTACATACTGAGTATAATGTTGATTCGAAACATCAGACGCTCAGCGGCATTTGTTTTCCAACAACTGAAGCTGCAAAACAAGCTATAAGCGATATGGCCAAAGGCTCCTACGATTATTTGCAGTTTAAAATCGGTTTGTTACTTTCCAAAGCTTCTTGAATGTTTTTATGAAGGTTTGATTATTTTTTCTAGATATTGAAGATGAAGAAATACATTTAGTAACTGCTGGTAATATTAGTATAGATAAATTGCCATCTCAAGTTCCTAGCGATTGCGCAAGATATCACTTATATTTATTCAAACATACACATGAAGGCGACTACTTAGAAAATATTGGTAATTTTCACAACCCTATCAGAAAGTAACATTTTCTTCCCTCAACTAAGTGAAGAAAGTGATACTTTTCATCCCTAGGGAAGAATAGTTTACCAAGGGTTGAAAGTAGCTGTTTGCAGACCGATGCTAAAAAGCTGGAATTAGTCGAAGTCTACAATAGTTATTTGTGTATCTAGAGCAGAAAGTAGTCTATTGCTACTCGCGCATGGAGATTGTTGATCATACACATCCTGTTAAAATATGAAACACATTCATCGTCTATGAACAAATATATTCGCTTGTAAAGTTGAGTTCTTTTACACGGGGCTTATGGCGATCATCACTCAGAATCGCACATATTTGGTTTGTGTACCTCTAAAATTTTGCAGTTTCATTTGAAAAACTAGTATGATGTTCTAGAACTATCCATGTATATTGTATCAGAAGGAGAAAGTTTTTTATCGTTTAGTAATGGATATATAGCCATGCAAAGCCTTGTTTTTAACGAAAAATTAAGAATCCCAATTTATAATGGCAACACCACACGGTGGTATGGTATTTGAAAATTCACTAGACCAACAACCTGTTAACAATTCATGATATTCTAATCATAATAGGTATAAAACACTTGTTTTATTCAATTTTTAAGTTATTTTGAGCGTCAGTTTAGCCACTCGACAACCGATAACGCCACCGTCACACTAGTACTACCTTAAGCTTTTTTTTCATTTGTACTATCATTAGTATCATCACTAAAAATAGATTATTCGGCACGTGTTTTTGCCTTACATTCGGTATTCGATATTCTGCAGATTTACTATTCTGTGCATCTCTGTTTTTATCATGAATTTATTTTATTGCTTTCTGATAGGGTGACAAATTATATGTATACCTCGTGAAGAAAGTGTCATTCTTCCCACAAATGCTTTATATCCTTCACATTCGGCTCTGGAAATGCTGCAGCATCTTTGGGAAGAAATGCCTCCCTTTCTTCCGTTGCTATACAAATAACTATTTTGCCACTTTAAAACTGTACTAATTACAATAATTTTTTAGTTTTTATATACTCAATGCCTGGGTACAATTGTTCCATTAAAGAAAGAATGCTTTATTCAAGTTGTAAAGCACCTCTTACCGATCTCATAGAGCACTTAGGAATTGAAATCGTAAAAAAGGTATATCTTCGATCTGGATAATTTGACAAAAAAATGCTTCAAATATAACTTGTAGATAATTTAGTTCTCTTTAACTTTTATTTGAAGCATTTTTTTGTAACATAATATATAAACAGAAAAATATAACAAAAAATATTATAGCTTGAAATAGATGATGGAAAAGAGCTAACCGAAGAGTTTCTCCAAGAAGAAATTCACCCTAAGAAAAACCTCCACCGCCCTAAATTCGCGAAGCCGAAGGGGCCTCCAAACCGCGGGGCGAAGCGTCTAACTAAGCCCCAAGTTGAACAATAACGCAATACCTAATCCACAATTGCAGTGCTATTTTGTTACAGAAGATTCGAGATATGTTCTTGCCGCTCTTGTTTTTACTTTGACTGTACTTTTATTCGCTTTTGATTATTTTTGCATTTATATATTGCTCAAGGAAGGATTATTTGAAACAGCTGTGGCAGAATAGCACTAATTATTTTTATTTTTCTTTGAAGTTTAACCGCTCAAAATGTATTATAATTTATGTTTTTATTTTTTGCTATAAGTCGTAACAATGAAACAAATGTATTCGAAAATTATTATATATTTATATAAACGATGATGAACAATAATAAATATACAGTCCTATTTATTTACAACGAATCATTTCTCTTCACATCGCTCTCAAACGTTTCTAAATAGTTGAATGTTTTATGAGAAACTTTTTAGAAAGAAGTAAAAAATCGCAAAAGATTTTGTAGAAAGTAACTAACTTCATGTTTGTGGTATAGTAGTTACTTCAGAGTGATCAAAAGGAATTGTTTCAGTTGGCAATACAATCCCGGAGATCTTTTTATCCCACAGTTGGCAAAACACCAGGTAAAGGCGAAAATACTATTTGACATCTCTAATAAATACAAATAGGTTATGTCAAGAGACTGACAGCTAATAGGATTTTGACTTTTTGAGTAATTGCTATGTTAAGTAATAAAATGGTGGGTGAAGAAAATAACAATTTTATTTATGGGTATTTAAGAAAAGTATACCTAAAAACGAATAAGAACTAAAAATGTACTCTAATTTTAAATTTTCAAATGTCCCTGTCAGCAACAGGAAACGAATTTATGGATCAGGCTCACCAACTTCAAGTAGATTTTTATATTGCCAACTGAAACAATTCCTTTTCATCACTCTATACTTGAAATTGCTAAGATACATAAATATATTTCCTGTTGTTGACAGTGACATTTAAAAATATAACAGGCAGATTCTTAAAACGAATTAACGCTAACACCATTTTTAATATTATTTATAACTAATTTTTGATCAAGGGCTGTTAGTTTATAATAAATTACCCTTAGAAATAAAAAATGCTAAATCTCTAAGAGAGTTTAAATATAAAATTAAGAAATTGTATTTACCTTTGTAAAATAATGCTTCTCTTATACGTTTTTGTAATTTTTTGTAAATTGTTATTGGGTATTTATTTAATTTGTAATTATGTGGTTATTAGCAACTCTGCTAAATAAATAAATTTATTATTATTATTATGTTTCAAATTAACAGATTCATGAATTTTATTAAATTTGATACTAATTAACAGTCTTTTTAACTCAAGTTAAAATAAACTTGTTTCTCACATTGGAAAGAAAGTTACAAACGAAATAAAAAATGGTGTCAGCGCTAATCTGCTTTGTGAATCTGCCTGTAAATTAATAAAAATCGTTGTTTCCCTTATCCACATCTTTTTATTTCTTAACATTACTCACAGAGCAATAATCTAAAGTATTTCTATCACTCAACCTATTTGTATTTATTATAAAAATGACATGTTAAATAGTTTTTCCACCTTTACTTGGCGTTATGCCAACTGTAGAATAAAAAGATCCCCAGAATTGTATTGCCAACTGAAACACTTATTTTTGATCGCTCTGTAGATGGCTCATTTTATATCAAAGTGTAACTGACAGCTTTTTTGAATTCTTCTTTCTAAAAAGTTTCTTAGAAAATTTTCTATTAGAGAAAACTGCTTCAAATTAAAGTGGTAGATAATTTAACTGTCCACATTTTTCATTTGAAGCATTTTTCTCTAAAATAATTGAGAAAACTTTGAGGGTGGAAAATATACTACACCGTCAAGATTTTCACTACTTGCTACCGTCAGTTGTTTCAGAATCAATGCTATCTAGATTTAACTGAGCTTCAGCATTTTGTTGGCTATATTGTCTGAAGATTTGCATATCTTCCTTAGCTTTGTGTTCTTTGATAATTTCCCGGAACTTGCCTTGCCTTTCTTCATGAAAACGGTACTGCCAATATCTAACATCTTCCATTTTCATTCCTGATAGTTTTAACAGGCCTAAAGATAAGCTTCCTGCTACTAGGCCTAAACAGGTCCCTGCAACATGTATTTTAAGGTAATAAATAACGAAATGTTTTGTATGGAGTGTTATGTTGCAAGGGTGTGAGTCCTGGATAGTTTGAAAAAGAGGAAAAGGATTGATGGTATCGAAATGTTGATATGGAGGAGAATGATTGCTATTAAGTGGTCTGATAGGGTAGTGGTTTTCAAACTTATGGAGCCGTGACCCCCTTGGAGGCAAAAATCACAAATATATTATTTCGCGACCCGCTTACTTTTTATGTGATTAAAATTGTAGTTTGTAAAAGGCTGATTTAATAATGTACATTACAAATATAGAACCACGATTTCAGAAATTGGTAAAGGAAAAATTTCTCATTAAGTTGGTTCTTTCATGACTGTCTCATAGAACTATAGGTAACCGAAAAAGTTTATAAAAACAAGTATTTAATTTTATGTATGGTATAGGTTATAAACAAAACAACAAATTTTCATGTTAATGTAGAAATTTGTGAAAAATAACATATTTTAATTTCATTAAAATCTGTCGTAAATGATGGTACCATCTTAAGGATTATTTTAAAATAATATAACATTAGTTATATGAAATTGATGATTCCACTATTCGATTCCACATATATTTCTGCGTACACACATATTTTGACCCTCAAAAAAAATTTTAATTAACGCCGAAGCCGTGATCTCAAAAAATTCGTTAAATGAAAATGCGATTTTTTTTGTTGAACCAGTTGAAAAATCGAAAAATTTTAAAATATGGTTTATATCTAGTAGTATGTTTTAATCATCTATATCATTCAGTCTACGAGAAATCGAATGCCGTTGAGCGCATCTTCATATCTTTTTTAGTTTTTGAGTTACAGCGACTTTTGACTTTTTGGAAAGCTCAACTTTGAAGGCCCATATCTCGAAAACTAAAATAGCTATTGAAATGCGGTTTAAATGAGTGTATTTCTCGTGCTCTAATTAACTTATATTGATATTTTGAAAATTTTGCAATTTTTTTCGAAATTTTCATTTCTCAATATTTCAAAAAATTCAAAAGATAATGAAAATCTGAGCACACCAGTGAATTCCTCTCGTAAAAGTACATAGGTATGCAAAATTTCAGACAAAAATTCGTATAGATAAAGTTTTTATTACAAAAAAACTAAAAATGGCCAAATTTCGTAAAAATCTTAAGGGGTACCCCTTCAAAAATAATTAAAAAACAGTGATTTTTCGTTTTTTTGTAATAAAAACTTTATCTGTGCGAATTTTTGCCTGAAATTTTGCATACCTACGTACATTTACGAGAGGAATTCATTGGTGGTCACAGATTTTAATTATCTTTTCATTTTTTAAAAATATGGAGAAATGAAAATTATGAGAAAAATTGTAAAATTTTAAAAATTTTAAAAATTTCAGTATAAGTTAATTGGAGCACACTCGTTCAAACCGCATTTCAATATCTCTTATAGTTTTTGAGATATGGGCCTTCAAAGTTGAGCTTTTCAAAAAGTCAAAAATCCCTTTAACTAATATAATTTGTTTTAAAATCAATGGTTATTAAATTGAAGAAGTAAAAGTACTAAAAATGAAGTCTTACCTAATCCACCTCCTACTAGCATTCCTTTGGGGCCCATACTGAACTTATATAGGGCTCCGGTAACGCCCCCACCTACTAAATATTCCCAGATACTAGATCTGCCTCTATAGACAGATATAGTAGTAGTAATCAACCTAAAAAATAAATGAATAAATATATCATCACGCCTTTTATCCATTACTGGATGTGGCACTCTGCCGTAGCAGATCTCGGTAAGTGATATTTATTTATGTGCGTGAAGTGTGATTACCAGCCATCAAATCACGGCCACCAAAGATATTAGTGGAGGGGAAGCCACAGGGTTAATTTTAATGTGGTGAAAATGTTTTGTCGACTGTGGGGATCGAACCAGGGTTCTTAGGATCCACTTGATACCACTGAGCCATTACAGTACAGGGTGCAGATGGAGCCACAGGGGTAATTTTAATGTGGTAAAAATTGTTTGTCAGCTATGGGAATCGAACCCGGGTGCTTAAATCCACAGTGTGACTACCACTAAGCCACCTACCTCAAAATATCCCTGTATAATTGTTTTATACTACCATGACAAAAAGTAGTCTTTTCGGCATTTATTTTATGTATGGAAAGTTGACATTTGTTGCCTACTCGTTGAAAAAGTATTATTTCCCGCACACGTGCGAAAAGTGAATTTTTTTGATTAAATAGATCACGGTAGTAGATTTTAAAACAGAAAAACTTTCAAAAACTACCCCTGTGGCTCCTCCACCACTAACATCTGCGGGGGCCGTGATTTGACGACTGGTAACCGCACTTCACGCGCAAAATATATCGAAATTACCGAGATCTGCTTTGGCAGAGTGCCACACTCAGTAATGGGTAGAAGGCGTGATGATATATTTATTTATTTTAAAAACTGTTAAAATGATTTTAAATTCATTTTTTGCGACAGTCCAGAAAATCAGCCTTTTTTGATCACTATACCGAAAAAATCCGTTTTACCGATCTAGATCAGAAAATACGACAATTGTAAAAAGAGGAAAATACGTGCTCACTCAGCAAAGTATCACTTTTTATTAATTTCTTCCCTAGAGATGAAAAGAATCGTTTTTTTGTCTTAATTGAAAGAAGAAAATTTTACTTTCTGATAGGATCGTAAAAAATAATTCAATGAATAATAAAACTGTAATTTAAGGTAAATTCAAAAGATATTGTTGGTATCTGTCCCTCCGTCAAACATTCTTAAATTATTTTAGACTAAAATGTTTCAATATAAACATTTAATATATTTTTTATTGTAAAACTATAAAGGTCTTCTAAAAATACTATACTTACACATACGACGTACTGAAAGCCCCCAGGCGCCACCCCCACTTAAACGCCCCTTTCCCAAAAGCAATAGTAACTTGATCTTGTAGTTTTTTCTATAAGAAACAAAATTACATCAAAAACAAAATATCAATAAACCAAAAACACATACCTTAGCAGCTAAATGATTTTTAAAAACAGTAGCTTGGTTATTATCCATAAAATTCATATACGCTACCCTACTTTGGGTAATTCCCCCATATACTGCCCCAATAAACAGCCCCAAAAACCCAACTTGCAAAGAAGAGTTCAACTCAGGACTTAGGTTTCCAAACTCGCTAAAATAAATCACGTATTACTAAAAGATATTGCTAGAAATATATGATCATATTACTCTGTACTGAACATATAATGTAATCGATCTTTTCCCGTTTCGCCTTGTCGCGAAGCGAAAGAACTTCTGGTAGTTTGTTCATTCGCAATAACATCTTCGCTTTGTAGATCAAACGGTAAAATACCGGAGATTAACGGACTTCCAAAAAATATTCTTCGGATCATTCTAACCTCAAATTATGACAGATGGTTTAAAAATAGGGAAATGTATTATTTAATGGTTGAATACAAGGGTTGCACCAGGGAATTTTCGTTTTGTTGGGTTGCCGGTTTGAAAGTTGACAGGTGTTTTGTTCAATGGCGTCTAAACTGTTGTAAACAAAGATTAAAGTGGGTTTTAAAATATTTAAAAGTGGTTTTAAGTGTAAATTATTGTGCGATTAACAGTGGTATATAATATTAAAGGTATTTATTTGGTAGAGTGTTTATTTTTAAAGGTAGTTTCATTCATAAGTTTTATTTTTTTAATCGATTTTTAAACTGTTTGATGCACTAGACTATTTTTTTTTAAATTTATGTGTCAATAAATTTTATGGACTTACTCAAAATTATCTTTATTAAAGGATTACTTATACTAAGTACTTGTAATCCAATAATATGTTATGAAAAATGTAACCTTTTTAGCATTGGCAGTATTTAATCTATTTATTTGGCTAATTAAATTTAATCATAACTTAACAATCTAATTTCTATTATAAATAATAATTAATATAATCTATATTTTTGCAACAATTATTAATTAACTTAGTTATTTTAATTATATACTTAATTATTATGAACATTTTTGCATCGTATTTTTTATTGTCAAACATTTCTAAATGATTTTAGAGAAAAAAACTTGAAATAAAATATGTGGCAAACTAAATTTTCTACTTGTTTTATTTGAAGCATTTTTCTCAAAAATCAGAAAATATATGCTTATTGATGAAAATCAAATTGAATAATATAAAATAAATAAATATATCATCGCGCCTACTACCCATTACTGGGTGTGGCACTCTGCGGAAGCAGATCTCGGTAAGTGATATATTTTGCGCGTGAAGTACGGTTACCAGTCGTCAAATCACGGCTCCCAAAGATGTTAGTAGAGGAGGAGCCACAGGGGTAGCTTTTAAAATTATGAAAATTGTTTGTCGCCTGTGGGAATCTAACCAGGGTTCTCAGGATCCACAGACTTCATACCACTGAGCTAGCCACCCCATTAAATAATATCAAATAAATATATCATCACGCCTTTTATCCATTCCTGGGTAAGGTACTCTACCGTAGCAAATCTCGGTAAGTGATATATTTATGCACGTGATATGCTGTGCCTCCAAAGATGTAAGTGGTGGGAGAGCCACAGGGATAATTTTAATTTAGAGAAAAATTTTGATAGCGCCAGGATTTGAACCTGGGATCTATAAGAAAAATTGGAATTCAATAACAAGGTGACCGTAGCTTGGTTTAAAGCATTTGATTGGAGTTTATAGGTCCCAGGTTCATATCCTAATTTTATTTTACGGGGTAGGTGACTCAGTGGTATCGAATCAGCCTGTGGATTTGAGAACATCGGTTCGATTCCCACAGCCGACAAACAATTTTCACCACATTAAAATTACCGCTATAGCTTCCCCTACACTAACATCTTTGAGGCCTGTAATTTGACGGCTGGTAACCGCACTTCACGTACATGAATATAACACTTACCGAAATCTGTTACAGCAGAGTGCCGCATCCAGTAATGGATAAAAGGCGTGATGATATATTTATTTATTTATAAAATTATCCATGTGGCTTCCCCTTCACTAACATCTTTGGGGGTCGTGATTTGACGGTTGTAACCGCTCTTCACGTGCATAAATATATCACTTACCAAGTTACGGCAGTAATGGATAAAAGGCATGATGATATATTTATTTATTTATAAAATTACCCATGTGGCTTCCCCTCCACTAACATCTTTGGGGGCCTTGATATGACGGCTAGTAACCGTACTTCATGCGCATAAATATATCATTTACCTAGATCTGCTACGGCAGAGTGCCACACTCAGTAATATTCAATTCAATTTGATTTGCATCAATTGTATTTACTTAAAATACTAATTAAATGTTATCATTTGTTAAAAGTTGAAGTAACATTTTTCAGGACTGAAGGATTATGCAACAGAATTCTTCAGAATGCCGAGCCCACCTGAGAATAAAATCAACGACAAGGTAACGAAAATTTCATTTACTATTTCGGATATTACATAAACGTTACTGAATAGAAATTATTGCATCAATTTATTTGTCATAGAAAAGGAAGTAACAAAAAATTGGTGTGTAAACCAATTTTACACTTAAATAGCACAACAGGTGTTTATCCTAAATATTTTATTACGAAAGTTATTTATTACTAATTAGTATTTGATAAAAATACTTTTCCATTTGAATTTCATATTAGTTTAATTACCAATTACTTGTTTAACATCAGAGTAATTCTAAGAAAAAGCGTGGATAATCAAATCTTTATATTTCTTGTCCACGAGTCATTAAAAAAAACATTAGAAAACTATTACTTTGCTAGGCAACAATGCCGAGATTACAAGAACCATTGAATAAATACTATATAGAATTGACACCAAGAACTAGTAATTGATGTGCTTAAAAATTTATTTCATTTCTGTTCATATCAATATTACTTTCCGTTTTATTGTTTAAAGCTACTACCTGTCTCGTTTGACTTTATTTCTGCCGCTTTAATCCTATTAGATTCCCTCTTTTAAGCGGACAAGGATTAGTAGAATACTAATAAGGAGCGTTGTAAATATGTCAGTTGAAATAATTTGCCTCATATTATTTCTTGCTGTAAATTGATTTTCAGTTGTTTTGCAAACAAATGCTTCAAATATAATTTACGGAGGAATAAATAATCTATTAATTTTATTTGAAGTATTTTGGTCTAAAATAATTTAGAAACATATTATGGTAGCGTACGAGAGCGTATTTTTATGTATCTGACTAGCTATGAAACAAAATGGTGTTAAACAAATTATTATAACATTTAATAGTTATTTATGTATCAAGGGTGAAAACAGGCTTTTTGGTCCGCGGCATGCGCCGAGAGCTAATAATATGCTCAGGGTCAGAAACGCTAATATCACTCGTGGTACATACAATATTTTATGCACAACACAATAACAATTATATGTTCAAAAGATTAAAATATGTACATACGAGTGCAGGGTGAAAAGTCCCTGAAAAATGAAACAAGAAATGATTTATTTGGTCAAAACATATTTTATTTCTCAACATAATCTCCTTGTAGCTCGATACACTTCGTCCAACGTTTTTCAAATTTCTCGATCCCTTCCAAATAATACGATTTTGGAAATCCTTCAAAATAGGCGTTTGTCTCAGCGATGACCTCATCGTTGGAGCCAAATCTCTTTCCGCCGAGCCATTTCTTCAAGTTTGGAAATAGATAAAAATCGCGAGGGCCAAATCTGGAGAATATGGTGGATGACGAACCAATTCGTAGCGCAATTCATGCAATTTTTGAACTTGTCACACGGTCGCGCAAATGCGGCACCCATCTGGCAGATAGCTTTCTCATATCCAAAAATTTCTGCAAAATGTTCCGTACCCGTTCGGTTCAGATGCTCTTAGCCTCAGCAACCTCGTGCACTTTAACTCGCCGATCGTCCAATATCATACCATGGATTTTATCGACGATTTCTGGCCTTGTAACCTCAATTGGACAACCAGAACGTTCGGCGTCCTTTGTAAACCACTAGTGAATCGTACCAATCGATGGTGAAGAGTTCCTATAATATTTAACAAGCGATGCTTTGGTTTGCGTAATGTTTTTTCCACGCAAGAAATAATGTTTAATCAAGACGCGAAATTCACTTTTTTCCATGTTTTCAAAAATCTTCAAGGTTGCTTGCTTTCGATGGGTGTCAAAACAGAACTGAATGACATATCAGTCTGAAAATTTTAATGCGTTCTAGTTAAAGATGGTACATCACAAATGTTACATGAGATTTACGAGTGTGGCGCCATCTGTTTTATTTTGCAGGGACTTTCACCCTGCCCTCGTATAAATATATCATCACGCCTTTTACCCATTACTGGGTGTGGCTCTCTGCCGAAGCAGATTAAAATATGTACATAGGTTATATGTCAAAATTGGATTCAGAAAAATGATATCTTTCGATTGATACCACAATCTTTGTTATCGGGTAGAACACTGATTTTCCATGTTAATCTCCTATGTACGCCCTTAAGACAGACACACGGTATATATACCATGTAAACATAGCAGCAACCTATGTTATTCATTTAGTTATATTTTTTGATGACGTTTTCTGTAGAGTGTCTATTCTACATAGCATTTATTCAATGGTACCAGTAATCTAAAAACATTATTTAACAAAATAACAATGCAAAATTTCACCACGGTTGCTAAGAGACGATACAAATATTATTATGTTGTAAAACTATACATCTTTTGTTATTGTTACTTATCTGTTCGACAGAAACGAGAAAGTAATATTCATTCTTCAAACATCTAAAAAATAAATACATCTCATCCACTAATTGATTACGTTGAAAGTAAAACCAACTTGACTCTTCTAGCAAGAGCAATTAATTTCATATAAATAACTATTTCCGGTATTTCATGAAAGATTTTTCATGTATCGATTTCCGGTGCTTTCAAATGATTTACAGTTGTTTAAAAGACTCTAAACTTTCTTTAATTCTTCAATAAACACATTTAGAGATCTGGTAATGATATATTGTCAAGTGGATGTTGTTTCCTTACAGTTGGTAGATTGTATACGGACCTTAGGGGCTTCTGAAACTTGTCTGATGGTAATATAATAGCTAACTTGATTCAATGATCCCTTCATTATCTTTACAATACAATCTAGAATAGTAGGAACCCTAAAATGTGGTAGAATCTCACTATCGGTATTTGGATACATATACAGGATGGTGAACGCAACTCTCGAACATAGGAATTTAACATGTAAAATCACAATTTTGTAATTTCCTGCTTCCCTAATTATTTTATACAAAAAGGCTTCGAATAAAAATTTTAGGGCATAAAATTCTTCATCTAAGCCAATAAACAAAATTAACTTTGCATGCTTTGCAACGGCACAAATTTGATATGAAAATAACGAAAATAGCCTGAAAACTATTGCTAGCCATGAAACTAAAACAAAATTAAACAAATGTTTGTCGTTTTATCTGTCAAAATAAATGACATAATAAATAAAGAAATTATTTTGACAGATTATCGGCTGTATCATGTAACACATCGTTAATAATAAGCGACATCGATAACTTTTTTTAGCTTTGGCAACATCGGTTTCGTTTTGTTGTCTGTCAAATTTTTATTCATATAAATACAAATTTGACAAACGTCAAGACAAAACCGGTGATGCCAAAGCTTGCAAAATTTATCAACGTCGCTTATTATTAAAGATATGTTACATGATACAGCCGTATACGTCAAACATTTGTTTAATTTTGTTTCAATTCCATGGCTATCGATAATTTTGAGGCAATTTTTGTCATTTTCAGATCTAGTTTGTGCCGTTATGAAGCATGCAAAGTTAATTTTGTTTATTGACTTAGATGCAGAATTTTATGTCCTAAAACTTTTATTCGAAGCTTTTTTGCTTAAAATAATTAGGGAAGCAGGAAATTACAAAATTGTGATTTTACATGTTAAATCACTATATTCGAGAGTTGCGTTCACCACCCTGTATATCATGACGTCAGGTTTCATTAAATGAGGTAGCACGAACCTTTGGCATATTACTTTTACTAAAATTTTCAGTAATAATATAACAAGAGAGTGAGAATAAATTGAAAATAATTTGACAGATCTTTCGAAAACTTGTTGCCAAGCAATAGTCACGAAAGCCCATAGGACTTGAGTGGCTATTGCCAAATAGCAACAAGTTTGAGAAAGATACTAGAGAATTATTTTCTAATTTATCTAACTCTCGAGTTATATTTAATTAGATTATTTTTTGACTTAGCTGTTGAGGTCGATTCATCCAACTTAAAAGATTTTGAACTGGGTTCATATCGATTGATTACTTATTAAAGTATTCTTGGAAGTTGTTTCCAAAATTTGTTGGTGTATTTCTGTATCTAAAATACAACTAAATCGATTTTTTTCACACATTTTACTTGACAAGTTGACAGTTTTAAATAATTATTTGACAACTACCTATCATTTGTCACAAACAAGAAAGCATCTACAGAGATAATTCCCGGGAATAATCACAAGAGCTTAATTCTCAGTATAATAATGACAGGATTGGTTAAAACGCAGACACGTGACATGATAGCATGAAGCATTTCATTGGTTTTGAGAAACGTCAAAAAATAATCTACAGAATCGATTTTTCAGGTCCGCAGTTGCATGTCTACTCTAGTTTTTGAGTTATTTGAAAAGAGAAAAATGTATAGGGTAACAGTTTTAAAACATTACTTAATATTAGTTTTAAGCTACATAAACTTGCTTTAAGAAGTAACTTCAGTTGTTATGACAGCTTTTATTTGGCATATTTTTATATAAAATAATTGAGCTATTTTTGCGAGCAAGACTTATTGAACTCCCTGTATGGATAAAAAACAGAAATCAGTCTCAAAATGTAGTTTAAAATTAAAATGTAGTGACCTAAATTCAAATTCATAATTCCGCATTCACGATTTAAATTGAACCATACACGGTTCTGCTAAAGATAGCCAACGTCTTTAAATACAAAGAACTTATACACTCAAACGCATGTAGTATGTATGTATATATGGCATGCACATGTTATCCAGGAAACGTATATGTTTATTTCGTAACATACACATTGCTTACATGAAAACAGTTCATTGCCTAGTACGAATTTCTTATTTGGATCTTGTTTGCAAGTTTCATTATTTATTATTAAATACGACAAAATCGTCTGTACCTAAATAATGATGTAAAATAAATAAATAAATATATCATCACGTCTTCTATAGATTACTGGGTGTGGCATTCTGCCGTAGCAGATCTCGTTAAGTGAACGCGTAATTTCGTCAAATCACGGCCCTCAAAGATGTTAGTGGAGGGAGAACCACAGGGGTAGTTTTATTATGGGAAAATTGTTTACCAACTGTGGGAATTGAACCAGGGTTCTCAATACTCGATACCACTGAGCCATCTACCCCATATTATTATTATTATTTTAAATATAACATATTATGTATTGTACATATTATTCAAGATATACATTATTTTTTACAAGGAAGAGTTTTGAAGGAAACTGTCTAAAATTACCATAAAATAAAAAAAAAACTCTCAAGTAATTTTCAAAAAATAAATTGCTTATAAGTCAATTCAGACACGAGGAATTCAATGCCGTTGAGCACATTTTCATATCTTGTTTAGTTTTTAAGATATAGTCTCCGGAAAAGTTCAGTTTTGCCAAAAAAAAAATTACCTTGATCATATTTTCGACTTCATCGAGGGTATATCTCAAATCTAAACAAGATATGAAGATGCGCTCAACGGCATTGAATTTCTCGTGCTTCAATTGACTTATATGCAAATTTTTAGCAATTTTTATATTTTGATAATTATTCACCAAATTTTTTTCATTAAACTGTTTTTTAACAATTTCTCAAAAACTAGAAGATATATGCATTTGGGGATTTTACCTTTGGATTCAGCGGGTCCAAGTACATATGTATGTAAATTTTTGTTACAATATTAGTACGAGAAAGAATTTTAGAGCAAACAGTTTGAAATAGGCATAAAATCGAAAAAAAAACCAAGGGGTACGCCTTAAGAAATTTTCAAAAAATATAAATCGCTAAAAATTTACTTATAAGTCAATTCGAGCACGGGGAATTCAATGCTGTTGAGCGCATCTTCATATCTTGTTTAGATTTTAAGATATAGCCTCCGAAAAAACAGTTTTTTCTCCAAATTTTACTCATTTCAACTTTTATACTTTCCCGACGCTATATCTCAAAAACTAAACGAGATATGATTAATTTATTAACCTTGCTTTATTTATTTTTTAAGGGCGCTTCTGCCCCGAAAAGTTTTTGATGCGACCCTGAAAATATGCTATAGTACAACATCGAAAAATAGATAAAATACCATATAATAATAATAGCAATTTCTAAATCCAAATACGAAGAATATCATATTTTTGTATGATACAGACGTGCTGGAAACTTTCTTATTTCAAAACAAAATTAATTTTAACAAACAAAAGATTAATTTACACAACATACATCATAAAATTAAAACCATACGCACACTTAAACATAACAACGTAATGTAAGAATTAACGTAAGCACCATCATCCGTATATTGTTTGAATGTAATGAAAATATTGTCATTAGCACCCAAATTTTAATAGAAATATATTTTCTCTTTTAAACAAACACGTCTTTCTTTATTTGTTTATTTATAATTTCTGTTTGTTTGTTACTTAAAAAAAATTTGGCAACACCGAATCAATCTGACAAATTATTTTTTATTTTTATTCCAAACATTAATATTAATCGAAGAATCGTTCTACCTGAAGCTTGTCATCCATTTTCTGAACGCCCTGTATTATGTAGGTGGTTCATTGTATTGAGTATTGTGAATTTGAGAATCTGGGTTCGATTCCCACAGCCGACAAATAATTTTCACCACATTAAAATTATCCCTGTGGCTTCTTCTTCACTAACATCTTTGGAGGCCGTGATTTGACGGCTGGTAACTGCATTTCTTGCGCATAAATATATCACTTACCGAAATCTGCTGCGGCAGAGTAGCACACCCAGTAATGGGTAGAAGGTGTGATGATATATTTATTTTATTTTAAATTATATTATTATTGGGTAGACGGCTTAGTGGTATCAAGTCGGCCTGTGGATCCTGAGAATTTTGGTTCGATTCCCACATCTGAAAAACAATTTTCCCTACATTACAATTACCCCTGTGGCTTCTCGTCCACTAACATCTTTGAGGGCCGTGATTTGACAGCTGGTCGTCGCACTTCACGCGCATAAATATATCACTTACCGAAATCTGCTGCGGCAGAGTACCACATCCAATAATGGGTAGAAGGTGTGATGATATATTTATTTTTGTATAATCTTACCATTTGGTTTTACCGGAAAATGATTTGAATTAAACTAAAATCTTTGGGGGCCGTGATTTTACCGCTGGTAACCGTATTTCACGCGCCTAAATATATCACTTATCGAGATCTGCTACAACAGAGTACCACACCCAATAATGGATAAAAGGCGTGCTGGTATATTTATTTTTGTATAATCTTACTATTTGGTTTTACCGGAAAATGATTTGAATTAAACTAAAATATATCACTTATCGAGATCTGCTACAACAGAGTACCACACCCAATAATGGGTAGAAGGCGTGATTATATATTTATTTCCCGAGTATAAATATATCACTTACTGAGATCTGCTATGGCAGAGTGCCACACCCAGTAATAGGTAAAAGGCGTGATGATATATTTATAAATGTGCTTGTTAAAAATGAATAAATAACTAGTACTTATAAACGAAATGCTTCATTATAAATGTAAATTCGCATTTGCTTTCATCTTCAAGGAATTATTTATTGTATCAATAAATATATAAAGTAACTAGATGCATAGATGAACATAAAATTGATTATAAAGAAAGCGTTAAATCCGTTCCAGCAATTTATGAACGTTTTTAAGTTAATGAGAGAGCAAAATGCAAAATTTCCTGCAAAATACGGAAAAAACTAATTTCACACGTTTTAAAAATAATCCATTCATTAAACCTTGGATAATTTCTCATTATTTGTAGTCATTCATTAGAAGTTTCAATAAAAAAAAATGTTCTAACATCGTCATCATTTATTTCATTTGTAACAGTTGAACAATTGAAATTATTTTCTATTATTATTTGCATATTTGCTCGGCAGTAAGATGGTGTGGATAACGTTACGGCATTTGAATCTGGAGATCCTGAGTTCGAATCCTACTTAAGCTAAATATAACCACCACATTACGACTCGGTGAGTCCGGACCCTGTACTGTAATTGGGGTTAAGTTCCTGTTGTACAGAGTACCATAAATAACTAAATAAATTTTATGCACAACCTGGCCGAAAAGCATGTGTTTTAGCCCTAAAAAGCGACCTTAAACACTTCTTTTTCGCCCATGGGCCAAAAAGAAATGATTCCTATGTATACATAAATAAAATGACAATTTTTATTTATTGTGAATACATACTTGATTCTGCAAAATGTTATTTTGAGATATAACCTATTTACATATTTTAATCTTTTGAACATATAATGAAATGTTATTTTGTTGTGCATAAAATATTGTATGTACCACGGGCGAAATGAGCGTTTCTGACCCTGAGCTCGGTAAATGATATATTTATGCACGTGAAGTGCGGTTATCAGCCGTCAAATTACGTCTCCAAAGATATTAGTGAAGGGGTAGCCACAGGCTTAATTTTAATGTGGTGAAAATTGTTTGTCGGCTGTGGGAATCGAACCCGTGTTCTCTAATTCACAGTCCACCTACCCTTTTATACTTTTAACTGTAAAAATATGTCAACTGTTATAGTTTTAGCTTTAGCCGTCATGTAGTTTCATTGTTATTGTCAATTGTAGTAAAAAACTTTTGATAGTTTATAATAATGGATAAAAGTGAGTTTCGAGCGGTGATTAAACATTTGTATTTAAAAGGCTTAACGCCTTAAAGCTGAGTTGGATGAGGTTCATGGCACATCTGCTCCTGTGTTTGCAACTGTTTACAATTGGGTGCATGAGTTTAAACGTGGCCGTACATCCACAAAAGATGAACATCGTTCCGGACGCCCTGTAGAAGCGTCTACCCCCGAAATGATTGACCAAATCCACGATATGGTTTTAAGTGACCGACGAATCAAAGTGCGCGAAATAGTTGAGGCTACATGCATATCACAAGGCACAGTCGCTTTAATTTTGCACGAAAAATTAGGTGTGAAAAAAATCTCGACAAGATGGGTGCCGCGTTTGCTCACAGTGGAGAATAAACGCAATCGTGTGGTGGACTCAAAATTACGGAATTAAAGTTCCAATTATTGCAACATCCACCGTATTGACCAGATTTGGCCCCCAGTGACTTTTTCTTATTTCCAAACTTAAAGAAATGGCTTGGCGGACGAAGGTTTATGACCAATGAGGAGGTCATCGCCCAAACGGAGGCATATTTGAGGAGCATCCGAAATCCTACTTTTTGGACGGCTTAAAAAATTTGGAAAAACGATTAGAGAAGTGTATAGAGCTAAAAGGAGATTATGTAGAAAAATAAAAAAAATCTACCCAAAAAAGTGTTTTTTCTACTTTTTTCTAAGGACTTATTGAACGACCCTCGTATGTTAGACAAATATATTTATAATAAAAGTTGAAGAGGATAAAATTCTGTTTCTAAATCAATCAATTAAATTTATTTTCTGTTTTGTAACGACAGAAATTATATTTGAAAATTTGCAGAATTACAATTTAATTAGTGTTAAAATAAAATAACATGGGGTGGCTAGCTCAGTGGTATGAAGTCGGCCTGTGGATCCTGAGAACCCTGGTTCGATTCTCACAGATGACAAACAATTTTCATAATTTCAAAAACTACCCCTGTGACTCCTTCACCACTAACATCTTTGGGGGCCGTAATTTGACGGCCAGTAACCGCACTTCACGCGCAAAATATATCACATACCGAGATCTGCTTCGGCAGAATGCCACACCTAGTAATGGGTAGAAGGCATGATGATATATTTATTTATTTTATTTTAAATTATCCCTTCCACTAACGTCTTTGGGAACCGTAATTTGACGTCTGGTAACCGCACTTCACGCCTAAAAATTACTTATCGAGATCTGCTTCGGTAGAGTGCCACACCCAGTAATGGGTAAAAGACATGATGATATATTTATTTATTTTATATTAAATTATCACTGTGGCTCCCCTACCACTAACATCTTTGGACGACGTGATTTGATGGCTGGTAACTGCACTTCACACGCAAAAATATATCACTTACCGAGATCTGTTTCGGCAGAGTGCCACATCCAGTAATGGGTAAAAGGCGTGATAATATATTTATTTTATTTATAAAATAAAATAACAAACAAATGCGTGACTTAATTCTGTCAAATTTGTCTTTAAATTTTACATTATTTTTAACAAATTTATTAAAGTTAGAAATAAATTCACATGAAGAAAACCTACAAATAATTAAATGGCATTATTAAGGGGAAAGTTTGACAGAAAAACTGAATGCATTTGTTTGTTATTTTGTTTTAATTCCATGATTAACACAACTTAAATCGTAATTTTGTAAGTATTCATATTTAATTTTTGCCGTTACAAAACACGCCAAATAAATTTAGTTTATTGATTTCGATCTTTGGGAGCCATGATTTGATGGCTGGTAACCGCACTTCACGCGTATAAATATATCACTTATCGAGATCTGCTACGGCAGAATGCCACACCCAGTAATGGATAAAAGGCGTGATGATTACAAACTTAATAGGTTCAATTTTTATAATGCACATTATTAAATCGGCCTTTTACAAAATGCAATTTTGATCATATAAAAAGTAATGAGGTTCCGAAAGAATTTATTTCTAATTTTTGCCTCCAAGGGAGTCATGCGTCCGATTCAAAACCACTGCAATATACCATTGATTATTAATTATAATTGCTAATTGTAATTACAAATTGTAATCCTATAAAGGAAGTTCTATTTCAAACCACAATCTATTACATACCACGCTAAATCAGCTCCACCTCTACAGCTTTCAACTGTTCAACACAGTTTACAAACTAACACACATACATACACCCAGGTGTAATAGGCGAATTCGACTGCACGCGGTAGTGGAAAGTACGGAATATATTCTAGTGCACCTAACCTCTGTGTAGTGACAGTTGCTCATCGGCTGTGAGACAGTGCAGACAGAAGAGCATCGCGCTCTGCTGGAGCTTTTTCCTTACAACGCTTACTTTGTTATTTACTTGTAATTAGTTGCTGTGGTTTATTTGTTTATTTTTGTGTGTGGTTGTGTTTATATTTTTGCGGCTTTTTGGATGACCAAGTATACCTACCTAATTTTTAAGGTAAGACTATATTATTAAGTATGAAGTAGGTGGCACAGCGGTATCGTGTCGGCTTGAGGATTCTGAGAACACTGGTTCGATTCCCACAGCCGACAAACAAGTCCATCACATTAAAATTACCCCTGTGGCTCCCCCTTTACTAACATCTTTGGGGACCGTGATTTGACGACTGGTAATTGCGCAAAAATATATCACTTACCGAGATCTGCTTCGGCAGAGTGCCACATCCAGTAATGGGTAAAAGACATGATGATATATTTATTTATTTTATTTTAAATTGTCTCTGTGGCTCCCCTTCCACTAACATCTTTGGGAACCGTAATTTGACGATTGGTAACCGTACTTCACGCGCATAAATATATCATTTACCGAGATCTACTTCGGTAGAGTACCACACCCAGTAATGGGTAAAAGACATGATGATATATTTATTAATTTTATTTTAAATTGTCCCTGTGGCTCCCCTTTCACTAACATCTTTGGGAACTGTAATTTGACGACTGGTAACCGTACTTCACGCGCATAAATATATCACTTACCGAGATCTGCTTTGGCAGAGTACCACACCCAGTAAAGGGTAAAAGGCATGATGATATATTTATTTATTTTATTATAAATTATCCCTGTGGCTTCCCTTCCACTAACATTTGAGGGCCGAAATTTGACGACTGGTAATCGCACTTCACGCGCATAAATATATCACTTACCGAGATCTGCTTCGGTAGAGTGCCATACTCAGTAATGGGTAAAAGGCGGGATGATATATTTATTTATTTTATTTTAAATTACCCCTGTGGCTCCCCCGACAACTCACATCTTTGGAGGCCGTAATTTGAAGGCTGGTAACCGCACTTCACGCGCAAAATATATCACTTATCGAGATCTACTTCGGCAGAGTGCCACATCCAGTAATGGGTAAAAGATATGATGATATATTTATTTATTTTATTTTAAATTACCCCTGTGGCTCCCCCTTTACTAACATCTTTGGAGGCCGTGATTTGACGACTGGTAATTGCGCAATAATATATCACTTACCGAGATCTGCTTCGGCAGAGTGCCGCACGCAGTAATGGGTAGAAGGCGTGATGATATATTTATTTATTTATTTATTATCAGGTACTGAATGATCTAAGTAAAATTTGTGTGTGACTCATAAATTTTTTGATGATGACTGTTCTATAATTATGTTTTGTTTTGAGTTCTCACATACATTAATTGTATTCACACGTATTTAACTGTACACTAAAGTATAGAAATAATAACATTATGTATTTTATAGCTAATGAATTCGTTAAGTTACTATTAAATTATAGTTAAAGGTTGGCAAAAATTGGTGGATAACAAATTTGTAACAACTGGTAGATAAATATTTTATCCTTGACTATGCAAGACCTAACTAATAAATACAAGGAAATGTATAGATGTAACAAAATTTATTTTCTTTTATTTGAAAACAAATTCATTTCTTATGGTTCCATTCTTCATTTATGGTACTGTTTAGGGTTGTTTTTATACCTAGATAAAATAAACAAATGGTGGAGGGCCATTATTCTAAAGGTCTAACATTTATTTATTTATTTATTATTCTGCGCAACAGGAACTTAATTCCAATTACAGTAGCTTATAATGGAATCCGAACCACACAGACACAATCATATTTTTTAATGTAAGTTGAAGTAGCGAGATTTGAACGCAAGTTTTACTCCAGTTTTATAGGCTGTGAAAGTTATAATGTTATTTAACCTTTTCTTCATAGCATACTTTGATCTTCAACATTTGACATAGTATACTTCTACTATTGAAGAAATGGAGAAAAATGTTTTAAATTAAAGTTATAGAAATAACTTTTATTTAAAATATTTTTCTTGAAAGTAGTTTAAAAACATTTGATAGCCGATAATATACAATACCAAATATTGAATTTCTTTATTATAAATTAGCGTCATTGATTTCCACCGAAATTTGAATTTCTGAACGTTTGAACATTCGAATGTTTTGAACTTCGTCAGAAAAACTTCGAAGCTTCGTAATTTTTGAACATTTCGAAGTTTTTGAATTTTCAAATTTTTTGCCACTGAATTAACGCCATCTGTGATCTCCAAACACGCTCACGCATAATTCGCGAAGCCGACCACGAATTAAATAGTAAACTCGGCGAAGTATCCTGCAAAAACTCTGCAAATAATAATACATAAATTTATGTACAACAATTGCATTGTAGTTGTTTTACTAATGTGCCATGCCTTTTTATCTCATAATATGATTAGTGAATTGAACTTCCTAAAAAAGAATATCTGATACTCCCCTAGTAAAAATTCTGATGAGGCTAAGATCTGGCAATAGAATGATTAAGACGGGAATGGCTAGCTCAGTGGTATGAAGTCGGCCTGTGGATCCTGAGGTCCCTGGTTCGATTCCCACAGGCGACAAATTTTCATAATTTCAAAAAGCTATCCCTGTGGCTCCTCCACCACTAACATATTTGGGGGCCGCGATTTGACGACTGGTAACCGCCCTTCACACGCAAAATATATCACTTACCGAGATCTGCTTTTGTAGAGTGCCACACCCAGTAATGGGTAGAAGGCGTGATGATATATTTATATTTAAGACGGGAATCGAACCCTCGATGCTCAGTTTGCAGTCTGACTAACTTGTCCTCGAGCTGTTAAAAACATTTCAAATAATTCGAATATTCGAAAAATTCGAAAATTCTAAATTTGATTAATTCGAAATATTCCAAAGTTCGAAAGTTCGAATCTAAATTCGAAGGTTCAATAAATCCGAACAATCGAAGTCTCGAATCGTAAAATCAACAACCCTATTATAAATTCCTATAGAATTTTGTGTCTAAATCTCTAATCATATTTTATTTTACATCTTTGAGTAAAAATTTAAATTTTAAATTTTATAAAAGTGCTTATTTGTAGTGAATTTAAACAAAATTACAAACAAATGCAAAATAATTTTCAAAAGTTCTTCTGTGTTCTGTACGTCCTTTTCAGGGAATTGAATGAACTTTATTGCCCTGATGGGGAATGGAATCCACAAATTTTTCTTAGCTCCGTACAGATCGTGAAAGATAGACGGTTTTTCAACTAAAAACATTTTTTTCTTCTAGGAGGTTGAGGGGGGGTCGGAAGGGGTTAACCCTAAGATCGCATGTATCCCCTTAAAGTAAACACTTTAAACTTTTTCACCCTCGAAAAATCGTCCAAATTAGATCAAAATTCGCCAAGTTCTGACGGTTTTAAATTGGCAAAATTTCACGTATTTCAAATCTCATTTTTTTCTCATCACTGTATTTCCTATATTGCATAAATCCACCAGCATATATACGCATAAGTTGTCAATTTTAATTAGCTACCAAAACGTTAAAATGATGTCAAGTATTCACAATAGTTATTTATGTATCAAATGTGAAATCAGCACCCTGAGCATGTTATTAGCCCTCGGCGTTTTGCGCCTCGTGCTAATAATCATGCCATGGGTCAGAAACGCTAATTTAACCCGTGGTACATACAATATTTTATGCACTACAAAATAACATTTAATTATATGTTTAAAAGATTAAAATATGTTCATTGGTTATATGCCAAAATGACATTTTGTAAAATCAAGTATTCACAATAAACAAAAATTGTCATTTTATTTATGTATCCATAGGAACGATTTTTTATGGTCCTAGGGCTAAAAAGAAGTGTTTAAGCCCGCTTTTTAGGTTTAAAACACATGAATTTCGGCCCGATTGTGCATTAAATTATTTTGTAAACTTAAATTGGGTTTCTCTCACAGTAATTAGTAAGATATTAATATGTTGAACAAGGTATATGTTTCTATACACCCGCATATTTCCGTCATAAATTTATCAATATATGTTTCATCCTTAACAGGGTATACTTCAAACACTAAACTAATATTTGATCAAGTATAAATTATTCCCAAGCCCGCATAGCTTTTCTGAAACAATAACTTTTCTCTTATTTTGTTTACTTCAAATATACGGGTAGTTCGTTTTTCTTCAATGCGCCTTAGGGATGATAACATCTTAGTTGGCATCCCGATTGTCTTTTGTCACGTTCTGTAATATAACACTCACTTGTTTATTAATTTTTAGCTGACGTCAGATATACTACATAGCTGGAGAAAAGCGTCAAATTTGACACTTTTTTATCTTTTATTTGTCGGCAAATATTTACAAAAAACTTGCTTCGAAAAATTAAGAGTTTCGTAACTATTGAACAGTCGTGTGGTTTACTGGATAGGATATTCACCTCACAAGCTGTATTTTGTTCCACTATATGCCTCTGTAATTGGGATTAAATGGTATCGATTCAGATTGTGTATTTGAAAATCTCGGTTCGATTCCCACAGCTGAATTTTCATCACATTGTAATTACCCCTGTGGTTTTCCCTTCACTAATATCTTTGAGAGGGTAATTTGACGATTGGTAACTGCACTTCATTCGTATTATTACATCACTTACCGAGATCTGCAGAGTGCCACACCCAGTAATGAGTAGAAGGAGTGATAATATATTTATTTATTTTATTTTATCATTTTATTATGGGATAGGTGTAGTAGTATCGAGTCAACCTGTAGATCCTAAGAACTCTGGTTTGATTCCCACAACCGACAAACAATTTTCACAATATTAAAACTACCCCTGCGGATTCCTCCTCCACTAACAACTTTGTAGGCCGTGATTTGACTGCTGGTAACAGCACTTCACGCGCAAAATATATCACTTACCGAGATCTGCTTCGGCAGAGTGCCACACCCAGTAATGGGTGGAAGGAGTGATAATATATTTATTTATTTTATTTTATCATTTTATTATGGGATAGGTGTAGTAGTATCGAGTCAACCTGTAGATCCTAAGAACCCTGGTTTGATTCCCACAACCGACAAACAATTTTCACAATATTAAAACTACCCCTGCGGATTCCTCCTCCACTAACAACTTTGTAGGCCGTGATTTGACTGCTGGTAACAGCACTTCACGCGCAAAATATATCACTTACCGAGATCTGCTTCGGCAGAGTGCCACACCCAGTAATGGGTGGAAGGAGTGATAATATATTTATTTATTTTATTTTATCATTTTATTATGGAATAGGTGTAGTAGTATCGAGTCAACCTGTAGATCCTAAGAACCCTGGTTTGATTCCCACAACCGACAAACAATTTTCACAATATTAAAACTACCCCTATGGCTCCCCCTTCACTAACATCTTTGGGGGCCGTGATTTGACGACTGGTAACCGCACTTCTCGCGCATAAATATATCACTTACCGAGATCTGCTACGGCAGAGTGCCACACCCAGTTATGAATAACAGGCGTGATGATATATTTATTTATTTATTTTCTTTTTATAATTTTTATCGAATATTTAATTTTATCAGCTATAAATGATTTATATCGATGTTGTTTATACTTTCTATAAAATTATGTTACTTTCTTGCAACTGTAGCTGGTAACAATTGACAATAGCAATAAATAAGAATGTAACGATTGAAAAACGAAATGGTTGATTGTGAACAGAAAGTTACTGTACATGTAGAAAGAAAATCATTTCTGTAACAAATTGTAGAAACTACATTTTTATATTTACTTTAAAGGTAAAAGATTAGCTTCATATCTTTTCTACCGTCAATTGTTTCTACACTGTTTTAAAGAAAAATATTGAAAATATAAAATATAAAAAAAATAAATATATCATCACGCCTTCTACCAATTACTGGGTGTGGCACTCTGCCGAAGCAGATCCCGGTAAGTGATATATTTTGCGCATGAAGTGCGGTTACCAGTCGTCAAATCACGGCCCCCAAAGATGTTAGTGGTGGAGGAGCCACAGGGGTAGCTTTTGAAATTATGAAAATTGTTTGTCGCCTGTGAGAATCGAACTAGGGTTCTCAGCTAGCCACCCCCATAAAAAATATACAGGGTGATCAAAAGGTATTGTTATAGTTGGCAATATAATTCCAGAGATCTTTTTATTCCACAGTTGGCACAACGTCAGATAAAGGCGGAAATGCTATTTGACATTTCTAATAAATACAAATAGGTTATATGGGATGGCTAGCACAGTGGTATGAAGTCGGCCTGTGGATCCTGAGGTCCCTGGTTCGAATCCCACAGGCGACAAATTTTCATAATTTGAAAAAGCTATTTCTGTGGCTCCTCCACCACTAACATGTTTGGGGACCGTGATTTGACGAATGGTAACCGCACTTCACGCGCAAAATATATCACTTACCGAGATCTGCTTTAGCAGAGTGCCACACCCAGTAATGGGTAGAAGGCGTGATGATATATTTTTTTTTTATTTTTTTTTTTTACAAATAGGTTATGTCAGGAGTCTGACAACTATTACAATTTTGACTTTTTAAGTAATATAAATACTTTAGAAATAAATATAATAATAAATGTATTCAAATTTAAATTTTAAATGTCACTGTCAACAACAGGAAATGAATTTATGTATCAGGCTTACCAAATTCAAGTAGTTTTTTTTATTGCCAACTGTAACAATTCCTTTTGATCACTCTGTATATAAAATATGGCGAACTAAATTAACTAATACATGGGATTTCAATGTTTATTTTGAAATATTCAATTATTGGCTGTTCTAATTTAAATAGTTTTTTGTAGATAAGAAAATTTTGCATCTATTGATATCCTAATTCTTCACAAAATCTACTTAAAATTGGCGCTAAAAATAGATAAAACCGTTTAGGGTTTTTAATCCTTTTGAGTTTGCAAGATTATTAAGGTCCTTTTGTCCATGTTAAAATCTCAAATTTCCTTTTAACAAGGCTTTATATAGTTTAAAACTTAGTTTAAACCAGGTACAGAATTCTCAAAATTTCTTTCCAAGTGTCAGATTTGAGGTACCTGTCGTTCTTTTTTCTTATTGCAAGCAGATGTTTTGCTGTTCAGGTGTTTGAACGAAAGTCAAGGTGTGCCTTGATGCGTCTCATGCCCTTCACGAGGTCGCGAACACAGCACACTTAGTTTGCGTCATTATTTCATTGCTAAATGATTACATCTTCTTCATACACACGAGTACATTATGTAACCTCATGCAAAAAATTTTCTTTAAATGTTTTAATTAAATTTTCTACTTTGTGGCACTAAATAAGCCTAATATGTATTAAATACATAACATACATTGTATTGTGGTATACAGGGTGTTCATTTTAAGTGGCACACCATTGCTATCTCGAGAAGTGTAGGAGCTACGAAGTCTGTTCAATTACCAAACTATTTTTATTTTATAAGACTAGTTTAATGAGCGAACAATATTATTTTTTAGACCAGTAGTTCTCAAAATACAAGGTGCAACTTTCTTATTTTAAATGAGAACCAATTTTTTTTATTTGGTTATTCGATTGAGTATTTTTTTCTGAATTCAACGAATACAAAATCAGGTACCCTCGCATTATAAAACTTTGAAAAAACTGTATAGGAATTAAAGAAACAAATATCAAAATTTATTTAATGAAATTCTTCACATGATATTTAACAATTAATCAAACAATGGGGTAAATGGTTCAATGGTATCGAGTCGGTCTGTGAATTCGAGAACCCAGATTCGATTCCCACAGCCGACAAATAATTTTCAAATAAATAAATATATCATCACGCCTTCTACCCATTACTGGGTGTGGCATTCTGCCGAAGCAGATCTCGATAAGTGATATATTTTGCGCGTGAAGTGCGGTTACCAATCGTTAAATCACGGACCCCCAAAGATGTTAGTGGTGGAGGAGCCACAGGGGTAGTTTTTGAAATTATGAAAATTGTTTGTCGCCTGTGGGAATCGAATCTAGGGTACCAAGGTTCTCAGGATCCACAGGCCGACTTCATACCACTGAGCTAGCCACCCCATAATAAATAATTTTCACTGTATTATAATTCCTCTTATTGCTTCTCCTCCACTAACATCTTTGAGGGCCGTGATTGGACGACTAGTAACCGTACTTTACTCGCATAAATATATCACTTACCGAGATCTGCTACGTACCACACCCAGTAATAGGTAAAAGGCGTTATGATATATTTATTTATTTATTTTAATTATTTGTGTGGAGTAGGTAGGATAGTGGTATCGAGTGAGCTTGTGAATATGAGAACCTCAGTTCGATTCCCATAACCGACAAACAATTTTCACCACATTAAAACTACCCCTGTGGCTCTCCCTCCAATAACATCTTTGAGGAACGTGATTTGATGGCTGGTAACCGCACTTCACTCACAAAATATATCACTTACCGAGAACTGCTACGGCAGAGTGCCACATCCAATAATGAATAAAAGGCAATAATAGGTAAAAGGCGTTATGATATATTTATTTATTTATTTTAATTATTTGTATGGGATAGATATCTTATTAGTATCGAGTCGGCCTGTGGATTTGAGACCCTTGGTTCGATTCCCACAACCGACAAACAATTTTTACCACATTAATACTACCCCTGTGGCTCCTCCACTACTAACATCTTTGAGGGCCATGATTTGACATCTAGTAACTGCACTTCACGCGCATAAATATATCACTTACCGAGATCTTCTACGACAGAGTGCCACACTCAGTAATGAGTAAAAGGCGTGATGATATATTTTAATAACATATTATTTGCAAAGAAACGCTGAATATATCTTGTGCGTTACAAAGTACATTTTTCGCAATAGCTTAGTAATAACAAATAATAAATGACGTAGGTAGTCGATGACGTGTATCAAGGTAAAATTGTGGAAAACAAAACAAAAGTACATTCCGATCTAAAAATAAATTAGAAATTCATCCATGATTGAAAATATTTCTGCAGTGAATATTTCAGAAGAAATTGAAATTACCATACTGATAGAGCTGCATTAATTATAGAATACTCTATATAATAACTAGTTCCAAGTATATATTAAACTTGTATAGTTATGGATATTAATTTCATTAGATCTAGTTTAATTCGAATTCTTGGTACAGTCATAAAGCAAAACTATTTTCAGTATGAGGAAGAGTATTTTATATACTTAATGCACTATTACTTTTCCACAGATTATGACCAGTAAATGTTTCTGAAAATAGCTTAAACAAAAACTACACTGGTGACAAAAAAAAAACGAAATATTTGAAATTCGTAAAATTTTCTCCATTTTCAAACCGTCTTAAATTCAAGGGTTCGATTTCCACAGCCGACAAACAATTTTCACCACACTAATACTACTCTTGAGGTTCCTCCTACACTAACATCCTTGGAGGCCATGATTTGACGGCTAGTAACCGCACTTTACGCGCATAATCACTTACCGAGAAACAGACTTTATATGTGTCACCTATTTTCAACAAAACTGTCGGTTTTTTAACAGTTTTTACAAAACTCGGAATTTTACAGTCCGAATCTCAAAAAAAGTTTTAGCTAATCTTCAATTTTGGATTAGCTAATGTTAATGGGGTGGCTAGCTCAGTGGTATGAAGTCGGCCTGTGGATCCTGACAACCCTGGTACCCTAGATTCGATTCCCACAGGCGACAAACAATTTTCATAATTTTAAAAACTACCCCTGTGGCTCCTCCACCACTAACATCTTTGGAGGCCGTGATTTGACGACTGGTAACCGCACTTCACGCGCATAAATATATCACTTACCGAGATCTGCTATGGCAGAGTGCCACACCCAGTAATGGGCAGAAGGTATGACATATTAATTGTTATTTGGTTCGATTCTCACAGCCGACAATCAATTTTCACCACATTAAAATTTGTGTGGCTCCCTCTTCACTAACGTCTTTGAGGACCGTGATTTGAGGTTTGGTCTGAATTGTGCGGATTCCACTATAAGTTACTGTAATTGGGATTAAGTTCCTGTTGTGCAGAGTAACAGATAAATAAATAAATAAATAAAACACTTTAGTAATGTGTAATGTGTCGTAGTTCTATTAGAGAAAGCCGCTTAACTCTTCCACTTAATTAGTTGCATTTAAAAAAAAAAGTATAAAATAAAATGATGATGTACATAACTCAAACAAAAAGTGTCATTTGCTGAGTTATCTCCGTATTATAAGAGGTCTACTTGCGCACTAGACAATGGCTAATTGTACTGTAACATACGCTTTTTACTCACTGTTAAATCCGAAACCAAAGTTTATCTATAACGTGACATCTTTTTACAAGAATTCTTATTTTAAATATACATATTTCACGCTGTTGGACTTACATTCTATTGGAATATCTCGATAAGAATGCGACCCTGGTGGCGAAAAAACTATGACGTATCCATGGTAACATAAACATTCCTGTATTGAGTGGGATACGAACTCGGGATTTTCGAATTCGAATGCCATAACTGCCTGACAAGTAAAAGATTTCTTCAGTGAAAGCAGTATATTTTCATAAGTAAAATAATTTGTAAACTAATGATTAATTATTTAACAGAAGCCGCTTATTAATATTCGTTGTGATTTGTATGCAACATATGTTGTTGATTGTTAGTCAACAGCTTTATCGCTTTTGATAAATATTCGATAAAATGTCAGTTTGATATGATGATAAATTAATTATATATTCAACACCTGTACTTAACAAATGCTCAAATTGTTAAATATTTGTTCAATACCGAAGTGTACAGATTATTTAGAAATTAATTTATTCAACATTTATATAATATACAGGTTGTCCAATTTAAGTGAGCCACCATTACTATCTCGATAGCTACAAGCTCTAATAAATGAGCAAAGAAATACCAAATAAAATTAATTTTTCCTACAACTGTGCGATTTCTTTGTTATTACGTAACTATAATTGCCTTGGTTACGTATGGAAAGTAGATGAATGCAGACCAAGTGCGTTTCCGAAAGCAAAGAAACACTAGTGCGGAAAGTGCTTCATTGCGTAACTGTCAAAAGAATATTGTTTTGACAGCGATTTAAATTTCGCGCCGAGCGCGGAATTCATATTTTGACCACAGACGCTTATGGAAGAAGAAGATACGGTGAACCAGCGCTAGTAAATATGCAGTAGTATATTTTGACGTTTATAAACGTAACCTTAATTTGCAGTATATCTAATCTGTAGACAATTAATAAAAAGAACCGAACAAAGTAAAATATATCGATAAATGGTTTTATTTAAAGAGTAAGTGAAATACTTCATATTTATTGTTTGTGTATATTATTAATACAGTTGTTACAGTTGCTTATATTGACATAATGTAAAGTGGAAACTTTTGTATTGTCTAAAGAAACATTGATTTCTTCCGTACCTGTTCATATTATTATCAGTAATATTATTGGTAACAATTTCGGAAGCTTCAGAAGTACCAGCAGCAGGTTGATTGTCATTGTCGAAAATAGATCCAACATAGTATGATCCGGAGCTTCAATTATCTTTGGAGGTGTTAATGATAAAGAAGAATCACTCACTGTACTATTCCAATCAAGATGATTTTGAAGAAATTATTTTGACGTTAGTGAAAATTTTGTAAATAACGTAGAACAATGTGCAAGCAATCAACAAACAAACCATAGCAACGCCGTAAAACATCGTTGTCATGTAATATCATTAAAATTTTATAAATTTTATAAATTTTAATAATATTTTAGTGATTTACTAAATCGCACAGTTGTAGGAAAAATGTTGTTTATAACACGTGCCGAAAAAGGTTACATGCTCGTGCAGATTTCCGCACTCGGCAAGCCTCGTGCGTTAAATTCTGCACTTGCACGTAACGAGCCTTTTTCGGCACTTGTTATAAAAATAACTATTGCATGCTTCTGAAAATGACGAAAATTGCCTCTAAACTATCGATAGCCATGGAATTGAAACAAAATTAAACAAATGTTAAGTAGTATCTAGTCGGCTTGTGTCCGTGGTTCGATCCCCACAGTCGACAAACATTTTCACCAATTTAAATTACCCCTGTGGCTCTCCCACCACTAACATCTTTGGAGGCACTGACTTGACGACTGGAAAACGCACTTTATGGGCATAAATATATCACTTACCGAGATCTGCTTCGGCAGAGTGCCACACCTAGTAATGGGTAAAAGGCGTGATAATATATTTATATTTTATTTACGATTTTACATGTTAAATCTCTGTTACACCAACCCGGTATATATATATATATATATATATATATATATATATATATATATATATATATATATATATATATATATATATATATATTTGTTATTCTGCACAACAGGATCTTAATCCCAATTACAGTAACTTTAGTGGAATTCGAACCACTTGATACAATCGTACGAGGGTAGGATGAAAAGTCCCTGAAAAATAAAACAGATGGCGCCACAATCGCAAATCTCATGTGTACCATCTTTAACTAGAACGTATTAAAATTTTCAGACTGATATGTTATTCAGTTCTGTTTTGACACCCATCGAAAGCAAGCAACCTTGAAGATTTTTGAAAACATGGAAAAAAGTGAATTTCGCGTCTTGATTAAACATTATTTCTTGCGTGGAAAAAACATTACGCAAACCAAAACATCGCTTGTTAAACATTATGGGGACTCCTCACCATCGATTGAAGCGATTCACAAATGGTCTACGGTTTTTGTTGTGGTAGTATGACCACAAAGGACGCCGAACGTTCTGGTCATCCAATTGAGGTTACAACGCCAGAAATCGTCGATAAAATCCATGGTATGATATTGGACGATCGGCGAGTTACAGTGCACGAGCTGGCTAAGGCTATGAGCATCTCAACCGAACGGGTACGGAACATTTTGCATAAATTTTTGGATATGAGAAAGCTATCTGCCAGATGGGTGCCGCGGACAACGCACCGGCGCACAGGTCCGCAGTCGCAATGGCAAAATTGCATGAATTGCGTTACGAATTGGTTCGTCATCCACCATATTCTCCAGATTTGGCCCTCTGCGATTTTTATCTGTTTCCAAACTTGAAGAAATGGCTCAGCGGAAAGAGATTTGGCTCTAACGATGAGGTCATCGCTGAGACAAATGTCTATTTTGAAGGATTGCCAAAATCGTATTATTTGGAAGGGATCGAAAAATTAGATAAACGTTGGATGAAGTGTATCGAGCTACAAGGAAATTATGTTGAGAAATAAAATATGTTTTGACCAAATAAATCATTTCTTGTTTCATTTTTCAGGGACTTTTCACCCTGCCCTCGTATAAATAGAAGTCAGTGAGGTTTGAACGCACGACCTCTTGCTTGATAATTAAGAAACACAAGTTTTACCTCACTTTTAAGCACTCGACTACGATATGAGAAAATAAGAAATATATCTTTTTGTTAAAGTTTACTCTTAGTAGAATTATAAAAATTCATTGCTTTTAATAAGTGTAATCCTATTAAGAGTCAAGTACAATTAGATTCGAATGGAATTATATCTAGTTATCCATGAGATCAACGTCCCCTTCGCCATTTTGTTCTTGGGAACAACTATCAATTTACCATCAAAACAAGAGCAAAAGAAACGTTAAAGCGTAACTATAGTAACAATAAAACAATTACATCTTGTCAAGGAGGTGCATTATCTACTTTCACTTTGTTATTCTAAAGACATTTTAAATTTAAAGCCACCTGTTGCCACTATTTTATAGTAAATATAATTATTTCAATAACTACTATATATATATATATATATATATATATATATATATATATATATATATATATATATATCATGTAAAGGTAATTATTTTTATGTTATCAAGGTTTTCCTAACTTAGGTGGCTCAATAGTATCGAGACGGACTGTGAATTTGAAAACCCGGGTTCGATTCCCACAGTCGACAAACAATTTTCACTACATACAGAGATCTATAGTTATTTGTACAACTATTCATGAAAAAAAGATGCTTTGATTACATATTGAACACGTAATTTTTTTGTATATTAATGTTAGAATAATTTTACGAACATACAAATTATTTTTTTATGGGGTGGCTAGCTCAGTGGTATGAAGTCGGCCTGTGGATCCTGAGAACCCTGGTTCGATTCCCACAGGCGACAAACAATTGTCATAATATGAAAAGCTACCCTTGTGGGTCCTCCGCCGTGATTTTATGACTGGTAACCGCACTTCACGCGCAAAATATATCACTTACTGAGATCTGCATCGGCAGAGTGCCACACCCAGTAATGGGTAGAAGGCGTGATGATATATTTATTTATTTATTTTTTGACAGATGTGAAAATGTCATACCATGTAGGAAAAAGTTAAATGATTTTCAAAGAGATAAATAAATAATAATAGTAAGAAAAAGTAAATGAAATTCTGTGATAAATCTATATGTTTATAAATCAATAAGTATGGGGTAATAACTCAGTGATATCAAGTCGGCCTGTGGATCCTAAGAATCCTGGTTCGATCCCCACAGATGACGAAAACATTTTTACTAATTTAAAATTACCCCTGTGGCTCCCCCACCACTAACATCTTTGGGAGCCTTGATTTGACGGCTGGTAACCGCACTTCACGCGCATAAATATATCACTTACCGAGATCTGCTTTGGCAAAGTGCCATACCCAATAATGGGTAAAAAGCGTGATGGTATATTTATTTATTTATATTTATTTACAAATTATTTTGACAGAGGTTAAAATGTCAATAACATGTTAAAAAAAAGTTAAATGATCTTCAAAGAGATAAATAAATAAAAATAGGAAAAGTAACTGGATTTCTGTGATAAATCTATATGTAAAGCATTAAATCTATAAATAATGAATAAAATCACATCAATATTTGTTGATAAAATATTTCATAAAGTCTTATGTTTCGTTGCGATTTTATTCATTATTTACAGTTTTATGGATCTACTATGGGATGGCTAGCTCAGTGGTATGAAGTCGGCCTGTGGATCCTGAGGTCCCTGGTTCGATTCCCACAGGCGTCAAATTTTCATAATTTGAAAAAGCTATCCCTGTGGCTCCTCCACCACTAACATGTTTGGGGGGCCGTGATTTGACGACTGGTAACCGCACTTCACGCGCAAAATATATCACTTACCGAGATCTGCTTCAGCAGAGTGCCACACCCAGTAATGGGTAGAAGGCGTGATGATATATTTTTTTTTATATATTATGGATCTACTAAACTTATAGATTTATACAAAATTCCATCATTTGAGAATGAGAATGTACGACATTGAAAAATGTGTCACTTTCTACACATTTGTTTTTTAATAAAAGAAAGATTACTTTCATGTTCAATATACAAAAAAATATTTGAAGCATTTTAATTTCAAAATAATTTAGGAGCATTTTCAGTGAAGAATGCAACTATGTTTTAATTTTTATATAAGATGATTAAAATGTGAACTTTTAAAAATAAGGTTTTACTTTCGCATACTTCATAATTTAGCAAAAACTAGTAGACATTAATAACAACATTTCTAGACGGCTTCTGCATATTTTAACACCAGTAATTAATCTTAGAAATGGGACACATTTTAATGTTTTTTACAACATGTTTTCAACTAACAGGTAGTCATATATTTTATTGCAATTTTAACATACATACTTTAACAGTATTTTTTAAGGGAAATCTTGTCCTATATTTAGTGAAAATTGCCATAAACATTTTAGTAGCATTTAAACAGAAACATCGCAGTCGTTAAAATTTTAATGTTTACTTGCCAAATTTCTTTAAATTTCACTAATGTTAGCTACTGTTTTCCCATTTCTGGGTGCGGCTATTCTACTGTCATAGATCCCGGAGATAAATATAGATTTTTGCTTGTTTGTTGAAAGATCGTCCGCTTAAAAGAGGGAACTTAATAAGATTTCAGCGGCATTCTAAATAATCAAAGGAGGAGGTAGTATGCTTAGGACAATAAAATTCAAAGTATAATATTGATAAGAACTAGAAACTAGAACTAGAACTAGAACTGGAAACTAATTTTGAGCAATAATTTTGAAATTTATAATAACAAATATTATCTTCATCAAATACATTATTTATTGTAATAAAACAAAAGACAAAATGTCTATTGCGATGTGGAATTGAGTTTTAATAAATAAGAAAAAATAGGAAAAAACAAATTTTCCATCATTTGTCTCATAATTCCACAATTATTTATTGTATATTGTTGGTGGCAAAGTGAAATCGAGTTGGCCTGTGAATTTGATGACCCGGGTTCGATTCCCACAGCTGACAAACAGTTTTCAACATATTAAAATTACTCGTGTGGCTCTTCCTGCACTAACATCTTTGAGGGCCCTTTAAAAAAATATTGGCGAAGATGAAATAAAAATATAAAGTAAAGGACACTAAAGATGATAAAATGTTGCCGGTTATGGAAATTGAATTTGCTATTTTTATTTGTTTGTTACTCTGCACAACAGGAACTTAATCCCAATTACAGTAGCTTATATAATGGAAGCTAAATCAGCCAAAAACAATCATGTTTTTTATATAAGTTGAATTCAGCGAGATTTGAACGTTCACGAGGTTCACAATAAATTTAGAAATCTCACTCTGCAATCTGTTAAAATTATATATGAAACAATTTTATTTCAAAATCTATCGCTTTCATTAATTTTATCATTTTCCCATAATATTTCAACACGCTATAGTAACAAAACAAATGAAATACATATTACACGACTGCTGTATTATTAAATAAAAATATTATAATATTTACATAATTTTTTTGCGACATTCTCAGTAAGCGTAGAACCGTTGTTCTACTTTTAAAAATAATAAATAAATATTTAATTATTGGAAACCATAGCAACGACGTAAAAAGTATCGTATGCTAATTTTGCAACGGATTAAATGGTACGGAAATGTATTTTATACTATGACAATACGAACTTCCTAAATAAGAGGAAATGAATTAAAATTTACATAGTTTATATTATCAGTTTAAATTTACCCATAGACTAAATATATATAGACGTCTAACTAAATGTAAACATTTTCAACACTTTAATATTACTCCTGTGGCTCCCCCTCCACTAACATCTTTGGGGGCCGTGATTTGACGGTTGGTAACCGCACTTTACGCGCAAGAATATATCACTTACCAAGATCTGCTTCGGCAAAGTGTCTCACCTAGTAATGGGTAGAAGGCGTGATGATATATTTATTTTCAAACGACCACTTATGAAAGTAACCATAACAACATCATAAACTACTACGGAAAGTTGAACATAACATACACTGATATGTTAGTATAACGTACACTTCTAACATATCAGATGAAGTTCCACTGATTGATAACAGATGGCGTTACGATGAAAGAAAATAATAAAATAAATTAAAAGAATTTGTATTATTATTTAAATTGAAGTTTTGGCAGATTTTTCACACATTTGCACAAGTAAATCTTGTTTTTTAAAATTAATATTTACTTATTTACTAATATTTTAGCATTATTTAATGTTTTGACATTATGGTTACTACAGTTGGTATCACAATACATAACCTAAAATTTCAAACGTCAACGCTTACCTACAAAAATGCATTAGTTGTCAAAGTGTAACAACATTGCTCTTATAAACTGTTTTTAGAAATATTTTGTGGTCGTCTGAAAAATAGTGTACATAACTCGCTCGAAAGTGTGATAACTGTGCTCATATACTTAAATCACTCGGCGCTGCGCGCCTCGTTTCAGTCAATTACATTCTACTCCGCATATGTCTCTTTTTTATCACACGAAAATCATTGTGTTCAATGAGAATACTTGAGTACTTGTGATGTCACTATATTTCCAATCACATGCATCTCTGAAGTATAATAATAATATTTTTAACTAAATTTTTCACTAGTAGTCATAATTCAATATATACAGTGTGTTCATCCAAAACCCGAACATAGGCATATAACATGTGATATCAGTTTTTTGGTGCGCATTGCTTCCCAATTAATTTTACAGGAAAATACTTCAAATAAAAGTTGTAGAGAATAAAATTACGAATTTTTTAATATAACATACATATCATTTGTGTATTTCATCAAAGCGCAAAAATTAATTAAATATTTGTAATATTCGTAAAAATAAAGCTATCCGTGAAAAAATTTGAACAATTTTCATGGATAGCTTTATTTTTACGAATATTACAAATATTTAATTAAGTTTTGCGCTTTGATGAAATACACAAATGATATGTATGTTATATAAAAAAAACCGTAATTTTATTCTCTAGAACTTTTATTTGAAGTATTTTCCTGTAAAATTAATTGGGAAGCAATGCGCATCAAAAAACTGATATCACATGTTATATGCCTATGTTCGGGTTTTGGATGAACACACTGTATATATATATATATATATATATATATATATATATTCTCTTTATTTCGATTATGGTACAGGATCACATTGCAGTTAGACACTTTATGTAAGAGTTAAAAATGAAACAAAAATATAAGAAAGAAAGGGAGAGTCGCCCTGCGCTTGATTTTAAAAGTCAATTAAAAATAAAGCAATAAAATATTCAAATTTATGTATAAAATCCTCCTGAATACAATTATGTAGTTTTCAGATCCGTATTTAGTGTATTTTAGGAGATATAGGACAATGAGAAAAATATTCCACTTTCGTTTTTATTACTGATCCATATACGGAAAATTCGATTTCAAATAAACTAAATAAATTTAAAATCTCTTCGATGTAAGTTTCTCTAAAGTTCAATGAATGTGGCTTCAACGTGTGTGTGACAGAGAAAATGGCTGCGAGCGATCGTAGTTTGTTTATCGAGCGATGTTTGTTGTTTCTCAGGTGTAGTCACTTTCTCAACGAATATTGAAAGTGATTTCAATGGTTTGATCTATTAGAATGTGATGATTTCTCAAATTAATACGATTTATAGTTAATTAGTCTATTCACCTTCCGAGATTATTATTATAATAAAAAATAATCGCAAAGCTGTACTACTATTTAATTTTGTTTCAATATGCAGGCAATCATAGCCCAGTGGTTAAAAGCGAGGTAAAACTTGCGTCCCAAGAGGACATGGGTTAAAATCTCACTGACTGATCCAAAAATACGATTGTATCCGAGTGGTTCGAATTCTACTATAAGCTGTAGGTTCCCTTTAGTGTAATTGGGATTAAATTCCTGTTGTACAGAGTAACAAATAAATAAATAAGAAGATATGTGATAGAATTCTTACATAGCCCTATCAGCAAAAATAAAATAAATTTGTGACAGATACGTTATTAAAATAAATAAATAAATATATCATCGCGCCTTCTACCCATTACTGGGTGTGGCACTCTTCCGTAGCAGATCTTGGTAAGTGATATATTTATGTAAACTGTAGTTAAATAAATAAATATATCATCACGCCTTTTACTCATTACTGCGTGTGGCACTCTGCCGTAGCAGATCTCGGTAAGTGATATATTTTGCCTGTGAAGTGCTGTTACCAGCCGTCAAATCGCGGCCTGCAAAGGTGTAGAATGAGCCACAGGGATAATTTCTCGTAAAGTTTGTTAAAATATGTATGATCGATGGCCTTGTAAACTTTCTTTTATAAATTCCTTGAAATGTGTGTATATAAGTACAATTGACGTTTTATAGTCAAAATTTAGAACCATAAAAATGGGTGCTTTACTTCAGTTTCCAGGATAATGTTAATCTTATTTTGAATGATGCGTGTACAAAAATGTATCTAACTGCGGTCCTGTACTTCATCAATATTCAAGATAAGATCTTATTTTTAGTGTAGAAGAATAGACGAAAACCTTGAAGCAAAATTACAAACTCTATCCTAATTACCTTGTTGATTATTAGCTGCAAAACTCTTACAGGTATTTTCAAAACATCTCATAATTTTTAGCATCATATATTTTCCGCTGTCAAAAGTTATCAAATTATTTTAGAGAAAAATGCTTCAAATAAAAGAGGTAGATAATTTAATTCTCAGTATTTTTTATTTGAAGCATTTTTCAGTAAAATTATTCAGAAACCAATTACAGCTGAAAATGTATTTGAGGAACTCGGAGACTTTAATGGTTGAGCAAGACAGATGACTTATCTTTTTATGGCAGATGTAATAAAAACTGCATGAAAATCAATTATTAGCATTAAAATTCAGGAAATAGTAATAACTCTTTTTTGTTTTGTTCCGTTCAATGTACTTTTGATATAAGCCCGTTTCACACCCGGTAACTTTTACTTTAATAGGCACATATCTCGAAAACTAAAAGAGATATTAAAATGCGGTTTGAATCAGTGTATTTCTCGTGCTTCAGTTAACTTATACATATTTTGAAATAATAATAATAATAATTCTTTTCTGTTTTGTTTCGTTCGATGTACTTTTTTTAATGTAAGCCCGTTTCACACACGGTAACTTTTACTTTATAAGCCCATATCTCGAAAACTAAAAGAAATATTCAAATGCGGTTTGAACCAGTGTATTTCTCGTGCTTCAATTAACGTATACACATTTTGAAATAATAATAATAATAATTCTTTTTTGTTTTGTTCCGTTCGATGTACTTTTGATGTAAGTCCGTTTCACACACGGTAACTTATAGTTACATATGCACATATCTCGAAAACTAAATAGGATATTACGTACCATGAACTGTAAGTGACAGTTTTTAGGTCAAGACAGTTCGAGATTAGTAAGCTATTTTTTACAATACTTGCACAAATAGAAGGAAAAGAAAAATAGGTTTCAAAATTGACAGCTGTCAAATTGTTGTCAAAATAAACAGGAAATATTTACTTACTGTTCACGGTGACAGTAAGTAAATATTAAAATAAATAAATAAATAAATATATCATCACGCCTTTAACCTATTACTGGGTGAGGCACTCTGCCGAAGCAGATCTCGGTAAGTGATATATTTATGCGCGTGAAATGCAGTTAATACCCGTCAAATCACGGTCCCCAAAGATGTGGTGGAGGAGCCACAGGGGTAATTTTAAATTGGTGAAAATGTTTTGTCGGCTGTGGGGATCGAACCAGGGTTCTTAGGATCCACAGGCCAGCTTGATACCACTGAGCCATTACCCCATATAAATATTAAAGTCCTAATATAACCATGGAAACCACTGTGCAATAAAAGTTAGGGCCAATTTTTCAATCACCGGTTCACTCGATTAACGTTAATCATGGTAACCTAAAAAAATAAATATATCATCACGCCTTCTACCCATTACTAGGTGTGGCACTCTGCCGAAGCAGATCTCGATAAGTGATATATTATGCGCGTGAAGTGCGGTTACCAGTCGTCAAATCACGGCCTCCAAAGATGTTAGTGGTGGAGTAGCCACAGGGGTAGCTTTTGAAATTATGAAAATTGTTTGTCGTCTGTGGGAATCGAACCAGGGTTCTCAGGATCCACAGGCCGACTTCATACCATTATTATTTAATCATGATTAACATTAACCGGTGATTGAAAAACTGGCCCTTACTGTGTTTAAATTTTATCATTAATAGGTAACTTACAGTACAAGTATTGTAAAAAGAGATATTTTATGGGATGGCTAGGTCAGTGGTTTGAAGTCGGCCTGTGGATCCTGAGGTCCCTGGTTCGATTTCCACAGGCGACAAATTTTCATAATTTGAAAAAGCTATCCCTGTGGCTCCTGCACCACTAACATGTTTGGGGGTCGTGATTTGACGACCGGTAACCGCACTTCACGCGCAAAATATATCACTTACCGAGATCTGCTTCAGCAGAGTGCCACACTCAGTAATGGGTAGAAGGCGTGATGATATATTTATTTATTTAGTTTAAAATGCGATTTGAACCAGTGTATTTCTCGTGCTTCAATTAACTGATATCTATATTTTGAAATAACATTAATTCTGTTTTGTTTCGTTCCGTTCGATGTACTTTTGATGTAAGCCCGTTTCACACACGGTAACTTTTACTTTCCTAGTGTAAAAATATTATACAAGTCAATATTTATTTCCATGGGTGTCGTGGATCACTGCACCGCGATCTTCAACTTTCGCTTGCCAAATGGCGCTTCGCGTTTGTCAAACATCTGTTACTTGATTATTTATTTCAGAGAATGTATCAATTAGTTTATGTAAATTGCTTTTAAATAGCTTTTACCTTTCAGTTTCATTTCAATATACGAGTATATTATTATAATGATCAGGTAGGCATAGAATTGAAAAAAAATATATATATATACGACTTTGGATGGCACTATAAGCTGTAGTTAAATAAATAAATAAATATATCATCACGCCTTGTAGTTATTACTGGGTGTGGCACTTTACTGTAGCAGATTTCAGTAAATGTTATTTTTATGCGCGTGAAGTGTGGTTACCAGCCGTCAAATCACGGCCCTCAAGGATGTTAAGTTGGATGAATCGACCTCAATAGCTGAGTCAAAAAATAGTCTAATTAAATATAACTCGAGAGTTGGATAAATTAGAAAATAATTCTCCAGTATCTTTCTCAAACTTGTTGGCATTTGGCAATAGCCACTCAAGCCCTACGAGCTTGTCTGACTATTACCTGGCAACATGTTTTCGAAAGATCTGTCAAATTATTTTCAATTTATTCTCACTCTCGTGTTATATTATTACTGATTATTTTTTGACGTTTCTCAAAACCAATGAAATGCTTCATTGTATGTCACTTTTCTGCGTCTTAACCAATCCTGTCATTATTATACTGAGAATAAAGCTCTTGTGATTATTCCCGGGAATAATCTCTGTAGGTGCTTTTTTGTTTGTGACAAATAATAGGTAGTTGTCAAATAATTATTTAAAACTGTCAACGCGCCAAGTAAAATGTGTGAAAAAAAATTGATTTAGTAGTACAGAAATACACCCAGTTCAAAATCTTTTAAGTTGGATGAATCGACCTCAACAGCTAAGTCAAAAAATAATCTAATTAAATATAACTCGAGAGTTGGATAAATTAGAAAATAATTCTCCAGTATCTTTCTCAAACTTGTTGCCATTTGGCAATAGCCACTCAAGCCCTACGGACTTTCGTGACTATTACCTGGCAACAAGTTTCCGAAAGATCTGTCAAATTATTTTCAATTTATTATCACCTCAGACTAACCATACCTTAGACAAAGTCTGTCATATTCAAGTCAATGCAGTGTTATGAAGTAGAGAGAGTTAAAGTAAGTTGTGGGTGAGACGGGTGCGCGGCAAGGAGCGAGTATCCTTTGATGTTATGCGAGTTGCAAACATTTGTATAGTTATTCTTATATTCAATTACTTACTGTTTATATATCAAAGTAAAGGTTAGTTTTTGACATATTAAGTGTTTTGTATACGTACTTTTGTGTAAATAAATAAAATGCTCGTGTCTAATAACTGTCATCAACAAAAATGCAACCCGCATAACACCAAGGGATACTAGCTCTTTGCCGCGCACCCGTCTCACCCACAACTTACTTTAACTCTTTTTACTTCACAACAAACGCCGTTGTTCTCCGTCTAAGGTATGGTTAGTCTGAGATTATCACTCTCTTGTTATATTATTACTGAGAATTAAGTTGGTAATTGTATATGTGTCACTGGCATTATGTACTTTATACATAAATTGCTATTATAAACTTTGGGTAGCAGCAAATATTCAATACCAAATACATCATTTGATAATTGTTTACCTGCTCGTGTATACGCCTACGTTGCATACAAATACCATATTATAATATGTATGTAGCGCACACCATACTATGTGATGGAACAGGTAACTGTAAAACAAATGCGTGTGACTACTTGTTGCTTCTTTTGTAGAATTGTACGTGCAACAATTTGTTGTAGCTTTTAAGGCAGTATTATTTAATTATTTTTAAAATGCAGTTCTGCAAATTTATTAATGGGAGATTCACAATAAACACGTGCTGTCGTTAACAATTGCTGGTGCTGGTAGTTAAATGCGTTTATATGGCTACCGGAAATTCTTGTGCGTAACGCAAAATAATAGAATGTTGTTCCATTATGCGGAGAGATAACAGATCGACTCATACAGTACATATACTATACTATATTCAGGATAACTTGATGATGACTTCATTAAAATGTAAAGCCAGTTTTACTATTTATTTATTTATTTGTTACTCTGTACAACAGGAAGTAAATCCCAATTACAGTACAGGGGGCCTACAGCTTATAGTGGAATCCGAACCATTCAGACACAATCGTATTTTTTTGATATAAATAGAAGTCAGTGAGATTGCTTTATGTTCCCCCAAATTTCAAAATAAGACGCATAATAGTATTATATTACATATATACATAATATCACGATATATCCCATCAAATGAGGTAGCACGAACCCTAAAATAGTTCATAAAATATTTACTCATCAGATTCATCAAATAATCAGTCCTCGTCAAACATTCTCATCCTTACACACCACCCTCACTTCAACCACATTCATAGATCCCTCTAATAAACTCATTTCGCACGGATAGAGTTTTTATTGCAAAAAAAACGAAAAATCACTGTTTTTTAATTATTTTTGAAGGGGTCTTTAAGATTTTTACAGATTTAGGCCATTTTACGTGATGCCGAAGCAGATCTCGGTAAGTGATATATTCATGCTCGTAAAGTGCGGTTATCAGCCGTCAAATCACGGTCCCCAAATATGTTAGTGGTGGGAGAATCATAAGGGTAATTTTAAAATAAATAAATAAATACGATATATCATCACGCCTTCTACCCATTACTGGGTGTGGCACTCTGCCGAAGCAGACCTCGGTAAGTGATATATTTTGCGCGTGAAGTGCGGTTACCAGTCGTCAAATCACGGCCCCCAAAGATGTTAGTGGTGAAGGAGCCACAGGGGTAGTTTTTGAAATTATGAAAATTGTTTGTTGCCTGTGGGAATCGAACCAGCATTCTCAGGATCCACAGGCCGACTTCATACCACTGAGCTAGCCACCCTATAAGGGTAATTTTAAATTGGTGAAAATGTTTGTCGGCTGTGGGATCGAACCAGGAATCTTAGGATCCATAGACCGACTTGATACCACTGAGCCACTACCCCATGCCCATAAAATGATAGTGAATATTTTAATTTTTCATCCCTGAAATATGATTTACTGCAACTAGATTTAAATTGTATTTCCGAGTTGAAGTGCAATTTACTAAATTGATAATTTCTGTCGTAACTACTTTTTAAATGCAGGAAAATAATTTCTTGTAAGCTTGCGGCATGCTAGTAATTTTACTTTAATTAAAGGCACGGTTTTAATTAGCACGATGTACTAATTACTAAACTTTTATAGTTGTAATAAACTAAAAGAAACACAGGTGCGCAGCTTTCAGAAAATATTTCCAAGAAATTTGTTAAGATTATAATTTATTTATTTATTTGTTATGGGGTAGGTGGCTCAGTAGTATCGAGTCGGACAGTGGATTTGAGAACCCTGGTTCGATTCCCATAGCCCACAAACAATTTTCACCACATTAAAATTACCCCTGTGGCTCCCCCTCTACATCTATGGGGGTTGTGATTTGATGTCTAGTAACTGCACTTCATGCGCATAAATATATCACTTACCGAGATGTTCTTCGGTAGAATGCCACAACCAGTAATGGGTAAAAGGCGTGATGATATATTTATTTAATTATTTGATAAAACTACCCCTGTGGCTCCTCTACTACTAATATATGTGGAGGCCTTAATTTGACGGCTGGTAACCGCACTTTACGCGCATAAATATTTCACTTGCTGAGATCTGCTACGGTAGAGTGCCGCACCCAGTAATAGGTAAAAGGCCGCTTAAAACGGAAGTGACACAAAATTCTTATTACCATCTTCATATGAGCTCTTTTGTCAATTTTAACTTTGCTTAATCGTCGAATGTCGTAATACTATCGTATTTTTTATGTAAGTTATTGTTTCTTGGGTCAAGGGTGGATCTAGATAATTTTCCAAGGTGAGCCATTTTGCCTTTTTTTTTTTAAGGAAAACATAATTCTGACAAACAATTGTATAATTTTTGTGTGGAATGTATGTTTGATTCTGTTCTTAGTTTTTAAATTTTAAACAGTCTGAAAAACTCGGAAAATGTCTGACAATCCATATTTTGAAAGCTTTTCAGAGTTATTTCAGAATATTACAAAGTTTCTCAGCGATTTTATTTCTATAAGGGTTATCAAACTCGAATAAAAATATAAAAAAATAAATATATCATCACGCCTTCTACCCATTACTGGGTGTGGCACTCTGCCGAAGCAGATCTCGGTAAGTGATATATTTTAGTATCTTTTGAAATTATGAAAATTGTTTGTCGCCTGTGGGAATCGAACCAGGGTTCTCGGGATCCCCAGGCCGACTTCATACCACTGAGCTAGCAACCCCATTCGAATAAAAATAACATTTAAAAAAACTAAAAAAAAAATAAGCTCAAGGGGGAGCCATGGCTCCCATGGCCGCCTACGTGGATCCGCCTTTGTCTTGAGTATAATTTATTATCAATCTATCAAGATCTGCAAGTAGATCTGCTCTTATTTCATAAAAGAAAGCACATAAATTTTGTTTGTATAAATATTTCAGTTCTCAATTTTCCTGAAAACAATGAAACAAAAAAAATGTAGCAACGAAAACAATAGCTTGTAATAAATGAAACAAATGAACGATACGATACACATACTATTATTCTAGAAACATAGTTTTGTTTTACATATATAGAAATCAAAATTCTAATATCTATCACAATGATACAGTGTGTCCTAAATACAAATGAAAGTTCAAAGTACCACACATTATATTAGTACGATTAATTTCGTCCAATTAACAATGTGAATGAGAAAGAAAGAACAAGAGGTCAAGTGATTGACCTCTTTATTGCCCTCTGACAGTCATTTGTCATCCTCTGAAAGGATATAACGTTGTTATTGTTTATAGAGTGCATATGTTTTATGACGTTTTGAAAGGGAATTAAGAAGTTAATATATTTTAAGTGCTACTCCAGTGGATATAAAACGGTGTTTGATGATGATTTAAATGAATTTTACAGCTGTTATCTATTTACAAATATGTATAGTTTATTCAGAATTCATTGCATCTGACGTCATCGCTATTTGCATAGTTAAACGTTCGCAAATATTTTTTCACACTTCCGGGAGTAAATAATCTACTTTTTTCTTCCTTTTCAAGGACTGAAGTGGTACTTTAATCCTGGAGGGATAAAATTTCAAATTTATTTTCGCCGGGATTAAATTGACAGGTAAACAACCATTACCATAGCAACAAGTATAATATAACCTCAAAATATTTCACTTTGTTTATGTTGTCTAAGTTAAGGGCGATGGGTGCGGTCCGCACCGGGCGGCACATATTTTGGGGCGGCATTTTTTATATTTAGTTTTAGTTGTAAAAAACAGCTTGTTCACTTCATAAGTTTACTATTCGATTTTTGCGAATTATGAATTACTATATGATTTCGAATATTATTCTTCATCGTCAAGTCAATGTAGGGTTGAAAATATTATCTCGAAAAATTCCTTTATTACTGCCTAATTTAAATATGCCATCTAATGGTAAAAAAGTTCTCCACCTGTAGTTTGTCTCAATTACAATTAATTATTATGTTTATTAATTTAATGGGGTAATGGCTCAGGGGTTTCGAGTTGGCCTGTGGATCCTGAGGACCCCGGTTCGATTCCCACAGCCGACAAACAATTTTCATCAAATTAAAATTAGCCCTGTGGCTCCCTCACCACTAACATCTTTGGGGGCTGGTAACCGCACTTCACATACATAAATATATCACTTACCGAGATGCCACACCTAGTAATGGGTAAAAGTCGTGATGATATATTTATTTTATATTTATTTTTTTAGTTTATAAAAACCAGTATTTGATTGCCTTAGAAAGGGCGGCAAATTGTAGACCTCCCTCGGTGGCAAAAGTTCTAGGTACGCCACTGACCACACCTCGTAATGGGTAAAAGGCATGATGATATATTTTTTTATGGGGTGGCTAGCTCAGTGGTATGAAGTCGGCCTGTGGATCCTGAGAACCCTGGTACCCTAGATTCGATTCCCACAGGCGACAAACAATTTTCATAATTTCAAAAACTACCTCTGTGGCTCCTCCACCACTTACATCTTGGGGGGGCGCCGTGATTTGACGACTGGTAACCGCACTTCACGTGCAAAATATATCACTTACCGAGATCTGCTTCGACAGAGTGCCACACCCAGTAATGGGTAGAAGGCGTGATGATATATTTATTTTATTTATTTATTTATTTTTATGGGATGGCTAGCACAGTGGTATGAAGTCGGCCTGTGGATCCTGAGAACCCTGGTTCGATTCCCACAGGCGACAAACAATTTTCATAATTTCAAAAACTACCTCTGTGGCTCCTCCACCACTTACATCTTGGGGGGGGGGCGTGATTTGACGACTGGTAACCGCACTTCACGTGCAAAATATATCACTTACCGAGATCTGCTTCGACAGAGTGCCACACCCAGTAATGGGTAGAAGGCGTGATGATATATTTATTTTATTTATATTACTACAAACGAAGCATTTTGGTATCATATATTTTCCACTGTCAATTGTTTCCAAATTATTTTATAGATAAATACTTGAAATAAAAATTACGGCGAATAAAATTATCTAAAATTTTAATTTAAAACATTTTTATCTAACACTCATTTGACAGACGAAAATATACGACACAAAATTAGTTTTCACGTATTAAAAGATAAGACGGCGCCATACTAATAAACATAAGTAATCTTTTAAAATCATTTGAGTACAAAAGACCAAATCTAATAAATACAACAATATCATAGATATCCATGGAATTCCATATGATTAATAAAACATATGTCAATGAATTAAAAATTAAGTCATCGAATAAAATACGAAATCAGACTGCTTATTAGTTATTCCATTTTTTATCAGGTGCGCGATGATAACACTTATCAAAACATTTCTAAATCCGGTGATACAGCGTAATCATATAGTTTATATGTCAAAATAGTGTTGTCTCTCTCTTACTGTCGTCACAGTGTTGAAAAACTATCGCTGTATATTATTATCACGTGTGCTGTGATTTTTAGTGGTAGTTGGTTATTAACAACTGACGAATGTGGTTATTAAAAAACGGCGAAACAGAAAACTTTATATTGTGAAATTATTTTATGCGATGAATGGATTTTAAACAATTTTCGATAAGGTAATACGAGTAGTTGTTTATTAATTGTATTATTTGATTTCCCGGTATATGTATTAATAATTATGTTTACATATTTGTGACGAGTGATGTTTGTTTTGATTACACCGATTTATCAATTATTACAATCTATTGTAAATACTTTTGAAATAATAGTTTAAATGTTTGAAGAAAGATATGATTAGTAAAGGTACATGTTCAAATACCTGTACGTACCTAACCCATTAGTTTGGTAAATAGTGCTACAATGCTAACATCATCTATTAAGATCTGCATTTGCAGAACTGAATGTCAGGATTAACACGAAAGCATGGTAATATATTTATTTTTTCATGGTCCTGTCAAAAATTAATAGTATTGTTCAGACGACCACTTATGAAAGTAACCATAACATCATAAACTATTACGGAAAGTTGAAAATAACACACACTGATATGTTAGCATAACATACACTTCTAACATATCAGGTGAAGTTCCACTGATTGACAACAGATGGCGTTATGATGAAAGAAAATAATAGAATTTTTATTATCATTTGAATCGAAGTTTTGGCAGATTTTTCAACATATTTGCACAAATAAATCTTATTTAAAAAAATTAAAAATCATTAAATATTTTAGCATTTTTTAATATTTTGGCATTATGGTTAGTACAGTTGGTATCGCAATACCTAACCTCAAACGTCAAACATTAACGCTCATGTACAAAAACGCATCAGCTGTCAAAGTGTAACATTGCTCTTGTAAACTTTTTTGTGGTCGTCTGAAAAATAGTGTGACAACTGCGCTCGTGTATTTAAATCACTCGGCGCTACGCGTCTCGTTTTTCAGTTTGTATACTCGCACGTTATCTTACACTTTCGATGCTTGTTACGTAATATACTATTATATTACTAGCAAGGTAAAATAGATATTACTGCTGAAAGGAGGAATTGACTGTAACAGGCAGATTCACAAAATGGATTAGCGCTAACACCTTTTTTAATATTATCTATAACCCTGTTTCAAATTAAAACAGATTAAAGAAATGAACTAAATTTGATGCTAATTAACTCTCTTTTTAACTCATGTTAAAATAAACTTGTTTCGTACATTGAAAAGAGAGTTAAAAACGAAATAAAAAATGGTGTTAGCGCTAATCCGCTTTATGAATCTACCTGTTAGCGCTAACACCCTTTTTAATATTATCTATAACTCTGTTTCAAATTAAAACAGATTAAAGAAATGAACTAAATTTGATGCTAATTAACTCTCTTTTTAACTCATGTTAAAATAAACTTGTTTCGTACATTGAAAAGAGAGTTAAAAACGAAATAAAAAATGGTGTTAGCGCTAATCCGCTTTATGAATCTACCTGTTAGCGCTAACACCCTTTTTAATATTATCTATAACTCTGTTTCAAATTAAAACAGATTAAAGAAATGAACTAAATTTGATGCTAATTAACTCCTTTTTAACTCATGTTAAAATAAACTTGTTTCGTACATTGAAAAGAGAGTTAAAAATGAAATAAAAAATGGTGTTAGCGCTAATCCGCTTTATGAATCTGCCTGTAAGTGTTTTAGAGTTACTAAGCAACAACAAAATTTCAACTGGATGTCGCAGTACTTAATAATACATAATTTTATTTTTGTGATTGTTTCAGAACGTGACAAAAGGAACTCCTCTTCAAACAAAAACTGTAGAAGAGTTAAAATCAAGGCTTGGTACAACAGACTTAGGTATGCTACAAGAAACTACTAGGATTTGTAAAAGATTTTGACAGTTTTGCCATAAAATTACCTATCAATTTATTTATTTTCCTTGAAAATATCTTTTATCTGTTACTCATTACTAAAAATCATTTAGTCAAACAGTTTATATTCACTTTGAAAATAAATCTTTACAAGCTACTAACTTGGTAAATTTTAGTAAACAAGCGCGTTGCTATAGTAATGCTTCTAAGATATTATTTTATAGTTTATTACGTACCATGAACTGTAAGTGACAGTTTTTAGGTCAAGAATGCAGTTTGGAGATTTCCTAAACATTCGCGACCTAAAAAAATGACTTACAGTTCGAGGTTAGTAAAATATTTTTACAATACCTGCACAAATAGAAGGAAAAGAATAATAGGTTATAAAATTAAGAGCTATCAAATTGTTGTGAAAATAAACAGGACCTTTATCTATAATATTTACTTACTCTCCACTGTGGATGGTAAGTCAATATTATAGTCCCATGGAAACAATTGTACAATAAAAATTCCACTTACTGTGCTTAAATTTTGTCATTAATGGGTAACTTACAGTACAGGTATTGTAAAATAGTATATTACGCACCATAAACAGTAAGTAACAGTGACCTAAAAAAAATCACTTACAGTTCGAAGTTAGTAAGCTATTTTTTACAATACCTGCACAAATAGAAGGAAAAGAATAATAGGTTATAAAATTAACAGCTATCAAATTGTTGTGAAAATAAACAGGACCTTGATCTATAATATTTACTTACTGTCAACGGTGGATGGTAAGTAAATATTATAGTTCTGATGTAACCTTGGAAAACAACTGTGCAAAAAACGTTCCACTTACTGTGTTTAAATTTTGTCATTAATGGGTAACTTACAGTACAGGTATTGTAAAATAGTATATTACGCACCATAAACTGTAAGTGACAGTGAACTAAAAAAAATTACTTACAGTTCGAAGTTAGTAAACTATTTTTTACAATACCTGCACAAATAGAAGGAAAAGAAAAGTTGGTTTAAAAATTAACAGCTATCAAATTGTTGTCAAAATAAGCAGAACCTTGATCTATAATATTTGCTTACTGTCAACGGTGGATTGTAAATAAATATTATAGTTCTGATGTAACCATGGAAACCAAATATGCAAAAAACGTTCCACTTACTGTGTTTAAATTTTGTCATTGATGGGTTTACAGTAAAAACATATTTATTTAAGTGTAATAAATGTTTAATAATGAACTTGGCAATTCCGTGCCCCTGAATATGTCAAGATCTTTTGAAGGTATCGTACATGAAATTATAAAAATGCTCTCATGCAAAGTATTAAAATACCTGCACAGCGGTCAGGTCTATAAATACATTGTATTTCTGTTTCGAAATAATTGGAAATATCATCCTTGACCTAAACTCTATTTAACTGGATTATTTAGTTTGTTTAGAAAATTAATTTTGATAGCTTTCTACCCTTAATATAACCTTTTGGACACACCCTTAATTATGATTAAAATACTGCCAAAGTTAATCATATTTTTCAACAATTAATTCTGTAACAATTTTCAGATAGTTTTGATAATAATTTTGTTTGTACTTAGGGGTGACATGCATAAGGGTGTATCGATATTTATTTCCACTTCAACCCCTTATTGTTTTTCTGTTCGTTACGGATTTAAGTAGTTTAGTAGCCGTCAGTTAATGTTGTGAATGCAATGAAATTGTATGTTTTGATCCGTGAATAAAACTAGAAGAATTTTAGTAATTTTGGTTTTTGTGGGGTGGTAATATTAATCAAAAGTAAGTTTAAAGGGTTTGTAATGCTTTAATATTAATATTTGAGGGTCGTAGAGCGCGGTAAAGTGATGGTTTGTCTCTGTAAATATTCTGGGATGAATTACTAAATTGATTGTGTAAAAATGAGATAGTTCAAATTTAAGACGCTGTAACTAGAAAACTAGAAGAGATATCGAAACGCGGTTTGAACTAATGAATTCTGCATACTTTTCTACATATACAGGGTGTTTAACTTACGTGTGTCACCTTTGTCATCTTTAGAAATATAAGAGCTACAAGATTGGTTAAATTAGCAAAGAAATACAATTTTGCAAGTCTATTAAAAAGCAATTAATAATTTGTTTCCACCAGTGGTTCTCCAAGTATGAAACACAACTTTCTTATTTTAAATGCGAACATATTTTTTTTATATTTTGTGCAGATGGGAATTTTATTCTGAATTAAATGAATATAAATTTCAGTATCCGTACATTACAGTATTTTTTTGAGAAAAATGCATTTAAATTAATTATTTTTTAACGTTTCTCAAAACCTATGAAATGATTCATTGTATGTCACGTGTCTACGTTTTAACCAATCCTGTCATTATTATACTGAGATTATACTCTTGTGATTATTCCCGGGAATAATCTCCGTAGGTGCTTTTTTGTTTGTAACAAATGATAGGTAGTTGTTAAATAATTATTTAAATCTGTCAACGCGTCAAGTAAAATGTGGAAAAAAAATTTAGTTCCATTTCTAACTCCGAAATACACCAACAAATTTTTGGAAACAACTTGCAAGAATACATTAATAAGTAATCAGTCGATATGAACCCAATTCAAAATCTTTTTAAGTTGGTTGAATCGACCTCAACAGCTAAGTCAAAAAATAATCTAATTAAATATAACTCGAGAGTTGGATAAATTAGAAAATAATTCTCCAGTATCTTTCTCAAACAGCCCATAGCCACACAGGACACCAAGACTTATTGAACATCCGTTAGATACATTACACCATTTAACACAGATCTGCAACCGCAGATCCAGCTACAAATAAATCTAACCCCTAGCGATGTTTTTTTCTTTGTTTACAGTGGACACATTGCCGCCACCACCAGCTGCAGACCTCGACGAGAGAGGTGTAGAACTCGATATGATCCCGGAACCCCCTGTAGGGGGAGCAAGGCTGCCTCCCCCACCCCCACCTATGCTCAATGAGGATGGACTCATTCTACCCCGCAAGCCAGCCAATCCTTGTCTCGAGTCCTCGGACAGACTTAATCTTCACAGGGAAATGATGTTCAATCAGAAAATGTAAGGGTGGAATTAATGTTTGGAGGGGGGGATAGTATTTATTTATTGTTATGTTATACTGTAGGATAGTAAGGAATATTGAGATATGGCTCATAAAATGGGGTAGCACGAACCCTTCATACAGTTTCTTAATATTTATTTATTACATAAATATTGTATGGAGTAGGTGGCACAGTGGTTATCGTGTCGGCCTGTGAATCCTGAGAACCCTGGTTCGATTCCCACTGGCGACAAACATTTTCACCACATTAATACTATTCCTGTGGCTCCCCCACCACTAACATCTTTGGGGGCCTGCTACGGCAGAGTGCCACACCCAGTAATGGGTAGAAGACGTGATGATATATTTATTTATTTCATTTATTTTATTATGGGCTAGATGGCACAGTGGTATCCGTGTCGGCCTGTGGATCCTAAGAACCCTGGTTCGATCCCCACAGCCGACAAAACATTTTCACCAATTTAAAATTACCCGTGTGGCTCCTCCACCACTAACATCTTTGAGGGCCGTGATTTGATGGCTGGTAACCGCACTTCACGCACATAAATATATCACTTACCGAGATTTGCTTCGGCAGAGTGCCACACCCAGTATTGGGTAAAAGGCGTGATGATATATTTATTTTGCAATTAAATAAATAAATAAATATATCATGACGCCTTCTACCCATTACTGGATGTGGCACTCTGTCGAAGCAGATCTTGGTAAGTAATATATTTATGCCCGTGAAGTGCGATTACCAGCCATCAAATTACGGCCCCCAAAGATGTTAGTGGTGGAGGAGCCACAGGAGTAGTTTTTGAAATTATGAAAATTGTTTGTCGCCTGTGGGAATCGAACCAGGGTCCTCAGGATCCACAGGCCGACTTCATACCACTGAGCTAACCACCCCAAACTTACCAAACTTGTAAACCTATATATCTACAATTTGTAAAATAAAAATAAAATATATATTTAAGAACACAATATTTTCACCTCCATATTATATTTCTTGTTTATTTTAGTGGAAAAAATGTCCTAAACCAAAAATCCGAACTACAGCGCGCCCTTGAAAAACACAAGGACAATCAAGCGAGGAAAGAGTTAGAACATCAGCTCACTCAATCCACACCTGAGCTCGAAAAAGTGATAGCCGATCGTGCCAAAAGACTTCAGGACCTTCCTGTACAAGTAAGCATCCTAGAGACAAATATACAGGGTGTGTAATAAGCTTACACTATTTGAACAACTCATAGAAGTTTTTAAAATATCTGACAGATTTGGCATCGAAAATATTTATTGTCCAATGTTTTTAAATGATTGAAATCCTTCAAAAAAGGTGAACATGTTTATTTGAAGCAATGGGCCTTTCAAGACTTTTTTGATTTTTTTATATATTAATCTACGTAATAAAATTATTATACCCAAAATTATTATTTTTTTAAAATTTGTATTAATCATGATAAAAATATTTAAACTTTTGAAACAAACGAATATGACGTAGTTGCATCTTAGCTTAAAGAGAGACAGATAAGACAGAGATAAATAACACGTAACTTCACGTAACGTGTGTCGTTGTCAGTAGAATCCTCAAACAAAACATAACTAGACGGATAACACGGCGTTTGTTGTGAAGCAGAAAGGGATAGAATAACTGGTTGGTGAGGCGGGTGTGCGGCAACTTGCATAACATCAAAGTGTACTCGCTCCTTGCCGCGCACCCGGCGGACCCAAAAGTTATTCCATTCCTCTCTGCTTCACAACACTGCATTGACTTGAAAACGGCATAATTCGTCTAGTATTATACGTCATTGGTAGAATCGTAGAATGCTGAATACTTATTTCTTCTTCGTCTTCCTCTCAGTAAATTTGAGCACCGACAAACGTTTCAGACAAAGCTCTGTGATTGGCTTAATGCAACTACGTAATTGCAATATGGCAGTTCGAAATACAAATGAGCGATTTGAATGATTCAACTTTAACTTTCATATTTCAACAATAAAGATATCATATATGGTATGGTTTTATATTGTATTAAATATGATGCACGGTCAAGAATTTATTTTAATAAATATATATTAAAAAGCTCTACTACTTGAAAGTTAGATATTTCTTCCCGAAGGTTCCGTTTCATTTCCCGAGGGAAGAATGACACTTTCTTTACGAGGTATACATATAATTATGTAGGAAAGATGCACAAAATGACAAAAATAAGATTGGCAAAACGTAGAAATTTAAATCAACGAATATAAAAATTATTGTATCAGTTAGCTATCCAGTATTTATATAAAATCTTTGGATGACACTAATGCCAAACCATACTGTTGTTTTCCAGTTGCCTTGGATATAGCTTTACTTTTCCTACCCTCAATTGAGGAAAGAAAATATTACTTTCTTCAGTGTTATGAAAAGAACCATTTAGGAACAGTTAACATTAATTTTGTAGTGTGACTTGTTGCAGAATGAAGACGACAAAGGCCTTAATAAAGAATTCCTTCAAGCCAGAGCAAAATTACGAAATAGAAACGATTCCAAATAATCCTTCACCTCTTCCGAATATTACTAATACATATATTTTCATATATCACATTATTTGTAACGTTTTCACTCAATCTATAGCCGGCGCCACGTAAGACGACCATTGTGGTCGAACTGTCTGGTCTAATATATTTTGTAGTACTTTTAACTCTTTGGACTTCTAAATTATGTGTATCGTATTATTTTATGGATAGTATTAAGTTGTGTACCTTATTTTAGATTGTAATATACGTATTAAATATTTTATTGAATGTACAGAAAGTCTGAAGAATTCTGGAGCATCTTGTAAAGAAAAGGAAATGAACATATGAACAATGATTTTTTTTATTAACACAGTTGTTACAAGCACAAAATGTTATTTATTTAAATGGCTATAAACAGTTTGATGTTTCAGAAAAATTTATTCAAGACTGCTTATTATGTTGTATTGTTGGTAAAACAGCAAATAAAATACTTTAAAACTGACCTAATCATTATTTTTCAAAAAAGAAATAGTGATTTTTTTAATAAACATGATTTTATTACAGGTTTTTGTTTCTTTTTTTATTTTATCCTATGACATTTTTTCCTATTTCTATTTTTTCTTCTGTCAAACATTTCCAAATAATTTTACAAGAAAATAAAATACTTTCAAACTGACCTAATCAATATTTTTCTACAAAGAAATAGTGTTTTTTTTTTAATAAACAAGATTTTATTACAGGTTTCATTTTTTATTTTATCCTATGAAATTTTATCCTTTTTGTTTCTTCATTTTCTTCTGTCAAAGAGTCCTAAATAATTGTACCAGGCAATATTTCAAACAAGAGATATTGGCTAAATTTTTTGTCGCTTTTATTTCAAGAACTTTTCTATAAATTGCTAGGAAATTCGAAAAATACTATAAAGTAATAGTTATTTACAATATAACTATCGTACAAAACGAGATGGGTAATAGTATATTACGTAGCATGAACTGTAAGTGACAGTTTTTAGGTCAAGAATGTAGTTTGGAAAATCGAGACCCGAAGGGTCGCGACCTAAAAATATCACTTACAGTTCGGGGTTATTAAACTGTTTTGCAATACTTGAACAAATAGAAGGAAAAAAAAGTAGGTTTCAAAATTAACAGCTATCAAATTGTTGTCAAAATAAACAGGACCTTGATCTATAATATTTACTTACTGTCCACGGTGAATGATAAGTAAATATTGTAGTCCTAATGTAACCATGGAAACCATTGTGAAATAAAAGTCCCACTGATGCTGGGTTGCATGAAAGTTTTATCGGTTCATTAGCAACTAACGGTTCAATAAATTTCAGAAAATCGCTATTGATGCTGTTGCTAGATAAACAGTTCTTTAACTAAAGAGCTCTTTATTTTTTCTTGCAACCCAGCATAAGTGTATTTAAATTTTGTCATTAATAAATAATTTACAATACAAGTATTGTAAAAAATGAGTTTCGTATTAATACATTACGATAAGTATATCGTACAATATTTTATCTACTATCGTGAATTTAATTCAAAAATATAATCAAAATAAATATTTTGACGTTTCATAATTAAACCCATTAACGAAATTACGAAAAAGCAAAGTTGCTATGAAATCATAATTATCCAAAACTAAATAAAAGGGTGTTAGTGTTGCAATATTTTGTAATGTCACTATTGTGATCTATTTGAAATGTCAAAATTTTTGCATATTAATTTTTGGTTATTTGGTTTTTCAAAGTTATCTACCAGTCTTTATACTTTTTTTTTTATTTGTTCAAAGAAATTTATTCAGGTATACGAGTAATACTTTTCTGATTGGTGCAAAAGAGGGAATAATGACTTTTATATCCTCGTTATTACTTCCTGCGGGATTTACACATGGAATTATGAGGCGAAAGTCACGCGTGATGATAGGCAGAGCTAGGCAAGCTACTTAAAAAAAGTAGCTAAGCTACAGCTACAGCTATTCTTTAAAAAAGTAGCTGAGCTACAGCTATAAGCTACATTTGGTAAAATATAGCTAAGCTACAGCTAAAAGCTTTCATTAAAGTAGCTGTTAAATTTTAAAGCTACTGTTTTCAATTATTATGAATTAAAATTTGCCATTGTCATATGATCAGTTGATCAGTCTTTTGTTATAATGACTGTTAATAAATACAAAAAATCGCAAATGGACAAATGTACTGTTAATTTGTTATGCTATAATTCTTATTTAAATCGGAATAAATTAAGTCACAGAAGACTCCTAAACAGTCAATGTTTAGTTCATCTAACATTTAATACAAAACTAGGATAGGTTAAAAACAAGTGAAAAATAAAATATGTTATTAGATTTTACACTATATATTAACTTGTTATCCTACAGTTATAGAAAACAATAAAGAAGGTACAATTCAATACAAAACAAAAATTAATAGGTATTTCTTAATGAATAGTGGTAGCTTAGGGCTACAAAAAGTAACTTTGGGCTACAAAAGTAGCTTTAAGCTACAAAAAGTAGCTTTAAAAGTAGCTTCAGTTGTTATAACAATATTTTAAAGCTAATAGAAAAACAACTTAGCTAGCTATATTTTTTCACATTTAGCTAAGCTACAGCTACAGCTAAGGTAAACGTAACTAAGCTACAAAAGTAGCTAGCTACTGCCCAGCTTTGATGATATATTTATATTTATTTTTTTTATACCTCGTGTTTTAATATTACATTTTCGTTTGCTTTTTAGTTTGTTAAACAAGGATTATTGTGCAGGCATAATAAATTTGTTCTTTATATAATTTACAGCATTGTTGAACTGGTAGTTGCAAAACAGGAGTAAATAACAACTATTTCTTATAGTTCTATAATAAAAAGAATATAAATAATAAATTTAGTAATGTAGTAATAATATAAATTATCTTTTTATTACACTTTTATAATAAATTAACCTGTAAATTAAATTGCACTTTACCGAGATAATTTTTAGAAAAAATTGCTGCATTGGAATCTCAAATATCTACAAAATTATTAACAATATTTATAAGTATAAATAAACCGGAACACTTTGAAACATCCCAGAGCAAAATAATAATTTTCATTCGTTTTCAATAATTCCATGATTGATTTTCAAACTTAGGGACATTTTCCTAGATCCTATCAAAGTTTATCAACTAAACAATCTATTGGCGACAATAAAATACATAATTTCAAATGCCTTATTTCTTCAGTTATCTTCTACAAACGCTCTACTATCAATTCCCATTAAATATTGCAAATAATTCAATAAAATATCATCTCCCAGGGACATGTATCTACAAAATTTACGTTGGCAAACTCGTCCGCTCGAGCTGCTCGCGGCACACTTCGTACGAAATCAGTTGTCAGTGTCAGGAATAACACAGAAGTGCAAAGGTGTAATGTTTTGATCAGTGTAAGTTAAAGTGTTTTTAAAATAATGAAGTTTTGACATTACCAGTTCTTCCTAGAAGAGCAAAATGTGGATTCCAACAAAAACGAAGAAATATGGCGTCGGTATGTATCTTAATCTTATTTCTCCCATTTACAATTACACAATTGGATGTAAATTGGTGATTTTTCTACTAAGATTGATAAGAATCAGATGATAATGTAGTAATCTGATTGCGGAGAATATTGTTTTGGAGTTAGTACCTCATTGGACTTTTCTGTACAGTTATTCCAAAATTGTTCATTATTGATTGACATTGACATTACATTTTTGGGGTGTCTTTACTGGGTAGCCCTTGTTATCATTATTTTGGTACAAACAGGATGTTATATATTATTTGAAAAACAATTTACCAGATGTATAAATATTTATGTGTGCACGTTTGCTTATATGATTCATTTTGGTTAATTGCTTTCTGGAAATTGTTAAATTAAATTTATTGTTAGGTAGATTAACAAAAAACAACTAGTTTTGACACATGTTCACTAATTAAAGTTAACATTTTAAATTAATATTAATTTCTTGCAACAAATGTGTAGCACTTTCAAAACTTTCAACAATAAATTTTTGTATCATATTTATATTTTTGTGCAGTACCTATGTAATATTTATAAATATCCCTTCTAATTTTAGTTAGTACGTAGGTTAAAAATATAGTAGTAACTATCTAAAGCATTATTAACTCGTCTTTAATTAAATAAGACGCTTAATACAATGAATTAATACGGAGGGAGCATGTATTGCCATGGGAACGAGAATACATAAGATTGAGAATAGGTGAATGGTATTATTATTGTATTCAATTGTTATTCTTTCTTGAGAATCTTTATATACAATGTTAAATTTTTACGTGTTAATTTGCAATTTATGATCGAAGTGACGAAGAAAAAAGTGAATCAAAATAATTAAATTTTTTGTCAATACGTCAGTTTGACATAAAAATTGATTCATTTTTTTTCTTTCGCCACTTCGATCATAAGTCCTCTTTGGTAAATTAACATGTACAAATTTAAAATTGTTGCTCGTATGTGAGAAAAGAAAACTGTATACCGGGTGTCTAATTTTTATGGTCCAATAGTAAATTTATATTTGGCGATAGTTTTTTTACTATTAATTTTAGAACAAAATTATAAATATAAATTATTTTGAGAATTAAAAACTGCATCCAATGAGTTTGAATTTATTGATATAATACGTGGCTAGCTCAGTGGTATGAAGTCGGCCTGTGGATCCTGAGAACCCTGGTTCGATTCCCATAGGCGACAAACAATTTTCATAATTTCAAAAGCTATTCCTGTGGCTCCTCCACCACTAGCATCTTTGGAGGACGTGATTTGACGACTGGTAACCGCACTTCACGCGCAAAATAAATCACTTACCGAGATCTGCTTCGGCAGAGTGCCACACTCAGTAATGGGTAGAAGGCGTAATGATATATTTATTTATTTTATTTATAATACGTTTTTGTTACAAGATCGTAAATTAAAATTGTCATCTTTAAGCTGTTTAGAGTGTCGTGAGAAATAATAGCATATTATACAACGGGGCTATAATGGATGCTATTACTCCCAGGAGTGAAGTTTACAACACGAGAGAGTAAAGCGAGTTGTATACTATACTTTATCTACTTTTGTTATGTAATATCAAAATTATTGAACTATTTTGAAGGTCAACACATTTTGCCGCACTAGTGCGGTAATGTGGATATACAAATTTTCATTAATGAACGTAGGAGTAAGTGGCACAGTGGTATCCTGTCGGCCTGTGGATCCTAAGAACCCTGGTTCAATTTCCACTACCGATAAACATTTTCACCACATTAAAACTACCCCTGTGGCTCCCCTTCCACTAACATCTTTGGGGACGTGATGTGACGGCTGGTAACCGCACTTCACGCGCAAAAATATATCACTTACCGAGATCTGCTTCAGCAGAGTGCCACATCCAGTAATGGGAAGAAAGCGTGATGATATATTTATATATTTATTTATTTATTTATTATTTTTCATGGCACTCTGTGAACACCTTAAATATACCAATTTTAATTCACGTTTATTTCGTGAAAGAAGAAACTCATTGAATGCAGTTTTTAATTTCGAACATATTTTATATTTACATTTTTGTTCTAAATTTAATAGAGCGGAAATTATCGCCCTATGAAACTTTTATTATTGTATTTCCTATGGCCCATAAAAAGTAGATACCCTGTATAACATACAAATACGTTGAAGGATAGATTAAGAATATTTAAAAATAATTTTAGAGATCTTGAAATTTTGGCAGGCTTATATATTGTCATACATATTTTGTGTGCGATGCAAAAAATACTAGATACAACAATAATAAAATATTTTCTTGTAAGTCTTCTCCGGTAATCTCAGTATACATATACGCATTTTCGCGTTGACTGTACAAGTCACAGCACTCTTGATGATCTATGCAACAGACGTATACTTCCTGTGCCATGAGTGACGTATACTGTTCTAAAGTTTAAAACTATACAACGAACCTGCAGCTATAGTTGCATCTAGTAGGCGAGATTGTGACGTCAGGAGTAACTTAGCAACCGATAGCAACTGTTTATAGTTTGTTTCTCACCATTGTAGAAATAAATAAATATGGCGACCATAGCATATGAACGGAGTTTATAGGTCCCAGGTTCAAATCCAGGCGGTATCCCTGTTTTCCTCTCAGTAATACAATTTTATGGGTTGGCTAGCTCAGTGGTATGAAGTCGGCCTGTGGATCCTGAGAACCCTGGTTCGATTCCCACAGGCGACAAACAGTTTTCATAATTTCAAAAACTACCCCTGTGGCTCCTCCACCACTAACATCTTTGGAGGCCGTGATTTGACGACTGGTAACCATACTTCAAGCGCAAAATATATCACTTACCGAGATCTTCTTCGGCAGAGTGCCACACCTAGTAATGGGTAGAATGCGTGATGATATATTTATTATATCAATTTATTTATTAAAAATACTAATTAAACTTCAACGATTTTGTTTTTTAACACAAGCATTTGTTGTGGAATTATTAACAACTATTAATAAAAAAAATGTAGAAAAAAAACTTTTAAAAAGTTGAATGTGCTCTGAATATATTTTTTAAGTCCTAAGCTTTTCAGCAACTTTCATGTTAAGCCATCCTGAAAAAAGCTCAAAAAATATTTAATCTAATGGGTAAAGTTTTTACTGAAAGTTTTATCAGAACGCTGTAATCTCGAACTGAAAAACCTGAAACTCTTGAAATTAGCTGTATTGATAAGTAATGTTGCGGTATTTGAATACAGAGATCCCGAGTTCTAATCCCACTCAAGCTAAAAATATATATGAACTACAACACTATGACGTTCGGACCCTGTACTGTAATTGGGATTAAGTTCCTGTTGTACAAAGTAACATAATAATAATAATAAATAATTTTCGCTACATTAAAACTACCCCTGTGGCTCCTCCTCCACTGACATCTTTGCTGGGTCGTGATTTGTCGGCTGGCAACCGCACTTCACGTGCATAAATATATCACTTACCGAGATCTGCTTCGACAGAGTACCACACCCAGTAATGAGTAAAAGGCGTGATGATATATTTATTTTATTTATTTTCTTAACTTTCTAAACCTTTTTAATAAGGTTTTATACTTATATGCTATTACTGAATCTGAAGTAACGAACAGTAATATGAATTGTTCAAGTCAATGCCATTTATATAAATAAACAAAACATGGACAAGTGTAACAAGTAATAAAAATTATATATTCAAGGACTGTGATTATTCTAAGAAAAGAACGATTTACAATAAATATAATCTCATGGAAGCCTTAATTACAATGCATAAATATGCATGTAATTAATACGCGTTGCGAGTAATAGTGGCTGAATGGTTAGCGCGGTTTCTTTACAAGCTAGAGAATTTATAACCAAAATACAAATGGCAAATAATGACACTTTACATACATATACAGGGTGGTCCATTTAAAGTGTTATCAGGAAATATCTCGGAAACTATAAATTTTACGCAAAAATGACCTAGACGAAAAACAATCGTACAAAAGGGGGCCATAATAACGAAATATTGGTTTTGTCCTAGATGGCGCTGTTGTCGCTAAATCATGGTCAACTTAATTTTTTTAAATGAAAACCCCTGTTTTTTATTAAAGAATCACATTCCTCGTTAAAAAAAGAAGAATTTATTTAGTTCACTTTTTCGTCAGCATGATATATGACGCTGTAATCGCGAAAAATGATGTTGCTTTCGGACGTTCCTGTATTAGAGCTTATGCGCGCGGCTGTGTGTGTGTGTGTGTGTGTGTGTGTGTATTATTTGAGTTTGTGTGCGTGTGAGTTTGTTAGTTTTTGTTTGTGTGCGTGCAAGCGCATCCACTAACACGCACATCTAAAATCACAAATAGTCTCATTACATTCAATTGCCATTTTTATAAAATATGGTTCATCTGATTGTTTATATTCTGTCTAAAATCATATGGTGTAAATTTAAATTGCATTTTATTTTAGATTTTAATTACATTAAGCATAAGCTCTAATACAGGAACGTCCGAAAGCAACATCATTTTTCGCGATTACAGCGTCATCTATCATGCTGACGAAAAAGTGAACTAATTAAATTCTTCTTTTTTTAACGAGGAATGTGATTCTTTAATAAAAAATAAGGGGTTTTCATTTAAAAAAATTGAGTTGACCATGATTTAGCGACAACAGCGCCATTTAGGACAAAACCAATATTTCGTTATTATGGCCCCCTTTTGTACGATTGTTTTTCGTCTAGGTCATTTTTGCGTAAAATTTATAGTTTCCGAGATATTTCCTGATAACACTTTAAATGGACCATCCTGTATAACATCACGCCATATCCCATCAAATGGGGTAGCACGAACCCTAAAATAATTCGCACTTTACGCACGTGTTATATTCGATATTTTATATTATAGGGTAAGTGGCTCAGTGGTATTGAGTCGGCCTGTGGATTTGAGAACTCAAGTTCGATTCCTTCAACCGACAAATAATTGTCACAACATTAAAACTTTCCCTGTGGTTTCCCCTCCACTAACATCCTTGAGAGCCGTGATTTGACGGCTGGTAACTGCACTTAATGTGCAAAATATATCATTTACCGAGATCTGTTATGAATAGAATTTAATCACTAATTAATCATAAACAATTCAAAATGTTTAATTTTTTGATACGAATCATATTGATAACAGACTACGTATCAATTATTGTTTGTATATAAAATATTATTTATAACCTAATACAGGTCCGTAATAAGACAGAAATAATCATCTTTATTATCCTAAGCCTTTCAAAACTTTTCTGAAGTGTTTTTCTTTCCGTCAAGTTAGCCATGATGTAGACCTCGCCAGGCTTTTGTTTTAGAAATTGCTGAATTGCCAACTTGACTAAGAGCTGTTCACAAACACTCCAAACTCATTGTGAACAATCCTTAAGGGATGAGCAGTGAACTGAAATAGAAATTACTTTATTGTTGAGTAATTCAACCCTTAGACGTCTATTTCATACTAGAGATTGACATAATACGTAAAAAGTCTTCAGAAATGGAGAAAACTTCCTTTTATAGTTAGGAGTAGTTCTAAATTATAGTTGCTTTTGTAGACCAATTAATTTTTTATATATTTTCTTTATGGATTAGATATCTGACAAACTTTATTCCATATAACATTACATTAAAATTAAATACTAGTTGGGGTAGGTGGCTCAGTAGTATCGAGTCGGTCTGTGGATTTGAGAACCTCTGTTCGATTCCCACTGTTGACAAACAATTTTCACCACATTAAAACTATCCCTGTGGTTCTCCCTCCACTAACATCTTTGCGGATCGTGATTTGACGACTGGTAATCGCACTTCACAAATATAAATAAATAAATAATATCATCACGCCTTCTACCCAGCACTGGGTGTGGCACTCTGCCGAAGCTGATCTCGGTAAGTGATATATTTTGCGCGTGAAGTGCAATTACCAGCTGTCAAATCACGGACCTCAAGGATGTTAGTGGTAGGGGAGCAACAGGGGTAGTTTTAATTTGGTGAAAATTGTTTGACGGCTGTGGGAATCGAACCAGGGCTCTCAGGATCCACAGATGGATACAATACCACTGAGCTACCTATCCCATATAAAAAATAAATATATCATCACGCCTTTTCCCCATTACTGGGTGTGGCACACTGCCGAAGCAGATCTCGGTATGTAATATATTTTTGCGCGTGAAGTGCGGTTACCAGTCGTCAAATCACGGCCTCCAAAGATGTTAATTGTAGGGAAGCCACAGAGGTAATTTTAATTTGGTGAAAATGTTTGTCGGCTGCGGGGATCGAACTAGGATTCTTAGGATCCACAGGCCGACTTGATATAAAAATAAAATAAATAAATAAATAAATAATATCATCACGCCATCTACCCAGCACTGGGTGTGGCACTCTGCTGAAACAGATCTCGGTAAGTGATATATTTATGCGCGTGAAATAAGGATACTAGCCGTCAAATCAAAGCATCCAAAGATGTTAGTAGTGGGAGAGCCACAGGGGTAATTTTAACTTGGTGAAAATGTTTGTCGGCTGTAGGGATCGAACCAGGGTTCTCAGGATCCACAGGTCGACACGATAACACTATGCCACCTACTAAATAGAATTAAACGAAATGATTTTGGCACTTCTAGCTAAATAATATACACGTAACATTCCTTTAAAATGAATATAAAAATAAAATAAATAAATATATCATCACGCCTTCTACCCAGCACTGGGTGTGGCACTCTGCCGAAGCAGATCTCGGTAAGTGATATATTTTGCGCGTGAAGTGCGGTTACCAGTCGTCACGGCCCTTACAGATGTTAGTGGTGGAGGAGCCATAGGGGTAGCTTTTGAACTTATGAAAATTGTTTGTCGTCTGTGGGAATCGAACCAGGGTTCTCAGGATTCACAGGCCGACTTCATACCACTGAGCTAGCCATCCCACGCGCATAAATATATCATTTACCAAGATCTGTTACGGCAGAGTGCCACACCCAGTAATGGGTAAAAGGCGTGATGATATATTTATATTTATTTTTACAAATTTTGAAGGTTAAGGTTGTCTATAAAAACAATCATCTCAATCTTGTTCTTGTGATTCTAAGTGCATTTAGGATTCGCCCACAATTCAATTAGTGTAACATGTTTTGAATTTACAAGTGTACCAACTGCTTTTAGTTAAATGTAAAAATTATTAAGGTCTAGTTCAACATATAAATATGTCGCAATAATAAATAATAACAATCTATCCCACGTCTGATAATTGTTGTCTTAAAAACTGTAGGGTAATGGCTCTGTGGTATCAAGTCGGCCTGTAGATCCTAAGAACCCTAGTTCGATCTCCACAGCCGACAAAATGAATATATCATCACACCTTTTACCTATTACTGGGTGTGGCATTCTGCCGAAGCAGATCTCGGTAAGTGATATATTTATGCGCATGAAGTGCGGTTACCAGCCGGTAAATCACGGCCCACAAAGATATTAGTGGTGGGAGAGCCACAGGAGTAATTTTTTTTTAATTGGTGAAAATGTCTTGTCGGCTCTGGGGATCGAACTAGGGTTCTTAGGATCCCCAGGCTGACTTGATACCACTGAGCTATTACTCCATTTAATAATATAAATATCAATTTTGAAATTTAAATAACTATATTTGAAATATTCTGGTTTGGTCACTACGATAATGTCTTATGGGGTTATGGCACAGTGGTTATCGTGTCGGCCTGTGAATCCAAAGAACCCAGGTTCGATCCCCACAGCCGACAAAACATTTTCACCAATTTAAAATTACCCCTATGGGGTGGCTAGTTCAGTGGTATGAAGTCGGCCTGTGGATCCTGAGAACCCTGGTTCGATTCCCACAGGCAACAAACAATTTTCATAATTTAGAAAACTACCTCTGTGGCTCCTCCACTTCTAACATCTTTGGGGGCCGTGATTTGACTACTGCTAACCGCACTTCACGCGCAAAATATATCACTTACCGAGATCTGCTTCGGCAGAGTGCCACACCCAGTAATGGGTAGAAGACGTGATGATATATTATTATTATATTATTAAAATTACCCCTGTGGCTCCCTCACCACTAACATCTTTGGGGGCCGTGATTTGACGGCTGGAACCGCACTTCACGTGCATATATATATATATATATATATCACTTACCTAGATCTGCCGCACCCAGTAATGGGTAAAAGGCGTGATGATATACTTATTTATATTTATAATAATGTCTCAATTTTGTAAAATTACTTTGGAATTGTATAAATTAATTAAACTAGTGTTTAATTTTAATAGTAATTACTGTTCCTCATTCATAATTTTATATAATTTTTAAAGTATTTCAAATAGTTTTATACTATTATTTTGTCATTTAAGTGAACAAACCTTTACTAGAATAATGAATTAAGGTTATGTTTATGTTAAGAGCTGGAAATGGCTGGAATTTTTCCAACGAAAACAGAAACAAAAAACCAAAAACAAAGACTAAAACAGAGACTATGTTAAGACATGGAAACGTAGCTTTAGTCACATTTAAACAAAAGCAGCCTAATTTAGAAATATTGCCACAAATATACCTTTGGATTTTACAGATTTTAACATCAAAGGAAGAAGTAAGAATAAAGTGAAAGTTAATTTATACATTTTTGTAGCATAATTTGTTTAATCTAAAAGTCAGAATTAGCTAAAACCCTTTTGAAAATTAGGCTGGAAATTACTATAATTAGAAACAAATTCTCCGAATAACTGACAAATTTTTACTCAATATTATTCTTAGACAATTGATCTCCCACGTGACTATAAAGATCTTAGTCAAAGTGTCACGTATTTAATTATAAATACAGATGTGAAAATCACCATAGCATACTTATCCTACATTGCAATAATATCTTATATCTACTTTCTCTTATCCTTCTAGTATCATCATATATTCTTTGTTATTTACTCATCAATTTTATTGTTCATTTTATGGTTTATTTACCATCTCTGTCCTTCATTTAGAGATTTAGTTGTATAAAAATCATTAATAGATAAAAGATAACAAAATACCAAGGTCAACAAGATAAAATGCTTGTTGTTGCTGCCCTTAAGAAAATATGGCTAGTACGGCACTGGAGTCGTTTCCGGTGCGTAGAGCGTGAACTGTGGGTTAAAACAGTGGCGCCGGAAGAGGGTTTATTTATGGACATATCCTTCATCGTAGTGAATTGAGAGTGACTAGAATTTTTATGGCTTTTGAATAATGCAAATTTTGGCATCGCATATTTTCCGCTGTATAATGTTAATAAATGATTTTAAAGAAAAATGTTTCAAGTAAAATATATGGGGAATTACATTCTCTACAAGTTTTATTTGAAGCATTTTTCTCTAAAATAATTGATACACGTTTGGAGGAGGAAAATATATAATGATATACCGGGTGTATCACAAAAAGCAGGCCATAGGCCTTTAATATGGGAAAACTGTTTTTCCATGCGCATTGCTTCTCAAATTATTTTAGACAAAAAGGTTTCAAATAAAAGTTGTTTAATTTAATATTTATTATTTTTTTTTTTTTTCACTCACTTCTATATATCACTATTATTTCAACTTTTTCAATAGTAAAATAACGCTCTTTTAAGAATGTTTACGTTACTATGGATATATATCCTTTTTTTGGTCTAGGGCCAAAAATTGCATTTTTACTACAGTTGTGATATAGAGAAAAATGTATGTACGATCGGGCCGAAAATAATATGTTTTAACTTTGAAAAGCGGGCTTTAACACTTGTTTTTGGCACTAGGACCACAATAAAATAATTTCCTATGGATTCATAAACAAAATGACAATTTTTGTTTATTGTGAATACTTGATTTTACAAATTGTCATTTTGATATACAATCTATGTATATATTTTAATCTTTTGAACATATAATTAAATGTTATTTTGTTGTGCATAAAATATTGTATGTACCACGGGTGAAATTAGCGTTTCTGACCATGAGCATGTTATTATCCCTGGGCGCTTTGCGCCTCGTGCTAATAAACATCACGGATCAGAAATGTACATAATAACCACCACTAACATCTTTGGGGCCCGTGACATGACGGTTTACGCGCATAAATTTATCACTTACCGAGATCTGCTTCGGCAGAGTGCCACACCCAGAAATGGGTAAAAGGCGTAATGACATATATTTATATTTATTTTAATTTGAATAAATCTGCGAATTTTTCTAAGGTAAGTGATATATTTTGCGCGTACGATTACCAGTCGTAAAATCACGACCCCCACAGATGTTAGTGGAGGGGACTACTTTAAGTTCAAAAATGTTTATTTATTTATTTTTGTCTAAAATAATTTGGGAAGCAATGCGCACGAAACAACTTTTTTCCCATTTTCGCGAGACACCCAAATTAATTAAATTTTAAATTAAAAAATGGACATATAAATAAATCATGTATGGCAGTGAGTGTACTTGTCTGTTAAACAAATATATTTAGGAGTAACGTACTTTAAATTGACGGTGCTAATTAAATAAGTCACTTTATTTAGTAAACATATTAGCTAGTCTGACTTTAAAATTAAATTGACCACACAATCTGTAATTTTTTTTTCAATTATTCATATTTTTATTTCCCTAAATGTACACTAGATTTCCTCAATATACATTTCGTTTCCTTTATTGTACATTTAAACATTTTATTCGCAACCAAATACTATTAAATAAATGGTAAATTTTAGTAGGTACTGGTCCGCAAGCAGCCAGATTCGGTCGCGAGCGAACGAAAACGACAGTGAGTGCATCATTACTAAAATGGCATCTGTGCGTTGTGTTGTTTATAAATTTAGTATAAAATATGTGTTTATGTGTTTAGTATATACGTTGTGTTTATGTTCTGAGCTCCTAGATATGTTTATGTAAGTATATCATCTTAAAACGATATTGAAAGTGATATGATTAGTGCAAAACATCTTCAGTTACAAATATAACTCCATTTGAATATTTTGTAGTTTGCTATAAATTGCAGGTCCCCTGTACTGTAATTCCGATTTATTTTAACGGTAGTTGTAGCTGTACGGTTAGCGCTGATGATTCCTATGCGAGAGCTTGATGATTTTAATTTACAGGGTGGTGGTGAATTGATTTATGTAATATAAGAAATATAATGTATGGGGTGGCTAGCTCAGTGGTATGAGAACCCTGGTTCGATTCCCACAGGCGACAAACAATTTTCATAATTTCAAAAGCTACCCCTGTGGCTCCTCCACCACTAACATCTTTGTGGGCAGTGATTTGACGACTGGTAACTGCACTTCACGCGCAAAATATATCACTTACCGAGATCTGCTTCGGTAGAGTGCCACATCCAATAATGGGTAGAAGGCGTGATGATATATTTATTTATTTTATTTAAGAAATACAATGTTATTTTTTTAATTAATTTGACAGCTGATAACAGCACTTCACGCGCATAAATATATCACTTACCAAGATCTGCTTCGGCAGAGTGCCACATTCAGTAATGAGTAAAAGACGTGATGATATATTTATTTATAATTTCTATAATAATTGATTCCACTACAAGCTCCACTACTGCAATGGCGAGTTATATATTTAAAAATAGGAACAAAAAGAGATATTTCGTATTAGTGGAAGAGCTGGTTGACAAACCATGATCAACTACAGCATATTTTTAACATGTCATTTAATCTGTATCGTATGTTAAGGTAGTACTAGTGTGACGGTGGCGCCATCGGTTGTCGTGTGGCGAAACTGACGCTCAAAAAAATATAAAAATTGAATAAAATAAGTGTTTTATACCTATTATGATTTGAATATCATGAATTATTAACAGGTTGTTAGTCTAGTGAATTTTCAAATACCATACCACCGTGTGGTGTTGCCATTATAAATTGGGATTCTTAATTTTTCGTTAAAAACAAGGCTTTGCATGGTTATATATCCATTACTAAACGATAAAAAACTTTCTCCTTCTGATACAATATACATGGATAGTTCTAGAACATCATACTAGTTTTTCAAATGAAACTGCAAAATTTTAGAGGTACACAAACCAAATATGTGCGATTCTGAGTGATGATCGCCATAAGCCCCGTGTATAAGAACTCAACTTTACAAGCGAATATATTTGTTCACAGACGATGAATGTGTTTCATATTTTAACAGGATACGTATGACTATCTAATGTTTACGTCCGCCAAATTTCATTCAGATCTGCAATTTTTCACGCTAGTACTACCTTAAAAGTATGCTCTGGTTAGTCGTGGTCTGTCAACTAACTCTCTCACTAGTGCGATATGTCTCCTTCTTTTAGTTCTCTTTGTATAATTTCCCATTTAAATTAAATGCAGAGTAACAAATAATCAAATAAAAAACTACGCACTCTCTCTACAACATTCAATTTCTCCTCAGCCGTCTACAACTACAGAGGCGACACCCGCTACGGTCTCCCTCTGGAGATCGGCGACACAGTACACATCCTCGAAGAGTGCCCTGGGTGGTATCGTGGTTACATCACCAGGTGTAGATCAGTCCGAGGAATCTTTCCACAAGCTTACGTCTTCCTCAAACCTTGTAAGGTAGACAACGAAGGGTTATTTGAGAGCGTGGTGCCCCTTGAAGATGCTGTCGTCCGGGAAGTCACGATGGTGTTACGGGAGTGGGGGGATATATGGAAGAGATTGTATGTGGTGAGTAAGAAATATTTGTTTTTAATTTATACGATGAAGTATGTTTTATACTTAACTTTTCGGGTGGTTCTGAGGCTACTGTAAGCTTTAGGTCCTTTGTTGGTTACAAGGTTGGTTTTAAGTCTAGGAAAAATAGATAAATAAGGGAGGCTCGTCATTTTCAGGGACCCCATATTGTAAAGTTTTTTTTTTCTACGACCGAGCAGAAAATAGACTTTTCCAACTGTCAAAAGTGACATTATTACGCGCAACCAAAAAAAAAACTATTTTTCCACGACTGAGGGTAAAAGTCGGTTTCTCTGGCATCAAAATTGTGACAGAAATAATGCATTTTAGCCCGCAGCACAGTGGGGCAAGTCGGGATTTTACTGTTCAAAAATCGGTGGAGACCTTAATATCCATCGGAACTGGATATTTTTTTTTCTAATTAAAGGTAATTAAATTCCCTACACATCTGTGGATGCAGATTTTTAAATGACTCAGTCAAATTTTATTAATTACGTAATACACTGTCCAAAAACTGTAAAATATATTTAAAATTTAAACAATGAAAATTATATATTTTTATTTTATTTTTATATATTACAGCAACATGACAGATTTTACAAAGCTATTGACAGATGTCAACTTTATATTATGTTGAGAATAATTACAATACGAATTTCCTGTCTTAAGAAACCCTAACTAAATTTATAATCTATTCATTAAATCCGTATTGTAATTATTCTCAACATAATATAAAGTTGACATCTGTCAATAGCTTTGTAAAATCTGTCATGTTGCTGTAATATATAAAAACAATATAAGAATAAATAATTTTCATTGTTTAAATTTTAAATATTTTTTAAAGTTTTTTGACAGTGTATTACGTAATTAATAAAATTTGATAGAGTCATTTAAAAATCTGCCTCGACAGATGTATAGGGAATTTAATTAACTTTAATTTAAAAAAAAAATATCCAGATCCGATGGATATTAAGGTTATAACGAAGGAAGAAAATGTAAATTTTTACAATACCTGTACTGTAAGATACTAATTTATGACAATTTTAAACACAGTAAGTGTAACTTTTATGGCACAGTGGTTTACATGGTTACAGCAGGCCTATAATATTTACTTACCATCCACCGTGGACAGTAAGTAAATATTGTAGATCAAGGTCCTGTTTATTTTGACAACAATTTGGCAGCTGGTAATTTTGAAACCTATTTCTCATTTCCTTTTATTTGTGCAGGTATTGTAAAAAATAGCTTACTAACCTCGAACTGTAAGTGATTTTTTTAGATCGCGAATGTTTAGTAAATCTCGACCCTATGGGCCTCGATTTCCCAAACTACATTCTTGACCTAAAAACTGTCACAGAATAAAGGACTTTTTATATTATAAGAATAAATATTTATTTCAAATACTGAGATCGAGGAAAAATAGTAGAAACACTTTTCTCGCTTGGTTAGTATGCCTTACGAAGATGCGTTATTTTTTCTCTTTTTTACTCTCTAATAAATAATTACTGAACGTAAACTAAGCGACTCATATGCATAACACCACTTCAAAACAATAAAACGTACCCCAAAATTCTTGGAACAGCACCCTTAGACATTTATAACGCCTTCTGCATACAAATTATTACGAATGTATTCTTCCTGCTTGTGATATAGTCACTATAGTCAGACCAAGCTAATTTGATACATATATTGTATACTAAAAACTTATTTTCTTTTGTTATGAGGTAGGTGGCTCAGTGGTATCGAGTCGGCCTGTGGATTTGAAAACCCAGGTTCGATTCGCACAGCCGACAAACAATTTTCACCATATTAAAACTACCCCTGTAGCTCCACCTCCACTAACATCCTTAGAGTCTGTGATTTTACGGTTGGTAACAGCACTTGTAAAATATATCACTTACCAAGATTTGCTACAATAGAGTGCCACACCCAGAAAAGGGTATAAGACGTGATGACATATTTATTTATTTAAAATAAAAATGTGGCCCTTTATTGCATGCCGGGACAGATTTCGGTAAGTGATATATTTATGCGCGTGAAATGCGGTTACCAGCCGTCAACTTATGGCTCTCAAAGATGCTAGTGACGGGGAGCCACAGGGGTAATTTTAATGTGGTGAAAATTGTTTGTCGACTGTGGGAATTTAACCGAGGTTCCCAGGATCCACAGGCCGACTCGATAAAAAAAATAATTTATTTATTTCATATATTTTTACACCACCGTACTACCGGAAATAATAATTTAAAAATATTTTTGAATAAAAACAAGATAAAAGATTAGTTGTAATTACTTAGTTAAATTAAAAAAAACATTATTTGTAAATTATTTTTTTCCAGGAACGCGAAATATACAAATTTTCAACTCTACGAAAAGTTATGCGCGACCTACTGGAATGGCGTCGTCAGCTACTCACCGGGACCTTAACCCACGATCAAACCCGGGAAATGAAGCTGAAAATCATCGCGAAAATCGACTGGGGAAATCGGTAAGTCTCAAACTCTTTTATAGTTACTGTACCATGAACAAATTTAATGCTATATTATATAGAGTAGTAAAAGTTGAATTGTATATAATTGTTTATTGTTAAAATAATTGTGTTGTTTTACTGGGTGTATCGCAAAAAGCGGGACATAGGCGTTTAACATTGGAAAATATTTTTTCCGTGCGCATAGCTTTCCAAATTATTTTAGATAAAAATGCTTCAAATAAAAGTTGTAGAGTTTAAAATTCTGTGTCGAAATCAAAAATTACAATTTAATAATTATGAAAATTTGTCGCCTGTGGGAATCGAACCAGGGATCTTAGGATCCACAGGCCGACTTCATACCACTGAGCTAGCCATCCCATAATTTGAAAAAGTTATCCCTGTAGCTCCTCCACCACTAACATGTTTGGGGGCCGTGATTGGACGACTGGTAACCGCACTGCACGCGCAAAATATATCATTTACCGAGATCTGCTTCAGCAGAGTGCCACACCCAGTAATGGGTAGAAGGCGTGATGATATATTTATTTTATTTTACAATTTAATAATGTTAAAACAAAATAACAAATGTGCGACTTAATTCTGTCAAATATTTTGACACAATGAAGTTTTGCATTGTTTAAAAGTTAGTTTTTGTCTGTCTGTAAATTTTATATTATTTTTACAAATTTATTAAAAATGGAAAATTATTTGCATGACGAAAAAATTTAATAGTTATTTAACTATCAAGTGTGTTAATGAGGGCGATTAAAACATGAGTTAGTTACAATATTTTTCCGTTGATCGTACCTTTCTAATTTGGAGAAAATATAATTTTATTCTATGACAAATAATTTAGATATGTTAGATTAATAACGTATCTGTCACAAATGTTTAAACAACAGTTTTTAGTGAATGCGTTCAGTTCACTTAACGTTAGCTAGGACCAGTGGTTTTTTTCGTTTTTGGAATAATGTTTTTATTTTTATATTCATTTTAAAGGAATGCTACGTGAATATTATTTAGCTAGAAGAGTCAAAATCATTTCGTTTAATTCTGTTTAGCATTTTGCTACAACTTAGCGCTAGCCAATATATGCTATATTATGTTTATTGGAAGCATAAAAATAATCATTTATTAATAAAAACTTATGCATCAATAGGGGAAAAATAATTAAATGGCATTTTTTAGGGGAAAGTTTGACAGAAAAACTCAGTGCATTTGTTTGTAATTTTGTTTTAATTCCGTCGTTAACACTATTAAAATTGTAATTTTGTTAATATTCATACTTAATTTCTTCCATTACAAGATACAAAAAATAAATTTAGTTTATTGATTTAGTTACAAAATTTTAATCTTTATTTTTATTTAAAGCATTTTTGTCTAAAAGAATTTGCAGAGCAATTCACACGGAAAAATTGTTTTTCCTTGTTAAACACCTATGCCCCGCGTTTCATGATACACCCGGTATATCGTAATGTTTCAAATAACGGAAAATTTTTAAGCGATAAAGTTTAAACAAAAGCACAATTTTCATTTAGTACGTTTTGTTTTTGTGAGTCATTTAGTGACTAATCCAACTAATTACTTAATTATTGACTATTTTATAAATAACAATTATTTACAGTACCGTGTCAGCATTTAATTCGCAACAATCTACCTTAATACGTGTCTGCCTTGTCCTACAAAATTTACTATGTCGCATTTATGCATATGAAGACATTTTTTTGCTTAACACAAAAAAAAATCATGATATCAAATTACACACATGACTAATTCGACATTTTAACAGAATGTAAAATTTAAAAAGTACAATAATTAGTTGTTATCATTTTGTTTAAATATCATAATATACGTCAACTGCAATTTGCAGATAACAAAATGATAGTTTAATGGTTATTTAGATTTTTAAATGCGCCTAGAACTAACTACGGTTTGCAACAGTTGCACAGATGTGTATTAATGGTTGCAGAGAATTTTAACTATTCCAAAAACTGTTATTATTTATTTATTTCCTGTTATGCGGTAACAGGAACCCTTGCAATTTGTTTCAATGGCCCTTTAATTAGGTCTAAAATTATATTTTAGGATTTCAAAATAATACAAAAAGTGTCGTTAGAAGTATGCTCATAAAAATATATTGTCATATGGAAATACAAATCTGAATTTTTGGTTGAATCAGTTCAAAAATCGAAAATTTTATAAATAAGGTTCTATGTCATTCAAACCAGGAGAAATCGAGTGCCGATGAGCGCATCTTCGTATCTCTTTTAGTTTTTGAGATACAGCGATTTTTGACTATTTTTAAATCTCAACTTTGAAGGCCCATATCTCGAAAACTAAAAGAGATATTGAAATGCGGTTTGAACGAGTGTATTTCTCGTGCTTCAATTAATCTATACGTAAATTTTGAAAAATTAGAAAATTTTGCTATTTTTTTCAAAATTTTCCTTTATCAATATTTCAAAAAGTTGAAGAGTTATTGAAAATCTGTGAACACCAGTGAATTCCTCGCGTGAAAATACATAGGTATGTAAATTTTCAGTGAAAAATTCGTACGGATACATTTTTTATTACAAAAAATTTAAAAACGCTGTTTTTTAAATATTTTTGAAGGGGTACCCCTTAAGATTTTTACGGATTTAGGCCACTTTTAGATATTTTGCTCTAAAAGTTTTATCCGTAGAGCAAAAATTCTGAAAATTTACATACCTACGTATTTTCACGCGAGGAATTCGCTGGTTTTTACAGATTTTCAATATCTCATAAAATTTTGGAAATATTGATAAAAGAAAATTTTGAAAAAAAACATCAAATTTTCAAAATTTTCATAATTTATGTATAGGTTAATTGGAGCACGAGAAATACACTCGTTCAAACCGCATTTCAATATCTCTTTTAGTTTTCGAGATATGGGCCTTCAAAGTTGAGTTATAAAAAATGTTAAAAATCGCTGTAACTCGAAAACTAAAAAAGATATGAAGTTGCGCTCAACGGCATTCGATTTCTCGTGGTCTGAATTACATAGAACCATGTTTATAAAATTTTTAATTTTTGAACTGGTTTCGCAAAAAACTAATTTTTAAAATATTTTTTTCACATAACATAAATACAAATACACATAACAAATAGATAAAAAAGTATTTAAATTTGTCAAATAAAGTACTAGTATTTGTCATCTAGGTTTAAATTGAAGAGGAAGGACAATTTTCTAATAACTCTTCCATAAATTGACACCATTTCTTCAATAAATTCCGATTTAGCAGTTTTACAAATGACGTTAAATCTGTCAAAACTGTCAAAATAAATTCTTTATTTATTATTTCATTTATTTTGATAGATAAAACGTCAAACATTTGTTTAACTTTGTTTCAATTTCATGCCTATCGATAGTTTTGAGGCAATTTTCGTCATTTTCAAAGCTAATTTGTGTCGTTACAAAGTATGTAAAATTAGTTCTGTTTATTGGTTCAGATGCAGAATTTTATGCCCTAAAACTTTTATAACAAGCTTTTTTGATTAAAATATTTAGGGAAGCAGGAAATTACAAGATTATAATTTTACTTGTTAAAGTCCTATGTTCGAGAGTCGTGGTCACCACCCTAGTTAATAACATGTCCCCGCTTGCCCCCCCTGCGGACACTCATGGATATTTGTATAAATAGTGTTTTTTATTTTGTTGCCTAGATATTTTGTGTATTTAATACAGTTATACCAATCTATGATAACAATATGTAACCAAAAATCGTTTAAGTATGAAGCTCATTCTAGCATCAATATGCTATTATGGCCGTATTTGATTTTGATCCAACCCTGAACTGACCTAGAACTAACTCGGGTTATTTCCAAATAAATGATGCATCTCAAGTGTCAGTTGTAAACACTGGCGGTAAATTTAAAATCTGAATGCATGTTCGAAGCGACATCTGCTTAGTTTTGTTTGTGTGTTAAATTGCGCTTTTAATTGGATGTTTTGAGTCATCTTTATATTTTTATATGTAGTCAAAAAGCAAATAACGTCAGGGTCTTTTTTTTATAATTTTGTCATCAGCACTATCAAAATAATGAATTTCGGAGTCGTAATAATGTGTCGTAATATTATCCTCTGTGACTTATATTGCAAGAAGCACATAATGCATATTGCTCTTCCATCATCTGCATAAATAATAGTTTAGTATATTTTTTCAAAATATTATTATAAAATGACTTAGGTTTTTCATAAAAATAACTCCTAACCTCTCTATACTATTACAAATCGCGATGCCGCCACGAATAACAAGGAACACAAGTTGATTAGATAGAGATAGTAAACGGGTTGAATCTACCAACCCGTTAAAATAGCTGGGGTAGTAGGCTCAGTTTCAGGTTAATTCCAGGTTACTTAAAGTGTGCCAAGTAACCTGCAGGTTACTTTAAAAATCCCAAGTAAATACGGCCATAGTTATGTCTGTTTGAAGTTGATGTGCATTTGGAATTTTGGCGACTTCAACAAAATTGAACGATTCTTTTAGAAAAAAATAGTTATTTATTTATGTATCAAGGGTGAAATCAGGCATTTCTGGTCCGCGGCATGATTATTAGCTCGAGGCGCAAAACGCTGAGGGCTAATAACATGCTCAGAGTCAGAAACGCTAATTTCACCCATGGTTCATACAATATTTTTTCTACGACTGCTATGAAAAATTGATATTTATGCTTTCAGTTATCATCGTAAAGTTGATGGTTACTGAGTAACAAACAATAAAATACTTTACCGCGCGTCTCCTATAGCAACAAGCGGTAAAATACTTTACCGCTCTCTCAGAAAAATATAAATTGTTGCTGAAATCTTAATTTATTGAAACAATACTTACAAAATCTAAAATATAGGTTAGATTCATTTTTACACATATTATACATAAAGTTTGCTGCGCTATGATTTGAAGTTAAACCTGAACGCTGCTGAGCAGCAGTGCCAACTTAATGAGGATGAACTGTTTCAAAATTGAAAATGTATTTTTGACAGTTTTGTATATTTATTTCAAAACTTGAAATGGTGTTTGATAAATTTGACGACAAATTAGATTCTGCGATATTCTCATTAGAATTTTCAGTTAGTACGCCAATCACTATTTTTTGAGATTTTTGAGCATATTTTTTAATTATGTGTGAAAATTTATCACAAACAATGATTGTTGATAACAGAATTTTTTAATTATTTACTTAGATACTGATATCGTCATGGTTACGTAGAATACAGAAATTGGTGGAAAGTGAAATGAACTAGTCCCAAATTATTTTTATAATTAGATAGTAAACGGGTTGAATCTACCAACCCGCTAAAATAGCTGGGGCAGTAGGCTCAGTTTAATGTTAGTTCCAGGTTACTTAAAGTGTGCCAAGTAACCGACCAGGTTACTTTAAAAATCCCAAATAAATACGACCTATGATGCAGAAACAGAATATTTAATTATATTCTAAAACACCAGAGAAATGAAAATCAAAATTTATTGTAGAAATATTCCTTTATTTGGCACAAATACAAACCAATAATAAATTTGTTCCCTCTTACGGACATTTCACAAAATCTTACAATATAAATAAAGCCTTACAAATCTAAAATTTCATAATCTATTAGTAAAAGAGACACAGGGACGTATTAAGAACTATTGCAACTATTATCTAACATTTTATGAAGCAAATTCATAGAGCTAATTTGATCACATAGCAGATGATTATAATAATTTCTCACTTTTCGAACGGAGATCTAATATTATTACTATGGCGTTTATAAAAATAATTTTATATTAATTTATTAGAGCAGGGATTCTCAATCGTAAGAATCGCTGATCTAGATTAATAAAACAGAGTCCATCAAAATGTTGAGACACTCTTAAATGCAATACAGAAATTTTAATACTGCACATTCTCTCATTTAAGTTTCCGTCTCTTTGCCATATTTCTCGATTTCTGGGTAAATTGGGCTCATTTCTAAGGTACTAGGGGCCGAGGGTAAATTACTGTTTGACCCTAAGTTTAAGCGGCGGCATAGTTCGTCCAATATTTCACCGAATACCATCAAGTTCATGTTTTGACCCAATAAATGCAGCAATAGGAAATCACCAACCTGGAATAATAGAAATAAAGGTTAATTTAGGTTAACCCCGTATATAATATTAAATTGTATCAATTAGAATTCAAGCTTGATTCGGTTTTATGTAGTTACATATTTAGAGGGTGTAATTTGACGACTGGTAACTATAAAAAAACATGAGATTTGATATGGCAGAGTGACACACTCAGTGTAATGGGTAAAAGGCGTGGTGATATGTTTACTTATTATATTTGAACGCGACAATTTTGAGAAAAAAAATATAGTGGTTCTTTTTATTTGGGAGGCATAATTTGACGGCTTGTAACCGCAAAAAGTATGATGAGATTTATGTACGACAGAGTGTCACACTCAGTAATAAATAAAAGGCGTGCTGATATATTTATTTATTTGATTTTAAAATGACTTAATGGTTCTTCTGCCACTATTATCTTTGAGGGAGCTAAATTTGACGCCTGGTAATCTTAAAATATATCATTTAGATCTGCTACGACAGAGAGCCACACCCACAGTTAATGGGTAAAAGGCGTGATGATATATTTACTTTTTGTATTTTAAAGTTACTGTAGTAGTATTTCTTTAACTAACTTTTATTTGGGGAACATAATTTGACGGCAGGTAACCTCAAAATATATCACCGAGATCTGCTAAGGCAGAGAGCCACACCCACAGTTAATGGGTAAAAGGCGTGATGATATATTTACTTCTTGTATTTTAAAGTTACTGTAGTGGTATTAAAGAAGTAACATTTATTCGGGGAACATAATTTGACGGCAGGTAACCCCAAAATAAATCACTTATCGAGATCTGCTATGGCAGAGTGCCACACCCACAGTTAATGGATAAAAGGCGTGATGATATATTTACTTGTATTTTAAAATTACTGTAGTAGTATTTTTTTAACTAACATTTATTTTTAGAACATAATTTGACGGCAGGTAACCCCAAAATATATCACTTACCGAGATCTGCTATGGCAGAGTGCCACACCCAGTAAAGAGCAAAAGGCATGATCATTTATTTTTATGTTACATTAAAATTATTCTTCTTGAATTAACACCTTTGGGGCCATAATTTGACGACTGGTAACCGTACTTCACGCGCAAAATATATCACTTACCGAGATCTGCTTCGGCAGAGTGCCACACCCAGTAATAGGTACACGGCATGATGATATATTTATTAAGTTTAAAATCTTTGGGGGACGCAGCCTAACAGCTAGTAACATTTGCTATAGTGCAGTATTACCACCATAGAAACAATAATTTATTTTTAAAATGATCCCTCACCTGTGTTTTTCTTATCAACGCCGAAACTCCTTGAGGTGTTCCAAATCTAAATCTTCTTTTCAAAATAGTTTCCCTTGTAGTAGGCAGTAGTACCACAGCAGCGGAATAAATCAACGCTAATCCACTCAGTACTGACAATATAATAAACCAAAACCACAAGAAAATGTAGATTTTCTCATTGAGAATATTCAACGCCAAAATACACAAAGCGTCGTGTTTTTGCAAACTGCCCGAAGGACCGTATTTGTGAAAGGTACATTTAGTCACTCGGGGGAAAATTGCTATCATCGGGTCGGTTCGGTTTTCTTGGTTCATGTTCGAGAAACTGATGACGTCACTTCCGTAGGTTAAAAACGCTCCGCCGAGGAATAGGTCCACGAAGAATATGTTCATTACCTGAAAAAGGAAAAAAGATATTAATTCGTATATTCGTATAAATACATGACGTCACAATATATACATTCACACACACACACACGCGCGCACGCACGCACGCACGCACGCACGCACACACACACACACACACACACATTTATAATTCTTTTCATCATCCATAGTTATATAGGGAAGGTGGCTCAGTCGTATCAAGTCGACCTGTGGATCCTGAGGACCCTTGTTCGATTCTCACAGTCGACAAACATTAAAAGTTACCCCTGTGACTCCCCTACCACTAACATGTTATCATATATTTTCTAAATTAGAAAGTGGTATCGAGTCGGACTGTGTATTTGAGATCCCAGGTTCGATTCCCACAGCTTCCAAACAATTTTCACCACAATAAAATTACCCTTGTGGCTTTTCCTCCACTAACATCTTTGGAGGCCGTGATTTGATGACTGGTAACCGCACTTCACGTACATAAATATATCACTTACCGAGATCTGCTTCGGCAGAGTGCCACACCCAGTAATGGGTAGAAGGCGTGATGATATATTTATTTTATATTTATAAATAAATAAATATATCATCACGCCTTCTACCCATTACTGGTTGTGGCACTCTGCCGAAGCAGATCTCGGTAAGTGATATATTTTGCGCGTGAAGTGCGGTTACCTGTCGTCAAATCACGGCCTCCAAAGATGTTAGTGGTGGAGGAGCCACAGGGGTAGTTTTTGAAATTATGAAAATTGTTTGTTGCCTGTGGGAATTGAATCTAGGGTACCAGGGTTCTCAGGATCCACAGGCCGACTTCATACCACTGAGCTAGCCACCCCGTAGATATAATTTAATCAGTAATTAATCATAACTAATTCACAATGTTTAAATTTTTGATAAGAATCATATTGACAATAGACTACGTATCCAAGATTAATATAAATAAAAAAACAGGCAGGTAAAGTACAAAACAGTCAGATAAAGTCTTTACCAGATTTTTTTGTACTTTACCTGACTGTTTTTCATTGTAACCTTGGGAACGTACTTTACCTGATTGCTTTCCATATTAAAATTGGTCAAGAAAGTAGGCACTTGTCGGATTCAGGAAAACATAATTTATTTAAACTGTTAATTCACTAAGGAAATGAATCTTTACAAGTTACTATCCACAGGCCGACTTCATACCACTGAGCTAGCCATCCATTTATTTACTAAGTATATTTCGTTCATAGAAAAAATATATGTTTCTATAGTCGTGTTGAAAAGTCAACATATCAGCATTCAAAATGATATCAAACAGCTGCAGAGTGCCACGCCCAGTAATGGATAAAAGGCGTGATGATATATTTATTTTGTATTTAAGTATTTTACAATACTTCAATTTCAATTACATTCATCCATCTTGGCACTAACACACCATTATATACATTCAACCAAGCACAAACACATTCAATACTATTTATATATAATACTTACAACATTAGCAAAATTGAGTGCCTCGCAGAAGAAATACCCAAATGCATATGTATTATGCATATGCAATGTTTCAATAATATATTGAACAAGTCTTGATTGTCTATGAGATCTTTCCTCTTTACTCCCAACTAAGGCTCCTCGCATTCCATCGGATACCATCCTGATCTTGTTTTCTTCCCAGTTCTTCCAGATCCAGTGAGGGATGTAGAACAGGACTCCCTGTACAAGAATAATAAGGATAACATTACTTTTCTGTAGATTAGTTATATATTAGTTACGAATAAAAAAGTTACACGAATTTCGGTTAGGAAATACAATCAATATTTTTTCTATAACTGTCAAAATATAATAATTACTGATTTATTTAAGTAAATTGAAGAAATAGTTATTTTGTCCACGAAATACAAATAACATATTTTCTACAACTGTCAAAAAAAAATACAATAATTATTGATGTATTTTAGTAAATTGAACGGAAAAAATTTAACAGGCAGATTCATAAAGCAGGTTAGCGCTAACACCATTTTTTATTTCATTTTCAACTCCCTTTTCAATATACGAAACAAGTTTATTTTTAGTTCAGTTAAAAAGAGAGTTAATTATCATCAAATTTAGTTCATTTCTTTAATCTGTTTTAATTTGAAACAGAGTTATAGATAATATTAAAAACGGTGTTAGCGCTAATCCGTTTTGTGAATCTGCTTGTTAAATAATAGGCGTATTCCATTTGCCATTTGGATCAGATCTAATGTACATTTATTGAACCAGATCACTTATTTATTTCGCTGGATTACTTCGCTGACTTTATTTTCAGTACTAGAATTACTGATTCTAATTTTCTCTGTAGGAATTCACCCCAATAAATGCATTAGTTTGCTTAAATCAGTTCATTTTATCATGTGTCGAATTTATCTGAACTGATTTAAATGATCCAAGTGGCAAATGGAATACAGCTAATATAAATTTGATGTGTTGTAACCAAGGAAACGTGAAAAAGTTTGATAAATAATTTTTTTAAGTCTCAAAGATTATGAAATTTGATAGTTCAATTGAAAAAAAAGTCATTTATTCACGTGTGATAAAAAATGATTATTTTTTCACATGTGAAAAAAGCACAAATTTCGCGTATCAGTAGCGATGTAAAAATGTTTTTTTGACAGTTGTAGAATAAAGTAAGTTTTACTACAAAATTTGTGTAGTATGTACCCCTTTTAGAGGGTAAATAGCCCTTATAGTTCAATACCATTGATTGAAAATAGACAAAAAAAATGTAGATTAAAAATTTTAGTTTTCCAGATATTTTCACGTATTTTCAGGACAAATTTAAATAATTTCACATTAAAAGACTATTTTACATGTTTTCTAAATAAAATGCGGTAATATTTACCCCCATTTATGGGGTAAATACCCCTTAAAATACAATAATACTCTTAGTAAAACAAAGTTTATTTTGATGTATTTTTTGTATTAAATTAAAGAATATTAATTGAATATATCCGGATAAATTCAATGGTTGAACACTATTAATGCTTTTCTAAATATTCTAAAAGTACAACAGTATAATACTTACCCCATTTTAGGGTAAATGTGTCAAAGAATTAAATAATATTCTAAATTGCAAAAAATACTTTAAAAAGTAATTGTTGTCTACTGGAATTAACCCGTAAGTCGTTATAAATTTTTCGAAACTACTTCTTTTAATTAATTCTATGTCTTACCTGAAAGAAAAGCATGAAAGGAACCCACTGGTAGTAACTATGATATCTTTTTTCATCCAAATTGTCATTTCCAAGCCCTGCGTGCCCGGTATGAGCAATCGGTTTATTTAGTTGCCCTGGCAACGTAAATGTATACGTAATCCAGCAGTATGTGTTGATCACGTGACCGGGAACACCCCCATCGTTTATACAGTTGATTGGGTCACCTGCATTTTAAGAAAAAACATATTAATATAAATAATTTTTTTGCTATCTAGCCTAAACAAATAATTTGACAAAGAAATGTTTCAAATAAAAGAGGTTGGAAATTATGTTTTCAACAACTTTTATTTTAAGTATTTTTCTCTAAACTCATTTAGAAGCGTTTTAGAGTGAAAAGTATACGTGGATATGTCTAACTACACATTCCTGTACTCTCATTGGCTTAGAAACATTAAGCTCCTCCCACTTGTCTATGGGTATAAATAAGAGCAGTTAGAAATTTTATCAGCAGCTTCAGGATGGGAAGCAGGTCTATGTTTCTTTGTTTTGTAAATTCTTTTGTTACAGAAATAACGAAAAGAACTTAAATGTTTGTAAAATAATTTTCTGATAAGCCGATCGTTAGTATATTGATAATAAGAAACGATTTAAATATTTATATTTTCAAGCGATAAATACGAGAGAGTATTAGCTTTTAAATACACGTAAACAGGAACAAATTATATAAATATGTTCTACAGATTTTTCTTATAATTGTATCAGAGTTTATTGACCTCTCTTGATTGATAAAAGCAATGGCAAAGTTCCTGGGTTCGAACCCAGCCCTCTGCTAACTTACTAACTATTCTGATAAATCTGCAATTGCAGAGCTTAATACTCACCGATAAGGTTGTTGGCAGTAACAATAATACAGCAAACGAATAGTATAGCAGAAGTGATTCTATAATGTGCTCTGAAGACCATATTATCTATAATGGCCTTATCTACTAGATAGCGGACCTTTACGAATCCGGCTACAGCCGAAACTAAACCAAATACTGCCATCTTGATGCGTGGTGGTTAATCTGTAAAATAACCAAAATTAATATTATGCTGCGACAAGATGTTGAATATTTTGTGTTGCCAAATGTTTATAAATTATTTTAGAAGGAAATGCTTTAAATAAAAATTATAGATAATTTAGTTCTCTACAACTTTTATTTGAAGTATTTTTTTCTAAAATAATTTTGAAAAGTTTTATAGCGGAAAATATACGTGGATATGTCTAACACACGTTTCTCTACTGTCATTGGCTTAGAAAGCTCCGCCCCCTGGTCTAGGGGTATATAAGGAGCACTGAAATTTGAAAACTAGCAACTCTACTTGGGAAGCAAGGTTATGTTTCTTTGTTTTGTAAATGTTTTTACATGGCAATTGTTCTAATATTATTTTGAATCGTTGTCAAAATATTTTAATCTAGTATTAATTGTTAAATGACAATTATTTTTTAGTGAGAAATAAAATTATTCGTATTCAAACGTTTATAAATTATTTTAGAAGAAAATGCTTTAAATAAAAATTGTAGACAATTTAATTTTCTACAACTTATATTTGAAGTATTTTTTTCTAAAATAATTTGGAAAAGTTTTACAGTAGCAAATATATGCGGATATATCTAACACACGTTTCTCTGCTCTCATTGGCTCAGAAGTATTAAATCCCGCCCACTGGTCTAGGGGTATATAAGGAGCACTGTGAAATTTTAAATCTAGCAACTCTACTAGGGAAGCAGGCTTATGTTTCTTTGTTTTTTAGATTATATTTACCTAACAACAGATGTGCAATTGTTCTAATATTATTTAGAATCGTTGTCAATTAATATAGTATTATTTGTTAAGTGACAATTACTTTAGAAACAAATAAAATTATTCACATTCAAATATAACTATACACATATTACTAATCAAGTACTTAAGTACGCGGTTTGTTGCACACTATTTCAAAATAAATAGTTTCCTAAATAATATATTAAATTGCGACGTTTTTTCCTAGATTTTAAACCACATTTAAGTTATTAAATTGTGGTTAAAATTCTAAACGGACGCGAAAATTATATTACATTTAATTTCTCTGAACTTTTAAGATATTAATTTGTGGTTGTGTAATTGGAATATGTAAAATATTTAATTATAGAAATACCAAATTTAGTGATGAAATTTTCATGATAATAAAGGAAATTCTAAGGTATGTTTTACTACGTGCGATATACTTCATATCTTTATGAATGATGTCATCCTGATACTAAGAAATAATAATTTTATATTTCGTCACGGCTTTCGCCCATTACTGGGTGTAGCACTCTGTTGTTGCTGAAATGTATGACATATTTTTACGCGTGAAGTGTGGTCACCAGCCGTGAAATTACTACCCTCAAAAGGACCCACAAAATGATTTTAGTATAATTTTATTTTTGTTTCATTTTATTCTATTCTGTACAACAGGAACTTAATATCAATTATAGTACAGGGTTCGAACTCATCGAGCTGTAGTGTGGTAGTACATATATATTTAACTCGAGTGGGATTTGAACTCGGGTCCGGGCAAAACGCTATCCACACCATCATACTGCCAGATATAGTCATTTGTATATCAAGGACAGAAAGTGAGATATTTCTTTTCGAATGTAGCGTTTTATTTCTGTCTTCACGAAGTATACATATACAGCCTGATTTTAGTTTTAGCTAATCCTGAATTTTTAATTTGATAATGTTTTTCTAGTCTGCTTTTAAAAAGCTAATTCAAAACATTTTCTGATATCAAATGGAACAAGATTATAAATAAATAAATATATCATCACGCCTTTTACCCTTTACTGAGTGCGGCACTCTGTCGAAGTAGATCTCGCTAAGTGATATATTTATGCGTGTGAAGTGCGATTACCAGCCGTCAAATCACGTCTACCAAAGATGTTAGTGGAAGAGGAGTCGCAGTTGTAATTTAAAATAAAATAAATAAATATATCATCGTGCCTTTTATCCATTACTGGGTGTGGCACTCTGTCGAAGTAGATCTCGCTAAGTGATATATTTATGCGTGTGAAGTACGGTTAACAGCCGTCAAATCTCGTCCTCCAAAGATGTCAGTGGAAGCGGAGCCCAGTGGTAATTTAAAATAAAATAAATAAATGTATCATCGTGCCTTTTACCCTTTACTGGGTGCGGCACTCTGTCGAACTAGATCTCGCTAAGTGATATATTTATGCGTGTGAAGTGCGATTACCAGCCGTCAAATCACGTCTACCAAAGATGTTAGTGGAAGAGGAGTCGCAGTGGTAATTTAAAATAAAATAAATAAATATATCATCACGCCTTTTACCCATTACTGGGTGCGGCACTCTGTCGAAGTAGATCTCGCTAAGTGATATATTTATGCGTGTGAAGTACGGTTAACAGCCGTCAAATCACGTCCGCCAAAGATGTCAGTGGAAGCGGAGCCCAGTGGTAATTTAAAATAAAATAAATAAATATATCATCGTGCCTTTTACCCATTACTGGGTGCGGCACTCTGTCGAAGTAGATCTCGCTAAGTGATATGTTTATGCGCGTGAAGTGCGGTTACCTGCCGTCAAATCACAGCCCACAGGGGTAGTTTTAATGTGGTGAAAATTATTTGTCGGCTGTGGCAATCAAACCTGGGTTCTCAATCTACAGCTCGACTCGATTATATTTTAGTTTACTTAAACTATTATCGAGAAAATATAGATCCAAAATTCTGGAATAGCTAAAATTCTTTTGAGAATTGGACTGGTAAATCTGTTTTAAATAGCAAAATTGTCCAAATTAAAATAGAAATTTAGATAAGATTTTTTAATGTTTTTAACGTATGTTATCTGAATATCTAATATCAAATCATAGAGTTGTTTTTCAGTTGCCATGGATATGGCTTTACTTTTCATCCCTATAGGGCTGAAAAGTATTACTTTCTTCACTTGAGAGGATTGTGAAAATAGTTCTTTGTTTGAAAATTGTTATATTAAAAATAAATAAATCATCACGCCTTTTATCCTTATAGAATGTGGCACTCTGCCGAAGCATATCTCGGTAAGTGATATATTTATGCGCGTGAAGTGTGGTTACCAGCCATCAAATCACTGCCCCCACAGATGTTAGTGGTGGGAGAGCCACAGGGATAATTTTAATTTGGTGAAAATGTTTGTCGCCTGCGGGGATCGAACTAGGGTTCTTAGGATCCACATGCCGACTCGATACCACTGAGCTATTACCCCATAAAAAAAAGTTTTATTAGGATTAAAAATACAGGTCGAGTAATAAAACTTGTCGGACGACACAATATTGCGAAACTCGATTATTTTTTTATCCACTTAGAAAATTTCGCAGATTTATTCAAAATAAAATGAAACAAATTGACAACACCATTTTTTCGCCATAACTATTATAATGCAATTTTTGGTCCTAGAATTAAAAAACTATGACATATGTATGGTAACGTAAAAATTCCTGAAATAACGTTCTTTTACTATTGAAAAAGTTTAAATAATAAGAGTCTTATTCAAATCGGTGAAAAAAATATATTTCTATTGCTTACTCTCCCTAGTAAATGTGGGGGTCATATTTAGACGGCTGGTGTCACCTTTAAGGTAAAACTTGTCTAAACAAAGACATACAGATGCATTTATATGGGGTAGGTGGCCCAGTGATATTTGAAAACCCAGGTTCAATTCCCAGAACCGACAAACAATTTTCACCATATTAAAATTACCCCTATGGCTCCCTCCCTTTACTAACATCTTTGGGGGGGTGTAATTTGATGGCTGGTAACCGCACTTCACGCGCATAAATATATCACTTACCGAGATCTGCTTTGGCATAGTGCTACACCCAGTAATAGGTAAAAGACGTGATGATATATTATTATAAATAAATATACTTGATTTTCAACAAGTTTTATGTAAACTAGAAAAGAAAAAGTTGAAATAAAAACTTGTTCAACTGACAAATATGCAATAAGAAAGTATCAATCTTAATTTTAATCAAATTAAAATCAAAACTAGTTTCTTTTATTAAGGTTCACGACCTTTGATTCGCCTTCTTATTAATAGTGTAATTTTATTAAATGTTGTCCATAAATTATCAATATTGATACTCTAATTTGATAATATTCACTTAGTTTACAAAATATTTGCATATTTTATCATTACAAATATATTTTTTGCTCTGAAAATTTTGTAAAGATTATTATATATACTGCAAAACATTTTTCACTAAACAATTTAAAATCATTTGAAGACGCAGAAATGTTCATGATCTTTACAACAATTATTTGATACTTTTGACTGTAATTAAATATGAATTATATCAATTTTAAATGACCTTATTTTGGTAAACATCAAGAAATGACTTTTAAATGACCAAAACTGGAATCATTTTGAAAATATTCACATCATTACAACATTCAAAACAGGATATTTATTTTGAAAAATATCTAAATTTGTATTTATCCTTCAGATTTAATTAATGTTTTTGAAGATTAATAAACATTTTTCATCATTTATTTATGGTATTCTGCACAACAGGAAGTTAATTCCAATTACGGTACAGGCTTCGGACTCACTTGAATGGGATCCGAACTTGGAACCTCCGGATGACGTCATATAAAATCACTTATCTATATATGACTCAAATTCAAAGAAAAAATCTTGTTATTAAATAAATATATCATCACGCTTTCTACCCATTACTGGGTGTGGCACTCTGCCGAAGCAGATCTCGATAAGTGATATATTTTGCGCGTGAAGTGCGGTTACTATTCGTCAAATCACGGCAAAGATGTTAGTGGTGGAGGAGCCACAGGGGTAGCTTTTGAAATTATGAAAATTGTTTGTCGCCTGTGGGAATCGAACCAGGGTTCTCAGGATCCACAGGTCGGCTTCATACCACTGAGCTAGCCACCCCATAATTTTTGTTTATATATCGTTCAAATTTAATTAATGTTTTTAACAATTCATGAACATTTTTGTGATTATGTATTTCTGTTACTCTGCACAACAGGAACTTAATTCCAATTACAGGGTCCGGCAAGGGCGGATCCACGGAGGGAGCCATGAGGGCCATGACCCTCTCCTTGAGGCTTATTATTTAGTTTTTTATAAGTGTTATTTTTATTCGAGTTTGATAACCCTTATAGAGATAAAATCGCTGAAAAACTTTGTAATACTCTGAAATAACGCTGAAAAGCTTTCAAAATTTGGATTTTCAGTCATTTTCCGAGTTTTTCAAACTGTTTAAAATTTAAAAACTAAGAACAGAATACAAAATACATCCAAAATATATATAAATAAATATATCATCACGCCTTCTACCCATTACTGAATGTGGCACTCTGCCGAAGCAGATCTCGGTAAGTGATATATTTTGCACGTGAAGTGCGGTTACCAGTCGTCAAATCACGGCCCCCAAAGATGTTAGTGGTGTGGGGGGCACAGGGATAATTTTAATAATATAATAATATATCATCACGCCTTCTACCCATTACTGGATGTGGCACTCTGCTGAAGCAGATCTCGGTAAGTGATATATTTTGCGCGTGAAGTGCGGTTACCAGTCGTCAAATCACGGCCCCCAAAGATGTTAGTGGTGCAGGAGCCACAGGGGTAGCTTTTATAATTATGAAAATTGTTTGTCGCCTGTGGGAATCGAACCAGAAATCTTTTGATATCTCATCAAACGTTTTGCAATCTTCCATCACATGTACTAAGTGAAGTAAGTTAGAAATATCAATTAAGGAAACCGGAGTTAAGTCTGCAGCTACTGCTTGACCTAAATTACACTTAACTTAAAGCAGGTTTTAAAGCAACTTTTACAAATGTAACCATTATCCAATTATGTACAGATTTACGTAGTTTAACGTACAAACATTTGAAACAGGGATGAGATAATAATAATACAAAATAAAAGTGATTTAGAATAAAACTTGTTGCAAGATCACGACTCCCAGATGTTAGTGGTGGGAGAGCTACAGGGATAATTTTAATTTGGTGAAAATGTTTGTCGGCTGCGGGGATCGAACTAGGGTTCTTAGGATCCACATGCCGACTTGATACCACTGAGCTATTACCCCATATAAATAAATAAATAAATATATCATCACGCCTTTTCCCCATTACTGGGTGTGACACTCTGCCGAAGCAGATCTCGGTAAATGATATATTTTGAGCGTGAAATGCAATTACCAGCTGTCAAATCACGGACCTCAAGGATGTTAGTGGTAGGGGAGCCACAGGGGTAGTTTTAATTTGGTGAAAATTGTTTGACGGCTGTGGGAATCGAACCAGGGCTCTCAGGATCCACAGATGGATACAATACCACTGAGCTACCTATCCCATATAAATAAATATATCATCACGCCTTTTCCCCATTACTGGGTGTGGCACACTGCCGAAGCAGATCTCGGTATGTAATATATTTTTGCGCGTGAAGTGCGGTTACCAGTCGTCAAATCACGGCTCCCGAAGATGTTAGTGGTGGAAGAGCCACAGGGGTAATTTTAATTTGGTGAAAATGTTTGTCGGCTGCTGGGATCGAACTAGGGTTCTTAGGATCCACAGACCGACTTGATACCACTGAGCTATTACCCCATAAAAAAAGTTTTATTAGGATTAAAAAATTGAAGTTTTCGGGTCGACTAATTTAAACATTTTAAACTGGGATGAAATAATATTAAATCAAAATAAAAGTAATTTAGAATCTTGTTGCAAGATACTAAAAATGTTATGCAACGTTTCAGCTAAAATGTTAAGTTTTCAAGTCATATTGAAAGACATGTTAAGTAGTAGACTAACTGCATTTTAAATTTGACTAACAGTACTTTAAATCCGGCTTAAACTTGTGTTAGTTAAACTCATGAAATTTAACAAAATAATTTGTAATATTAAACAAAAACTGAAAAGTTTCATTTTAAACTATGGTGTTAGTAAACTTTTATTTCAGTATGCTGCATCTTAAAGAGACAAAAGACGCAAGATCTAACAGGTGGCCATGATCTTCTACCTTTTGTTAAACAAAATCCAATCGAACTATTCTTCAGTTGTTCCCCACGCGCACTACGATTTCCACTACACTTTTCGCCAAAATTCCGCTATTTTCCGGGTAGATTTGTCACAAAATACACCGTAGTCACAAAGGCTGCATTTTAGCAGCGTGCTTAACTCGAGTCACTAAAAGACTAGTTGTAGTATAGAATGTGAATATGGCTGAGCTCGGACGATCCAAGTGGGGGGTATTGTGTCTTTGTCTGACTGTGGCTTAAGTCTGCTTTATTTCTAGTGCTGTCGCAGTCGGTTCCTGGGACTGGATGTAGAGGAGAGGTTAGTAAGAGAGAGATAAAATTAGTTTTTGGGTTTTTTTTTGTTTGGAGGAAGAAAGTTTTGATGGGAAAAAGATTGGTTTGTTTTGACTTTTCAGAAAAGTGGTTGTTATTAATATTATTTTTCAGGATAAGGAAACTGGTTCAAATAATTATTTAAATCTAATTGAATAAAATAAAATAAATAAATTAATATATTATCATGCTTTTACCATTTATTGGGTGTGGCACTCTGCTGTAGCAGATCTCGTTAAGTGATTTAATATGCGCGTGAAATGCAGTTACCAGTCGTCGAATCACGACCCCCCCAAAGATATTAGTGAAGGGGGTAATTTTAATGTGGTTAATTTATAAATAAAATAAATATAAATATATCATCACGCCTTCTACCCATTACTGGGTGTGGCAGTCTGCCGAAGCAGATCTCGGTATGTGATATATTTTGCGCGTAAAGTGCGGTTACCAGTCGTCAAATCACGACTCTCAAAGATGTTAGTGGTGGAGGAGCCACATGGGTAGCTTTTGAAATTATGAAAATTATTTGTCGCCTGTGGGAATCGAACCAGGGTACACAGGATCCTCAGGCCGACTTCATACCACTGAGCTAGCCATCCCATTGAATAAAATAAAATAAATTAATTAATATATTATCATGCTTTTACCCATTACTGGGTGTGGCACTCTGCCGTAGCAGATCTCGTTAAGTGATATATTTATGCGCGTGAAATGCAGTTACCAGTCGTCGAATCACGACCCCCCAAAGAGGGGGAGCTATGAGGGAAATTTTAATGTGGTTTATTTATTAAGGAAAAAATTGGGATACCCCCAGGATTTGAACCTGGGACCTCATGAACTCCAGACATATACTTTAAGCCAACAAAGCTATGGTCGTCCTAAATTTAAATTTGATTTCAATCTCATTTTTCTCTCTGTACTTAAGAGGTAGGTGGCTCAGTAGTATCGAGTCGGCCTGTGAATTTGAGAACCTGGGTTCGATTCCCACAGCCGACAATTTTCACCACATTAAAATAACCTCTGTGGTTCTTCCTTCACTAACATCTTTGGAGGGCCGTGGTTTGACGAATGGTAACCGCACTTCACGCGCATACATATATCACCTACCGAGATCTGATGCGGCAGAGTGCCACATCCAGTAATGGTTAAATGGCGTGATGATACATCTATATTTATTTATTTATTTTATTTTCTCTTGATTTTGTTATGTGTCATAGGCTGCCTTGATCCAATAAGGGCCAGTTTTTCAATCTCCGATTAACGTTAATCATGATTAAATAATAATGGAAACTATGGTTACCATTATTATTTAATCATGATTAACATTAATCGAGAGTAAACCGGCGATTGAAAAACTGGCCCTAAATCTTTTAACAAGAAAGTTTATAGTTATATTTGATATGGGATGGCTAGCTCAGTGGTATGAAGTCGGCCTGTGGATCCTGAGGTCCCTGGTTCGATTCCACAGGCGACAAATTTTCATAATTTGAAAAAGTTATCCTTGTGGCTCCTCCACCACTAACATGTTTGGGGGCCGTGATTTGAGGACTGGTAACCGTACTTCACGCGCAAAAATATATCACTTACCGAGATCTGCTTCAGCAGAGTGCCACACCCAGTAATGGGTAGAAGGCGTGATGATATATTTATTTTATTTATTTATTTAATTTCATCAGTTGCTGAGTATTTATTTAAAACTTAAAACTTATTTAAAATAAAACAAATTAAAATTTCAAGGTCAAAGCAAGTATTAACAATAAATATTGACTGCATACTGATTGAGCGAAATTTAAAATTATGTTAATTATTGAAACAAACGTTTGATTCACCTGTGCTATATGCTCAAAACTTTATTCCTTACCTGTGCTTTATTTGACAATCCTCCTACATAGAAAGCCCAGTTTACACAGAAAAACTTTCCTCAATCTTTCGAATCTTAGTAGTAAAATAAATAAACCCAAAAAAAATTTTGAGCACAATGTTATTACAAAATGAACAATTTCTAGTTTTCGAAAGTGTAAATAGTGCTTTAGTATTTGGTATCGTGTAAACCTGGCTGTATAACGTGGTTCACACGGTCGCTGGTCGCCTGTGGTCATTTATTCATTCAATGACGATTACTACAAATTGAAATCATCATTATTTTACTTTCCTAACTTGAGTTAAAATCTGGATTAAATTATAGGTTAAATTTTAATTAAAATTACTTTTTTAAGCCATAAAATTGTAGATAAAAATGCCACAGCCGCTATAAAGATGTTCAAACGTAAAGATTACACTTTATTGTTTTATTAGCTAAGATAAGGAGGCCAAGTATTTTTTTGTTCACTTGTTTTAAAACATAGATTATAAAGTAAGCCTTTTCGGAATTAAAACATACGAACATCTGACGTTATAAATATAATTTTGTGTTTGATATAATATGATTCATGTACAAGAATTCAAAATATTTAAAGTTAAACAATGAGCGATATTACTCGTAGATAGGTTTCATTTTGTCTACACAGCGCCACACAATTGCTTTCCAAGCACAAAAACTACAAATTTATAAAGATGAAATAAAGAAGATAATAACTTATAAAAATATATACAGACGTGTAACTAAATGTATTCCAATGGCAGCGTTAAAGTATTATTACCTACTTACAGAGCTGGGCAAGCTACTGAGAAAAAGTAGCTGATCTACAGCTACAGCTATTCTTTAAAAAAGTAGCTGAGCTACAGTTATAAGCTACATTTTGTAAAATATTGCTAAGCTACAGCTAAAAGCTTTCGTTAAAGTAGCTATTAAATTTTAAAGCTACTTTTTTCATCTATTGTGAGTTAATTAAATATGCCATTGTCATCTTTTGTTATAATGACTGTTAATTTACTATTATGTACATAAATATAAAAAATCGCAAATGGACAAATGTACTGTTAATTTTTTTATGCTATAATTTGTATTTATATCGGAATAATTTAACAGTCACATTAACAGAACACTTCTAAACAGTCAATGTTTAGTTCATCTAATATTTAATACGAAACTAGGATAGGTTAAGAACAAGTGAAAAATAAAATATATTAATAGATTTTAAACTATATAATAACTTGTTATCCTACAGTTATAGAAAACAATAAAGAAGGTACAATTCAAATACAAAACAAAAATAAATAGGTATTTCTTAATGAACTTTAAGCTACAAAAAGTAGCTTTGGGTTACAAAAAGTAGCTTTATCCTACAGAAAGTAGCTTTAAGCTACAAAAATTAGCTTTGAAAGTAGCTTCAGTTATTATAACAATATTTTTAAGTTAATAGAAAAAAAATAGTTCGCTACATTTTTTCACATTTAGCTAAGCTACAGCTACGGTAAACGTAGCTAAGCTAGTAGCTAAGCTACAAAAGTAGCTAGCTACTGCGCAGCTCTGCCTATTTACTATTTTGAATAAACATGGGATAATGGCTCAGTGGTATCGAGTCGGCCTGTGAATCCTGTGCACCCTGGTTCGATTCCCACAGCCGACAAACATTTTCATCACATTAAAATTACCCCTGTGGCCTGCCACCACTAACATCTTTGTGGACCTTGATTTCACGGCTGGTAACCGCACTTCACGCCCATAAATAAACTTACCCAAGATCTGCTACGATATAGTGGCACACCCAGTAACGGGTAAAAGGCGTGATGAGCTCGATATACTCATGAGGTCAACTTCGAACTTAAGGGAAGAAAATATAATTTTCCTCTTTATTTTGAGTAATAACTACTAGCCAATCATTTTATTTAAAAAAAAACTTATTGTATTGACTGTACTTAGAATGTCCCTTTAACATATTAAAACTATCCTTATAGTACATTCAAAACCTGTAAATAGTATTTTTCATGTTTAAACCCAAACTTTTAATTCTTGCAAATATTAAAAAAATAAATGTTGGTACTAGAGCCTGATATTTAGGGTAGTTTTATCTCCCTTCAACAAGTTTAACCCCCTAAAACCCGAAGTTATATCTCTATTATCCAAAAAGTCACAAGAAATTCCCCGCAATCACAAAACATTTCAGCATTTTTCAGAATCCCTCCTCTTTCAGGTTACTAAGCGTTCAGATGCTATTAACAGACAAAGGAACATCTTCCTTCTCCCTTACCCCGCTGGTCGCTGGCATCAATTCATCTCTTTCTATCTATTCATCTTAACACATTCATCAAAGTGAGACGGATACTTGACTTGTCTATCCCAATTTTTTTTAAAGTGACTGTCTTTTTAATCTGGTGGTGAAAGAATATTGTTGAAATTTTTGCTTTGATTTGTTGGCAGATAACTAATATACGAGGGAGCTTTTTGTATGTTATCTACATAGCTTTGAAACAAAAAAGCAATGGTGTCAAACTAATTATTGTAAAATAGATGTGATATTTACAAGTACATTTGCGAAGTTGTATTTAATTTGTGTGGTTTATAAAGATTTGTAAATTAAAAGCCTCATTCACAATACGAAATTAGTAGTTAGCAGTTATAGCTTCACACTGTCTAGCGTTAATTTCAGTTAACGCAAGAGTTTGCAAGCTCCAAACTAAAGCCCGTCTGACACGATCAATTTTAATGTACATTTGTTACTTTGTAAAAAATTGAACGTATCATACATGCGCACGCACTTCAATGTTGCCTTCAATTTTAATGTACATGAAAAAATAGAACCTGTCCTATTTCCTTCAATGTTTTCGTCAATTAATTGCGCAAAGAAGCTGCGCGCAGCGCATGGCATTGTGTATTGTTAAAACGTCAAACATGAACCTCATTTTTTCTATTTGTATCATTATTTAATCAAAACATCGTAGTCTCGGCAACGTGTGTCCGTTTTAATAGAGAAATACAAAAATAAGCTTTGCTTGTATGCCACTAAAACTGACATATATAAATTTTAATTTTGATATTGACACAAAGACCCTAATTCAATACCAACATATTTTCAAAACGGATCGAAATGCGCATGCGCATCTAGCAGAAAATTGACGTCGTTGCATACAGAAATTTTTGTCTTCAATTTTAATGTACATGGAAAATGTACATTAAAATTGAACTAAAAAATGTACATAGAAAATGTACATTAAAATTGATCGTGTCAGACGGGCTTTATAGTTAGTAGTTAGCGCCATCTTGTCTAAACTACCAATCAGAAACGTGAATGAATTTTGACGTTTGGAATTCATGCTTTTGTTTGTCAAACATAATCGAAAAGAGAAATTACTATTAACTTCTTTGTTGCTGACATACGTTCAATTAAAAAAAAAATAAACAAACAAGTAGCTACCACAAGTTGGTGGATTCTTCCAATAAATAGTAACCGATCATTTTAAGGTGATTGGGAATATCTAATGCAAGAACTGGGGCTACATGATAGAGATATATTTTTAAATTATGCTCGGTTTGATTATTTATTAGCACAAATATCGAAATAACTAATCTTTAGATAATAAGTTTGTGATAACCAACAATAAAACACAATTTTACAATTGTCAAAAATATGTAGATTTAACTGACATCTACCGTGTCTTTCAAAACTAGTATTTATTTTATTAAAATCGGTATTCTGCGACCGACAATGTCACTAACTCCATTCTTAATTTTGGTATTGTGAACAAAAATATACAACACAAATGCTAACTAAAATAAAATAAATATATCATCACGCCTTTTACCCATTACTGGATGTAGCACTCTGCCGAAGCAGATAACGGTAAGTGATATATTTATGCGCGTGAAGTTCGGTTATCAGCCGTCAAATCACTGCCCCCAAATATGTTAGTGGTGGGGGAGCCACAGGGGTAATTAGAAATTGGTGAAAATGTTTTTGTCGGCTGTGGGGATCGAACCAGGATTCTTTGAATCTTTGGCCGACTTGATACCACTGAGCCATTACCCTTATAAATACTAATTATAACTACTAACTATAACCACTAATTTCGTATTGTGAATGAGGTTTTAAAGAATTAAAAATTCAGTTTACCTCATGAGTATATGGAGTGAGGTATTCAAACGAGAGTGAAAAGGCGTTTTCCTCTCGTGATAGATACATTTCTTTTTTACGACATGCTTCAAAATATATCATCACGCCTTTTACCCATTACTGGGTGTGACACTCTGCAGTAGCAGATCTCACTAAACGATATATTTATTCGCGTGAAATGCGATTACCAGCTGTCAAATCACGACTTTAAAAGATGTTACTTGCGAGGAAGCCACGGGAGTAATTTTAATGTGGTGAAAATTGTTTGTCGTCTGTGGGTAATTAAAGGTAATTTGTATTAAATGCAGTACAGCGACGTGGTTACCGTTACTGCATTTGAATCCGGAGATCCCGAGTTCGAATCTCACTCAAGCTAAAAATATGTGAACTACCACACTATGGCTCTGTACTGTACTGTACTGTAATTGGGATTCAATTCCTGTTGTACAGTGTACCATAAATAAATAAATAAACTTGTACGGTGAAAATTAATAAATTATTGATAGATTTGCTTGAATTTCCTTTGAGAGGATGTAGTGGCTCTACAGTTGCAGAGCTCAGCTCATTATAAAACCATAGCACCCATAGATGTTAGGGAAAGGTGATAAACATGTAAATTATTTTTATAATTAGAAGTCGTAACTAGCAGAATATTTATAAGTTAGTGAACTGTTTGATGATGCAGGTTGTACCCGCATTGAAATCTCTTGTGCTGTTAAGTTGCATGCCCTGCGCAGGTATTGAACACATTTGTCCAAGAATAACCGGTTGCCGTTTAGCTGCGATTCTGTAAGGAACTTTGTTCGTGAAACGCTGGAATGTTCTAGGTATACGTATAATCACGGTTTCATTGAATTTAAATGTAGTCAAAAAAAGTAGCGAAGCTACAGCGATTGCTAATCTTTAAAAATGTTGCTATATCTACTAAAAACTAATGTTAAAAGTAGCTGTTAAATGTTGAAGCCACTTTTTCAGTTAATATGTGAAGTCATAAATAAATATGGGGTGGCAAGCTCAGTGGTATGAAGTCGGCCTGTGGATCCTGAGAACCCTAGTTCGATTCCCACAGACGGCAAGCAATTTTCATAATTTCAAAAGCTACCCCTGTGGCTCTTCCACCACTAACATCTTTGGGGGCCGTGATTTGACGACTGGTAACCGCACTTCACGCGCAAAATATATCACTTACCGAGATCTGATTCGGCAGAGTGCCACACCCAGTAATGGGTAGAAGGCGTGATGATATATATATAAATAAATAGCTTCGATGAGTCCAGACCCTGTACCATAATTGGGATTAAGTTCCTCTTGTACAGAGTAGCAAAAAACAAATAAATAAATTATTTTATGTAAAGTCGGGCTGAAATTCATATGTTTTAGCCCTAAAAAGCGGGCTTAAACACTTGTTTTTGGCCCTAGGGCCATAAAAAATAATTCTTATAGATACATAAATAAAATGACAATTTTTGTTTATTACAAATACTTGATTTTACAAAAAGTCATTTTGACATATAACCTATGTACATATTTTAATCTTTTGAACATGTAATTAAATGTTATTTTGTTGTGCATAGAATATTGTATGTACCACGGGTGAAATTAGCGTTTCTAACCCTGAGCATGTTATTAGCCCTCGGCGCTTTGCGCCTCGTGCTAATAATCACACCACGGGCCAGAAACGCCTATTTTCACCCTTGATACCTGAATAACAATTTAAGGTACAAGAAGAAAAAATAATCGTAATAATCACATATAGTCATTGTCATATTTAACGAAACTATAGCTATAGCTAAAGTAACTGTAGCGGAACTATAAAAGTAGCTAGCTATTGCTGAGGTCTAAATACTATATAATAAGATGATACACATCACCAATCCATTAAAAAATAAATATATCATCACGCCTTTTATCCATTACTGGATGTGACACACTCTGCCATAGCAGATCTCGGTAAGTGATATATTTATGCGCGTGAAGTGCAGTTACCAGCCATCAAATCACGACCCCAAAGGTAGGGGAGCCACAGGGGTAATTTTAATGTTGCGAAAATAGTTTCTGTGGGATCGAACCCAGGTTCTCAAATCCACAATCCGACTCGATACCACTGAGCCACTTACCCCATATATTTTTGTAGAGGGTCATTTAATGTAGTATAATAAATTTAAATGTTATAAATAATAGATCTGCTGTTGCAGATCTAAATGGTATATTCGTAGAGTTAATATAATCACTCGTTTAACAGTAGAAAGTATACATGTTAAAAAGATCGTTTAGATTGATTCCAATTTCGCAATAGTCGGCAAAACCTGGGTTGAAATTTCATCGGAAATTCTGTAGATATGATTCATCTCAACTCTGAGAAATAAAGTTTGGAAATTCCTATGTGTAGTACTCATATAAAAGATACTAGTTCATTTAATCAATATACAAATAATAGAATTTTTCTTGATATTATTCTGTTTCCTTCCTTGATATGTAATTAATCTATAATTACATAGAATATCATAATAAATATAAATATATCATCACGCCTTTCATCCATTACTGGGTGTGGTACTCTACCGTAGCTGATCTCAATAAGTCAGTGGCGTACTTAGGGGAGGAGTGCGTCCAGTCCGCACCGGGAGGCACATATTATGGGGCGGCATTTTTTATATTTAGTTTTAATTGTAAAAAACAACTTGTTCACTTTATATATAAATATAAAATATATCATCACGCCTTCTACTCATTACTGGGTGTGGTACTCTGCCGAAGCAGATCTCGGTAAGTGATATATTTTGCGCGTGAAGTGCGGTTACCAGTCGTCAAATCACGGCCCCCAAAGATGTTAGTGGTGGAGGAGCCACAGTAGTAGTTTTTGAAATTATGAAAATTGTCGCCTGTGGGAATCGAATCTAGGGTACCAGGGTTCTCAGGATCCACAGGCCGACTTTATACCACTGAGCTAGCCACCCCATTTGTTCACTTTATAAGTTTACTATTCGATTTCTACGAATTGTGAATTACTATACGATTTCGAATATTTTTCTTCATCGTCAAGTCAATGTACGGTTGAAAATATTATCTCGAAAAATTCCTTTATTACTGCCTAATTTAAATATGCCATCCAATGGTAAAAAAGTTCCCCACCTATAGTTTGTCTCAATTACAATTATTTATTTATGTTTAATAATTTAATGGGGTAATGGCTCAGTGGTTTCGAGTTGACCTGTGGATCTTGAGGACCCCGGTTTGATTCGCACAGCCGACAAACAATTTTCACCAAATTAAAATTACCACTGTGGCTCCCCTACCACTAACATCTTTGGGGGCCATGATTTGACGGCTGGTAACCTCACTTCACGTACATAAATAAATCACTTACCGAGATTTGCTTCGGCAGACTGCCACATCCAGTAATGGGTAAAAGTCGTGATGATATATTTATTTTATATTTATTTTTTTAATTTATAAAAACCACCATTTGATTGGATTAGAAAGGGCGGCAAATTGGAGACCGCCCTGGGCGGCAAAAGTTCTAGGTACGCAAAAGGGTCCACTTGATACCACAAAAAACAGATGAAAATTAACAAATTTTCATTTCTGACTTTCAGAAACATAGACTCTATATGTATCACCTATTTTCAACAAAACTGTCGGTTTTTAACAGTTTTACAAAACTCGGAATTTTACAGTCCGAATCTCAAAAATGTTTTAGCTAATCCTGAATTTTGGATTAGCTAATGTTACTCTAATCTGATTTTAAAAAGTTAATCCAAATATTTTTCCGAAAACCAAATGCTGCTTCGTCAGAGTGCCATACCCAGTTATGGGTAAAAGTCGTGATGATATATTTATTTATTTTATTTATATTTTATTTAAAATGACAGTCGAACTTTTGACATTAATATAATATGTATAATGCTACAAAATAAATTAAATTAACAAATTCTAATTAATTTTATAGCCTGATTTAGCACCATTACATAAAAGTAAAAACCAAGCATTAGTTAATTTCGCCTGACGCAATTTCTCAACTTCGATTTTGAAATGTTCTCAACCTGTCCATCAGTCCAGCGTGCTATGGCTGCAGGTAGCAGCGGCGTGCGTTGTGACGGGGTCAAGGGGGGCGTAACACGGTGCCCGCCAGACCGGTACCCCTGTCACCCCACCAACAGCGCCGCTGCTGACAGTGGAATGTTGCCACTAACATTCACTGACAATGCAAGAAAGATTTGTGGGGTTTGGTGATTGGAAGGTGTTTGGAGGGTGAATATAGAGGGTGGGTTAGATGGTAGGTGGGTGAATTTAACCCTTAACAATTCAGTATGATATAGATTAGTGGGTTTCAAACTTTTCGGGGCCATGACCCCCTTGGGGGCAAAAATCAGATATATATTCTTTCGCGATCCCCTTACTTTTTATGTGATCAAAATTGCAGTTTGTAAAAGGCTGATTTAATAATGTACATTCTCAGACAAAACATTACTAGACGGAGAACAACGGCGTTTGTTGTGAAGTAGAATGGGTTAGAATAACTTGGCGATGAGACGGGTGCGCGGCAAAGAGCTAGTACAAGTTGGTGTTATGCAGGTTGTATTTTTGTTGATGACAGTTATCAAACGCGAGCATTTTATTTATTTAAATACAAAAGTGCGTATACAAAACACTTAATATGTCAAACCGAAAAAGTTTATAAAAACAAGTATTTAATTATATGTATGTTATAGGTTATAAGCAAAACAACAATTTTTCGTGCTAATGTAGAAACTCATGAAAAATAACATACCTAGATTTCATTAAAATTTGTCGTAAATTGTTCCATGACTTTAAGGATGAATTTAAAATAATATGACACTAGATATGAAATTTTTTTTTTAATCGCCGAATTCATGATCGCAAGAAATTCTGTTAATGAAAATGCTAATTTTTTTGGTTGAACCAGTTTCACAATAGAAAAATTTTAAAATATGGTTCTATATCATTCGGACCACGAAAAATTGAATGTCGTTGTCTTTTTAAAAATCTCAACTTTGAAGGCCTATATCTCGAAAACTAAAAGAGATATTGAAACGCGGTTTGAACGAGTGTATTTCTCGTGCTCCAATTAACTTATACTGAAATTTTGAAAATTTTGAAAATTTTATATTTTTTTTTCAAAATTTTCTTTTGTCCATATTTCAAATAATTGAAGGGATAATAAAAATCTGTAAAAACCAGTGAATTCCTCGCGTAAAAGTACGTATGTATGTAAAATTTCAGAACTTTTGCTCCACGGATACAAATTTTAGAGCAAAAAAACTAAAAATGGCCAAAATTCGTAAAAATCTTAAGGGGTACCCCTTCAAAAATAATTAAAAAACAGTGATTTTTCGTTTTTTTGCAATAAAAACTCTATATATGCGTAATTTTGGCTGAAAATTTGCATACTTATGTATTTTTACGAGAGGAATTCACCGGTGTTCACAGATTTTCATTATCTTTTCAAATTGTTGAAATATTGAAAAATGAAAATTTTGAAAAATATTGTAAAATTTTCAAAATTTTCAACATTTCGCTATAAGTTAATTGGAGCACGAGAAATACACTCGTTCAAACCGCATTTCAATATCTCTTTTCGTTTTTGAGATATGGGCCTTCAAAGTTGAACTATTCAAAACCTTAAAAATGTGATAGACAATTTTTCTCAAAGCTATTTTGCGAATAATGTAGAAACGTTTGACAGCAACAAATATTTCTGTAATCTCGAACATTTTTACTTACAAGAAACAAAACTATTTTGTGTTTATTTACATTCAGTTATAATAACAAATTTTATGAATATCTGTCACTTTTGAAATATAAATAAAAATAAATATAAATATATCATTACGCCTTTTACCCATTACTGGGTGTAGCACTCTGTCTAGCAGATCTCGGTAAGTGATATATTTATGCACGTGAAGAGCGATTACCAAAATCACGGCCACCAAAGATGTTAGTAGTGAGGGAGCCACAGGGGTCATTTTAATGTGGTGAAAATTGTTTGACGGCTGTGAGAATCGAACCCGGGTTTGCAGGATCCACAGGCCGACTCGATACCACTGAGCAACCTATCCCACACATTTGAAATATAATAGTTATTTTTACTCTTTTGTCAAAGTTCAGCAGCACGGTGATGGTGTGGTTAGCCTTCCGACATTCGAATCCGAAGATTCCGAGTTCGAATCCCACTCAAGCTAAACCACACTGTGACTCAGTGAGTTCGGACCCTGTACTATAATTAGGATTATGTTCCTGTTGTACAGAGTAACATAAATAAACAAATAATAAAATGAAAATTAAAACACACACTTGCAATTTTCTCTACAAATTTCTTAAATGGATCTTCCTTTTTTATGCTAATATATACATATATGCAAATATTTTTGTCCTTGAATTAATAGACACCGTTACATCTTCACAATTTACTGTCGTTTGCACATCGTGTGCAATGCAGGATCTTACTCATGTTATATAAAGTAATGTGACACTTTTTGAGTAATTGTTTTTTATTGACATATATATTTAATGTTTCATTACTAATTATTTTTAATTAAGCGATATATTTACACATATGTATGTGACACACCGAAATTTATTTTGGTTTGAGACTGATTATGGCTGTTACAATTCTGCAATTGCAGATCACAAATTTACAGATTTCGGTAGATATTAAAATTAAAATATATTATCACGGCTTTTAGCTATATTGGGTGTGGCATATTATTTATGTATCCATAAGAATTATTTTTTGTATGACCCTAGGGTCAAACGCAAGTGTTTAAGCCCATTTTAGGGCTAAAATATATGAATTTCAGCCCGGTTGTTCATATAAATATGTTTGATTTATTTTCGATATGTAGGCGAAACGTACAGATAAAAATTATTCGTATTAGAGTATAGGATTTAAAATCTACTTTAAAAAATTACTTTATCAATGAAAACAAATGCTTATCAATGTAACTAATTTCTTCTACGCCTACTACAAGTAATTTAAACCAGCTTCAATTAGTAACATAACAAATGAAGTACATATCATTAACATTGTCCAGATATGAAAACAAGCATTTTCCGTCTTTTTTCAAAGATACTTGAGCTTCGTATTACCAACCACGCGGAAATTAAAACACTGTGAGCTCAATTAGAGTAAGCACGAGAACTATTTTTAGTAACAGAATTCATTAACGAATCATAGTTGTTAATTAAAACATCGTGGGCATCAAATGAAATTAAAAAAATAAATATTTGTTTTGTTTTTGTTATCTTTGTGAGATTTGAAGGAATATATCTCGAAATCTATTAGAGATAATTAATGCCGGATTTTATAGTTGGATTCAGCTTGATTTATTTAGGGAATATAGTTATTTATGTATCAAGGGTGAAAACATTCGTTTCCGGTCCGCGGCATGATTATTAGCCCTAGGTCCAAAAAGAAGTGTTTAAGCCTGATTTTTTGGGCCGAAACACAGGAATTTCGGCCTGGTTGTGCATAATAGTTATTTATGTACCAAGGGTGAAAACAGGCGCTTTGCGCCTCGTGTTAATAATCATGCCACGGGCCAGAAACGCTAATTTCACCCGTGGTACATACAATATTTTATGCACAACAAAATAACATTTAATTTTATGTTCAAAAGATTAAAATATGTACATATATGTGAAAGTGACATTTTGCCGAATCAAGTATTCACAATAAACACGAATTTTCATTTTATTTTTGTAAAATAAATAAATAAATAAATATATCATCACGCCTTCTACCCATTAATGGGTGTGGCATTCTGCTGTAGCAGATCTCGGTAAGTGATATATTTTGCGCGTGAAGTGCGGTTACCAGTCGTCAAATCACGGCCTCCAAAGATGTTAGTGGTGGAGGAGCCACAGGGGTAGCTATTTTTTGAAAATTATGAAAATTGTTTGTCGTCTGTGGGAATCGAACCAAGGTTTTCAGGATCCACAAGCCGACTTCATACCACTGAGCTAGCCACCCCATTTTTGTATCCATAGGAATTGTTTGTTTATGGCCCTAGGGCCAAAAAAGAGTGTTTAAGTCTGCTTTTTAGGACTCAAAGAAATGAATTTCGGCCCGGTTGTATATTTTTGTTATTTTTGTTTGTTTGATATGTGTTTTATGACATATCAAATTTTGCCAGAAAAACATAACTTTTATAGCTTGTATCTTTAAAACTATAAAAGATATTATAAATTAGAATATTTTACAGTATTCCTGGCACTTTAGTTAGTATACAAGTATATTTTTAGTAATTTATTTGCACAAATTAAAAAGTTATTGAGGTATAACTAAAAATGAGCAAAATTCAGAAATAATTAATAAGGCGTGAATATATATTTTTTATTTAATTTATAAACTAACAAACATTGAATTAATCATTCTTCTACGCACTGCCAATAAAAAAATGTAAAATAATAATAGCTATTAAGAAAAACAATAAACTTATTAAACTTATGGGGTAGGTGGCTCAGTGATATCGAGTCAGCCTGTGGATCTTGAGAACCCTGATTCAATTCCCACAGCCGACAAACATTTTCACCACATTAAATTTACCCCTGTGGCTCTCCCTCCACTAACATCTTTGGCAGTCCTGATTTGACGGCTGGTAACCGCATTTCACGCGCTTAAATATATCACTTACCGAGATCTGCTTCGGCAGAGTGTTACTACACTCAGTAATGGATAAAAGGCGTGATGATATATTTATTTATTTAATTTTTAATCTAACCTACTAATATTAAAACCTAACAAAAACACAATTAATCATCTTCCTACGCATTGCCAACAAAAAAATGTTAAATAATAACAGCCATTAGCAAAAACAATAAACATATGTTTCTAAAAAAAAATATCGTGTACTACGCAACTAGTGGTATATTTAATTCACTCGCTATAAAAATGCAGAATGATTTATATGTGACGTTAGCTATAAATCCGTAGCATGCTACGTGAAGTTGGCAACAGTGGCAGCACGACGTGACTAACTTCAGGTCACTGTGGTTCAATACACAGCCTACTTCGTTGAGGACAATAAATTTATTAGCAATTTGCTACTAAAATCGAATTTTGTTGAGAAAATAATAAAACAAAGGGTTTATAGTATATTAACGAACATGTTTTTTTTTACACATGTTTAGAGAACGAGTCACAGGCGAGTTTTCTAAAGGATAAGTGCGTTAAAAATGTTATAAAATGAATTATTTATATTATTCTTCCTATTTTGCATCTAATATAATTAAACATTTTAAAAAATGTTAATTTAAGGAAACTTGTATAGGTAACTCTTTTTGACATTTATGCAATAGGATGGGGGCATTCACGTGACACTGTGACGTTTTGTGACGTAAAAACAGCTGTTCTGGCAAAGATCACTGCGCCACCTACAAAATGAACTATTTTTTTGGGACGAGATTTGAAAAGAACCGTTCTTTTCAAATCTCGCCACAAAAAAATAGTTCATTTTGTAGGTGGCGCAGTGATCGCAGCCCAACAAGATTTGAAAAGAACCGTTCTATTCAAATCTCGTCCCAGAAAAATAGTTCATTTTGTAGGTGGCGCAGTGATCGCAGCCCAACAAGATTTGAAAAGAACCGTTCTTTTCAAATCTCGTCCCAGAAAAATAGTTCATTTTGTAGGTGGCGCAGTGATCGCAGCCCAACAAGATTTGAAAAGAACCGTTCTTTTCAAATCTCATACCAAAAAAATAGTTCATTTTGTAGGTGGCGCAGTGATCGCAGCCCAACAAGATTTGGAAAGAACCGTTCTTTTCAAATCTCGCCACAAAAAAATAGTTCATTTTGTAGGTGGCGCAGTGATCGCAGCCCAACAAGATTTGAAAAGAACCGTTCTTTTCAAATCTCATACCAAAAAAATAGTTCATTTTGTAGGTGGCGCAGTGATCGCAGCCCAACAAGATTTGGAAAGAACCGTTCTTTTCAAATCTCGCCACAAAAAAATAGTTCATTTTGTAGGTGGCGCAGTGATCGCAGCCCAACAAGATTTGAAAAGAACCGTTCTTTTCAAATCTCGTCCCAGAAAAATAGTTCATTTTGTAGGTGCCGCAGTGATCTTTGCGCGAACAGCTGTTTTTACGTCACAATGTCATGTGAGTGTCCGCATCCTATTGTTCAAAAAGTTAGGTTCAGTGGTAGGGGTAAGTTCTGCACCAATAAGAACGCAGGAACATCTCAAATATATCGGCGTATATATTCTGCTGTAAAACTTTTCTAAATTAGTTTACAGTAAAATACTTCAAATAAGAGACAGACAACTTAATTTTCAAAAAGCATTTTTATTTATAATAATTTTAGGTTGATGATTAATAGTAGTAAATACTTGATTATTTATTTATTAATTCAATTAAAACTACCCCTGTGGCTCCCCCTCCATTAACATCCTTGGGAGCTGTGATTTGACGACTGGTAATCGCACTTCACGCGCAAAATATATCACTTATCAGGATCACACTCAATAATGAGTAGAAGGCGTGATGATATATTTATTTTTTATGGTACCCTGTACAACAGGAACTTAAGCCCCAATTACCGTACAAGATCCTGACGCACCGAACTATATGAGTTGCATTATTTTTCTATTTTTTTAAATAAAATATTCAAAGTATATTCAATTTAGAATCATTCAGTACACGTCTGATCGAATGGACGACACACTATTAATATTTATTGTTTCGGATTATAGTAGTACACTCACAGCAAACAAATTAGTCTATACATTGTTCTATGAGATCATAAAGCTGCGTTTACAGCTATCTAATTAGTAATTACAATTAACAATTACTATTAATAGTTTAAGAAATGATATATTTTTTATTTGACTGTAGATTAAATTGAAAGTAAAAAATAAATAAATAAATAATCATCACGCCTTTTACCCAATAACTGGGTGTGGCACTCTGCCGAAGCAGATCTCGGTAAGTGATATATTTATGCGCGTGAAGTGCGGTTACCACCCGTCAAATCACGGCCCCCAAAGATGTTAGTGGTGGTGGAGCCACAGGGGTAATTTTAAATTGGTGAAAATGTTTTGTCGGCTGTGGGGATCGAACCAGGGTTCTTTGGACCCACAGGCCGACTTGAATTGAAAGTGATAAAATATTAATCGGAATTCAGTCAATTTTTTTAGTTTTTTATTTTTTTTATTTTGTCGACGTTTTCTAATCATTATCAATTATTTATTTATAAATATTGTTCTAGAATTATAATTTATTTTGTCTTGAAGAAGACTAGCAGAGGCAGTAGAAACGTCGACAAAATAAAAAAATTAAAAAAAAATAATTTACTGTATTCCGATTAATATTTTATCACTTACTACTGTTTGTTATACTGGGTTTATCACGAAAAGTGATCCATAGGCGTTTAACATGAGAAAACAGTTTTTCCGTGTGTAATGCATCCTGAATTATTTTAGATAAAAATGCTTCAAAACAAATACGGCATTTATAAGCTGTAGATTTCCTGTATTGTATTCGCTATAAATTTTGTGAATTTTGCACAAAGTTTCGCGCCATCAACTCATCCCATGCACTTGGGCAGTGGTTTAGCCAACAAGTGACTCCAGTCGCATCGGCCAATGACCTCTGGCATTCTTCAAGGTCTGCCTGGGTGCATGGGTGACTTGACCGCACACAGACCTGTCTTACTCTTCCAACCAACGGCTACCGGGGAATTCATAGCTATATTGGGAGGATTTGATGGCAAATAGATCATCAAAACTATCACGAAATATAGCTTAGCTTGAGATGAAATAAACAATGGCAAAAAAATACACCAAAAATAAGCTTCTTATTTTTTCTCTCAAAATTGTCCTGTTTAAATGGAGTAAAAATTTATTGAGGTGTGGATCAATATTACAGGATGTTCAGAAAATAGGTGATATGCTTCAAGTAGAACGATTCTTTGATTAATTCTGAATGCAAAAAAAATGTACGGCCCTTCGTAAAGCCACACGAAGCCAACAAACTTATAAATGTGCGACTAGATCTATCCGAAATTTTTAAAATCTTTTATGAAATATCATTGCTGGTTACATTCAAGAAAAATTGTGTAAAATTGCGTTGATGTAACTAATCGTTTAATATCAATACTTTTACAGCCTGATTCTTAAAAAAAGTTTTAGCTAATCCTGAATTTTGGATTAGAGTATCATATTCTAGTCAAATTTGAAGAAGGTAGTCCAAATCACTTTTTGAGAATTAAACAGATTTCCTAAAAATTCGCGACCTAAATAATCACTTACGGTTGGAGCACAAATAGAAGGAAAAGAAAATAGGTTTTAAAATTAATAGCTATCAAATTATTATTAAAATAAACCGGACCTTGATCTGTAATATTTACTTACTGTTCACGGTAGATGGTAAGTAAATATTATAGTCCTGATGTAACCATGGGATATATATATATATATATATATATATATATATATATATATATATATATATATATATACACAAGGCGGGGAAAAAGTTCCGGGACGATGAAATATCTTGCGAAATACATATTGGATCGACAAACGACAAAATACGTGTTAAATATTTTTCAAAAATCTATCCAATGATATCAAACTGATAAAAAATGGGAGTTCCCATTTAAGATTACAAAGTTGCCCCCCGCCCCACCCCCTGGAGGAGGGTGGATGTCGAATTTGGTGTCATTGGATAGATTTTTGAAATATATATATATAGTGGTATCAAGTCTGCCTGTGGATTCTAAGAATCCTAGTTCGATCCCCAAAGCCGACAAACATTTTCACCAATTTAAAAAATTACCCCTGTGGCTCCCCCACCACTAACACCTTTGGGGGCCGTGATTTGACGACTGGTAACCGCACTTCACGCGCATAAATATATCATGTACCGAGATCTGCTTCGGCAGAGTGTCACACCCAATAATGGGAAAATGGCGTGATGATATATTTATTTAATTTATTCCAAGCCATGTACTGTCATTGAAATTAAGTTCCTGTTGTACAGAGTAGCATAAATAAATATATAAATAAATAAATAATATATTGTTTCTAAAACATAAATGTGTCAAATTCAGGCCCAAATAGTCGTTTGATCTTAAATTAATTAGTGGAGACTCTTTCAGATCTGCAATTGCAGAACAAAACAAATACCTGTTATTTAAAGTCAATAACACTGCTCTTTAATTTAAGAAAGGTCAGTTCCACCAAAATCTCATTTTAAATAAATGAATCCAACACCTCTGTTTGACATAATTTTAGCCTAAAGTCAAACGCTTGCTAATTAGCAGTTTCGACTACCATGATTCAAGAAAGCATAGCCTACTGTTCACCGAAACGATTGTTTTTTTTATCTCGAACGCTATTAACAAAGACTACGCGTATCCTAGCAACCAATAGCAATGTGCAATCTTTCTCTTAACCTTGGTTGTACTGTTATAAATAATTTCTGTTCGTATGTATTGTATGTATGTATGTATGCGGCAAACAATAACCTTAAACTTTAAACTTTATTTTGTAATATTACTAGAAAATATATTAATATATACGAGTATAAAATATAACAAGAAATGAGTTTGTTTTACTGGAAAAAAAATTGTTTTATATATTTTAAGCTATAAAACTGACCTAAATTATTTTAGAGAAAAATGTTTCAAATAAAAGAGATAGACAATTAAGTCGTCTTCGACTTTTATTTAAAGTATTTTTGTCTAAAATAATTTAGAAAAGTTTGACAGTGAAAAATATACGATGACAAATTGTTGAAAATATTATGAACAGAATAATTATTAAGTTTTAAGTCAGCAATGACTAAGTAAAATATGTCGTTAAAATAATCGCCTGAGGCAAAATTTCAGTCTTCAGTTTGAAATCTACATTCCGGAGTGTTTCCAAGTATCGCTACATATTGATGGCGGCGCCACTTGTCAGATAACATTTAACTCAGACGTGACTGTTTTTGCATTAAAAATGTTCATATATTTTCCGCTTTCAAACGGTTATAAATTATTTTAGAGAAAAATATTTGAAATAAAAGTTGTAGATAATTTAGTTTTCTGTATCTTTCATTTGAAACATTTTTTTGTAAAACAATTGAGAATTGTCTGACGGTAGAAAATATACACACAGGTCCTGATGACACCGTTGTCAGCTAATTTATTTATTTATTTATTCTACTCTGTACAACAGGAACTTAATCCCAATTGCAGTACAGGGTCCGGACTCACTGAGCCGTAATATGATAGTTCATATATATGGGGTAGATGGCTCAGTGGTATCGAGTCTGTCTGTAGATTCTGAGAACCCTGGTTTGATTCCCACAGCCGACAAACATTTTCACCACATTAAAATTATCCCTGTGGCTTCCCCTACACTAACATCTTTGGAGGCCGTGATTTGACGGCCAGTAATCGCACAAATACATCACTTACCAAGATCTATCTGCTATGATCGAGTGCCACACTCAGTAATGGATAAAAGGCGTGATGATATATTTATTTATTTAATTTTATTTAATAAATACTTACAAATTTGATACGACGAACTACAAAACTAGAAACAATATTTGTTTGTGCTCTTCAACTTTTCGTGTACTTCACTTGTTAAGCTATTTGGTGACAGGGCCACTACTAAACGCATTTGTTTTGAAGTTCAACCCACATACAGAGGATGTGTACTATCAAAGTTAAAATTGATTAAAGAGACACGGCGTTAAAGCTCATATCACACACTAGAACGTTTAGTTTCCTTCCCTGTGATCAAAAATAATATCCCTTTGAACTAGAATACAGGAAGTATTATTATCATAAAAGATTTTTGTAGGTGGCCCAGTGGTATCGAGTCGGTCTGTGGATCCTGACAACCCTGGTTCGATTCCCACAGCCGACAAACATTTTCACTACATTAAAATTACCCCTGTGGCTCCACTTCCACTAACATCTTTGGGGGCTGTTATTTTGACGGCTGGGTACCGCACTTCACGCGTATAAATATATCACTTACTTAAATCTATTACGGCAGAGTACCACATCTAGTAATGGGTAAAAGGCATGATGATATATTTATTATTAAAAATATTGGGTGCATTTCGTTCTTTTAAGTCCCATTTAATTTGCTAACAGATTCGGCCAAAAATAACACTTTTACAACCTTGATACACAAATAACTATTTTATTCAACTGTCGAACAAAGTTACCATTTTTATACATGTGATTCTGTCAATGAACTTTTCCTTTTTTGTATAATATTACTTCAATGTTAGTTTCAACTGAAGACGGCCGTTAAAACGGTTTTATAGACCGCTACTATTGACAACGTCCGCTGATACCAAATATTTATTGAAAATTACTTTATATAAGCTATATTCCATTTGCCACTTGGTTCACTTAAATCAGTTCAGATAAATTAGGCAACATGACTAAGCTACAAAAAGTAACTTTAAGCTACAAAAAGTAGCTTTAAAAGTAGCTTCAGTTGTTATTTTTAAGCTAATAGAAAAAAAAGTAGCTAGCTACAAGCTACAGCTATATTTTTTCACAGTTAGCTAAGCTACAGCTACAGCTAAGGTAAATGTAGCTACTGCCCAGCTCTGACCACAAATTAGAGAAATTAATTCAACTATTAGAAGAAAATACATCAAATAAAAGATGGAAAAATTTAAATTGTCTACTAGTTTTTAAAGTTAATTTTTATATTTAAAAATTATCATTGTCATTGTACTTCAAAGTCATTCATATGACAAAAAAATTACGTCTACTAGTTTATTTGAAGTATTTTACTACAAAATAATGTATAAACATTTAAAATCAATAAATAAATCAAGGTGTTTCAATCATATCCTTAATTATATTCCACATGTAAATAAAATAAATAAACACAAAACATATCTTCTCCATCAATGCCACACTTCCAACTATGACATAATCTTAACGTTGGTGTTATAAAATGAGTTCAACAGTCCTAATTCTTACATTTTTATTGTCTTAACATTAACATCTTTTGTTGCAGAAAGCTTGGCTTGGATTTAGTTCCACGACAAGGGGCTCAAATGGTTGACCAAGATGCGATGTCAGTTGTTGAATTGTATCATGTACATGTGGCAAGTTCTGAAAGTTCTCAAGGTGTTTCGGTAAGTGCAACATTTAGTAGATCGTAGTAGATTAGTAGGAGGAACAATTTTGATCTTTGTAAAGCTGGTGATAACTTTTGATAGCAGTTGTGAGGCATGGAAATGTTTTAAGTTGAAGAGAGATTGTATTTTTTGTTGTCTAATGTTTTTGAATGAGTTTAGAGAAAAATGGTTCGAATAAAAAATGCGGAGGATTAAATTATCTATGACTTTTATTTGAAGCATTTTGCCCTAAAATCATTTAGGTACGTTTTACAGCAGAAAATATACGAGCATTTTAGCAACGTAAATTTTTGCAAAACAAATATTTATAAATTATTTTTTGCTGATCGACATTAAAATTGTTGACAATTGACTGGCTGTAAAGTACTACTTTTACAGCCTAGGACATAAAGTTCAGTTTTACAGCCTAGACATAAAAGTATTGCTATGGAAAAACAATAAATTAGGCATTTGACAGCATTGACAGATAAACCGTCTAACATTTGTTTAATTTTACAGGGTGATCAAAAGGAATTGTTATAGTTGACAATACAATTCCAGAGATCTTTTTATTCCACAGTTGGCACAACATCAGATAAAGGCGGAAATGCTATTTGACATTTCTAATAAATACAAATAGGTTATGTCAGGAGTCTAACAGCTATTAAAATTTTAACTTTTTAAGTAATAGAAATACTTTAGAAATAAATGTAATAATAAATGTACTCAAATTTAAATTTTACATGTCACTGTCAACAACAGGAAATGAATTTATTTATCAGGCTTACCAATTTCAAGTAGTCAAAAGGAATTGTTACAGTTGGCAATAAAAAAAAAACTACTTGAAATTGGTAAGCCTGATACATAAATTCATTTCCTGTTGTTGACAGTGACATTTAAAATTTAAATTTGAATACATTTACTATTACATTTATTTCTAAAGTATTTCTATTACTTAAAAAGTCAAAATGTTATTAGCTGTCAGACTCCTGACATAACCTATTTGTATTTATTAGAAATGTCAAATAACATTTCCGCTTTTATCTGACGTTGTGCCAACTGTGGAATAAAAAGATCTCTGGAATTTTATTGCCAACTATAACAATTCCTTTTGATCATCCTGTATAAAATGTAATAAATCGCTGTAGCTCAGGATTGTAGCTAAAATATAAAACTACCTGCATTTTGAACTTGTCCATGACATATTTCAAGTTCAAGTTTTTATGTGTTTTTATTGGTTCCAGGCTCGAGGTACACTCAAAAGAAAAGAATCTAAAAAAGTGCTTACTCATCACTTATATTTCTGTATGAGAGATTTTGGACATCACATAGGCGAAGATACAGAACTATATTTTTCCTTATATGACGCAAAGAAACTAAAATATATATCAGAACGGTTTTTAGTCAAAATCTCCAAAGAAGGATTTTCAAATTATGTCGAAAAGTTGCACAGTAATTGTACTATATTTACTGTAAGTGAAAAATTATTACTTAAGATTAAAATTAACTAAATCAGGCCCTGTACAAAAATACACAATACATTTAAATAGTTCAGGATAGGCTTCAAAATAATTGAACAGCAGATTCCGGTTCAGTGGTATCGAGTTGGTCTGTGAATCCTGAGAACCCTGGTTCGATTCCCAAAGCCGACAAACATTTTCACTACATTAAAACTACTCCTGTGGCTTCCCCTGCACTAACATCTTTGAGGGCCGTGATTTGACGGCTGGTAACCGTATTTCACGCGAATAAATATATCACTTACCGAGATCTGCTTCGGCAGAGTGCCACACCCAGTAATTGGTAGAAGGCGTGACGATATATTTATTTATTTTATTTATTTTATTATGGAGTAGATGGCTCTGTGGTATCGAGTCGGTCTATGGATCCTGAGAACCCTGGTTCAATTCCCAAAGCCGACAAACATTTTCACAACATTAAAATTACCCCTGTAGCTCTCCCTTCACTAACATCTTTGAGGGCCGTCATTTGACGGCTGATAAGCGCACTTCACGCGCATAAATATATCACTTACCGAGATCTGCTACGGCAGAGTGCCACACCCAGTAATTGGTAGAAGGCGTGACGATATATTTATTTATTTTATTTATTTTATTATGGAGTAGATGGCTCTGTGGTATCGAGTCGGTCTTTGGATCCTGAGAACCCTGGTTCAATTCCCAAAGCCGACAAACATTTTCACAACATTAAAATTACCCCTGTAGCTCTCCCTTCACTAACATCTTTGAGGGCCGTGATTTGACGGCTGATAACCGCACTTTACGCGAATAAATATATCACTTACCGAGATCTGTTACGGCAGAGAGCCACACCTAGTAATGGGTAGAAGGCGTGATGATATATTTATTTTTATTTTAAATATTTTTTGGCACAGAGAAAGCTACGAATATTTTTCATGCCATACAGGGCCGGATTTATAAAATCTACAATATTATTCTTCTTATAAGTTATAAGAAAACATAAATTATTGTCTTAATTTTTAGGATTTAGGAAATGCCGATTTAACTAAAGATATATACATTGTTGCTCACGTAATGCGAATGGGTAAAATGTTATATTCTGAGAGTTCAAAAAAGACTGAAAAAAATGCTCCGACTCCTCATCAAGTATTCAAACGTCCTCACGGTGTAGCGGTTCTTAATTTAACAGAAATGGTAACAGGAAAAGAACTTGAATCTGAAGAAAAGGAATTCACATTTAAAGTAAGCCAAAGAAAATTATATTTTTATTTTAGCAAAAAAGATTGTGGTTGAATGATTTGTAGACGGATATAATACTATCTTTGAGGGCCGTGATTTGACGGTTGGTAACCATATTCACGCGCATAAATATATCACTTTTAGAGATTTGCTATGGCAGAGTGTCACGCCCAGTAATGGGTAAAAGACGTCATGATAAAAGGGGGACCACGAAAACTAAATTTGTTTTTTGTTTTGTAAGGGCAAAAATTAAATATGAAAATTTACAAAATTACAATTTAATTAGTGTTAACCACGGAAATAAAACAAAATAACAAAGAAATGTTTTCTGTCAAACTTTCCCCTGAATAATGCTATTTATTTATTTTCCACGTTTAATAAATTTGTAAAAATAATTAAAATTTATAGACAGACCAAAAATTTACTTTTAAACAATCAGGCAGATTGATAAAGCGGGTTACCGCTAACACCATTTTTTATTTCATTTTTAACTCTCTTTTAAATGTACGAAACAAGTTTATTTTAACTTGAGTTAAAAAGAGAGTTAATTAGCATCAAATTTAGTTCATTTCTTTAATTTGTTTTAATTTGAAACAGAGTTATAGATAATATTAAAAATGGTGTTAGCGCTAATCCGTTTTGTGAATCTGCCTGTATATGTCCAAATATTTGACAGAATTAAGCCGCATATTTATTTGTTATTTTGTTTTAACACTATTAAATTGTAATTTTGTTTGAGATTTGACTGTGGATTTGAGAAACCGGGTTTGATTCCCATAACCGACAAACAATTTTCACCACATTAAAACTACTGTGGCTCCCTCTGCTAACATCTTTGGGAACCGTGATTTGACGACTAGTAACCGCACTTGATATTTTTCAGGTGTACCAAGGTGAAGAAAAAGATTTTCACCAGCTACACGAATACATAATCCGTTCTTCTGGAAAATACAATCAATTATCCTGCCAACCTAACTATGGTACCCTCAAAAACCACTAAATCCTTTAATAAATATTAATTTTTTCTTTTTTCTTCAAGGTATTGTAATATCTCTTAAAATGCTACATGGAGAACTTAGCCAAGTAAGAGAAGAAAATCCTCTTCTATTTAAAAACATTTGCCTGACGAGTAAACTAGGTTTCGCTGATGTTATCATGCCTGGTGACGTCAGAAACGATCTTTACTGCTTTTTAGAGAGGGGTGAATTCGAACGAGGGGGAAAATCAACCGGGAAAAATATTGAAGTTACTATTTTAGTTTTGGATATGGAAAAAAATATTTTGGAAGTAAGAATTGTGGTTTGAAATGCTTTTTAGGGGTTGTAATATGTGTTTGTTTTTTTTTTTAGAATTGTTTGTGGGGTGCGTCAGGGTTGGATGGAACTAGAGAATATAATTCGATGATTATTTATCATCATAATTCACCCTCTTGGGCAGAAAATATAAGATTAACTGTTCCAATTGACAAATTTGCAGGAGCACATGTTAGGCTTGAATATAGACATTGTTCTAGTAAGTATTTTATGTATTAATTATATTTTCAGCATGATTTATTATACCCTTTTTATTCAGAAAGCGTATGCAACATATTCTACTATTATGTGTGTTAGTTTGCTCAAAATATACTCATATCAGAGCTGGGCAAGCTACTTAAAAAAAGTAGCTAAGCTACAGCTACAGTTATTCTTTAAAACAGTAGCTGAGCTACAGCTATAAGCTACATTTTGTAAAATATAGCTAAGCTACAGCTAAAAGCTTTTATTAAAGTAGCTATTAAATTTTAAAGCTATTTTTTTCAATTATTGTCTAATAATAATGATTGTTAATAAATATAAAAAATCCCAAATGGATAAATGTACTGTTAATTTGTTATGCTATAATTCTTATTTATATCGGAATAAATTATGTCACACTAACAGAAGACTTTAATACAAAAGTAGAATAGGTTGAACAAGTGAAAAATAAAATATATTAATAGATTTTAAACTATATAATAACTTGTTATCCTACAGTTATAGAAAACAATAAAGAAAGTACAATTCAAATACAAAACAAAAATTAATAGGTATTTCTTAATGAACAGTGGTAGCTTTATGCTACAAAAAGTAGCTTTAAGCTACAAAAAGTAGCTGTAAACTACAAAAAGTAGCTTCAGTTGTTATAATAATATTTTTAAGCTAATAGAAAACAAAACATAGCTCGCTACAAGCTATAGCTATATTTTTTCACATTTAGCTAAGCTACAGCTACAGCTTCTCGACACCCGAAAGGGTATAAGAGATATAAAAAGATTATAATAATAATAATACAGCTACAGCTAAGGTAAACGTAGCTAAGCTACAAAAGTAGCTAGCTACTGCCCAGCTCTGACTCATTTTTTTTGATTTAATGGATTTGAGAACTCGGGTTCGATTCCCACAGCCGACAAACAATTTTCACCACATTAAAACTACCCCTGTGGTTCTCCCATCACAAATATCCTTGGTGACCGTGATTTTACGTCTGGTAACCGTATAAATATATCACTTACCGAGGTCTGCTATGGTGAAGTGTTACATCCAGTAATGGGTAGAAGGCGTGATGATATATTTATTTATTTTAAATACTTTCAAATACAATTTAACCTTCTGTATATTTTATTTACAACATTTGTAACAGTTTGAAATATGTTTTGATGAATACTGATTTTCAACTGTTAAAATAATTTTATTCTTATTCTAGCTCGCGAGAAAAACGACAAAAAGCTTTTCGCATTTTCCTTCTTCCGTCTCATGGACAAAGATGGTGCCACAGTTCAAGATGGTCTGCACGAATTATATATTTACAAATGTGAAGATTCACTTAAACTCGACTCCTGCAGTTACCTTCTGCAGCCCTGCGGAAGTAGAGATGTTGCTGTACAACATGACAGTGCTGCCAACCTCGCAGGGTTCAGCAGGAGTCATAGAGAGATTGTACATGTGAGAACTCTGCTTTGTAGTACAAAGTTGACTCAAAATGGTAAGTAATCTTTATTTTTATGTGTTGTAATAACTTTTTTAGGAGTGTTGAAAGGTTTGAATTTATTTTAAAGGGTTCATTTTGTACGGAAAATAATTAAAAAGTAATGGAAATTAAGTTATAAGAGAAAAATAAAAAATGTGTGTAATTTTTGTGCGAATTTAAGTTTCCCGTTATAGATTTTTTATTGGATATAAAAAATTTATAAATTTTTGGATGTTTATGAAAAGATGAATGAGGAATTCAAATTTTCAATCCGATTTTAATTATCGCTTCTAGTTCAAAAGTTATAGTAAATAAAATTTCGGTAGTATTTGTTGATTTCAAGTTTGTTGTATTTGATTACATCAGTTTAGAAATTCTGTTATAATAAATTTATTTCACATTAAAAATGGATGAAAATATGGTTCTTTATATAAAAAAGTACAGGGAATCCGAATTTTAAATCTAATTTTAATTATCTGGTCTGGTTATAAAGTTATAGCACTTTAAATATCGGTTATTTTTTATTGTTTTGAGGTACATGTCGTATTTTACACCGTTTTAGTATATCTGTTCTACATATTTTATTTCTTTGTAAAATTTAATACAATTATAAAGAATATATAAAGAAAACTGTGAGGAATTCAAATTTTTAATCCAAATTAAATTATCTCTACTAATTTCATAGATACACACTTTCAAATTTTACCAAAAATTCAAATAATTCTTCTGATACAAATATTCTTCGTTTCAGTTGATTTACTATCTTTATTATAATGAAAATCTCACCCTAAGCGTATCCAATAATCTATAAACCGAGAAATTTAAATTTTAAATCCGATTTTAATTATCTCTTCTAGTTGTAAAGTTACAATAATTTAAATTTCGGAAATATTAGCTGATTTAAAATTTGTTGCATTTTACAACAATTTAGAAATTCTGTTATAATAAATTTATTTCATATTAAAAATAGATGAAAATATGGTTACTTACATGGAAAAGTATAGGGAATCCGAATTTTAAATCCGATTGTAATTATCTAGTCTGCTTTTAAAGTTACAGCACTTTAAACTTCGTTTTTTTTTATTGTTTTGAGATACGCTGATGTATTTTACACCGCTTTAGTATTTCTGTTCTACATATTTTATTTCGTCGTCAAATGTAATAAAAATATGGATTTATGTGAAGAAAAGTACAGGGAATTCAAATTTTCAAGCCAAATTAAATTAGCTCTACTAGTTTCATAATTACACCGTCTCAAATTTTATCAAAAATTATAACAATATTTCTGATACGAATATTATTCTTTTCAGTTGATTTACTATCTTTATTACGATGGAAATCTCATCCTGAGCGTATCCAAGAATCTTTAAATCGAGTGTTACGTCTTGGAGACGAAGAATTAGTTAAATTTTTACAAGACGTTCTTGATGCTTTATTTGCTTTATTTTCCACTGAAGATGGAAACTCTACCCAACACAGTGGACTTGTCTTTCACGTTCTTGTGTCGATATTTAGTCTTTTAGATGAATCCAAATTCCAGCATTTTAAGCCAGTATTAGACGCTTATATTAAGGGACATTTTGCTGCAGCTTTAGTCTACAAGTAAGCAAAAATTATTTATTTAAAATATAAGAAAGCCTGAAATTACTTTTCTGCTGTCAAAAGTTTCTAAAATAATTTAGAAACGTTTGATAGTTAGTTACCCTTAATCGGTTCTTCATATTAGAGGTCTTCTTTACGAAGTATTCTCCTCTTTAAGGGGGTTGCTAACCAGTGTGCAACATTGTGCTGAGTGGGTACAGTCCACCGAGAAACAAGAACCAATCCAGAAATGCTTTCGTAGTCTCGAGTATATCTTCAAACTTATTATTCAAAGTAGAGTTTTATTTAGTAGAGCAACTGGTGGACAATATGAAGACAATTTTAAGAGAGATCTTTATAGTGTCTTCTCTGCTTTAAATAATATGTTAACTTTATCGTATGCTGTCATTTTACCAACACAGGTAAGAATAAAATCCCCCAAATTTTAAATTTTATATACTATCACCGATACGTCGGTTAAAATTAATATTTGCGGGATAAAATATTTATATATTTTTATCAGTACTTAACGATTCTTTTTGCTATTTCAGATTGCGTTACTTCATTCAATAAGCGCAGTATACGAACAACTCGTAGATGTTTTACCAGTAATGGAAGTAACGAAACTTGCAGCTACAATGTTAGATTCTTTACATAAAGATCTACCCCCTCAATTGACTCAAGCGAAGCTGATTGCAATTAAAAATCTGGTGATGAGTCGATTGTTCCAGGATGATGGTAAGTTATCATCGAGTTAATTGTTAAATATATATTTTTGTCGCTTGACGCACTGTTGAAGTCTCCAGCTCATTTTAGAGGAAAATAATCGTAACTTTTTTATTTTTCTAACCAATATTTTGGAAATTTATTTGTATGTTGAAGAAACTATTCTACATATAATCGCCCGATTAGATTTTATTTATCTCTTTTAGTTTTTAAGATATACATACTTAAAATGTTTCTTTTAATTTCATTATAAGCAGTATTAAAGTTAGAGATTCCTGCTCATTTTTGAGAAACACATTCGTAATTTCTCTATTTTTGAAACAAAAAATTTAAAATTTTTTTTATATATGAAAGAAACTATGCTGAATGTAGCTATCTAATCAAATTTAAATTATCTCTTGTAGTTTTCAAGATACATTCATTTAAAATTAATCTTTTTATTTCACTAAAAAACATTGTAACTTCTTTATTTTTGAAAATAAAATTTTGAAAATTTATGTATAAATAAAATTTAAAAAACTATGCTGAATCTAGCCCTCCGATCAGATTTTAATTATCTATTCTGGTTTTCAAGATAATCGAATTTGAAATAACCCTTTTTTTCAGAATCTCGAAATATACTTCTAACAACTTCATGCAATCATCTCCGATATCATTTGGCACATAGAGATGAACTTAGACTTTGTACAGACATTCTAGGAGAAATTCTAGGATTTTTATTTAAACATAGGAAGATCAGTGAAGAACAAGGAAAGATCAACAACTGTATCCATCATGATGTTGATACTTTATGCATAAAAACTTTAGATATGCTAATACAGACAGTGTTAGTGATAATAGATAAAAATGTTCCTGTCCTGGTAAGATTTTAAAACATATTGAATATTTTTCTTCAATTAATCTTCAATTTTGTTTCTTGTAGTCATGTCTAGTAGCCTGTTTAATCGGCCTTCTTCAACTATTGGATGAATATCACTACAAGCGTCTTTGGGAGAATTTAATGGGATCCCAACACGACCGGAAACCATTAAAAGACTTCCTATTACGCGTCTTCCTCGTCTTTAAGGATCTAGTGAAACAAGAAGTCTTCCCTCCTGATTGGCTAATTATTAAAATGGTTGCCAACAATGTAATGTTAAAAGCACTGCAAGAACTTGCTCAACCACTAGCCTTCAAATTCTTGGATTCCAGAGCAGGATATTTTGATAAGGAAGTGAGTGACTTGCTTGTAACGAGCTCGTTATAGATATTTTCGTCTTTTGCTCAGTTCTGTGAAAATAAATCATAACTTTTTGAAAGTATACTTATTTATTAATTAGACTAGACTGAATGGGGTGGCTAGCTCAGTAGTATGAAGTCGGCCTGTGGATCCTGAGAACCCTGGTTCGATTCACACAGGCGACAAACAATTTTCATATTTTCAAAAACTACCCCTGTGGCTTCTCCACCACTAACATCTTTGGGGGCCGTGATTTGACGACTGGTAACCGCACTTTACGCGCAAAATATATCACTTACCGAGATCTGCTTCGGCAGAGTGCCACACCCAGTAATGGGTAGAAGGCGTGATGATATTTTTTTTTTTTTTCTAGACTGAATCTAACTGTCAAGTTAGATTTTAATTATCTTTTATAGCCAGAGTCCCAAAAAAGTTTTAACTAATCCTGAATTTTGAATTAGCTAATCTTACGTTAGTCCGATTTAAAAAAAGTTAATTCAATTCGCTTTCCAAAATTTAAATGGTAAGAAGATTATATTAAAGTTTATATAAACTTTTTTGGGAATATGGTTTAATTTAATTTGACAAATCCAAAATTCAGGATTAGCCAGATTTTAATTAAACTCTTTTGAGAATTGGGCTGTTAGAATTTTTGAAGATATAACTGAATATTGTCTTAAACAATTTTAATTTAGTACATATTTTCCTATTAAAAATTCATTATTACTTTAGTTATATTTACAGTCTGTGCTGGTGAAAATAATCAGAAATTAATTAAATTAATCTTTGTTTTTAGTTATGGAGCAACTATTTCAATTTAGCTGTTGCGTATTTGACTCAACAGTCTTTACAACTGGAACAATTTTCCGAAGTAAAAAGAGAAAAAATTATTGAACGTTATGGAGATATGAGAGTCCTAATGGGCTTCCAAATACTTTCCATGTGGTCACATTTAGGTAAAAATTAATTATACTAATTACTAGCACTGTATTACATTCGCAGACTGTCATAGAAACAGTTACCTGCAATTTAAAAGGATGACTATCTTTTGATAACATCTTACAGTACATATTTTTAACTGTCAAACATTTGTAAATAATTTAAGAGAAAAATGCTTCAAATAAAAGTTATGAAGAACTAAATTATCTACAACTTTTATTTGAGGTATTTTTCTCTAAAATAATTTGAAAACGTTTGACAGCAGAAAATGTATTTTAAAAATTGAGAAATAATTTTATTTTTGTATCAGGGGAGCATAAACTTCACTTTATCCCTTCAATGGTGGGTCCCTTCCTCGAAGTAACCCTCGTACCAGAGTCCGAACTAAGAAAAGCAACTCTTCATATATTTTTTGACATGATGGAATGTGAACAAAAGGCCAGAGGCAACTTTCGACAAGTTGAATCAGAATTAATCGATAAATTAGATATTTTAGTGTCAGAAAATAAGGGTGATGATGAATATCGGCAGCTGTTCAACACGATGTAAGTGATTTTTGTTTATTTTCTAGAAAGTTGCCGAAAGAAAATATATAAATTTGTTGATTTTTTGTCTTGCGAATCAGGGAGCACTTAAGTGCAGTGTAAGTTGAATTGTGTGATAAATTTTGAATTTTTATTTATTTGGTTATTTAGGTAAAAGAAGTATTGTAGTCTTGCTTTTTATTTATGTTATGAAGTAGTGATAGCTGTAGTTAGTATTCACATTTAAATGAAAACAATTTCTTGTTGTCACGTTTTCTTGGCGGTTTAAACCAAATATAAAATACCTTCAAGGCCAACAGTTTAATAACTAATTTCTATATTAACCTTGTTATTTATTCGCATTGTGTACATTCACAATAAAAAACTTACTAATGAAAACATAATTGACACTGTGCAAGAAAGTTATTTGTGCTGTACACGTTATGCAGTCAAGTCGCGGTTAACGTGATGTCAGTGATTTTTTATTGAGTTTATTAACTTAAATTTGTGTTAAATTCGATCGTTTAATAATAACAATATTTTTCGCAGTTTTAAAACAAAATAAAAATGAATTTTTGGGTTTGAAATAATTCTGTAAATATTTTGCGCCTTTTAAATAAAAAAATGAAGCATAAATTCAAATTAAAGTAAGAATAAATCATTTTTAAATATTTCAATAATCTTTTCATATTATTGTGTTGTGCTTTTTATTTGTGACAGATCTGTTATTGCAGATCTTCTGCACTTCACTTACAATATATCACAAATTTGCACAAATGGCATGACAATATATTTATTTTGATCAGTTTTATTCATGTAGTTAAAATTAATTTTGTTTTTGGATACAGGCTTTTAGATCGGGTCCAGTCAGAAGACCCAACATGGAAAGAAAGCGGTGCAGCTTTTATAAGCTCTGTTACGAGGCTTTTAGAGCGCTTATTGGATTATAGAAGTGTCATACAAGGAGACGAAAATAGAGATAAACGTATGTCATGTACTGTCAATTTATTGGTAAGTCGAATATATTTTTGGGGGTAATTTGGTGAATTTTGGGACATACTGTACCTAAAATATTTAATCTTTGATGACTTGAAACATAATATTTATTTTTTTGAAGCGTAATTATCATTTTGTTTTGATCAGCGTTTCAAATTGCAATTATTGACATTCTTAACATTTTTAAAAGGTTCATCAACTTATTACGACATAAGTAGTTGTATAATTTTATGCATAGTCTAGTTTTATAATTGTGTTTTAGAAATCATAATTTTATTCAGATATTTTTATATTTCCTTTATGTAATTACATTTAATTATTTATTACATAAAAATGTTGTCAATAATATTTGATAAAACATCGTAATTAGTGTTACGTCAAGTCTTAATCGACTACTAAATTATTAGAATACAAATAGTTTAGTGTCATTGTACAAACAGTAAACAGTAAAACATTATATTTTTATATTTACAAAGGTAGGAACATAATTTAGATCAAAAATAAACTATTTTATTTATCGCATATCATAACAATTGTCTGTAAACATATTTAAATTTATCTTTTTGTGCTTTGAAATCATTAATTGTTCTCCATTAGTTGTATTACAATATCTACAAGTTCATAAATTGACACCTATATTTATAACCTCGGCTCATACAGCAGATAGTATCCATCTGTTATGTAAGCCAATCAGAACGTACGGAAGTTCAGTTTGCAATATCCAAGCTCCGCCCTTCGTACCTGTATATATAAGAGCGCTTCTAGCAACATTTTCATAAAATATTAAGCAATTTATTAATAATTATTATTTTGACATATTTTTTTTTATTATGTGAGGTCTGACATACAACGATTTTGTGACATAAAATATGCTATGATTTTCTTATTTAAATAGTACTCTCATATTATGCATTAATAATTGATATTGATATTTCTGACTGGATTTGAGAACTCGGGTTTTATTTCCACCGCCGACAAACAATTTTCACCACATTAAAACTACCCTTGGGGCTCTCTCCACTAACATCCTTGGAGGCCGTGATTTGACGGCTGGTAACCGCACTCTACGTACATAAATATGAATATCACTTATCGAGATCTATTACGGCAGAGTACCTCACCCAGTAATGGATAGAAGGCGTGATGATATATTTATTTATTTTATTTATTTAAATTTCTTTCATACAAGCTCGTTTATTCCTCCTACTGGAATCTTTCTTTCACTCAACAAACCTTCCTCATGTTCACTAGGTACTAACACACCATTATAAACACTCATTCGATCAATCTCTAAATTATATTATTTTAAAATTGTTTAATTTTCTTCTTTAAAGAACTTCTACAAGAATGAATTCAACAGAAAAGAAATGTATCTTCGATACATTTATAAACTTCACGATTTACATATTCAAGCTGATAATTACACCGAAGCAGGATTTACTATGAAACTGTATGCGGATCAATTAAGTTGGACAAGTACTGTAATTGTTGCGGACCCTCATTTTGCGGGTCACCCTGAATATAGGGTAAAAGAGAAGCTGTACCATAAGATCATTGAGTATTTCGATAAGGGCAAGGTAAGAAACAGATTTTATAAATCTCAGATGGTGATTACTTTGACTATACTTATACTAAATGAAATAGTGGGACATTATTTTGAAGCTGATTTCTTTTAGTTTAATACCCTGTTTTGTTTTTTATTGTATCTTTAATAGTTTAGAAGATATAGCTATTTTTCTGGTTGATCAGCAAATTTAAACAATTTTTCGTCCACAAACTAATAATTTTTGGATACTAATTACAATTACACTGTACAAGTAAGACATCGTTTTGAAGATGATTTATTTAATTTAATACTGTGTTTTCCTTTTTATTTTATCTTTAATAGTTAAGAAGATATAACTATTTTTCTGTTTGACCAGCAATCTTGATTAATTTTTCATCTACAAATTAATAATTTTTGCATATTGTTTACATTGACTGTACATAAACTAAATATAAAAAGTATGACATCGTTGTAAAGCTGATTTCTTGTACTTTAAAGCCCTGTCTTGTTTTTTATTGTAACTTTAATAGTTTAGAAGATACAGTTCATTTTATCTGTCAACATCACAATTTTATTTGTTAATAGTTTAGCTAACTAATTCTGATCAAATAATTTCTTTTAGTGTTGGGAAAAAGGCATACCACTTTGTAAAGAACTCGCAACATTATACGAAACTCAACTTTTCGATTATACTGCTCTTAGCAACATTTTAAAGACCCAAGCAAGATTCTACGACAACATTCTTCTTCAACTTCGTCCAGAGCCCGAATACTTTCGCGTGGGCTTCTACGGCTTAAGTTTCCCACTTTTCGTGAGAGTAAGTCCAATAAACTAACTTACAAAATGGCGAATTTTACTAAATGACCAAGTATTTTATTACAGAACAAACAGTTTGTGTACAGAGGATTAGAATACGAACGAATTGGAGCATTCACGCAAAGATTACAAACTGAATTTCCTTCAGCACAGATTTTAATGAAGAATACTCCTCCTGATGACTCTATTATGAATTCTGAAGGACAATGTATCCTTTTAAGCGCGTTACAACGATGGATTATTACTTTACAGACCTTTGATTTGAACCTAAACTATTATAATTTTATATCTCACGCCCCAATAAAATCCTGTTACATTGCAGACTTATTACAATCAAAAATAATAAATAGATAATGAATAATGTCCGGCATTATGATGGTGTGGATAGCATTACGGAATTCGAATCCGGAAATCCTGAGTTCGAATTCTACTCAAGCTAAAAATATATAAACTATCATATTACGGTTCAGTGAGTCTAATCCCTGACTGCAATTGGAATTAAGTTCCTGTTAGAATAATTAATAAATAAATAATATTTCTGGGTTATTAAATCGATGGCCAATAACTCTACATGTCTTGGGGTTTATTCTTTTAAATAAATACGCTTTTTTCTTAACTCACATGTATAGATATACAAATATGTAACGTAAAGCCAATTCCAGAGCCGAACCCAATAATTTTAGCAAGCGACATTCCAGAAAAAATATCCAGGTTTTATCATTACAATGATGTTAGAAGATTCCAATGTGATCGTCCGGTCCATAAAGGAATTGTAGACAAAGAAAATGAAATCAAGGTAAGTTTATTAATACATTTGGCCCGGTTAAACGTTTCTGAATTACTTTAGAGAAAAATACTTCGAATAAAAATTGTAGATAATTTAGTTCTTCGCAAGTTTTATTTGAAGTATTTTTCTGTAAAATAATTTATAAGCGACTGATAGCGAAAAATATGAAGTTTCGTCTTTATTCATGTAACATTTCTTCATTTTTAGACTCTTTGGATTGAGCGTACTTCCCTCTTAATCGATTCAGCTCTCCCTGGAATTCTTCGATGGTTTGAAGTGACAGAACGACGTACAGAACATGTTCCTCCAGTAGCTTTTGCGTGTGAAACAATGCAAGCTGTTGAACGAGAACTTCGGCAACTGATCGCGTTGTACAACGCAGAGCCTAAACGGAATTTGAACCCGTTCACTATGCGACTACAAGGTAAGAAGAAACAGAAATGATTGTGATATTTATTGGTGAAAAGCTCGTTGCAATATCGGACTTAGTTCTTGAGTTAGATTTTTTATTCTAGAAAATTAGTCTATTAATTTAGATCTATAAAAATAATAATGATTAAGCAGAAAATTATGCAGAATGCAATAGCGGAAACCACATTTTAATATCTCTTTTAGTTTTTGAGTTATGAGTACTCAAAAGTGTAATTTTCGAATATACCTAAAATATTTGTCTCATTTTATCTTCGCTCAGTTATTTTGCTTTAGAAAATTTATCTATTAATTTAGATCTATAAAAATAAGCATGATAAGGAAAAAAACTATGCCGAATATAATAGTGAAAACTACATTTTAATATCTCTTTTAGTTTTTGAGTTATGAGTTCTCAAAGTTGTAATTTTCGAATATACTTAAAATATTTGTCTCATTTTATCTTGGCTCAGTTATTTTGCTTTAAAAAATTTATCTATTGCTTTAGATCTACAAAAATAATCATAATTAGGTAGAAAACTATGCCGAATACAATAGTGAAAACTGCATTTTAATATCTCTTTTAATTTTTGAATTATGAGGTTTCAAATTTGTAATTTTCGAATAAACTTAAAATATTTGCCTCATTTTATCTTTGGTCAGATTTTTTACTCTAGAAAATGTATCTATTAATTTAGATCTATAAAAATAATCATGAGCAGATAGAAAACTATACCGAATGCAGTAGTGTAAACCGCATTTTAATATCTCGTTTAGTTTCTGAGTTATAACCTCTGAAAGTTATAATTTTCGAATATACTTAAAATAATTGTATCATTTTTCCTCCGCTCTAATTTTTTGCTCTAGAAAATTTAGCAATTAATTTAGATCAATAAAAATAAACACGATTAGTTAAAAAGCTATGCTGAATAAAATAGTCAAATCGCATTTCATTATCTCTTTTACTTTTCGAATTATATCATTTTAATTTCTGGATTTCTTGAAGGAATCATCGATGCCAATGTCCAGGGCGGCATCAGCAAATACCAACAAGCATTCTTTACTCAAGAATTCTCTAAACTTTTCCCCGAACACCTCCAACATGTCTACAGACTCAAGAGCCTCATTTTAGAGGTTCTGCATGTTTTAGAAGGGGGTCTAGCCCTACACGGGCGGTTAGCCCCAACGGGAGTCCAACCTCTTCATCAAAGACTGCTTGAGAGATTTGCGCAGCTTCGGCAAAGCTTAGGAGCTATCACTAAGCTTAAAAGACAGCAGAGTGAGAGCATTGTGAAGTAAGTTCAAATTATAAATCGGTGAAATTAAAAAGAATGTCAAATGAATGATTGGCGAAATTTGGGGTGTGAGATTGAGTGAACGATCTAGTTTGAGTGACAGGAATTATGAATGTGGTTGAAGTGTGTTATGTATGTGATTAACGAATGTTGATGTGTATATTCCAGCACACCGTTACCACCATTGCCAATAGAGAAGAAATCACAGATGTCTGTCTCAGAAAATACGAGTAACAGGTCCTCAACTTCAAGTGGAAGTGCTTATGGACAATTGATGGTCGATGATGAGGACATTTACACTAAACCAATGGTAAGGAACATTGTTATTCTTTCTAGAAATATTAAATTTGTGATTACTTTGATTGTACTTTTACTAAATTTTAAAAATAGTATATAATTTTAAAGCTGATTTATTGTACTTTAGTTTTTTATTATATTTTTAATAATATAATATATGGGGTGGCTAACTCAGTGGTATGAAGTCGGCCTGTGGATCCTAAGAACCCTGGTTCGATTCCCACAGACGACAAACAATTTTCATTATTTCAAAAACTATCCCTGTGGCTCCTCCACCACTAACATCTTTGGAGGCCGTGATTTGACGACTGGTAACCGCACTTCACGCGCAACATATATCAGTTACCGAGATCTGCTTTGGCAGAGTGCCACACCCAGTAATGGGTAGAAGGCGTGATGATATATTTATTTATTTTCATTTTATTTTAATAATATAGAAGATGTAGTTATATTTACTGCTTGAGCAATTAATTTTTCAACATAATCAATTTTTAGAACCTCGGTTCAATTCCCACATTCGATAAACTATTTTTACCACATTAAAATTACCTTTGTGGCTTCCCCTCCACTAACATGTTTGGGGGCCTTGGTTTGATGGTTGATAACCGCATTTCACGCGCATAAATACATCACTTACTGAGAACTGTTTCGGCAGAGAGCCACAATCAGTAATGGGTAAAAGCGTGATGATATATTTATTTTATTTTTATCAATTTTTAAACGATAACTACATCGACTGTAAATATACTAAAAATAAATAGTAGGGCCTCATTTTAAATCTTATTTATTATAGTTTATTGAATCTTTAATACTATAGAAAATATAGTACATTTTCTGTTTGAACTACAAATTTTACAACAAAAGTAGATAAACAGTTTTTAGTCGGTGATTGCATCGACTGTACATAGACTAAAAATAAAAAGTGAGACATCATTTTAAAGCTTATTTATTGTAGATTAAAGTTCTGTTCCACTTATTATTGTATCTTTAATAGATGAGAAAATAAAACATTTTTTCCCTTTAGGAAATTCTGGAACGTATGAGCGGAAGCCAACCAACTAGGGAGAATCTAGTCCTTCCAATGGCGCCCCCTATCCCACAAAGGGAAGTTCGGCCCCGTTCACAGAACTTCAGTACCAGTACCACACCTACCAACCCTTCAAATGTCCCTAACGAGGTTCGAACACCTACTAGAGGATCTGCTGACTATAGCAGTTTACCTAGTATGAAATCAAGGTAAGAGATTCATATTATGTTCTTTTCCCAAAAATTACGGTAACCGATAGTATCGTGGATAGTCATAATTAACGCCGAAAAGATGCGATCTTCTTTTTTACTCTTGTAAAGATAATTATTTAGTAAATAAGATGTTTGAAAAGCTATTTTACATATAATTTTGCTTATGTTTATTTTTCAAAATAAAAGGAACGAGATTTCTGCCACAAGTTTTTTTTTTTTAAAGGTAATAATGGATCAAACGCAAAAGCTACTGTATCTGCAATTCTGCGTAGATATTCAAATTTGAAATTAATTTAGTTCACGACGATTATTAGCATAATTGAATATTAGTTCTCTTTTCTGGATTATTTGGTGGCTCTGAAAAGAGCCGATGGTGTCTGATGGTTTCTAGATGAATAATGACATGTGGCACTTTTCCCTACACTGATTCTAACTTTCTAACCCCACAAACAACCGATGTTGTCTGTTTTGCAAAAAAAATAAACGAGGTTATTCCGAACCTTCGGTGGTCTCTTAATTACGCGAACACACCCCGAAGAATGGACGCCTAGTCTGACGCACGCATAGACCGTAGTCTAAGCCACCGACTGAAGGCCCCACCCCCAGGTCGGATGTGTATTCCCGAGGGGACGTCCACAAGCAGCTGACTCACTGGCATGTAACCCCTGTTAACCGTCCCTCGTTGAAATTTTGAATAAGTACCTGTATGCACTCTACAAACAACCGATGTTGTCTGTTTTGCAAAAAAATAAACGAGCCTATTTCCCGAGGCTTCGATTGTCTCCTAAATACGCGAAAACAGCCGACAAAGTGGACGCCTAGCCTGAGCATGCGCAGGTACCGAACACGAGCGTTACCTACGCACCGACTGAAGGCCCCACCCGCCGGACGAACTGTTTATTCCCGACGGGACCGTCTCCACTCGTGCTGGTTCCGTCTGCCTTCACCCGGTAGCCTAACGAGGCTCCTGGATTCCCGGGATCAGGGGGGGTGCCAGTAGAGGAGTGTAACCCGTGTCAACCGATCCATCGTTGGCCCTCAAAAGTATGAGAACATTTGCGAAGAAGTCGCCAATTGACTCATGCGTCAAGTAAATTAATTATTTGAAGTTAAATTAAAGAGTGCATTTAACGTGAATTTTATTGCCAGATAATTTATTTCGATGTACCCCACGTGCCACATATCACTAATTCAACCGTCGACCAACTAACCCGCTTTTAAGCTTAGGAAGGTTACTCAGTATGTAAACCATACCAGAGGCCAAGCCTAAGCTTACGAACAAGAGCAGCGAAACTGTCTAGCTTAAGTACGTAGTTATCGAACCGAATAGAGATACGCTGTGGTAATATTGCACGTATACAATGCATATGTTCGTTCATTATTTTTAATTTGCTCTACCGTAAGTTTACTAATTATGTTACAAAAAAATATTTCAAACAGAAAAGTTAGATAATTTAGTTCTCTACATCGTTTATTAGAAGTATTTTTCTCTAAAATAATTTAGAAACGTTTTATTGCAGAAAAACTATGTTAAATCATACTGAATACATGTTAAAATTAGTATTTTAGTTTCTAAAATTTGTAAAATCAAAGAAATTACCATGGTAATATCAAAATGGTTTAAAAACACCTTGCACTAAGCTCTGAAATTGCAGATCTGCAGTCCCAATTATTCTTAATGACAAATTTTTTACTCAAACAGAAACACATCTGATTCACTGATATGAAAACACGTGTACTTTGCGATTTTCATTATTATTAAAGTTATTTTTGAGGGTAGTACTGCACCAGCTGTCAATTCACAACACCTTTGACTGTTAGTATAGACAGGATAATTATTTAAGTCGATATAGGAATTTAGAAAGCAAATTTTATTGCATTACATGTGTTGTAGAAATTTTGTGCTTTTGGAAGTGTATATTTTTTGTTGTCAAAAGTGTATAAATAATTTTAAAGAAAAAAACTTCAAATATAAGATGTAGAGAAAGACACTATCTAACTTGTTGGCTAAAAATTTTTCCTCTAAAAGAAATGTAAAACTGAGGGTAGTACAAAATCTAAGTTTTTAGTTGATTATGGATGCCCAGAAATCAACATTTTTTTGCTAGAAAACGCTTATAACTTATTTTACAGAAAAATACCTTAGATAGAATTTGTAGAGAGTTAAATTATCTAACTTTTTTGTTTGAAACATTTTTTAATATAATAATTAGGAAACTTACTACAACACAAATTATAGCTAGTCCATGACACAGTACCTACATTACTGTTTGATTCTTTTCGATACAATAACTCAAATTAATTCTTATTTAACCAGTAAGTTCATACTGAAAATCAAACCTATCTGATTTGTTTATATGCAAATACTTGTTTTGCGTTTTTTTCGCGACGCTTTTCCATAAAAACTTTTGGCTTTATTGGTTGCCAATAATTAATAGTTTATTTCAAATATAGAAAATCATGACTTTATTTTTATTTTCAGGGAAAATTCTTCAGATTTACCTCCGAAGCCAACACACAGTCGTGAGCGATCTCTTACTAAACCACCTTCACCGAAATCGTTACTACGTCATTCGTTACCAACACCTACGGATGGCTCTACTAGTTCTCAGATCAGAAATTCGTGGCCAGAACAACCACAAGGCGCTGAAGAAGCTCCTCCTTTACCACCTCGAGGACACAGTAAGTCAAAAAAAATGTTAATATGCATCGAAAATTTTGGCAATTGAAGATTCATCTTAAAATTAATTGAAAATATGAATATTTTTTGCTTAATCCAATGTCGATAATCAGATATCTATTTCTTTTTCTAATTAAAAACTACCCCTGTGGCTTCTTCTTCATCTTAGGGCAGCGTAATTTGACGGCTGATAATCGTACTTCACGTACAGAAATTAACTTTCACACTTTCTGTATAACAGATTTGCTAGTTTATTAAAGAATATCAAAAAAAGCTGTTTTTACAAAGAAATAGGAAAAATAAAAACTAATTTTCAATTTAATTGTTTACAAATATTTTAATAGTGCATGTATTTCAATTTATATCATAGTTTTTTTGCTGTAAAAACATTGAATTCGACGCTAAAAACTTGGTAACAGAATATTAAAATTTACACTAAAGCGTCCTGTAGTGGGGGCTGCGAATCAGCCAATCAGAATGCGAGTTTGAAAAAATCAATAACTTGCCACTGTACGATGTATATAAGTGACATTTTGCAAAATCAAGTATTCACAATAAACAAAAATTATCATTTTATTTATGTATCCGCAGAAAATTATTTAATTACGGCGGTAGGGCCAAAAACAAGTGTTTAAGCCCGCTTTTCATGGCTAAAACACTTGAATTTCGGCCCTGTTGTGCATAAAATTATATTTCGATTTTCTGCTCTAAATAATGTCTATCTATTTTTAAAAATTAATATAAATGTGGCTTGAAACTACAAAAATGTTGATAAATCGAATGGTAAAATCCTTTTCGTTTTTGAGATATTGAAGTTTAAACATGAAAATATTAAATAAATCTGGTTCTGCAATTACAGATTAATCTCAAACTTAGTTTAAAATATAGGCCAGTGCATGCTTAATCCAAGGTTGAAACCCGCATGTCTCTATCTATTTTAGAAAAATGTTAATTTACAAAATAAAAAAGTTATACGGGACGCTCACCCATCCAAGTAGTACCGTCTCTCAATGTTGGTTAACTTTCCTTATCGCCCGGCGACGCCTGTAACCGCTCGGCTATCGAGCTATTGCAGTCGTTGCCGAGCGGTTACAGGCGTCGCCGAGCGATCATAATAGTTAAGCAACAATGAGAGAGGATGCTGTTTGGATGGGTGACCGCCTCGTATAACTTTTTATTTTGTAAATTAACATTTTTTGAAAAAAGATAGAGACATGCGGTTTTCAACGTTGAATTAGGCAAGCAATTGCCTATATTTTCAACTAAGTTTGAGATTAATCTGCAATTGCAGATCCTGATTTATTTAATATTTTCATGTTTCAGTTTCAATATTTCAAAAAGTAAAATAGTAACTTGAGGATTTCGAACTCATATATGACTGCTTATTTACTTGATATATGTATATGTAATTATTCTTTTAATTACTTAATTACAACATCTTAATACGCTACTTAGAAAGAAGGGCTACGTTAAACAAGATAAAAGATACAGTCAATGCCAAGCAAAAGTGTGTTTTTTTGTTTTGTTTTTATAATTACAAACTTAATCATCTAGCGCGGGCTGTACTTAATATTTTAAATAATGACTTAATTGTGTACATTCAAGTTACATGTATATGTAAAAATCTAAATAACAATTCAAACTATAAAGTATAACAAATATAAATATTTATACAATTTTACTGGAGAATGCAGGCAAAAATATTTTTAATGACATCCATAATTACAAATAAATAACTATTAAAGTAATTTTTCTTATACTAAACATTACACTAGATTTCACACTATTTAGATGACAGATTTGCTAGTTTGTTACAATATGTCAAAAACAGCTGTTTTTACAATGAAGTAGGAAAAATAAAATCTAATTTTCATTTTAATTGCTTCAAAATATAATAATAGTATATGTATTTCAATTTATAACATAGTTTTTTTATTGTAAAAACAATGAAATAGGCGCTACAAACTTAATAACAGAATATTAAAATTTATACTAAAGCGTCCTGTAGTGGGGGACTGCGAATCAGCCAATCAGAATGCGAGTTTAAAAAAATCAATACTTGGTCACTGTAAGATGAATTTACTATTTACGTGCACTAAACGCAAAAAATACTGTACTAAACTAGCCTGCATCCACTCAATCACGGCTAAAATAGATAATTTTGTAATTGCAGATCCTGAATTATTTAATATTTCAATGTTTAAACTATAATATCTCAACCACTTAAATGGATATAGATATGCAGAACTATTTTTAACATAAAATTGTCTGTCGTTTCAATTCACTTGGCATAAATTTGCAATTGTAGAGCCATATTAATTTATTATTTTCACGAGCTTGGCAGAAAGTAATATTCTTTTCTGTCAGTTGAAAGAAGAAAGTGATAATTTTTATCCCTAGGATTCCTAGGATCCATAGGGAAGAAAGTATTTTTTCTTTCCTGGGGAAAGTCAGTAGTGACATCAGATAATCGGTCAAGATAATAATAGATTTTATCTAAATATCTAGTTTATTTCTGAAAATTTGAGTTTCTGAGAGGGTAGTGAAAAAATTATTGGGATGTTTTAATACGAATGCGAACCTAGTTGCGAAATTTGGAACTATGACGACAACGGAGTACTTTCATGAGATTTGTTTGTTGTTGTTATATGGTACGCTACAGTTTTAATATTGTTTGTGTATTTATTTTAAATATTTTCGAAGAAAATTGAACTTAGACTTCATCCTTATACTTTCGTGCTTCTGTAAGTACAAATTAATTGTTGTGTAATAGAATAGTAAATGTGTAATGACATTTGTAGGTTATTGTGCTAAATGAAATTTAAATAATACTTAAATGTGGGTATCTTACATTTACTAAATTCCACAATTAATTTTCAATATTTTCTACTAAATTTAACATTAAATACGCCTTAGACACAAAATGTATAGCAGTATTACTAGCAATTTTTGTTTACAAAAAACTAATTCAATCCTCAAATGGACTATCATGATTATTATCTTGTATACAATTTGACGAATGAAGTCAAAGTCAATTATTATTTAAAACAAACTTTATTGTTATACAGTTTTTGAATAAAACGAAAAAGTTTTAGTTACTACAGAAATGTTTACTTCCTCTTTCAATGGCTGTCATTCAAAAGTATCTATCGATTGACTTCAAATTTTTTCTGTGTATTAACAACATTCTAGTATATGTCTCATTCAAATTCCATTTAATTCTCTTGCATACTACACGAGAAATAAAACTGCAAAATAAAACTCCAACCGAAAAAATAAGAATGTGACAAATGTACAAATAACTATAAAAGTTAGATGCTAATATAAAAACACTTTATTAACGTTTTTATTTTATTTCAGCTCCAGACAAACGCACACCAAGCGATGTTCCACCAAACATCCCAAAACGTTGTCAGAAAAAATCACCAGTAAATTCAATATTCAGTATTGATTCCATCGTCGACATTTCATTGGACGAAACATCAGAATTAAATCACGCTCCTAACAATCTCTCCATGAGTTCTGATGTCACCGGAAACGGCCATCACGATCTCCGGGATTCCGGGATCAGTATTCCGGACTCAAATCTAAACAATTTCAATAACATTTGCTATGAAGAGTACGATTTAAGACCACAGGGACATCTAGAATTTAATATTAATTCCAGTCCAACTAATTCTAGTCCAAGACTAGAGAATCCTCCACCGATTCCTCCTAAGGCAAGCTTAAGTTCTCATCAAAGTAGTCTTGAAGCTTCCGGAACCGGAAGTTTAGAAAGGAACCCGGAAAATTATTCGATACCGAGGTTGCAATTCGAAAGCAGCAACACGGAAAGTATGGATGAAAGTTCGTGTTAAACAGGTTTTTATTATATTTTATTAATAAATTATTTGTGTTTCTGTTGGTTTTATTTATTATATGGTCGCATTTTTTTATATTTTATTATGTATATCTGCGGGTGACTTGATTTGACAGCTGGAAACTCAATTTGCAATTAGAAAACTAGTACAGGCTTAATTCATTTCGCCACTCTGCGTTCTTAGCTATCCAAATAGTAATTACGATTAGCAATTATAATTAGTGGAAGTATCCAAATTATAAATAATAGTACCTTAAGTAAATTAGTAAGAATTACATTTGTAGAGAACTTTGAAAAGAAACAAAAAAAAAATCGTCAGCCGATTATCGTACATTTACACGAATACAATTTCCTAAATTATAATTTTAAAGAAAAACTATTTCCCTAATGAGAATAAGTAATAATTCCGCTATTCTGTAACTGGATCATTATCTGTTAATGATTATTTTTATTTTTCATCGTTATTTATTTTTGATTTTTATGGGGTGGCTAGCTCAGTTGTATGAAGTCGGCCTGTGGATTCTGAGAATCCTGGTTCGATTCCCACAGGTGACAAACAATTTTCATAATTTCAAAAACTACCCCTGTGGCTCCTCCACCACTAACATCTTTGGAGGCCGTGATTTGGCGACTGGTAACCGCACTTCACCCGTAAAATATATCACTTACCGAGATCTGCTTCGGCAGAGTGCCACACCCAGTAATGGGTAGAAGGCGCGATGATATATTTATTTATTTATTTATATTTTACAAATTATTACAATTTCGGTATTTTGAGACCCCATTTTTATGTAATATTCATGGTTTTTGTTTACTAATATACGTAGTTATTGTTATAAAAAATAATATAATGATTCCTCACTGACAGTTTCGTAAAAAGTGTTGAAAAAATATTTTTTTTTACTGACAGTTTTGTACGAGAGCAAATTGCATAAAAGTAAAATAGAAGTAATAGAATAAATGATTTCGGTCGCAAAATACCGAAATGGTGGTAATTTGCAGATTAATCGTAAAAAATCAGAATTGTCATTAACTTTTAGATTGTTAACAGATAATTATCGAGTTAGAGTAAGGGAGATAATCCCGGATTATATTTTAACAAACGTAGATTACAAGAGTGCATTTTCATTATTTGTACAGCCAGATTTTCGAAAATTTTTTTAGCTAGTCCTAAATTTTAGATTAGACCAATTACGCTAAATCATTTTCTCAAAAAAGTGGATCTTGAGAACCCTGGTTCGATTCCTGCAGGCGACAAACAATTTTCATAACTACCCCTGTGGCTCCTCCACCACTAACATCTTATGGGGCCGTGATTTGACGGCTGGTAACCGCACTTCACGCGCAAAATATATCACTTACCGAGATCTGCTTCGGCAGAGCGCCACACCCAGTAATGGGTAGAAGGCGTGATAATATATATATATTTTTTTTTAATTTAAACACACTCTTATATGAACTTGTAACCATTTAGTTTTAGAAACATGATTTGGATTAACTTTTTAAAATCGGACTAGAATAAAATTAGCTAATCCAAAATTTAGGATTACCTAAAACTTTTTGAGAATCGGATTGTAAAAGAAAAACAGATGAAATTTGTTAGTGCACATCTTTATCCAACATTAATTTATCGCATCCGGTATAAAAAAAAATAACACTACTGTAAATATCCTGTATAATAATAGAAAAATCAATCGCAGCTAAAACTGCGTCAGGCGACTGTCAGATTTCACTTTAAACATTGAAACTTATAAAAATTTAAGTAAAACTTTGATGTATGCGAATAAAATAAGACATATTTGTAGAGTTTGCAATTTTCTGACATACAATGTGATATGATATTCTTTTAACAGCTTCCTTTATTATTTATTTAGTTTATAAATAAAAAATGCGACCAATAAATAAATAAAAATAGCATGAGCATATTTTCAAGATCATTTTTTGATCAATGCACCAAAAATCGAAAAATTAAGTTTACCATTTTTGCTTTCCTGCAAAAATTACGAATATTTTTCATACTACGAATATACTTTGGCTCAAATGGAAATAATATTAAGTCGAATGTCTTTATATTCAATCTTCCTATAATGTGTTCTTTTAAATGGAATTACAGCCAAATTTTTTTCACTTTTAAAATAAGGATTAAATGTGTAATATAATCTTTTATAATCAGGTAAATGTATCATATCATTCCATTATTTAGTTTTTTAATGCTACATGTATTCAGTTACGAATATTTGTAGATAATAATTCCATTTTTGATAATTCCAGGGGTTCTCAAAGTATTTGTTTTATATATTTTTAAAAGGATTGTTCATAATTGTTAATAATCCTCTATTTGAGAACTCCTGTTGTAAGATAAGTATTTTCAAAGATCACATTTTCTGTTGTCAAACTTTCTAAATTATTATACTATTAAAAAATAATAATTTAAAAATATTTGACTAGGGAATATAATACAAAATCTTTTGAAAATCCTATATGTGAATACGTATGTGGTTTTGGATATATTTTGTGCCAATATTTACAAATATGTCAGCCATATTTGTTTAATATTTTGAGACAGTTTTTCTTGGAACTAAAGAATATTTTCTACGCAATTTTTAACAGAATTACGAATAATATTTTATTGTAATCAGTAGTATTGAGTCGGCCTGTGGATTTTAGAATCCGGGTTCCATTCCCACAGCCGATAAACAATTTTCACGACATTAAAACTACCCTTGTGGCTCCCCCACCACATCTTTGAGGGCCGAGAGTGCCACACCCAGTAATGGCTAGAAAACGGATGATATATTTATTTATTTGATTAATTTTTGTTTTGAGGTAGGTGGCTCAGTGGTATCGAGTCGGTTGGTAAATTTAAGAACCCGGGTTCGATTCCCACAGCCGACAAACAATTTTCACCACATTAAAACCAACCTTGTGAAAAGTGAAAATTGTGATGAATGTTTTCGCGGAGATTAATTGCAGGATGAATCTGATGAATAAATGTTTCGAGGGTTCATGATACCCCATTTTATGAACATATTACGTATCAAATAATATTAATATTTGGATAGCCATTTCTGACAAATATTGCGTTGAAAATATGTCTTATATTCCATTTTTAATTTTACATAAATTGAAGAAGTAGCCTTACTTGTTTAAGAGCAAGTAAAAAGCTTTTATTTTTAATTATGACTGAAATGTATTTTGTTAATGATATGTTATAATATTTGCTATCAGAGCTCAGTAAAATATTTAAGTATTAATTATTTATATCGATTAGTATGTTGATGTATTATTATTATAAAGAATAGTAAATTAATTGTACTTTACTAGTCATATTATATGAATATATTTATTCACAAGAGTAAGATTTTGTATGAAAATACGTGATTATTTCTTTTTCTTGTTTAAAATATTCCAAAAATCTAAGCATAGCATCGTATATTTATCGTTGTCAATGAAAAATATATGTCGGCAAAAGTTCTAAGATTTTTTTGAATATGACACCAGTTTCTCTTTTCATAATAATATTTTAATTTACTTTATTTAAAAACAAACTAGTATTTTTATCATACTTTTTTTTAGATATATGTTGTTATTTTGATGACACACAGCCTTGACATACCTTCTATGTGTCTCAGTCTTACGTAAAACCTATTAATTTAATAATCTATAATTGGCCTGAATAATTGTATTGAACGATGAAATATACTTTTATGTTGAATATTTTTGTTCTGATAAATATTTATTTATCGTTTTAAAAGTAAATGTTAATTATAAAGACGTTATAATTTAAACGATTTATCAGAAATGAATTCAAAATCTAATAATACATACAATACAATTTTTGATATATGTTTTTAAGTAAAAATATAACAATAGCAATAATAAAAAGATTATTTATAATAATATCTAAAGTAAAATTATAAATATTGTATTTGCAGTGTTTATTTTTATTCTTTATCGTTCAAGGTAACATTTATAAATTTTAGTTAGAGCGTGCCTTTCACTAATGAATCCGGACGAAACCTGCAAACCCGGCACTTGGCTACGGCTCGCTGTACATTCTAGCCATAAGTCTGTCTCTCTCTAGCACATTGTAATCAGTGGAATGGTTGCGCAAGCTCGTTCAATTGCCTAGAATTCGTTGAAGTGTACAGACGTAGAATCGCGCTGCGTACTTTTTCTTGCATTTCTGTCTTGTAGAAGGCCATAATATCTAAACAATTGTCCTCCGAACACGCTAGTGCCTTCACGTGGAGGCCCAACATATTTTCTACATACTTTCTACATACATTAGGCAAGTTTTAATTAATTAGCGTATCGCTGGCGGGTGGGGCGAGTCCCTCGAGACCAAGGTCGTAGTTTGGTGTGTAGGCGGGTCGCCCAGCTAGAGAGTATCTCTGCCGATGACTGCGTGGCCGGGGTCGCCAAATCCCCTCGTTAGAGGTGGCCTTTGGATTTCCGGGCGAGTACATAGAGGCTTCTCTTGCCACGAGCACTGTGGAATACTCTCCCTACGACTCGGGTAGGTTTTGTAGGCGTAAACCGAGAGGTCGGGGCTACGGAATATAGTCCACGTCTTTGTATTAAGTACAAGCACAAATCGGCTGCTTGTCGTAGATTCATTGCGCCATTGCGACACTTAAAATTAGCTATTCGTACACAGAAACTTAGGTAGGGATAAGGCAAGAACAGAAGTGAAGAGAGAACAAAGAAATCAACATTGAAAACAACGTGAAGATCAAGAAATGTATAAATGGGATGTTATGGGATGAATGGAATGTGTGGTATGAATGCTGTATGCTGCATGCTCTATATTGATTTGCCATAACTTGTACATTGTTCTATTTTACTGCATTTTGTTCTGAGTTTCTGTTTCAGGTTCAACAATCATCAAAATATCTTTATGTATGTTATTTTCTAATGTTTACAGTTGTTCTATGTTACTAATACATTGTTTTTATGTTTATAGGGACATGACGGGCTCTGCAAGCATCTCCTGCGGCCTCAGCATCATCGTGCAGCAGCTGGTGTTCAAACCAGCGCCACCGGAGCTGCCGCCAACCTGGACAACGTCACCAGTGCTTGTATCATCATCTTGAAGCAGCTGGTGTTCAAATCAGCGCCACCGGAGCTGCCGCCAACCTGGACAACGCCACCGGTGCTTGTATCATCATCTTGAAGCAGCTGGTGTTCAAATCAGCGCCACCGGAGCTGCCATCATCGTGGACATCGTCAACAAAGCTTGTATCATCATCTTGGATTAGCTGGAGATGTAACCAGCGTCCAAGCTTCATCGTGGACAACATCACCGGTACTGATATCATCTTGGATTAGCTGGAGATGTAACCAGCGTCCAAGCTTGTGTCATCCTCTTGGATTAGCTGGAGATGTAACCAGCGTCACAAGAGTGCAGCAACATCAAGTCCGCTGTTCACAACATTATTGTAAGAAAAATTATTTTTTAATTATTTGAGTAAAAGTCTGTTATAACCAAAATAATAAATATGTTTTGTTATAATTTAAAATAACTATTTTTACAACATATTTATTATTTGTTTAATATTGATTTTACGAATTGATAATTAAACCGATTAAGGGTGATTAACTATATTTTTTATTATCAAAACATTTTGTAATTATTTCAGAGTAAAATATTTGAAATAAAAGATGGATGCAAATAAAGTATCACTTTTATTTAAAGTATTTTTCTCTACTTTAATATATGATCGGTTCAAAGCAGGAAAATAAAGTTAATCACCCTTATCTGTTATTGAATTTCCTAAATTAAGATAATTAAATAATTTTATCCAAAATAATTGTTGCCAATATTAAAATTAAAGTTCTAAATGTGTTCTTTACAGTATTTAAATTTATGTTATTTTGAAACTTGGGACAGACTTGATATTTAATCATTTGAATAAAATTATTTATTTGTATTTAAAAGATAATTTAAATACAAAGAGCAAATAGTTTCAATAGCTGATTCTAATCCTATTTTATGAATACTATGTGTAATTGTTTCTAATTTATGTTATTGTTTGTTTCCAGACGCAGTTGTAGCAGCGATGAAGCCGCCTTTCTGCTAAGCGTCTTTGGAGAGGTTTTCCGCTTAGCGCACGTATGTGGCACGTACGTGTTGGAGAATTCCTGGAAAGTGGTTCAACTTCTTGCCTCTCAAATCATCCGGGAAGTTTGAATCAGGCTTTGTGATTAAAATAAACATTGTATTCACAAAATAAATAAACTGAATACAAACAAATATACTTGTCTTTTATTTTAATTTAGTAACAAATAAATATAAATATTTAATAGACAGATATTGTAACAAAATATACAACTCGCAATCGACCTGGTGCCTCGGATTCATCTTGTAGCCGCCAACCAAGTCTCTGAAGCAGTCATCACCAGCCGAAACTACATCAAAATGGTAAGTAATTTGATTTTGTATTGAAAAACTTATATCATAACGCCTTTTTACCCTTTACTGGGTGTGGCACTCTGTCGTAGCAAATCTCGATGAATGATATATAGTTATCTTTCCAAAAAATAAATCCTAGTATATCTATAACACACCCAGCATCCCTTAAAAAAATCCTTAATCGTTTTTAGATAGTTCTCTTCCCAAAAAAAAAAAAAATCCTTGTATATTTATAATTCATCCAGCATCCTTTAAAAAAATCCTGAATCGTTTTTAAATAGTTCTCTTCCCAAAAAAAAAATCCTTGTATATTTATATCTCATCCAACATCCCTTAAAAAATGTCTGAATCGTTGTCAGATAGTTCTCTTCCCAAAATAAAATTCATAGTATATTTATAACTCACCCAGCATCCCTTAAAAAATTCCTGAATCGTTTTTAAAAGTTCTCTTCCCAAAAAAAAATTCTTTGTATATTTATAACTCACCCAGCATCCCTTAAAAATTTCCTTAATCGTTTTAAGATAGTTCTCTTCCCAAAAATAAATCCTTGCATCTTTATAACACATCCAGCATCCTTTAAAAAATTCCTTTTATATTTATAACTTATCCAGCATCCCTTAAAAAATTCCTAGTATATTTATAACTCATCCAGCATCCCTTAAAAAATCCTAGTATATTTATAACTTAACATATGATTGTAAATTTTGGTTGAATACTTTGTATGTTTATAAGTTGTTTTCAGATTCAGAATTGTCTCTGCAGCTAACCTGGTGCACGGGACTTGTCTTGGGACCGCTGGCATCTCCTCAGAATCGTTATCATCTTGGAATCGTCGCCAGTCTCACCCATCAATCAGAAGACTCCCAATAATAAAATAAGAACCCCAAATAATATTGTCACCCATCATATATTGTATTAAATTGTATTTGTAATAATATTTATTGTAATATAAATATAAGTATGTGTTGTACACAGAAAAATGTCAATCATTTTATCTTGAAATATAATGTACTTGTAATATAAATGTTAATGTCTTGTACACAGATTTAAAATGACAATAAATGAATTTAAAATAACTTCTATTATTTTATTTACTATCATCAACCATTAATACATGAATGAAGTGATAGTTAGACGTTAAAAAGTTATCAATGGGTAGACGGGCTGTTACGAATGTAAAATATGTCTGGTATTCTACAATATAAATGCCGCCAAAAGTATTAGGCTTGGTGTACTCCTCAACATTCTGCTGCCCGGATACAACTCTGAAAATACGCTATTTTAAGGAGGGGCCGTGTCGGTGTGAGTTGTCTATGCATTGGTGTGAATTTGTCTATGTATTAGTGTGTATATGTTGCGGTGCTTAGACTGTGAGAAATTCTGGGTCCAAAATGATAATAAGGTGAGGGAGTTGTAGCACCTCAATTAATTAGTGTTAATTAGTGTGTCTGTGTGAATTTGTCAATGTATTGGTGTGTCTGTGCAATGTCAATGTGTTGGTGACTGTCTGTGTGAGTGTCTATGTATTGGTGAGTAAAAAGTTAAGGTGACTCCTGAATATTCTGCTCCCCGGATACAAAATCCGTTATTTTGGTCTTGAAAAAGTCACAGTCTAATTTCTTGTGGCGGCGCTTAGACTGTGACTTTTACAAGACCAAAATAACGAATTTTGTATCCGGGGAGCAGAATATTCAGGAGTCACCTCAACTTTTTACTCACCAATACATAGACACTCACACAGACAGTCACCAATACATTGGCATTGCACAGACACACCAATACATTGAAAAATTCACACAGACACACTAATTAACACTAATTAATTGAGGTGCTACAACTCCCTCACCTTATTATCATTTTGGACCCAGAATTTCTCACAGTCTAAGCGCCGCAACATATACACACCAATACATAGACAACTCACACCGACACGGCCCCTCCTTAAAATAGCGTATTTTCAGAGTTGTATCCGGGCAGCAGAATGTTGAGGAGTCAACTCTGCCTGATACATTTGGCGACAATTCAGTGCTGGATTTACGATATAAAAATACAGTGATATTTTGAACAGCACATCAGGCCATCTTAGATTTCTTTTTGCCGCCTATCATTTCATTTATGAAGTATTGATCTGCAGAGAAGGATATTATAAATAAAAGAATGCAAGTTCTTTTAACTTCATTTATTGACATTTTTAAACTGTACATTTATATTACAAGTATAATAATATTACAATATAAAATAACTGACAATTTTTTGTATATAAAAGATGAATATATTTATAAGTATAATTTAATACAATACATGGCAGATGACAATATTATTTGGGGTTGTTATTTAATTTTTGGGGGTCTTCTACAACTGATGTCGGCTCCGAGGACCTTGTGAGTGATTTAGGAGACGATGCTTGCTGACTCTGAAGACTCTGCAGAAGGTGGTGCCGCTGTTGATGACATCAGTGACTCCAAGAGGAGTTGCGTGCTCCAGATCGACTGCAGCTGCGATTCCAAGTCCATGGAGGCTTTATAAACATAAAGACAAAGTATTAGATTAAAATTAGCAATAACTACAACCAAAATTGAATTATATTAATATAAAATTAATTTTTAAGGGATGCTGAATGAGTTATAAATATACTAGGATTTTTTTTTGGAAGATAAATAACTGGTAATGATTTAGGAATTTATTAAGGGATGCTGGACGGGTTATAAATATACTAGGATTTTTTTTTTGTTAAGATAACTATATATAAATGATTCAGGATTTTTTTAAGGGATGCTGGATGAGTTATTAATATCTTAGGATTTTTTTTAGGAAAGATAACTATATATAAATGATTCAGGAATTTAAGGGATGCTGGATGAGTTATAAAAATCTTAGGAATTTTTTATAGGAAAGATAACTATATATAAATGATTTAGGAATTTTTTAAGGGATGCTGGATGAGTTATAAAATCTTAGGAATTTTTTTAGGAAAGATAACTATATATAAATGATTCAGAATTTTTTTAAGGGATGCTGGATGAGTTATTAATATGTTAGGCATTTTTTTAGGAAAGGTAACTATATATAAATGATTCAGAAATTTTTTAAGGGATGTTGGGTTTGTTATTAATATCTTAGGAATTTTTTTTTGTAAGATAACTATATGTAAACGATTCAGAAATTTTTTAAGGGATGCTGGATGAGTTATTAATATGTTAGGATTTTTTTTAGGAAAGGTAACTATATATAAATGATTCAGAAAATTTTTAAGGGATGCTGGGTTTGTTATTAATATCTTAGGAATTTTTTTAGGAAAGATAACTATATATAAATGATTCAGGAATTTTTTAAGGGATGCTGGATGAGTTATAACAATCTTAGAAATTTTTTTAGGAAAGATAATATTATAAACAATATAAAATCAAATTACTAACATTTTTATTTTGCTACAAGAAGATTTTACGGAGTCGGCTCTGGGCTCTCTGTTGAAGATGCTAATGACTCTGGGGACTTTGTAGAAGGTGGCGACAACTCCAGTGATACTGTTGAAGATGCAAGCGCCTCCAACACGAGTCCTGTGTACCAGGTGAATTGCTGAGACGATGTCCAAGTCCGCGAAGACCTTATAGACATAAAAACAAAGTATTAGATATATTTACAATCATTATGAACAAAATAATATTATAAACAATATAAAATCAAATTACTAACATTTTTATTTTGGTACAAGAAGATTTTACACTTGGAGTCGGTTCTGGGCCCTCTGTTGAAGATGCTACTGACTCTGGGGACTTTGTAGAAGGTGGCGACGACTCCAGTGATACTGTTGAAGATGCTAGCGACTTCAACACAAGTCCTGTGCACCAGGTGGGTTGCAGAGATGATTCCCAAGTACATTAAGAACTTATAAACAAAAACAAAGTATTAGAAACAATATTTACAATCATTATAAACAAAATAATATTATAAATACTATAAAATGAAATTACTAACATTTTTATTTTGCTACAAGATTTTACAGTTGGAGTCGGCTCTGGGCCCTCTGTTGAAGATGATCTCTACTGTATCTTTTTTCTTGAGACCTACCGATATGAATTAAATAGCAAAAAAGAAGTTAAACCTTATTGCTTTAATTGAATAAGATTTTATTTTACATCTAGTCTGCTCTACAGTAATATATTATTAATGTTGCAATAATGGAAGTGTAGTTGTCTACTAACAGTATTTTAGTAACAACATTAAAATGTAACACCGGTAACATAATTAGAAACAGTTTAGGCCTTCTGACTTTACTTTTTGATAGAAGCGTGTGATAATTTTTTGGTAAAATGTATTATTTAAATAATATTAAAGCCAGATAAATAAGAAAGCTGTTAAAAGACGTCTTAAAGCATAATAAAAATAATTTTCCTGCTTCCCAAATATCGCTGCTGTGCATAATTTTCACAAGTGTTCTATTTATACCAAAACCAGATCAGAACGAACGCCCTTTTGCTGTACCAGCCAATCAGAGTGTACAAAATCAAAGCGTTCTCTATCCGTTTTACAAATCTTGTTTTTGAGTTAAATATATAAAATTATTGTAGAATATACAGAAAATTGTATTAATTAAGTGAAAATACATTAATCTCATGTATTTTTAGCTACATAAATACCAACATCAACGAAGTAAAATGATATTAGAGTAGTGGGTGTGGCTTCGAGCTACATATGAACACGACAACCACATTGTTTCTGAGTAATATTTGTAGCAAATTTATTTTGTTTTTCAAAGAAAATATTACTCAAAATAGCCAATATAAATTAATAGTAGAAATGATATTTGCACACGCTTCTATATCTTTTTGTATTTTTATGCATTTCATGAAAATATATTATTATCAATGTTTAAAGTTTCCAATATATGGTTATTTTTATGATTGTTTTAAATTTTTTTAAAGTAAAACTCAGCAAAGTATTATAGTTTGTCATTCAAGTTTTTGTACATTTTTCAAAACAAAAATCTTAAACGAGATAATAGGTACAGTCAATGCCAAATATAAGTATTAAACAAAAGTAAAATATTTAAAGCAAAAGTGTTTTTTTTTTGTTGTCACTATAATTACAAACTAATTATCTAGCGCGGGCTGTACCTAATATTTTAAATAATGACTTAATTGTGTACATTCAAGTTACATGTAGATGTAAAAATCTAAATAACAATTCAAACTACAAAGAATAACAAATGTAAATATTTACACAACTTTGTAGTTGGATGATTCATTTTACTTGAGAATAAAGGCAAAAATATTTTCAATGACATTAATAATTACAAATTAATAACTATTAAAGTACTTTTTCTTATACTAAACACTACACTTAGATTTCATACTATTCTACATGACAGATTTGCTAGTTTATTACAGAATGTTAAAAACAGCCGTTTTCACAAGAAAATATTAAATAAAAAGCTTTTTTTTGCTGTAAAAATATTAAAAAGGCTCAAAAACTTACGAGGAACACAATTTCTAAATTTACATTAGAGCGCCCAGTAGTGGGAGATATGAGTGAGCCAATCAGAATGCGAGTTTTAAAAAATCAATACTATGTAACTTCACGACGAATTTACGTGCACTAAATGCAAAAATACTGTAATAAACTAGCTAATACAAAATATGTAACAATTTAATTCTTTAAAATGTTAATTTTAAAGAATTAAACTATAATAAACAGACCCATAACTAAAATTTAAATTTGTTTCTCAATACTTTTTAATACTAAACGTATTTCTCTAACTGAACCTAAAAAAAAATAAGACGAAAAATAAATTTTAAATACATAAAAATAGAAAAATACGTCAAGTACATCAAATGTCAATTAATAGGTCCTTTTTCTATCCACGCTAAAGTAAAAATATGAATAAATTTTATAAGATTAGTGATATAATCACAGACAAAAATATGTTATTATATGTAACATACTAGTGACAGGTATTATTCAATGATGGAACATTGATAAATAACAATTATGATAAACAGTAAGTTATACACTTAGATTTAAAGAGTTCATTAAGTTTTTTGCTCTATTCTACTTACTTTAAACATAATCAAATATCTGCCATTTTGTTTAGTTGTCAATAAATGATCCATATTCAAAAGTTCAGAGTAATATGTGCGTGATTTAAATGATGTGTATAAATAGTACATCGGATGTAAAACTAAAATAATTGTTGTTCTTTCGATGCAAGATTTCATTGTTTTAAGATGGCCACTATTGTTTATAAAATCTGTAATAAACATGACATTGTTGTAATCAAATTTAGTACAGATCATATATTTGTGAAATGAAACAAGCTCCAGCAGCAATTGATAAAAAATACTTAACAAATACTGATTGTGAAATTTGGGCAATCTCAGAACAATGAATAAATTAAATATATTTACCGTCTCGATTATTCAAAGTATTTGATTTTACAGTGTTCGAAAATTGTCTAAATTATAATTAAAATTGACCCGTTCATTTCAAGCGATCTTAAGAAACGAAATTTCGATATGCAATAGTCATTATTCAATCAAAAAATTAGGTTAGATTTATTGCCAAAAAGGAAGAGTATGCATAGATAATTGCTTCTTGATTTAATCCTAAGGAAGAAGAAAAAAATTGAACTGGAATGGCACAAAACGAACCATTAACAAAATTTACAAACGAATACCGTTTACGCTATGCAATCCTATTTTAATATATGGTACAAAAACCACCTTTTCAAAAATATATTTTGTTGAAAATATAAATTACACAATATATTTATTACGGTATTATTCCTCACAATATTTGTACGTGTAAACGAGTCCGGAACTTAACCTGTACATCTTGACGTTTTTTATAATTCTCTTCCTCCTGATGCGGGCCTGGTTTACACGCTGATCTCGAAGGACTAAACTGACAGTGATTGATCTGGACCCACCCTCTGTTTATACAGAAGTGTTTCTTCAAAGATGTATTTTTTTAAAGTTTCTTTAGGGAGATCGTCCAGTTCGGTGTCAAATCGGAAAGGTCGTTCTGCGATGGGCTGAAAACAGACAGTACTTTTTAGTATCATTTTTTAATCGTTATTTTATGTTTGTATTAATAAAGACAGGTCTATGTTGGGTTGCAAGAAAAAAATAAAGACCTCTTTAGTAAAAGAATCGTTTATCTAGCAACAGTATCAATAGCGATTTTCTGAAATAGTTAGTTGCTAATGAACCGATAAAACTGTCATGCAACCCAGGATTAATGTCATAAAATTATTGTAAATTCATTTCCAATGCAAAAAACGTAGCCTTCTTTCCAAGTATAGTGTTAGAATGTTGTAATTATTTAATTATTAAGTAAATAAACAATAATTTAAGAAATGTAGGAAATGGGATATAATGATAAAAATCAGTATATTTCTTTTTGAAATATTGAAGTTGAAACATCAAAATATTACATAAATCAGGATCTGCAATTGCAGATTTATCTATTTTAGCCGTGGCCGAGCTAGTTTATTACAGTATTTTTTTGCATTTAGTGCACGTAAATAGTAAATTCATCGTACAGTGACAAGGTATTGATTTTTTTAAACTCGCATTCTGATTGGCTGATTCTCAGTCCCCACTACTAGACGCTTTAGCGTAAATTTTAAAATTCTTTTAAGTTTTTATCGATATTTTCAATGATTTACAGCAAACAAACTTTGATATAAATTGAATTATATGTACTATTATTAAGTTTTTAAGCAATTAAATAGAAAATCAGTTTTTATTTTTATATTTCCTTGTAAAAATAACTGTTTGATATTCTGTAATAAATCGCAAAATAGTATGAAATCTAAGTATAATGTTTAGTATAAGAAAAAGTACTTTAATATTATTATTTTGTAATTATTAATGTCATTGAAAATATTCGAAATCCCCAAGTCACTAACTATTTTACTTTTTAAGATATTGAAGTTAAACCATGAAAATATTAAATAAATCAGGATCTGCAATTGTAGATTTATCTACAGCAGCCGTGGTCGAACGGTTACAGGCAAGTTTATTACAGTATTTTTTGCATTTAGTGCACGTTAATTCATCGTACAGATAGACAGTATTGATTTTTTCAAACTTGCATTCTGATTGGCTGATTCCCAGTCCCCACTACAGGACGATTTAGTCTAGCGTCTATTTCAATATTTCTAGAGCAAAAAAACTGGGATATAAATTAAAATATATGCACTATTAATATACTTTTAAACAGTTAAATTGAGAATTAGGTTTTATTTGTTGTATTTCCTTGTAAAACCAACTATTTTTGACATTCTGTAATAAACTAGCAAAGCGAAACAAAATTTATATTTTAAGTTTTTATGGCGATTTAGGTAGAATTGTTTTGTTTTGAATTGAACATTTTTACTCCAAATATGAAATGGAATCCAGATCATTGTCAACTTCCGATAAGTTACCTCATCTGCAGGGTCGTAGTACTGCTCCAGGTATGGATGTGCAAGAGCTTCTTCAACGCCAATGCGTTTATTGGGGTTAAATGTCAGCATTTTGTCCAAAAGGTCAAGTGCTTTCGCATCAGCATTCGGGAAAAGTTTATTCCATGGTACTTTTGGTTTGAATGGTAATGATTGTAGATAACTCCTTGCCTAGAAATAAGAAAGATTTATAAATTTATTATATACAAGGTCTCTAAAATATGTTTTGGATTGTTTCAAAGTTTCATGATCATTGAAGTGTTTTCGTTTGATGTTGTACTTGGCAATTTAATTTTTCGTGTTCTTTGCAAGATAATTGAATGCAATTTTAGTGAGAAGTATATTAATATATTGTAAATGCACAGCTAAAATTTGAAGTCAATTGATACATACATTGGAAGAGAAAATAAACATTTCTATATTAATTAAAGCTTACTAAAAAGCTTTGTGATAATAAAAAGTTTGTTTTAAATAATAATTAAATGAGCACTACAGAAGAAATAAACTAATAATTATCGGCTCTTTTTAGAATCATAAAATTAATTAGAAATAATTTCATTTATTTGAACGCATATTTACAAATTGAAATTTATGAGAATTTTGTTACCTAGCTGTGAATTGTAAGTTTAATTCAGTAACCAATAATCCGATTATTACCACCTGCCTTGAATATGAGAAAATGTATGTTCTTTACAATATCAACGCTTTCGTATATTATGTAAACTAGACTATGAAATTTGGGTGTTAAATATATAGAATGTTAATAAACCATTATTAATTTATAGAAAATAACTTAGTTTTAGTGGCTTTTAATTATATTCTTGCTTTAAATAACATCAATAATAATGATAAATCACGAAGTACATATGTTTTCATATCAGCGAATAATATATGCTCAGTTAGAGTTAAAATTTATTAATTAAAAAGAATCGGAAATGCAAATCTGTAACCTCAGAGCTTAGTATAAAGCGTTTCCAACTTATTTTGATTTTAGAGTGTTAATTTCTCAATTACAGAAATAATGAAAGCTGCAAAAAGAAAATAGTAGCATATTGCATGTCATAAAATTCATTTCAAATACAAAGAAACATAGCCCTGCTTCCCAAGTAGAATTGCTGCTTATAAATTTCAACGTGCCCAAATATATGCAAGAATCCATAGCGTTCTCTATCCAATTTACAAATGTAGTTATTTGAGTTAAATATGTAAATATATTGTAAAAAAATATATAAATTGGTATTAATTAAGTATTAATTTATTTATTTGATATATTTATAGTAGATTTTTACTGTAAATAACACTAAAAACGAGAAATAACTGAAAAATTAAAGAAAAGGGGCGTGGCCTAAAACTACACACGGTGACACCCACTTTGTTTCCGATTGTTATTTCTATGAATGCTTAGAACACAAATATGTGAAGTAAAGTTTACGTTTTTATATCGGTTTAGGTTTTAATTTTCAAATAAATATTAATGTTAAAATATGTTTTTTTTGTACTCGTGTGTCTACGTTTCAAATAATATCAAATTAATTTGTACTTTTATTCTACCTTTTCATTGATGATGCATTCCAGATCTTCTGACGTAGGTGAACCCAAAACACCCAAAATATGGTTCAGTTGATCCAGGTAGTGCTTTCCAGGAAATATGGGTCTGTTGGAAAGCATTTCCGCTAAAATGCAGCCCACTGACCAGATATCTATCGACTTCGTATAGCCCTACAAAAAGAAAATTAATTGAACAACAAAATATTAATATGAGCATGAAAAATAGAACGATTCAATAAACAATTACAATAATTGAATTTACTTTCAAATAGATTTGTTTAAGTCGAAAAGGATAATTTGTTGAAATAATTAAATAAATGCTCCTCATTTCTTAAATTTCATGGAGTTAATAATAATTATAAATGATGACATTTCGACTATGGTTTCAATTCATTATAAAGTCGATATTTAAAACTATAAATACATTTAAAAAAAAGATAAAACTTCATTGCAGAAGGAATCAGAAAGTGATCGTAAGTCACTAACCAGATTCGAAACTTTATTTAATTTCCTCAAAAAATAACTAAACACGATCAATAAATAATAATTATATTTGTCTCAAATTGAGAAAAATGTATTTGGTTAATTATAATTCTAAGTTCTCCACATATTTATTTTAAAATTTTACATATTTTTAAGGATTTCAATTTCAAATCCAAATTACAATGACTTTGACAGTTTATATTAATATTTACGACAATATTTCAGTAGTAAATATTATATTTACCTTAGAGTTGAGCATGATTTCTGGAGCACGATACCACCTAGTGGCCACATACTCTGTGAGGAAGCCAGTATGATCATGGTCCGGGTCTGCTACCCTTGCTAAGCCAAAGTCACAGATCTGTAACAAAATACAAAATATAAATATATCACTTACCGAGATCTACTACGGCAGAGTGCCACATTCAGTAATGGGTAAAAGGCGTGATGATATATTTTTCGTTCATAGCATATGGTTTTTAGAAAGTGATTTCAATTACCTTTTTAAAATCACACTAGAATAAAATTAGATAAAAGGCGTGAGTTCCACGCCCAATAATTGGTAAAAGGGGTAATTTTATATACTTTTATGAAACAAAAGTAGTGTGATAGGATGGGAATTTTAATTAGTAATTTAATTAATAAGAAAATAATTGCAAATTTTGTTTACAATTGAAATATAGGGCGAATTTAATTGATAGAGCTCGTATAGCAAGAAAATTAATATCAGAATGATAATTATGAATAAATAGCTTAATATTCTATGATAATTTTGCTAGAAAAGAAAATCATGGCATATTTCATGTCCTAAATTCTAGTAATTTAATTTCCAGTGCAAAGAAACATACACGTGCTTCCCAAATAGAGTTGCTGTTTGAAATCTTTACAAGCGCTCTTATATACACGAAGGGCGGAGCTTGGATAGTGCAAACTAAACATCCGTGCGTTCTGATTCGTTTACACATCATAAGGATACTATCTGCTGTACGAGCCGAGGTTATATATACAAGTGTCAATTTCTGAACTTGTAGATATTATAATTCAACTGATACAGATGAATGAATGATTTCAGAACACAACAGGAAAATTTTGTTTTGCAGGCATATATTATTATTAAATAGTAAAATTTTCGAAATTTTCAAATTTCGGTATAAGTTAATTGGAGCACGAGAAATACACTCGTACAAATCACATTTCAATATCTCTTTTATTAGAAATAATTTTTGAAAAAGCAATAAGCGTTCGCCGGAATTTCAACCCAGAACCTTTCACTCGCATGGTGACTGCTCTAACTAATTGAACTACAAACACTCGGCGAATACTCATGCTTTTTCGTGCAATTTTTAGTTGAAGAAATGTAAAGGGACATGAATTGCGTCAATTCGTTACAAGTCAACAACCTAGTATGCATTGGGTGATATTCCCTGGGTGAAATTATTATAAGATTTTGTTTATTTCTAATAATTACCTACAGACAATTGTGTCAATAAACAAAATCTTATAATATCTCTTTTAGTTTTATTAGAGATATGGGCCTTCAAAGTTGAGATTTTAAAAAAAGCCTTAAATCGCTGTAGCTCAAAAACTAAAAAAGATATGAAGATGCGCTCAACGGCATTCAATTTGTCGTAGTCTGAATGATATAGATCCATTCTATAAAATTTTCAATACAAAACACATTTTCATTAGACGACTACAAAATTTTTTTTGAGGAACAAAATATGTATACCTACGCAGAACTATATGTGGAATCGAATGGTGATATCTTCAATTTCATAACTAGTGTTATATTATTTTAAATTAATCCTTAAGATGGGACTATCATTTACGACAAATTTTAATGAAATTTAAATATGTTATTTTTCAAGAGTTTCTACATTAGCATGAAAATTTGTTGTTTTATTTATAACTTATACCATACATAAAATTAAATACTTGTTTTTATACACTTTTTCGGTTACCTATACTTTTATGAGACAGTCATGATAGAACCACTTTAATGAGAAATTTTCCTTTACTAACTTCTGAAATCGTGGTTTGAGTGTTTGTAGTGTACATGATTAAATCAGCCTTTTACAAACTGCAATTTTGATCACATAAAAAAGGGGATCGCGAAAGAACATATTTGTGATTTTTGCTTCCAAAGGGATCATGTCTTTGAAAAGTTTGAAAACCACTGTTCTATATAATAATATAAAACAAATTTCGTTACCTTGAGATCACATGTAGTGTTGAGAAGTAAATTACTGGGCTTCAAGTCCCTGTGAAGCACATTGGCGCTGTGGATGTACTTCAGTCCTCGCAGAATTTGATACAGGAAATAACAGATATGGTCATTACTTAATCTCTGTAACAAAAATAAAATAAATTATTCATCACATCATTATATGTCAATTGATTTCAGTTAATTGATAAATTAACTAGCACATAAATTTTATTACTGAGACAATTTCTGCAGCAATGAAACTAAATTACAAAAAAGTCTGTAAATTTAAGAACAAAAGAGAGTAAACTACACGCCATGACTTTTAATCATTCTAAAATTAAGTACTGAAAAGAGAATAATTTATTTCTCCTTAAAAAGAATCATTTAATAAAATTCTCTTGATATAAAAAAGTGTGGATGAAGGAAAACAAACAAAAAAGAGATAGCAAAAAGATAAATAAAGAGCAAAACCAACATTTTATTGTTTCAGCGGTAAATTTAATGCCCGGAGCATCTGAACCGGTAACATAAACGGTAAAATGGGAATGCTAGCGAATATGTGTACATAAAACTATGCACATATAAACACATTCCCGAGAAAAATTTTATGCGAATTCACGATCAGAATATGTTGGAAAATTCGCGTCATTTATCAGAAAACGCGTGGAATAAAATTATGTAATTTAAGATAAAAAGATTTATTATTTTTAATGAAAATTTGAACGTATATCAAATGACAGATTGGTGAAATTAAGAGTGAGAGATTGCTTGAATGACCTAGAAATAAATAGATGAATGTGATTGAACGTTTGTTGCGTCAACGAAAGATGAGATGAGCTTATATAAAAGTTGTGAATGTTCTGCGAATATTTTAAAGGTTTGTATTTTAAAAACGGAGAAAGATATATATGCTTATCACTTAATTATTTTAAGACTTTAATTAAACAAGGACTTTACGACTTTTAGATAATAAGTTAAGGTAGTAAAAACACAAAACATTTAAGATGTTTTTAGAGATTCCGTCGTCTTGTTCAGAAAATTCCACTTTTTGAGAGTCCATTATCTTAAAAACTAAACCAGATATGAAGATGCGCTTAACGGCATTTAATTTCTCGTGGACAAGAAGTTCATGACATATTTCAGGTCCTAAATACAGGTAAATTTATTTCCAATGCAAAGAAACATATCCGTACTTCTCAAATACAGTTGCTGTTTTAGAACTTTGAAAGTGCTCTATATATACATACGGAAGGCGGAGCTTCGATAGTGCAAACTGAACTTCCGTGCGTTCTGATTGGATTACACATCAAAAGGATACTATCTGCTGTACGAGCCGAGGTTATATATAGGTGTCAATTTGTGAACTTTAGATATTGTAACACGGCTAATAAGTATGAATGAATGATTTCAGAGTAGAAATAGATAATTTTATATTTACAAGCATTTATAGTATTCTATAAATAAAATAGTTTATGTTTGAATCAAATTAAGTTTATATTTTTATAAATATGTGTAATTTTTGGCTTATTTTGAGCGATTTACTTTTTTAATCATTTCCTAAGGGATACCCTTTATTCGATTTTAGGCCAATTTTAGGCTTTTTGTTCTAAAATCCTTCCTCGTGTGGATATTGTAACGAAGTTTTACATACATATGTATTTTGATCCACTGAATCCAATGGTAAAATTCCCAAGCGCATATATCTTCTAGTTTTTGAGATATTGTTAAAAAACTGTTTTATGAGAAAAACAATTTATTTGTTACAAATTTTTTACAATTTAATTGAAACAAGAAAGTCAATGCAGTTGGACGTATCTTGTTTAGTTTTTGAGATATAACCTCGGAAAGTACAAAATATGATATAAAATTTGGGAACAATACTAAATAAATAAATATATCATCACGTCTTCTACCCATTACTGGGTGTGGCACTCTGCTGAAGCAGATCTCAGTAAGTGATATATTTTGCGCGTGAAGTGCGGTTACCAGTCGTCAAATCACGGCCCCCAAACATGTTAGTGGTGGAGGAGCCACAGGGATAGCTTTTTCAAATTATGAAAATTTGTCGCCTGTGAGAATCGAACCAGGGACCTCAGGATCCACTGGCCGACTTCATACCACTGAGCTAGCCATCCCAATAGAGATACTATATCTTAAAAATTAAACAAGATAATGAAGATGCGCTCAACGACATTGAATTTCTCGTGTCCGAATTGACTTATAAGCAAAACTAGTACGACTTCTAGTTTGGTGGCCATGACGTAAGTCGCCTGCAAAATCTTTAGCACTGACTATATGCAGCTTGTGATCACGTTTTCGAATTTCGGTTGCATTTCCACATGATGTGCGCCGTGCTTTCCGCTCTATGATTGCAATCTAAATGAAAAACTATTCGGATGGAAGTGATTGACTGCATCTGCAATTTCCAGTCAACTTTGACCTGCTACGCGTCAGCAATTCCTAACATTCAATCGCTAGATTCATCAGTGGGAGATAGCTGGGTTACTTTAATATTAATAATATAATAAATACACTTTTTATTTTAATCACAGGTTGTAAATTTAAATTTATAAACTAAAGAAATACTAAAGAAGGCTGTAAAAAGAAAATGATACTATTGCAAGTCATAAAACATATTTTGCAATGCAAAGAAACGTAGGCCTTCCTCCCAAGTAGAATTGCTGCTTGGAAATTTCAAAGTAGCTGCTTATATACCAGAACCCATAGCGTTCAATATCCACTTTATAAATGTTGTTTATTGTGTTAAATATATGAAAATATTATAACAAATACATAACATAGCATAAATGAAGTAATACTTTATTAATTTTATATGTTTTTAGTAAGATTTTATTGTAAATAACAAAAATATCAACGAAAAATTGCTAGAAGGGGGCGTGGCCTACGACTACAAATAAATATGACAATTAGTTTTATTCTGGGTAATATTGTTATATTGTAACGAACATTAGGGAACAAAATATATGAAATAAAATTTATATTTTACGTTTTTATGCCGATTTAGATAATATGTAGCTGAATTTCAGAAGGCATAAACTTACAATTTCTGAACCAAATCACTTATTTATTTCGCTGGATTACTTCCCACACTTTATTTCCAATACTAGAATTACTGACTCTATTTTACTTTGAAGCAATTCACCCCAATAAGTACATTAGTTTACTTAATTCTGTTCATTTAGTCATGTAGTCTAATTTATCTCAACTGATTTAAGTGAACCAAGCGGCAAATGGAATACGCCTAATATTCGAACTATTCAAGCTATTCGGTTCTTCGAATATTCAATCAGTTCAGATATTCGAGCTATTTTAATATTCGAACTATCCGGATAGCCAAAATCGAATATCGGTTATGTAAATATCCGGATAAAATCAACATCCCTCGTAATAACCACTTGTAACTAAAATAATTTCAATTTCAGTGTAAATAATCCTAAGAACAACGAAAAATTCTAGAACTACAAATGATGACAACCGCTTTGATTCTAAGTAATATTATTAATTGTAATGAATGATGGAACAAAACGATAAAGTGTATATTTATTTCTTCTTGCAATAAACTACATTCTTACCTGTGTTTTAAGTAACTTGTAAAGGTCAGTTTCCATTAGACACTGCACAATGTAAACATCCTTCATTTGATCTATTGTCACTGCTCTTAGAATGTCTCGAATATCAATAATCTGAAACAAAATATTCATTTATTATTTATTCAGATGATAATGGTGGTAGATAGCATAATTGAGCACTGAATTTGAGAACCCAAGTTCGATTTCCACTGCCGACAATTTTTTTGCATTAGAATTAATTAAATAATCGTTCTACCCGAAGCTTTTCACTCATTTTCTAAACACCCTGTAGAAGAATAGTGCTATCTTGTACATAAGTTAATTCTCTATCCTTCAAAGTATAAACTATGCAAATATTAACCCCGCAACATATGTCAATATAATGGTCGGTTAAATGTTACTAAACTGTAAACTACCGCATCATAGCTTCCAGCAAAACACCCCCCGGACGCTACTGAACTACCCCAAGGTTGCTTTCAAATTGGGGAGATAATTTAATCCTACAATTTAACCATGTAATATAACGTTCAACTAAATGTACGGTGAATATTGCAAACTGACGCTTATATAATTATATATATATATATATATATATATATATATATATATATATATATATATATATATATATATATATCATCACGCCTTTTACCCATTACTGGGTGTAGGACTCCGCATAGCAGATCTTGGTAAGTGATATATTTAAGCGTGTGAAGTGTGGTTACCAGTCGTTAAATCACGACCCTCAAAGATGTTAGTGGTAGAAGAGCCATAGGGGTGATTTTAATGTGGTGAAAATGTTTGTCGGTTGTGGGAATCGAACAAGTATTCTCAGGATCCACAGGCAGACTCGATAGCACTGAGCAACCTACCCCATAATTTGTGTGTTAGATTTATTCTAATTTTATAACAGAAATAATAAATAACCCCTGTGGCTTCCTCACCAGTAACATCTTTTGGGGCCGAGATTTGACGACTGATAACCGCAATTCATACGCATATAATTATTACTTATCGAGATCTGCTACGGCAGAGTGCCACACCCAGTAATAAGTAAAAGGCATGATGATATTATTTATTTATTTTTATTAAATTTATTTATGGAGCAATGGCTCAGTGGTATCAAGTCGGCCTGTGGAACCCTGGTTCAATTTCCACAGACGACAAAACATTTTCACCAATTTAAAAATTACCCCTGTAGCTTCCCCACCACTAACATCTTTGGGGACCGTGATTTGACGGCTGGTAACCGCACTTCACGCGCATTAATATATCGCTTACCGAGTTCTGCTTCGGCAGAGTGCCACACCCAGTAATAGGTAAAAGGCGTGATGGTATATTTATTTTATTTTTATTTAAATAGCTAGATTATATAATTAGAACTTTTAAATAAATGAATTATTATTATATACAGAGTATTTTCATTAAAAAAAATTAATCAATCATTTCTGTCAACACATAGTTACTTTTTTTAAATATAGACAATTTTGCTACGTCAAAAGCTTTCAAATTATTTGCAAAAAAATACTACAAATGAAACTGGTTCAATAATGAAAGTTACTTTGATCAAATGATCTTAAAAGTATGTTTGTATTGCTCTTATTCATTAATTGACTGCACTTTTAAATTTATAAATTAAAGGAATAATAAAAAAAGCTGCAAAAAGAAAATCATAAAATCATAGCAAACTAATTTGCAATGCAAAAAAAACATAGCCCTGCTTCCCAAGTAAAGTTGCTGATTGAAAATTTTCAAAGGTCTCCCTTATATATACCAAACCCATAGCGTTCGATATCCACTTTACAAATGTTGTTATTTAAGTTAAATATGTTAAAATATTGTAAAAACTAGATAAAATAGCATTTATTAAGTAATTATTCATTAATCTAATATGTTTTTTGTAAATATGTATTGGTAAATGTAAAACTGCGAAATTCTAGCAAAGGGGCGTGGCCTAGAACTACATACGTATATTACAACTACTTTGCGTCTAAGTAATACCGTTTATTATAATGAATGGAACAAAATTATATGAAATAAAGTTTCTATTTTATTTTATTATATCGATTTAGGTAAAATGTAGCTATTTTACCTTTTAAATAGACATTATTACTCAGAATATGAAACATTAATTTATAATAAAAATGATATTATGTATTTTTATGTATTTAATGAAAATGTAAACATTTTCACCACATTAAAATTACCCCTGTGGTTCCCCCTACACTAACATATTTGGGAGCTGTAATTTGACGGTTGGTAACTGCGTTTCACGCTCATAAATATATCACTTACAGAGATCTGTTAGACAAAGTATCATACCCAGTAATGAGTAAAAGGCGTGATGATATATTTATGAATTTTTTATTTATATCACCATTAATTTAATTAATATTTGACTGTAGAAAATATACCTAATTATGTTAAAAATATTTAATACATTTTGTAATAATTAATATAAGCATATTTTAATATGAATACAGATAGCTATTTATAAATGAGTATTAATGTTTTTTGAAACTCATGAAAAGGTAGGCATTGTTCATAAAATTAAATCAAAAATTGTTCTGTGTTGAATTAAAATAAAGGAATAAATGCCAACCTAAAGCAACAAATTTCCTGTTTCGGCTAATACAAATTCCCAAAGTCCCACTGCTTTTAATTTACAATATTTACAAATTACAAAATGCTTTTAGTTTCATAAAGCTGAAAGCTTGAAACAACTATGAATGTTAGAACATATATTTAAAAAATTCGTTAAGCTATCAGAGCTTTTCTAATATTCTAAATGCATTTCTCTGTACTGGAAATAAAATTTACGGTATTAAAAGTAGCTGAAATACTACTGAAATGTCGGAAAGCTTTCAGCTTCTATACAAATCATAAAGGATTTAATCAAATCAAATCTTTTTAGATATTTTCTGCCGTAAATTATTTTAGAGGAAAATGTTTTAAACAAATTATTTATTCGGGTATTCAATTAAAGCATGGAAAATAAATTGCAAAGTTCAATAAAATCCAGGTGAATACATTTTCAACGCAAAGAAACATAACCTTGCTTTCCAAATAGAGCTGCTGATTAAAATTTCCTGTGCTCGTATTTATACCTGTAGACCAAGTGATTAGTGGTGGGAGACTCCTCTAAGCCAATGAGAGCACAGAAATGTGTGTGGCATACATCTGCGTATACTTACTGCTGTAAAACGTATCCCATAAGTGATCCCTATATTGGCGACAGCGTACTTCCTCCACTCACGCAAGTTTCGCGCGCTCGACATAGGAGGTTATACGTCAGTTCCGTACTCACAAAATTGATTCCGACCAAATCAAAGTATATACAATTCATTTTATATGTCAAAAAATATATTATATACGCTATATTCTGAATAAACAATTGTACTAATAGTGTCAATATTCATTTACTTATTTTCCTGGCAATAACCTTCTCTTCTCTTTTCAATAGGGACTTACAATTTTGACGTCACATGTAGCAGACCCCCCTCCACACAATTTTGTGTGAAACAACAAATTTGTAGAAAGAGCGACGTCACTTCATTTGTTTGACGGTTCACATTTGGTTCACGTGATAAACGTCAAACTGTAAAGCTATACCATGTTCGCTACATAACAAAGTTTTAAATTCTATTTTACTCACTAGATGGCAACCCTATTGTACCGTTTAAAAATAGTGGTACATATAATTATAAATGATTTACAAACGAGATTACTTTACTCTATGAATAAAGACCAATTTTCTTGAAACCTCATACTGTTAATCCGGTCCTGATGTAATTTAATTATTTCAGCTAATATATTTAGCAGTATAATAACAATTAACCCATTTTACAATGTAGTAGTAATAATAAAACCAAACTAGCGCATATGAATAATCTTCTATAGTCCTATTAAAATGTAATAACAGGCTGTTGGCCAGTGTAAATGCAGCTCTAGTATATGATACCGGCTATTACTCACAGTGTAAACTAATCCCACATTTGTAAAGCACCGGATGGATTAAAGGATTTAGAATTAAAATGGAGGTTGAAATAATAATTTAGTTCCCTTTATATTGATTGCAATTTATGAATTTGAGCTGGAATTATTTTACGGATAATTCTGTTATTGATTAAATGCATTTATTTGAATTATAACAAGGATTTATCATACTCTGATTTGTCCATTTATAACTGAAAAAGATAATTTATACAGATAAAAAATAAAAATATCATCACGCCTTCTACCCATTACTGCATGTTGCACTCTGCCGCAGCAGATCTCGATAAGTGATATATTTATGCGCGTGAAGTGCGATTACCAGTCGTCAAATTATGGTCCCTAAATAAGTTAGTGGAGGAGCCACAGGGGTAGGTTTAGATAAATATATAAATATATCATCACGCCTTTTATCCATTACTAGGTGTTGCACTCTGCCGCAGCAGGTATCGGTAAGTGATATATTTTCGCGTGAAGTGCGGTTATCAGCCGTCAAATTATGGTCCCTAAATAAGTTAGTGGAGGAGCCACAGGGGTAGGTTTAGATAAATATATAAATATATCGTCACGCCTTTTACCCATTACTGGGTGTGGCACTCTGCTGTAGCAGATCTCGATAACTGATATATTTATGCGCGTAAAGTGCGATTACCAGTCGTCAAATTATGGTCCCTAAATAAGTTAGTGGAGGAGCCACAGGGGTAGGTTTAGATAAATATATAAATATATCATCACGCCTTTTATCCATTACTAGGTGTTGCACTCTGCCGCAGCAGATATCGGTAAGTGATATATTTATGCGCGTAAAGTGCGATTACCAGTCGTCAAATTATGGTCCCTAAATATGTTAGTGGAGAGAGAGCCACAGGAGTAGTTTTAAATAAATATATAAATATATCATCACGCCTTTTACCCATTACTGGATGTGGCACTCTGCTGTAGCAGATCTCGGTAACTGATATATTTATGCGCGTGAAGTGCAGTTACCAACCGTCAAATCACGTCCCCTAAAAATTTTAGTGGAGAGGAAGTCACTGGGGTAGTTTTAAACAAATATATAAATATATCATCACGCTGGGTGTGGCATTCTGCCGTAGCTAATCTCGGTAAGTGATATAATTATGCGCGTGAGGTGCAATTATCAGCCGTCAAATCACGTCCCCTAAAGATGTAAGTGGAGAGGGAATAATCTCTGTAGGTGCTTTTTTGTTTATGACAAATGATAGGTAGTTGTCAAAGAATTATTTAAAACTGTCAAGTAAAATGTATGACAAAAATCGATTTAGTCGTATTTCAGATACAGAAATACACCAACAAATTTTGGAAACAACTTCCAAGAATACATTAATAAGTAATCAATCGATATGAATCCAGTTCAAAATCTTTTAAGTTGGATGAATCGACCTCAACAGCTAAGTCAAAAAATAATCTAATTAAATATAACTCGAGAGTTGGATAAATTAGAAAATAATTCTCCAGTATCTTTCTCAAACTTGTTGCCACTTGGCAATAACCACTCAAGCCCTACGGGCTTTCGTGACTATTGTCTGGCAACAAGTTTTCGAAAGATCTGTCAAATTATTTTCAATTTATTCCCACTCTCTTGTTATATTATTACTGATTATTTATTTATTTATTTGATTATTTATTTATATGAACGTTGAACGAAGCTTGTAGTGTCAGGATATGAATGTCTGGCGATGATTAAGATGTATTACAAGTGTCAGATGTAATATCAGAAGAAATTATTGACAAAAAATGTGATTATTTCAATAAACGACAAAGCAAATTTAATAAATTTGCCTGCCTAAAGGGCTGTTATCTTAAACTAAACTAAACTTTTAAGGAAGTAATAAATACTTACATTTTCATGCTTGAACCTAGTAAGGATTTTGATTTCTCTCAGCGTTCTCTGACAATAAGTTTGATGTTCAAATGGTGATATTTTCTTGATAGCGACTTTGGTTTTCGTCACGTTGTCATAGGCAGATCTGCAACAAAACAAAGTAAATGAAGAATGCATTAAACGAATGAGTACACTCCCATAAAAAACATAAAATGAAAATTGATGCTGTCGTGATGACAGGAAAATGAGGAAAAAGCTATCAAATGAAATGGAAAATTTACGATGCATGAAATTTATGATACTATATTTTACGCGGTATGAATCGTATATTCAAAATATTTCAAATAGTATAATTTATATCGAAGCGGACAAAAAATAATACTTTTTCGGTTACAATCCGCAAATATTTTATTCCAATATACACGGTAAACGTATTTACCTGAGGATTATTGAATTCAAAATATTATGATTTACTTTTCCAGGTATATTTTTATTAAATGTCTGCAAAACATGTTTTATAATATAAATAATAAATATTCTTTAACATTTTGCATCACATATTTTTCGCTCTAGAAAAAAATAAAAATAAATATATCATCACGCCTTCTACCCATTACTGGGTGTGGCGCACTCTGCCGAAGCAGATCTCGGTAAGTGATATATTTTGCGCGTGTAGTGCGGATACCAGTCGTCAAATCACGGCCCCCAAAGATGTTAGTGGTGGAGGAGCCACAGAGGTCGTTTTTAAAATTATGAAAATTGTCGCCTGTGGGAATCGAACCAGGATTTTCAGGATCCACGACTTCATACCACTGAGCTAGCCACTCCATATAACGTTCCTAAATTGTTTTATCAAAAAATACTTTGAATAAAATAGATAGATAATTTAATTCTCCACACATTTTATTTGAAATATTTTTCTCTAAAATAATTTAGAATCATTTTACACCAGAAAATGTACGCGAATATGTATCATACAAGTTCTTGTGCTCTCATTGGCTTAGGATTGCTCCCCACCCTTAACCTCTTACTCTAGGGATATAAATACGAGCATTTTAACATTATCAAACAGCACCTTTGCTTTGTAAAATAATTTAGAAGTATTTTACAGCGGAATATATATAAAATATATGATAATATGTATCACAAAGTTTCTGTGCTCTCATTGGCCCAGAATAACTCCCCACCACTAACCGCTTACTCTATAGGTATAAATACGAGCATTTTAAAATTTTCAAACAGCACCTCGAGATTGGGAAGTAAGGTTATGCTTCTTTGCTTAATAATTAAATTGATTGAATTCAATATTTAATTATTCATTTTTTTAGTTTTACTTTTATTAAATGTACGATAATTTCAAATATTTGAAGTAGGTTTTTAGAAGTTATTTAATATATTGTCCGTTCAATATCACGTCTATAAATGCTGAAATGATTTCTCATAACTTCAATAATGTCAAAGCTGTGATTAACTTTTTTAACAATTTCTTTCTCTTAGATTTCTTATATTAAATAACTTGGTAGCAATCAACTACTTGAATTTACTTGTAAGCATCTTAACAAAACATTCTTCAAGTTTACTTAGATAGAAAATAAAACATGCCTCGTTCAAATTGGATTTTTGTAATCCTGCAACGGATCTATTTTAATCAAGTATTTGTATCTGCCGTATCTTCTATTTTTTTCACTTATTGCAATGTTCGTTGGTCTGTTTTTTCTGCTGGAAATAATTCAGAAAGCCCAAGGCAGCTGTGAATTGAATTCTTTGTAAATTCCTATTTATCTTGCTTCATTCAGCTTCATTCGAAGAGAATAAATATAAATTAATAAATAAATATATCATCACGCTTATTACTAATTACTAGGTGTGGCACTCTGCCGAAGCAGATCTCGGTAAGTGATATATTTATGCGCGTGAAGTGCGGTTACCAGCCGTCAAATCACGACCCCCAAAGGTGTTAGTGGTGGGGGAGCCACAGGGGTAATTTTAAATTGGTGAAAATGTTTTGTCGGCTGTAGGGATCGAACCAGGGTTCTCAGGATCCACAGGAAATGAATATATTAACAAGTCATAATTTAATGGAGGAGCCACAGGAGTAATTTTAATGTCGAACCAGGGTTCTCAGGATTCATAGACCGATTCAATATCACTGAATCACCTACCGTATAACAGATGTTATCTGGATGTCGTGGGTGGCTAGATATGGTCTAGTACAGCTCTAAGCTGCTCGGCGCAATCCAATCACACGAAATATCAAAAATAAATAAATATATCATCACGCCTTTTATCCATTATTGGATGTGGCACTCTGTCGAAGCAGATCTCGATAAGTAATATATTTATGCGCGTGAAGTGCGGTTACCAGCCGTCAGATCACTGTTCCCAAAGATGTTAGTGGAGGAGGAGCCAGAAGGGTAAATTTAATGTGGTGAAAATTGTTTGTCGGCTGTGGAAATCGAACCATTTATTCAACACGATTTTTCTCAATTTTTTTCAAATAAAATATGATCATTTTTGTATATATTTGTATAGAGAAATAGGCTCTTTCGAATAGGGTAAAAAAATGTAGCATGCTATTTTTAAAAAATGCCGTCCCTTCACTCTGAAAAAGTTACTATCAATAAATAATAATCTTGCCAAAATATTCGCAATCATAAACTATCGAAACATCATTTTAATTGTTTTGAATAAACGATTATTTCAGGAGATTATATTAATATTCTTTATTTAGTGGAGTAGGTGGCATAGTGTCGGCCTGTGAATTCTGAGAACTCTGGTTCGATTCCCACTGCCGACAAACATTTTAATCACATTAAATACCACTCCTCTCGCTCAACTAATATCTTTGGGGACCGTGATTTGACGACTAGTAAACGCACTTCACGCGCAAAAAATATATCACTTACCGAGATCTGCTTCGGCAGAGTGCCACACCCACTAATGAGTAGAAGGCATGATGATATATTTTATTTATTTATTTTTATTTTACACGTTGTATATTTACTAATTTGTGCCAGCTTTATTTAATTATTTATAAAGTTTTTCAAAACATTGTAAGTTTTTGAATATTAATATGATATAAAAAGTAAATGGCAAAATTTTGAATAAAACCAATTCAACCTAAAATCTATCATGCAAATTTTCGTACTTAATACTTGTTAGAAATTCGAGATAGCTTTAAAACAGTCGAATATCTCGTTTCCTAGCGATAACTTACAAACGCAGACGATATTTGCATACACATTTAACTTGAAGAAGCGTTCATAGATGGCGCAAAGTGCTAATGTTCGCCATTATGAATATGAATGTGAGAAACTTGTAACTGGTAACTTGTATTCCCTTACGTATTAAATTTATGCATAAAAGCTTGATATTGGAGTTCGGCTCGTTGTTTTATTTCATTTATTTTTGTAAGGTTATAGATACGAAAATGCAAAGCATTTTACCAGGATCTACATAATGCCAAATTATTTTAAAGAGAAATGGTTCTAGTGTGACGGCGGTGCCATTGGTTGTCGAGTGCCGAAACTGACGCTCGGGGAAAGAAAAAGATAGAATAAAATAGGTGTTTTATATCTATTATGATTTGAATATCATGAATTGTTAACAGGTTGTTGGTTATAGTGACTTATCAAATTACCACCGTGGGGGTTGCCACCATAGGCGGACTTTGGCCTAGGCTAAAGAGGCAATAGTCTAGGGCCCAAAAATTTTACGGCCCGGATATATTTTGCGCGTGAAATGCGGTTACCAGTCGTCAAATCACGGCCTCCAAAGATGTTAGTGGCGGAGGAGCCACAGGGGTAGTTTTGAAAAGGATAAATTTAATGTGATGAAAATTGTTTGTCGCCTGTGGGAATCGAACCAGGGTTCTCAAGATCCACAGGCCGACTTCATACCACTGTGCTAGCCACCCCATTATATATATTTATACAGGGTCGTGACCGCGACTCTCGAACTTGGGTATTTAACATGTAAAATGATAATTTTGTAATTTCCCGCTTCCCTAATTATTTTAAGCAAGACAGCTTCAAATAGAAGTTTTAGGACATAAAATTCTGCATCTAATCCAATAAACAAAATTAATTTTGCATGCTTCGTAACGGCACAAATTATATCTGAAAATAGCCTCAAAACATACAATAGCATTCTGCTGTAGCAGATATATAACAGTACACGAGGGTTACATCAACCTTCAATTCAATCGTAATTACAATACAAAGAAATAATAACACATAGCGTAATACAAAAACATTCTGGTGAAGTTAAATTTGTAATTAAGGATGATTTGCAATAAGTACATGAATAAATATCTATTTTTTTCTAGTATATATATTTTTAAGGTGACATACAATTAATATACTTACTTAAAACATAACTAGGAGCTTTGTATATGATCACTACGTATATAATTAACATAAAAACACATTTTTTACACTAAATTTATATAGAAAACAGCACACTGAAGCCATTTTAGCAAAGATGTTCCCACAGTCGTTTTCGTTCGCTCGGTACGGAAACTAAATGAATATGACCAGTTGCAACCAAAATTTACCAGTTACATAACAGTATCTGACACTGCGAATAAAATAATAAAATATACAATACAAGAAATAGAAATTTATATTGAGAATATCTTGTGTATACTTATGGAAATAAAAATACGAATATGCAAAAATAAAATTTAAATGCAACTAGTACATAATGTTAACTTTGTTCTTATCAAAATTAATACTAAATGTCGAATTTAGTTTTCATTTAATTTTATTTTATTTTTATGGGGTGGCTAGCTCAGTGGTATGAAATCGGCCTGTGGATCCTGAGAACTCTGGTTCAATTCCCACAGGCGACAAACAATTTTCATAACTTCAAAAAAAAACTACCCCTGTGGCTCCCTCCACCACTAACATCTTTGGGGGCCGTGATTTGACGACTGGTAACCGCACTTCACGCGCAAAAATATATCACTTACCGAGATCTGCTTCGGCAGAGTGCCACACTCAATAATGGGTAGAAGACGTGATGATATATTATTATTATTATTATTTTGATTATAATTATAATTATTATAAATTTAAACGAATTTTACATATTCTAGTGAAACATAAAATTTAGTATGCACCTCGAACGTTACTAGATGATCATGACCTCAGGCGACATCTATCCCTCGAGTTGGTTAGTGTCGCTGTTCGTACATTATCATCTACGTAATGCCCTTGGTGCATAAAATACTATTATTTGAAACTTGAACATATTTAACACAGTTTTCGTTGACAAATGTTTATAAATAATTTTTTGTACTCGCGTCATTCAAAATAAGGTTTACATTACTTTGGAAACCGATAGAAAGTTTGGTTTTACGCACTAGTGCTTAAAAGTGATTGAAAAAACACCCATTTTTTATGGTTCTAAATTTTGACTATTAAAACGCTAATTGTACTTACGTATACACATATATTTTAAGAAATTTATAAAAGAAATAGAGACATTGGCTTATAACGCCATCAATCAGACATATTTGAACAAACTTTACGAGAAAAAATAAACAATTTGTTTTCAAATAACAAATGCCAATTCATGGCATACTAAACTGACAATATAAATGAGGCTGTGTACGGAGTTGCACTTTTATCACCCTAACATACCAAACCCTAAATTTGTGTGCCCTAAATGACGTCATAGTTTAGGGTTTTAGCAATTAGATTTTAGGATTTGTAAGAGTACACTACGCCTTGAAGTTGGTAAGCACTAAATTCAAAATCATGTGTGTTACGGCCAATCAAGAATAATTTTTTGACGTTTAAAGGCTGTCAAATTTGCTGTAGCATTTTTGAAGAAAAAAATGGCTTTGTATTTTGTGAGTAAGTATAAAAAGTATTAAAAATATTATTATTAATATCTAAACGTGTAAATGTCACACAATTCAACCTAAAGACTGCAGATGTCGTTAGTAGTATACTATCGAAGTTGTACTTATATTAATTTCTAATTTCCTTCCCCAACTCCTAAATCCTAAATGTCAAAATGTGACTTCGAACACGGCCTCACTCCTTAAATTTAATAAATTTTCTCACTATAAGTTATATAAGTTTTACTCGTTACAAAAAGCATTATACAAATCTCGTGCACGAAGACGTCATTTGCACCATTCCCGCAAATAGACCACAGAAGTGGGCGGTCCATATTAGAGCGGTAAATTTGAATGCGAGTCGAATGGTATATGCAGTTACCATTGTCTTATCGCGTTTTATAAGTATCAAAATTGAAATTTTTAAGGGAAACGACCAATGATGCAACAAATTACTGTTTTAATGTTACCAATATAAATGGTTATTGTTTTGAAATGTCATGTAATAGATTTTTTATGTGTATTTTAAATTTGAAAAGAAACGTATGTCGTAGTGAACTTCTTATCTCTACAATCATAACCTCACAATTTTGAATTTTGAATTGTTTGCACTTGTATATTTCGTTGTGATTAGAGCCAGGTGCAAAACATCAACTCATTTTAATTTATTGCACAAAAAAGCGCAAAACAAAACATGTAAACATAAATGAGGCTAAAAATCAAATGTTTGTTTCATAAGAAGTGTGCTACGCCATACGTTGCATTACAATAGAAAGAGATAGAACGCTTAAGCCACGTCTCCTGGTGACGTTTACTTCTGTGGTCTATTAAAGCACTCGCTTCGCTTGTACTTTAAAATTGTGCTCATGTACAGAATATGTCTTCGCGCATTTGTTATGTAAATAGCTATTAAAAAAAATGCTTCAAATAAAAGTTGTAGAGAATTTAATTATCTCTATTTTTTATTTGAAACATTTTTGTCTCAAATAATTTAGAAAGATATATGCACATTTTTAATACGAAAAGCACGTTTAATCTGCCATGTGTATTATTAGATTTTACTCTAAAATAACAACATAAAAATAGGCTGTACAAATTCTTGTCTTTATAAAGTTCCATCTCAAGCCAAATAAGCCCTTGAGATATTATAGAAATCAAAGAATTGTGCTTTTCAGTTTCAAAGCTTTACCGAGCTTTGTCTTCCATTTCGTGTCGTTATCGTGATACTACCGGGAGCCTATTGCTCTTTTCAATTATTTTGTTTTATGTCTTTAGTTTGTAGCTTTGTTACGATGTAATATTGTTTTGAAATAATTGAATTGTGGTAGATGGAGTAAGCTTATTTTCATCTTTGATGATTGCAAGATTTTTCTTAACGGATTTCAACTGTCAAATGTTACGACCGAGAAAAATTGCTTCAAGCGAAAGAAAAGATAGTTATATATATTTTTTACTTTTTTAAAATCTCAACTTTGAAGGCCCATATCTCGAAAACTAAAAGAGATATTGAAATGCGGTTTGAACGAGTGTATTTCTCGTGCTCTAATTAACTAATATACTGAAATTTTAAAAAAATTGAAAATTTTTATTTTTTTTTCAAAATTTTATTTTGCCCATATTTCAAAAAGTTGTAGAGATAATAAAATTTTGTGAACACCAGTGAATTTCTCTCGTAAAAATACACAGGTATGCAAATTTTCAGCCAAAAATTCGGACGGATTAAGTTTTTATTACAAAAAAAGGAAAAATCACTGTTTTTTAATTATTTTTGAAGGGGTAACCCTTAAGATTTTTACGAATTTTGGCGATTTTTAGTTTTTTTGCTCTAAAAATTTTATCCCTAGAGAAAAAATTCTGAAATTTTACATACATATGTACTTTCACGCGAAGAATTCACTGGTTTTAACAGATTTTCAGTATCTCTTCAGCCTTTCGAAATATAGACAAAAGAAAATTTTGGAAATAAAAGTAAAATTATGAAAAAAATTAAAATTTCGGTATAAGTTAATTGGAGCACGAGAAATACACTCTTTCAAACCGCGTTTCAGTATCTCTTTTAGTTTTCAAGATATGAGTCTTCAAAGTAGAGATTTTTAAAAAGACAATAATCGCTGTAACTAGTTTGATTTATATAGAACTATATATTAACATATAAGAAATATACGGAGTTTATTGAAAATCCAGTGTGCCATGCAAGCTAATATTTAATGCATAACATTATTGAAGCCTTAATCAGAAACAATAATTAATTACATCAATTATTCCATTCAATCAAGGGTGCTTTGAAATGTTAAATGACGGTAAATTATATAATCTCTTTTTTGTTATTTCATTAACAATTTATTGACATATATCACTATTTGATAATTAATATTTTAATGCAGATTTTGAACAAAATATGTCAACAACTACCCTTAAAATCGACGCATTCACATCGGCGCCATCTATAGTTTTCCATCCGTTCCCAAATCTAATTTTCTTTTTTTCATATTTATCATGACATAATCTATTAAAAAATCCATTTCTGTCACTGGAAGAAATGAGACATTATTTTGCACCCTAACTCTCTAACTAGAACCCAACGTCAGCATAAAAATATTTATAAACATTTATTTTTATAAATAAATAATTATTTTATTTTATCATCTGTAGATTCAACTTTAAATTTAAATGTAATTGACGACATATCTTGCATTAATAAATAAATAAATAAATATATCATCACGCCTTCTACCCATTACTGGGTGTGGCACTCTGCCGAAGCAGATCTCGGTAAGTGATATATTTATGCGCGTGAAGTGCGGTTACCAGTCGTCAAATCACGGCCCTCAAAGATGTTAGTGGTGGAGGAAGCCACAGGGGTAGTTTTTGAAATTATGAAAATTGTTTGTCGCCTGTGGGAATCGAATCTAGGGTACCAGGGTTCTCAGGATCCACATGCCGACTTCATACCACTGAGCTAGCTACCCCATATCTTGCATTAATAAAATAACTAATTTATAAATTTATTATTTTTAATAAAATACCATAAATGCGCTTTTCATTTTTGGTCCCTTTTATTATACTGGTCACGAGCCGCCACTGTCCCTGTGTAAAAGTACTTTTAGAGCTTTAAACTTTTGACAAGGAATTCGCCAATTAAAACTCAAACTGTCCGCTGTTTCATATTAAAAATGTACCATTGAGGTTTTAAAAATGACAGAAACGAATTTTGTAATTTTTTGCATGTAAAATTATTTTCCTTTGATGTGGAGAAATTATAAAATTAATTGATATTGAAAGCTTTAATTTGCCTTGACCTGTTTTCAACCAATCAAAAAGCAAAATACTTTAAAATTCAACCAATAAGCACAGTTTTATACTGACTAAATTTTGTGTAGCTTTTGAAATTATGAAAATTGTTTGTCGCCTGTGGGAATCGAACCAGGGTTCTCAGGATCCACAGGCCGACTTCATACCACTGAGCTAGCCACCCCAAAGAAAAATAGGTTTCAAAATTAACACCTATTAAATTGTTGTCAAAATAAACAGGACCTTGATATGTAATATTTACTTACTGTCCATGGTGGATAGTAAGTCAACATTAAAGTCCTGATATAACCATGGAAACCACTGTACAATAAAAGTTTCACTTACTGTGGTAAAATTTTGTCATTAACAGGTAACTTACAGTACAAATATTGTAAAAATGTTGTTTACGTTACTATGTAGTTTCGTTGTTTTGCAATTTTTGTGCAGCTATAATAAAAAATACTCTGATGCCACTGTACCTTTCATTTGTTTGACAAATGATAAAATAATTTCTTTATATAATTATCTTCATTTATTTTGACAGTTTTAACAGATAAAATCTCAAATAAAATCTCAGTATGGTGCGATCATTTATCCAACTAGATCGCACCATACTGATGAGTCCGGAAGGACGAAACGCGTCTATGGTTAAAGCTGAACTGACCAGCCGTTTGTTGATGACCTGAGAAGTTGATGCAAACGTGCTGTAAAACCTCTGTGGAATTATGAGACAAGTGATGGAAAATTTTTCCCTATTTTTCTTATTTATTTAGACTCAATTCCACTTCGCAATAGACATTTTTTCTTTTGTTTTAACTCAAATATATCTTTCATTTTGTTTCAATTGGCTATTGATAGTTTTGAGGCAATTTTCGTCATTTTCAAATCTAATTCGTGTCATTACAAAGCATGCAAAATTAATTTTGTTCATTGATTCCGCTGCAGAATTTTATGCCCTATAAGGTGAAGCTTTTTTTCTTAAAATAAATAGGGAAGCAGGAAAATACAACATGATTTTACATATCCCTATGTTCACCCCATTACCAAGTACCACCCTTATAAATAAAACATAAATTACAGAAATAGCCAACAAACGCAATGAATGACGCAATGCTTTTCTCAAAGGCAAGCAATCCAAAGCATCCTACGATGTACGTATTCAACAAGTGACTAATTCAAAAGACGCTCTTCCAGAGATAAGACTCTCCAGCTTCTTCCTTATCCTGTATTTTGCGGTAGTTGAGTCCCGGGGGATGAGAAACAAAAGCGAGCAAGGCACACTACAATCTGAGATGAATTCTTAACGGATTTCTTAATCATTTAGTTAGAGCAGGATTCTAAGAGGATTATAACTGCGGAGCAATTGTTTCGGATGGTTGGGACGATGCTCAGATGTTCAGTTAACTATTTGGGAGGACTATCTTTTGTTATAAACAAATTAGGATAATGTTTATAGCAGATTTGTGGTATCTGGTCAAATCTTTGATAGCGTCGGTGGGATTGCCAAATTTTGTGTTCAAATTTCTGAGCAGATGTCTGATCAGGCTGCGAAACAAATCTGATGGTAGAAGGACACTCATAATATAGAACTGTCATACTTATTTTAAGTTTTTAGACTACCAGAAAATACAAATCTAATTAAAAGTTTTAATAAGTGTCATAATTACTTTCTTCATTTTAATTAATTTTGTTCTAAATATCTTAGAGAAACTGCAAACACGCTTAACATCAAGCTATGTCCCTAATAAATGGGGTAGCACGAATCACTGAAACATTCTACAGCATAGACGGTTTATACACTTCATTCGAATATTTTTTTTGTATAAAAAACATATATTTTTTGGACAAAAACCAATAAGAGTGAGGCAGATTTAGATTTTTTTAAGAAGAAGATCTACTGTAAAGGCTGATTTATAATGAAGTAAAGTAAGAGGTAACACAAGAGCAGTAAAGTAACGCAAGACATGAACATACGTAACAGCATATACCGCTTTATAATAAAACGTAACACACAGCAGTAACGCAAGACAGATGTAACGTAAGGCAAGGAGTTCGCCAACTTTCAACTTCTTGCGTTACTTCTTGTACCTCTGACCAATCAGGAAGCATTATTTCAAACTTCATTGCAGAAAGCTATATTACCGATCCGATATATATGTTTGGTTCAATCTGTCTTCTGAGTTTGTGAACGCTTTGGTCGACCATTTTGAGTAATATGTGTTTTTTATTTTGCATTTCTTTATTATTATTGCTGTGTTCTGTGATTATTATCATGGATGATAAATTGCTGATTCAGTTAGTAGAAAAATATCCATTTATAAAACAGAAAAAGAGTTTAAAAACATCAAGTTGAAAAGCAGAATTTGGGGTTAAATCTTTTTTCATTTTTAATAAAATTAGTAATAAAGCAGCCATTTCATCCTCACTGTCCGTTGTAAACTAACTTTTTATTACAGTCCCAAGTCACTAAAATACTTAATGTAACCTAAAATGCTATCTGTTTTTGTATGACATAAACGTCAAATTTAAACTGACAGCTGTCGAAGCGCCACGTACAAAACGCTCTGTGATTGGCTACATGTAACCATGCTTACTTCATTATAAATCACACAAAATGTTTACTTTGCGTTGCGTCTTCGATTGCGTTACGTTTTACGTTACTTTACTTCATTATAAATCCCGCTTAATTTTGACATTTATCATATCGTATTTTTAATCAAAGATTACTTAAACATAGATATTTTGAAGTAATTTTGAAATATTTTCCGAATATTAAAAGCTTGATGATACATTTTTATTACATTTATATATTTCAAATACGAGAGCAAGGTGAAAAGTCTCTGAAAAATAAAACAGACGGCGCCACAATCTCAAATCTCATGTGACATTTGTGATGTACCATCTTTAACTAGAACGCATTAAAATTTTCAGACTGATATGTCATTCAGTTCTGTTTTGACACCCATCGAAAGCAAGCAACCTTGAAGATTTTTGAAAACATGGAAAAAAGTGAATTTCGCGTCTTGATTAAACATTATTTCTTGGGTGGAGAAAACATTACGCAAACCAAAGCATCGCTTGTTAAACATTATGGGGACTCCTCACCATCGATTGGAACGATTCACAAGTGGTTTACTGATTTTCGTTGTGGTAGTATGACCACTAAGGACGCCGAACGTTCTGGTCGTCCAATTGAAGTTACAACGCCAGAAATCGTCGATAAAATCCATGATATGATATTGGACGATCGGCGACTTAAAGTGCACGAGCTTGCTGAAGCTATGAGCATCTCAACCGAACGTATACGGAACATTTTGCATAAATTTTTGGATTTGAGAAGGCTATCTGGCATTTGCTCTCTGTTGACAAGAAGCGCGACCGTGTCACAATGGCAAATTGCATGAATTGCGCTACGAATTGGTTCGTCATCCACCATATTCTCCAGATTTAGCCTTCTGCGATTTTTATCTATTTCCAAACTTGAAGAAATGGCTCGGCGGAAAGAGATGAGGTCATCGCTGAGACAAACTCATATTTTGAAGGCTTGCCAAAATCGTATTATTTGGAAAGGATCGAAAAATTTGAAAAACGTTGGACGACGTGTATCGAGCTACAAGGAGGTTATGTTGAGAAATAAAATATGTTTTGACCAAATAAATCATTTCTTGTTTCATTTTTCAGGGACTTTATACCCTGCCCTCGTACAGTGTCAATTGTCTTACAGAAGTTAATCCTACTTTAGTGTCCGCGGAGCCTAATATGAAGGTCTGGCTAATCTAAATCTAAAGGAACAAAATAAATGACAGAACAAAATGAATGCCTAACAAAAGCATGGCATACACTACAGACAAAGCCAATGAGGATATTGTGATATCATTTATTTGATCATATGCGAAGTGTTCATAGGCTGCGTGAATGCTAAAGGAACCACATCATACATAAACTATTTCATTACGAGCATATAGGCTGAATGTTTTAATTAATGGTGTAGAAAGTGGAACGGAGTGTACAATTTAGCAGAAATTCTTGTCTCAAATGAAGCTCTAAACAACTGAGCTTCATAAAAGCGAAATAAAACAAAGGACAAACGTAGTAATGAAGGACAAATAGGGTGGGACCAGTAGCGTAGACACAACAGACTAAAAAGAGCTTGAAATTGAAAAAAGAATCAACAAATTTTAATTTGATGAAAAAATTGTTTGTCGGCTGTGGAAATCGAACCGAGATTCTCCAATTCAACACTGAGCCACCTACCCAATTTTTAAACTGTTCTAATAATAAAAAAATAAACAATGTTTAATATAAAAATAAATAAATATAAATATATAAAAAATAAATATATCATCACGCTTTCTACCCATTATTGGGTGTGGCACTCTGCCGAAGCAGACCTCGGTAAGTGATATACAGGCTGTTAAAAAAGTTCCGGGACGGTGAAATATCTCGAGAAAAACACATCGAATCAAAAAACCAAAAAACACGTGTTTCATATTTTGCAAAAAAAAGGCTTGTGGCTACTTGTGATTATGTTGATTTTTTTATTTGATTCAATGTTTATTTCTTGTGATATTAGACCGTTTTTTACTTTTCTTTCAGAATCATGTCAAAACTTATTTTTGCGTTTAGAGCGCCATCTATTCCGAATTGGAAAAAAAGTTTCAGATAAAATTAACTTATTTTTTTTCGCAGAATACGAATCTGTAATAAAAAATGGGGATTCCCATTTAAGGTTTCAACGTTGCCCCCCGCCCCACCCCTTGGGGGTGGGGGTTCGGGTTTGTGTTTGGTGTACTTAGATAGGTTTTTGCAAAATATGAAACACGTGTTTTTTGGTTTCTTGATTCGATGTGTTTTTCTCGAGATATTTCACCGTCCCGGTACTTTTTTAACAGCCTGTATTTTGCGCGTAAAGTGCGGTTACCAGTCGTCAAATCACGGCCCCCGAAAGATGTTACTGATGACAAAGCCAGAGGGGTAATTTTAATGTAATGAAAATTGTTTGTCGGCTGTGGGAATCGAACCAGGGTTCTCAGGATCCACAGGTCGACTCGATTCCACTGAGCCACCTACCCCTAAAAGTTTATATAACATCAATAATTCCCAAACGTAGAATGCTTGCCCAAAAGCAATATATCTTACTTCCGGAAGTATATAGTAACCTTGTCTTCAACTTCCGGTTGAGTTAATTAAAGGAGCTTTCATTTCCGGACACAATTCCGATATCCGGGCAACATACCTTGCCCCCAAGCCAATATTTCATATCGACGACACTTGTTCATAATTAGTAACAGATATAATCTGATATACTATATAATTTATTAGTTAATTGTATACATGTAGCTGGTCTTTATTAGGTTAAATAGAAATAATATTATGATTAAAAATGCTAATTTTGTTGAATTTTTATTGTATATGATGAATGTAAATATTGGAATTCTGTAAAAAAGTATTTTCATAATGAAATAACCTGAAGCATGTTTTAATAATTAATAATTTCAATTTATTCTCTGACGGATCTATTTGTACGCTGTTTATTTATTAACTAGGTCACGTAATAATTTCGTTTTAACTAAAAAACAGAGCTATGGATTTGAGAACCCGGGTTCGATTCCTACAGCCGATAAACAATTATCTCCATATTAAAATTACCCCTGTGGCTCTCTCGCAACTAACATCTTTGGGGATTGTGGTTTGACAACTGGTGATCGCAACTTCACGCGCATAAATATATCACTTATTGAGATCTGCTATGGCAGAATGCCATACCCAGTAATGGGTAGAAGGCGTGATAATATATATTTATATCACTGTATTTTAAAGTTCCCATCTACTAACATATTTAGGAGCCGTGGTTTGACGACTGGTAACCGCACTTCACGCGCATAAATATATCACTTACCAAGAACTGTTATGGCAGAATGCCATACCCAGTAATGGGTAGAAGGCGTGATAATATATATTTATATCACACTGTATTTTAAAGTTCCCTTCTACTAACATATTTAGAAGCCGTGATTTGACGACTGGTAACCGCACTTCACGCGCATAAATATATCACTTACTGAGATCTGCTATGGCAGAATGCCATACCCAGTAATGGGTAGAAGGCGTGATAATATATTTATATCACACTGTATTTTAAAGTTCCCATCTACTAACATATTTAGGAGCCGTGGTTTGACGACTGGTAACCGCACTTCACGCGCATAAATATATCACTTACTGAGATCTGCTATGGCAGAATGCCATACCCAGTAATGGGTTGAAGGCGTGATAATATATACTTATATCACACTGTATTTTAAAGTTCCTCTATACTAACATGTTTAGGAGCCGTGATTTGACGACTGGTAACCGCACTTCACGCGCATAAATATATCACTTACTGAGATCTGCTATGGCAGAATGCCATACCCAGTAATGGGTAGAAGGCGTGATAATATATACTTATATCACACTGTATTTTAAAGTTCCCCTCTACTAACATGTTTAGGAGCCGTGATTTGACGACTGGTAACCGCACTTCACGCGCATAAATATATCACTTACTGAGATCTGCTATGGCAGAATGCCATACCCAGTAATGGGTAGAAGGCGTGATAATATATTTATATCACACTGTATTTTAAAGTTCCCATCTACTAACATATTTAGGAGCCGTGGTTTGACGACTGGTAACCGCACTTCACGCGCATAAATATATCACTTACCAAGAACTGTTATGGCAGAATGCCATACCCAGTAATGGGTAGAAGGCGTGATAATATATATTTATATCACACTGTATTTTAAAGTTCCCTTCTACTAACATATTTAGAAGCCGTGATTTGACGACTGGTAACCGCACTTCACGCGCATAAATATATCACTTACTGAGATCTGCTATGGCAGAATGCCATACCCAGTAATGGGTAGAAGGCGTGATAATATATTTATATCACACTGTATTTTAAAGTTCCCCTCTACTAACATATTTAGGACCCGTGATTTGACGACTGGTAACCGCACTTCACGCGCATAAATATATCACTTACCCAGATCTGCTTCGGCAGAGTGTCACACTCAGTAATGGATAAAAGGCGTGATGATATATTTATTTATTTTTATATTAAACATTATTTTTTTATTTTAGATTACTCTACATTAATTTTACTAAACCAATAACTACATTCTGAGCTGCGCTAATATGTTAAAATTATCCTAGTATATTATCCAATTATCCTTCAAGTTACTTAAAAAACTCGTAATCCGAAAAAGTTTTGATATGTAAAAATAAAAACCGCGAAAGCAATGTTTCACATACAACTATCGAGTTCAGAGGTTACCCGAATCAATTCCGGCGGGGTCAAGGTACACACAAGGTCATCAGCCTCCGGACCACGCCCCGGAGTCGCTCCGTATGCCCGGAAAGCTTCGGTTACGCACAGACTCCGAGGGGGCGACAGTCAATGGTTGCTCTTGAATTTCAACGAGCTGAATATATTTGGCTTCGTATATATTCCGCTGTGAAACGCTTAGAAATTGTTCTACAGGAAAATAGTTCAAATGAAAATGATAGGTAATTTAGTCCTCTGCCACTTTTATTTCAAGCATTTTTCTCTAAAATAATTATGTAATGTTTTATAGAGCAAAATATACGCGGATATGTATCATCAAGCTTTCCTGTGTTCTGATTGGCGCAGTAGTTTCCCCTACTATTTGTCTACTGGTATAAATACGGGAACATTTGAAATTTTCAGCAGCAACTCTATTTGGGAAGCAGAAATATGTTTCTTAGCTTTGTAAATATGTTTATTAATTTATAATTTAGGTTGTGAGGACAAATTCTGTCACCCGCAAACTTTTAATTAAAATAATATATTATTATACAATGGGGTGGCTAGCTCAGTGGTATGAAGTAGGCCTGTGTATCCTGAGAACCATGGTTCAATTCCCACAGGCGACTAACAATTTTCATAATTTCAAAACCTACCCCTGTGGCTCTTCCACCACTAACATCCTTGGGGGCCGTGATTTGATGACTGGTAACCGTACTTCACGCGCAAAATATATCACTTACCGAGATCTGCTTCGGCGGAGTGCTATACCCAGTAATAGGTAAAAGGCGTGATGATATATATTTTTTTATTTTTTAAATTATTCCTGTGGCTCTCTCTCCACTAACATATTTGGGGGCTGTGATTTGACGGTTGGTTATCGCATTTCACGCGCATAAATATATAATTTACCAACTGCTACACCCTGTAAAGGGTAGAAGACATGATGATATATTTATTTACTATTTTTAATTTTGCAATATGGAGTAGGTGGCTCAGTGGTATAGAGTCGTACTGTGAAATTGAGAACCCGAGTTATATTCCCACGGGCGACAAAAAAATTTCATCACATTAAAATTATTCGTGTGGCTTTGCCGAAGCAGATCTCGGTACCAGCCGTCAAATCACGGCGCCCAAAGATGTTAGTGGAGGGAGAGTCATGTGGTGAAAATGTTTGTCGGCAGTGGGAATCGAACCAGAATTCTCTGGATCCACAGGCCGACACGATACCACTGTGCCACCTATTCCTTTTTAATATATTTGAGGTTATAATTTTTAAATGACATTTAACTTCTGGCTGCGTAGTAATGCCAATCTTATAAAATAAAACGTTACCAAAAACAGTTTAAAAATACCTTCTGTTATTAAACTATTTTCAGTATAATAAAGGAACGATTGTGAACACAAAATACAAAAATATCTTCAGTTATTTTTCAGCGCTCATAATTTAATGAAACTTTAAAGAAAGTTCTCTGCAATAATGAATATGATAGTGTGAACTAAAAAGACAAGAGATATTGCAACATTCAGAATGATTGATTACCCCGGAGTTTCAATCTAGCATGCGGTGGGTGGTGACGTCACCGTTATGACACACTACGATTTATATTAGCGTTTGGTTGCGTTGGTTTGACAGCTGACGATGAAGATTACAGTCGCTTTAAAGCATTTTCAACACTGATTTTTATTAAACGTTTTTTTTTTCCTGAAATTTTCCGCGAATTATTTTACATTTTTCATGTCTGACATTTCAAACGTTTTATAAATCCTACCATTTTAGACTCTTTTATCTTACTAAAGTTGGTATTATTTACAAAGGGCTAAGGGTGATTGATATTATATATTTTCCGCTGTCTTTTGTTATTATAAAATCATTATTAATCAAAGGAATATAGTTACTAGGGTAGGTGGCTCAGTGGTATCGAGTCGGACTGTGGATTTGAGAACTTCGGTTCGATTCCCGCAGCCAACAAACAAGTTTTACCAAATTAAAATTACTCCTGTGGCTCCTATTCCACTAACATCTTTGGGGGCGTGATTTGACGGCTTGTAACTGCACTTCACGTGCTTCAATTATTTTTATTAGCATTAATTATTTTTTGTATGAGGTAGGTAGCTCAATAGTATCGAGTCGGACTGTGGATTTGATAATACAGTTACGTTTCGTACCGACTGGTAATATCATGCTGCTTGTGGTTCTCGCCTTGTTGTCATAGCTTCTGCTGTGTAAAATCTTATACTACTATTGGTTGGCATGAAACACTCACTTCCAAAAATGTTGTTATATTATACTCCATTCCTTGTATGAAAACGATGACGTCATATGTGGACGAGGTTATCATAGATACGATGAAATATAGCTATCTTTTTTTAATAATGTTATTCGTACCTATGCGAATGACATAACGTATGTCTTAATAAGTTAAGACACACGTCTCATGTTTTTGTCACGTTCTATCACATTTATTATTTTAATGAAAACGTATGACAGTTCTTACTAATATGAAAATTTATATTTACTTTGTTCACATTTGTTTATAAAATAAAAATAGAGACCTATGGTCATGATTTTGTTATTTTCTCGCCTGTCATTTCTAAGTTTGTGACATTTTTGATACATAAATACAGACTGAGAAATAAGAAATGGCTAGAAAAATTTTGGGTAATCAAATGCAGAAATGCATTTGTCATGTTAATGATTATTTTGCGCTGGAGTTAGAGAATCGAGGATCTTTAATTAATTTAACTGTAGTACAAGAGGTAATATGCATTGGATTTTGTATTGTCATAATTATTTATTTATATATAATAATAATACATATAAAAATGTATATTCCTTTGAGTTTTATTTTACAAAATTACACATTTCAATAAGGTAGGTAATATTTTTCGTGAGTTAAGATAAATTTATATTTGGTTAATTTTATAAACTAATTAAATTTTATAAAGTAATAAATATTTTAATCTGACATTTTATTTTTAGGTTATGTTTTAAAAATGTCAATCCAATACCAATGTAAACGTTTTAAGCACAAAATCTTGAATCACATGGATACCGAATGTGACGTAATCGTTTTCATACAGGGAATAGAGTATACTGAATTTCGTAAACTAGTTAAATAGTTTTAAAACAAAAGACAAAATGTCTGTTGCGATGTGGAATTGAGTCTTAATAAATAAGAAAAAATAGGAAAAAATTTTCCATCACTTGTCTCGTAATTCCGCAGAGGTTTTACAGCACGTTTGCATCAACTTCTCAGGTCATCAACAAACGGCTGGTCAGTTCAGCTTTAACCATAGACGCGTTTCGTCCTTCCGGACTCATCAGTATGGTGCGATCATTTATCCAACTAGATCAACTAGGAAATAGAGTGCCTCCATAGCTCTCATGTCATGTTACCGTTGTAGATAGGTTAGCATCAGTCAGTTCAACTAAGTCGGTATCACAATCCACTATTTCCTAGTTGATCTAGTTGGATAAATGATCGCACCATACTGATGAGTCCTGAAGGACAAACGCGTCTATGGTTAAAGCTGAACTGACCAGTCGTTTGTTGATGACCTGAAAAGTTGATGCAAACGTGCTGTAAAATCTCTGTGGAATTATGAGACAAGTGATGGAAAATTTTTTCCTATTTTTTCTTATTTATTAAATAGTTTTATTTAATATATTCAATGTTATTGTTAATTATACGATATTTGCAGCGAAATGTTAATTCTGTTAATAACCTACACCATACAAAAATGTAATAATTATTTTTATTAACTTTTTAGGTTACCTATACTTTTGTATGAGACTGTCATGATAGAACCACCTTAATACATAAATAACTATTCATTTCTCCGATAGTTCTGATAACTAAAGTTATCTGTCACTTTATCCACCATTGCTAATCGAACCCTAACTCTAGTTCTATAGCTGCCATATGTCAAATGTGGAAGAAATAAACAGTAAAGTATATCCGAACAATATTGCGTCCAATATGATCATCATCAGGTGCAGATCACGTTAGCCTTGACCCGTTGCGCAACTCGCTCAATACCATTGGCGTAGTGGTGGGGCGGGCTGACAGGGGCATGACACTGCACGTCATTGTTTATACCCCCTGCAGGCCATGAAGCTTTTGTAATTTCAGTGCAGGCGTGCAGCAGAAATAAAAGCTCTGTGGCTTGTATTTCTAAAGGATATTTTAACGGGGAAGTAGTACTAGGGCTGTTTTGTTACCCTTCTCGGAGGGTGATATAGAAAAAATTATCGAGATATAAACTTGGATCTATAAAACTGTGCAATATGGTTACCAGCCATCAAATCACGATCTCCAAAAATATCATCATCACGCCTTCTACCCATTACTGGGTGTGGCACTCTGCCGAAGCAGATCTCGATAAGTGATATATTTTGCGCGTGAAGTGCGGTTACCAGTCGTCAAATCACGGTCCTCAAATATGTTAGTGGTGGAGGAGCCACAGGAGTAGCTTTTGAAATTATGAAAATTGTTTGTCGCCTGTGGGAATCGAACCAGGGTTCTCAGGATCCACAGGCCGACTTCATACCACTGAACTAGCCACTCCAAAAATGTTAGTGGTATATTTTAATGTCAAGAAAATTGACAAAAATTTACATTATTAATAATGTAACTGGTGCATTGAAAATTACCGATAATTTTTTTGAGCTTACGAGTGCATTTGTTGCTATGGAAGATTTCTTAAGAGCAACAAATGCCCGACTGAACAACGAGAAAAACAATTCTGGAAATATTCAATGAACGTGTTATATTCGGTAAGAATATTGCCCCACGAAAACAAACCAAAAATTTTACAAAATTAATATTTTGACATATGTCAGATAACTTCGTTGCTAGATACCTAAATAAATAAAAAATGGGAGTAGAACTGTCAATTTTTTATACAGAAAATTCTAACTTATTAATTCACTCATATGGGGTAGCTAGCTCAGTGGTATCGAGTCGGCCTGTGGATCCTGAGAACCACGGTTCGATTCCCACAGCCGACAAACAATTTTCACCACATTAAAATTATCCTTATGGTTCTCTCTCCACTAACATCTTTGGAGGCCGTGATTTGACAGCTGGTAGCCGGACTTCGCGTGCATAAATATATCACTTACCGAGATCTGCCCCGTCAGAGTACCACACCCAGTAAAGGGTAGAAGACCTGATGATATATTTATTTACTATTTTTAATTTTGCAATATGGAGTAGGTGGCTCAGTGGTATAGAGTCGTACTGTGGATTTAAGAACCCGAATTCGATTCCCACGGGCGACAAATTAAACAACCATTGCAACACGTTCGCTTTGACATCTTCATCGTCGTCGTAGCGCTGACCACCCAGATGGTCTCTCTCCACTAACACCTTTGGGGGCCGTTATTTGACAGCTGGTAGCCGCACTTCACGCGCATAAATATATCACTTACCGAGATCTGCCCCGGCAGAGTACCACACCCAGTAAACGGTAGAAGGCGTGATGATATATTTATTTATTTATTTAATTCACTTAACGTTGTCAAATAATGGAACGCTATTGGTTGTTTAAAGTCGTGGGGCAATATTCTACATAGTCATGAAATTAATTTCTTGTTGTAGCAGGATGGTAGCGCTATCGCATAACGAACAAGAGTTCTCAAATTCAATCCCTGTTGCCTACATTTACATTTCGATTAAAGTACCAATTTTTTTCCTTCTATTTCGTATTCTGGTCATAGGAACATCAGAAGCTCGCGAAACGGTTTCCGCCCGAGTGACACTTGTTACTTCCGGTTCAAAAATGTCACGTGATGTTGGACGAGGGTCGCGTTTAACACCTTCTCACTCTATCACTATATAGCTATTTCACCCTTACTTTAGTCGGGGTAGCAACAATGGTTATTGTATAGCATAAATCATTGTTATACTATGTATGTATGTATGTCCAAAGCAGAGCTGGGCAAGCTACTTAAAAAAAGTAGCCAAACTACAGCTACAGATATTCTTTAAAAAAGTAGCTAAGCTACAGCTATAAGCTATAGCTAAGCTACAGCTAAAAGCTTTCGTTAAAGTAGCTGTTAAATTTTAAAGCTACTTTTTTAAATTATTGTGAAATAATTAAATTTGCCATTGTCATATGATCAGTCGTTTGTTATAATGACTGTTAATTTACTATTATGTACATAAATATCAAAAATAACAAATACCATCTGGCACCTACTGTGTATTTTTGCGTATTAGAGCCAGTTAGAACCGGCAACAAATAATTATTTTGTGTGGGTTTCGCTTGTACGCATGCGTACTTTGTTGACTTTCTGCTAAAAAAGTAGCTTTAAGCTACAAAAAGAAGCTTTAAAAGTAGCTTCACTTGTTATTTTTAAGCTAAAAGAAAAAAAAGTAGCTAGCTACAAGCTACAGCTATATTTTTTCACAGTTAGCTAAGCTACAGCTAAGGTAAATGTAGCTAAGCTAGTAGCTAAGCTACAAAAGTAGCTAGCTATTGCCCGGCTCTGGTCCAAAGTTATAGAGAAAAATAGGGATACCGTCAGGATTTGAACCTGGTACCTTATGAACTCCGGTTATATGATTTAACCAATAAAAAGCACGGGTGACGTGGATTAAAATTTGATTTTATTCTAATTATTCTCACTATTTTTGTTATGTGTCATGGGTAGCCTTCACAAAAATAGAAAAATTGGAATAAAATCAGATTTATTTGAGTCCAGGGCGACCGTAGCTTACATAGCCGGTAAATTTAAAATCTTAATGCATGTTCGAAGCGTTATCTGCTTAGTTTTGTTTGTGTGTTAAATTGCGCTTTTAATTGGATGTTTTGAGCCATCTTTATATTTTTTATATGTAGTCAAAAAGCAAATAACGTCAGGATCTGTTTTTTTTTATAATTTTGTCATCAGCATTATCAAAATAATGAATTTCGGAGTCGTAATAATGTGTCGTAATATTATCCTCTGTGACTTATATTGCAAGAAGCACATAATGCATATTGCTCTTCCATCATCTGCATAAATAATAGTTTAGTATATTTTTTCAAAATATTATTATAAAATTACTTACGTTTTTCATAAAAATAACTCCTAACCTCTCTATACTATTACAAATCGCGATGCCGCCACGAATAACAAGGAACACAAGTTGATTTGATAGAGATAGTAAACGGGTTGAATCTACCAACCTGCTAAAATAGCTGGGGCAGTAGGGTCAGTTTAAGGTTAGTTCCAGGTTACTTAAAGTGTGCCAAGTAACCTGCCAGGTTACTTTAAAAATCCCAAATAAATACGGCCATAGTTGGTTTAAAGCATATGGGCGGCGTTCATAAGCATCTACTGTGATAATTCTCGGGAATAATCACAAGAGCTTTATTCTCAGTATAATAATGATAGGATTGGTTAAAACACAGACCCGTACATACAATGAAGCATTTCACTGGTTTTGAGAAACGTCAAAACATAATCGGTAATAAGCAATGCACTAGTTATATTATAAATGAACATTCGCAGACTAAAACAATATATTTGTTAAGCAGAATAGTAAATTCCTTTTGCGTTCTTTACATTCATGGAATTTCGTAGACCTAGCAGACCTTCTACAAAAATGCTACAGTGTTCAATTTCACCATTGATGCAGAAATATATATCTGAAATTAATTGAAATTTTCGCAAAAGTAAAAAATGTTTGTCTGAAGCAATACTAACAATCAGAAAGAAATACCATCAGAAAATCAATAGAACATCGAAAACAAAAGAACACAAAGTGAACGGAAGATTAAATAAGCTTGAAATTTTAAACAAATGAAGATCAACCGTGGTACCAATTAATTTTAAACGAATAAAGGTTGGTGGAACATGATTTACTAGAAAAAGTTTCATTTCAAGGCAACATTTGGTGGAGTCGCCCTTAGCAACATAAACAAACTTTTCAATTTCAAACAACTGACTTAATACCATATATGTTTATTTGAAATTATGAATTTGGAGTCATCATTCTTGTACTCAAGGGGTAGGTGGTTCAGTGGTAACGAGTCGGCCTGTGGATTTGAGAACCTCGGTTAGATTCCCATACCCAACAAACAATTTTCACCACATTAAAATTACTCCTGTAGTCTCTCCTCCACTAACATTTTTAAGGGACATGATTTGACAGCTAGTAATCGCACTTCACGCGCATAAATATATCATTTACCGAGATCTGCTACGGCAGAGTGCCACGCCCAGTAATTGGTAAAAGGCGTGATGATATATTTAATATTTTTATTATTATTTCTGTACTCCTGCATACACGAGAATTAATTATTATACTTCATTATATCAGCACGTCTCTTGCCCATTAATGGGTGTGGCACTCTGCCATAGCAGATCTCGGTAAGTGATTACGCGCATGAAGTATGATTACCAGCCGTCAAACCACGACCCGCAAAGATGTAAGTGGAAGGAGAGCCACAGAAGTGGTGAAAATTGTTTGTTGGCTATGGGAATCGAACCCGGGTTCTCAATTTCACAGTCCGACTCTATCACATCAGTTGACCCGAATCTTATTTTTTCGTTTGCTGTTTTATTTTGCAATTTTATTTTTCGTGTAGTATGCAAGGCTTAGGGGTAAATTTATTTTTAGTTATATCTTAGCCTTAGATTTTTACTTTTTAATTCAACATTTAATTTGGTAAACTTGCAAATAAATATTCGTATATGATTAATCTTCCTAAAGCACGTGCATTAGTCTAGTTATTCATGAAGCTCGTTATTCATACTGAATAGAAGCTTCAAAGCTTTAGTCTACTAACTGATCTGCATAACTTGTATCCAATGTTACAAAGCTTCAACGCTAATATATCTTATAAAATTAATTATATACAACCGGTTAATAATACTACCTTTATTCTTATCAAAATCATTAGTTAATGTGATTCATTATTTACAGAGGGAAATAAAAATGACAAGTACTCCTTAGGGAAAAAAGTAATTCAATGTCATTGGCAGTGTAACCTAGAAAAAAAATCATTTTCTTAGTTTTCAATAAATCTTGTTCATTGCTCTGGTGCGCTCCGAACTACTCTGTGAAATTATTTATATTATTTTTTGACGTTTCTCAAAACCAATGAAATGCTTCATAGTATGTCACGTGTCTGCGTTTTAACTAATCCTGTCATTATTATACTGAGAATAAATCTCATGTGATTATTTCCTAGAATAATCTATGTAGGTGCTTTTTGGTTTGTAACAAATGATAGATACTTGTCAAATAATTATTTAAAACTGTCAACGCGTCAAGTAAAATGTGTGAAAAAATCGATTTATTTGTACTTCAGATACAGATATACACCAACAAATTTTGGAAACAACTTCCAAGAATACATTAATAAGTAATCAATCGATATGGACCCAGTTCAAAATCTTTAAGTTGGTTGAATCGACCTCAACAGCTAAGTCAAAAAATAATCTAATTAAATATAACTAGAGAGTTGGATAAATTAGAAAATAATTCTCCAGTGTCATTCTCAAACTTGTTGCCATTTGGCAATAACCACTCAAGCCCTGCGGGCTTTCGAAACTATTGCCTGGCAACAAGTTTTCGAAAGATCTGTCAAATAATTTTCAATTTATTCTCGTTCTCTTGTTATATTATTACTGAAAATATTTGTAATAACAGTAACCAATAATTTTTCGTTTATAGGAATGTGCTTCCTTCTTACTAGTTTTACATGCTGTTAACTGCCTCTTTTCCATTTATATATCAAATATCGTATAAAACACGTTTCTTTCCCTCCATTAGCATCTTTGAAAACCGTGATTTGACGGCTGGTAACCGCACTTAAAAAGTGTGTAAAATTAGCGTTGTAATAGTAAAAATTTAGAACTATAAAAATGAGCGTTTTTTCAATTACTTTGAAACACTAGTGCGCAAAAACAAACTTTACCTCAGTTTCCAGGGTAATGTAAATCTTATTTTGAATGGGGTGGTTAGCTCAGTGGTATGAAGTCGGCCTGTGGATCCTGAGAACCCTGGTTCGATTCCCACAGACGCCAAACAATTTTCATAATTTCAAAAACTACCCCAGTGGCTCCTCCACCACTAACATCTTTGGGAGCCGTGATTTGACGGCTGGTAACCTCACTTAACGCGCAAAATATATCACTTACCGAGATCTGCTTCGGCAGAGTGCCACACCCAGCAATGGGTAGAAGGGGCGTGATGATATATTTGTTTTTTATATATATATATATATATATATATATATATCAGTGGTATGAAGTCGGCCTGTGGATCCTGAGAACTCTGGTTCAATTCCCACAGGCGACAAACAATTTTCATAACTTCAAAAAAAAACTATCCCTGTGGCTCCCTCCACCACTAACATCTTTGGGGGCCGTGATTTGACGGCTGGTAACCTCACTTAACGCGCAAAATATATCACTTATCGAGATCTGCTTCGGCAGAGTGCCACACCCAGCAATGGGTAGAAGGGGCGTGATGATATATTTGTTTTTATATATATATATATATATATATATATATATATATATCAGTGGTATGAAGTCGGCCTGTGGATCCTGAGAACTCTGGTTCAATTCCCACAGGCGACAAACAATTTTCATAACTTCAAAAAAAAACTATCCCTGTGGCTCCCTCCACCACTAACATCTTTGGGGGCCTTGATTTGACGGCTGGTAACCTCACTTAACGCGCAAAATATATCACTTACCGAGATCTGCCACGGCAGAGTGCTACACCCAGCAATGGGTAGAAGGGGCGTGATGATATATTTGTTTTTATATATATATATATATATATATCAGTGGTATGAAGTCGGCCTGTGGATCCTGAGAACTCTGGTTCAATTCCCACAGGCGACAAACAATTTTCATAACTTCAAAAAAAAAACTATCCCTGTGGCTCCCTCCACCACTAACATCTTTGGGGGCCTTGATTTGATGGCTGGTAACCTCACTTAACGCGCAAAATATATCACTTACCGAGATCTGCCACGGCAGAGTGCCACACCCAGCAATGGATAAAATATTTGCATATTGACAATAATTTAATTACATAATAACAATAATACCAACAAGAGCTTTAATTACTTTGCTGGTTAATTGCTCAAAACAAGCGCAACAGTATGGCCAACTTAATTGCTTTGAATGTCAGATAACTTGCGGCGATCTATCATTCCACCCCCTTGCAACCCTCCTAAAACAACCCGCTTGGGTGTTCATGCTTTGCTTGATGCAATAACCTGCAAATTCAATTATCTGAACGCTAGGCTATATGATGACATTATATGTAGCGTTGTTATGTTATATTTATTCTACCTTGGAGATGTCGTACTTGAATTGACTTTATTTATTATATAGACACGACAGTATTACTTGGATGTGATACTGGTTGCAAATATTGTATTCGAAAAATAGAGTTATTACGTAGAGCTCGACAAATTAAAATAAAATCGTGCCTGGAATGTGATTTAACTCTGCCCATTCAAGTATATAACGAATGGTGTGGCTCTACTTTATTGCGAAAATGAAATTTATTGTCACAATGAAAACAGTTGCCCACGATATGCACATTTATGCATATTTATTCATAATATATTTTTCCTACAACTGTGCGATTTCTTTGTTATTACGTAACTATTATTGCCTTGGTTACGGGTGGAAAAGGAGACAAAAGCAGACCAAGTGCGTTTCTGTAAGCAAAGAAACACTAGTGCGGAAAGTAATTTATAACGCAACTGTAAACAAAAAGTTGTATTGAGAGCGATTCAAATTTCGCGCCGAGCACGGAATTCATATGTTGCTCACAGACGCTTATGGAAGAAGAAGATGCAGTGAGCCAGCGCTAGTAACTATGCAGTAGTATATTTTGACGTTTATAACCAGAACCTTAAATTGCAGTATATCTAATCTGTACACAATTAATAAAAATAACCGAACAAAGTAAAATATATCAATAAATGGTTTTATTTTTAGAGTAAGTGAAATACATAATATTTATTGTTTGTGTATATTATTAACACAGTTGTTACAGCTGCATATATTGACATAATGTGAAGTGGAAACTTGTGTACTGTCTAAAGAAACAGTACGACTTCCAAAAATACTCCTCAGGGTTGTAAATTGCTTTTCTTGAAAGCAGCAAAAAAGTGCCTACTTTCCTGACCAATTTTATTGATACAAATAACTATTATCCAACTCTAGATATAAAATGTGCTACCAAGCGCTTATAAATTGTTCTAGAGAAAAATTGTTCAAACAAAAAAGATAGATAATTTAGTCCTCCACATCTTTTATTTGAAGTATTTTTCTCTAAGATTATTTGTAAACATTTTACAGCGAAAAATATATGCGGATATGTCTAACTACACATTCCTGTACTGTGATTGGTGCAGATATATTAACTCCTCCCACTGGTCTAGGGGTATAAATATGTGGTACTCTGAAATTTTTCTCAGCACCTATATTTGGGTAGCAGGGTTATGTTTCTTTGTTTTCTAAATGTGTTTACAACGGTTTTAAGATAACAAATATGCATTGATATCTTTATTCACGAACTCTCGCTTTTGTAGCGACAGCTCAAATATAAAGCTACAATTTCCTGCTAGGATCATAGTAAAATAAAGAATTTATATTCTAAAATATCTCATCGACAACATAGCAACCATTGACAAAAACATTTATCTTATCTTTCAAGTATTTGAGATGCCATTTTCTTTTACATCCACAACAGTGGAAAAATTTATCAGCTGACAACGATTTTCTCTTCCTTTCGAAAGCTTTCACTGTTGCCAACTGTGGGTTTAAAGACTTTTGAAACTGTTTCCAGTGACAACCAGGATTGAAATGTTCGGAAGGAATCAGAAAGAATCGAACTCTGAAATTATTATTAGGTTACTTTTCACTGCTTTTAAACGTTAATGGACTCTTTTAGATAATAAATATTGTCTTTTGTCTTCAATTTAACAGATTCAACCACGATTTTTAAAATGAGGCGTGTCATAGGATTAAAATGAATAATATTAATTTAGTAATATTTACATGCGATACACAAGGGCGTCTAATTTCATGTATTAAAACAAACAAGATAAATTGAATTGCTGGTAATTACAAATTTATTGATTAGGCAAATAATAATTGAATTGAGGTAAACAAAGATAATTTCTATTTGCAAATATTGTTCTATTAACTATTAGTACTATTAATATTAATCGATTTAGTGAATGATTGAAAAGAATGTTGATAGAAAAAGAACGAAGGGAATAAAAAAATAATAATTTTTCCGCTTTCAAAAATACTGAATTATAATAGTTATTCAAGTATCAAGGGTTAAAACAGGCGTTTCTGGCCTGTGGCATGATTATTAGCACGAGGTGCAAAGCGCTCAGGGTCAGAAATGCTAATTTCATCATTGGTTCACACAATATTTTATGTACAGCAAAATTTAATTATGTTTAAAAGATTAAAAAATGTTTACATATCCGAATGAAATTTGGCGCACGTAAACATTGGATAGTCATACGCATCCTGTTAAAATATGAAACACATTCATCGTCTGTGAACAAATATATTCGCTTGTAAAGTTGAGTTCTTATACACAGGGCTTATGGCGATCATCACTCAGAATCGCACATATTTGGTTTGTGTACCTCTAAAATTTTGCATTTGGCTAGCTCAGTGGTATGAAGTCGGCCTGTGAATCCTGAGAATCCTGGTTTGATTCCCACAGGCTACAAACAATTTTCATAATTTCAAAAACTACCCCTGTTTCTCCTCCTCCACTAACATCTTTGGGAGCCGTGATTTGACGACTGGTAACCGCACTTCACGCGCAAAATATATCACTTACCGAGATTTGCTTCGGCAGAGTGCCACACCCAGTAATGGGTAGAAGGCGTGAATATATATTTATTTATTTTTATTTTAAATTACGGGTTCCAAAAATAAATAAATATATCATCACGCCTTCTACCCATTTCTGGGTGTGGCACTCTGCCGAAGCAGATCTCGGTAAGTGATATATTTTGCGCGTGGTGCGGTTATCAGCCGTGACGACTGGTAACCGCACTTCACGCCCAAAATATATCACTTACCGAGATTTGCTTCGGCAGAGTGCCACACCCAGAAATGGGTAGAAGGCGTGGTGATATATTTATATTTATTTTTATCTAAGAAACCACTATGTACAAAATGGCATCAAAATAGCATGCGGAAGGTACCGATAATCTAGAATTTGCAATTGTAGATCTACAATAGCAGGTCTTAACGAAACAATGCTATGATAAAAAATCGTTTAACCAGAAATTCAAATTTTCCTTCTTCAAATAATTAAAAAACTTGGATATCCTACCCTTGACCTATTTTACTTGTTTGCTGGGACGTGAAAGGCTGAACCGTTGAAAACCAGCACAAAAACGGACTGTTTAAAGCGCTAAATTATTTCCTGCAACGCTGCTAATAAATTTGTGCTTTAAGCTAGCGTGAAGGACTAGAGTACATTAAGGAATCCAAGAATTTCATGACGCCTTAAATTCATTTTAGTTGTCAGGAAATGCTTCTTTTTCCCAGAAGCAAGAAAATTGCAATTTATTGTAGTGCATGTTGACAAATAAAGAATGACTTGCACTATGCAATAGATTAAATTAAAAACAGGTTTTTTAAGTGTGATGCACTCCTCTTAACATAGTCACTGTTTTTGTTTGTTAAATAAAATAAATAAATAAATATATCATCACGCCTTCTACCCATTACTGGGTGTGGCACTCTGCTGAAGCAGATCTCGGTAAGTGATATATTAGGCGCGTGAAGTGCGGTTACCAGTCGTCAAATCACGGCCCCCAAACATGTTAGTGGTGGAGGAGCCACAGGGGTAGCTTTTTCAAATTATGAAAATTTGTCGCCTGTGGGAATCGAACCAGGGACCTCAGGATCCACAGGCCGACTTCATACCACTGAGCTAGCCACCCCATGTTTGTTATAAGTTTGAAATACGTAACATCGGGTCTTTCTAAACTATAGTTTTGGTCTTTGTTTTAAGTATAAACAGAAACATACAAATTTGTAAACTTCAAACTTTACGAGCCCGTTCCCGCTTCAGTTGGCCCAAATGTAATTTTTTCGTTAAAAATTGAAATAATACTAAAAACCCAGATATTATTAATTTACTAAATACTACAATAAATTTTCAACATCTTTAACTAAATTTAACATTAAATATACCTTAAGCACAGTGTAGCAGTATAACTAACTTTTTTTTTCTTCAAAAAAACTAAATCAATACACAAATGAAATATGATTATTATCTTATGGGCAGTTTGGCGAATGAAACTTTATTATTATACAGTTTTTTAATAAAGCAATTTTTTTTAGTTAAAAGAGAAACGTTTACTGCCTCTTTCAATAGCTGTCATTTCTAGATGTATGTATCGATTGACTTAAAATTTTATCTGTGTATTAACAACATACTAGTATATGTCTCATTAAAATTTCATTTCATTATCTTGCATACTATACGAGAAATAAAACTGTAAAATATAACATCAAACGAAAATATTAAATTGGGCCAACTGAAGTGGGACCGGGCTTGTATATTGGTTTTAACCTAAAATAGTTTATTTTGGATTTCTTCAAACTAAAAATAATAGTAAACTATGCAAAACCAATTACTACTGTTTATTAATATTTATGGGGTAAGTGGCTCAGTGGTATCGAGTCGGCCTGTGGATCCTGTGAACCCTGGTTCGATTCCCACAACCGACAAACATTTTCACAACATTAAAATTACCCCTGTGGCTTCCCCTCCTCTTTGGGGGCCGTGATTTGACGGCTGGTAACCGCACTTCTATATATTACTTACCGAGATCTGCTACGACAGAGTGCCACATCCAGTAATGGGTAAAAGGCGTGATGATATATTTATTTATATATATTTTTCCTAATATTCTAAATTTTAAAATACAGAGTAATCAAATCTAAGTGTTACAGTTGGCAATATTGTGGATCTTTTTATTTCAAGGTTGGTACAACGCCAAGTAAAGGCGAAAATACTATTTGACTTGTCATATAATAAATACAAATAGCTTGAGTGATAAAAATACTTGAAATTATTGCTCTGTGACTAATGTTAAGAAATAAAAGAATGTATTTACTCTAAAATGAATCAAAATCTGTAATTACGGGGCATTCAGCTACACAAATTAGTGAAACATACGATGGTAATTTACCCATATTTATGATCACTAATTATTTGTAATTAGTTAAATCATATAAACTATATTGAAGCATATATTATCGACGTCGATCATAATACTACTCATGACTTCAGTAATTAATTAATTAAAATTGCCTATCCCTAATGAAGCACATATATACAACATCCTTTAATTAATTAGCCTCCTTTATCAGGATATTGTGAAGGATAAATTCCCTGCTCCTTGAATTACAATAGGACGAACAATAAAAGTCCTGTATAAAATGAAATACAAATAGTCCTTAGCCAAAATGGCGGTGTTTTCCATACAAAGGTTACTATTAGGATATTGAGAACAGTAAGAGATATGGACGTTGGTAAAATGAACCTAAAATTTATTTAGAGTCAATTTGGACATGATGAATTCATTGCCGTTGAGCGCATTTAAAATATAAATAAAGCATAAAATAACGTATAAGTTCAAAACTAATTATTGCAAATTAGACAAATTAATTGACAACGGCAAACCACAACGTATGATTAAAACTTATTTTAAGTAACTAAGTACTTAAATCCATGGCAAGATCTACATCTTGCACAGACGGTGCGAGAACCAAACTTGTCTCGACCGATGCTAATCAACCACTAACTAATCCGTTGTTGTTTACCATGGGATCTTCCGACAAAGGGTAAGAGGGTGGTATCGTCGCGATGGTCGCACATATGCGTTTACATAAAAAACCCAGACGAGGTTAAATCTTTCCGATCCCTCGCTTAGCTATAATTTACCCAGATATGTCATCACATCCCGTGTAACCAGACGCGACAATTCAGAAAAGCTATAAACTTGATAAATAATCATCTACAGAATACTGAAGTTATAACATATGCACTAATAAATTTGATAAACAAAATAAACTCTGTCAAGTCAACTTTAGAAAGATACTTAAGATAACGCTTAATTAGTCTGTATCTTTCGAAGCTGAGTTGATAGTGAAATATCATAATTTATAAACAAAACCAAATTCTGAATTACCCGTTTTGTTACACTTTTCCGAGGCTATATCTCAAAAACTAAATGAGATATGAAGATGCGCTCAACGGCATTCAATTTCTCGTGCTTCAAATAACTTATATACAAATTTTCAGCAATTTTTTAAATTTTCAAAATTGTCACCAAAATTTTCTCATAAAACAATTTTTCAACATTATCTGAAAAACTAGAAGATATATGAACTCGAGGATTTTACCATTGGATTCAGCGGGTTCAAATGCTTACGTATGTACATTTTCGTTTCAATATACGTACGAGGAGGAATTTTAGAGCAAACAGTCTGAAATTGGCCAAAAATCGGAAAAAATCCAAGGGGTACCCCTTAAGAAATTATCAAAAAATAAAAATCACTAATATTTCTCTTAAAAGTCAATTCGGACACGAGAAATTCAATGCCGTTGAGCGCATCTTCATAACTTGTTTAGTTTTTAAGATACAGCCTCCGGAAGAATTGAATTTTCCACAAAATTTTCCGTTCAAACGATTTTTATACAATAGCTTAAAAACTAGAAAACATATGCACTCGGGAACTTTATCATTGGATGCAGCGGGTCAAAATACATATGTATACAACATTTCATTACAATATTTGCAAGAAAAACAATTTTATAGAAAACCCAAAATCTTTAAATCGCTAAAAATTTGCTTATAAGTCAATTCGGACTCGAGAAATTCAACGCCATTCAACGTATTTTCATACCTTGTTTAATTTTTTATCTCCTTATCCTATTTATATAATATACAGAGTGATCAAAAGGAATTGTTACAGTTGGCAATAAAAAAAACTACTTGAAATTGGTAAGCCTGATACATAAATTCATTTCCTGTTGTTGACAGTGACATTTTAAAATTGAAATTTGAGTACATTTATTATTACATTTATTTCTAAAGTATTTCTATTTCTTAAAAAGTCAAAATTCTATTAGCTGTCAGACTCCTGACATAACCTATTTGTATTTATTAGAAATGTCAAATAGCATTTCCGTCTTTACCGGGCGTTGTGCCAACTGTGGAATAAAAAAATCTCTGGAATTGTATTGCCAACTATAACAATTCCTTTTGATCACCCTGTATTATTTGTAATAAAATAGATTTGTTCATTGCGTTGCCATGGAGCTAGTAACTAGTAAAACTTTACAACTTTAATACAATTATCAGTTCTAGGAACATGTCAGATTTCTGGAAATATAATTTCCACAATAGCCCTACGTTGAATAGACATTTGAATGTATGTGTATGTCTCAAACAATACCATAGAAATCAAGCGTCAACCCTTTGTATTGTATTCAGCATTGATAAAGACTAAGTATAATGGCTTCAAGTTAAATTCCTGATAATTGTACCCCAAACTTAGGAATGTGTATATGGCATGTCTTCAAATTGCTCTGTTCTGACATTTACAGATGTTGCTTGATATATTTTTCACCCTCAAACGTTTTCTAATTATTTTAGAGAAAAATGTTTCAAATAAACGTTTTAGATAATTTTGTTGTCTACAACTATTATTTGAAGTATTTTGCTCTAAAATGATTTAGAAATGATTTACAACCAAAAATATACATGGATATCAATCACCAAACTTTCCTGTACTCTTATTGGTTAAGAAGTATTAAGCCCCTCCCTATAGTAGGGCTATGTTTCTTTACAAATGCTTTAAACAATAGTATTTTTCTGCGGCTTAAAATACATCTGTATGTAAATTTTTGATACAATATTCGCATGAGAAAGATTTTTAGAGGAAACAGTCTGAAATTGACATAAAATCGAGATAAATTAAAACAAAATTTTAAATCGCTAAAAAAATTCTGCAATGGCTTATAGGGTAGCTAGCTCAGTGGTATCAAGTCGGCTTGTGGATCGATTCCCACAGCCGACAAACAATTTTCACCACATTAAAATTACCCCTATGGCTCTCTTTTCACTAACATCTTTGAGAGCCGTGATTTGACGGCTGGTAACCGCACTTCCGAGCATAAATATATCACTTACCGATATCTGCTTCGGCAGAGTGCCACACCCAGTAATGGGTAAAAGGCGTGATGATATATTTATTTATAAAAGTTAGTTTAAAGACAAGTAATTCAATGCCGTTGAGCGCATCTTCATATTTTACTTAGTTTTTAAGATATAGCCTCCGGAAAAGTAGAATTTTACTCCAAATTTACCTCATCAGATTTTGAACTTTCCCAAAACTACATCTCAATATTTTTCACCCTCAAATGTTAACAAATTATTTAAGAGAAAAATGCTTCAAATAAAAGTTGTAGATAATTTAGTTTTCTACAACTTTTATTTAAAACATTTTTCTCTAAAATAATTTATAAACGATTTACAGCGAAAAATATACATGGATATCAATCACAACACTTTCCTGTACTTTGATTGGTTAAGAAGCATTAAGCCCCTCCCCCTAGCAAGGTTATGTTTCTTTGCAATGCTTTTACAATTTAACAGTATTTTTCCTTTGTCGGTTTATTTTTAAGTCCTGCTCTATCGGTCGGTAAAACAGACCACTTTTCTAACCAATGTACCGAGCGAGTTACCGAAGCATTCAAGCGACTATAAAGACTTGATGTCCTTTGTGCAGGATGCCAGGTAACTAGGACAAGCCGGAAATATGTCAGGATGTCATCGGAAGTTTCTATATTACTTCCTGTTTTGAGAGATCTTACGTAAGTTTACTAGTAGAATGTACAACTAATGCACATTTTATTAACTTCTGTGAACTTTTATTTCGAGTACTTTTTCTTTAAAATAGAAACGTTAGAAACATTTCTACAGGCTGTTAAAAAAGTTCCGGGACGGTGAAATATCTCGAGAAAAACACATCGAATCAAGAAACCAAAAAACACGTGTTTCATAGGTATGAAGTCGGTCTGCGAATCCTGAGAACCTTGGTACCTTAGATTCGATTACCACAGGCGACAAACAATTTTCATAATTTCAAAAAGTACTCCTGTGGCTCCTCCATCACTAACATCTTTGGAGGCCGTGATTTGACGACTGGTAACCGCACTTCACACGCAAAATATATCACGTACTGAGATCTGCTTCGGCAGAGTTTCACACCCAGTAATGGGTAGAAGGCGTGATGATATATTTATTATTTCTTTATTTATATTTTTGGCAACTGGAACACTTTTAATCACTGTACATTTCCAAATGTTTTTATTTTTTTAAATCGAAGTATATGACGACTAAAAGCTATCAATAATTTTGCATATTTCAAAAGGTTTTTAATCCTTCCGTACTATTGAAAACAATCAAGTTAAAAACAAATCAAACAAAGTTAAAAACTACCAACAGAAAATTTAATCATGTTTCCATAAAACTTTGCTGAAAAATGTCGTGGAACGTTTTTATTTTTATTCGCAGAGTGAGCTCCACTTTTGTTAAAATGATTTCGTTGTCCTGGTTTTAGGTTTTTATTTTAAATTGTTTACCGAAATAACTATCATATCGTGTTACAGAAAATAAAATATATCATCACGTCTTTTACTCATCACTGGGTGTAGCACTCAGCTGAAGAAGATTTCAGTGATATATTTCTGCACGTGAAGTACGGTTACCAGCATTCAAGTCACGGCCCGAAATGTGTGGGTAGAGGGAAAGCCGCAGGTGTAATTAAAAAAATATATATATATCACGCCTTTTATCTTTTACTGGGTGTGGCACTCTGCCGTAGCATATCTCGGTTAGTGATATATTTTTGTGCGTGAAGTACGGTTACCAGCCGTCAAGCCACGACCCCAAATATGTGAGTAGAGGGAAAGCCACAGAGGTAATTAAAAAAATATATCATCACGCCTTTTATCTTTTATTGGGTGTGGCACTCTGCCGTAGCAGATCTCCGTAAGTGATATATTTATGCATGGGCAGTGCAGTTACCAGCCGTCAAGTCACGGCCCTAAATATGTTGGTAGAGGGAAAGCCGCAGGTGTAATTAAAAAAATATATATATATATCACGCCTTTTATCTTTTACTGGGTGTGGCACTCTGCCGTAGCATATCTCGGTTAGTGATATATTTTTGTGCGTGAAGTACGGTTACCAGCCGTCAAGCCACGACCCCAAATATGTGAGTAGAGGGAAAGTCACAGAGGTAATTAAAATATATATATATATATATATATATATATCATCACGCCTTTTATCTTTTACTGAGTGTGACACTCTACAGTAGCAGATCTCGGTAAGTGATATATTTATGCACGGGAAGTGCGGTTACCACCCGTCAAATCACGGCCCTAAATATGTTGGTAGAGGGAAAGCCACAGGGGTAATTAAAAAATATATATCATCACGCCTTTTATCTTTTACTGGGTGTGGCACTCTGCCGTAGCAGATCTTGGTAAGTGATATTGTCGTTTTGAACATATAATATTCATGCATGTAGAACAATTATTACAGAAATAATTAATTTTTAAAATTCACAGCAAATATTTTTGGAACAGATAGTAATATTTCAGAGCGACAAAATAATATTTATTTGAATTCAAGTCACAGTTTGAAAACTATATAATTACAATAGATATAACCGCGAACCACGACGTCCTAAGTAACAAGTTGTAACGGCGCCGTGACGTCACTCGGCATCGCAGTTCGGCGATCCGCAACAAATATCCTTTCCTGCGTAACCCCTTGAATCTCTGTTCGTATACAATCCCGCTACATACAGTCGAAATGCGGGTTTGTATACTTCTCCACACGCTGTAGAGTCGGTTGCCTGAGTTTTATTATCCCTCATACCACAAATTTCATCAATAATTGGACCCTTAGTCTGTTACAAATATTGCTAAGTATAACAATTGCTAACTTGATCTTTCGATAATAACCATTATTGTTTGGGGGTCTTATCATTTGCTATACTTATACAGGGTTTAAAATAAGTATGGAATATTGACATTATTTCCTGAAATAATCACTTAAGGTAGTACTAGTCATGGTCAACTTCATTGAATTGCGCTCCGCGTATTATGACTGTTTCATTCCATCATTTTGCCATATAACAATTTATCATGAGTTTTTTACAGTTTTGGTACGTCAAGTAATGCCATCTAGTGCTTTTTATTTCAATTAAAAGAAAATGACAACGCTGTTAAGTTACTAAAACAACCTTAAAATATTTGAAAATTGAAGTTTATATAATCAAACCAAATACATTTAATGGAACTGGGTATTTTATTTATACATTCAATATTATTTAATATTATGACTAGTATTCTGAGCTCTCGACTAAAGTGTCTAGCTAGTCTAGACTAAGTGAATTTAATTTGGCAACGTAGCATTATCTGTCACTTCATGTAAATAATGCCGCCATATTGTCTACCTATTTAAAAATTTTGAAGTGTTTATAGATCAAAAGAAGGAAGTATTATTGAATTGTTGGTGCCAACGGTTAGTATTTTACTGTAAAGATCGTATGATAATAAATATACAATATCTAGACTTGTTTTTAGGATTTTTTCAATCAATTCAAGCGCCAGTATTTTCAAATTTAATTACAACGTATCTCGTTAGAGGCGCTAGTTGATGTGCCCGCTCTGTAAATTTGGAACTAGGAATTTTAATGATATATGAAACGGCCATAATAAGCGTAGCGCAATTCAATGAAGTTGGCCATGTGCTAGTGTGACGGTGGCGCCATCGAGTGACGAAACTGACGCTCCAAAAAATGTAAAAATTTAATAAAATAAGTGTTTTATACGAATTATGATTTGAATATCATGAATTGTTAACAGGTTGTTGGTCTAGTGAATTTTCAAATACCATACCACCGTGTGGTGTTGCCATTATAAATTGAGATTCTTAATTTTTCGTTAAAAACAAGGCTTTGCATGGCTATATATCCATTACTAAACGATACAAAACTTTCTCCTTCTGATACAATATACATGGATAGTTCTAGAACATCATACTAGTTTTTCAAATGAAACTGCAAAATTTTAGAGGTACACAAACCAAATATGTTTGATTCTGAGTGATGATCGCCTTAAGCCCCGTGTATAAGAACTCAACTTTACAAGCTAATATATTTGTTCACAGACGATGAATGTGTTTCATATTTTAACAGGATGCGTATGACTAGCCAATGTTTACGTGCGCTAAATTTCATTCTGATCTGCAAATTATTTTTCACGCTAGTTCTACCTTAACCCAAATAATTTAAAAAATGTTTCGAGGGTTTTCTTAAATCTAAAATAGAAGTATTCGGGTCCAGTAATATGGACCGGACGACGCATAATAAAGTCTGGTAATATTGCGAGATAATAAAAAAGTGCCACTTTATTGACCGATAAAAAAGCTACAAAAGCACAGCTTCCCTTGTTTCCAAGGACCCTTCACGAAGAGATAATAATTTATCTTATTATCAAGTTTAAAGCGATACCGATCTCTGATTACAAACACTGTCTTAATATTGACTTGGGCTCGCGTTAACGGAAAGTTTCCGGTAACGGTACTGTTAGCGGTAATCAGCGACGGAAACCCGGTTCGGATTTCATCTTGACGGAAAGCGGTAGAGATAATCGCGGCAGAGAATAATTACTTTTTTGTTTTATTACTTCCATTTGTTTTATTTGATAATTGACAGTTTGATGTTTAATTTAATCTGTTTAAATTAACAAACAATAATATGGGGTAAGTGGCTCAGTGGTATCGAGTCGGCCTGTGGGTCCTGAGAACCCTGGTTCGATTCTCACAACCGACAAACATTTTCACCACATTAAAATTATCCCTGTGGCTCTCCCACTGCAAGATCTTTGGGGGCCGTGATTTGACGGATGATAATCGCATTTCACGCGCATAAATATATGACTTATCGAGACCTGCTTCGGTAGAATGCCACGCCCAGTAATTGGTAGTAGACGTGATTATATATATATATATATATATATATATATATATATATATATATATATATATATATATATATATATATATACATACATACATAAGGAATTAATTTGCAAGATATTTGAACAAGTCAAGTTAAATGGATCACCCGATTACAGCGCCATCTATCAAGAATATGGAAAAAAATTCTCAGATTAAACCTTCATATTTTTTATGGAGATTCCGAATCTGTAAGCTGTAGGGGTCCTATTTAAAATATCTAAGTTTACACCCCTGAGGGGTGGGGGGTAAAAAATGTTAACAAGATCAAATGGCCTCCTCAAAATGGTTAAACTTTTATTCATGAAAGTTTGTTGTCAAGGGCTTAATTTGCAAGATATTTGAATAAGTCAAGTTAAATGAACCACCCTGTATATTTAATTATCTCTGTAAGGGGGAATGGCTAAGTGGTATCGAGTCGGCCTGTGGATCCTAAGAACCCTTGTTCGATTCCTACAGCCGACAAACATTTTCATCAATTTAAAAATTATCCCTGCGGCTCCCTCACCACTAACATTTTGGGGACCGTGATTTTACGGCTGGCAACCGCACTTCACGCGCATAAATATATCATTTACCGAGATCTGCTTCGGTAGAGTGCCACACTCAGTAATGAATAAAATGTCTGACAATATATTTATTATTTTTATAACAAACAATATTTGGGTTTATTTTTTAATTAGTCACTTGGTTTATTTTAATCAGCTAAGATATATTAAACATATGACTAATTAAATTTTAAAAACTCATTGCAGTGGATTACTTCACCAAAAGGAGTTTATATAAACAATGGATTGCTAATTTGTTTGTAGCATTCTCCCTGTTTTAAAATCATTCCCACAGCCGACAATTATCACCACATTAAAATTACCCCTGTGGCTCCTTCACCACTAACATCTTTGGGGGTCGTGATTTGATGGCTGGTAACCACACTTCACGCGCATAAATATATCACTTACCGAGATTTGCTTGACAGAGTGCCACACCCAGTAATGGGTAAAAAACATGATGATATACGAGGGCAGGGTGAAAAGTCCCTGAAAAATAAAACAGATGGCGCCACAATCGCAAATCTCATGTGACATTTGTGATGTACCATCTTCAACTAGATCGCATTAAAATTTTTAGACTGATATGTCATTCAGTTCTGTTTTGACACCCATCGAAAGCAAGCAACCTTGAAGATTTTTGAAAACATGAAAAAAAGTGAATTTCGCTTCTTGATTAAACATTATATCTTGCATGGGAAGAACATGACGCAAACCAAAGCATTGCTTGTTAAACATTATGGGGACTCCTCACCATCGATTGGAACGATTCACAAGTGGTTTACTGATTATCGTTGTGGTAGTATGACCACAAAGGACGCCGAACGTTCTGGTCGTCCAATTGAGGTTACAACGCCAGAAATCGTTTATAAAATCCATGGTATGATATTGGACGATCGGCGAGTTAAAGTGCACGAGCTGGCTGAGGCTATGAGCATCTCAACCGAACGGGTACGGAACATTTTGCATAAATTTTTGGATATGAGAAAGCTATCTGCCAGATGGGTGCCGCATTTGCTCTCTGTTGACAACAAGCGCGACCGTGTGACAAGTTCAAAGGAGTGTTTGGCGATGTTCAAGCGCTATAAGGACTTTTTGCTCCGTTTCGTAACCGTGGACGAAACATGGATCCATCATAACACACCAGAGACCAAAGAACAGTCGAAACAGTGGAGATTTGGCACCAACGATTAGGTCGTCGCTGAGGCAAACGCCTATTTTGAAGGATGGCCAAAATCGTATTATTTGGAAGGGATCGAAAAATTAGAAAAACGTTGGACGAAATGTATCGAGCTACAAGGAGATTATGTTGAGAAATAAAATATGTTTTGACCAAATAAATCATTTCTTGTTTCATTTTGCAGGGACTTTTCACCCTGCCCTCGTATTTATTTATTTTTTTTAATTTTCATGTATTTGAAATGAATTCCTTAATGTGCAAATAATCAAATAAATAAATAATTGTAACTCCGAGCAAAAGTTTGCAAATTTAATAACACTTTTAGGAAACAAATTTCAAACTTCCTGATATTTGTGATGCCTATAATCGACTATAATCTAATAATTAAAAATTACCTTCGAGGTAATAGAATATACTTTGATGATCATGATAAATTGGAATTTAATCCAATGTAAAATTTATTTTCTGCTAAACGTATGTTATATAAATCATATTTTCGCAACGCTGGGGTTAGAAAATTAAATTTCTGTAAAAAGGGTTTCATAAATATTTGAAAATGAAACCTGAAAAATACTGCAGTAGATGCAGAATAACTTTGCATAGAATCAAGAGTCTGAAAATGAGTTTCCAATGTTGCTATGCAAATTTCTATTTCCATAACAATTAAACCATGACTAGTATTCATTTACACAGATGTTGCTGTTTATTCTGGAATAATATGGTAATATAGCCACCTAACTCAATCATTTTACCGTTAAAATAATAGTTGTTTGAGTATCTAGAGCAGAAAGTAGTCTATTATCGCACGCGCTTTGATCAACAATAATGTAAGACCGGCAAGGACACATTCTAAATAAATAAATAAATATATCATCACGCCTTCTACCCATTACTGGGTGTGGCACTCTGCTAAAGCAGATCTCGGTAAGTGATATATTTTGCGCGTGAAGTGCAGTTACCAATCGTCAAATCACGGCCCCCAAACATGTTAGTGGTGGAGGAGCCACAGGGATAGCTTTTTCAAATTATGAAAATTTGTGGGAATCGAACCAGGGACCTTAGGATCCACAGGCCGACTTCATACCACTGTGCTAGCCATCTGCTTGTGGTATATATGTTTTTCTTACAACGTTTGAAAAGAAATGAAAATCGTTATTGTCAGTATTTCTGTTTTGAAATTCACTTGAAAATGTTGACAGGTTGAATATGATGATTACTTTACCGCTTGGCGAGCGGCAATCATCAACTTTCTGCACTCAACAGACGGTTGGAAATGTTAACTTTCGCTCTGTTTTTAAGATACCTTTAACTCTAACAATCATGCAATAAATTGGCAGCTGATAACCGCCCTTTACGCGCTAAATATATCACTTACCGAGATCTGCTACGACAGAGTAATAATATAATTATTTATTTTTGTTTATTTGATTTTTTATAGTTACCTAGCAGTCTTGATGCTTTTTTATTTGCACGGAGAAATTGATTCAGGCATAATAATTTTCTGATTGATGGAGAAGAGGAAATAATGACCATAAATCCGTTATTATTATTCACAAGATTTATACATTGTATTATGTAGCAAAAATCACACATGTAAGGTAGTACTAGTGTGACGGTGGCGCCATCGGTTGGCAAGTGGCGAAACTGACGCTCAATAAAATATAAAAATTTAATAAAATAAGTGTTTTAATATAAATAAATAAATATATCATCACGCCTTCTATCCATTACTGGGTGTGGCACTCTGCCGAAGCAGATCTTGGTAAGTGATATATTTTGCGCGTGAAGTGCGGTTATCAGTCGTCAAATCACGGCCCCCAAACATGTTAGTGGTGGAGGAGCCACAGGGATAGCTTTTTCAAATTATGAAAATTTGTCGCCTGTGGGAATCGATCCAGGGACCTCAGGATCCACAGGCCAACTTCATACCACTGTGCTAGCCATCCCATATATATATATATATATATATATATATATATCATCACGTCTTCTACCCATTACAGGGTGTGGCACTCTGCCGAAGCAGATCTTGGTAAGTGATATATTTTGCGCGTGAAGTGCGGTTACCAGTCGTCAAATCGCGCCCCCCCAAAGATGTTAGTGGTGGAGGAGCTACAGGGGTATCTTATGAAATTATGAAAATTGTTTGTCGCCTGTGGGAATCGAACCAGGGTTCTCAGGGTCCACAGACCGACTTCATACCACTGAGCTAGCCAGTATATACAATACCACGATCAATCGTAGCCTAATGGATAAGAGCAAGGTAAAAAAAAAATAAATAAACAATTATTAAATTCTGTATTGTTTTCAAATATTTTCCTTGTAATTCTAAAGAAATAATAATTTACCTCTTTTCACAATACTGTCAGTTATGAAAGACGAACAGGTCTTCGAAAGATATTTCAGGCGATAAACTGCTTTCAATGTTTCAGTTTTCAGTTCCAGCTGTCGTGATATTGATGTAGGTTATGTCAATTATTCAGTGAATGTCATGAGTTTGATTTTGAGCTGTAGATTCAGCTTTTATACGAAATTCAAACATACGTTTCAAGCTTTATATTCAAAACGAACTTTAATATTATTAACCCATTATTTGATCATTTAAAATATATATTACTGGGTGTGACACTCTGCCGAAACAGATCTCGGTAAGTGATATATTTATGCGCGTATAATGCGGTTACTTGTCGTCAAATCACGGCCCTCAAAGATTTTGTTGTGTCGTAAATTGTTTTACGGATGCGGGAATCGAACCAGGGTTCTCAAATCCACAATTCGACTCTATACCACTGAGCCACCTACCTCATATTGGCAAAATTAAAAATAATAATCATAATCATCTCTTCTACCCATTACTGGCTGTGCCACTCTGCCGTAGCAGATGTCGATAAATTATATATTTATGCGCGTGAAGTGCGGTAACCAACAATCAAATCACAGCCCTCAAATATGTTAGTGGAAGGGGAGGCGCAGGGGTAAATTTAATATGGTGAAAATTGTTTTTTACAATGCTGGTACTGTACGAGTAAGTTACCTATTAATAACAAAATTTAAACATACACATAGTAAGTGGAATTTTTATTGCACAGTGGTTTCTATGGTTATATCAGGACTATAATATTTACTTACTATCCACCGTGGACAGTAAGTAAATATTACATATCAAGGTACTGTTTATTTTGAAATCAATTTGACAGCTGTTAATTTTGAAACCTATTTTTCTCTTCCTTCTATTTATGCAAGTACTGTAACAAATAGCTTACTAACCTCGAACTGTAAGTGATTTTTTTAGATCGCGAATGTAGGAAATCTTGACCCTACGGGCCTTGATTTCCCAAACTACATTCTTGACCTAAATACTGACGCTTACAGTTCATGGTACGTAATATACTATTTCGGCTGTGGGAAGTGATAATATACATATTTATTTTTATTTATTATTGTCTGCTTTGTAGAATTGTAATATATAATATATCATCACGCCTTCTATTCATTACTGGGTGTGGCACTCTGCCAAAGCAGATCTTGGTAAGTGATATATTTTGCGCTTGAAGTGCGGTTACCAGTCATCAAATCACGGCCTTCAAAGATGTTAGTGGTGGAGGAACCACAGGGGTAGCTTTTTGAAATTATAAAAATTGTTTGTCGCTAGTGGGAATCGAACCAGGGTCAGATCTTGGTAAGTGATATATTTTGCGCTTGAAGTGCGGTTACCAGTCGTCAAATCACGGCCTCCAAAGATGTTAGTGGTGGAGGAGCCACAGGGGTAACTTTTTGAAATTATGAAAATTGTTTGTCGCCTGTGGGAATCGAATCTAGGGTACCAGGGTTCTCAGGATCCACATGCCGACTTCATACCACTGAGCTCGCCACCCCATTGTGAGCGATATAAAGTTCTTTTTCTTAATGTAATATAATCTAAAATCAATGCGTCGTTGCAAAAGCAAGTCTTGTGTCTTAACGATAAGCCGTTTATATCCCGAAGACAAAAATCTGAATTTTCCGGCTATCTCATGAATAAATTTATAAACTCTTTCAAAGATAAATATTAGGTTTAGTAGATTAAGAAATAAGAAGTTATTTTAATTTATTTATTTATACTTTTACAGTGATCTATTTGTTCAATTTAAATAAAAGAAATAAATATATCATCACGCATTTTACCCATTATTGGATGTGGCACTCTACCGAAGCAGATCTCGGTAAGTGATATATTTATGCGCGTGAAGTGAGGTTACCAGCTGCCAAATCACAGCCCTTAAAGATGTTAGTGGAGGGAGAGCCGCAGGAGTAATTTTAATGTGGGAATCGAACCAGGATTCTTAGGATCCACAGGCCGACTCGATACCACTAAGCCACATACCCCATTGAACTAGTTAAATTGCATGATAATCATTATTAGCCAAATTCTCAAAAAAGACATTGTTTAACTAATAATGGTATTAACAATGAGGTAGGTGCCTCCGTGGTATCGAGTCAGTCTGTGAATTTGAGAATCTGGGTTCGATTCCCATAGCCGACAAAAAATTTTCACCACACTAAAATTACCCCTGTGGCTCCTCCTCCACTAACATCCTTGGAAATCGTGATTTTATGGCTGGTAAACGCATTTCAAGTGCAAAATATATCACTTATCGAGATCTGCTACGACAGAGTGCCACACCCAGTAATGGGTAAAAGGCGTGACAATATATTTATTTATTTTATTATGGGGTAGATGGCTCTGTGGTATCGAGTCAGTCTATGGATTCTGAGAACTCTGGTTCGATTCCCAAAGCCGACAAACATTTTCACCACATTAAAATTATCCCTGTGGCTCCCCCTCCACTGACATCCTTGAGGGGCGTGATTTTACGGGTGGTAACCGCACTGCACGTGCAAGATATATCACTTATCGAGATCTGCTATAGCAGAGTGCCACACCCAGTAATGGGTAGAAGGCGTGATATATTTATTTATTATGTCTGAGTGGTTTGAATTTCACTATAAGCAAATGTAATTCGAAATAAATTACTATCTCCAATCTTCTTTTTAATATTTTTTACCAAAAAGGAAAAAATCATGTACTACGTTTATTTAAATGCAAAGCTAAAAATATCCTTGCAGTATATTCAGAAACTTCTTTCTTAAAGAAAAGAAACCAAAAAGGTAGAAAAAACTTCTGTAAACTTACTACGATCAATACGCAGCAAAAGCTAAAAGTTATTGGCGATTTTCAGTCTTTTCAGTTTCATTTTCAGGACGAAAATTCATGTTTTTGTTCGGAAGAATGCCTTATTACATTTCCAAATTTAATCAAATTGTTATATAAATAAATACAGCCAAATTTTCAAAAGAGTTTTAGCTAATCCTGAATTTTGGATTAATCAAATTAAGCTAAACATAAAATAAATATAAATATATCATCACGCCTTCTACCCATTACTGGGTGTGGCACTCTGCCGAAGCAGATCTCGGTAAGTGATATATTTTGCGCGTGAAATGCGGTTACCAGTCGTCAAATCACGGCCTCCAAAGATGTTAGTGGTGGAGGAGCCACAGGGGTAGCTTTTTGAAATTATTAAAATTGTTTGTCGCTTGTGGGAATCGAACCAGGGTTCTCAGAATCCGCAGGCCGATTTCATACCACTGAGCTAGCCACCCCATCTTTAAGCTAAACCATATTCTCAAAAAAAATTAAATAAACTCTAATATTAAATTTGAAAAAATCTACTTGCCACCGCCGGGATTTGAACCCGAACCTTCCACTTGAGCCGCGAACGTCCTAACCAATTAGACCACAGAGGGACGTGTTAATGACTACCCTTATTTTTTATGATTGATATGCAGATTACCACCATTTCGGCAATCTGTGATAAGTGATATATTTCATGCGTGAAGTGCGGTTGTCGGCCGTCGCATGACGGCCACCAAAGATATTAATCAGCGAAATTTAAATATATAAACTAAAACTAAAGCTGGAAGTACATAAAAATAATTAACAATCGCTTAAATACCATTTTTGTCATTTTGGTTCACTATCCCTACAAAAAAAAACAATTGATAAACGGTCAAATTAAATTTTTGTTATTTTAGTTTAACTGTTTTTCGTAAGAGCTTTAATTTGATACCAAACTCAATAGGGTTTAAGCTACTTTTAGAAAAACAGTTGACAATCATCCAATTTTAGTATAAACACTTGAATATTTTTTTAAACAAAGTTTTCAACTAGATAAATACAATTTTTTATAATTTTTTTGCATTAGGATAGTCTACTCAGAATTCATCAAAGAATCGTTTTACTGGAAGCCTGTCACCTATTTTCTGAACATCCTGTATTTTGAAATTTAGCGAAGCTACGAAAATAGCTAGCGATTATCCAGCTCTGGTTTTGAAACAGTTACGAACCCTTTGAATTATTTGTTAGAACAAAGGAATACAGACAATTTGAAATAAATCAACTTGTTTTTGTGTTGTCATGGTAAATTATTTATTTGTTGCTTTGTTTACCAAATTCTGTCAGTTTTTTCCTGTATTGATTTAAAATAAATATTGAGACTGCCTATACTTCATTTCAATTAAAAATGCAGTAATTTACTATTAAGTGAATACGCGTTGATCATCAATTTTAATTAACTATCAAAACTTAAATTTTAAAATAAAACTTATTCTGTTAATTTAAACAATTTGTCTTTCGGTTCATTCGTATAATTAGATATATAATATTTTGAAGTAGGTTGTTTAGTGGTATCGAGTCAGCCTGTGAATTTGAGAACCCTAGTTCGATTCCCACAGCAGACAAACAATTTTCACCACGTTAAAACTACCACTAGTCCTCCCTCCTTCATTATCATCTTTGGGAGCTGCGATTTGATGGCTGGTAACCGCACTTCACGCGTATAAATATATCACTTACTGAGATCTGCCACGACAGAGTGTCACACCCAGTAATGAGTAGAAGGCGTGATGATATATTTATATTTATTTAATAACAAAAAAAAGTTTCCCATATGCTGCCATAAAATTCAACCACACTGCATTTTCAAGTTAATCTTTATTTAAGGAAAACTAAATATTTAAACAAAAATATTATGATTCATAAGTGTGTTTTGCTTTAAATAATTATAACGACCACTATGAAATCATCATCCTGTCAAAATTGAGACAATTTATACAAATTATGAAAACACGTATTTTTTAAGTTTACAGGAAACGCAAAAAATTAAGCGTATTACCATAGACAAAATATATACAGACGTCTATACTAGGCGTATTCCTTTTGCCATTTGAATCAGATCTAACTTACACTACCTGAACCAGATCACTTATTTATTATACTAGAATGCGTCGCTCGCTTTATTTTCAGCACTATATTTACTAATTCTGATTTAGCTAAAAGTAATATATTCCAATAAGTGCATCAGTTTGCTTAGTTCATTTATTCATGTTGTCTAATTTATCTGAAGTGATTTAAGTGACCCAAGTGGCAAATTGAATACAGCTAACGAAAACGTTATAAAAAATATAATTAGATCAATGACATAAGACGTATTCCATTTACCATTTGGATCAGATATAACTTACATTTATTGAACCAAACCATTTATTTATTTTGCTGGATTACTTCGCTCACTTTATTTCCAGTACTAGAATTACTGATTCTAATTTACTTTGAAGTAATTCATCCCAAGAAGCGCATCGATTTACTTAATTCAGTTCATTTAGTCATATTGTCTAATTTATGTGAACTGATTTTAAATGAAACAAGTGTCAAGTGGAATATAGCTATAGGGTTCTGCTACGTTTACATGGTATACATGTAACCGATTTTAAATTGCATTACGCGTTACTTCTTTGGAGATGACCTGATTTCATTTTTGAAACAATAGACCATTTTTAAAATGTCTGCGACCCCTAGGTGTTTATTTTTTGAACTAATAACTTAGTGCCGCCAAATGGCGGCGAACGAGATATTTCAAAATAAATTTAAGTACAAAGTAAATATAGTGAAAATGAAAACTTATTGTAGCATCAAAATAAATGAAGTATATTCATCAGTTATTTATAAATTATGTTAATATGATTCTTTTCTTCTGTTCACATTTTGAGGAAAAGAGTGAAATGAAATGTTTCTTGTTTTTTTTTGTTGAATTATTATTACAATCCTGTACACAGCATATAGTACCCGTCATAATTACTATTATTAATTACTTTTCAATGAAGAAACAAATACTAAGCAACAAAAATAATCGAAGTGTCACTTGTTAAATCATAGACAAAGATTAGTATAAGGCACTAACTTTTGTTTATCTCCGTCTAACGTTTGCACATGCGCAATGAATTTTTAAAATGGTCTATTGATCATGAATCTGACAGATCAATGACAACTCGATATAGACAGAAATTATGTGTCATATGAACGTGCAAAATATAAAATAATTATTACAAGTTAAAAATAAATATTTTCAATTACATGAATCGATAGTAAATATAGCTATTATTCAATATTCTTAAATAGGATTTATGGTTCAACGCCATTTTTTTTTAATTGTTATTTAAATGTTACACGAGTTTTTTTATTATTTTATTAAGTTTTATCAGGATGGATGACGTCAGTCGATCTTTAGAACGTTTTCAGTATAACTAAATGTATTTAAATGGTAACGCATTTCATCAATGCAATTTGTAGTTCTGGATGAGTCCGTATTGTAGCGCTAATGTCGATAATTAGTTCATGAACGATAAATACTTACAAATTATTTTGAACTGTGAATTAATTCCTTTTAAAGAAAGTTATAATTTCTTAACTATTAGTGGCCTAACTCAATAATCGACATTAGCGCTACAATATAGACTCGTCCAGAACTAAAAATTACATTGATAAAACGCTGCTATTTGAATACAAACTTGGTTAGACGTCTATATATATTTTGTTTGTGGTACTACTAAAAGGAAATGACGCAAAATGTTTATAAGTTATGAATGGATTAAAGTATCATCATGCTTTCATACTATCTCATTTTTAGTGTGTCCGCTCAGCAATTGCAGATCTTTAACTAAATAATAAAAAAAAAAAAATATGGCACTCTGCCGTAGCAGATCTCAGTAAGTGATATATTTATACGAGTGAAGTGCGGTTACTTGCCGTCAAATCACGGCTCCAAAAGATGTTAGTAGAGGATGAATCACAGGGGTAATTTTAATGTGGTGAAAAATGTTTGTCGGCTGTGGGAATCCAACCGAGGTTCTCAAAGCCACCTACCCCGTATCTTTAGCTTAATACAGGGTGATCAAAAGGAATTGTTATAGTTGGCAATAAATACAATTCCAGAGATCTTTTTATTCCAGAGTTGACACAACGCCAGGTAAAGGTGGAAATACTATTTGACATTTGTAATAAATACAAATAGGTTATGTCAGGAGTCTGACAGCTAATAGAATTTTGACTTTTTAAGTAATAGAAATACTTTAGAAATAAATGTAATAATAAATGTACTCAAATTTAAATTTTAAATGTCAACAACAGGAAATGAATTTATGTATCAGGCTTACCAATTTCAAGTAGTTTTTTTTATTGCCAACTGTAACAATTCCTTTTGACCACTCTGTAGTACTTGTTATTGTGAAGTGAAGCTGTTAAATTTCGACCACCAAAGGCGTTAATAGACAGTCAATTATTTGTACTTTTATTGTCAGTTAGTAGTTAAGTGTATTAAAAGAGTTTCCCTGTTTTCTGCTAGAGTTGCTTGGCAAAGAATAAAGAAAAGTTCAAAAGTCGGTCTGAAAAGTTTATTTTATTTTATTCAAGTTTCATGTACTTTCATTTCTACTACTTAAAGTGAATACGTAAGTCGAACGAAATTAAAATGTTCTATTTTAACCCCGTATTCCGTAACTGGATCATTATCTGTTAATAATTGGTAAGATATTTTTGTCTATGATGTATATTTAGATCATAGACAAAATATGCAGAAAATATATGAAAATAACACACAAATGTCTGGGTAAATTATTCTGGTTAAAAAATACCGATATTGTAATAATCTATAAAAAAAACCATTAACAGATAATGAATCATTTTAATATTTATTTATTTGTTACTTTACACAACAGGAACTTAAGGTAGTACTAGCATGAAATTTGTTTTTGCAGATCAGAATGAAATTTGGCTCACGTAAACATTGAATAGTCATACGCATCCTGTTAAAATATGAAACACATTCATCGTCTGTGAACAAATATATTCGCTTGTAAAGTTGAGTTCTTATACACGGGGCTTATGGCGATCATCACTCAGAATCGCACATATTTGGTTTGTGTACCTCTAAAATTTTGCAGTTTCATTTTAAAAACTAGTATGATGTTCTAGAACTATCCATGTATATTGTATCAGAAGGAGAAAGTTTTTTATCGTTTAGTAATGGATATATAGCCATGCAAAGCCTTGTTTTTAACGAAAAATTAAGAATCCCAATTTATAATGGAAACACCACACGGTGGTATGGTATTTGAAAATTCACCAGACCAACAACCTGTTAACAATTCATGATATTCCAATCATAATAGATATAAAACACTTATTTTATTAAATTTTTATATTTTTTTGAGCGTCATTTTCGCCACTTGACAACCGATGGCGCCACCATCACATTAGTATTACCTTAATCCCAATCACAGTAGCTTATAGTGAAATCCAGACCACTCAGACACAATCATATTTTTTGTATATAACTTGAAATTGTATTCATTATCTGTATGATGTCCGCTTAATAGAGATTTTACTGTAATTTGTGCAATTTATACTATTATTTTAATATACCAATGCAAAATAGATCTCGATGATTGATCCAGAAGAATATAAATAAAATTCAGAACTTTGACAATAAAAATGTAAAATATACAAAGAGAATAATTTTTCCATCAATTCTACCATTTCGTAAGAACCCTTAGGCAGAGATGGTAATAAATATGAAAATTGCGCTTTTGAAATAGAAAGTTCAATATTTTTTCGATGTCCGCAACAGACATTCAAAATGAATTTGCTTTATAGCTCAATAAAATGCCCTGGATTTCACTAAAATCTGTTATATTCCTGTAAGATTAATATCCTGTTGTGCAACAAATAAATAAATTTTATACACAGCCGGTAAATAAATAAAATAGATATATCATCACGCCTTCTACCCATTACTGGATGTGGCACTCTGCCGAAGCAGATCTCGGTAAGTGATATATTTATGCGCGTGTAGTGCGGCTACCAGTCGTCAAATCACGACCCCTAAAGATGTTAGTGGTGAGGAAGCCACAGGAGTAGATTTAATGTGGCGAAAATGTATGTCTGCTGTGGGAATCGAACCAGAGTTCTTACAATCCACAGGCCGACCCATACCACTAAGCCACCTACCCCATAAATAAATAATACCGGTAAATAATTTTAATTAAAATCAATACTTAATGTGCTTCATTTCAAAAACTACCCCTGTGGCACCTCCACCAATAACATCTTTGGGGGCCGTGATTTGACGACAGGGAACCGCATTTCACACGCATAAATATATCACTTACCAAGATCTGCTTTGGAAGAGTGCCACACCCAGTAATGGGTAGAAGGCGTTATGATATATATATATATATATATATATATATATATATATATATATATATATATATATATATATATATATATTTATGTCCTTCATTATTTACCGAAGTAAATAAAAGTGAAATGTTTCATTGTGTCACGTGTCTGCGTTTTAACCAATCCTGTCATTATTGAGAATAAATCTCTAGTGATTATTCCCGGGAAAAATCTCTGTAGGTGCTTTTTTGTTTGAGACAAATGATAGGTAGTTGTCAAATAATTATTTATAACTATCAACGCGTCAAGTAAAATGTGTGAAAAAAATCGATTTAGTTCCATTTCAGATACAGAAATACATCAACAAATTTTGGAAACAACTTCCAAGAATACTTTAATAAGTAATCAATCGAAATGGACCCAGTTCAAAATCTTTTAAGTTGGATGAATCGACCTCAACAGCTAAGTCAAAAAATAATCTAATTAAATATAACTCGAGAGTTGGATAAATTAGAAAATAATTCTCCAGTATCTTTCTCAAACTTCTTGCCATTTGGCAATAGTCACGAAAGCCCTTAGAGGCTGTGATTTGACGATTGGAAACCGCAATTGACGGGCATAAATATATCACTTACCGAGATCTGCTACGGCAGAGTGCCACACCTAGTAATGGATAAAAGGAGTGATGATATATTTATTTTAAGACAGTTTTCCTGTAGTACATTTAATCAAAATTTTATCACGATTTCATAAGTGTTCAAATATCTACATCCTGTACTGTAATCAAGATACCTTCTTTCGTTGTTTGAGTACACATTTTCGTTTTGTGGTTTTGTATTCTTGTCCAACCACAATATCCTTCCTTTACATTTGACAGTGTTTCATTAACAGATAAACAAGGTTATTTTTTGGAAAATTTAACCATATTTATATTTATTTATTTATTACACTACATGTCTGCATAATTAATTTGTAATAATTACATACATACATACATACATACATATCTTCACGCTGTATCCTAACAAATGGGGTAGCACGAACCCTAAAATCACTCATAAAACATTCACTCATCACACCCATCAAACAATCAGTCCTCGGCAAACATTCTCATCCAAAAACACCACCCTCACTTCAATCACATTCATAGATCACTCCATATAAACTCATTCATTTATTACACTGGAAATCATTAAATACAACAAACCTTCAATCACATCATTCCTATTCACTTACCATTCCTTTTCTTTCTTCAACGTACATAACATATGCATAAAACATCTCAAATTACTCACGTTTAATCCTAACAACGAATCTAATAACGAATCTAACAACAAATCTACAAAGATTAGAAAAGATGAAAGCGATAGCCTGCACTTGTATCTGAAAGAAAAGTCCATACAATGCAGTAACTGAAAATGAAACAAAAAGATAAGAAAGGGAGGGGGTGTCATCATGCGCTTGTTTTTAAAAGTGAATTTCACACAATTGCAGTTAAACACTCTACGTAAGAACTGAAAACGAATTGAAAGATAAGAAAGGAAGGGAGTGTCGCTCTACGCTTGTTTTTGAAAGTGAATTTCACATAATTGCAGTTAAACACTCAATGTAAGAACTGAAAACGAATTAAAAGATAAGAAAGGAAGGGAGTGTCGCCCTACGCTTGTTTTTGAAAGTGAATTCCACACAATTGCAGTTAAACACTCTACGTAAGAACTGAAAACGAATTAAAAGATAAAAAAGGAAGGGAGTGTCGCTCTACGCTTGTTTTTGAAAGTGAATTCCACACAATTGCAGTTAAACACTCTACGTAAGGACTGAAAACGAATGAAAAGATAAGAAAGGAAGGGAGTGTCGCTCTACGCTTGTTTCTGAAAGTGAATTCCACACAATTGCAGTTAAACCCTCAATGTAAGATCAGAAAACGAATAAAAAATATAAGAAAGGAAGGAAGTGTACAGAGTAGCATAAATAAATAAATATGTAAATGTAATACATTGCTAAATGATAAGAAAATTGCTGTCCGCCATTTTAATTAATGTACATGTTAATTTACTAATGTTCCAAGTAATCTACTAAATTAATTTCCAAGTGTTGTGTCATTCTAATCTACTAAGTGATAATTTACTGATAGTAATTCCCGTGTTGCTATATATAAACTTCATGTTTTCGGTTTGTTTTCAAATTATTTTCAATCATTTTAACACCTAATTATTTTTTTGCTCAATGTAAATATGGTATTAACTAATAGGGATTGCAAGTCAGTAAGTTATATTTACAAATTACTTATACTATGACTGAACAGAAAGTAGAGCTTTGTAATTGTCAGTTGAGAGGTCGCTAGCTCAGTGGTATCAAGTCGGCCTGTGGATCCTGAGAACCCTGGTACCCTAGATTCGATTCCCACAGGCGACAAACAATTTTCACCATTTTAAAACTACTCCCCCACCACTAACATCTTTGGGGGCCATAATTTGACGACTGGTAACAGGACTTCAGTGGGTCGGGTTTTTTTTTAAAATAACCGGTTTTTTTAACCCTGGGAATACGTCTATTATTATGTGGATGTGTTGTTTTGTAATTTGTTGTGATAAATCAAGTATTTAAAATAAACAAAAATTGTCATTTTGTTTATGTAACTATAGGAAATTATTTTCTAGGGCCAAAAACATATATTTCAACCCGCTTTTCATGACTGAAACACATGAATTTCGGCCCGGTTGTGCATAAAAAACATTATGTACCACCCACCATCTCCATGCGCGAGCGGCAATAGACTACTTTCTGCTCTGGGTACACAGTAATAATTTACGTAAAAAGGCTTGAAAATCATACTTCATTAGGCGAGCTTTGGATTCTTTCGAGTAAAGTACAGACACTTTCAGGATTTGTTACAACCGATATTTTTATCGTAAAATTTAATAAAATTGAGAACAATATTATCTTGATAAACATGTTAAGAAATATATTACAATAATTTTAGCAAAAGTTCATAAATAGATCTCAATTATACACTCCCATATCTCTTTTATCTAATCTGTATTTAAATGATAACATTTTTTATAAATACTACGTTTACTAGTTAAATAATGATGTCTTATAATAAATATTTAGTTTTCAGTGCGACATATAAAACAAATAGGTCCTATTTTACAGCTAAAATACTTTTATTAAGTTTGTAATAATGGTTTAGATTCTGGAAACATCATTGTAGGCATTGAGAAGCAATTACAGTAACTTATCTCGATCGTAATTGTTTGTTTGTTGTTTTTTTTTATAAAAGCGAGGTAAAACTTGCCTTTCTGAATTAACAAGCAAGAGGTCCTGTGTTCAAATCTCACTGACTTCAAACTATATAAAAAATACGATTGTGTCTGAGTCTGAGGGATTAAGTTCCTGTTGTAATAAATAATAAACTTAGCGGTATTGTAACTTAAGAGTCATTCACAGCTCTGAAATTAAGCTAAATTTAAGTGTAAATGATTTACCCAGTATTGGGTAAAAGGCGTGATGATATATTTATTTGATATTTTATGGGATGGCTAGCTCAGTGGTATGAAGTCGGCCTGTGGATCCTGAGAATCCTAGGTCGATTCCCATAGGCGACAAACAATTTTCATAATTTCAAAAACTACCCCTGTGGCTCCTCCATCACTAACATCTTTGGGGGCCGTGATTTGACGACTGGTAACCGCACTTCACGCGCAAAATATATCATTTACCGAGATCTGCTTCGGCAGAGTGCCACACTCAGTAATGGGTACAAGGCGTGATGATATATTTATTTGATATTTTATGGGGTGGCTAGCTCAGTGGTATGAAGTCGGCCTGTGGATCCTGAGAACCCTAGTTCGATTCCCATAGGCGACAAACAATTTTCATAATTTCAAAAACTACCCCTGTGGCTCCTCCATCACTAACATCTTTGGGGGCCGTGATTTGACGACTGGTAACCGCACTTCACGCGCAAAATATATCATTTACCGAGATCTGCTTCGGCAGAGTGCCACACTCAGTAATGGGTACAAGGCGTGATGATATATTTATTTGATATTTTATGGGGTGGCTAGCTCAGTGGTATGAAGTCGGCCTGTGGATCCTGAGAACCCTAGTTCGATTCCCATAGGCGACAAACAATTTTCATAATTTCAAAAACTACCCCTGTGGCTCCTCCATCACTAACATCTTTGTGGGCCGTGATTTGGCGACTGGTAACCGCACTTCACGCGCAAAATATATCACTTACTGAGATCTGCTTCGGCAGAGTGCCACACTCAGTAATGGGTACAAGGCGTGATGATATATTTATTTATTTAATTTTGATCAATTTAGGAGTTGTGAAAGACGAAATTCCGCAACGTGCAGAAAAAGCAAAAATATATATTTGCAAAGAGAATTTTATAAAATGAACCATTTTTGTTTGTCCTGTCAGGAACGGGACCCGTGTTCATCGTCGCTATTTTAATTTTCGACAGCAGATGATCGATATTTTGTTTGATTAATTGTCGTTCGTTCGTTTTAGTACAAACAGTTGAATTCGAAGGGTTGAAAAGGATTTTTTTTTCAAACTGAGGTTTGTTTTCCACATTTTGATTTGTAGAAAATTAGCCAGTGACAATGTTTGCGTTAGGGAAAAAAATTACAATAATAACAGGCAGATTCATAAAGCGGATTTAACTATAATATAGCTTCAATTTTATTCTAACATAGACTGGTATTTTTTTAAAAGATAGGTCAAGGATTGATTTCAGCTATATTTTTTTTACAATACTTGCACAAATAGAAGGAAGACAAAAATAATAAATAAATAAATAAATATATCATCACGCCTTTTACCCATTACTGAGTGTGACACTACCGAAGCAATGTAAGTGGTGGGGGAGCCACAAGGGTTATTTTAAATTGGTGAAAATATTTATCGGCTGTGGGGATCGAACAAGAGTTCTTAGGATCCACAGGCCGACTTGATACTAGGGTTGTTGATTTTACGAATGTTCGAATTTTTTGAACATTCGAATTTAAATTCGAATTCTCGAATATTTCGAATTATTCGAAGTTTTGAATTTTTTGAACATTCGAATTTTCGAATTTTTCGAATTTTTCGAATTTTTTGAATTATTTGAAATGTTTTAGATCCTAACGTGGTATGAATTATTTTCAGAATAAACTCATTTGCAGAGTTTTGTATTAATTCGTAAGTAATTATTATTAATAAAAATTCGTTACACTGTCAAAAACGTTATATTTAAAACGTTTTTGTATCCTTTTTATTCTCATTTTAAAACGTTTTACTAAAAATTCATAGCATTTAGATGGGCGGTTAAGAGAGTAGATGGCTTAATTAAGACGCCTAACCTTGCAGAGTTTATGCAGAATACTTCGCCGAATTTATTATTTAATTCGTGTCCGACTTTACACGAATTATGCGTGAGTGTACTTGGAGATGACAGATGGCGTTAATTAATTGGCAAAAAATTCGAAAATTCGAAGTTTCGGAAAATACGCAAAGTTAAAAAAATTCGTAAATTCGAAAAGTTAAAAATTCGTAAATTCGAAAAGTTCAAAAAATTCAAAAATTCGAAGATTCGAATTTTTTTTTGACGAAGTTAAAAAAATTCGAATGTTCGAATGTTCAGAAATTCGAAATTCGGTGGAAATCAACAACCCTACTTGATACCACTAAGCCATTACCCCATAAAAAAAAGAGAAAAATAGGTTTCAAAATTGACATCTGTCAAATTGTTGTTAAAATAAACAGGATCTTGATATGTAATATTTACTTACTGTCCACGTGGATGATAGTAAGTAAATATTAAAGTCCTGATACAACCATTGAAATCACTATGTAATAAATGTTCCACTTAGAGCCAGTTTTTCAATCACCGATAAATGTGAATCATGATTTAAAATGGGGTGGCTAGGTCAGTGGTATGAAGTCGGCCTGCGGATCCTGAGAACCCTGGTTCGATTCCCACAGGCGAAACAATTTTTATAATTTCAAAAGCTACCCCTGTGGCTCCTCCACCACTAACATATTTGGGGGCCATTATTTGACGACTGGTAACCGCACTTCACGCGCAAAGTATATCACTTACCGAGATCTGCTTCGGCAGAGTGCCACACCCAGTAATGGGTAGAAGGCGTGATGATGATGATAAATTACATGATTTAAAATGGGGTGGCTAGGTCAGTGGTATGAAGTCGGCCTGCGGATCCTGAAAACCCTGGTTCGATTCCCACAGGCGAAACAATTTTCATAATTTCAAAAGCTACCCCTGTGGCTCCTCCACCACTAACATATTTGGGGGCCGTCATTTGACGACTGGTAACCGCACTTCACGCGCAAAATATATCACGTACCGAGATCTGCTTCGGCAGAGTGCCACACCCAGTAATGGGTAGAAGGCGTGATGATGATGATACATTACATGATTTAAAATGGGGTGGCTAGTTCAGTGGTATGAAGTCGGCCTGCGGATCCTGAGAACCTTGGTTCGATTCCCACAGGCGAAACAATTTTCATAATTTCAAAAGCTACCCCTGTGGCTCCTCCACCACTAACATATTTGGGGGCCGTGATTTGACGACTGGTAACCGCACTTCACGCGCAAAATATATCACTTACCGAGATCTGCTTCTGCAGAGTGCCACGCCCAGTAATGGGTAGAAGGTGTGATGATATATTTATTTTTATTTTATTTATGATTTAATAATAATAGAAACTATGGTTACCATTATTATTTAATCATGATTAACATTAATCGAGAGTAAACCGGCGATTGAAAAACTGGCCCTTACTGTGTTAAAATTTTGTCTTTAATAGGTAACTAAAAGTACAAGTATTGTAAAAATAACTATTATTACTGATATCTCATTGTCTTCATTTCAAAATGCAGCGTATTTTATTCAGTGCCTGAATCATTTCAGAATTATCATGGCTGAAATATTGCTTTCAGCTGTTGTTTTAATAAAAATTTAATACTCTGAAATGTATTTTCAGCGCAACATAATAAAGATTCAAGTTTTTTTTTGAGAAAATTTATTTAATAACGTTGTTATTACAAACTTATGTTTGTATCCATTTATAAAGTATATTTGCTTTTATTAAAAGTTATTTTTAGTCATTCTTTAACCTTAAACAACGTAATTTTGTTGTACGCGTGTCTCTAAATAAACCAGTGTTTCTTAAATTGTTAAACAATCAAAATACAAAAAGATATACTCAAAATATATTGTAAATATCGACCTGTGGATTTAAGAACACGGGTTCGATTCCCACAGCCGACAAATAATAATTCACTTCGTTAAAACTACCCCTGTGACTCCTCCTCCACTAACATCCTTGGAGGCCGTAATTTGACGGTTGGTAACCGCACTTCACGATCAAAATATAGCACTTACCGAGATCTGCTATATAATTCAGACTTCGAGAAATTGAATTCCGTTGAGCGCATCTTCATATCTTTTTTAGTTTAAAAGTTACAGCGATTTTTGACTTTTTGAAAAGTTCAACTTTGAAGGCCCATATCTCAAGAACTATAAGAGATATTGAAATGCGGTTTGAAGGAGTGTATTTCTCGTGCTCCAATTAACTTATACCGAAATTTTGAAACTTTTGAAAATTTTGCAATTTTTTCAAAATTTTCGTTTCTCAATATTTCAAAAAATTTAAAAGCTAATGAAAATCTGTGACCACCAATGAATTCCTCTCGTAAAAGTACATAGGTATGCAAAATTTCAGACAAAAATTCGCACAGATAAAGTTTTTACAGCAAAAAAACGAAAAATCACTGTTTTTTAATTATTTTTGAAGATTTTTACGAATCTTGGCCATTTTTAGTTTTTTTTCTCTAAAAATTATATCCGTGCAGCAAAAATTCTGAAATTTTATATACCTATGTACTTTTTTCGAGAAATCCACTGGTGTTTACAGATTTTCATTATTTCTTCAAGTTTTTCAAATATGGGCAAAAGAAAATTTTGTAAAAATTGTAAAATTTTCAAAATTTTCAAAATTTCAGTATAAGTTAATTAGGGCACGAGAAATACACTCGTTCAAACCGCATTTCAATATCTCTTTTAGTTTTCGAGATATGGGCCTTCAAAATTGAGATTTAAAAAAAGGCAAAAATCGCTGTAACTCTATAACTAAAAAAGATATGAAGATGCGCTCAACGGCATTCGATTTCTCGTAGTCTGAATTGTATATAACATATTTTAATATTTTTCAATTTTCAAACTGGTTCAAAAATTCGCATTTTCATTATCTGAATTTTTTGCGACCATACCAAAAGCCGTAAGGACATATCTCTATTATATTGTGTCAATTATCTTACAGATGTGAATCCTACTTCAGTGTCCGCGGAGCCCACCGAGAAAACTTATCGACCGCTAGTAATAAATTATTAAAAAAAAAAAATTTTTAAATATGGTTCTATATAATTCAGACTACGCGAAATTGAATGCCTTTGAGCGCATCTTCATATCTTTTTTAGTTTTTGAGTTACAGCGATTTTTGACTTTTTAAAAATTTTAACTTTGAAGGCCCATATCTCAAAAACTAAAAGAGATATTGAAACGCGGTTTGAACGAGTGTATTTCCCGTGCTCCAATTAACTTATACTGAAATTTTGAAAATTTCGAAAATTTTACTATTTTTTTCAAAATTTTCATCTTTCAATATTTCAAAAAATTGAAAAGATAATGAAAATCTGTGAACACCAGTGAATTCCTCTCGTAAAAGTACATAGGTATGCAAAATTTCAGGCAAAAATTGGCACAGATAAAGTTTTTATTACAAAAAAAACGAAAAATCGCTGTTTTTTAATTATTTTTGAAGGGGTACCCCTTAAGATTTTTACGAATTTTAGCCATTTTTAGTTTTTTTGCTTTAAAATTTTTATTCGTGGAGCAAACATTCTGAAATTTTACATACTTATGTACTTTTCTACGAGAAATCCACTGGTGTTTACAGATTTTCATTATCTCTTCAATTTATAGAAAAATGGGCAAAAGAAAATTTTGAAAAAAATGGAAAATTTTCAATATTTTCAAAATTTCAATATAAGTTAATTGGAGCACGAGAAATACACTCGTTCAAACCGCGTTTGAATATCTCTTTTAGTTTTCGAGATATGGGCCTTCAAAGTTGAGATTTTTTAAAAGTCAAAAATCGCTGTAACTCTAAAACTAAAAGAGATATGAAGATGCGCTCAATGGCATTCGATTTCTCGTAGTCTGAATGATGTAGAACCATATTTAAAACTTTTTCAATTTTCAACTGGTCCAACAAAAAAAATTTCATTAATCGAATTTTTTTATATCATGCCTTCGGCGGTCGAAAAATTTTTTTTTGAGGACCAAAATATGCATGTTTTCACGGAAATATACGTGGAATCGAATGGTGAAATTATGAATTTCATAAACTAGTGTTACATTATTTTAAATAAATCCTTAAGGTGGTACTATCATTTACGACAGATTTTAATAAAGTTTAAATGTTGTTTTTCATTAGCGTGGCACTGCCGAAGCAGATCTCGGTAAATGATATATTTAAGCGTGTGAAGTGCGGTTACCAGCCGTCAACTCACGGCCCTCAAAGATATCAGTGGTGGGGCGGCCACAGGTCGACTCGATACCACTGAGCCACATACACCATTGAACTAGTTAAATTGCATGATAATAATCAAATTTAATATGGTGAAAATATTTGTCGGCTTTGGAATCGAACCAGGGTTCTCTGGATCCACATGCCGTCTTGATACCACTGAGTCACCTACCCCCAATTTATAATTAATGAAATAATCGTTATTAAATGATTCTAAATTATAATTTGAACGGTAAATGATATATCTATGCGCGTGAAGTGCGGTTACCAGCCGTCAAATCACGGCCCTCAAAGATGTCAGTGGTGGGGCGACCACAGGGGTAGTTTTAATGTAGGAATCAACCCAGGATTCTCAGGATTCACAGGCCAAATCGATACCACTGAGCCACATACACCATTGAACTAGTTAAATTGCATGATAATAATCAAATTTAATATGGTGAAAATATTTGTTGGCTTTGGATTCGAACCAGGGTTCTCTGGATCCACATGCCGTCTCGATACCACTGGACCACTTACCCCCATTTTATAATTAATGAAATAATCGTTATTAAATGATTCTAAATTATAATTTGAACGGTAAATGATATATCTATGCGCGTGAAGTGCGGTTACCAGCCGTCAAATCACGGCCCTCAAAGATGTCAGTGGTGGGGCGACCACAGGGGTAGTTTTAATGTAGGAATCAACCCAGGATTCTCAGGATTCACAGGCCAAATCGATACCACTGAGCCACATACACCATTGAACTAGTTAAATTGCATGATAATAATCAAATTTAATATGGTGAAAATATTTGTTGGCTTTGGATTCGAACCAGGGTTCTCTGGATCCACATGCCGTCTCGATACCACTGGGCCACTTACCCCCATTTTATAATTAATGAAATAATCGTTATTAAATGATTCTAAATTATAATTTGAACGGTAAATGATATATCTATGCGCGTGAAGTGCGGTTACCAGCCGTCAAATCACGGCCCTCAAAGATGTCAGTGGTGGGGCGACCACAGGGGTAGTTTTAATGTAGGAATCAACCCAGGATTCTCAGGATTCACAGGCCAAATCGATACCACTGAGCCACATACACCATTGAACTAGTTAAATTGCATGATAATAATCAAATTTAATATGGTGAAAATATTTGTCGGCTATGGAATCGAACCAGGGTTCTCCGGATCCTCAAGCCGTCTCGATACCACTGGGCCACCTACCCCCATTTTATAATTAATGAAATAATCTTTATTAAACGATTCTAAATTATAATCTGAAGTATTTCTCTGTAAAATATTTCAGAAACAATTGACGAGTAAACTCCTGTAAGGGTTGCAATGTCAGGCACGTGTTCAGAGCCAATTAATTTCAAGAATTAACAGCACTGAAAACATTAATTGGGAAAACAAACAAAAACATATAATGGCGTAAATTAAAGAAGAAAAAATGCAATGCCGAGAAATGTATAAAATTAAATTAATTACTGTCCGTGCTACGAAAATTCATTATAATTCTGCTATTACGTAAATTTTCTTATAACTTTTATATTAGGAAGTTAGTTTATATCTTGACAGCAAATCTGTAATAATTATAATTACTTTTTGCACATGATTACATAATAATTTGAAACACATTATAGAATATGGCTTCGTCATCTTCAATCGAAACATTAGTACAGAGGTTGTCAAACAGTGGATATGGTCAGCAAAAAAATTTTTTCGCTCTTTCGTGAGTAAATAACCTATTTTATTCTTTCTTCTTTTATGGGGTGGCTAGCTCAGTGGTATGAAGTCGGCCTGTGGATCCTGAGAACCCTGGTCCAATTCCCACAGATGACAAACAATTTTCATAATTTCAAAAACTACCTCTGTGGCTACTCCACCACTAACATCTTTGGGGGCTGTGATTTGACAACTGGTAACCGCACTTCACGCGCAAAATATATCACTTACCGAGATCTGCTTTGGCAAAGTGCCACACCCAGTAATGGGTAGAAGGCGTGATGATATATTTATATTCTTTCTTATCGAGGACTGAAGTGTCGCTTTTAATCCCGGAGGGATTAAAGTTTAAATTTAAGTGTCAAATTCGTTGGGTCGTTGATTTCCACCGAAGTTTGAATTTCTGAACGTTCGAACATTCGAATGTTTTAAACTTCGTCAGAAAAACTTCGATGTTTCAAACTTTTTTGAAGCTTCGAATTTTTGCCACTGAATTAACGCCATCTGTCATCTCCAAACAAGCTCACGCATAATTCGCGAAGTCAGCCACGACTTAAATAATAAACACGGCGAAGTTTCCTGCAAAACTCTGCAAGGTTCTACTCTCTTATGCCAATGGCACACTGGTCGAGGAGCATGAATGAGCATCGAGAAACTCATCGATGAAACAACAGAACGCACCCTGACTGATAAAATAAACAAACACGAAAAAATAGCACAAAGCAAAACCAAAATGACAGCCCACGCTAACATGACATGAGACACAATAATACGTGTGAAATGAGACACAATCGTTTCATCGAGGAACTCCTCGATGGAAATAGAGGCGCCTCTATTTTTCATCGATGACGGGTGCGTTCTGTTGTTTCATTGGAGACGCTCATTCATGCTTCTCTACCAGTGTGCCATTGGCATTAATTATAATTTATATTAAAATAAATAAATAAAATATATCATCACGCCTTCTACTCATTACTGGGTGCCTCACCGAAGCCGAAGCAGATCTCGGTAAGTGATATATTTTGCGCGTGAAGTGCGGTTACCAGTCGTCAAATCACGGCCTCCAAAGATGTTAGTGGTGTAGGAGCCACAGGGGTAGTTTTTGAAATTATGAAAATTGTTTGTCGCCTGTGAGAATCGAATCTAGGGTACCAGGGTTCTCAGGATTCACACGCCGACTTCATACCACTGAGCTAGCCACCCCATATAATAAATAATAATACATAAATTTATGTACAACAAATGCATTGAAGTTGTTTTACTAATATGCCATGCCATGAGATAAAGTGTTATTTATCGCACGGTCGTAGATAAAACATTGTACGATATACGACTGTAATGTATTGTACAATACTTATATCGTAAGTAACTATTATCGCACGTTGTGCGATAAACAATCACTTTTCACACTGAAAATAAGTACATGACTAAATTCATTCTTTCCGAAGGATGAAAAAGGTTGGTTTCTTCTCTCAAATGACGAAAGAATATTTTAATTTCTAACATGATCGTGATATCGTGTTATTTTAAATCATTTTAATAATATGAGCATGATCATTCTCTCGCTTGTGAAGTAACAGCGCTACAATGGTGGTACAACTACCCAATTTTAGTACACAGCTCTGCAATTGCAGATCATTTCAACCACGAACAAGTCACAATAATTTATAGACCTTATTTCTAAATTTAATATACAAATAAGTATATCTGATTTGACGGCTGGTACCCAACTACATCATCTGGAAACACCCTCGTAGTCGAGCTAACACCCTCAGAAATGGGGATGATTATTATTATTTATTTACTGTTCAATCAACAAGTTTAATCATTTGGCAACAATTAACACATTATAATATCCACCCCTAATTGAAGGGTGGTATTAATTTGCAGGGTTGATGTTCACGAGTCGTTTCACCCACACAATCTCTATCACCTGTTGACTTCAACCCTTTAACTGTACCAGCGGCAAAATATTCACACACAAAAAATATTTTTGTATAAAATAATATATTCGGCTGTAAAACCTTCCCCAATTATTTTAGGGGAAAATACTTCAAATAAAAGTTGCAGAGAAATAAATTTTCTACGATTTTTATTTGAAGCATTTTTCTCTAAAATAATTCAGAAACAATTGACGACTGAAAATATACAAGGACATTTTTAAACGTGCTTGAGTATGGTACATGATCATTATCCCGCATTTTAAATGAACTCGTATGTAACTTAAAACGTCCCTTACGTAAAAGTAATTTGAAACTACTACAAAAAAAGAAAAGGCACCCTTAAAATTCTGGGACAGATTAAATATAATATGGTTGAAGTCGTATGGGTTTCAGTTCATCAACACTTAAAGAGAATCTTAGTTAAGCAGTCTTAAAACTTTTTCAAGATAATTAAATATTTTAAGTAATAAAATGTACCTATTTTATAGGGTAGCAGTAAAAAAATGTTTAAAAGACATATCATCTGATAATCAAATATTTGGAGACAATATGACATAATATTTCTGTAATTATTTTTTTCTGAAACCGGCATACTTTCCTGACCAATTTTAGTATGGAAAGTAGGTTTTTACAAAAACAGTCAAGTAAAATACGTATCCAAGGTTACAGCAAGAGATTTGAAAAGAACGGTTCTTTTCAAATCTCTTCCCAAAAAATAGTTCATTTCGTAGATGGCGCAGTGATCTTTGCCCGAACAGCTGTTTTTTTACGTCACAAAACGTCACAGTGTCACGTGAGTGCCCGCATCCTATGGTGCAAATGACGTCTTCGTGCACGAGTTTTGTACAATGTTTTTTATAACGAGTAAAAATGATATAATCGAGAATGAGACAAAGTATTAAATTTGAAACATAAATTTATATTGACAGTTAAGTATGCCATGATGTGACATTTGTTATTTGAAAACAAATTGTTTATTTTTCTTGCCAATCATGTTAAAATATGTCTATTTGATTGCGTTATAAGCTAATGTCTCTATTTCTTTTATAAATTTCTTAAAATTATGTATATACGTAAATATAATTAGCGTTTTAATAGTCAAAATTTAGAATTTTAAAAAATGGGTGTTTTTTCAATTATTTTGCGCATTTTTATTTATCTTCGTTAATTCAATAATTCTCAAAAATGAGTTGGTTTAGTAAAATTAAATTTAATTACAAATTTATCCTTACAACCATTTTTTTATGGAAACAGGGTTAAGATTATTTTTTTTAAATTCTGGATTAGCTAAATCTTTTTTGAGAATTCGCCCATGCTTAATTTTTATAATTGATATGCACCTACCTATTTCATTCGGTGACCAGTGTTCTTTATTTAATTATTTATTTATTTCATTCACAGGGTGTGCACAAAAATGCGGAATATAGAGTTTTTAAAATGTGTGGACATTGGCTCTCCTGTACATTTTAAAGCAAAAGTACAAGAATAAAAAATTGTTTAAAATTAAATTTTACGTTTAAAAAGTTTAAATTTGTTATATTAGCATGTTTGTAGTACTAGATATTTAGAAAATAAAATGTGGCATTTTTGTCAAAAATCAGATAGCCATGAAAATAAAACAAAATATCATTCTGATTGTTCAGATCAACAATTAAAATAATATATACGTGATGAATGGCAAAAAGAGATTTTTTTCTTATTTTCATGGCCATCTGATTTTTGACAAAAATGTCACATTTTATTTATCATCTAGTGTAACAAATTTAAACTGTTTAAACATAAAATATACTTTTAAACATTTTTTTATTCTTGTACTCATCAATTAAGATAAGGAATTCTTGACTGAGCTGTCAAAAAGAGATTTTGTTTAATTTGTTTTTTATTTTCATGGCTATCTGATTTTTGATAAAAATGTCACATTTGATTTTTCAAATATCTAATGTAACAAATTGTAACTTTTTAAACATATAATTTAATTTAACAATTTTTTTTATTCTTCTCAACAATTAAGATAAGAAATTCTAAATTCTTGACAGCTGTCAAAAACAAATTTTATTTCATTTGTTTTTATTTGTGTAACAAATTTAAACTTTTTAAACCTAAAATTTAATAATACCCATTTTTTTCTTGTACTCAACAATGAAGATAAAGAAGTCTTGACTGAGCTGTCAAAAAGAGATTTTGTTTAATTCGTTTTTTTTTTATTTACATGGCTATCTGATTTTTGACAAAATGTCACATATTATTTTCCAAATATCTAGTACTACAGATTTACTAGTATAACAAATTTAAACTTTTTAAACGTAAAATTGAATTTTAAACACTTTTTTATTCTTGTACTTTTGCTCTAAAATGCACAGGAGAGCCATTTTCCGAACATTTTTAAAATTCTGGGTTAAAATCCTATGTTCCGCATTTCTGTGATCAGCCTGTATACAATAATTCAATTGTATGTTTAGTAATTGAATCGAACAATAATGTCTAAAATTGAAACAAAAAACAATGAACTCAAAATAATTAAAATTTATGTTACTATGACAGCATGTAGGTATACAAAAAAGATTATAGTAATCTCAAGGTAACGTAGACTAATCAAATAAAAATTTGGTTAGTAAAATTACAGTGTATTTCTATCTACAATCATTTATATTCTAAAGTAATCTTTAAACACTATTGTCTCTGAAATATATATTTACATATTTAAAACAAAGCGTTATAGATACAGGGTGCATGAAATGTCAAAAAAACATTCAACAAATTGAAATTCTAATTTAGTTCATGTTTTCTTGTAAGCCATTCAATTGTTAAAATCAATAGGGTATTGTGAAAACAAAACACAAAAAAATTAAAATAATGTTTATTTTATTCAGAAACAAAACAAACACGATAATAACTTTCTGATGCCTCTTCAGGATAGGTGTCAGGATTATTGGGATCAGGAGCTCTGGATCTCTATGAAAACCTAACCTAGACGAAACAAAAAACAATCGATTTAGTAGTCCAATCAACAGCATTTGTTTTTTCAACGACTACTAGATTTTCATGCTTCACTAAGTTTCGTACTTTTCCTAGCTGCATTCCTTATTAATTTCAACTTGTATTTAAGAAGCTCCTACTAAATATGCTACTATAGTTTCGTAAAGATATTGGCGTTTATAAGCGATGCGTTTAAACATAGCTATATGTTAGTAAATAGATGAAACGTTGCAATGTGAGAAATCAAATCTTTGGGGCGTGTTTATTTGACAATAATCGATGTTTATTAGCATGCAAAAATATAATATTCAAGGTTACTCACACAACCATTCCATAGGCCCCCTCTCCGATGTAGGATAGATTCGTGTACCGGGGCCCAACTTCGAAGGCTTGTCCCCTGACGATCTCTGCATTGGGATTCGAGCTTGCTGTGCTATCACCTGTAGCTTCCGCCATTTTCACACAACCGACCGCGAACACTTCTCCACATCAACTGACAGTTCGTGAGAAATCGTCTGTCACAATCCAGAGATTGTTACCAACACATATTAGATTTACAGATGATTTGAAGACTTAGTAATGTTCAGAAACATTTAATAATGTTGGAAAATAATGTTTTATTACTTGATTTCAGTTAGAATTTATGTATTTTTGTTGGTTTACAATGAAAATGATGTGCCGAAAACAATCAGCTGCTTGACGGTATCCCGCAAACTTCACCATTGCCAACTTAGAATAAGGAGAAATTAAAATCAAGTCAAATCTTAGAATCATGCAAAAAAATCATTAAAAATAACTAAATTATCAACAGGTTGTCGCAATATTATACCGTGCCATGCAACTGAAAAAACAATTGAAATGCAGCTCAACAAATGAAAAACAGTTGACAGTTACAGTGCAATTGAAAAAACAATTGAACTTAATTTTTACACTGCTTTAACCTGTTATTATTAAATATAATTTCTTATAAATAAATAATAACGCATTTTATTAATCTTCTCTAACCTAGAGTTGGACATAAAAATTTACAACCCTGACAAAAATGTCTACCGAGGTCGTACATTCAATGTCATAAGTTGTATCTCAAAATAAGGCGGTTTATTTGAATTTATGAAATAATAAAAATAGATGACAAAATAATAGTAATTTATTGTACTAGTGTGGAATGTGATATATTAGTCGTGAAAAAAAAAGTTTAGCCACAATGCCCAAAGGCAGAGTTGCTTCTTTTCTTGAGTGACTAGTATGCATTCCATACGAGTCCAATACAACGTTTTATCCAACACGTCTCTTAAAACGTCTTAAATCGTCGACAAGACAATTTATATGATATTAATAAAACATAAATTACAATGTAGCCTTCTCTATTATTCTCTCACAGAGTGACTCATGATGGACGTTATTTATTGCAAATAACTATAGTAACCAGTTTATTATGAGTCAGTGTTGTATAATAATAATAATGATGGATTAATAATAAATATATTATTAATAAGTTTGCATATCGTACATGGTGCGGCAGTCATGTGCTTTAACTGAGAGTGTATATTTTATTTTCACAATAAAGTAGAGCCACACCATTCGTTATATACTTGGATGGGTGGAGTTAAAGCGCATTCCAGCCACGGTTTCTGGTAGTTTGTCAACCTCTATAACCAATTTGAAATCGTTTAACGTTTCGTTATTTCTGTGAAATAAATTTACGAAATAAGTACTTAAACTATTAAAAAATAATATTAAAAGCATTTAACAATGAATGCACCGCCGACATTCGAGTCGTTCTTACTTTACGAGGGCGAGAAAAAGTAAATACACATTTTTTTCATCGTGAAAACAAAGCTAACCTCAAAAATGTTGCAGAATCATCAAAGAACAAGATTCAAAGGTAACAAATGCTGCAATATACACCGTCAACAAGGAAGATCACACCCTTGGGAACATGATTAGAAAGTATGTAAATAAAAATTAATAAATTAAAACTAACAATTACCTTTTTTCAGTCAGCTGTTGAAAGATCCAAATGTACTGTTTGCTGGTTATAAGCTGCCACATCCACTGGAACACAAATTCGTTTTAAGGATTCAAACCACAGCTAACAGCAGTCCTCATGAAGCTTTCATGGGTGCTATTACTGATTTAATCGCTGAGCTATCTTTATTTGAAGAAAGATTCAAGGTAAAAAATGTAGACTGAAAGTTACTGTTTTTGCTAAATATGATTTTGTTACAGGAAGCCATTAAAGAGAAAAAAGAAGGTATCGACTAATCAAATTTGTAATTGTAATGATGTAACTTTATTTTTAATAAATATTCTTAATATGTATATTATTCTATTATTTTCATTCCTTTAATTTTTAAGTTAGCTAGACTAAAAATAACTTAAATCCAACAATATTAACAATAACAGTTTTATAAAAATATAGATTTATAATCAGTACATGCTTTTGGAACTTTATAATTAATAACAATCCATTAAACCTTGTGCTAGGCAAGAAATGATTAAAATTTTATCTACGTATCTCGCTGTCAGTAGGTTTCATCTGCGTCACAATTTTGGGTGTTGTGGCCGAATTCTGCCGAAAAAACAAAATTAAATACAAAAATACATTTATATAACATTAAATTCATGCTTATAATTCACAATATTCGTACGAGAAAGAATTATAGAGAAAACAGTCTAAAATTGGCCGAAAAAAGTCTTAAGAAATAATTTTTTAAATTGAGTCACTTAAAATTTAATTTTAAGTCAATTCGGATAAAACGAATTCAATGCCGTTACGAGCATCTTTATCTTCCCCACTTATTCAGAAAATTTCGCAGATTTATTCAAATTGAATATAAAATATATCACGCCTTCTACCCATTACTGGGTGTGGCACTCTGCCGAAGCAGATCTCGGTAAGTGATATATTTTGCGCGTGAAGTGCGGTTACCAGTCGTCAAATCACGGCCTCCAAAAATGTTAGTTTTTGAAATTATGAAAATTGTCGCCTGTGGGAATCGAATCTAGGGTACCAGGGTTCTCAGGATCCACAGGTCGACTTCATACCACTGAGCTAGCAACCCCATAAAAAATTCAAATTGAAATTAAATAAATTGACAAATTTATTTTTATCACCATGACAACTGTAGTATTCCTGGTAACATAAATATTCCTAAAATACCGTTCTTCTATTATTGAAAAATCTGAACTAATAGTGTCATATTCAAGTGAGTAAAAAAAAGTAATTTTTTTTCTCCTAGGGAAGAAAAATAAAATTATATCCAAATCAACTGAAAAAAAATGATATGAGGCGTATTTCATTTGCCATTTGAATCAGATCTAACTTATATTTATTGAACCAGATCACTTATTTATTTCGCTGGATTACTTCGCTAACTTTATTTTCAATACTAGAATTACTGATTCTAATTTACTTTAAAGTAATTCACCGCAATAAGTGCATCAATTTGTTTAATTCAGTTCATTTAGTCATGCATACATACATACATATCTTCACGCTATATCCCAACAAATGGGGTAGCACGAACCCTAAAATCATTCATAAAACATTCACTCATCACACTCAGCCCTCGTCAAACATTTTCATCCAAACAAACCACCCTCACTTCAACCACATTCATAGATCACTCCATATAAACTCATTCATTTATTACACTCGAAATCATTTAGTCATGCTGTCCAATTATCTGAACTGATTTAAGTGACCCAAGTGACAAATGAAATACAGCTATTGTTTATCATAAGTGACATTCAGATGACATATCTTAAGAATAATAAATTTTGTCCACAACTCATATATAATAAATACATTATTACACTGATTTCAGTTGAATTATATGGCTCATAAAACACTAGTGTTTTATATTCCATAAAACACTGTAAACAGCTTGTTACTTAGCAACCACTTCATGAGCTACCGTATTTTGAGAAACTATATGTAACTGAATCAACGTTAAATATTACCATCAATCTTCTTCGATACCTAGAATTATCAGTTGTGGATAAAATTTTGTATTATACTTGTATTTTATTGGTATATAAAACACTTGTATAATAAATAACTATTACCTAGTTTTTACTAGCTGATAAATTAGTGAAAAAATATGTGAATATCACGTGAAAAAAGTGTTGTTCAACAATTGCAAATTCAAGCCCCCAAAAATTACATTCTTTTTAAAATGAAATTTATTATATTTTAAGTTATACCTTCACAAATTTCACAATACGGTCTCGGTTCAGGAAGATTCCTATTTATATCATCGATATCTCTGACAACAATAGGATCTTCTCCCATTTGAATCGGACAATCTTCAGTCTCATGAAGATCAAATATCTCACAAATATCACAATATTTTCTTGGAGGTACCACCCTTGAAATATTGTGCCTAAACAAATAAAACAATCGGTAAATTTCCCTAAAAAGTAGGGTAAAAAACCTACATATTAGTTTCAGGTGGAAATTCACCCAAAACACCATTTTCTAACAACTGTATCTTCGATTGTAGTTCTTCATTCTTCTGTTGCATATCTACAATAATCGAGTTTAAGAATTCGATTTGACCAACAGCGAATTCTTTCTCTTCTTGCATTTTTTTGTATGAATCCAAATCGCATGTATTTTCTTTTGTTTCCTGAAAAATAAGAAACAAAATCTGTATCTTCAAAATAATTATTTTGAATAAAATGTTGAAAGATATTTACTGTTAAGTATTGAAGGAATAATAAAATGGATTGTTATTATTTTTAAAGTAGTGTTAAAGTGTTAAATTAAGAAGCTAGTTGAATGTTAATGTTAATATTAGTCGATTTTTTAATTACTTTAACTGCTTTCTTCGGTATACCACTAACTTGAGTATGTTTAACTTTAGTTGCCTCTGCTAGCTGCGTTTTGGCCTGAAAGTAAATAAATAAAATTAAATAAATAAATATATTATCACGCCTTTTACAAATTACTGGGTGTGGCACTCTGCCGTAGCAGATCTCGGTAAGTGATACATTTATGCACGTGCAATGCGGTTAGTAGCCGTCAAATCATGGCTTCCAAAGATGTTAATGAAAGGGAAGGCACAGGAGTATTTTTTTTGTAAAAATAAAATAAATATATCATCACCCCTTCTATTCATTACTGGGTGTGGCAGTTTGTCGTAGCAGATCTCTGTAAGTGATATATGTATGCACATGAAATGCGGTTACTAACCGTCAAATCATGGCTTCCAAATATGTTAATGAAAGGGGAACCACAGAAGTAATTTTTATAAAAATAAAATAAATATATCATCACGCCTTCTACCCATTACTGGGTATGACACTCTACCGTAGCAGATCTCGGTAAGTGATATATTTATGAACGTGAAATGCGGTTATCAGCCGTCAAATTACGGCCCCCAAAGATGTTAGTAGGGGAGGAGCCACAAGAGTAATTTTTAATGTAGTGAAAATAGTTTGTCGACTGTGGGAATCGATCCCGGGTTCTCAAATACACAGACCGACTCGATACCACAGTCACCTACCCAATAAATAAATGTAAACTATGACAATCAGTGAACGAACGATGTGACCTATTAATGACAAAATTTAAACACAGTAGTGGAACTTTTATTGCACAGTGGTTTCCATGGTTACATCAGGATTTTAATATTCACTTACTATCATCCGTGGACAGTAAGTAAATATTACTTATCAAGGTCCTGTTTATTTTAACAATTTGACAGCTGTTAATTTTAAAAACTATTTTTCTTTTCCTTCTATATGTGCAAGTATTGTAAAAAGTAACTTACCTCGAACCGTAAGTGATTTTTGTAGGTCGTGAATGTATAGGAAATCTCGATCCGTCGGGCCTAGATTTCCCAAACAACATTCTTGACCTAAAAGTTATCACTTAAAATTCATGGTACGTAATATACTATTTTAAATTAATTTCTTCATTAATAGTCACAATTAAATATTTTAAATCATTAATTCTATTTATTTCGATTATGGCAAAGGAGCTTCTTGAAAAAATATTCAAAAAATTACCTGTTGAAGTTCTTTTTGAAGATCAGAACAAGTACTTCGTTGAAGATTCAACAATTTTTCTCTCTCAATGATGACATTTTGTGTTTTGTCTATCGCAGATTGTAATTCTTTCGTATCAACATCAATTTGCTTCTTAAACTCTTCGAATTTTACCGGTTTAACTTCCGGTTGAATAGTATTTCCGGTTAATACCTTCACTTGTTCTTCAAGTGAATCACATTGCTGAGAAGCAAGCTGCCGAATATTTTCTAAATTCACCAATTTAGTTTTCCATTGTTGGACAGACTGTGCCCATGTTTGTTGAAGTTGTTTGTTTTGGTTGTCGATTGTTTGTATTTGAGAAGAAAGGGTAGACATCTCTGCTTCTTTTACTTGAAGAAGTTTATCTTTTTCTTCTAGTTTTGAGGTGATATCTTTTACGACTGGGTTGTTCGTTGGTTGATCCCATTCATTTTGAAGATTGTTTAAATTGGTTTTCAGATCTGTGATAGCTTTTTCTTTTTCTTGAAGAGTTTTTTCCAACTCGGAGATCTTCAAAGTTTGAGTAGCAGTGTTGTTACCAGTTTGTTGAATTTCTTCTTTTAGTTTACAGAATTTATCTTCATTTTCTTTTATGTTTGATTCTAAACTAATTTTGTCTTTCTTCAAAGTTTCTATTTCTGATGTTAACTTTGTAATTGATTGTTCTTTATCTTCAAGAGTCGACAAAGAAGACTCTTTTTCTTTCTTCAATATTTCAAATTGTTCTTTTAGTAATACCAATTCTGAGTCTTTATGTTTAATTGCACTGTTTAGTTCATTAGTCTGTTTTTCTAAATCTTGTTTAATTTGATTCGATTTCTCTTCATTTTCTTTTAAGTTATTGTTCAATGCAACTTTTTCTTCGGACGATTTATTTAAGTCATTCTTTAAGTTAGCTAATTGTTCTTCTAAAGCAGAAATAATTTCAGAATCTGTTCCTTTCGCTTTACTAATTGCTTGTAGTCTATCATTAAGATTAATTAATTCAGATTCTTTTTCTTTTAATACTTTCTCCCTTTCTTCTAATTTTGAAGATAAATCTTTGACTATTGGATGATCTTTAGGATCATCCCAGTTTTGTTGTAACTTTTGAAGATCTGTTTGTAAATTTGAAAGAGTTAGTTCTTTTTCTTTTATAGTGTTTTCTAATTGTAGTAACTTTTCAGTTTTGGTTGAATTTTCTGTACTTTCTTTTAGAAGATCATCTTTAAGTTGCTGTAGTTTATGTTCGTTCTCTTTGCCAAGTTCTTCTAACTTTATTTTGACCGACTTTAGTGCTTCAATTTCGTTATTTAAAGACGAGACATTTTGTTCCTTATCGGTCATTGTTTTTGAAATATTTTCTTTTTCTTGTACCATATCTTCAATTTGCTTCTTTAATACCGAGATTTCCTTGTCTTTAATTTGAAGATTATTAGTTAAGTCAAGTTCTTTTTTAGTTAAAGTAGATATTTCGTTGTTTTTCTCAGTTAAGTCATTGGAAATTGTAGTTTTTTCTTGAATAGTTTTTTGTAGTTCTAAATTAAGATCCATTATTTTCTTCTCTTGTGCTGCAAATGTTTCTGACGCACTTCCTTTCTCCTTAATAATTTCTTCAAACTGTGATGTTAAGGCAGTTATTTTATTATCTTTTTCAGAGTTTGTAGATTCTAAATTAGACTTTAAGGTTTGTAATTGTTTGATTTCTTCAAGAATTGAAGCAAGCTTTTGATCTTTCTCTACCATAGAGTTGTTAATATTAGAGTTTTCTGTTTGAAGAGTCTTTATTTCTTCATTAAGCGTTAGTAATTGCTTTTGATGCTCGTTTAGTAATTTTTCAAAGTTTTGTTTATCTTTGTTTAATTCTTCAAATTGTTGTGTAAGTTTATTTAGTTTTTCTTCTGTTTGTTGGTGGTTGTTTTTCAACTCGGAATATTCTTTATCAATTTTCGATTTTTCTTCGGTCAAATTATTTAATTTTTGCATTTCTTCATTTAGTTTTTGTTCCAGAGATGTTTGTAGTTTTTTTAATGAATCAATCTCTTCAGTTTGAGTTTTAATTTGCGCTGTAGCTTCTTGTATTTGATTTTTGTATTGATCAATTTCTGTCTTCAAAGAAGAAAGCTGTTTTTCATGAATACTGTCTTGGCTATTGGAATAATCTTTGACTTTTTCTTCAGCTTCAACTAATAATTCTGTCTTTTCTTTAATTGACAGTTTTAGTTCGTCTCTTTCCGAAGTAAGTTCTTCAATTCTTCTGGATAACTCTGAAGTAACTTGTTGATGTTCTGCTACAGCCATCTCAAGAATTTGTTCCAGTTCTTTTATCTTATCTTCATTCATTTCGTTCTGCTTCTTATATTCAAATTCGTTTCGTTCAATATTCTTGTTAAGATCAACAATTTGCTGTTGTAGATCTTCTTGAATCTTCGAAGAATCGGTGTTAATTAGCTGCAGTTTTTCTTTGAAGATTGCTTCGGAGTTTTGAGCAGTTTTAAGTTGTTCTTCAAGATGGTGCTTCTCGATTTTGTATTGGTCTTGAAGATTTTGAAGGATGAAACGTAGTTCTTGTTCTCGGTTTGAAGATGCGTCTAGTTTTTTAGCCATTTCTAGCTTTATGTTATCTAGATGTTGTTCTGCTTTCTTCAATTCTTCGTTCATGATGACCAACTGAGCATTTGAGTCTTTTGAAGCTTCTATTATAGATTTAAATTGGTGTTCTTGTTGTAATTTAATTTCTTTTAATTCTAAAATATTTTTCTCGGCGTTATGAAACTTTCTTTCATACTCTATAGCTTTTAATTTTGATATTTTTAGCTCTTCAACTAATTTTGCAATATAAGCGTTTTGTTCTGTCTGTTTATTGTTGTATATTTCTAATTCTGATTTTAATTTTGATAATAATAAATTATTCTGAGAGTTTTCTGATTGTAGCTTTGTTGAAAATACTTGTCGACCGATAAGGTCTTTGGATTTACTTTGAAGATGGTCTAAAAGTTCTTCGATTTGAATGTTGCGCATTTCTATTTGTTTTGCGTATCTTTCGCGGCAAGATTTGCTACTTAGAGATAACTCTGCGATGGTTTGGGCAAAATCTGATTTAAGTTTTTGTATTTCCATAATTTCGTAGTTTAATTTGATGTCTTTTTCGCGTAATGACATATCTCTTTCTAATAATTGTATTGCGTACTCTTTTCTTACGCGCAGTAATTCTGAAATTGTATTTTTCAGAATTCCTCGGACTTCTTCTACATTTTTCTTCCATCTTTTTTCTTTGTCTGTTTCAGTTTCTTCAGATTTAACACTTTTTAATTCACCTTCAAGGAGAGAGATCTTCTTTTCAAGATCTTTCACTTTTTCTGAGCTATTTTCACAATCAAATGTTTTTGAACTTAAATCCATTTCTATTTTCTTCAATTCTTTTAGCAAAATAATTTCGTTGCCAATGTGTTTTTCTTTTAATAATTTATTTGCAGAATTCAATTCATCTTTTAGTTTGGTTACGTTTGCTTCTTTTTCCTTCAGCAGTATATTGTTTTCTGAAATAATCGTTTCGATGTCTTTAGATTTTTCTTTCAGCTTATCTTGTTCCTGAAGCAATTCAGCATTTGTTTCTTCCAGTTTCTGCTTTAAAGATAATATTTCGGAATCTTTTGTTTCAATATTTTTCGTGGTTTTATCTTGACTTCTTTGTAGATTCTCCATTTCTTCTTGTATCTTGGCCAGTATTTCTTCTGTCTCAAAGAGTCGTTTTGTTTCTTGTTCAAGTTTTTCATTCTTCAATTGTTCTGCTTTGAGATTTTCTTCTAGTTCTTTTATTTTTGTAAGATTTAATTTGTTTGCTACCTGTAAATGAAAAAATAATATTAATAATGGTTTTAAAATTTAAAAGAAGATAATATATACTTCGATATCATCTTTATTTAATGTTTCCTCTTCGAATCTAAACTGGGCATCTTCTAATTTCTTCTTTTCATCTTCTAGTTGTCCTAATATTTCTTGATTTTGTTTTTCTAGTTGTGCTACGATTGTCGAATGTTCTCTGAACCTTACTTCACTTTCTAAACGATACTAAAAAAAATAATTAACATTAAAATAGGTTTTATTTTAAAGGCAATTCTTACTTTTTCATATTCCTGCTGAAGGATCAGTAATTGTCCTTCAGCTCTTTCAGCTATAGTTGCAGCTCGGGTAATTTCAGATCTGTCTATCTCTCTTTCTTTCAGGAGTTGTTCTATGTGGTGCTCCTTTTCTCTTAGCACATCCTGAAAAAAATCAATTTTAATAAAATAAATAAATATATCATTACGTCTTCTGCCCATTACTGGGTGTGGCATTCTGTCAAAGCTGATCTCGGTAAGTGATATATTTATGCGCGTGAAGTGCGGTTTCCAGCCGTCAAATCACGCCCCCCAAAGATGTTAGTGGAAATGTTTGCTAATAAGTTTGTAAGTATCTTGAACATTTGGCTTCATGTAAAACTATCATTATATATTTTAGAGAAAAATGTTACTAATAAAAAAGCTAGATAATTTAATTATCCATATCTTTTATTTGAACTTTTAAAAAAAATTAATATAGAAATGGTTGACAGTCAAAAATATATGATGCCAAAATATTCAGGATTATTTTTCAATATTACTTTATTTAAATTGTACACAACTGAAGAATTAATTAAAATAAATTTTGTTGAATATCTACATATTACATTTTAAAACAAAACAACTGAAGAATACTAACAAAATGTGAATTTACAGAAAACATATTTAGTCAAAAACTACATATAGAGGCTGTTCAGAAAATTAATTCTGAGTCCACAATCCTAATGCAATACTTGTAAATGTGCGACTAGAACTAAACGATTTTTTTTGTAGTTATTATTATATACCTAGAGCAGAAAGTATTCTATTCATGGTTGTTGCTCTTGGCTGTGCCTCGATCGTCAATTTCCATGCGGCAAGGACATTTTCTGCTCGTGGTGTACAATATTTTTCTACGACCATTTAGAAACTATTTTTTTACACTATTTCTGTTTTGAAATTTGCTCGGCGGGCGGCAAAAGTTAACTTTTTGCACTCAGCTGACAGTTGGAAATATCTACTTTCTGCTTGGTCGTAAAAAATCTTTAACGGAATATCATTGTTGTTTACATTCAAGAAAAACTGTGTAAAATTGCGTTTAATACTTTACATTTTTAACTTTTCTTCAGCAATATGTTTTAAATTTTAGCACATACGGCAACCTTGTACCAAAATGTTTTTTTATAAATAAGAAAAATAGGAAAACAAAATTTCCATCACTTGTCACAAATTCCAATTTTTTTTTTTTCAACACCTTTGAATCAACTTATCAGGTCATCATCAAACGGCTGGTCAGTTCAGCTTTAACCATAGACGCGTTTCGTCCTTTAGGGACTCATCAGTATGGTGTGATCAACTATCCAACTTGATCACACCATACTGATGAGTCCCTAAAGGACGAAACGCGTCTATGGTTAAAGCTGAACTGACCAGCCGTTTGATGATGACCTGATAAGTTGATTCAAACGTGCTGTAAAAAAATTTTGGAATTTGTGACAAGTGATGGAAATTTTGTTTTCCTATTTTTCTTATTTATTAAGACACAGTTCCACATCGTAATTGACTTTTTGTCTTTATTTTATTTAAAATGTTTTTTATTTGAAATAAAAAATTTGACGTTTCTCAAATTAATTTGCATAGTTACCTGATAACTGCTACGATAGTTGTTTGATTAAGTGTTGCCAAATTTAAAATTTCTTTTAAGTAGCTCGTTTAACACTACTTATACGAAGAGTCGTACATTTTTTTTGCATTAGGTTTGTCGACTCAGTTTTAATCAAAGAATCGTTCTACATGAAGCTTCCCCCATATTCTGAATACCTTGTATTTTAATTTAAAGTTCAATAATAACAAATATAAAACCAATATAAAATAAGGATATACAGGTACAGGATTGTAAATAAATACTTTATTTATTAATAAACAAAATATAAACAAATTTCATGAGAATGTTTCAGTTTTCACCTTACCTGTAAGGGTGATTTTGAAGGGGGGCTGCTCATAGTCTTAGGTGGGGTTCTCTGCCAAAATAAACAGCGTTTGTTAATCATTAATTAGCTAATTAATAAAATTAATTATCAAATACCAATACTGCATTCGAATTAAGCAGGCAACAACAACTTCAATAAACTGTTCATGCGGTTTCAAACCAAACAAATAATAAATAAAATATTATTTTATAACATTCAAAAATTAATACTACCCTTATCAGAAATAGTACATATATATAGGCTTCTTGAAGATTATATTTATTTATTTATTCTACTCTGTACAACAGGAACTTAATCCCAATTACAGTACAGGGTCCGGTCTCACCGAGCCGTAATGTGGTAGTTAATATCAAGGTGGTGACCACGATTCTCGAACATAGGACTTTAACATGTAAAATCATAATTTCGTAATTTCCTGCTTCCCTAATTATTTTAAGTAAAAAAGCTTCAAATAAAAGTTTTAGGGCATAAAATTCTGCACTTAAATCAATAAACAAAATTAATTTTGCATGCTTCGTAATGGTACTTATTAGATCTGAAAATGACAAAAATTGCCTCAAAACTAACGATAGCCGGGATTGGAACAAAATTAAACAAATGTTTGACGTTTTATCTCTCAATATAATAAATAAAGAAATTGTTTTGACAGTTTTGATAAAATAAACGTCAAACATTTGTTTAATTTGTTTTAATTCCATGTCTATCGATAGTTTTGAGGCAATATTTGCCATTTTCAGATCTAATTTGTACGGTTACAAAGAATACAAAATAAATTTTGTTTATTGATTCAGATGTAGAATTTTATGTCCTAAAACTTTTATTTGAAGTTTTTTTACTTAAAATAATTAGAAAAGCAGGAAATTACAAAATTATGATTTAATAATAATAACAATAATATATCATCACGCCTTCTACCCATTACTGGGTGTGGCACTCTGCTGAAGCAGATCTCGGTAAGTGATATATTTTGCGCGTGAAGTGCGGTTACCAGTCGTCAAATCACGGCCCCCAAATATGTTAATGGTGGAGGAGCCACAGGGGAAGCTTTTGAAATTATGAAAATTGTTTCGCCTGTGGGAATCGAACCAGGGTTCTCAGGATCCACAGGCCGACTTCATACCACTGAGCTAGCCACCCCATAAAAAATTATGATTTTACATGTTAAAGTCCAATGTCGCGATCACCACCCTGTATATTTAGCTTTAAGAGGATTCGAACTCCGGATCTTCGAATTCTATAACGCTACCCACACCACCGTACTGCCGGACAATGAATAGAAACATTTGAAAGTGAAAAATAAACTAGCAATACTGAAATTTGAAAAGAAATGCACTATTTCTGAAGGGAAAAAAATACACACAAAAAATAAAAATAAATAAAACAAATCTTCTTTATTAATATTAATTAATCTATCAATACATTTATCACAGTGTAAGCTGAACTAATATTATAATAATCTACAAAATAGAAATATTAGTAGAATGAACAAAATAGTAGAATTAATAATAAAATACAATGTTCATCATAGCACAATACAAAAATATATTTAAAATGTTTTATAATATATTAAATTGTGTTTTAGTTCAAAATACATCTATAGCTACTACAAATATTAAATAATTAAATGCAACACGCTTAAAACTAAATCTGTTATAAAATAATATTTAATGAAAAACTGACAATACAAACAAATAAAAAAAATCATCAAACGATTAAAATTTTGAGTGATGAATGGTATAGTGAAGATTACAATGCAGTTTTCTAAACCTGGAGTCAAGTAATTCATTCAATAATAAAACTAATAAAAAATGGTTTCACAATTTTTGATAGAATAGTTCCATATTTAGTTGTATTCCATTTGCCATTTGGTTCACTTAAATCAGTTCAGATAAATTAAACATTTGACTAAATGACCTGAATTAAGCAATCAGATGCATTTATTAAAATGAATTACTTTAAAATAAACTAGAATCTGTAATTCTAGTACTGGAAATAAAGTCAGCGAAGTAATCCTGTGAACTAAATAAGTGATCTGGATCAGTAAATGTAAGTTAGATCTGATCCAAATGGCAAATGGAATATGCCTTTTAACTGATTATTTTTTGCCGTTTCTCAAAACCAATTAAATGCTTCATTGTATGTCACGTGTCTGCGTTTTAACCAATCCTGTCATTATTATACTGACAATAAATCTCTTGTGATTATTCCCGGGAATAATCTCTGTAGGTACTTTTTTGTTTGTGACAAATGATAGGTAGTTGTCAAATAATTATTTAAAACTGTCAACGCGTCAAGTAAAATGTGTAAAAAAATTGATTTAGTTCCATTTCAGATACAGAAATACACCAACAAATTTTGGAAACAACTTCAAAGAATATATTAATAAGGAATCAATCGAAATGGACCCAGTTCAAAATCTTTTAAGTTGGATGAATCGACGTCAACAGCTAAGTCAAAAAATAATCTAATTAAATATAACTCGAGAGTTGGATAAATTAGAAAATAATTCTCCAGCATCTTTCTCAAACTTGTTGACATTTGGCAATAGCCACTCAAGCCCTACGGGCTTTCGTGACTATTGCCTGGCAACAAGTTTTCGAAAGATCTGTCAAATTATCTTCAATTTATTCTCACTCTCTTGTTATATTATTACTGAGAATTTGGCTATAAACGTTTCCATTTTATATAAGTTGCGCCTGGAAAGACCCTCTAAAGGCCAGTTTTGCAATCACCGATTAATATTTATCATGATTAATTAATAATAGAAACCATAGTTTCCTTTATTGTTTAATCATGATTAACATTAATCAAGAGTAAACCAGTGATTGAAAAACTGTCGCTTAATCTTTTTCTATTATAAGTAATAGAAAAATTTGTTTTCCATAAAAGTTTTACTATTTTAATCAAGGACGTTGAAAGGAGGGGATACGACATTAACATCAAGACTGTGAGGCTCCACAGATTGACAGAGACAGAAGTATTATTTCCTGTACCGTGCTTAGCCCCTGCTATTGCGCATGTGTCATAAAGAGATTTGAAATTTAAACAGAACAAAACAGAATCATTCTCCCTAAAAGATTATAAATTTTTACAAGGAAACTGAAATTATCAACGTTTATAATTAGTGTGATAAATCGATTAAAATAAATATTTGTAATTGTAATTGTTGAACAATATTTACTATTAATAATAAATATAAAACCCGCTAATATGAGAATAAATATCAAATTTATGTTTTTAAACAAATCAAAACTACAATTACTTCAACAAACATAAGTGTACAAACTAAACACTTAGTTACCATCTTATCTACCAAAAAATATATGTCCAATTCCACACAGCATAACGATTGAAACACAAATGAACACCTCGTGGTTAGATTCACATACAACAACGCACCCTGACAACGTCTAAACGCCACTTTTCTTACACAAAAATTCAAAATATTTGGAAGAAGAAAAGATTTGGCTAAGCACGGTGCAGAAACACTATTGTTGTCTCTTTCCCTTGCCCAAGCCTCACTTCAAGCAATGCTACAGTATCTTAATGCCATATCCCCTCCTTTCAACGTCCTTGATTTTCACTATAAATCAAATTCCGTAATTCTAACCACACTATTGATGAAACAAATCTATCTATCGTTTACAATACACACGCTATACGATTCAAACAATTTCTGGTTCTGTTGAAATAAATACCTCAATCTTCACTATACCACCATACCACATACCACCTTCCAGAAGTCCAAAGTTGCTGTTCCCGTATCTACCTTACATACCAACCTTAGTACTGAGCGACGTGACCCCAAGTCTTACCCTGCGTACGCCACTGGCTGCCGAAGTAGCCGATATAACACTTGTCATACTTTCTCTTGATCCCGCTCTGCGCATCGGTGTAGCGGAACCGGAAACCGATCCAGGACCGGACTTGTGGACAATACACTGGGCGATCGAACGACGAGATGATGGGGACTTTGATACTTTTGATACGGGGGCGAACAGACCGTATTTCGGGGGGCAGGTGAAATATCTATACGTGGAGAAGGTGAAAATGAAATATTTATGAAGTAAAAATGTTAGGGTTGATTTCATGGATACTTTACAAAAATATTTTGTAATAATAGTTGGAGATTATTAAATTCTACGTCTACAGGGTGTTCAATTTAGTGGTGCCACTACTGCTATCGCGAGAACTATAACAGCTACAAGGGCCGTATTTGTTTGGGAAATTTTGATCCAACCCTGAACTGACCTAGAACTAACTCGTGTTACTTCCAAATAAATGATGCATCTCAAGTGTCAGTTGTAAATATTAGCGGTAAATTTAAAATCTGAATGCATGTTCGAAGCGACATCTGTTTAGTTTTGTTTGTGTGTTAAATTGCGCTTTTAATTGGATGTTTTGAGTCATCTTTATATTTTTTATATGTAGTCAAAAAGCAAATAACGTCAGGGTCTGTTTTTTTTTTATAATTTTGTCATCAGCACTATCAAAATAATGAATTTCGGAGTCGTAATAATGTGTCGTAATATTATCCTCTGTGACTTATATTGCAAGAAGCACATAATGCATATTGCTCTTCCATCATCTGCATAAATAATAGTTTAGTACATTATTTCAAAATATTATTATAAAATTAAAGGAAATAAAAATATTTAAAAATTACAGCAACTATTTGAAATTTATTTAAATAAAATATAGAATTGACTGTCTATTGCAGCATGAGACAGCAATACCGCAGCTATCTCTCTCTCTACAGAACAGCGACGAAAGATTATGTCGAAAGTATGAAGTTTGAGAACTTTGTGTTTATGTGCAGTGACAAAGTCGAAGACTAAGACTAAAACAGTAGCTGGAAACGCTCAGTTGTATTCACATATGACAAACTCTCAAGGTTGTGTTGAAAAACTCAAACGAAGACTACGTTAAGAGGTGGAAATAAGGCTTTACCCTTGGTATCACAAGAACCGTGAGATACGAAGTCGATTAAATTGAGGCAAAGTTGCCAAATTAGTTGACCATTTTAATGATGTATTTGTTTTTCCGAAAATAGACATAGATAACTAGATAAAGCGAAACTTAAAATCTATGTTTTTTGTTTCTATTGCTACTATGATTATTGAAATATATTATTAAATATAAAAATTAATTTTTCTCAAAATTAGACGCACATACAGGAAAATTGCAGATAACATTTTATGTTCCAAATATTTTTGCCAACATCTTTTATTTGAAACTTTTTTTTGTAACTGATTCCATTTTTGAAATAAATGGAATTTATTGTTTTGTGTGTCGAGTAAACTACCTCTTCCGGTTTTTGAATTTCATTCAAAATCAACTCAGCTCTTAGTATTTTCATGAAACTTATAATTACCAAGTTTCGTTAACAAATCTTATCTCGTTCATAATATATTGCAAACTCGGACACACATACATCCCTACACACACACACAGACATCATTGAGAAAATGATCAAAACGGATTCAGTGGACTTCAAAACACGTATTTCCGCGAAAATCTCGTCAACGATTTTTTTCACGATTCCAATACTTCCTTATACTGTGTATAAGAAAGTAAAAAATTGGTTTCCAATTAAAATAAGAAAGTTGCACCCCGTATTTAGAGAACTACTGGGCGAAAAAAAATTTTGCTAATAATTTTGGGATACACTTAGAAAATGCCATTTCTTTGCTTAACCAACCTTGTAGCTCTTATAATTTTCGAGATAGCAATGGTGGCACAACTGAACACCCTGTATATAATAATATAATATTAACCTTTTGCCCTCAACCGAGCCATCATTCTTCCCTAAAGGGTCATCAAGTTCAACGCCGCACCATTCACCCTTCGCAAAATCCGTCGGTCCAATATATCTCAAGGTCCCGGGTTTAGATCCTTGACTACTTTGAACTATAACCCTCTCGCCTACTTTGATATCTGCATGATAATTCGAAGCCAGGCTTGTTGTAGATGTATCTATCATAGATATACAGATATAGACATTTGAAGATTTACATTCAATCGTATTTCATACTCAAGCTCATCCCTGGAGTCCTTATAAGGCTCCTAGTGCTTCCAGTAGGAGAAACAGGACTTCTCCTAGTTCCGTTAGTGGGTGTAGAGGGTGGTCGTCCTATATCAGCGTCCGGTAGAGGGGTTAAGGTTAAGCGTGTTAAACGGGAGAACACGCCTCTTTTAGGCTCGCATTGAAAATAACGTGTTCCGGAGACGGAACCGTCGTTTTTTCCTGTTATCGGACGGAAAAGAAATCAGAGATTACTAGGAGGAAAAGGAGATTATAAAGGAAAAGTAATCAAATTTTTAATAAATATAAATATATCATCACGCCTTTTATCCTTATAGAGTGTGGTATTCTGCCGTACCAATGTTGACTCAAAAGTTTTATCTGATTCAAAAGTTGTAATAATCAAAATATGCTTCGTCCAACATAGACAAAAATACGTACAGATACTAAAAATACTATGGAGAATTCAAAAATCTACGCAAAATCAAAGTAATTCCTCCAGTTTTCAAGTTATATTACCTCAAACTCAATAAACTTTTGTTGAACATCCCAATGTTGACTAACAAATTTCGTATGATTCAAAAGTTGTAATAATCCAAATATACTTCATCCAACATACACAAAAATACGTACAGATACTAAAAATACTATGGAGAATTCAAAAATCTACTCAAAATCAAAGTAATTCGTCTAGTTTTCAAGTTATATTACCTCAAACTCAATAAACTTTTGTTGAACATCCCAATGTTGACTAACAAATTTCGTATGATTCAAAAGTTGTAATAATCCAAATATACTTCATCCAACATACACAAAAATACGTACAGATACTAAAAATACTATGGAGAATTCAAAAATCTACGCAAAATCAAAGTAATTCCTCCAGTTTTCAAGTTATATTACCTCAAACTCAATAAACTTTTGTTGAACATCCCAATGTTGACTAACAAATTTCGTATGATTCAAAAGTTGTAATAATCCAAATATACTTCATCCAACATACACAAAAATACGTACAGATACTAAAAATACTATGGAGAATTCAAAAATCTACTCAAAATCAAAGTAATTCGTCTAGTTTTCAAGTTATATTACCTCAAACTCAATAAACTTTTGTTGAACATCCCAATGTTGACTAACAAATTTCGTATGATTCAAAAGTTGTAATAATCCAAATATACTTCATCCAACATACACAAAAATACGTACAGATACTAAAAATACTATGGAGAATTCAAAAATCTACTCAAAATCAAAGTAATTCCTCTAGTTTTCAAGTTATATTACCTCAAACTCTATAAACTTTTGTTGAACATCCCAATTTTGACACAAATTTCGTCGGATTCAAAAGTTGTAATAATCCAAATATGCTTCGTCTAACATAGACAAAAATAGGTACAGATACTAAAAATACTATGGATAATTCAAAAATCTACTCAAAATCAAAGTAATTCCTCTAGTTTTCAAGTTATATGACCTCAAACTCAATAAACTTTTGTTGAACATCCCAATGTTGACTAACAAATTTCGTATGATTTAAAAGTTGTTATAATCCAAATATGCTTCGTCCAACATAGACAAAAATAGGTACAGATACTAAAAATACTGTGGATAATTCAAAAATTTACTCAAAATCAAAGTAATTCGTCTAGTTTTCAAATAGGGTCGTTGATTTCCGCCGAAGATCGAATTTCTGAACGTTCGAACATTCGAATGTTTTGAGCTTCGTCAGAAAAACTTCGAAGCTTCTAATTTACGAATTTTTTGAAGCTCCGAATTTACTTACATACATACATACATATCTTCACGCTATATCCCAACAAATGGGGTAGCACGAACCCTAAAATCACTCATAAAACATTCACTCATCACACCCATCAAACAACCAGCCATCGTCAAACATTTTCATCCAAACACACCACCCTCACTTCAACCACATTCATAGATCACTCCATATAAACTCATTCATTTATTACACTCGAAATTATTATCACACAACAAACCTTCAATCACATCATTCCTATTCACTTACCATTCATTTACTTTCTTCAACGTACATAACGTATGAATAAAAAATCTCAAATTACTCACGTTTACTCCTAACAACGAATCTAATAACGAAACTAACAACGAATCTACAAGATTAGAAAAGATGAAAGCGATAGTCTGCACTTATACTAATTTACTAATTTTCGAATTTTTCAAAGCTTCGAATTCTCGAATTTTTTATCTCTGAATTAACGCCATCTGTCATCCCCAAACATGCTCACGCATAATTCGCGAAAAGTCGGCCACGAATTAAATAATAAACTCGGCAAAGTATCCTGCAAAAACTCTGCAAGGTTAGGCGTCTTAATTAAGACATCTATTCTCTTACCGCCCATCTAAATGCTACGGACTTTTAGTTAAACGTTTTAAAATGAGAATAAAAAGGATACAAAAACGTCTTAATTAATACGTATTTGACAGTGTAGCGAAATTTTAAGTCTAAATTAAATTAATTTGGCAAATAATAATAATTAATAATAATTACTTATGAATTAATACAAAACTCTGCAAATGAGTTTATTCTGAAAATAATTCATATTAACATGCCGTGTTCACGTTAGGATCCAGATTCACAATTCGAATAATTCGTAAATTCGGAATATTCAAAAATTCGAAAGTTCCAATCTAAATTCGAAGGTTCAATAAATCCGAATGGGATGGCTAGCTCAGTGGTATGAAGTCGGCCTGTGGATCCTGAGGTCCCTAGTTCGATTCCCACAGGCGAAAAATTTTCATAATTTGAAAAAGCTATCCCTGTGGCTCCTCCACCACTAACATGTTTGGGGGCCGTGATTTGACGACTGGTATCCGCACTTCACGCGCAGAAATATATCACTTACCGAGATCTGCTTTAGCAGAGTGCCACACCCAGCAATGGGTAGAAGGCGTGATGATATATTTATTTTTTATTTTAATAAATCCGAACATTCGAAGACTCCAATATTCGAAAAATCAACAACCCTATTTTCAAGTCAAATTCCTTTTGTTAAACATTCCAATGTTGACTCACAAATTTCGTATGATTCAAAAGTTGTAATAATTCAAATATTCTTCATTCAATATGGACAAAAATTAGCACAGAGTCTAAAAATACTGTGAAGAATTCAAAACTCTACTCAAAATCAAAATAACTCCCTCAGATTTCGAGTTACGTTCCCTCAAACTCAATAAACTTTTGCAAACATTCCAATTTTAACTCACACATTTTTCGCCTAATTCCAAAATTGTAATAATCCAAATATGCTTCGTCCAAAATAGACAAATATAGATATAGATACTATACAAACTCTGAGGAGTGCTAAACATCACTTAAGATCAAAGTATTTCATCTCAATTTTGTCAAACATTCATATTTTGACACATTTTACATACCTCATACAAATTGAACTAAAATACGTACACATACTAAAACACCATTCAAGAACCCAAAACTCCTCTCAAAATCAAATTACCTCTCCTACTTTCCTCATAATACTTCCTCAATCATTCACTCATCTCACTCACCAATCGGTTCATCAAGAACAATTCCTGCCCATTCTCCTGGAGCGAATTGTGTCTCCCCTAAATAAGCAATTTGTCCTGGCTTGGTTCCTCCCACCCACACCCTCATCCCGATGATGAAACAATCGGTGTCTTCAGTTAGGACCACGCTGGTATCTAAGGAGAAGATAACAAGTGAAATTGTTGCAGAAAGAAGAAGATTAAAAATATGAAGAGGTTGTAAATATGTTGGTGGTAGAAGTCTACGTAAATCTGTTTCTACTATTTATTTATTCATTTGTTACTCTGCACAACAGGAATTAATTCCAATTAGAATAGGCAGTCGCCTGATAAATTAAAAGCGTTGCCATTCGAATATATTTAGTTAACAGAGCTTGTAGTAGATACAGATTTACACAAAATGTTTCTATAATATTTTAGATCGTTTATTTGTATTTCTACAATAATTAGACTAACTAAAATAATTTATTTAGTTGTATTAAACTTTTGCCAATTAATATATTAAATTTCTATAGTCCAATTATACAAATACACCCTGTGTATTATAAATGTTAAACAAATTATTTTGAACATTTGGCATGGAATATTTTCCGTTGTCTTTAGACAAAAATGCTTCAAATAAAATCGATAGACAATTTAGTAGACTATCAGATGTATCATGTAAAACATCGTTAATAATAAGCGACGTCGATATTTTTTTTAGCTTGGCAACACCGGTTTCATTTTGTCGTTCCTCAAATTTTTATTCATACAAAGGCAGAGTAAAAAGTCCCTGAAAAATGAAACAAGAAATGATTTATTTGGTCAAAACATATTTTATTTCTCAACATAATCTCCTTGTAGCTCGATACACTTCGTCCACCGTTTTTCTAATTTTTCAATCCCTTCCAAATAATACGATTTTGGCAATCCTTCAAAATAGGCGTTTGTCTCAGCGATGACCTCATCGTTGGAGCCAAATCTCTTTCCGCCGAGCCATTTCTTCAAGTTTGGAAATAGATGAAAATCGCAGAGGGCCACATCTGGAGAATATGGTGGATGATAAACCAATTCGTAGCGCAATTCATGCAATTTTGCCATTGCGACTGTGTGCCGGTGCGTTGTCCAAATGCGGCACCCATCTGGCAGATAACTTTCTCATCTCCAAAAATTTTTGCAAAATGTTCCGTACCCGTTCGGTTGAGATGCTCATAGCCTCAGCAACCTCGTGCAGTTTAACTTACCGATCGTCCAATATCATACCATGGATTTTATCGACGATTTCTGGCGTTGTAACCTCAATTGGACGACCAGAACGTTCGGCGTCCTTTGTGGTCATACTACCACAACGAAAATCAGTAAACCACTAGTGAATCGTTCCAATCGATGGCGAGGAGTCCCCATAATGTTTAACAAGCGATGCTTTGGTTTACGTCCTGTTTTTTCCACGCAAGAAATAATGTTTAATCAAGACGCGAAATTCACTTTTTTCCATGTTTTCAGAAATCTTCAAGGTTGCTTGATTTCGATGGGTGTCAAAACAGAACTGAATGACATATCAGTCTGAAAATTTTAATGCGTTCTAGTTAAAGATGGTACATCACAAATGTCATATGAGATTTGCAATTGTGGCCCCACCTGTTTTATTTTTCAGGGACTTTTTACCCTGCCCTCGTATAAATACAAATTTCGCAAATGCCAAGACAAAACCGGTGTTGCCAAAGCTAGTAAAATTTATCGACGTCGTTTTTATTAAAGGTATGTTACATGATACAACCGTATATTTTCTATTTGAAACATTTGTTTCTAAAACAATTTAGAAATATTTAACCAAGTCAAATGTACAATGCCATGTTCAAGATCAATTAAAAATATTTTACGATATATTTAATTAATTTTATTATTAATAATTGCAATAAGATCATGTTAAAAACCTATAATATATATTTATATTTTAATTACTACATGCGTCAATAATAATAATAATTATTATTATTACTTACCTTGATAAAGTAAATCCTTAACTAACAATTACTTAAAGGCTTAAAGAGTGGTTGTTAAAATTAAGTATAAAAACTTTCGCCCAACTAAATATTAAAAGCTCCACGTCCTGAAAATGTTTAAAAGCTGTGAAAGTCGTCGAGCGTTTTAAATCTACCTGAATGTCTACGCAATCCGGCTTCGCTCATCCTTCTCGGGTGCAAATCCCATAGAGTATCCCAGGACGCATTGCTACTCACTGCATATGATGAGCATGCATGAGCACGATACATAATGTGCAAAACAAACAGCATACAGATGATGCAAAGTGATGGACAAGCAAATGAGAAACATAAATGTGGATAAACAAAAATAGAAATACAATTTTTACAATACTTGGACTGTAAGTTACCTATTAATGGCAAAATTTAAAAACAGTAAATAGAACTTTTATTGCACAGTGGTTTCCAAGGTTATATCAGGATTATAATATTTATTTACTATTCACCGTGGACAGTAAGTAAATATTACATATCAAGGTCCAGTTCATTTTGACAACAATTTAACAGCTGTTACTTTTGAAACCTATTTTTCTTTTTTTTCTATTTGTGCAAGTATTGTAAAAAATAGCTTGATAACCACCAACTGTAAGTGATTTTTTTAAGGTAGTACTAGTGTGACGGTGGCGCCATCGGTTGTCGAGTGGCGAAACTGACGCTTACAAAAATAAAAAATTGAATAAAATAATTGTTTTATACCTATTATGATTTGAATATCATGAATTGTTAACAGGTTGTTGGTCTAGTGAATTTTCAAATACCCACCGTGTGGTGTTGCCATTATAAATTGGGATTCTTAAGTTTCGTTAAAAACAAGGCTTTGCATGGCTATATATCCATTACTAAACGATAAAAAACTTTCTCCTTCTGATACAATATACATGGATAGTTCTAGAACATCATACTAGTTTTTCAAATGAAACTGCAAATTTTTAGAGGTACACAAACCAAATATGTGCGATTCTGAGTGATGATCGCCATAAGCCCCGTGTATAAGAACTCAACTTTACAAGCGAATATATTTGTTCACAGACGGTGAATGTGTTTCATATTTTAACAGGATGCGTAAGACTATCCAATGTTTACGTACGCCAAATTTCATTCAGATCTGCAAATTTTTTTTTCACGCTAGTACTACCTTAAGTCGCGAATGTTTATGAAATCTCGATCCTTCGGCCCTCCACTTCTCATACTACATTCTTGACCTAAAAACAGTCACTTACAGGTCATGGTACGTAATATACTATTAATCTCTGCAATAAATTGTAGAGATGCAGTGCTCAAAGGTGGCAACAAGCATGATGAATAATCATTATTTAAATAAACATAAGAATAAGTAAAAGTAAACAACTATTGAAGTACAAGCAATAAAATTTTATACTTAAAGAAATAAACTTAAAACAATGCAATGTGGAAACTTTTCGCATAAATAATAAGAAAATCAAGCAGTTAAAAACACATAAATAATATGTATAACTACATATAATTATATAGTAAATAAAGTAAAGAAATCAACAATATTTGTGCAATGATGCAAGAAGAAATTTTTATAAAAGTCAAACATATTTTCCGCTCTGAAACGATTATAAATTATTTTAGAGCAAAATGCTTCAAATAAAATTGACAGACAATTTAGTTAGCCACAACTTTTATTTAAAACATTATTCTCTAAAATGATCTATAAAAGATTTACAGCAAAAAATATGTGTTGCCAAAATATTCCAGATCTTTTGGAACTAAATAAATGTTCGTATATTTTCTGCTATCAAACGTTCCTAAATTATTTTCCGGAAAAATGCTTCAAATAGAATTGATAGACAATCTAGTTCTCCACAACTTCTGTTTCAAACATTTTTCTCGAAAATAATTTATAAAAGTTTTACAGCAAAAAATATATGTTGCCAAAATATTCAAGATCTTTTGGAACTAAATAAATATTCGTATATTTTTTGCTGTCAAACGTTCTTAAATTATTTTAGAGAAAAATGCTTAAAATTAACAGATAATTTAGTCCCCCATATCTTTTATTTAAAATATTTTTCACCAAAATAATTTATACAAAATTTACTGCAGAAAATATGTTTCCAAAATATGTAAAATCTTGAATATATTTCGCTGTCAAACTTTTTCAAATTATTTTAGAGCAAAATGCTTCAAACAATCGATAGATAATTTAGCTTTCCACAACTTTTATTTGAAACATTTTTCTCCAAAATAATCTATAACAGGCAGATTCATAAAGCGGATTAGCGCTAACACCATTTTTTATTTTGTTTTTATCTTTCTTTTCAATGTATGAAACAAGTTTATTTTAAGGAGAGGTAATAATGGACGAAAATCTTAAAGTTGTAGTTATTTGATTGAAGATGTAATGACAACGTTTCAGCCAAGGTTATGGCCATCTTCAGGTCAAACGTTAAAATAAACGAATAACAACAAATTAGAAAAAGTGGCGAAATTAATTATCGTCGCCGATCTGACTCTTCAGGGCAAACATATAATTTAGATTCATGTTTTTTGCTAAGTTTAGATTCATACCTAATTTTTTCATTTTGATATATGTTTGCTCTGAATAATTAATTTCGTAACTTTTTCTAATTTGTTGTTATTCGTTTATTTTAACGTTTGACCTAAAGATGGCCATAACCTTGGCTGAAACGTTGTCTTTACATCTTCAATAAAATAACTTCAACTTTAAGCCTTTCGTCCATTATTACCTCTCCATATTAATTTTGGCTTATTAAAATACGCTACTACAAGTTTATTTTAACTTGAGTTAAAAAAAGATTTAATTAGTATCAAATTTAGTTTATTTCTTTAATCTGTTTTAATTTGAAACAGAGTTATAGATAATATTAAAAACGGTGTTAGCGCTAATCCGTTTTGTGAATCTGCCTGTAATAGATTTACAGCAAAAAATATATGTTGCCAAAATATTCCAGATCTTTTGGAACTAAATAAATGTTTTATATTTGCCACTGTCAAACACTACTGAATTATTTTAGAGAAAAATTCTTCTAATAAAAGTGGTAGATAATTTAGTTCTGTACATCTTTTATTTAAAGCATTTTTGTCTAAAATAATTTATAAAAGTTTGACAGTAGAAAATATCAAATGCTGTAAATACATAAAAAGCGTGATAACTTGCATCGCTAACATAAAATATAAGGCACATAATACTTACAAGAAAACAGCAAAATTTCCAACTTTCTTTAATAAACAAAATAGTAACAATAGTACCTGAAGACCCTCACCTGAGTAGTTGCGTGTTTTCCTAGGGGTAGGCGATGTGCATTTGTCAACAGTGTCGACGTCATTTTCATCCCCTTCCTCTTCTACGTCTAAGAGCCGGAAGTGCAACAAACAAAGGCAATGCAGTCACAAAAGCGTGCATAGTGCAACAAAATGCAATAGAAAATTTTGTACAAGTACATCGTATGCAGGATGTCCCGTAAGATACAAACAAATAATTTGTTAGTAACATCTGCAATTGCAGAACAGCAAAACTGCAGTATAGTTTACAAAAGGGGTAGAAATCGAAAGTACATATTTATCTTTTGTTTTATATCGATTGTATGAATGACGTATTGATTTGTGAGACTCCTGTATAAGTACAAAAGTATTGTTGCATCTAATTTAGTACCTGATGCTGAGTATTTTATACGCTTTCTACTAATACCTACAAGTAATACAGGCTGTTCAAAAATTAGATGATTGCGCCACCTACAAAATGAACTATTTTTTTTGGGACGAGTTTTGAAAAGAACCGTTCTTTTCAAATCTCGCCACAAAAAATAGTTCATTTTGTAGGTGGCGCAGTGATCTTTGCCCGTACAGCTGTTTTTACGTCACAAAACGTCACAGTGTCACGTGAGTGCCCGCATCCTATATTTTGTGCACAACAAAATAACATTTAATTTTAAATTCAAAGGATTTATGCTGGGTTGCAAGAAAGTATTATCGGTTCATTAGTAACTAACGGTTCAATAAATTTCAGAAAAACGCTATTGAGACTGTTGCTATATAAACAATTCTTTAACTAAAGAGCTCTTTATTTTTTTCTTGCAACCCAGCATAAACTGGTACATTTATATGTCAAAATGACATTTTGGAAAAACAAGTAAACACAATAAACAAAAATTGTCATTTTGATTATATATCCATAGGAAATTATTTTATTATAGCCCTAGGGCCAAACACAAGTGTTTAAGCCCGCTTTTCATGGCTACAACATATTAATTTTGACCCGGTTGTGCATAAAACTATTTTAATCGCAAAATGTCGGAATGGTAGCAATTATAAATAATTCATGAAAAATAAAGATTATCATTAATATACCCTGGTACCCTAGATTCGATTCCCACAGGCGAAAAACAATTTCATAATTTCAAAAGCTACCCCTGTGGCTCCTCCACCACTAACATCTTTAGAGGGCGTGATTTGACGGCTGGTAACCGCACTTCACGCGCAAAATATATTACTTACCGAGATCTGCTTCGGCAGAGTGCCACACCCAGTAATGGGTGGAAGGCGTGATGATATATTTATTTATGTTTTATATTAATTTATAAATAGGTAACAAATAATAACTGAGCTACGGAATAAGGGGCATTACTTGGAGTAAATTCTATAGTACTACATTTACTTTTATCTATAAAGTAACACGATACTATTACTACTACAGATACTAAAATCTAGATAATAGTCCATATATTACTCCATATATAGCACATTCCACAAAGTACAATATCCTAAGCAACATATTATGTTTCCTTTTACGTTTCCATGACGACCGATCATAAATATTTATTTTTGTGTCACGTAGATTCCACGAACAAATGATATGATTCTATTTTGAACTATTTCTTATTATATTTCCAAGTTAGACAAACAATACACAATAAGTTTTAAACATATTTAAAATATTACAAAAGTGCAATTTAATAACATTGCACCTATCCATTTTTAGTAACATTACGGGTCAAAATTTCGTGTTCTAAAAATAAATTGTAACTTGGATTTATCAATAACCATTTTCGAAGACTTTAGCTATATATAGCAAGAAAAGAAATCTCATTACAGTTTAAAATCTCGAAAGAAATAAGACAAAAATTGATTGAAATGCGAACAAACGTGTACTGAGTCATCTGAGAACGTGAGAGTGATTCATTTGTTGTCAATAGACTTTTATGGGTACGATTTATTTTAAATTAGTAATCGTTAACATTCAAAAAAAACTATTTCTCTGTTTCGGCATTAGAATAACATATTCTCGCAAGCATATTGATGCTACAGAGTGACCAAAAGGAATAGACCATTTTAAAAATTCATTGCGCATGTGCAAACGTTAGACGGAGATAAAAAAAGTTAGTGCCGTATACTCATCTTTGTTTATGTTTTGACAAGTGACAGTTCGATTATTTTTGTTGGTTAGGATTTGTTTCTTCATTGAAAAGTAATTAATAATAGTAATTATGACGGGTACTATATGCTGTGTACAGGGTTGTAATAACAATTAAAAAAAACAACAAGAAACATTTCATTTCACTCTTTTCCCCAAAATGTGAACAGAAGAAAAGAATCATATTAACATAATTTATAAATAACTGATGAATATACTTCATTTATTTTGATGCTACAATAAGTTTTCATTTTCACTATAAACATTTCACTTACTTTGTACTTAAATTCATTTTGAAATATCTCGTTCGCCGCCATTTGGCGGCACTAAGTTATTAGTTCAAAAAATAAACACCTAGGGGTCGCGGACATTTTTAAAATGGTCTATAGGATGTGGATTTGTCCACTACCTGGATTTTTGTGTATTTAATGCAGTTATACCAATCTATGATAACAATATGTCACCAAAAATCGTTTAAGAATGAAGCTCATTCTACAGTGTGATCAAAAGGAATTGTTACAGTTGGTAATACAATTACGAAGATCTTTTTATTCCACAGTTGGCACAATGCCAGGTAAAGGCGGAAATGCTATTTGACATTTCTAATAAATACAAATAGGTTATGTCAGGAGTCTGACAGCTAATAGAATTTTGACTTTTAAAAATATAAATTCTACGCCTATGCTCAGCGATTTTACCCTAAATCTACTCTAGAATACTTATAATAAAATACCCAGCAAGTATCTAAAATCAGTGCTAGCAACATTGCAAAACAAAACACAATGCAAAACAAAATGAAATAAAAAACTTACCGGTTAATTTTTGTCTTCGGTAGTCATCTCGGCGTGAGTCCGAATCAGGACTATCTGTTAATAAAACAAAAACAAAACGTCAAACAAAACAAGCGTTAGCAACGAAAATGCCATAAACAAATGCTGCTGTTATGCTGTTATAAAAATAAGGACTGTGGCTCACCCACAACATTCGTACGCTGTAGAACGATTCTCAATTATTTTAGAGAAAAATTCTTGAAATAAAAGAGGTAGATAATTTAGTTTTCCACATCTTTTACTCGAAATATTTTCCTCTAAAATAATTTAGGAAGGTTTTACAGCGAAAAATATACAATACCGAACTTGAATTATTATCATATCTCATATAACAAGTATATTAATTTCGACTCGGTTGTGCATAAAACTATTTTAATCGCAAAATGTCGGAATGGTAGCAATTATAAATAATTCATGAAAAATAAAGATTATCATTAATTTATACTGGGGTGGCTAGCTCAGTGGTATGAAGTCGGCCTATGGATCCTGAGAACCCTGGTTCGATTCCCACAGGCGACAAACAATTTTCATAATTTCAAAAACTACTCCTGTGGCTCCTTCACCACTAACATCTTTGGGGGCCGTGATTTGACGACTGGTAATCGCACTTCACGCGCAAAATACATCACTTACCGAGATCTGCTTCGGCAGAGTGCCACACCCAGTAATGGGTAGAAGGCGTGATGATATATTTGTTTTTTATATATATAACAAGTATGTGGGATAATGGCTCAGTGGTATCAAGTCGGCATATAGTTCCTTGTTCGATCCCCACAGCCGACAAACATTTTTACCAATTTAAAATTACCCTTGTACTCCACCACTGGAGCATTCTTTTTAATTTTAATAAAAATTTCTTCTGTAGAAGCAGTTTCCCAACGAGAATTTGATATTTCGATATATTATTACAGATTGCATTTATTTTATTGGTAACCAAGGAGATTTAATTACAGTGATTATATTTTGACGTTTCTCAAAACCAATGAAATGCTTCATTGTATGCCACGTGTCTGCGTTTTAACCAATCCTATCATTATTATACTAAGAATAAAGCTCTTGTGATTAATCCCGGGAATAATCTCTGTAGGTGCTTTTTTGTTTGTGACAAATGATAGGTAGTCAAATAATTATTTAAAACTGTCAACGCGTCAAGTAAAATGTGTAAAAAAAATCGATTTAGTTCCATTTCAGATACAGAAATACACCAACAAATTTTGGAAACAGCTCCCAAGAATACATTAATAAGTAATCAATCGATATGAACCCAGTTCAAAATCTTTTAAGTTGGATGAATCGACCTCAACAGCTAAGTCAAAAAATAATCTAATTAAATATAACTCGAGAGTTGGATAAATTAGAAAATAATTCTCCAGTATCTTTCTCAAACTTGTTGTCATTTGGCAGTAGCCACTCAAGCCCTACGGGCTTTCGTGACTATTGCCTGGCAACAAGTTTTCGAAAATCTATTTATAATTTATTCTCACTCTCTTGTTATATACTGACAAATTATTACTTATTAATTTCACTAGTGGAAAACTATCAAAATACCTTTTATTTCATTGATTCATTTTCAAACAAACTCGTGGATCTCTTGGTTCTCACATATACGTGGTAAATTACTTATATAAATATTACATTTCTGTTTTCGTATTATTATGATGTATCATATATGCGTATGTAGGTGTAGGCGTCATATGTTTGTATGTATTTTGTTTACGTCACAGCACACTGAATATGCAGAGGATGTAAGAAACTTGAAGATTGCAGTGTCAAGGATATTTTAAAATGATACAACTTGACCCATAATTTCGACATGTTTATTTTATTTATTTATTTATTGCTACTTGTATTTTATGGTAAACTGGTTGAATTAACATATTTTTTGTCAATGAGAATCATACAATAACAACATACATAATTTTATTTGCCATTTTGTTAAGCATGCTGTAAAAATTTGCATAGGTAAAATATTTTCTTCTATCAAACGTTGTTAAATTATTTTAGAGACAAATTCTTCAAGTGAAAATGGTAGATAATATAGTTGTCCGTATTTTTTATTTGAAACATTTTCTTTTTAAATAATTTAGACGCATTTGACAGCAGAAAATTTATTAAATCGACTGGAGACTTCAATGATAAAGCAAGAAATATAACAATTATTTTTCTACGATAGAGCAGAAAGTACACATTTCCAACTGTCAAATGAGTGCAGAAAGTTGATGTTTGCTGTTCGCCGAGCGGTAAGATGATTTTACCGCTCAGCGAGCGGTAAAGTAAGAGCTTATCATTGTATCCGTGGATTTCAGAACAGAAAAACTGTCATACATGAGTATAAATTCTTTTGCAAACGTTTCGAAATGGTCGTAGAATAGTATATTGAAAACAAGTATTACAATTGATTATTGTAAGAAGTGTTTTTCATACCATTTTTCCTACATCGCATTCTTTAACTTTAATTTCAATTTTTTTATTAAAAACAATAATAATCAAGATGGTATTTTTTTTTGTGGCTTCTTTGGCGGTCATATGCCGGCATTACGCCCTGATCTGCGTTTTAGGTGTTATTGGTCAACAGCAACGCGGGTTTCTCTGGACGCTCATCCATCCAAGTACTACCCGCGCGCAACGTTACTTAACTCGCGTTATCGCTTAGATCAGTTCCAACGCGATATAAGGAAGAAAATGTTGTATGCAGCAGAAATAGGCTACTTTCTGCTCTAGGTTATATTACAATAACTTTTAATTCTCTGCTGACAAGAAATAAATTAAAAACGACGTATTTATAAAATCCTAACGTATAGATATTCACCTCCCACTCTATAAAAATATGACTTATTAGTATTATGTCCCTCCTACAAAGTTCCTATAAATTAATAGTTGAAAACAAATTTACGCAGAAAATTAAATGTCAATTACTTTACGACAAACTTATTAACGATTCAAAGACCCACGTCTGAAATGAATAACATGGCTCCGTTTATATTATCGCGTTTAAAGAAACCAATATACGTTTTATTTGCTTGACGTAGCGTTGAAATCTCCGCGCAAAACACGACTACGTCTTTTCCCCATTTCTGAGGAGATAATGAGGTTAAACTAGCCGTCAAAGGAGGACACCTACTAAAGTTATTAATGGAAAAATACTTGTGTTTACCAACCGCTGCCTTCAATTTCAAATAAATTCGTTTGTGTCTGAGTGGTTCGGATTCCACTATAAGCAGAGTAATAAATAAATACTTACTAGTTTAATATACCATTGATATCTCCATGGTACGTGGCTCAGTGGTATCGTATCGACCTGTGGATCCTGAGAACCCTGGTTCGATTCCCACAGCCGACAAACATTTTCACCAAATTATAATTAACCCTGTGGCTTCCCCACCAGTAACATCTTTCGAGGTCGTGATTTGACGGCTGGTAACCGCAATTCACGCGCATAAATATATCACTTACCGAAATCTGCTACGGCAGAGAGCCACACACAGTAATGGGTAAAAGGCGTGATGATATATTTATTTAATTAATGTCTAGTGTCTTAACAAATCACTTACAGTTCGAGGTTAGTAAGCTATTTTTTACAATACTTGCACAAATACGAGGAAAAGAAAAATAGGTTTTAAAATGAACAGCTGTCAAATTGTTTTCAAAATAAACAGGACCTTGATATGTAATATTTACTTACTGTCCACGGTGAATAGTAAATAAATATTATAATCCTGATATAACCATGGAAACTACTGTACAATAAAAGTTCTACTTACTGTGTTTAAATTTTGTCATTAATAGGTAACTAACAGTGCAAGTATTGTAAAAAATAAATTTTGTACGTATTATAATAATAAATATTTGGCCTTAAAATCTACCTATTTTAACTTTCATTTGACATTCGGTAAAAAATAATATATACCTCCTCATGTTTAAATTTTTTCTGATGACCTAATACAAAAAAATGCTATCGAATTTCAATAAAAACAAGAAAATAAATAATTAATTTAAATTGATGTCATCTTCATCTTCAATCCGAATTTGTTTTGTTTATGTAACAATTTAACATGTGAAGATCAACGTCAGCACACCTGTTTATCCCATGACCTTGAAGATTTGCTATTCATTTATTATTTCATAATCATGAAGTGTGGGCAAATTTAAAATTTGCATAATAACAGAAAAACCACGTATTTACTAGTACCTTAATGACACGTTTAACAGTGAACTAATGGCTGTACTAACATCTTTGGGGCTGTCATTTGATAGCTAGTATCCACAACAATATATCAACAAATTTTATTTTTTATAGCATTTTAAAATAAATAAAAATATATCATCACGCCTTTTACCCATTACTGAGTCTGGCATTCTGCCGAAGCAGATCTCGATAAGTGTTATATTTTTACGCGTGAAGTGCGGTTTCCAGCCGTCAAATCGCGGCCCCGAAGATGTTATTGGAGAGGGAACCACAGGATTAGTATTAATGTGGTGAAAATATTTGTCGGCTGTGGGAATATATATATATATATATATATATATATATATATATATATATATATATATATATATATATATATAAATATATATATGTATATATATATATATATATATATATATATATATATATATATATATATATATATATATATATATATGTGGTGAAAATATTTGTCGGCTGTGGGAATTACGAGTAAATAATAAGTCAGGAAAATAAAACCACTTTCCTGACGTATTATGTATACTATTTTTTCTATATATATATATATATATATATATATATATATATATATATATATATATATATATATATATATATATATATATATATATATATGTATATCGAACCAGGAACTTCAGGATATATATATATATATATATATATATATATATATATATATATATATATATATATATATATCATCACGCCTTTTATCCATTACTGGGTGTGGCACTCTGCCGAAGCAGATCTCGGTAATTGATATATTTTGCGGGTGAAGTGCGGTTAGCAGTCGTCAAATCACGGCCCCCAAAGATGTTAGTGGTGGAAGAGCCACAGGGATTGTTTTTTTTTAAATTATGAAAATTGATAGTCGCCTGTGGGAATCGAACCAGAGTTCTCAGGATCCACAAGGCCGACTTCATACCACTGAGCTAGCCACCCCATTACTATTTTTTCTGAAACCATTAAATTTAATTAATAATTAATCATAAATAATTCAAATTGTTTAATTTTTTTATATGAATTGTATTGACAGCAGACTACGTATCCAAGGTTACAACAACAAAAAAACAGTCAGGTAAAATGTAAAACAGCCAGGTAAAGTCTTTACCAGACTATTATTTATGATGTAACCTTGGAACGTACTTTACTTGACTATTTTAGTAAAAACCTACTTTCCATACTAAAATTGGTCAGGAAAGTATACAGTTTCTCGCCGGTTCCAAGAAAATATATATATTTTTTATAATCGCTATGTAATAGTATAGTGTAATAACTCAGTGGTATCGAGTCGACCTGTGGATCCTAAGAACCCTGGTTCGATTGCCACAGCCGACAAACATTTTCACCAATTTAAAATTACCCCTGCGGCTTTTCCACCACTAACATCTTTGAGGGTCGTGATTTGACAGCTGGTAACGCGCATAAATATATCACTTACCAAGATCTGCTTCGGCAGAGTGCCACACCCAGTAATGGATAAAAGGCGTGATGATATATTTACATTTATTTTATGTCATGGTGTAATCATGCGTATCCTAATAAATAGTGCTGGTACATATCATAGTTAAACGCATAACGCACCGACTTGTACTGAATTAAATTCTGCGTAGGAGTGTACCATCATCAGCTTATTCAATTTACATGTTTTCGTTGCCTGGCAACAGGAACAAAACGATCGGAAAACTAAAATTGTCAATTGTCACCATTCATTTAGTATTTTGTCGTATTAGAAACGCTTAGAGTCATTTAAGTATGAAAGGAGCTTGACATCAGCACTGGAAATAAATTTACTAGTTTAATTTATTACTTAACCACAGACAAAATATATACAGACGTCTAACTAAATGTATTCAAATGGCAACGTTATCACTATAGTCTGTTTTTTAACCAGGAGGAGTAAGTGCATAAGTCAGATTTACACTATAGAAAGTTACCAAAGAAAGTTACTAGATTTTTGTTGGCGCGAAATACAAAAATTTCTTACACATCTGCACTGATTAAGTCTCATAGCATTTATTTTAAAATACAAATAACATTATAAACTCTAATTTGTCACTCCCTATATTATTAGTTCTTAAAAGAACTGATTTATGTTAATGTCACAGAAATGCAAAAAACCAACAAGAAAACAGATAACCTCAAAACTTATGACAGCTCTAATAAATCAAATGTAAAATCTATGTACAGTGTAAACTGGACGAAGCATTAGCCAATCAGAAGCGTCAGTTTTAGCGGTTAAAATTTAAATTACTCCTCCTGGTTAAAAAACAGAGTATAGTCGAACGCAGCTAATTTTGTTGAACTTACGAGTGCTTTTGTTAAATATACTACTATATCAATTCGAACAAGAGGAATTCAATGCCGTTGAGCGCATCTTCATATTTTGTTTAATTTTTAAGTTATAGCTTCCGGAAAAGTACAATTTTGCAAAAAGATTATCTCATCATATTTTTAACTTTTCCGAGGCTGTAACTCAAAAACTAAACGAAATATGAATATGCGCTCAACGGCATTGAATTTCTCGTACTTCAATTAACTTATATACATATTTTCAGCAATTTTTAAATTTTTCAAAATTGTTATCAAAATTTGCTCATCAAACAGTTTTTTAATAATATCACAAAAACTAGAACACATATGCACTTGGGTATTTTACCATTGGATTCAGCGGGTCCAAATGCATAAGTATGTAAATTTTCGTTACAATATTCATACGAGAAGAAATTTTAAAGCAAACTGTCTGAAATTGGCCTAAAATTGAAAAAAACTTAAGGGGTACCCCTTAAGAATTTTTCAAAAAATCTAAATTGCTAAAAATTTGCTTATATGCCAATTCGGACACGAAAAATTCAATGCCGGTGAGCGCATTTTCATATCTCGTTTAGATTTTAAGATATAGCCTCCGGAAAAGTTAAATTTTACAAAAAATTTACCTAATCAGATTTTTGACTTTCTCGAGGCTGTATCTCAAAAACTAAACGAGATATGAAGATGCGCTCAACGGCATTGAATTTCTCGTGCTTCAATTAACTTATATACAAATTTTCAGCAATTTTAAAATTTTCCAAAATTGTCACCAAAATTTTCTCATCAAACAGTTTTTCAATAATATCACAAAAACTAGAAGACATATGCATTTGGACATTTTACCATTGGATTCAGCGGATCCAAATGCATAAGTATGTAAATTTTCGTTACAATATTCATACGAGAAGGAATTTTAAAGCAAACAGTCTGAAATTGGCCTAAAATTGAAAAAAACTTAAGGGGTACCCCTTAAGAAATTTTCAAAAAATAAAAATCGCTAAAAATTTGCTTATATGTCAATTCGGACACGAAAAATTCAATGCCGTTGAGCGCATTTTCATATCTTGTTTAGTTTTTAAGATATAGCCTCCGGAAAAGTTAAATTTTGCAAAAAATTTACCTCATCAGTTTTTCAACTTTCCCGAGGCGGTATCTCAAAAACTAAACGAGATATGAAGATGCGCATAACGGCATTGAATTTCTCGTGTCCGAATTGACTTATAAGCAAATTTTTAGCGATTTTTATTTTTGAAAATTTCTTAAGGGATACCCGTTAAGTTTTTTTTTTAATTTGGTGAAAAAGTTTGTCGGTTGTGGAGATCGGACCAGGGTTCTCAGGATCCACAGGCCGATTCGATACCACTGAGCTATTGCCCCACTTCTCATACTCATTATTTAATTAATTTCTTTTTTATTATAGTTACTAATTGGTATGCAAGTCATCTTCTGCTAATTTTAATAACTCCATTTCAAATTCAGTTAAGAATTTTATTAGAAGAAAGTTAAATGAAGGACAAGTCTGAAATATGCAACAAAATAATCATGTTCCCTTCAGTAAAGAATAGCAAAAGTCATGGCCAAATAAAACACGATTATATCTGACTTATAAATATATTAATAAGACATCAACAAAGATAAGAAACATTTAATTATCTTATCTTAATTTGCATTTAATATTTTTAAATAAAATATGTAATTCAGTTTACAGTAGCGGTTTTTCATATATGTGAAACAACCATTTTCAGTGACTGATACAATATTATACGACGATATAATGGATGCTATAACGTGATCAGAAGTAAGTGTTTCAGTTGGCAATACAATTCTAGGGATCTTTTTATTTCACAGTTGGCACAACGTCGGGTAAAGGCGGAAATACTATTTGACATGTCATTTTTATAATAAATTTAAATAGGTTGAGTGATAATAATATTTTAGATCATTTCTCTGTGAGTAATGTTAGGAAATAAAAGGATATGTGTAAGGGACACAACGATTTTTATTAATTTAAATGTGCAAATGTCACTGTCAACTACATGAAATAAATTTATATATCAGTCTTTCCAATTTCAAGTATATATTTTTTTATTACCAACTGAAACAATTTCTTTTGATCGTCCTGTATTATTTCCAATGATGAAATTATAAGCATTGGAGGAAATAAATATATCATCACGCCTTCTACCCATTACTGTGTGTGGCACTCTGCCGAAGCAGATCTCGGTAAGTGATATATTTTGCGCGTGAAGTGCGGTTACCAGTCGTCAAATCACGGCCCCCCAAACATGTTAGTGGTGCCACAGGGATAGCTTTTTTCAAATTATGAAAATTTGTCGCCTGTGGGAATCGAACCAGGGACCTCAGGATCCACAGGCCGACTTCATACCACTGAGCTATTGGAGGGAATAATAGCCATTATAGCGAGTTGTACACTATACTTTACGACTAATTTAGTACACACAAGATTTTTTTATAATTTCGTTTAATAATAATCCCAAAATAAATAAAATTATGTTTTCTGATATAACTATGATGATAGAGAAATGTTAAAATTTTTGCATATTTATTTGAACTGTTCCAACCTCCATGTGGAGATTGTATTTTTATTATGTCTTTGACATGTTCTTGTTGGCATGTATAATTTTGAGTTTTTTACTCTTATAATATTAATTTATACGTATAACATCTGCAAGCTTTGTTTGTTTTTGCTGATGATGGGTCGCGTGACGATCCGAAACGTTCGAAATATAATAGTTATGAAATAAATACGTTATTTATTTCCTTACCAATCTTGAGGATCCCCAAGGCCATTCATCAAGTTTCACAAGATTTTTTGGATCCAATTTAACCTCACTATTTATTTTTGTTAATTTGGTTTGTCATAGTTACCTACCAGACTATGCTTTCGTTATTTGCACAGAGAAATTAATTCAGGCATTATAATTTACTGATAGGTGCAGAAAAGGGAATAATGACTATTACTCCTTCGTTATTATTCCCTGCGGGATTTATACTTGGTATTATGTAACAATAATCACATATTTATTAAATTTGAAAGTTCAATCGTTTAAGATATTAGCAAAAGAAAAGGAAAGTTTTAAGTTCCATCTTTACTGACATTTAATGCTCTCCGCAAACAGCAATTTAATTTATGATTCAATACCTTTTCTCATGAACTTTGCACTCTTGTAACAAATAGATTGTAATATTTTATATTGCAACCGCATTCTTAACTATTACATTAATCCAGTGGTTTGCAAACTGCGGGTCACGACCCCTCGAGGAGTCGCTAAACAAACTGGTAGGGGCTCGTCGGGTGCTATTTACAAATTTTAAAAAATATGGTTCCTAAGATCCTCTTCCACGCTTTCATTTAAATTTTAAGGGTTAATTATTATTATATGGAGTGGTTAGCTCAGTGGTATGAAGTCGGTCTGTGGATTCTGAGAACCCTGGTTCGATTCCCACAGACGCCAAACAATTTTCATAATTTTAAAAACTACCTACCCCTGTGGCTCCTCCACCACTAACATATTTGGGGGCCGTGATTTGACGACTGGTAACCGCACTTCACGCGCAAAATATATCACTTACTGAGATCTGCTTCGGCAGAGTGCCACACCCAATAATGGGTAGAAGGCGTGATGATGTATTTATTTACTTATTTATATATTCATTTTTTTTACTTCTTTTACTAATTTTTTAAAACGTTATTCTATATTTGTAATGTACATGATTAAGGTAGTACTAGTGTGACGGTGGCGCCATCGGCTGTCGAGTGGCGCAACTGACGCTCAAAAAATATAAAAATTGAATAAAATAAGTGTTTTATACCTATTATGATTTGAATATCATGAATTGTTAACAGGTTGTCGGTCTAGAGAATTTTCAAATACCATACCACCGTGTGGTGTTGCCATTATAAATTGGGATTCTGAATTTTTCGTTAAAAACAAGGCTTTGCATGGCTATATCTCCATTACTAAACGATAAAAAACGTTCTCCTTCTGATACAATATACATGGATAGTTCCAGAACATCATACTAGTTTTTCAAATGAAACTACAAAATTTTAGAGGTACACAAACCAAATATGTGCGATTCTGAGTGATGATCGCCATAAGCCCCGTGTATAAGAACTCAACTTTACAAGCGAATATATTTGTTCACAGACGATCAATGTGTTTCATATTTTAACAGGATACGTATGACTATCCAATGTTTACGTGCGCCAAATTTCATTCAGATCTACAAATTTTTTTTTCACGCTTGTACTACCTTAAATCAGCCTTTTATATTTAAACTGCAATTTTGATCACATAAAAAGTAAGGGGGTCGTAAAAAAATATATTTGTGATTTTTGCCTCTGGCTCTAAAAAGTTTGAGAACCACTGCATAAACGATATTGTAAGTAACGTCTTAAAAGTCATTTTAAATGTCACTAAAATAAAATTAATGGCGGAAGTAGTTTATTAAATAATTGGCTAAATTATATAGAATTAAGTTAAATCTCGAGAGTTTTAGACCACTGTTTGTTAATAAAAACTTCGCACGTCAAATGTTTTGCTGTTTAGCATTTTATAATAAATTCTTAGGTCAAGCTTATAAATAGAAACACGAGGTTGTTTTTCAAATTTCCAGAAAAAATTCATTACTTTATTTACATTTGTTGTTATCGCAGACTTAGACTGTACTTGTTTAATTAACTTTTATGAATATGGATAAAAAGTACATTTGATTAAGTTATCAGCAGTTTTAAGAAAGCTTTATTGCATATAGTAATTAGAAATAATTAATATAATATTATAATAAAAAATATTTTTTTATCGTATTGCCAGAAGTTACTAAATTATTTTATGCACAACCGGGCCGAAATTCATTTGTTCTAGTCCTAAAAAGCGGGCTTAAACATTTCTTTTTAGCCCTAGTCATAAAAAAATAATTACTATGAATACATAATAGTTATATATGGGGTAGCTAGCTCAGTGGATCCTGAGACCAACAACCTGTTAACAATTCATGATATTCAAATCATAATAGGTATAAAACACTTATTTTGTACAATTTTTATATTTTTTTGAGCGTCAGTTTCGCCACTCGACAACCGATGGCGCCACCGTCACACTAGTACTACTTTAAATGACTGTGTAGTTACGTAGAACAGAGTTTGAAACGCCGATTTGATTCTATTTTTAATCACGTACATATGAAAAACATATTTCCTAGTTAATAATTATATTAAATTATCATTATTTACTTGGAACTGTCTTTTTTACTGCAATATTATTCATATCTTTCCTGTTGATAATTAATTTATTAACTAACTCATGTACATATATGTATAATCAAGAAATGACGAGAACTATTAATTAATTATTATTTGATTTTTTATATAATTAATTAGAAACAAATAAAGGATAATTCATGCTCTACATGCTGAGAAGAATAACATGACTTATTCACATACTCGTAAATGCAAAGTTTTAAAATGTCTTAGTTACCTTGACTTACCTTTAAGTTATTTCTAAGATTATTTATTACAATAACATATTTCGGAATTTTTCGCGTAGTAGATTATGGTTACCAATTAAAAAAAGACGCTTAGTTTTAAACTGTTACGATAAAATATAATCAAAGGTTAGAAACATATTTTTCGCTGTCAAATGTTTTTAAATAATTTTACCGGAAAAAACTTCAAATAAAAAAGCTAGATAATTTAGTTGTCTACATCTTTTATTTGAAGCATTTTTCTCTAAAATAATTGACAGACATTTTACAGCATAAAATTGCTGCCAAATCTTTATAAATAATTTTACAGAAAATTGTTTCAAATAAACATGTTAGATAATTGAATTCTCTACATTTTTTATTTGAAGCATTTTTCTATAAAATACTTTGGAAGTGTTTGAAGAAAGAAAATATAATTTGATTTTTTTTTAAACTTGACACAGTCGTACTTTTTCTGCTGTCGAACCTTTATAAATAAATTTACAGAAAATTGTTTCAAATAAACACGATAGATAATTTAATTCTCTACATCTTTTATTTGAAGCATTTTTCTCTAAAATACTCTAAAAATGTTTGAAAGCAGAAAATATAATATTATTTTTAAACGAAGGTGACACGTTCGTACATTTTGTGCTGCCAGACCTTTATAAATTATTTTACAGAAAATTGTTTCAAATAAACATGTTAGATAATTTAATTCTCTACATCTTTTATTTGAAGCATTTTTCTCTAAAATGCTCTAAAAATGTTTGAAAGCAGAAAACAATATGATTTTTAAACGAAGTTGACACGTTCGTACATTTTGTGCTGCCAGACCTTTATCAATCATTTTACAGAAAAATGTTTGAAATAAAAGATGTAGAGAACTAAATTGTTTAACTTTTTTATTTCAAGCATTTTTCTCTAAAGTAATTGAGAAACATTTTACAGCACAAAACATAACACGATTTTTAAAAGAAAGTGACACGTTTGTACATTTTGTCCTGTCAAACTTTTACAAATTATTTTAGAGCAAAATGTTTCAAATAAAAGCTGTAGAAAACCAAGTTATCCAACTTTTTTATTTGAAGCATTTTCCTGTCAAATAATTTAGTAACATTTGCCAACGACAAAAATATAACATCTACTTTCTCCAGCACTTCGTAAGTGTTAATTTTGATAATAATTAAATTTCACCCCCCAAAAGGGGACAAGGACTCACCCCTTCTGTTATCCATATCAGAAAAATGTACAACAGTTGCTGGCATTGCAATACAACTAATTTTCACTTCAACTATCAACAAAATCAACCTATCCTTGAAAGCTTGAAACAATTGTCGAAGCTACCTGATCCCAAAGGACACTATGATCAGATGTGTAAGAGAAAAGGAGCACCACTTGTTGATTCGACGACGGATGAAGTATGAATGATCAAGAACTATTGCTCACGACGTTGTAATACTAAGTAAAGATAAATATATGTATAAGTGTGTGTGTGTGAGTGGCAGTGCTGGGCAATAGCTAGCTACTTTTTTAGGTGAGCTATAAGTTTACCTACAATTGCTGTAGCTATAGATGTAGCTTAATTAAATGTGAAATTAAAAACTAGTGTAGCTACTTCTTAAAGCTACTTTTGATAGCTTAAGGTTAGTTTTTGTAAATCAAATCTAAATATAAATACATCAAATGTATCATCACGCCTTTTACCCATTACTGCGTGTGGCACTCTGTCGTAGTAGATCTCGGTAAGTGATATATTTATTCGCGTTATCAAAATTAATACAAAATAATGTTTTAAAACTGTTAACTAGTTCATTTTTGTTTATTAAAATGACAAAAACTAGAAGAGATACGCAATTTCAGATCTCAAAATTAGATTCTATGGAAAATTTTACATAGACATGGAAAAAAATTCTATTTTGCTATACGTAGTAGCAATAATATTAAATACTGTTTTAAAACTGTCCGTAGTACATTTTTCTTTTTCAAAATTACTCAGAAACTAGAAAATATATGCAATTGCAGATCTCAAATCTCGATTCTAGGGAAATTTTTCCATAGACATGGAAAAAAATTACAATTTTCTATCCTAAGTAACAATAATATTAAATAATATTTTAAAACTGTTAGTAGTACATTTTTCTCTTTCAAAATAACTCAGAAACTAGAAGATATACGCAATTGCAGATCTCAAAACTCGATTCTACAGAAAATTTTACATAGACATGGAAAAATATTACAATTTTCTATCCTTAGTAACAATAATATTAAATAGTATTTTAAAACTATTAGTAGTACATTTTTCTTTTTCAAAATGACTCAGAAACTAGAAGAGATACGCAATTGCAGAACTAAAAACTAGATTCTACAGAAAATTGTACATAGACATAGAAAAAAATTCTAATTTGCTATACGTAGTACCAGTAATATTAAATAATGTTTTAAAACTGTTAGTAGTACATTTTTCTCTTTTAAAATTATTCAGAAACTAGAAAATATATGCAATTGCAGATCTCAAAACTCGATTCAACGGAAAATTTTTCATAGATATGGAAAAAAATATAATTTTCTATCCTTAGTAACAATAATATTAAATAGTTTTAAAACTGTTAATAGTACATTTTTCTCTTTTAAAATTACTCAGAAACTAGAAAAGATATGCAATTGCAGATCTAAAAACTCGATTCTACAGAAAATTTTCCATGGACATGGAAAAAAATACAATTTTCTATCCTTAGTAACAATAATATTAAATAGTGTTTTAAAACTGTTAGTAGCACATTTTTCTCTTTTAAAATTACTCAGAAACTAGAAAAGATATGCAATTGCAGATCTTAAAATTCGATTCTACGGAAAATTTTACATAGATATGGTAAAAAATTCCAGTTTTCTAGGAGAAAAAATAACCATAATAAATAAATAAATAAGAATAGCAAGAGGTAAACTTTGAACAGCCCTTTAAAATGTGTATTATATTTGTATTCCCTATCCTTCCCATGTTAAATCTTATAAATTTTATAATATTTGACAACCTAACCTCACATTTCATTTCAAACTACATTAATTATACTTTTAAAACTTCAAAAATGACTAAAATATATATAATTAGAGTCTAAATCACCCCAATTTTGATTACCAATCGCGACTTTATCGATATATTGGTTATTAATTTCATATTTTGTGATTGAAATTTCATTATTTTTCATTATTATAAAATATAGGAGCTCACTTGGGCATTTTGACGTTTAAAATAATTCAAGGGTGCACAAAATAATGACTCTAACATAGAGTGGGATATGGAATATTGATAATTTATTTTCGCATTTACAGTTCTTCTGGTAGGAATAATTCAACACAGTTTTTTTTCCTATCTGTGTAAAATTTTCTGTAGATTCCAATTTTGAGGTCTGCAATTGCGTATCTACTTAATTTTTAAGGTAATTTTGAAACTAAAAATATCATTTTTTGAACTTTAATATCTCGTTAACTAAAAGACATAGCGAACTGTGGTTTTAAAAATTTTATTTAGCTAACTGAAAACTTTGTTTAGAAAAACATTCAATTGTTTATACTAAATTAGGATGATTGATAATCAATTGTTTTTCTAAAAATAGCTTAAATTGAGTTTGGTATCAAATGAAAGCTCTCAGGAAGGGCAGTTACACTAAAATGACAAAAATTTGTTTTGACCGTTTGTCAATTGTTTTCTATAAACAATTTAGAAATACAATCGAGTTGGGCATCAAATTAAAGCTCTTACGAAAAGCTATTAAACTAAAATGATAAAAAATAAATATGAGCTCAATTTATACTGAACCATTTCTATGTCGCGTGAAAACCTAAATTAAATTTTCATTTTAAAATACGATATAATTATAAATAAAATAAAAAATAAATATATCATCACGCCTTTTACCCATTACTAGGTGTGGCATTGTGCCGAAGCAGATCTCGGTAAGTCATATATTTATGCGCGTGAAGTGCGGATACCGGCCGTCAAATCACGACCCCCAAAGATGTTAGTAGTGGGGGAGCCAAGGGGTAATTTTAAAGTGGTGAATATGTTATAAAATGATATAATTATAAGATAATATAAAATAAATAAATAAATGTGTGGCACGCTGCCTTAGCAGATTACCAGCCGTCAAATCACGGCTCCGAAAGATGCTAGTAGAGGAAGACCCACAGGGGTAATTTTTAATGTGGTGAAAATTGTCGACTGTGGGAATCGAAGCAGGGTTCTTAAATCCACAGGCCGACTCGATACCACTGAGCCATCTACTTCATTATTTAAATAAATAATAATAAATTGATGTATTTCTTTAAATTCGATTATAGTCTAAGTTTGAATTTCTTTAATAGTTACTGTAATTGGGATTGTATAAAGTAGCATAAATAAAAATAAACATTTCAATCTTATTTGGTCTGTATTAATTAACAATATATAATTAACACTTTTCTCTAGATAAATGGCTAGCACAGTGGTATGAAATCGGCCTGAAAAATACTTGTGTTTACCAAGCGCGTTCAAATCTCACTGACTTCTATTTCTATCAAAAAATATGATTGTGTCTGAGTGGTTCGGATTCCACTATAAGCTATTGTAATTGAGATTAAGTTCCTGTTGTGCAGAGGAACAAATAAATACTGACTGGCTTAATATACTATTGATATCTCCATGGTAGGTGGCTCAGTGGTATTGTATGGACCTGTGGATCCTGAGAACCCTGGTTCGATTCCCACAGCCGACAAACATTTTCACCAAATTATAATTATTAATTATTAATGGGGTGGCTAGCTCAGTGGTATGAAGTTGGCCTGTGGATCCTGAGAACCCTGGTTCGATTCCCACCGGCAACAAACAATTTTCATAATTTCAAAAGCTACCTCTGTGGCTCCTCCACCACTAACATCTTTGGAGGTCGTGATTTGACGACTAGTAACCGCACTTCACGCGCAAAATATATCACTTACCGAGATCTGTTTCGGCATAGTGCCACACCCAGTAATGGGTAGAAGGCGTGATGATATATTTATTTATTTATTTTATTTTAGTTTAAATACTATTGATATCTGTATGGTAGGTGGCTCAGTGGTATCGTATCGACCTGTGGATCCTGAGAACCCTGGTTCGATACCCACAACCGACAAACATTTTCACCAAATTATAATTAACTCTGTGGCTTCTCCACCAGTAACATCTTTCGAGGTCGTGATTTGACGGCTGGTAACCGCAATTCACGCGCATAAATATATAATCTGTTACGGCAGAGAGCCACACACAGTAATGGGTAAAAGGCGTGATGATATATTTATTTAATTAATCTCTAGTGTACTATAAATATTTTGTTCTAAAGCCGTGAAGGATACACCTGTCACTGTGTACCACGTGATTTAAATTCTAATATGGCGTCTTTCAGTCACGTGACACAATGTTACAGTTAGATTAATTACTAGTTACCGTTAATTACTTAATCGCAATCTGTAATGAATTTATGTTTCTTTAAATAACAACAAACTCTAGCTTGTGAAGCTACAGTACTACCATGATGCTACAACAGTACACATAAAAGATTTATTTATTTATTTACTATGGTGCACAACAAGAAATTCATACCAATTACAGTAACTTGTAGTGAAGAATTTATTTATTTATATGTTACAGTGAATCTTGAGAACCCGGGTTCGATTCCCACAACCGACAAACATTTTCACCACATTAAAATTGCAACTGTGGCTCCCCGTCCAGTAACAACTTTGAAGGTCGTGATTTGACGGCTGGTAACCGCATTTCACGTGCATAAATATATCACTTACCGAGATCTGCTGTAGCAGAGTGCCACATCCAGTAATGGGTAGAAGGCGTGATGATATATTTAGTTTTATTTATTTCTCTAGATAAAAACCTAATTATTTTAATTGATGCTTACAGATTTAAGTTTAATTGAAGACCAGTAGCTAACAGCGTACTAAATATAATTAGACACCTTTTATTATAATAACCTAGCACTTATCCTGTTACTTCTTATTATATCCTTGAATAAAGAAAAAAACTCTTAAGAAATTGAATCAATTATTGACATTTGAATGGAACGATTCTTTTGTTTATATTTGAATAATATCTAGAATACTAGCACAGTTGGCACTTTGAATATAAAACAATTGAAAGTAAAACAATGTTAAATACTTTTATCTAAATGTCAAATTAATATTTAACAGCCCAATTCACAAAAGAGTTTTAGTTAGAATCTAGCTAATCCTGAATTTTGGATTTGTCAAATTAAGATAAACTATACATATATATATAATACAGTGAAAATTATATTATTATTTTTATGGGGTGGTTAGCTCAGTGGTATGAAGTCGGCCTGTGGATCCTGAGAACCCTGGTACCCTAGATTCGATTCCCACAGGTGACAAACAATTTTCATAATTTCAAAAACTACCCCTGTGGCTCCTCCACCACTAACGTCTTTGGGGGTCGTGATTTGGACGGCTGGTAACCGCACTTCACGCGCATAAATATATCACTTACCGATATCTGCTTCGGCAGAGTGCTACACCCAATCGTTATTTATATTTATTTTTGTTTAAAATAATTTCAGAATGTGTTGCACAGAACATTTTATCAGGTTTTAAATTAACTAAATGTTAAAAATAGTAGAGCGAAATATTACCGCAGTGACATTTGCCTTAAAATGAGGGTAAGTGATATTAAAATGTCAGTTCGATCCTTGATATTTTAATGTGAACTGCAGATATATTACAAAAATATAGAACAGAACAAACCTAAAATTTAAATGTCAACAGAAGATAATTGTATTTTTTTCAAGTAATATCGTTGGAAAAGATATTAGTGCTTCCGTTTCCGGGATCATTCAGATAAAATAATATTTTTGATTGATACAAACTGTATCGTAGGTGGCTAGACATGTTCTACTACAGCTCCAAGCTGCTCGGCGCAATTCAACCACACAAAATATCAAAATAAATAAATATATCATCGCACCATTTACCCATTACTGGGTGTGGCACTCTGCCGTAGCAGATCTCGGTAAGTGATATATTTATGCACGTGAAATGCGGTTACCGGCCGTTAAATCACTGTTCCCAAATATGTTAGTGGAGGGAGAGCAATAGGAGTAATTTTAATGTGGTAAAAATTGTTTGTATGTCGTAGGAATCGAACCCAGGTTCTCAAATTCACAGGCCGAGTCAATATCATTTAGCCAAAATAAATATAAATATATCATCACGCCTTCTACCCATTACTGGGTGTGGCACTCTGCCGTAGCAGACCTAGGTAAGTGATATATTTATACGCGTAAAGTGCAGTTACCAGCCGTTAAATCACGGCCCCCAAATAGGTTAGTGGAGGAAGAGCCACAGGGGTAGTTTTAATATCATGAAAATTGATTGTCGGCTACGGAAATCGAACCTAGGTTCTCAAATTCACAGACCAACTCAATACCATTTAGCCAAAATAAATATAAATATATCATCACGCCTTCTACCCATTACTGGGTGTGGCAGTCTGCCGTAGCAGACCTAGGTAAGTGATATATTTATACGCGTAAAGTGCAGTTACCAGCTGTTAAATCACGGCCCCCAAATAGGTTAGTGGAGCAAGAGCCACAGCGGTAGTTTTAATATCATGTAAATTGATTGTCGGCTGCGGGAATCGAACCTAGGTTCTTAAATTCACAGGCCGACTCAATACCATTTAGCCAAAATAAATATAAATATATCATCACGCCTTTTACCCATTACTGGGTATGGCACTCTGCCGTAGCAGTTCTAGGTAAGTGATATATTTATACACGTGAAGTGGAGGAAGAGCCACAGGGGTAGTTTTAATATCATGAAAATTGATTGTCGGCTGCGGGAATCGAACCTAGGTTCTTAAATTCACAGGCCAACTGAATATCACATAGTCAAAATAAATGAGATGAAATAATAATTAAAACAATTTTTGGTTGATGTTCTGTAAATTATATTTAAAGTAGACTAGGTTAGTTAAATTAAAGCATATGACCGGAGATCATAGGTCCTAGGTTCAAATCCTGACAATCTCCTAAATTTTCTCTTTATAATTATTTATTACTCTGCACAACATGAAACTTATCTTAATTACAGTACTTTATTGTGGAATTTTGCTAAATAAATTTAGTGTACCAAACTTTCTTTCCCAAGAATTTAGCATTCATACTACGCAGAATACTTAGCATATTAATTTATTACCAGATGTAGGAAGTTCAATACTTATATAAAAAAAACATTCTGCAACGTTCTGAAATTCTTTACACCTTTTTTACTTTCTTTGTCATAAGGGTGGGCTTGCCACACTTTCAAATTGAGGTGACTGGTAATGAAATATTATTTATTAACCGTTATTTTAATTAAAAAGTAATAATTAGGTACACCTTTTACCCATAACTGGATGTGGCACTCTGCCAACGCAGATCTAATTATGCGATAATGCGCGAAAACTGCGGTTACCAACCATGAAGATATTATAGTTAGAGAGTTACAGCCGACAAACAATTGTCACCACATTAAAATTACCTCTGTGACTTCCCCTCCACTAACATCATTGAAGGCCGTGATTTGACGGCTGGTAACTGTGCTTCACGCGCATAAATATATCACTTACCGAGATCTGCTATGGCAGAGTGCCACACCCAGTAATAGGTAAAAGGCGTGATGATATATTTATTTATTTTAATTATTTGTATGGGGTAGTGGCTCAGTGGTATCATGTCGGACTGTGGATTTGAGGACTCGGGTTCGATTCCCACTGCCAACCAACAATATTTTACTACATAAAAATTACCTCTGTGGCTCACCCTCCACTAAAATATTTGGGGACCGTGATTTGACGGCTGGTAGCTGTACTTCACGCGCATAAATATATCACTTACCGAGATCTGCTATGGCAGAGTGCCACATCCAGTAATAGGTAAAAGGCGTGATGATATATTTATTTATTTATTTTAATTATTTGTATGGGGTAGTGGCTCAGTGGTATCATGTTGGACTGTGGATTTGAGGACCCGGGTTCGATTCCCACAACCAACCAACAATATTTTACTACATAAAAATTACCTCTGTGGCTCCCCCTCCACTAACATATTTGGGGACCGTGATTTGATGACTGGTAATCGCACTTTACGCGTATAAATGTATCACTTATCAAGATCTGCTACGGCAGAGTGCCACATCCAGTAATAGGTAAAAGGCGTGATAAATAAAAAATAAATAAATATATTATCACGCCTTCTACCCATTACTAGGTGTGGGCCTCAAGGGTAGTTTTTAAAATGTGAAAATTGTTTGTCATCTGTCGGAATCGAACCAAGGTTCTCAGGATCCACAGGCCGATTTGATACCACTGAGTTAATGCGGCAGATTTATAGTTCCAGATCTAGTTGTGGAAAAAAATTATGAGAAGTTACCAGCCGTCAAATTACAACACCCTTTAAGCCTAGATGAAATTTAACATTGTACAAAATAATGTTTATTTTATTTTATTCACTTTTTATGCAAAACACATAGTACTGTTTAAAATTCAAGAAACACTACTTTCGACATTTAGTGACGAAAATAAATATTACTATTAGTAACTGAATTTTAAGTTAACACCGAATCTAGGACAAGGGTATATCTACAAAATAATTTTATATTTACATATACATACTTACGGGGTAGGTGGCTCAGAGGTATCGATTAGAATTATGAATTTGAGAACCCGGGTTTGATTCCCACAGGTGATAAACGATTTTCACCAATTTAAAATTATCCTTATGGCTCCACCTCCACTAATATCCTCCACGCACAAAATATATCACTTACCGAGATCTGCTACGACAAAGTGCCACACCCAGTAATGGGTAAAAGGCGTGATGATATATTTATTTATTTATTTATAGAGAGCTAGGTTGCAAAATGATCTCATTTATTCCAGTGACAGAAATTGATTATATCATGATAAAGATGAAAAAAAGAAAATTAGATTTGGGAACGGGTGGCTACTATAGATGCCACTGTGCCACTACCCCATTAATTCAGTTTTAAGCTCCATACTTCGAATTATCTTTAAAGATGCATTATAATAAAAAAACAAAATTCTTCTATAATTACATGTTTTGTTTATATAACCTTGACTCCTCCTAAATTATAAACAAAAGACGCAATTTCACTCACCTATCTCATCATGAAATCTTCAATCAAAAATAATTTATGATCGATTAATTTTTACCAAATTAATTTTTAAAAATAATTACGCGTTTGTGTAATAGATTGTGTCTTTATTGATTTATTTACTGCATCAAATTGTAATGCATTTTTAATTATTTTTTTAACAATAGGAGGAAGTATTTATGTATAGATTAATATGTGATAATTACTATAATTTATTATAGTTAAAGGATTGTCTCAAATTAATTGTTTTATTCTAATATAAGACAAGACATCATCTGGAAAATTAAATATTTATTGACATATGGTACCATTGCTCCCTGATTTCATTCGAGGAAAATGTTTTATTTAAAAGTTGTAAAATAGTTATTTGTATATCAACGGAAGAAAGTAAAATATTGCTTCCCGATGATCTTGTTTCATTCCCCGAGCAGAAGGAGAGGGATACATTTGAGGAAAAATAGTATATTACGTACCATGAACTGTAAGAGACAGTTTTTAGGTCAAGAATGTGAAACAAAAGGAAAAGAAAAATAGCTTTCAGAATTGACAGCTGTCAAATTGGTGTCAAAATAAACAGGACCTTTATATGTAATATTTACTTACTGTTCACGATGGATAGTAAGTAAATATTAAAAGTTCCACTTACTGTGTTTAAATTTTGTTATTAATAGGTAACTTACAGTACAAATATTGTAAAAAAACATTTATCATTAAGAAAATTATTATTTGTGTACCTAGAGAGCAGAAAGTAGTCTACGCCGCTCGTGCATGAAGATGCAAACATACCGAGGCGTTTTTTTATGTTTTCTACCTAGCTATGAAATAGTATATTACGTACCATGAACTGTAAGTGACAGTTTTTAGGTCAAGAAAGTAGTTTGGGAAATCGAGGCCCGAAAGGTCGAGATTTTCTAAACATTCACGACCTAAAAAATCACTTACATTTTGAGGTTAGTAAGTTATTTTTTACAATACATGCACAAATAGAAGGAAAAGAAAAGTAGTTAATAATTAAAGACTATCTTTACGTACTAGTATTGCAAATAACTATTATGACACAAGTACAAAGATGCAGTTTTTCGTATGTATGAAGAACGAGTACGAATATTTTTTCGCCCACATTTTGTACAATTGCATGGAATTCTTTTTTTAAATTTTTTATTTAAATATTGTTTATACACAACCGGGCCGAAAAGCATGTGTTTTAGCCCTAAAAGGCGAGCTTAAATAAATAATTTTTGTTTATTGTGTATGCTTGATTCTGCAAAATGTCATTTTGACATATAACCTATGTACATATTTTTATCTTTTGAATATATGATTAAATGTTATTTTGTTGTGCATAAAATATTGTATGTACCACGGGTGAAATTAGCATTTCTGATCCTGAGCATGTTATTAGCCCTCTGCGCTTTGCGCTTCATGCTAATAATCATGCCACGATCCAGAAACGACTGTTTTCACCCTTGGTACATAAATAACTATGTAGCAGTCGAAAAGTTCTTTTGTCCTAAACAGAAAATTATTTTACGGGCGATAATGTAAACATTACCTAGCAAGTACAATAAACATTAACACATCAGTGAAGAGGTACAAACATTATCACAAGAAAACGTCACTTTTTGACACGGCCGAATAAAATATATTGTACGTAACACACCTTGAATGCTTGTTCGTCCAGTAAAGTATCATTTTCAGGTCTTGTTACATAAATAACTATACTTCCCAGGCATGAAAAGTATCACTTTTTTTTCTCTCATATGGGGGAAAGAAAAAATTGTTTATTATAGCCATAGTAATTTCAATATCTACTACGTTGTTTTATAATGAAATATGAGGTAATAACATACGATAATACACTTCATTAAATTATAGTTCGTATTAAATGTTTTATGGTACTAATATAGGTGGGTTTTATAACAATGCGATTTGAAGACCGAACTACATTCTTTTTAAATGATAAATAGTTGTATAATGAGTTCAAGGTTATTTTTTATTAAATGAAATATTAACATAAACATCAAAATATTTTTAAAGTTGACGCCATACGTATATTTATTTATGTCATTTTGTATAATAAGAATTTAATCCCAATCATAATACAAGAACGGAACCCACCGACCGCAATGTAGTAATTAATATACAGGGTGTAACATAAGTAAGAAATATTGATATTATCTCATGAAATAATCATTTCAATAAAATAAATAAATATATCATTACACCTTCCACCCATTACAGGGTGTGGCACTCCGCCGTAGCAGATCGCGGTAAGAGATATATTTTTGTGAGTGAACTGCGGTTACCAGTCGACAAATCACGACCCCCAAATATATTAGTGGAGGGAGAGCCACAGAAGTAGTATTAATGTGATGAAAAATGTTTGTCAGCAATAGGAATCGAACCAGGGTTCTCAGGATCCACAGGCCGACACGATAATACTGTGCCACCTATACCATGAAATGAACATTTAAGGTAGTTCTAGCGTAATATACATTTTTACAGAACCGAATGAAACGGCGCACGTAAACATGGGATAGTCATAAGCATTCTATTAAAATATGAAACACATTCACCGTCTGTGAACAAATATATTTCCTTGTAAAGTTGAGTTGTTATACACGGGGCTTATTGCGATCGTCATTCGGAATCGCACATATTTGGTTCGTGTACCTCTAAAATTTTACAGTTTCATTTGAAAAACTATTAAGATGTTTTAGAACTATCAACGTATATTGTATCAACAGGAGAATAGTTATTTTTATAACAAGTGCCGAAAAAGGCTCGTTACGTGCAAGTGCAGAACTTAACGCACGAGGCTTGCCGAGTGCGGAAATCTGCACGAGCATGTAACCTTTTTCGGCACGTGTTATAAACAATATTTTTCCTACAACTGTGCGATTTAGTAAATCACTAAAATATTATTAAAATTTATAAAATTTATAAAATTTTAATGATATTACATTAGAACGATGTTTTACGGCGTTGCTATGGTTTGTTTGTTGATTGCTTGCACATTGTTCTACGTTATTTAAAAATATTTCGCTAACGTCAAAATAATTTCTTCAAAATCATCTTGATTGGAATAGTACAGTGAGTGATTCTTCTTTATCATTAACACCTCCAAAGATAATTGAAGCTCCGGATCATACTATGTTTGATCTATTTTCGACAATGACAATCAACCTGCTGCTGGTACTGCTGAAGCTTCCGAAATTGTTACCAATAATATTACTGGTAATAATATGAACAGGTACGGAAGAAATCAATGTTTCTTTAGACACAAAAGTTTCCACTTTACATTATGTCAATATAAGCAACTGTAACAACTGTATTAATAATATACACAAACAATAAATATGCAGTATTTCACTTACTCTTTAAATAAAACCAATTTATCAATATATTTTACTTTGTTCGGTTCTTTTTATTAATTGTCTACAGATTAGATATACTGCAATTTAAGGTTATGTTTATAAACGTCAAAATATACTACTGCATATTTACTAGCGCTGGTTTACCGTATCTTCTTCTTCCAAAAGCGTCTGTGGTCAAAATATGAATTCCGCGCTCGGCGCGAAATTTAAATCGCTGTCAAAACAATTTTCTTTTAACAGTTACGTAATGAAGCACTTTCCACACTTGTGTTTCTTTGCTTTCGGAAACGCACTTGGTCTGCATTCATCTACTTTCCATACGTAACCAAGGCAATTATAGTTAGGTAATAACAAAGAAATCACACAGTTGTAGGAAAAGATTTTTACCGTTAAGTAATGGATATATAGCCATGCAAAGTTTTGTTTTTAACGAAATAATAAAGAGCCCAATGTATAATGGCAACACCACACGATGGCACAGTATTTGAAATTTCACCTGTTAACAATTTATGATACTCAAATTATAATAGGTATAAAACATTCTTTTTCTTTCCCCGAGCGTCAGTTTCAACAATCGTCGACCGATGTCGCCATCGTCACACTAGACCTCCTTAATCTACATAATTAAAATAAAACCGTTTCGAAGGTTTATGATTGCGGATATTTTGGCAAGATGAAATATTTTTTATCGGTTGTCATTATTTCACAGTGAAGAGGACGACTAGTACAAACAATTTCTCAGTAAATCGAACCCAAACAAAGTAATTATAATAACAGTATAAAATTCTCGCTGCACTCGTGTGGGAGAACCAGAGTCATGTTAAAGTCAAGACCACAGCTTAAGACTTGACCTATATAACCTATACAAGCATCAGCTGTACTCACAGACCGGAATTAAGTTAAGCGGGCGCCTGCGACTGTTTTCTACATCATGTTCGTGATTATTTAATACGCTGTATATAACAGAAAGTTAATTCTAATTACAGAAGCGTAGTGCAGCAGTTTATAGTGGAATCCGAATCACTCAGATGCAATTGCATTTTGGCTGTAAGTTGAAGTCAACGAGGATTGAATTGAATACTCTTGTTTTTACGGCGACAGCGAAACCATAGAGCTACAACTACTTTACATATTATTTATTTGGTAGTCTGCACAACAGGAACTTATGGTGGAATTCTGTGCAAATTCATAAATAAATATATCATCACGCCTTCTACCCATTACTAGGTGTGGCACTCTGCCGAAGCAGATATATTTTGCGCGTGAAGTGCGATTACCAGTCGTCAAATCACGGCCCCTAAAGATGTTAGTGGTGGAGGAGCCACAGGGGTAGCTTTTGAAATTATGAAAATTATTTGTCGCCTGTGGGAATCGAATCTAGGGTACCAGGGTTCTCAGGATCCACAGGCCGACTTGATACCACTGAGCCATTACCCCAAATTTGAAATAAAATGATGTGTGTAATACGAGCTTAAAGTGTTTTTATTCCTCTCGTATTATTGCGGCTTTCGTCTTCGACTCAAACTGCAATTATCGTGTGCGAGTAAAAAAGAATCACTTTACGCCCTGAACACACCATTACCCCATTACAAATTCTAAGTTCCCAAAACATATGCACCATACACTTTAAATAGTTATATTTTAGCTCAATTATTATAAATAAATAAATAAAATAAATATATCATCACGCCTTCTACCTATTACTGGGTGTGGCACTCTGCCAAAGCAGATCTCGGTAAGTGATATATTTTGCGCGTGAAGTACGATTACCAGTCGTCAAATCACGGCCCCCAAAGATGTTAGTGGTGGAGGAGCCACAGGGGTAGCTTTTGAAATTATGAAAATTGTTTGTCGCCTGTGGGAATCGAACTAGGGTTCTCAGGATCCACAGGCCGACTTCATACCACTGAGCTAGCCACCCCATACATATAATATCATACATTTATTTAAATACTAAACATATTCTTGGCAAGGCTCGCTTCACTTAATATTATTCTGAATTTCTTACATTTATTTAAATACTGCACGTATTTTGGTAACGTTTGCTTCATTCGCACTTCTAACAAATAAATCCTAAACCAGTGGAACACATACTCCACACACGCAAGCCGTTATTTTCAATTTTATCTCCGATATTAAACGTGTTCTTGGCAAAACTCGCTTCGCTCGTATTTTAGACAAACCTTTGTACTTATTTTCATCAAAATTTGCCGATGACAGATATAAATTGAACTCCTCTAGCTTGTAAAGCAAACGACTTACCATTGAGCCACAACAGCCTCGTTAAGAAACTAACTAGGTATATTTTAATAACCAAAGTAACAACAGCAATTGTTTAATTAAAAACATAACAACATACAAAAAAATTGAACATCAAACAAGCAACAAACAAAAACAAAATACTCACTTTTAACAGGAACCGGTGGCAAAGCTGGCTTCGCAATCCCAGAACAAGGTCTCCCAATTTTCGAAGGTGCTTTGATCCCAGAAGGCTTGGGTCCTGGGATCCCGGACACTTTAACACTGACATCACTACCCGTTGGTGTTATACCCCCTTCTGGGGCCGCGGGTGATAAGTCTATAGGAGCTGTTAACGCGTCACTTTGTTTTAGAACCCCTGGAGGATCCGGTACCTCTGGTGCACTCATTTTTAAAAGTTAAAATTTACTAACGTATCTATTTACAGGTGATTATTTTAATTTCAAAACTGGTAAATTATTATTATTGCTAATAAATATTGGTAATAAATTATGGAGGGACATAATAAATATTATAAATTATTAAAGAGACATATTCTATATTATTATTAGTTTAACACGACTCTCTTCTGCGTAGATTCACTGAAAATAAATAAATAATATTGTTAGAAATAAAAATGTATAAAATATAGTAGAGATAATATGAGTAAGTATTTATTTATATCTATTATTCACAAGGTAACAATGTTGTTAATATATTCGTGAATTTCTGTAATAGTAGGCTACCTATACACATGACTGTAATGTTGGTTGCCTGCTTGAAATATTATTATTTAAAAATTTTATTATTTAAAAAAAGGATGTTGATTTTGAAGAAAATTGTCGAACGTATATTCGGTCAACTGAATATTCGTATTTGAATAATTCGGATATTTGTTAGTTTTTTTTTTGTTTTGGGGTGGCTAGCTCAGTGGTATGAAGTCGGCCTGTGGATCCTGAAAACCCTGGTTCGATTCCCACAGGCGACAAACAATTTTCACAATTTCAAAAAACTACCCCTGTGGCTCCTCCACCACTAACATCTTTGGGGGCCGTGATTTGACGGCTGGTAACCGCACTTCACGCGCAAAATATATCACTTACCGAGATCTGCTTCGGCAGAGTGCCACACCCAGTAATGGGTAGAAGGCGTGACGATAAATTTTATTTTTTATTTCATATTCGTATCCGAATTGTTCGAATATTCATATAAATAAATATAAATAAATATATCATCACGCCTTCTACCCATTACTGGGTGTGGCACTCTGCGGAAGCAGATCTCGGTAAGTGATATATTTTGCGCGTGAAGTCGTCAAATCACGGCCCCCAAAGATGTTAGTGGTGGAGGAGCCACAGGGGTAGTTTTTGAAATGATGAAAATTGTTTGTCGCCTGTGGGAATCGAACCAGGGTTCTCAGGATCCACAGACCGACTTCATACCACTGAGCTAGCTACCCCATTATATATTATATTCATTAGATTCCATATTCGTTATTCGGATATTTAAAAACTATTTTATGGGCAATCGGGTCGAAAGGCATGTGTTTAGGCCCTACAAAGCAGGCTTGAACACTTCTTTTTGGCCCATGGGCCAAAAAGAAATAATTCCTATGTTGTATATATAAATAAAATGACAATTTTGTTTATTGTGAATACTTGATTCTGGAAAATGTCATTTTGACATATAACCTATTAACATATTTTAATCTTTTGAACATATAATTAAATGTTATTTTGTTTCTGACTCTATGCATGTTATTAGCCCTCGGCATTTTGCTCCTCGTGCTAATAATCATGCCGCGGGCCAGAAACGCCTGTTTTCATCCTTGGTACATAAATAACTATTATGTACCACGAGCATAATCAAGATTTAAATATTTCCTCAGTAATATAATCTTTCAATTATGCCCTTAATACACACATAACTAATAAAAGCTCAATACTACGTAACAAACAGCATTACTAACCTTTCAAAATTAATTTTTTTTTAATATTTATTTGTTCCACATATTACATTAAACTATATTAATAAATGTATGATTAAATTTTAATTAGAACCACAATAACATCATGAATTTATCCGCCACATGATGTAGCAGTTTTTCACAATATTACGTCTGATCAAAATACTAAAAAACTATTTTTAAAACATTACAAATATTATGAGGTGGCCCAGTGACCTTGTTGGATATTTTCCAAATTCTGTGCTCTAATAATTCTCTTTCATTAACAATCATAATTAACATATTTAAATCATTAATCAACTGTTGCTGCAGTAAGATTTAAACAAATTATAAATAAATAGTTTATAACATTTTATGCTGTTTTTCAGCAAACAGGACCGTCTTAAGACCTTTCGTGCCCTAAAAAAAACAATATTTTTAACAGGCCGTTTTATAATTGTTTTAATATATTCAACATAAATATGAGGTCGGCCTGTGGATCCTGATAACACTGGTTCGATTCCCACAGGCGACAAACAATTTTCATAATTTCAAAAACTACCCCTGTGACTCCTCCACCACTAACATCTTTGGAGGCCGTGATTTGACGACTGGCAACCGCACTTCACGCGCAAAATATATCACTTACCGAGATCTGCCACACCCAGTAATGGATAGAAGGCGTGATGATATATTTATTTATTTTATTTTTAATTTTAAAAGTTTATAAAAACAAGTACTTATTTAATTTTATGTATAGTATAGGTTATAAACAAAACAATAAATTTGCTTCCATGATAGTACAAACTTAAGGATTAATTTAAAATAATATGACACTAGATATGAAATTGAGGATTTCACCATTCGATTCTACATATATTTCTGCGTAGATATACATATTTTGATACTCAAGATATATTTTTTTAATCGCCGCAGTTATGATCGCAAAAAATTCGGTTAAAGAAAATGTAAATTTTTTGGTTGAACCAGTTTAAAAATCGTAAAATTTTAAAATATGGTTCTATATAATTTAGACTACGAGAAATCGAATGCCGTTGAGCGCATCTTCATATCTTTTTTAGTTTTCGAGTTACAGCGATTTTTGACTTTTTTAAAATCTCAACTTTGAAGGCTCATATCTCGAAAACGAAAAGAGATATTGAAATGCGGTTTGAACGAGTGTATTTCTCGTGCGCTAATTAACTTATACCGAAGTTTTGAAAATTATGAAAATTTTACAATTTTTTTCAAAAAATTTATTTCTTTATATTTCAAAAAATTTAAAAGATAATGAAAATCTGAGAACACCAGTGAATTCCTCACGTAAAAGTACGTCGGTATGCAAAATTTTAGAATTTTTGCTCCACGGATACAATTTTTAGAGCAAAAAAACTAAAAATGGCCAAAATTCGTAAAAATCTTAAGGGGTACCCCTTCAAAAATAATTAAAAAACAGTGATTTTTCGTTTTTTTGTAATAAAAACTTTATCTGTGCGAATTTTTGCCTGAAATTTTGCATACCTACGTACTTTTACGAGAGGAATACACTGGTGTGCACAGATTTTTATTATCTTTTCAATTTTTTGAAATATTGAGAAGTAAAGATTTTGATAAAAATTCTAAAATTTTCAAAATTTTCAAAATTTCGGTATAGGTTAATTAAAGCACGAGAAATACACTCGTTCAAACCGCATTTCAATATCTCTAATAGTTTTCGAGATATGGGCCTTCAAAGTTGAGATTTTTAAAAAGACAAAAATCGCTGTAACTCCTAAACTAAAAAAGATATGAAGATGCGCTCAACGGCATTCGATTTCTCGTAGTCTGAATTATATAGAACCATATTTTAAAATTTTTCTATTTTTAAAGTGGTCAACCAAAAAAATTGGCATTTTCATTAACTGACATTTTTGCGACCACGACTCCGGCGATTAAAAAAAAATATGTGGAGGATCAAAATATGCATAATTATGTACAAATATATCTTACTGAAGAAAAGTTAAAAATTTAAAATATTGGTAATTCTTTTAGTTTTAATTACACATTTACAAGATGGCTTCGTGTGGCTTTACGATGGGCAGTATAATTTTTTGCCATTATGATTGTCGACTCAGAATTAATCAAAGAATCGTTCTACTTGAAGAGTGTCATCCATTTTCTGAACAGCCTATATAATATCAAAAGTGTTATATTAATAAATCACTTTTTAATCTTACGCTCTCAACATTTATATATTTTGCTTTGGCCTACAAAAAGCATTGTCAAAAAAAGAAAATAATATTGCTTATGAAACTAAAAAAGGATTATTTTAATTTTTCTCTCACAAATTATTCGTCAACGAATGAGAAATTTAGGGACTGGGTTCCTGCTTATACTTAATAAGAAATTAGAAGCTTAATAAATAAAAATAAATAAATATATCATCACGCCTTCTACCCATTACTGGGTGAGGCACTCTGCCGAAGCAGATCTCGGTAAGTGATATATTTTGCGCGTGAAGTGCGGTTACCAGTCATCAAATCACGGCCCCCAAAGATGTTAGTGGTGAAGGAGCCACAGGGGTAGTTTTTGAAATTATGAAAATTGTTTGTCGCCTGTGAGAATCGAATCTAGGGTACCTGGGTTCTCAGGATCCACAGGCCGACTTCATACCACTGAGCTAGCCACCCCATTAATATATAATATATATGTCATAAATCATTGCTACGTTTATACAGAGTGATCAAAAGGAATTGTTACAGTTGGCAATAAAAAAAACTACTTGATATTGGTCAGCCTGATACATAAATTCATTTCCTGTTGTTGACAGTGACATTTAAAATTTAAATTTGAGTACATTTATTATTACATTTATTTTTTAAGTATTTCTATTACTTGAAAAGTCATAATTTTATTAGCTGTCAGACTCCTGACCTAACCTATTTGTATTTATTAGAAATGTCAAATAGCATTTCCGTCTTTATCTGACGTTGTGCCAACTGTGGAATAAAAAGATATCTGGAATTGTATTGCCAACTATAACAATTCCTTTTGATCACCCCGTATTTTTAAATAAATTTCATTGGTATTGCAACATTTAATCAAAAGTCAAAAACATTATTTGTATCAATTTTGAGCCTCATCTAAAAAAACTGTAGTCTACCCCTGAGTTCGGCCCTGTTTTTACATTATAAATACTTTAGCTAATAATAAGTATTAATTTATAAACGATTAATTAATTAAATATATTACAATCAACAGATGGTTGTTTTAAAAATATTTAAACTTTAAACAAATTAATCAGAAATAATTTTCTTCAAATTTTTCTTGGCTTTTCTTGCATTTATAAATAAGTTTATAATTGTGATTAATTATATTTATTAAATGTTGAACAGTTTTTTTGCTGTTAAAATAAATAAAATGTGTGACAAGTACGAGAAAAATGAGGAAAAATCAGGTGTGTCTAACAAGCCTTCTATTGTAATTTAATGAATTAAAACTGCAATTAGAGTATACTACGTTGAACCCATATAAATGATATAATTAAAAACTGCATTTTAATGATCTTGAATTTACTTCCTTGTAAAAGAAATAATTGTGGGCTCGGCTGACAACACTGTCAATTAACGTTATGGTGTCAACAAGATTAACATTTTAAAATGTGTACGTATTTTATTACGCATGAAACATCAATAAATTTGATCCATATCCCACAATTATTTCATCCTATTAACGATAAAATTAAACCATCAATGCAGTAGCATCTAGCAGAAGATTCATGACATGAAAAACTGACATTCACTTATAAAACCATAAATAAATTATTTACTGATAAAAATTGTAGGAAATAAAGTGAAACATACCTGGTTTTATTTAAATAATCACTTAAAATTAACAGAACTTATGTTTAATCCACGTTTCGCGCACTTAAACCACTTTGCACTACATCATCAGCTGTTTTCATCCAACCGTCAAACCATGAGCGCGCAAAACTGTTCTAGCAGTAACGTCTCCAGAATTGAATTATTTTCTCTAATATTCTTTACAAATAAAAAAATGCTTTACAAGTTCAAGCAAATGACTAATTTCTCATTAAAAATACTAGAAAATTGAGTTCTAATAAGGACTTTAGCTCTAAGCTCATCCTGGTTATGTAATAAGATTGTCAGCGATCGTGGCAAGTGCTGCCGCCGTATGATGACGCGACAACTTGTTGAAATTATGATTGCAAAGTATAGCAGCTGTCATCGTCAAGATCATGTACAAAATTAATATTTTGAGTATTATTGTAAACATGATGTATGAAATAAAGTCGATATGAAACTAGTGTATAAAAATGTTGATAAAGACGGCGAAGGGTGAGTTCTCTTTTACTTCCAAGCATTTTTAGTTCTGTTAGGTTAGATTCCATCACATGTAACATTCTTTAAATTCCAATTCTTAGGTCCAAATTCATAGTTGTGACTTACACTTATTTCATCCTCACCTGACACTCTATAGCTGTATTTCATTTACCACTTGGTTCACTTAAATCAGTTCAGATAAATTCGATACACGACAAAATTAACAGAATGATGCACTTATTGGTGTGAATTGCTTCAAAGTAAATTAGAATCTATAATTCTAGCATTGGAAATAAAGTCAGCGAAATAAATAAGAGATCTGAGCTGTATTCCATTTGCCACTTGGTTCATTTAAATCAGTTCAGATAAATTAGACAACATGACTAGATGAACTGAATTAAGCAAACTAATGCACTTATTGGGGTGAATTACTTTAAAGTAAATTAGAACCAGTAATTCTAGTACTGGAAATAAAGTTATCAAAGTAATCCAGGCAAATAAACAAGTGATCTGGATCAGTAAATGTAAGTTAGATCTGAGCCAAATGGCAAATGGAATACGCCTCTGGTTCAGTAAATGTAAATTAGATCAGATCCAAATGGCAAATGGAATACGACTAAAGTCGAAGTAATCAAGGTAACTACCTCAAGAATTTGTATAATTTGAGTTAGTTGCCTTAGTTACTTCGATTTTAAGGGCCAAATTCGTAGTCATGACTCATCCTTGCCTCATTCTCACCTAACACTCAAAGTCGAAGTAACTAAGGCAACTAACTCAAATTGTACACATTTTTGAGTTAGTTGCCTTAGTTACTTCGTCTTTGAGTGTGAGTTGAGAATGAAGTGAGGATGAGTCACGATTATGAATTTGGCCCTTAGTGTGCGGTGAGAATGAGATGAGGGTGAGTCACGACTATGAATTTCGTCCTTATTTCCTAGATAAATGTTGTGTTTCTATTTTATATGTAATCAGGACTATCTCGCTAGTCCCAGAAGAACCTGAGGATATGTGGCACGCATACAATCTCATTTCGGAGGGTGATTGTGTGCGTGCAACAACAATCCGTAAAGTTCAAAATGAATCTGCAACAGGATCGTCAAGTTCTAACAGAGTTCGTACTGTTTTGACAGTAAGAGTTGAAAACATCGACTTTGACACTCAAGCAGGCGTCTTAAGACTCAAAGGAAGAAATATTGAAGAGAATCAATACGTTAAGGTCAGCTCTAGAACTTTCACAATCATATAAATAAAAAATATATCATCACGCCTTCTACCCATTACTGGGTGTGGCACTCTGCCGAAGCAGATCTCGGTAAGTGATATATTTTGCACGTGAAGTGCAGTTACAAGTCGTCAAATCACGGCCCCCAAAGGTGTTAGTGGTGGAGGAGCCACTGGAGTAGTTTTTCAAATTATGATAATATTTGGGTGTTAAATTCGTTTGTATTCTTAGATGGGTGCCTATCACACTTTAGATCTTGAGATTAATCGTAAATTTACTCTTACGAAATCCGAATGGGATTCTGTGTCTTTGGAAAGGGTCGAAATGGCTTGCGACCCGACCCAAAACGCAGACGTTGCTGCTGTGATCATGCAAGAAGGCCTGGCTCATGTTTGCTTGATCACAGCAAGTATGACGCTAATAAGAAGCAAAATTGACGTTACCATTCCTCGAAAACGAAAAGGCAATGTTCAACAACATGAGAAAGTAAGGAATAGTAATTTAAAATCGTCATTATCGTACTAGAAAGTTGTTTTTTAGGGACTGACTAAGTTTTACGATAGCGTAATGCAGGCCATTTTGCGACATGTTAATTTTGATGTAGTGAAATGCATTTTAATAGCTAGTCCTGGGTTTGTAAGGGATCAATTTTTTGAATACATGTTTCAAATGGCTATCAGAACTGATAATAAATTATTATTGGACAATAAAGGGAAATTTATGCTGGTGCATTCTTCTTCGGGCTTCAAGCATTCTCTAAAAGGTAAAGTAGTATTTTGACACCATCCTATCAGAAAACTAACTTTATATACAACCGATAAATAATTCTTATCAAAATCATTATTTAATATGCTTCATTATTTATCGAGGGAAATAAAGTGATTCAATGGAATTGGCAGTGGCACCTAGAAAAAAAATATTTTCTTACTATTTAATAGACCTTCTTCATTGCTCTTGTCTGCATGTCAGAGAAAGGCTGATATATTTTGCGCGTGAAGTGCGGTTACCAATCGTCAAATCACGGCCCCCAAAGATGTTAGTGGTGGAGGAGCCACAGGGGTAGTTTTTGAAATTATGAAAATTGTTTGTCGCCTGTGGGAATCGAACCAGGGTTCTCAGGATCCACAGGCCGACTTCATACCTGAGCTAGTCTAAATAATAATTTAATTTATTTCTGAAAATGTTATTTTCTGATAGGCTAGTGAACTAAATTTGAGAAGAAAATATTATTCTTCTACAAATAAGTATTGTTCTCTTGTATGTGTTAATCTTCTTGTAATGTCGCTGTAGAAGTCCTTCAGGATCCCTCAGTGCTAGCCAAGATGGCGGATACCAAAGCAGCAGGCGAGGTTCGAATTTTAGAATCATTTTATACAACTCTTCAATGCGAACCAAATAAAGCTTTTTATGGTAAACGACATGTTGAAGCGGCCGCTGAAGCTCAGGCTGTTGAAACTCTCATGATTTCTGATAATTTATTTAGGTATTACATAATTATTTATCTCTTAACCTTTATTGATAATCATTTGACCTATTGTTATTATTTTTTTTTATAAGATGCCAAGATGTGAAGACACGAAAAGAGTACGTGAACTTAGTAGATTCTGTTCGCGATTCAGGCGGGGATGTGAAAATATTCTCCAGCATGCATGTTTCCGGCGAACGTAAGTATTTTACACCAAATAAAATAAATATATCATCACGCCTTCTACCCAATTACTGCCGTAGCAGATCACTTACAGCTGAAAGACGGAAATTTTATTTTACGTCTATCTCATTATAGAAAAGTATGATGTCAATAAATTTGATGTAGTTTTTAATTCTGAACATTTTTTGTATTTACACTTTTGTTCTAATATTAATAGGGCAGAAATTACAGTCATAGAAATATTTTACCATTGCCCATAAAAAAGTATACACCCATTTATCTTTCAAATCTAATATTTAACAGGCAGATTTATAAAGCGGATTAGCGCTTACATCATTTTTTATTTTGTTATTAACTCTCTTTTCAATGTAAGAAACAAGTTTATTTTAACTTGAGTTAAAAAGAGTAAATTAGCATCAAATTTAGTTTATTTCTTTAATCTGTTTTAATTTGAAACAGAGTTATAGATAATATTAAAAACGGTGTTAGCTCTAATCCGTTTTGTGAATCTGCCTGTAAACTATTAAAAATAATTATAAAATTAATATCAATTCAAAACAATTGCAACTTTTTTTACCTAATTAAAAAATAATTATGATTTTTTTCCCGTAGAATTAGACCAATTAACAGGGGTAGCTGCTATACTCCGGTTTCCAATGCCAGAGCTCGACGACGAAGACTCCGACAATGACGAAAACGGCGAAGATTAAAGAAGAAATCTTCAAAAACCTAGATTATTAATTACCACTCAATGTATAAATAAGTAAAAATCAACAATTCGACTGGCATTATTACACAAAGTAAAGATAAAAATCATGATTTCGTTATTTATAAACAGATATACTAACGTGTTTTTATTTAAAATAATAAACATTTACATCAAACAATTAATAAGCAGTTTTATTTCGTCGCTATCACTTGTTTCTGCTTCTTATTCTTTTGTTGGTTTCGCAGTTTTATTTCGTCGTCTTCACTTGTTTCTGCTTTTTATTTTGTTATTTCCCTGTTTTATTTCGTCGCCTTCACTTGTTTCTGCTTTTTATTCTGTTGTTGTTTTCCTTTTCCCCCTTTCTTTTCTTCTTGAACTCTTTCTTCGTGTAATCGTCGTTTCTTCCTCAACAACCAGATTTCTTTTGCTCGATCTTTTCTGCCTTCCATCATACTTTTATAAAGATTTCTGTGTTTCTTTTTAATCATCTTTTCTCGAAGTTTAAATTCTAGTCTTTCTTGACGATTTTTCTCCCATGGAACGACTTGTTCCAACTGGCCTGGTGTTACGCTCATTTTTTCCGTCTAAACAATCAGAAAAAATAAAAAACTTAAAATTATTTTCCTATATTTTGGTTACAAAAAGATTTCCACATTCGATAAACATTTTCAACACATTAAAATTACCCCTGTGGCTCTCCCACCACTAACATCTTTAGGGACCGTGATTTAACGGCTAGTAACCGCACTTCACATGCATAAATATATCACTGAGATCTGCTTCGACAGAGTGCCACAGCCAGTAATAGGTAAAAGGGTGTGATGATATATTTATTATTTTTAAAGTTACCTTAGGATTTTTGTCCGATTCTTCATTTATTTCTTCATCATCTTCACCTTCATTTTCATCCTCTTCCTCCTTTTCAGTGTCTTCTTCCTCTTCTGCATCAGATTCTGCTTCTTTTTCTTTACAAAATAAAGAGAACACAAAATAATTACAATATAAAAAGAAGAAAATTATAAACAACACAATATTATTTTCTTCACTGGGGAAGAAAAACTAATATCACATGTTATAAGCCTATGTTCGGATTTTGGATGGATACACTGTATTAATTATATATTAAGAATAAAATCAGATTTCTTACCGAATAATTTTTCAATTAAAGATGGATCCCTAAGAGCTCGTTCTTCCGGTGGAATATATTCTTGATCTCTACCCGGGTTAACAAACGGCGATAAATGAGGCGGAAGTACAACCCCAATAAAATATTTCTGTACCGGAAGTAACTCTCTAGCATTTACACAATCAAATACCCATTGAGGTTGAACATAATATCTCGAAATATATTGTTTATCTGTACTTGGTCGATCGACAATTTGATGCGTTATAGTTTCGTCCGTTTCTTGAAAAGTTGCCCCTAAAAATAAACTTGTATCCCACGAAACTTCGCCCCCAAAAGATCGAATCATAAAAACGAGGGGCTCGCGAGGTACTTCGCGATTGACAAAAAATTTAAGGCCTTTAAACAAAGTTTTTAATGTTTTTAATTTTGCTGCTTCCTCTTTTTTCTCTTCTAATTTATCAGAATCGCCTTCGGTGTGAAATTCATCTATTTCAATTTCCTCTTCGATGTTTTCAGCAACGGTTCGGGAAACCGGGAAGTTCAAACTTGCGATTCTTTCAGACACGTAAGAAGTTTCGTCTATTAAGGATTTTTCGCAGGCTGCAGGACCGGAAATACCCGAAAAGTTAGGAGGGTAAATTAAATTTAAGGAGTGGTATAAACGGAAGTTTACAAAACCGAGCATTGTTGTGTAAAATTCGACGAAGGTTGACATTATTTTGAAGTCTACTTGTTGTTTGGACTGCGGCTGTTAAAATAAAAATAATGGTTTTAATATATGAACCAGGGTCGATTCTCACAATCGACAAAGTTTGTACATAGATAATATCTACTTTATATCCCATAAAATGGGGTAGCACGAACTCTAGACTCAGTTATAAAACATTCAGTTATCAGACTCATCAAATAATCAGTCCTCGTCAAACATTCTCATCCACATACCACCCTCGCACATCCAGTAACGGGGAAACAGATGTGATGATATATTTATTTATACATGATGTTCATAAAAAGATTCTTGTGGCTTCCTCACACTTTAGGGGGATGTGATTTGACGACTAGTAACTGCACTTTAAGCGTAGAATATATCACCCAATAAGATCTGCTACTGTAGAGTGCCACATCCAGAAATAGGTAAAAAGAGTGACGATATATTTATTTATACACGATGTACAATAAAATTACCCCTGATTCCCCCGCTACTAATATATTTAGGGACTTGATTTGACGGCTAGTAACCGCACTTTACGCTTAAAATATATCACCCACCAAGATCTGCTACCGCCACATCCAGAAAAAGGTAAAAGACGTGAAGATACATTTATTTATTTATACACGATGTATATTAAAATTACCTCTGTGGTTCCCCACCCCTAACATCTTTGGGAACGTGATTTGACGGCTGGTAACCACACTTCACGTGTAAAATATATCACCTAACAAGATTTGCTACTGCAGAATGCCACATCCAGAAACAGGTAAAAATCCGTAATTATATACTTATTTATTTAAATAAATATATCATCACGCCTTCTACCCATTACTGGGTGTGGCACTCTGCCGAAGCAGATCTCGTCAAATCACGACCCCCAAATATGTTAGTGGTGGAGGAGCCACAGGGATAGCTTTTATTATTTATTTATACACGATAAACATAAAAAAGATCCTTGTGGCTTCCCCGCCACTAATATTTTTGGGAACTTGATTTTACGGTTGGTAACCGCACTTCACGCGTAAAATATATCATCCACTAAGATCTGCTACTGCAGAGTGCCACACCCAGTAACGAGTAAAAGACGCGATGATATATTTATTTATTTATACAATGTTCCAAGAAAATTGTGCCACAGACGAATAACAAAGAAAATACATTTATTTAAATAATAATTATATTCATCCTGCAATTAATCTTCATCAAACATTCCTCTCCATACATTTATTCTTACATACACACGCAAATTAATCGAATTAATTAATTAAATAATAATTTAACACTTACTTCAAAGGAGAAATAATGAGGGACAATCCACGTAATAGTCTGTCCTTTAATTTCCGCTTGATAATAATAACCCTTAATAGAAATAAAAACTTTCTTCAAAGCTTTTGCTTCGATAACCGCATGTAAAAACTCAGTTGTTAATCTTCTACACAAAGCAAATTGCTCTCTTGGAATATGAGACAAAGAAGGAAAAGTGCTGAACAAGAAACAAAGAGTCAAACAATCATCCAAATCTCTCAAGGCGTCAATAAACGTCGGATATCTTTCCTTGACAATATGATCAACCTTGATTTGTGGATGACTGTCTAAATATTTTCTCATAGTTTTAAAGTCTTTCAATGCTTTTGCACGCCCGACTTTTTTGTTAAATATTTTGTAATCTCTTAGTTTCCAAATAATCGGCTCGTGCATCAAGAAATGAATGTCTTTTTTGTGGTAGAGTGTTTTGATTTGTGTGTCGCCATGTTGGGCCCTTTTGCGGTTTCTTGGTTCTCTGGGGTAGATTCCTTTTAAGATGCATAATCGACGAAAGTCTTTCAGTGTGAGTTGAAGTTTCTTCAATGCTGCTTTTCTTGACATAAATTGCGCAGCTTCGCCAGTCGAAAACTGTAATTTAAAACGAAATATTGTATTAATTCTTCTTAATAATCATTTGAGATGTTGTTATGGGTGTTTGTTTATGTTGACATGTTGTTTTTACCTTCTTCTTGCGTTTAGAAACCATTTTTACTGTTTATTCTGTCAGATAAATTCACAAAACACGTGGTGGATACTTTATTTACATGCGTAGAAAGAGTTTGGTTATGAGCAAATTATAGATTTCCTTGTTGAAATGTTGGTAGCACTGTGGAACCAACTCATTTCCTTGCCGCGACAACGAATTCGAATTCAAAATACAGCTCATTTTACTCGCCGAGATGCCACTTCTTTTTAAATCATATAGTTAATAGATAAATCTATTATGTATATGTTTTAAATATATCTCTTTCTTGCCCCAATCGTAATGCCAATCTAACGACGTAAACGACGTTTAGTTTTCTTTGCATCTCAAACTATATTTTGATTGGTTGATAAGTACCTCTTACGACCACGTCTAATCATAAATAAGGGAGTACTTTACAATGCTGACAGCTAATTATACAATGAATTATTTATTTCTAATTTGCATTAAAGAAAAACTAAATATTTATACTTAATTTACTTATGTCACTCTTGAAAGATAGTTATTTCAGCTTTCAGTAGTTTGACTTGAAATTTCAAGACATGAACTTGTATTTTCTAGTTTTTCTGCTTGTTTCATTTTTATTTTATTTGGTAAAAACTGCTGAAAATGTTGAAGATACATCAGAAAAAAAGTATACTTTTCACTTAACTAAAAACAATGGTTTTTGTTATTATATACCAAGTGTATCACGAAAAACGGGAAATAGGCGTTTATGACCAGCGCCTCGTGCTAATTACATGCTCAGGGTCAGAAACGCTAATTTCACCCGTGGTACATACAATATTTCATGCACAACAAAACAACATTTAACTTTATATTTAAAAGATTTTAAACAAAAGTACTTCAAATAAAAGTTGTGGATTTAAAAATTCTGTATCTAAATCAATAAACTAAATTTATTTTTTGTGTTTTGTAATGGCAGAAATTAAATATGTAAATTTACAAAATTATAATTTAATTAGTGTTAACCACGGAATTAAAACAAAATAAACAAATGCATTAAGTTTTTCTGCCAAACTTTTCCCTGAATAATGCCATTTAATTATTTGTAATTTTCCATTGCTAATATATTTTTAAAAATAAAGTAAAATTTACAAACAGTTTAAAAACTTTTAAACAATGCAGAACTTCAATGTGTCAAAATATTTGACAGAATTAAGTCACGTATTTATTTGTTATTGTCAACTGTAATTTTCTAAATTTTCATATTTAATTTCTACCATTACAAAACACAGAAAATAAATTTAGTTTATTGATTTAGATACAGAATTTTATGCTCTACAACTATTATTTGAAGTATTTTTGTCTAAAATAATTTAGAAAACAATGCACACGAAAAAACAGTTTTCCCATCTTTAACGCCTATTGTCCGCTTTTCGTGATACATCCAGTATAATCAATTTTCAGTAAAGATCTACTAAAAAGGATTACTGAAACAGCCCAACATTCTAATTTAGAACAAGTGATAACCGATATTCTCTACCCTAAAATCAAAACAATAAAATGTTTCGCCCTTATTTGCGATAGCATGTATTGCAACATATTTTCAAACAAAATATTCAAAAAGTTTAAAGTACACGCTTCTTACTATATGGTAACTATTTAATTATTTAGTAAAATATCCTTTAAACAGCTTAAAATGCATTTTAGATAAATGTAGATGATTCTGAAGACCTTTTAGCGCCTTACAATGAAACGCAAGAAATACTGAATGACGTAAAAACAGAGGGATGCAAATTTTATGTTATTTTGTTAGCAAATGGTTTACAAGTATCCAGATTTTTACGATTCGGAGATAGGTTTCTTATATATCAAATAAATACAAGTATTTGTGTCCTAAATTAATATTTTTTTAGATATCGTATTTTGAATACACGAGCAAATTTCATATTGTTGTATGACATAAGAATCTTTCATAAAAGTTTGCATTATTTATGGACCCGAATTGTTAATGTTATATTTATTAGGGAGTATGGGGGTACTAGCCAATCAAATAAGGTCTCTGTTCCATGGTTTGATTTAAGTACAGTCCCGTTTCCAAGTCCAATTAAGGGTGTTTTTATCCCTCAAAGATTAGACTCATGGAGAAAAGGACATTTTAGGCTAGGCAAGTCAAATGATTAATTTTAATTAGGTACTTATATCTTTGAGTTTACGGATCTGCATTGCAGATCTCACTAGAAGACATATTTATAGTATAAACTATATAAAATAGTATATTATTTTTTTCGCACGTCAAAGTAGCTTAGCAGCTCTGTTTGCTATAGTAATAACAATATAATATAGAAATTATTAATTTCTTAATTTTTTGTAACCACTTTTACGCACTAGTGCGTCAAAATAATCAGTTTTACGCACTAGTGCGGAAAAAAGGATCATATTGATATTAAAACAACAATCTAGAAGATGTCATTTCTAAACGCAATTATAAAATAGTATATTACATCCTTGATCATACAGTTTAGTCAATCAACGATTACATAATAAGTTAGGAAAGTGAAGTTTTATTTGACGAGCGTTGTTTAATCCGCTGAGTGAAGTAAAAACAGTTTCCTGATGTATTATATATACTATTTTTTTGTAACCGTTTAATTTAATCAATAATTAAATATAAATAATTCAAAATGTTCAATTTTTTTGATATGAATTATATTGACAACAGACTACGTATCCAAGGTTACAACAAATAAAAAAACAGTCAGGTAAAGTACAAAACAGTCAGGAAAGGTTTTTACCAGATTGTTTTGTACTTTACCTGACTGTTATTTTGTTATAACCTTGAATACTTACTTTACCTGACTATTTTGCTAAGGATCTACTTTTCATACTAAAATTGGTCAGGAAAGTAGGCACTTTCTTGTCGGTTTCAGGAAAAACTTATTAATATTAATTTCAGGTGTAGATTTATTTCGCGATAAAACATCTGATTTAAAAAGTCAAATATTAAAAGTAGTAACTTTTCAACACATACCTGCAATGGCAAAAACGATTACAGATGAGAATAATACTAAATCAAATGTGAGTCCTATTATTTATAGTGGCTTAGAAATTGAGGTATTTATAATAAATAAATATTAAGTAAAATTAAATTATTTATACGTTTAAAATTGCAGATTTTGCAAACTTTAGCGGAGCAAATGAATTTTGAGACAAGTATTTTTGAACCTGAAAATGCTGATACTGAAAAATGGGGAAGGAAGCAAGACGGAAAATTTTCAGGATTATTAGGTAATACATCTATATTTTCAAGGGTAGTTCATAAAACCACCCTTAATAACTATTAGTAAAGTTATTTTAATTTATTCAGAGAATGATGTTAAAAATTATTCAATATTTATTATCCCTTATCTATTTAAACGCTATTCTATATTTATAGGGGATGTTACCACATTTACCCTAAATAATAATTAGTAAAAATTATTTAATCAAGGAATAACATGTTCAAAATTATAGAATATTGTTACATAAATGTTGCCATGGCCGTAACACAAACTTATGTTAAATACAATTTTGTTTACGGTCGTGAACTTTTATTTCTTAAAATCAATTTTTGAATCGATATTTGACATCTTCCATTTTCTGTTACATGTCATATTAATTAAAAAAAATTGTTTAACAATGGTTTTTTGGGAACAAAATCAAAAATTATTTCTTGCCGCACTTGAGGATACAGGATAAGGGGGATTATATTGACTTTTCAACACAACCGTAAAAAAAGTTTTTTAGAAAAAAGAAATTTTCAGGAGAAATGGTGAAATTTAAAGCTGAAATAGCTTTAGGAGATTTGCATTATTCTCCTTACCATTTAGAATTAATGGATTTAACAATTCCATATAATACAGAATGTTTAACATTTTTAACGCCTGAGTCTTCGACAGATAATTCATGGATGACACTTATATTACCTTTTAAGTAAGGATAATACTTTATCTTACACTATTATAGTTCTCGCCTTCGGCTTTCGCTGCTATTACCGTGCTTGAGTAACAAAGAATCACTTTACGCTCTTAATACACAAATAACTATTAAAGCACTAGTGCTGTTAAAAGCACTCCGCTTCGCATCGTGCTCTTAAACTTGTCACACGTGCTTAAACTTAATACACTAGTATCATAATATACTTTTGGTACTCGCTTCATTTAAAATAAGGTTTGCATTACCCTGGAAACTAAAGTAAAGTTTGATTTTGCGCACTAGTGCTGCAAAGTAATTGAAAAAAAACACTATTAAAACGCTAATTGTACTTATATACACACATTTTAAGGAATTTATAAAATAAATAGAGACATTAGCTTATAACGCCCTCAATCAGACATATTTTAACAAGCTTTACGAGGAAAAATAAACAATTTGTTTTCAAATAACAAATGTCAATTCATGGTATACTAAACTGTCAAATAAATTCACGCTTCAAATTTAATAAATATACTAGGGTTGTTTATTTTTCGAATATTCGAGACTTCGAATGTTCGGATTTATTGAACCTTCGAATTTAGATTCGAACTTTCGAATTTTTGAATATTCCGAAGTTTCGAATTTTTGAATATTCCGAATTTTTGAATTATTCGCATTGTGAATCTGGATCCTAACGTGAACACGGCTTGTTGATATGAATTATTTTCAGAATAAACTCATTTGCAGAGTTTTGTATTAATTCATAAGTAATTATTATTAATAATTATTATTTGCCAAATTAATTCAATTTAGACTTAAAATTTCGCTACACTGTCAAAAACATTTTAATTAAGATGTTTTTGTATCATTTTTATTCTCATTTTAAAACGTTTTACTAAAAATCCGTAGCATTTAGATGAGCTGTAAGAGAATAGATGTCTTAATTAAGACGCATAAACTTGCAGAGTTCGAAAATTCGTAAATTCGAAGCTTCAAAAAATTCGAAAATTCGAAGCTTTGAAGTTTTTCTGACGAAGTTCAAAACATTCGAATGTTCGAACGTTCAGAAATTTGAAATTCGATGGAAATCAAACGACCCTAAAATATACTCATTGTCGATTAAATAATTTTTGCTCGTTACAAAAAGCATTGCACAAAATTCGTGCACATTAAACCACGAGCTCTGTACAAAGTATGTCTTTGCGCACTTGTTATGTAAATAGCTATTTTAAATTCTAACACGTCACTTTAACTTCATCCACATTTATAAATTAATTAACAAATTCAATTAATGCGTTATTAATTGTAGATTATATATGTGGATGACAGTACTACTAGTAATATTTATTTTGGGATTTATTTTCCATTTTCTTGCCGCTTGGCACCGATATATCTACGAAACATCAAAAGAAACCAGCTGTATTGTATTCGAAAGCAAAACTTTAAGTGCAGACCCAGACGTCCACATATTTCGAGATAAACTTCATTCTCCTTTTAAGCATCTTCAGATACATAAAAGGAAGATACAATTAGTAGAAACTGAAGAAAAACCAGTTGGATTGTACATTTTTGAAGATTATTTCAACACTTTTTTGTATACTTACTGCATGTTGCTTTTGATATCTTTACCAAAAGTACCAGATGGTTGGAGCTTAAGAATGCTAGTTGGATGGTATTTCTTGTATACTACGCTAGTGGTAGTGTCTTACAAAGCTAGCTTAACTTCGATTTTAGCTAATCCTGCCCCTAAGTAAGTATTGAAAGTATTCGTGTTCATGTACAAAAATTTCTTTTTCTGAAACCGACTAGAAAGTGCCTCCTTACCTGATCAATTTTAGTATGGAAAGTAGATGTTTGCCAAAACAGTCAAGTAAAGTACGTATCCAAGGCTATTACAAAAATAACAGTCTGGTAAAGTTTTTACCTGACGGTAGGTGCATTCCATTTGCCATTTGGATTAGATCTAACTTACATTTACTGAATGGGGTGGCTAGCTCAGTGGTATGAAGTCGGCCTGTGGATCCTGGGAACCCTGGTTCGATTCCCACAGACGACAAACAATTTTCATTATTTCAAAAGCTACCCCTGTGGCTCCTCCACCACTAACATCTTTGGAGGCCATGATTTGATGACTGGTAACCGCACTTCACGCGCAAAATATGTCACTTACCGAGATCTGCTTCGGCAGAGTGCTACACCCAGTAATGGGTAGAAGACGTGATGATATATTTATTTATTTTATTTATTTACATTTATTGAACCAGATTACTTATTTATTTCGCTGGATTACTTCGCTGACTTTATTTCCAATACTAGAATTATTGATTCTAATTTAGTTTGAAGTAATTCTCCCCAATAAGTGCATCAGTTTGCTTAATTAATTTTATTTAGTCATGTTGTCTAATTTATTTGATCTGATTTAAGTGAACCAAGTGGAAAAAGAAATATAACTTATTTTCTATTTAACCTGACTGTTTTTTTATTTGTTTTAATCTTGGATACGTAGTCCGCTGTCAATACAATTATATAATAAAAAACATTTTGAATTATTTATGATTAATTATTGACTGACTTATAATAGCTGTATTCCATTTGCCACTTGGTTCACTTAAATCAGTTAAGATAAATTCGACGCATGACTAAATGAAACTGCATCTATGGGGGTGAATTACTTCAAAGTAAATTAGAATCAGTAATTCTAGTACTGGAAATAAAGACAGCGAAGTAATTCAGCGAAATAAATAAGTGATTTGGTTCAGTAAAAGGGAGTTAGATCTAATTCAAATGGCAAATAGAATACGTCTAATATAATATACTACAGGATGATCAAAAGGAATTGTTAAAGTTGGCAATACAATTCCAGAGACCTTTTTATTCCACAGTTGGCACAATGCCAGGTAAAGGCGGAAATGCTATTTGACATTTCTAATAAATACAAATGTTATGTCAGGTGTCTGACAACTAATAGAATTTTGACTTTTTAAGTAATAGAAATACTTTAGAAATAAATGTTATAATAAATGTACTCATATTTAAATTTTAAATGTCACTGTCAACAACAGGAAATAAATTTATGTATCAGGCTTACCAATTTCAAGTAGCTTTTTTTATTGCCAACTGTAACAATTCTTTTTGATCATTCTGTATTATATTAGCTGTATTCCATTTGCCACTTGGTTCACTTAAATTAGTTCAGATAAATTCGACACATGACTAAATGAACTGAATTAAACAAATTAATGCACTTATTGGAGTGAATTACTTCAAAATAAAGTAGAATAAGTAATTCTAGTACTGGAAATAAAGTCAGCGAAGTAATCTAACGAAATAAATAAATAATCTGGTTCAGTAAATGTAAGTTAGATCTGATTCAAATGGCAAATGGAATACGCCTTTTATTATCTCAATTTATTTTGACAGTTTTGACAGATAAAACGTCAAACATTTGTTTAATTTTGTTTTATTGCCATAGCTATCGATATTTTGAGGCAAATTTCATCATTTTCAGATCTAATTTGTGCCGTTACACAGAATACAATTTTTTTTTATTAATATAGCTGCAGAATTGTATGCCCTAAAATTATTATTTGAAGCTTTTTTGCTTAAAATAATTGGGGAAGCAGAAAATTATAACATTATTATTTTACATATTAAATTCCTACATTCACCCTTACCAAGCAGTCACCTCTCCTCCCGAAAAATTCCCTATGGGCGCCCATGTGTGTAGAATAGTATAAATAAATAATAATAAATTTACTATTTTTTCTTAGAATAACGATAGACACTTTGGACCAATTATACGAAAGCGATTTAGCTTGCGGTGGTTGGAGCGAAACCGTAAAACCATTTTTCTTAACATCCCTCGATCCAACCAGCCAAAAAATCGGCGAAAAATTCGAACACGTTAACGATTCAAACCTAGCAATAGAACGTGTTGCTCAAGGACAATTCGCATACTACGAAAACATTTATTTTTTAAAAGCCCAATCCGTAAAACGTCAACTTATGGTCCAACTACAAAAATATGAACATAACATTGAAGACACTGACAGAAATTTACACATTATGAGCGATTGTGTCATAAATATGCCGATATCGATAGGTCTGCAGAAGAACTCACCGATAAAACCGAAAATTGACACTTTTATTCGAAGGGTTATTGAAGGAGGATTTGTTAAAAAATGGTTAAATGATGTTATGCGTCCGACATTAACTAGTGAAATGAATATCGATCCGGAAACTATTAATGATTTGATGACGCTACGAAAATTGTATGCCGGAATTGGTGCTTTAATAACTGGTTATATTTTAAGTTCAATTGCGCTTGGGGTTGAATTAGGTTATTGGCATTTTGTTGTCAAAAAGAATCCGTTTTATGATAAATATTCTAACACGATTTATATACCGATTGTGAAACAAATTATTGTCGAAGATTTGTAGGTTATTTATGCGTATTAGTGAGGCAAGTGGTGGGGGTATGCCGCCATTTGCAGGAAAGGCAAAGCGTACATTGTTCTATTGTATTATATGACATTTTTCTTGTGTTTGTTTTGAATGAATACTACCAAGTATGAAATTATAGGTTGAGTAAAATAGATTGTTATTTATTATATTTCAAATATAACGTATAATGTATTTTTCTTTATTAAAATATTTATATTATATTTTTAATAAATATATATATGTTTTTAAAACAGGAATGCTTACAGGCGTATTTCATTTTCCATTTGAATCAGATCTAACTTACATTTACTGAACCAGATCACTTATTTATTTCGCTGACTTTATTTCCAGTACTAGAATTACTGATTCTAATTTACTTTGAAGTAATTCGCCTCCATAAGTGCATCAGTTTGCTTAATTTAGTTCATTTAGTCATGTGTCTAATTTATCTGAACTGATTTAAGTGAACCAAATGGCAAATGGAATACAGCTTGAGATACATTTAAATATAGTGCTATTTTTGCCTGCCCTGCAAATGGCCGCCATCAACTTGCTTGCCTCACAGATATCAATGCAACAGGATGATCAAAAGGAATTGTTATAGTTGGCAATAAAATTCCAGAGATCTTTTTATTCCACAGTTGGCACAACGTCAGATAAAGGCGGCAATGCTATTTGACATTTCTAATAAATACAAATAGGTTATGTCAGGAGTCTGACAGCTCATAGAATTTTGACTTTTTAAGTAATAGAAATAGAAATAAATGTACTCAAATTTAAATTTAAAATGTCACTGTCAACAACAGGAAATGTATTTATGTATCAGGCTTACCAATTTCAAGTTGTTTTTTTATTGCCAACTGTAACAATTCCTTTTGATCACTTTTACAAGCAAGTTAGCTATTCAGTGTTTATATAAAATCTTTAATAAATACTGATTAATATCATTTACAAAAAAAAAATTAATGAATTATCGGTTGAATTTATTGTTATTGACAATTTATTCTTACACATTTTATTATACATATTATACTAGAAAGATTTTAGTAAATGCAACATGCAGGTAATTTCACTCTGTTTTATTTCCTCATGGTCACGTGGTGCCCGCATTTCCTCCTAAATATTTCTAGTACGGTCCCTGACTTATTTATCTACACGGTTCTGTCCTCCAACTGTCAAAATTGGCGGCAAAACACTTGTCAACAGTGACAGATTAACAAAGAAAACTAAGATTAACAGTTCACAATGTTAGAACCAGAAGAAATAGAGTTTTTAGGAGAAAAATCTTTGGTACAAGTGGTACCAAACTTTAATTGTGGAATGGTACATTTTGTAGCAGGTGATATTGGACCTCTTAAAAGTGGTTTAGCATGTGATGCACCATTATGGTTTGCAATAACTTTAAAACAACAAGGAAAATGTAAAATTCTACCACCAGATTGGTTATCTGTAGATACTTTAAGAGACCAATTGCAAGCAGAAAAACAATCGAAGTAGGTATATCTGAAATATCAACAAATGATAGCCAACAGTTTTTTTGTTTTACAGAGGATTCACGAAAATGCCGTGTGATCATTACATGGTTGTAGCGAGAGTGCTTTTAACTCACGCAGCAGATGATTTTAAATATTTTAATGAGGTTAAAACGTTGGTTAAAGACATTTGGGATTTAAGAATGGCGAAGATTCGAACTTCAGTTGATGCTCTTATCAGAGAAGGATCTACAGTTGCTGCTATGAATAATTTAACTATTATGGAAATAAATACTATTCGGCCTCTTTTGCCACATTCTTTAGACTTTTTACACCGAGTTAGGGTAGGTTATTTTATAGTAACAGGGTTTTTCCAAGAAAAAATGCGATTGTATTGAAATCAGTGTTGCCAATGTACTGATTTATGCTTTCAATCAATTTGGCGGCATTATTTAAAATCGTATTAGCATTGGTTTGTTTAGAAACGATTATTACTTGCCTCACTTAGCGGTCCATAATTAACTAAAGTAAAAGATAATTTTCTGTAACTACATCTATCAGTAATGTTTTTATTTTGACAGATATACTGACATTTGATAAGTAATACGGTAGTGACATCTATACTACATTAAGTAAAAATATATCAGTGTATCCAAAGCGGGGAATTTGAATATTCAGAATAAAAATCTGTATTTGCTACAGATTAATAAGTTATTACTAAAAGCGACATAAAATATAGTATATAATAAATAAATAAATATATCATCACGCCTTCTACTCATTACTGGGTGTGGCACTCTGTCGAAGCAGATCTCGGTAAGTGATATATTTTGCGCGTGCAATGCGGTTACCAGCCATCAAATCACGGCCTCCAAAGATGTTAGTGGTGGAGGAGCCACAGGGGTAGTTTTTTGAAATTATGAAAATTGTTTGTTGCCTGTGGGAATCGAACCAGGGTTCTCAGGATCCACAGGCCGACTTCATACCACTGAGCTAGTATATAATTTGTACTGATAATAGATAGTGTAGTACTGACGTACTAATATTTTGTCAATTGTACTGACAGGAACAACCCTGGTGAGTAATAAGCAATTAATCCACCATTTTGTTTTCAGTTCAAACGCCGTGGAACTCAAAGTCAAAATACTACACTGTCTTTGAACACTCCTTCAAGAACTTAATATTTGTAAAATTATTGTACATTTTGTTTATAATAAAATATATTGATTGCTATTTCTGTCATTTTTCTAATGTTGCCAACCTCGAAATATTGTATGGAACTATATACACTCAGGCGAATAAAAATGGCTGACAAGTATGTTTGAAGTTTATTACACCAGTGGGTCATATAGAAGTGTTTGCAAGTGTTTATATGCCACATACTAATTATTTCATGTGTTTAATTAAACTATAGTCATATAAAAGTAAGTAGAGGTTAATTTAAATCCACGTTTTGTAAAATCAATACAGACAATTTAATCCCTCATACGTTTTAGCCAGAAAAAAATTATTTTGAATCTTTTCTCAAGTTTAAGGTGACTTAAACTAAGTTACATTTACTTATATCAATAGTATTTACTTATTTCAACAATATTATTATCAATAAAGATAGTTTGACATATCCTAACCCTTTTTCTCACATCGAAATTTTCCTTCCAGATGTATAATGGGATTGGGCTTCAAACTCCAAGAGGATCTGGTACAAATGGCCACGTCCAAAGAAACTGGGCCCTTGTGAGATCCCACAACAAAGACAAATTAAGCTACAGGACCGAAGAAGAACTGTCAAAACTAGACGCAGCCTCAAACCGTCAACCAAATAAAGAGATCTTAGATCATGAACGTAAACGCAAAATTGAACTAAAATGTGTTGAATTAGAGGAGATATTAGAAGAAAAAGGGTAAGTTCATGAACAATTTTGACATTAAATTGTCAACTGACGAAAATTTGTTGGTTATAGGTACAACAAGGATGCAATCGAAACTAAAGTCGAAAATTATCGCAAGATGCTGATGGGTCACGATGGGAAGATTGATTTACCCAAGGACGAATGGGGCAGAGTAGCGTAAGTTGTTTTTACACTTGTTTATATCGAAATATCACTGTATGGCTATATTATTAAATAGTCAGATTTGGAATGGTAGTAGGCCATGGAATTAATTGTTTTAAGGTTTTGGGATTGCAGTAGGCTAAGAAAAATGCATACGCGAGTAGATATTCATAAAACTATTATTTTAATTGATTTTACGCTCTGTATTTATTATTATAATTATTTGTTTGTCATCTGTTATTTGTTAATTTACATAAACATCAATAAATCGTGATATATTAATTTTTTTATATGCAAATTTATCGTTGAACACTCGTAAAACTAGTAACTTATTTAGTATTATTGTTTTTTAAAATAAACAATTTTTATAATGATTACTACACGTGTAAAACGATATTATGATTCATTAACTAACATATACTAATTATTTATTTATTAATAAATTGCTAATAAGTATTACGGGTATAAAAATAGCCTGAAAATATTTTCAGCGTTTCCGCATTGTCATTTTCGCTGTATGCGTCCAAGTATAGATTTCCCCGCGTTCGGGGGCGTGTTTAGCAGGGGTAGGGGGATGAAAGCGTCGAGCACGGCATCGATTTTACAGGAAACCACGGCCTGCTTTCCTGCTGAAGCTGCAATCATTGCGCTAAGATCATCTTGCTTCATATCCGCTTTAACGCCGTCGAGATTACTTTTAAAAATATATCGGGGTTTATTTTGACAGGTTTCCCGACGACTTTGAAAATGTTTTTAAAGTCTAAAGGAAATATTTATTTGTTTTTTAAATTATGTCAATTGGATTTCAGGTTTAAATATAGGAAAGTAAAATACAAATTATATTCAGTTTTTTTATTTTAAACAGCGATATTTCGGTACATTGTTTTTGCAAATTATCAAAGAACAATTGCTAATGATACGATTAAAACGTGGTTAAAATTTAAACAACCATGTTTTTCGTCAATTTACTAAAATATAACAAGTATTTGACCTCATATTTTCTTGTCCCAAACTTAAATTATAAACTTTGTTGATTTTTACCTCAACTAATATTTTTGAAGGCCGTGATTTGACAGCTGGTACCGCATAAATATATCCGAGATCTGCTACGGTAGAGTGCCACACCCAGTAATGGGTAAAAGGCGTGATGATATGTTTATTTATTTTAATATTTTAATTTGTAAATATATGATGTGTAGACCTAATTTGTATAGTTTGTCTAACCTTAATAAGTCAATAATTTATTATCTTATAGTAGAATTAAAGCGGTTTTTTATGGCATCAAAGGCAGAAGGTATTGAATTTAGGCCCATAGAAAGAAAAGTAGTATTGATATTAAAAAGAATTAAATTAATTTTGAGTAATTGTGCACGAAAACTTTTTAAATAATTTTATGTTAAATTCTTTTTGAAAATTCATACAGTGATATTTGTCGGTTCGAGCATAACCACTATTTGTTAACATTGTTTTATGCAACCGTCCTTAAGAATATAGCAAATTGTGGTTTCCAACTAATTTACATCTACGGGTGTCGTAATTTGACGGCTGTTATTATATTTATGTATTACATCAGCTGTATTCCATTTGCCACTTGGTTCACTTAAATCAGTTCTGATAAATTAGACAACATGACTAAATGAACTGAATTAAGCAAACTGATGCACTTATTGGGGTGAATTATTTATTCAAAGTAAATTAGAATTAGTAATTCTAGTACTGGAAATAAAGTCAGCGAAGTAACCCAGCGAAATAAATAAGTAATCTGGCTCAGTAAATGTAAGTTAGATCTGATTCAAATGGCAAATGGAATGCGCCTATTATATACAGGTGAACACAAAAACGCGGAACATAGTAATTGTTTTTCCTGTAAATTTTAGAATAAAAGTACAAGAATAGAATATTGTTTAAAATTAAATTTTACGTCTAAAAAGTTTAAATTTGTTATACTAGCGTGCCTGTAGAACTAAATATTTGATAAATAAAATGTGATATTTTTGTCAACAATCACATAGCCATGAAAAATAAAAAAAAAGCAAATTAAACATTTTTTTCTTTTGACAGCTCAGTTAAGATTTCCTTATCTAATGCCCGATTTCATGAACAAAAATTAAATTTTAATCATGGTTTAAAGAAATAAAAGCAAATCGAATGTACGACAGCAATGTTAATTTTTTTTTTTTGACATATAATTTTGATTTGCTTTTATTTATTTAATCTATGTTTAAAATTTAATTTTTGTTGGTGAAACCGGCCATTAGTTGTTGAGTTGAATTTTAATTTTGTTTTATTTGTTTTTTATTTTCACGACTATCTGATTTTTGACAAAAATGTCAAATTTTATTTTTTAAATATCTAGTACTTACAGACGTACTACAAACGCAAAATTTAATTTTTTGCCCTAAAATGTTCAGGAGAGCCTATTTTCATATATTTTGAACACCCTATATACGAACAGTCGTGGCTTCGTGGGTAGAACAATCACCTCACAAGCAATTTCCTATTACGCAGAGCCCCAAATAAATAAAGAAATAAGAACCAGCAGCATCAATTTAAAAACATTTAAAAATTTTCCACATCATTTCCACAAATCCTCCATTACAAAACAAAACACAATCACTCTCCCCTTCCATCCCTCCCCCTCAATACATCCTCTTTTCCCTCTACTCCCGCGCATGTCCCCAAAACAGCATCCATAGCTCCATCATCTCATCTGCGTCCATTTCACCGACGTTGTTTCCCGATGTCGGCAAGCGAACCGTCGATTGCCGGCATCCGGCAAAATTCGCGCGTGGTCCCGGGACATGAGACGATGAGACGAAAAGCTAAGATGTGGTAATCCGGTCGGTAAATACCGCAAAATCACGATGTCTTCCATATATTTAAGAAGTAGAATTTAGTGTGAACGGTGAAAACGTATATTAAGTCTTCCATTTTATAGTGACGAGTGTGGATTCATTCGACTATGTTATTTATTTGATGGTGTTTATAGTGTTTTTAAGAAGTGGTAATGGTTGATAATCCTTTGCTTCCAATTATAAAATTCGACGTTTAAAAACGCACAAATATTTTTATAGATTCATGTGCTTAAAAATCAATGTGTATACTTAAAATTGCTATTTTAAATTTACATTATTTCCAAATATATAACTAAAAAATCAGTAATAAATGGTATCGCATATTTTTGAATAATAACATTAATACTAAACATAATTTATATTATATTTAATAATAACATTTAACAACATACTATTCCCAAATAACTAAGAAAATCAATATGAACTATATAAAAAATTGTGGCCCATATTTGAGAATATATAATTTATATTAAATAATTTTAATTATTGTGTATATTTTTGACTGACTATTACTGCCCTGTACGCGTGTAAAAATCACCAGCTTTAACCATGATGTGCACAGGGCCCCGAAATACTCGCTACCCATCTGACAGAGCCTTATTTGAGAGGTTATGGCGTGGGGCCCTCTGCCAAGCTCTAGGAGATCGTGCTCCTCGTAGGGCACCTCCACCGCAATGTTGCTGCCACTGTCACTGTATTAGAGTGTTTGGCAACCCTGTCAATCAGCCAAATCGGATTAGGGAGGGTGCACAAAATAATCAAAGTGCGCAAAGTGGTAAAACGTTGAGAAGTGTTGTTAGGTAGGAATGTGTTTTTTTTTTAGTAGAATAAGGTGTAAAATGGGGTTAGGAGTGGGTGAAGCACCCTCTGGTTTTATTGGAGGGTGTATATGTTCTTTCTTGGTGGTTGTATAAATTTTTAGATTTATTTGTTGAAAAACAAGGAGTGTAGATTTTTTTTAATGAAATGTTTGAGCAGTTTCGAGTATCATTTAAAAGGATTAAAAATACAAATTTTCGGGTCGAGTAATAAAGGCATGACGCGTAGCGGAGTCTGACAATATTACTCCAAATAGTATTTTTAGTTTGATTGATGCATATTATTTTTATTTTATCCACGTATTTACAAAATTTTGTAGATATATTCAAATTAAAATGAAACAAATTGACAAAATTATTTTTATCGCCATGACAACTGTAGTAAAAATGCAATTTTGGCCCTAAGACTAAAAAACGATGACGTATCTATGGTAACATAAACATTCCTGAAATAGCGATCTTTTACGAGTAATATTGAAAAAGTTGAAATAATACTGTCATATGGCGTATTCCATTTGACATTTGGATCAGATCTATCTTACATTTAATGAACAAGGTCACTTATTTATTTCAGTAATATAATTACTTATTGTAATTTACTTTGTAGTAATTTATCCCAATAAGTGCATCAGTTTGTTTAATTTAGTTCATTTAATCATGTTGTCTAATTTATCTGAATTGATTTAAGTGAACTAAGTGGCAAATGGAATACAGCTATAATCGAGAGGGTGAAAATTTTTTTTTTTTGTATATTGATCATATAAGTCGTTTTTGGTTAAATAAATATCGTGTAGAAAGTAAAAAGTTAATACTACTATTTCGTAGATACAATTTTAGTGATTTTTTTCACTATTTTTATTTCACAACGTAATATCAGTATTACAATACTAAAAAGCGTGTCGTAATGAATTATATTACGATACAAGTGCTGTAATGAATTTTGACAGTAAAATGACAGTCTGACACACAAACAATGAAACCTATGAAATCATTTTTTTTTGACTCATTTGATTGGTACCAAGCTTCAAATTTATGAAAAAGTTTCAGCTGTACAAATATGTATTCCAGATTTTATTCCAGCTCAGACTATTTGGTGTACAAAGTAAAAATATATATCAATCAATATTTATAGTTGTCTTGGCTTTGCGTCTCTTTTACCTCATTTATACAGCAAAAAATTTACGACAAAATTTTATGGCCGATATATCGGTATCGGCCGATATCGGACATGAGTATATCGGTATCGGCCACAAAAAATCATATCGGTCGATCCCTAGTTTCAATATCTCGTTTAGTTATCGAAGGGTTTCAAAGTACAGCTATTTTTTTAATCATTCTTAACCCTAATATGTTCCTATGTTTCTATCAAAAATTTCCTAGATTTCTTGTTACTTTTTATGTTATTTTATCGTAAAAAATTTATATGTAAACTCAATCACAATCTAATAAGTATTTTCAATCAAACTGAAAACCCACAGAAAGCAAATCCAATCAAAAATGTTATTAAATAATTCAGTAATTGCTCTGCAATCATTTTCACATAAATTCACTTATTTCTTAACATGAAAACCTACTTAAACCTATGAATAAATTATTAGTCAATAGCGGATGCATCGCAAACCAAATGATTATGTACAAATACGAAAGAATTGAAAAGACAAAGTTATTGATTAATTCAGGCTGGCATGTTCACCTTTCTATGTGTTTGTGTTTATGTGTGTGTGTAAAGTAGGGGTGTGTGACGTCACACTAGTAGGGCATGGTATTCATGAAGCTTTGAGCGTGGCTAGTGTTGGCAGACAGCTGTTTTTATCCAGTTAGTAGTAAGCTAGTAGATCGTGTAGTGCTGTGTTTTATACTGATTTAATATGGGACAGGAAACTTACATCAAGTTAGTAATATTCTAGTTCTTTTTATTTATAAGTTAGTTGAGGTTTCCAAGTTCATTTCCAACGAGGAATATGTTTTAATTAAGTTTTGAGCAGCTGGCCTTGCATATTTTCCGCTGTCAAACGTGTATCAATTGTTTTAGAAAAAAATGGTTCAAATAAAAATGGCGGATTATTTAATGCTCTGTAACTTTTATTTGAAGTATTTTTCTCTAAAATAATTTAGAAACATTTGACAGTTGATAATGTATGATTGGGCGCATCCACCAAATGTTTCTTTCGTTAAATAAAAGTAAATATAGCCTTACGTGATTTATTGGTGCTCTGCAATAGCGGATCTTGGTAGGGGCTTAAACTGTGCTTACTTACCGTCAATGGGGTGGCTAGCTCAGTGGTATGAAGTCGGCCTGTGGATCCTGAGAACCCTGGTTCGATTCCCACAGGCGACAAACAATTTTCATAATTTCAAAAGCTACCCCTGTGGCTCCTCCACCACTAATATCTTTGGAGGCCGTGATTTGACGACTGGTAAGCGCACTTCACGCACAAAATATATCACTTACCGAGATCTGCTTCGGCAGGGTGCCACACCCAGTAATGGGTAGAAGGCGTGATGATATATTTTATTTTTTATATAAAATATTTTACATAACAAAAGACTAAAGTCTAATTATTTGCCTCAAGTGATTGCATTTAATTAAAATTAATTATTTCTATCATGATTTTGGTATCATAGAAATCAAATTTCTATCCCAGTCATGGAAAAAAATTATTTGTTAAATTTTTATGTTTAGCTGTATTCCATTTGCCACTTGGTTCATTTAAATATGTTCAGATAAATTAGACAATATGACTAATGAACTAAACTAAGCAAATTAATGCATTTATTGGATGAATTACTTCAAAGTAAATTATAACCAGTAATATTAGTACTAGAAATAAAGTCTGGGAAGTAATCCAGCGAAATAAATAAGTGATCTGGTTCAGTAAATGTAAGTTAGATCTGGTCCAAATGGCAAATGGAATACGTCTAATATCAGATTGATTTGCATAGTTATCTGATAATTGCTATAATTGTAGTTTGATTCGGTGTTGCCAAATTTATATTTCTTTTAAGTAGCTCGTGTGGCTTCACGAAGGCTCGTACAATTTTTTTGCATTAGGATTGTCCATTCAGAATTAATCAAAGTATCTACCTGAAGCTCTTTTCTAAACACCCTGTATTACATTACCCATTACCAAACAGCTGCTGTAGGTCTCCTAACTTACCTTCGTTATCTTCTTATCTTCAGCGTAACCGAGACGCACCAGGTGGCAGAAGCCCAGCAGGAGAAGAACGCCAAGCTCCGCGAAGCGTTCGGTATTTCCGAATACTTCGTAGATGGCAGCAGCTTCGATCCAGCACGTGAAGCCAAGGAACAACAAGCCAGAGCTGCTGCACTCAAAGACCGCGACGCCGAGCGTCAGAGAGAACTTCAGGAAGCCAAGAGGTACGAGCTGGTGCATACACCCAGCCCTGAACCAGAAAAGAAGAAAAAGAAACGCAAGAAAGATGAGTAAGTGAGAGAGAATGAGAGAGAGAGATAATAAATTGTTTTAGAGAAAAATGCACGGAAACGCGACACGTAGGATTTTTAAAATGTGCGGAAATTGAGTCTGGTTGTACATTTTATAGCAAAAGTATTAGAATAAAAAATGTTTAAAATTAAATTTTACGTTTCAAAAGTTTAAATTTGTTATAATAGTATGAGTGCAGTATTAAATATTTGCAAAATAAAATGTGACTTCAGATTGCCATGAATATAAAAACAAATTAAATAATAGTTGTTTGTTTCATTACGACTAAAAATATATGTTTTCGGATTGTGTAATAAAGATTGGCGGAAAAATTACATTACATAATAAGTCAGGAAAGTGATTTTTTATTTGACGAGTATTTTAATCCGTTGAGACAAGTAAAAACACTTTCCTGTCGTATTATGTATACTATTTTTTCTGAAATCGTTTAATTTAATCAATAAGTAATCATAAATAATTCAAAATGATTATTTTTTTGATACGAATTGTATTGACAGCAAACTACGTATCTAAGGTTACAACAAGAAAAACAGTGAGGTGAAATATAAAGGTAAAATCTTTACCAGACTGTTTTGTACTTTACCAGACTGTTATTTTTGTTGTACCCTTGAATACGTACTTTACTTGACTGTTTTGATAAAAAGTACTTTTCTTGTATCAGTGTCAAAAACATGTCATTTTTAAATACTTTCTAGTGTCAACAGGACGGTTTTTAATAAATAACTTTTTTTGTATGTTGCTATTAGTTGATATCTGCAATTTTATATCTCTTCTAGCTTCTGAGTTATTTTGTAACAGAAAAATAAATATACTACTTTACAGTTTTAATACATTATTTTCCGTAGAATCGATTTTTGAAATCTGCAGTTGCGTATCTCTTTAGTTTCCGAATTATTTTCAAACGTACACTTAACAATTTTTTTGAGAGTCTACGAGGTAAATATTGTATATAATTTGAAATTTTTTTAATAATATATAATAATAATTTAAAAATATTTACCAGTTAAAAATAAACATTTTAAATACAAATAAATAATTGTATTTTTGATTGAAAGTGTCCTAATTGTCTTGTATTTCTTGTGTTTTATCAAATCTATTTTCCAGTTCATCCAGTGAAGAGCCGAAGAAAAAGAAAAAAGGCAAAAAGCACAAGAAAGAGAGGTATGAACAAAAAAAATCATTAAATCCCTGTTCAATTTTATGTGATCTGACAGTACATGTTTTTTCGTTTTTCTGATTTCTTTCCTCGGTATTTCATTTTAGTTTTCATTTCTAAATCTGTAGATAGTTGGTAGATATTCTTTTATTTATTTGGACTACAGTCTGCGGCGAAATTTTAACCCTACAGAGTTTCTCTTACGGATAATTTTATCCCACAAATATAACTTAACTTATGTCTGCTATAAGCTAATATAAATGAAGAATTAACTAAGTACATTTAAGATAAAGTCGGCGGTACGGCAGTGTGGTTACAGTTAGCACTCAAGTACAGTCGTTGCCAAGGGAGAGTGCCAAAGGGGTATGAGAGAGTAATCTACTTAAGATAGTACTAGTGTGACGGTGGCGCGATCGGTTGTCGAGTGGCGAAACTGACGCTCAAAAAAATATAAAAATTGAACAAAATAAGTGTTTTATACCTATTATGATTTGAATATCAGAAATTGTTAACAGGTTGGTGGTCTAGTGAATTTTCAAATATCGTACCATCGTGTGCTGTTGCTATTATAAATTGGGATTCTTAATTTTTCGTTAACAACAAGGCTTTGCATGGCTATATATCCATTACTAAACGATAAAAAACTTTCTCCTTCTGATACAATATACATGGATAGTTCTAGAACATCATACTAGTTTTTCAAATGAAACTGCAAAATTTTAGAGGTACACAAACCAAATATGTGCGATTCTGAGTGATGATCGCCATAAGCCCCGTATATAAGAACTCAACTTTACAAGCGAATATATTTGTTCACAGACGATGAATGTGTTTCATATTTTTACAGGATGCGTATGACTATCCAATGTTTACATGCGCCAAATTTCATTCAGATCTGCAATTTTTTTTTTCACGCTAGTACTACCTTAAGTTGAAGTCACTTAGAACGTGCATTCATATTTTAAATTTACACGAATTTTTACAACTGACACTAGATGCATCATTTATTTGGAACACGAATTAGCTCTAGATCAGTTCAGGGTTGAACCCAAAGTTCCCAAACAAATAAATCCACTAATAGGAAAATATTTCTAATCGCAGTGTCGCTTATACACATCCTGCAAGCATTTTACTTTCCACAGACTGGTAGTCTTTCATGTCAACGACTGTAGGTAAAACCACATTGCGGCTCGGTGAGTCCGGCCATCTCAACACTCGAAAGGGTAAAAGAGACTTAAATGACTATGAATGAATCTTTAAGAGAAATGACGTAATGGTAAAGAAAGTAAACAGCAGACTGTAGAATTTCACTTAAAATTTTGATGTTACAAATGGTCACCCAAATATATTTTTAATATTTGTGTGTATTTTTTCAAAGTTGTTCCCAAAAATTGAGGGCGTCTCAGGTAATGCCTTGCTTCTCACTAATGCTTAACAATATTTTGTGATTTGTTAAAACTGCGTGTGTTGCCTTTAGCTTTACTGTACTTAAATGTACGACTCTGAAGAAACAAGGTGCGTTATAATTGATGTCGTTTGGTTTTCCATCAGTTTTATTCATTCAAGCACTTAAGATACATATATTATGCGGATTTTTCAATAGTGACGTCTAGTTCTTTATTATACAAACGTTCAATATTATTATTCAGAAAATATTATAATATTTATCCTTGTTTACACCAACGAAATTTAGTTTTTATGTCTAATGTCCGATTTTAACAACGACAAAATAAATTTACTTCAAAAGTCATTATATTTATATTAACAAAACATTAGTGTCTAAAATTCGATTGTGAGTTGAATAAATACATTTTATTTACTTTGAAAGTTAATTAATTTGTTTATAAAACCTGTCATAAGTTAAATAAATAAAAGCAAATTTTCAGAAATTATCTACAATGCTCAAGCTAAAATACAGAGTGATTAAAAGGAATTGTTACAGTTGGCGATAAAAAAAACTACTTAAAATTGGTAAGCCTGACACATAAATTCATTTCCTGTTGTTAACAGTGACATTTAAAATTTAAATTTGAGTACATTTATTATTACATTTATTTCTAAAGTATTTCTATTACTTAAAAAGTCAAAATTCTATTAGCTGTCAGACTCCTGACATAATATGTCAAATACCATTTCCGCCTTTATCTGACGTTGTGCCAACGGTGGAATAAAAAGATCTCTGGAATTGTATTGCCAACTATAACAATTCCTTTTGATCACACTGTAGTTATTTATGTATCAAAAGTGGAAACACGATTTTAGGCCAATTTCAGGCTGTTTGTTCTAAAATCCTTTCTAGTACGAATATTGTAACGAATAGCTTCGCGAAAGTCGAATATTTGATGAAATAAAATTTTGCAAAATTCAACTTTTCCGGTGGCTATATTTCAAAAATTAAACAAGATATGAAGATGCGCTCAACGGCATTGAATTCCTCGTGTCCGAATTGACTTATAAGCAAATTTTTAGCAATTTATAAGAGATTTAATTTTTTGAAAATTTCTTAAGGGGTACCCCTTTGATTTTGTTCGATTTTAAGCCAATTTTAGACTGTTACCTCTAAAATCCTTTCTCGTGCAAATATTGTAACGAAAATTTACATACATATGTATTTTGGCCTGCTGAATCCAATGGTAAAATCCCCAAGTGCATATGTCTCCCAGATTTTTAGATATTGTTCAAAAACTGTTTTGTGGAAAAAAAATTAGTGAACATTTTTTGAGAAATAAAAATTGCTGAAAACTTGCCTATAAGTCAATTCGGACACGGGGAATTCAATGCCGTTGAGCGCATCTTCATATGTCGTTTAGTTTTTGAGTTATAGCCTCGGGAAAGTCGAAAATCTGATGTGTTACAATTTTAGGAAAAATTTAACTTTTCCGGAGGCTGTATCTTAAAAACTAAACGAGATATGAAAATGCGCTCAACGGCATTGAATTTCTCGTGCCCGAATTGACCTATAAACAAATTTTTAGCGATTTTTATTTTTTGAAAATTTCTTAAGGGGTACCCCTTGGATTTTTTTCGATTTTAGGCCAATTTTAGACTGTTCACTCTAAAATATTATCTCGTACGAATATTGTAACGAAAATTTACATACATATGTATTTGGACCCGCCGAATCCAATGGTAAAATCCCCAAGTGCATATATCTTCTAGTTTTTCTGATATTATTGAAAAACTGTTTGACGAGAATATTTAGGAGAAAAAATTTCATAAAATTAAAATCGTTGAAAATTAGTTTATAAGTTAATTGAAGCACGAGAAATGCAATACCGTTGAGCGCATCTTCATATCTCTTTTAGTTTTTGAGATATAGCCTCGGGAAAGTCGAAAATTTGATGAGGCAAAAATCAACTTTTCCGGAAGCTATAACTTAACGATTAAACAAGATATGAAAATGCTCTCAAGTTGTACAAAATTCATTTTGTAAACGCGATATAGCAAAAAATATATTAAAACAGAAAATGCGTCTTTCTTATTGTAGAGTAAAAATAATAATATGAAATAATATATATACAAATTAATTTTGTAACTAGCATATGTATAAAATAATATTTAATGTTTCACCCCCATGACGTCACTATTTCCTGCTCACTGATTGGTCAAGAGTGCACAGTTCCGATAGAATTAAAAATATCAAAGTCAAAATTTAATAAATGTGCTCAACGGAATTTCACGGCTGTTGATCAATTGATTAAAATACCACTAATCTTTTAATAGATCCGGGAAGTCTAAGGACAAGAAGAAGAATAAACGTCGTCGACGAAAGTCATCGTCAGAGAGTGACGATTCATCATCGTCATCAGACGACAGTAGCGACTCCAGCAGCGAAGATGAAAAGAGAAAGAAACGCAAAAAGAAGAAAGAGGTTTGTGAAACTTGTTTGTGATTGTTTTGTCAATCCTTATTACTGCAAGAATCAATTTTAAGTTTATTATTGGTTTATTGATTAAATTTGTATTTGCTATTATTTTGGTGATTCATTTATTTATTTGTTTTAAGTTTTTGTTTTGCTCTTCGCGACGTAGCGCATTTATGTTGCGTTTACGGTTTTTTATGTTGGTTTTACTTATTTTTAGATGAAGCTTAGATTATAAACTGAATAAATATTTGCATATATTTAAATTTAAATTTAGTCGTTGAATATCAGTAGATAATGAAATTATTTTACCGTTTCATTTTGACAAGTTTTTAAATCATAGAAGAAAGTTAAACAAAATTCTGAACTAGAAATTCTGGGTTTAATTCTTAAACAAGTCAATTTAAATAGTTATTTTTATATCAAGGGAAGAAAAGTAAAACATTTCTTCTTGAAGGTGTCTTTTAATTTTTCGAGCAAAAAGTGAGGGATATAAAGTACCTGAGGGAAGAATGACACTTTCTTTACTACAATTTTTTTTTTGTGTTAGAAAGTATTATTTTAGAAATAAATTTTAAATTTGTCACCTTTATGTCACTAATTTCAAACATATCGTTGTTTTCTAATTGGTATGGATATGATTTTACTTTTCTACACTAGGGAAGAAAAGTATACTTTCTTATCTAAAATAAAAAAAATAAAAATTGAAATCAAAGATTTTTCAAATGGCTGTAGGAAATAGTTATTTCTGTAGCTAGAGCAGAAAGAAATAAAATAAATTCGGAAAAGACTACTTTTCTTATACAAAATAATTTAAAAATCATTTTTGATTATTTTTCTTTTTTAAAATTCGCTTGAAACGTTTACAGTTTTCTTGTATCCATGAATATAATGATCTACTCAAACAGAAAAACTCACTTTTCGCTCGTGTGCGGAAAGGAGTACTTTCTACACAAATAAGCGAGAAATGTCTAGTTTCTGTACATGTAATAAATAAAGTAAAGCCTATTTTCTGTCATGGTCATTTAAAAAGTATCTTTGCATCTCAATTGAGAAAATAATATTTATTGACTACTTTCTAGAAGAATGGGTTTCAAAATTAAGAAGTTAAAAAGCAAGTTTACATATTGGTCTATATGTTTTTCTTTCGAAAATCTTAAATTTGAAGTTACTAAATAGGATGCGGGCACTCACGTGACACTGTGACGTTTTGTGACGTAAAAACAGCTGTTCGGGCATAGATCACTGCGCCACCTACAAAATAAACTATTTTTTTGTGGCGAGATTTGAAAAGGACGGTTCTTTTCAAATCTCGTCTCAAAAAAAATAGTTTATTTTGTAGGTGGCGCAGTGTTGTTTGCCCGAACAGCTGTTTTTACGTCACAAAACGTCACAGTGTCACTTGAGTGCCCGCATCCTATTGTGTCTTAGTAAGCGACTGTAATTAAAATTAATTCTTGTTGAGTAATAAATAAATAAATAAGAAAAATAATAGAAAGAAAAATTCTAAACACTTGTTTAAGTTCCACAAAGCATTTCGACAAATGTTTGGAAATGATTTTTCCCTATTATTTTTCCTATTTGAAGAATTAGTTCCACTTCGCAATTGACATATTGTCTTTGTAAATAAATGAAATATATATCTAAGCTTCATTGCAACTTATAATTAATTTATTTAATTGCATGAGTGTACTGCCTAACGGAGAAATGATTGGAAGTAAATATGATTCTGTTTAACCTTGCGCTCGTTACTAGGACAGGCTCGTTGGGCCCCTTCGCCGAGAGTAAGTACCCCCTGCCACGAACGTCTGTCTAGCACATCATAACTAACTTACTTGCATGCTCATCATATGTTGTGTGATTTACCATCAGTTTCATGCGTTTCGATATTAATATAAACTGCTGTTAAGTTGCCACCCTCTATAAATGGGGTAGATTTTACTAGATTTTATATTCAGGAGAAAGTATTTGAGGGTTGGGTGTATTACTCTCAAATATTTTCTGCTTGTTTTGTTTTTAAAATAAATTTTGATCCCTGTGGAGTATTAATAAATATTATATTTGGACAGTTGCATTTTTGTTTGTGTTATTATTAAAGTATATATCTAATAATGGAATGAATTTGAAGATTCGAATTAATTAATTTGGTTTAATTTTGTACAGAAGAAACGTGTCGCTAAGAAGAAACGTCGTTCGTCATCTAACAGCTCCAGAGATAGGTAAATATATTCATTTTCTACATACTAATATATTTAACATCACTCTATAGCTCGGTTACAAAAATCGTTGTTAATTAATCACGTTAATTACGCGAAAAAGTTGAATTAGAATAAAAAAGAACGCATCTTAGAAATTTTGACAGTTTAATATTTTAAAACGTTATAATTTTATAGCCAACATTTTTGACAGTTCAATATTTTAAAACGTTATTGTTCCTGTACAGAGCTGGGCAAGCTACTTAAAAAATGTAGCTAAGCTACAGCTACAGCTATTCTTTAAAAAAAGTAGCTGAGCTACAGCCATAAGCTACATTTTGTAAAATATAGCTAAGCTACAGCTAAAAGCTTTCATTAAAGTAGCTGTTAAATTTTAAACCAACTTTTTTCAATTATTGTGAATGATTAAATTTGCCATTGTCATATGATCAGTTGATCAGTCTTTTGTTATAATGGCTATTAATAAATATAAAAAATCGCAAATGGACTGTTAATTTGTTATGCTATAATTTTTATTTATATCGGAATAAATTAACAGTCACATTAACAGAAGGCTCCTAAACAGTCAATGTTTAGTTCATTTAATTAATACAAAAGTAGGATAGGTTTTGTTACAAATAATGTTTTATTATTGTTATTTACCTATCAGTAAGCATTTTAATGCTGATATTAATTTAAAAAAAATATATATATATATATATATAATAGTTATTTACGATACGAATATCGTACAATAGTTTATCTACTATCGTGAATTTTATTGAAAAATATAATAAAAATAAATATTTTGACGATTCATAAATAAAATGTTCCTTCTCCTCCTACCTCTTTTACCCTCTCCTTCTGTTGTCCCTTCTGTTACGTCCTTCATTATAGTATCCCTTCTCCATGCATGACAATTTCACCAATTTTTCATTCAATATACACCCAGTCATTTAATAATATTCTTATTAATTTCACACTTACGTATTTATTATATTTTGTGTAATTTGTTGAAAAAAACTTATGGAAAATTTACTGTTCGTTTAGTTCTGCTGAACCCCCTGTGAAAAAATCAAAATCCGATTCCAAGTCAGAAAAAACAAAAGACTATTCTGAAGAAGTTCAAAAACCTAAAGAAAAAGAGAAAAAATACGACGACCGTAATAAAAATGAATCAAATGATCGCTCAAAAAGAAACAACGAAGACCTAGACAAAAGAGAATCACGTAGACGAAGTCGCAGTGCGTCCAAAAATAGACGAAGCCGATCTAAGGACAACAAAAAAATAAACAAAAAATATTCTAGATATTCTGTAACACCACCGAAACAACAGAACTCTAGAAATAGGAAATCCCCTGAAAGAGGACAGAAATCAAGATATTCTAGATCGCCTAAACCTGTAGAAGTATCTAGAAATCGTCAGTCTAGATCTAGATCTAGAAGTAATTCTAGACGGAGACCAGTAAACAGAAATAGAAGTCCAAGTAAAACTGACAACAACAAGTTCAACAAAAATACTAAACGGACTTATTCACCAGAACCCCCTAAGGTATCTAGACGTCGATCAGTTTCACCACCTCAAAATAAACAATCTAGATCTAGAAGTTCGCCTTACAGAAAATCTAGACGCTCTAGATCTGTTACCAGACAAAGACTAACTCCTCCAAAACAGAAGAACTACAGAAACAAATCGCCTACTCCAAAACAAAAATCCCCAAGCCCAAAAATTAGAACATCGTCCATCAGAAGACGATCACCTTCCCCTACTCGTCGTACCCCTTCCCCTAAGTACAAACACCCTAAATCTAAATCCCCTAGGAGGTCCTTAACCCCTAGAAAAAGATCCGTGTCGCGTCCAAAGTCCCCTATTTATAAAAAACGTTCTCGTTCACCAAAAAACAGATCCTATCAAAATTCTAGAGATAACTACTCTAGAAATCGATCTAGAGAAAGAGAGAGAAAATATTCCGCCTCCCCAAAACAAAGGAACCATAGTTACTCCCCAGATAAAAACACCAAAAAGTATGACGATCGTCGAACACCAGAAAAAGCACCAAAATTATCGTCCAAGTCACCTGTGGTCGAAAAAATTGAAAGTAAGTCCAGGAGACAAAAGAATAGACGTTCCTCTTCTAGTTCAAGTCGAAGCAAGTCCAGAGATCGTAAGTCTATGGATAGATCCAAAGATTACAAAAGTAAATCTTTGGAAAGAAAGAAAGCTAGTCCTGGAAAAAGCCCTGGAAATAAAAAGAACCTCCAGATGCCTGTAGTTCGTCTAAGATCATCAAGTGAAGAACCAGAGTCCGATAATGAACATGAAACAGTCCACGATGAAGAAAGAGAAAAAGAAATCCGAACCCTAAAGTTACTAAAGTCAGATTTAGCCGCAAAGGCGAAAGAAAGTTTAGAAAGAAAAATCCCTAAACGTTCGCCAACACATCTAATCCCAAAAAGTCCTGAAAAGTATGATCACTTTGATATCCCAAGCATAAAATCAAATCATTCTCCTCCTCATAAACTAGAGAAACTTTCCTCAAAGTCAGAAATCAACCCTATAAAATTACTTCCCCTAAAAAAACCAATAATATCCCCAGAACATAAACCAGAAAAGATAAGTACAAGTCCAGTAGATTCCCGAAACGAATTTGATATCAAGTCGAAAGATCAAATCTTAAAAGAAGAAAAACTAGCAGAGAAAAACATTATTAACTGGGAGAAGACTGAAATTAAAAGGGAAAGTCGTCAGGCGATTAAATCAGACGTTAAAAGACGCTCACCAACAACTAGTCGATCCAGATCAAGGTCTGATTCCCGCGACAAAAGCGCTAGTAAGGACAGAAAGTCTAGAAGCTCTTCTAGATCCTCTTACAGGTACGTATCCTGTCTTTACATTTGAGTGTCTGGGTTAAAATCCCCCTTTTTGTAGTTCAATTCGTCGAAGCCGTAGTTCATCGTCAAGTACTTCTCGTTCTCGGTCCCGTAGTCGTTCAAACACTCGGTCAAGGTCAGGAACAAGATCTAGATCCAGAAGTCGGTCATCTTCTTCATCAGGCAGCTCAAGCAGTCGTACCAACTCACGGTCCAGGTCCCCAAGTATCCCTAGGAGACATGGGTCGCCATCTTTTTTGGATAGGCGAAGGATTACAAGGTAGGAGGAATGGAAAATGCATGGAATAAAGTGTGTTGTAGATCTAGAATGCTTTTGTTATTTTATAAAGAGTATTTTTTTATTTTGTTTTTGAGACGGGAGAGGATCCTTTATTTACCAGGTGTTTATATTTTTTTGTTTTATATGGAAATTTTTAATAGGTGATAGGTTTTCCCTATTAATTTTTGAATAAAAGTACATATAAAAAAAATGTTCAGAAATAAAAACTGTATCCAATGAGTCCTAATTTATTAGTATAGTACGTTTTTGTCACGAGATAGACATAAATTAAAATTGTCATCTTTAAGCTGTTTATGCAAAATAAAAGAAATAATTAGACAAATCTGTCAATATCAAAATTAAAATAATTTTTATTATATAAAAACGGAAATATTTTATGTCAGGAACGTATTATATCAATAAATTTAAGAACATTTAATATAGTTTTTAATTCTGAACATCTCTTATATTTATACTTTTTTTTTTCTAAAATTAATAGAGAAAAGTCTATCGTCAATTGAAAATTTTACCATTGTATACCGGGTGTATCACAAACAGTGGGCCATTGGCGTTTAATATGGAAAAACAGTATTTCCATCAGCATTGCTTCCCCATTTATTATTATTTTAGACAAAAATGCTTCAGTAAAAGTTATAGAACTTAAAATTCAACATCTATATCAATAAATTAAATTTATTTTCTGGGTTTTGTAACGGCAGTAATTAAATATGTAAATTTACAAAATTACAATTTAATAGTGTTAAAACAAAATAATAACAAATGCACGACTTAATTTTGTCAAATATTTTGACCTATAAGTTTTGCATTGTTTAAAAGTAAGTTTTGGATCTGTCTGTAAATTTTACATTATTTTTACAAATTTATTAAAAATGGAAAATTATTTACATAAAGGAAAATTTCAAATAATTAAATGGCATTATTTAGGGGACAGAAACACTTAATGTATTTGTTTTAATTTCGTAGTTAACACTAATTAAATTGTAATTGTGTAAATTTTCATATTTAATTTTTACCCTTACAAAATACAGAAAATAAATTGAGTTTATTGATTTAGATACATAATTTTAGCTGCACAACATTTATTTGAAGCATTTTTGTCGCAAAATATATCACTTCGGCAGAGTGCCACACCCAGTAATGGATAGAAGGCGTGATGATATATTTATTTTATTTTTTTTATGTTTGTCTCAAATAATTTGGGAAGCAATGCGTACCGAAAAACTGTTTTCCCATATAAACGCATATGGCCCACTTTTCGTGATCACCCCAAAAAGTAGACACTCGATATATTAAATGGATCCCCCTCCAAACATTTATAATTTTCTATAATTTAATTGTCTTTGCAGTCACAAGGATTCAAGAAAACGTAATCGTTCCCGCACTCCATAAATACCAACGTAAAATCCGTAATGTGTAAAACATTCTCATTTGCCATTTCGTAGTAACTTATTCTAAGTACTAATTTAAATTAAGGCATTTGAAGGACTGTACTATGTACAGTACAACAAAAAAGTTGTACGTACATGTGTAATTATATTGTATACATTTATTTTACCAAAAATAATGTACATTATATGTATTTCGTATTCGTAACATTTTTTTTCTATCGTTACCTGTATTTCTAGACGTGAAATAAATAATTCATTTAATTTTTTGTTTGTATTTAGTAATTTTTATGTTTTATTTTTCAGTTATTTTAGTCACTTAGTTGTAGGTTTGCACAGATTTTCTTATTTAAAAATCGTTCAATATCCGACAAAAAAGGTACGTATTTTCATTTATTTTTTGCATGATTTAGTTGCATGATATCTGTGTAGAAGTTAATGCTATTTTTAAATTAATTATTTAATACATTTAGTGCAATAACATTTTTCTTAAACAACTAAAAAAATTGATAATAGGTCGTAACCTTTCAAAATTAAGTTTTTAGGTTACTGATTAACGTCATATTAATTACATAAATAATGTGTTAATAATACTAACAGTTTTGAAACAAATTTAATACATGCTGCCAATATTTATATTTTCTGCTGCTAAAGGTTTCCAAATAATTTTAGAAAAAAATTGTTCAAATAAAAGTTCTAGATGAATAATGTATCTACAACTTTTATTTGAAACTGTTTCCTCTAAAATACACTGGTGACAAAAAAAAACACTTGAAATTCGTGAAATTGCCCCAATTTTCAAATTATCATAACTTGTCGAATTTTTAGCTAATTTGGACGAATTCTCAAGGGGGAAAAAAGTTTAAAGTGTCTACTTTAAGGGGATACATGCTATCTTAGGGTTAATCCCTTCCGCCTTCTTCAAACCCTTAGAAGAAAAAAAAATGTTTTTATTGGAAAAAAGTCCATATTTGACGTTCTGTACAGGGTTGAAAAAAAATTGTGGATTCAATTCACCATCAGGGCAATAAAGTTTATTCAATTCCCTGCAAAGGACGCAAAGAATGAAGTTCCTACGATGATTTGACACAGAGTTATTCGAATTTGAAATTGAATATGCATTTGGGAGTTTTTGGCGACTTTTCAATAAAATTGGACGATTCTTTCAGAAAAAAAACTATTTTGTCTTTATTAAAAATAATTTTTGAAAAAGCAATGAGCGTTCGCCGGGATTTGAACCCAGAACCTTTCATTCACATGATGACTGCTCTAACCAATTGAGCTACAAACACTGAGTATTCGCCGAGTGTTTGTAGCTCAATTGGTTAGAGCAGTCATCATGCGAATGAAAGGTTCTGGGTTCAAATCCCGGGGAACGCTCATTGCTCTTTCAAAATTTATTTCTAATAATTACCATCAGACAATTTGTCAATAAACAAATTCTTATTTTGTCTTTACTTTAAAGGGCTGTTCGCGAAATTAGGATTATCCTCTTTTGTACCCCTAAACCTCCCTAACAACAAAAACCCCCAAATGCACATTCAACTTCAAACACGCATAACTCTGTACCAAATCATCGGAGGAACTTCGTTCTTTGCGTTCTTTGCAGTGAAATGAATAAACTTTATTGTCCTGATGACGAATCGAGTCCACAAATTTTTTTCAATGCTGTACAGATCGTCAGAAATGAACTTTTTTTCACTAAAAACATTTTATTTTCTAGGACTTTGAGGGTGGCGGAAGGGGTTATGCCTATCCTAAGATCACATGTATCCCTTTAAAGTAGACACTTCCAATTTTTTCGCCCTCGAAAATTCATCCAAATGAGCTAAAAATTCGCCAAGTTATGACAGTTCAAAAATTGGAAAAATTATACGAATTTCAAGTGTAATTAAGAAACTTTTAGCAACAGTTTAAAACATACTAATCCAAATTGGAATTCCAGTGCCAGAAAGCGTCCAATTCCATATCACAGACCGACGCCATCGTCTCCGTCTTCTGTTAGTAGTTGGAGCAGCCGGAATAGCAGCCCTTGGTACTCACATTCCACCCCTAATCGGGGGAGAAGTGAAACTAATTCACCTGTTGTAAGAAGTCCTTCTAGTAGTCCTAGGACTAGAACGCCTGTTTACAACCGATGATAAAAGTTTGTTGCTTTTTAGGCAATTGGTTTAATTTGTTTTAGAGTTATTTTCAACAAACAATGAATTTTTACTTATAAAAAAGGTTAATTTTAACGAAAAGTATCTTTGTTGAAGATCTAAAGAATTTATGCATTATTAATGTTGAAATGCATTTATGAAAACAGCAATACTTATACCATCATGTATTAAATGAATACTCAATATTAGGACGATATATTGTTATTTTTATGGTTGATTAAGTACTCAAAACTTCAAGCATTTATTTATTGTGATTTTATTATTTTTCTAGTCTTTTATTAAGTCTGATTATTTATTAATTGCAATATTAGGTATTCTAAGTCAAAATGAAGTTCAAAAGTCAACGATCTATGTAAAAATTGTAGTCTTTTGTAGTCTAGATAACTGGTGACAAAAAGAAACGAAACACTTGAAATTCGCGAAATTTTCCTAATTTTTAAACCGTCATAACTTGCCGAATTTTTAGTTAATTTGAATGAATTTTCAAGGGCGAAAAAGTTTAAAATGACTACTTTAAGGTAATACATGCGATTTTAGGGTAAAACTCTTCCGCCCTCCCCTTAAACCTCTAGAAGAAAAAATTGTTTTTAATGGAAAAAAGTCCATCTTTGATGATCTGTACTAAAACAATTTTTGTGGACCCGATTCACCATCAGGGCAATAAACTTTACTCAATTTCCTGCAAAGGACGTGCCTTCCCCTTAAATCTCTGAAATAAAAAAATGTTTTTAATGGAAAAACGTCCATCTTTGATGATCTGTACTAAAACAATTTTTGTGGACTCGATTCACCATCAGGGCAATAAAGTTTACTCAATTTCCTGCAAAGGACGTGCCTTCCCCTTAAATCTCTGAAATAAAAAAATGTTTTTAATGGAAAAACGTCCATCTTTGATGATCTGTACTAAAACAATTTTTGTGGACTCGATTCACCATCAGGGCAATAAAGTTTACTCAATTCCCTGTACAGGACGTAAAGAACATAGTTCGTACGATGATTTGATACAAAGTTATGCGTCTTTGAAGTTGAATATGCATTTGGTGGTTTTTGGCCTAAAGATGTGTTATTTCTTGTCCCTTAAAGTAGAGACAAAACAGTTTTTTTCTGAAAGTATCTTCCAGTTTTGTTGAAAAGTCGCTAAAACCCCCAAATGCATATTCAACTTCAAACACGCATAACTCTGTACCAAATCATCGTACGAACTATGTTCTTTGCGTCGTTTGTAGAGAATTGAATAAGATTTATTGACCTGATGGTGAATCGTGTCCACAAATTTTTCAGCTCCGTACAGATGAACGTTTTTTCCAGTAAAAACATGTTTTTTCTTCTAGCGGTTTGAGAGAGGACGGAAGGGGTTAACCCCAAGATCGCATTTATTCTCTTAAAGTAGATGCTTTAAACATTTTCGCCCTCAAATTTTTATTCAAATTTGCTAAAAATTCGTCAAGTTATGACGGTTTGAAAATTAGGAAAATTTCACGATTGGCAAGTGTTTCGTTTTTTCTGTTGTCACCAGTGTATTTATTAATTAATTTTGCTCCAATTTTTACTTAATTTCATGAGCATGTACATTTTTGTACATATTCATGATTAAAATTATTTATACATTTTTAAGAAATGAAGAATTCTAGTCAAAGATAAACATTCCAAATGGAACTATAGAATATAGTAGAAAATTGTTGATATTTTGTGCAAATGTGATTTTTAATTTATTATTATTTATTGGTATTTTTACCTTAATGTTGACTGAACAATTTGCTTTACTATTTATTAATTTTCAGCATTCCATAATGTAAGTGTATTTATTCTTAGGAAATAAGTGTTCTATGAACTAATAAATAAACTGTAACATTGTTGTGAAAATGATTTATTCATTATTCAACATAACAGCATGACCCATCATTAACAATATTCACATATAAAAACACCATAATAAAAATATAAATTGGCTGATCAGTACATGGTACGTCTTAGAAATAAAATAACCTTAACTTTTATAACAAATAACCCTGAAATAGTGAATAAACATGTATTAATTGCTTTTCTTTTCTTGCTTTTGACGTAGAGTATTAGCTAAATAAATTGACCAGAAGAATCCAACTAGATTCATAAACAACACACGTAGCTGAAAAAAAATATTTTTCATTAGTAAAAGCATCAAAAATTAATCTAGAGCGTAGTTGAGAGATCAGTAGCCAATCAGAATCGAGTACACGTGTGATTTACTTGATCTGACCAATCAGAGCATTCATATACCGTCACTTCAAAATGTCAAAGTTGCGATCACTGCGCCACCTACTAAATGAACAATTTTTTGGGGGCGAGATTTGAAAAGAATCTCGTCATAAAAACATAGTTCAATTTTAGGTGGTGCATTGATCGCAGCCCAACAAGATTTGAAAAGAACTGTTCTTTTGAAATCTCGTCCAAAAAAAATAGTTCATTTTGTAGGTGGTGCAGTGATCGCAAGCCCAAACAGCTGTTTTTTACGTCACATTGTCACGTGAGTACCCGCATCCTATTAAGAGCATAATGAAGATTTTATGGTGTGAGACCAGATTTTGAGCCCGAATTTAAATTATTTGATCGATTGTTGTGATTTATTTTCAGGACTTAAAGGATGTTTGGGATCAGTGCCTTTTGGGTATTTCAGATTTTTTGAACGTATAGTCCGTATGAAATTAATAAAAAAACTTTGGAAATTTTTAATGATCGAAGAATTCACACGTTGCCATTCATTTGAAATTGACACTTTTAAAATGAATAACATTCGAAGCGTCACTTTTAACGTTACGAAAGAAACTTTTTATATAATTATTTAAATATCTGGATATGTTAGAAAGATTTTGTAAATTGATTTAGGTAGTAGAAGATTGAGGATATATGTTTTGAACTGTTACAATTGATTTCATGTTCATATGAAAATTTTAACACAAAATGCCAACTTGACGACTTTTGACAAAAAACATTTACGTAAAAGAAATTCGTGTAGAACTGTCAAATTATGATATGATCGAATATAAAAAAGTATTTTACTCACCATTGGAGGGATAAAACTGAGGTTAATAAATTGAACAAGAGTCAACCATTTCCAGTTAGCCTGCAAAATAGGCCAGTAAGTTCTTTCTAATTGTTTGATAGTCTGACCATGACTTTTGCCTTCCAAACGTGCTAACATATAAATTACAAAAACTTGATAAATTGGAGCATAGACTAATCGTTCAAGAAATAATTTTTTAGTTGTGCTGTAGGCGACTTCATCCGCAATAATCCTCTCCAAAGATGTGTAGAACAAATGTGGAACAGTACCACCAAATAACAATCTAAAATTGGAGTAATCAATAACAATGTTGAATTTTAATAGAATCTTGACTTACCCATATATTCCAAAGGCAATAATACTATCTTGATTTAAAATTCTGTTTCCGGATAAATATTGAGAAGCAATGTTTCCAGCAATGGCTATGGCAGCACTAAAATAGGGCAAATGTTGAGTACAAAGTCAAAAGTAATAAAAATATTGCGTTACCTGCTAATGGCTCGTGTTCTAATTGGATTTGTGTAAAGTTGCTCCAAATATTTACCGAGTAAATTAATTATAGGCTTTGAGAGCGACATTTTTGTTATATAAAAGTAGAAAAATATTGATCAACTTTTATCTGTAGTACGTAATACTTGTGTTAACAATTCAAAGAGGCACTTTTATCAATGTTTATCTTTCAAGTGTAGAGAAATATTGTGCATGTCATTTGACAACAACAAATCGAGGACAACTGCCTACATCTACATGATAAAAAATATTTAATAAAAAATTACAAAAAGAAAGTCTTGTTCTTTTCTTCATGTTTATGTTCAAAGAAAAAGTTATTCTACGATAATATCTATTTTTAAAATGCATACTGAAAATTTAATGTCTGATTCATGTCTGAATGGAACCTAAACATTTCCGTATTCAATGCGATAAGTTTTCTTTTTGATTGAAATAGTCGCGGTTCTATTTAACTATTTAACAGTTTCATATAATTAAATTATTCGGAATACGATGATACTATTAATAATTAAATAATACTTAAAATATTCAGTTTTTAGTAATCTTTAATGTTGTAAATTTTATTTTTTAGACTTTGTTTCAAAATATTTAGTTTACATATATTACATTTTTTTCATTCTCTGTATGTTTTGATATTTCATCTAGATATAGTCCGTGAAATGATTTTTGCAATAATTGTTGTAATTTAATAAATTTGAATTATATTCAATTAATATCTTTCTTTCACTAATTATATGTCCCAACAAATTGAAATAGGCAGAACGTCAAAAATCAATCCAGTTAATAATAACTGATAATTGCGTTTATGTGCTAAATATTTAATATATTTTCATCCTTCAATAAACCCAATAAATTAAAAATCGTCAGCCAATCACAATGCGTGTTAGCGCAACCCAAGATTATATAAAGAGTAAATCAATTTTTTGATAGTAACCCTTCTGTTGATAATAATGGAAGTGTAATCATGTACAAACTATTAAATTTAAGGGTTTAATACATAAAAATTGGATAAATACTGATTTGAATGAACAACCTGATGATCCAATTGATGTTTTACAGGAAACTTATACCAGAAATACTTACAAATAATGATAATAAAAGCTATGAAAAAAACACACTACATCTGTTTTATTTTCGGGAACGATTCGCGGTTCTCGAGAATCTCGATCATGCGTTCCCCCCTCTTCTAGATACATATTCGAGTAAAAGTTTTAGGTTCCCTGGTTGTACTTTCCCGTGAAGTAGTTTAAACGCTACCAACTTCACAAACGTTTCGTTTTTCGTTCTATGAAGTGTCAAAACCAGGGCGGGTGTGTTCTCTCTTAAATAAACGTTTATTATGAATAAATTCTATGTTTTATAGTGTATTAAATGTGTTTGATTCATGGCTTCGTTATCATTGCCAAGGGTTCTTCAACAACGCAAAACTAGTTTAGAAATCGAACGAGAAAACTTTGAAAAATGTCAGGTAAGTTGAAATGTGTGGGTGAATGTTGTTTAATTTATCTAGATAAGGGACTACTATCATTGTATGGTAGGTTTTGTGCAAATTTATGACATTAAATTGATAAAATTGTATGATATGTTCGATGTTTTTTCAAGGTTAGTTATTGTTGAAAAATACATCATTTATAAGCAACATTTTATTTAAAATAATACGTATTTAGAAATAGTAAATAAACTTGTTTCTGCTACCGTGTGAATAGCAGAAAATGCGAACCAAATCTGTACTAATTAAGGTTAATTTAATGAATTACTTGACGACAAATTTACTGAATTAAATAGCATCTTTATAAAAGTATATACAAACACATTAATGCTGATCTGCTGTTTTAAAAACATTTGTTCTATTTTAAAGATCTTGTACATGAATACATTAACATACAAGTAGTTTATTAATGAAATGCATGATTCGTGTTGTATAATAAATTAATTATTAGCCACTATAATAAGTGAATCATCATGCAATATTCATATTTCGTTTCTAAGAAGTCGTAATTTCATTCTGTTTATATTTTTCCTGTTTTAAATATTAGTATTATCGAAGATAGTGTTGTGATAATATAAAATTGTTATCAATAGATAATTTTTTTAACTGTTTTCTTTGCACTTGTAAATTTTGATTAAATTATGAGATAAATTTTAAAGGTAAAAAGTGAATTTTTAAATGACATAATTATTTAGTGCGCGTTGCGTGTTACCTACTTTTTGTTTTAAATTTTTAATGCACATGATATTGAAATTTTGTTTTTCACTTTAGTTAATCGTGTCATTAAAATACTTTGTATTTAACATATAGTATATATTTTAAGAGTAATTTTATCCATTACTGGGTGTGGCTCTCTGTCGTTGCAGATTTTGGTGATAGATATGTAAAGTGCTGTTACCAGCCGTCAAACCTCAATCCCCTTCGGATTAGAAAAAAATTTTCTTTTACGAATAATTTAATTATATACAGGTTGTACACAGAAACGCAGAATATAGAATTTTAAAAATGTTTGGAAATTGGCTCTTCTGTACATTTTAGAGCAAAAGTACAAGAATAAAAAAATGTTTAAAATTGAATTTTATGTTTCAAAAGTTTAAATTTGTTATACTAGCAGGTCTGTAGTACTAGATATTTGAAAAATAAAATGTGACATTTTTGTCAAAATCAGATAGCTATGAAAATAAAGAACAAATTAAACAAAATCTCTTTTTGACAGCTCAGTCAAGAATTCTTTATCTTAAATGTTGAAATATAAATATTCGGTAGTATGTAACAATTTTGTTTATTCTACATATATATATTTTGATATTTCATCTAGATATAGATAAGTGGAATAATTTTGAAGCAAAAATAGAATCTTAAATAATATTCTATTTTAAAAGTTTACAAACGCGTCTTTTTCTAAACATCCTGTATTAGTATAGTCTTTCCTTCCGCCCTTATTCTACTTATAACCCACCCTGTATGTATGTGAACAGTATCGTATTTCATAGGGGGTGTAAATATTTTAATAAGTTTTAAAAATAGAACTTTGTTGATACAACAAAAACTACCCTTAGTTATTAAAGATAGTTATTTCACCACAGCTGACATACAATTTTCACCACTAAAATTTCACCTGTGGCTCTCCCTCCACTAATATTTTGGGGGCCATGATTTGATAGCTGGTAATCGCACTTCACGCGCATACATATATTAATTATCGAGATCTGCTACGGCAGAGTGCCACACCCAGTAATGGGTAAAAGGGGTGATGATATATTTATTTTATTTATTTTACAAACAATTTTCACCAAAAACTACCTCTGTGACTCTCCTTCCACTAACATCTTTGAGGGCCGTGATTTGACGGCTGGTTACTGCACTAGTAATGAGTAAAAGGCGTGGTAAATTTATTTCAGTGCTATTGAGTCGTCCTGTGGATTTAAGAACTCGGGTTCGATTCCCACAGATGACAAACAATTTTCACCAAATTAAAAACTATCCTTGTGGCTCCTCCTCCATTAACATCTTTCGGGGACATGATTTGACAGCTGGTAACCGCATTTCACGCGCATAAATATATCAATTATCGAGATCTGCTTCGGCAGAGTTCCACACCCAGTAATGGGTAGAAGGCGTTATGATTTATTTATTACAGCAGACAAACAATTTTCACCACATTAAAATTAGCCCTGTGGTCCCTCTCCACTAACATCTTTGGAGGCCATGATTTGACGGCTGGTGGCTGTAATTCACGTGCATAAATATATCACTTACCGAGATCTGCTGCGGCAGAGTGCCACATCTAGTAATGGGTAGAAGGCGTGATGATATATTTATTTAATTATTTTAAAAACTACTCCTGTGGTTCCTCCTCCATTATCATCTTTCGGGGACATGATTTGACAGCTGGTAACCGCATTTCTCGCGCATAAATATATCAACTATCGAGATCTGTTACAGCAGAGTGCCACACCCAGTAATGGGCAAAAGGCGTGATGATATATTTATTACAGCCGACAAACAATTTTCACCACACTAACATCTTTGGAGGCCGTGATTTGACGGCTGGTAACTGTTCTTCACGTGCATAAATATATCACTTAGCGAGATCTGCTCTGGCAGAGTGCCACACTCAGTAATGGATAGAAGGCGTGATGATATATATTTTTTTATTTTATTTTTATATCACAACTGCGGATCAATTTGAGTTATCAGAATATCTGACTTGTATTTCATAATCTATTGATTTTTATCATATCATACTTTTTTCGTTGTTAAAAGTGTATAAATTATTTTAGAAAAAAATGTTTCAAATCAAAGTTATAGATAATTTGATTCTTCGTAACTTTTATTTGAAGTATTTCTCTTTAAATTTATTTAAAAAAGTTTAAACAGCGGAAAAAGCACTAGAGATAAAAAATATTTCTTAATATTTATCTTACTGATAAAATTTGAAGTCGTTTGCGAAATTCTAAAACAATTGTTTTTGTTTGTAAGCCGTTGCTAATACCTTACAAAAACTGTGTACTTTCAGAAGTCAACTGTCTTTTAACAAACAGCACATGTGTTTCATTTTTTCTAAACATATATCGCATGAGTAACCAAGAAACGGTATCCCGCATTTTTTTGTTATTTGTTGATTATTTTCTTCCATTAACCATGACGTTGCCATTGTTATTATTATCGCATTTTAACAGGTTGATACTCTTTTATTACTTGAAAATAGCTGCTATTATTGCAATATACGCGTTCAATTTATTGCTTGAGTTATATACGAGGTGTCTTACGAAATCTTTGCCTTAAGCGAATAATATGTGATTTATTTTTTTGTGACTATTGTTTCTCGAATTACTTTATAGGAAAAATATTCAAATGATTGTTTACAGTATTAAATTCTGCTATAAAATACGAATGCACTTAGGGATTTGACCATTGGATTCAGCGGGTCAAAATACATATGAATGTAAATTTTCGTTACAATATTCGTGCGAGGAACAAATAAATAATAAAAAATAAAAATTAGCTTATAAGTCAATTTGGACACGAGGAATTCAATGCCGTAGAGCGCATTTTCATATCTTGTTTAGTTTTTAAGATATAACCTCCGGAAAAGTTGAATTTTCCAAAAAAAATACCTTATTATATTTACGGCTTTCCTGAGGCTATATGTCGAAAACTAAACAAGATATGAAGATGCGCTCAACGGCATTGAATTTCTCGTGTTTCAATTGACTTGTAAACAAGTTTTCAGCATTTTTATTTTTCAAAAATTTTGCATCAAAATTTTCTCATCGAGCAGTTTTTGAAAAATATCTCAAAAACTAGAAGACATATGCACTTGGGGATTTTACTATTGGATTCAGCGGGTCAAAATACATATGTATGTAAATTTTCGTTACAATATTCGTACGAGAAAGAATTTTAGAGTAAACAGTCTGAAATTGGCCTAAAATCGAAAAAAATTGAAGGGGTACCCCTTAAGAAATTTTCAAAAAATAAAAATTGCTGAAAATTTGCTTATAAGTCAATTCGGATACGAGGAATTCATTGCCGTTGAGCGCATTTTCATATCTTGTTTAGTTTTTAAGATATAACCTCCGGAAAAGTTGAATTTTCCAAAAAAATATACCTCATTATATTTACGGCTTTTCTGAGGCTATATCTCGAAAACTAAACAAAATATGAAGATGCGCTCAACGGCATTGAATTTGTCTTACTTCAATTATCTTGTAAACAAATTTTCAGCATTTTTTATTTTTTTAAAAGTTTTCACCAACATTTTTTCATCGAGCAGTTTTTGAACAATATCTCAAAAACTAGATGACACACTCGTAAATAAATAAATATATCATCACGCCTTCTATCCATTACTGGGTGTGGCACTCTGCCAAAGCAGATCCCGGTAAGTGATATATTTTTGCGCGTGAAGTACGGTTTCCAGCTGTCAAATCACGGCCTTCAAAGATGTTAGTGGTGTAGGAGCTACAGGAGTAGTTATAATGTGATGAAAATGTTTGTCGGCTGTGGGAATCGAACCAGGGTTCTCAGGATCCACAGGCCGACTCAATACCACTGAGCCACCTACCCCATAAAAATAAATTGTTTAGAGTATTAAAATCTGCTTCTAAGCAATCTAGATATTTAAATATTTAGTTACTATTAATATCAAGTTTAAAATATGTATATGATAATTTAACTTTGAACATTTGTTCCAGTTCCATGGAGACTAACTATGTAGATAATATGAATTTTTATCTTTTTTTTCTCTACAACTTTTATTTGAAACATTTTCTTGTAAAGTATTTACGGAACATCCTGTATAAGATGAAGTATTTTAGGAAATATTGTTTATTGCATTTGTCACGTAAATATGAACATCTGGAAATATGATTATTTAAAAACACGTAGCATATGATTCATTTTGTAGACCAAGGACAAAAATACTTCTTGTACTTACGTCAGTGAGTGTACTCGATACATTCAATGAAAAATCTATCACTAGATACTTGAAATAAGTCTTGAACTACTATTTATGATAATTTCAGGGTCGAAATTAACGTAAAAGAAATATAAAATAGATTGATAGTTTATGGTAATTTTATTAACAGTTTCTGGAATAAATTTTATGTAACAAAGTTAAAAATATTCTAAAAATTGACAGCTGGTCTCATAAGCAACAATTCACGCTGACTTCAACATATTGAATCATATAAATTTTGCTTTATAGAGTTTGTTTATTCAAAACGCAAGCGAAGCGAGCCTTGCCAATAGCACGTTCAAAGTTTAAATAAATGTATGAAATTCGGAATAATTTTGCCAAAATATAAAGGCTGTCATACGTGAAACGCCCGTTCTACGGGTTTTTGGTTTGTTTATTCAAAACGCAACCGAAGCGAACCTAGCCAAAAACACGTTTAAAATTGAAATAAATATTCAGAGTAATTTTGTCAAAATATAATGGCTCTAGTATGTGAAACGTCCGTTCTACGGGGTTTTGGCTTGTTTATTCAAAACGCGAGCGAAGCGAGCTTTGCCAAAAACATGTTCAAAATTTAAACAAATGTGTGAAATTCAGAATAATTTTTCCACAATTATGTACATAGATTTGTGTATGTGTGCAGCGTTCATTGTATGGACAGGGTTTGTTTAAAATTTGAGCGAAGCGAGCCTTGCCTACAATACGTTCAATATTTGAACTAAAATCGAATATAACGGATAGCGTGCGTGGAGCATATATTCTACGGGCTTAGGATTTATTTGCTAGATGGAGCGAAGCGAGCCCTGCCAAAAACGCGTTCTAAAATAAATGGTTAATTCATTTACAAGCAAGAGTTCACGAATATAGTCTTTGCTCAGTTGTATCAAGTCGACCTGTGAATTTAAGAACCCAGGTTCGATTCGCACAATCGACAAATATTTTTCACCACATGAAAACATCCTTGGGGGCCGTGATTTGACCACTGGTAACCGTACTTCACGCGCAAAATAGATCACTGAGATCTGCTACAATAGAATTCCACGCCCAGTAATGGGTAAAAGGCGTGATATTTCTATTTATGCTGACAAACATTTTCACCACATTCAAATTACCCCTGTGGCTCCCCCTCCATTAACATCTTTTGACAGCTGGTAACTGCACTTTATGCGCAAAAATATATAACCGAAATCTGCTTCGGCAGAATGCCACACCCAGTAATGAGTAGAAGGCGTGATGATATATTTATTTTATTTATTTATTTTATAAAAAACAATCAACAATGCTTACAAATTTTTCAATGATACTAACCTTGAAAATACATATTAATATGCTTAGAAAATAGGCTAAAACAGTTCCCATATGCTAACAAAAAACTTCTTCATTATTTCTTTGCTGAACAATGCTAATTTTTTCTTGTATGCAAAGTAATCACAATGCACAAAGCTGAAAACGTAACAATAGTAACATGTAACCGTAGTATGTATGCATTATGATGTCACATGTAGCATGTTTACAGTGTGTGCTTAAACGCATGGTTTCAGATGCATGGTAATTAGTTTTCCTTCTTGAATAAGAATAAGAATAACAAAGCATGAATCCTGGTGGTATCGATAGAAGAATAGCTGAATTGGTAAGTGCATTTTACTAACATTTTATTTAGATCTTTCTTTTTACATTTCTCCTTATTCCTGTCCTGGTATTACGCGTATACAGAATGATGAAAAGTAAGTGTTTCAGTTGGCAATAAAAAAATATACTTGAAGTTGGTACGACTGATACATATAGTACTATATTACGAACCATGAACGGTAAGTGCCAGTTTTTAGGTCAAGAATGTTGTTGAAGAAATTGAGGCCCGAAGGGTTGAGCTTTCCTAAACATTCGCAATCTAAAAAAATCACTTACAGTTCGAGGGTAGTAAGCTATTTTGTACAATGCTTGCATAAATACACAATTTTGTAAAAAAAGTTTTAGGGAATAAAATTCCGCTTCAAAGCCAATATACAAAATTAGATCTGAAAATGACAAAAATTGCCTCAAAATTATCGATAGCCATGGAATTGAAACAAAATTAAACAAATGTTTGACGTTTTATCTGTCAAAATAAATCAAGTAATAAATAAATTATTTTGTCAGTTTTGATAGATGATTGGCCAGTTTCATCAACAAAAGTTAAATTTTGATCATGGTTTAAATAAATAAAAGCAAATCAAAATTACATGTCAAATGGATTAATTAACATTGCTGTCATACATTCGATTTGCTTTTATTTATTTAAACCACGTTTAAAATTTAACTTTTGTTGGTGAAACCGGCCAAAAGGGCTAGTTTTTCAATCGCCGATTAATGTTAATCATGGTTAAATAATAATGGAAACTATGCTTTCCATTATTATTTAATTATGGTTAACATTAATCGAGAGTAAACCGGCGATTGAAAAACTGGCCCTAAATGTTAAATATTTGTTTAATTTTGTTTTAATTCCATGGCTAATTTTGTTTATTGGTTTTGATGTATTATTTTATGCCCTAAAACTTTTATTTGAAGCTTTTTGGTTTAGAACAGTTAGGGAAGCAGGAAATTACGTAATTATGATTTTTGTTTTAATTCTATTAAATTGTAATTTTGTAAATTTTCATATTTAATATCTGTCGTTACAAAACACAGAAAATATATTTACTTCTTTTGTTTTAGATACAGAATTAAATAACATCAAAATACGCCCTTGTGTCTATACTTTACTAGTAATTACTACTGCATTCTTCTTATATCAATTAATCTTCAAATAACAACTTATTCTGCATTTAGTATATTTCTGCATTCTTTTGCTTTCTGTAGAATACAGGGTCTTTTTTATATACATAGGAGAACCATTGTTAAATTTGTACATGTTAATTTGTCGTAAGAAGACTTAGGATCGAAGTGACGAAGGAAAAAAGTGAATCAAAATAATTTAATTTTACGTCAATTTGACATAAAAATTGATTCACTTTTTTCCTTTGCCACTTCGATCATAAGTCTTCTTTGGGAAAATTAACATGCGAAAGTAAAAAAAAATAACATTGTTTCTCCTATGTGTGATATTAAAAAAACGACCCTACACCTATAAGTAGACTTGAATTCGTACTCAATTTGTTTTTTAAATTAAATTTTGTGTCTTGCCTTCCCTGTTCTAGATAATTGTATCTGCGAGTTATAGACCTACGAGATAACAACTATGAAATATAGAAAATAACTGCCAGATTAACTAAATCTTCTTAATCACAAGATATAATAAAGATACAATATTCTCTCAATATGTTGTACATATAATAATAAATAAATAAACATACTTTAATGTTTTAAGTGTATTATATTTTTATTTATGCATGAAAGCATGACATATAAATAATAATATTAAAAAGAAAATATCAACTTCGGTGATACTATAAAAATTTTATGCATGATATGCAGAGAGAGCACACAGCTGTTAATAACTAACTATAGTGATAATAAACGAAGGATGTATAAGAGTATTAGTACTTCCGGTGTCCTGATACAGCTCAACCAGTGCATCTAAACCGGTTTCAACCGTGGGACCAGTTTCATAACAAACACATAAACCATTTAATTTTTATATTTGTTTTTATAAAGCCTCGTAATAAAATATATCGGTCAGTGAAAAGTTTCAGTAGAAAGGAAGATATAATTTTTTTAAGTTCAAAATTAATTTGTGACGTCATGAGTATTACTAGTTGTTTAAGTTAACATGTAAATAAATGCAATAAAGATACATTTCTGTCTCAAATTACTCACGCTTATTGCTCTAACAACGAATCTACAAAGATTAGAAAAGAAGAGAGTGACAGCCTGCGCTTGTATTTTAAAGAAAATTCCATACAAACTTAACATGAAACATAAACATAAAAAAGGAAGTGTAGTGCTGCACTTGTCTTTGAAAGTGAATTCCACACTTTAGCATTTAAACACTATGTAAGAAATGAAAATCAATTAAATAGATAAGAAAGGAAGGGAGTATCGTCCTATGCTTGTTTTTGAAAGTAAATTCCACATAATGGGGGATTCAAGTGGTAGAGTTTTTTAATATATATATTAAAATAAATTCTTGACCGTACATCATATTTAATACAATATAAAATCATACCATAAATTATATCTTTATTGCTGAAATATGAAAATTAAAGTTGAATAATTTAAAACGTTCGCACTGCCATATTGCAATGACGTAGTTGCATTAAGCCAATCAAAGAGCTTTGTCTGAAACGTTTGTCGGTGCTCAAGAAGACGAAGAAGAAATAAGCATTCAGCATTCTACGATTCTATCAATGACGTATAATACTAGACGAATTATGCCGTATTCAAGTCAATGCAGTGTTGTGAAGCAGAGAGAAATGGAATAACTTTTGGGTCCACCGGATGCGCGGCAAGGAGCGAGTACACTTTGATGTTGTGCAAGTTGCTCCTTGCCGCGCACCCGCCTCACCCACCAGTTATTCTATCCCTTTCTGACTCACAAGAAACGCCGATGTTATCCGTCTAGTTATGTTTTGTCTGAGGAATCTACTGACAACGACAAGTTACGAGTTATTTATCTTTGTCTTATCTGTCTCTCTTTAAGCTAAGATGCAACTACGTCATATTCATTTGTTTCGAAAGTTTAAATATTTTTATCATGCTTAATACAAGTTTTTAAAAAATATATAAATTTTGGGTATAATTATTTTATTACGTAGATTAATATATAAAAAATTCAAAAAAGTCTTGAAAGGCCCATTGTAGTTAAGCACTCTAAGAACTGTAAACGAATTAAATAGATAAGAAAGGAAGGGAGTGTCACTCCTGTGCTTGTATTAGAAAGTGAATTTCACTCAATTGCAGGTAAATACTCTAATGGTTAAGACATCGGCCCAGCAAGCTGACGGTCCCCGGTTCGAATCCGGGCGTCTCCCATATTTTTCTGTCATAAAAATTAACTTTAAAAATTATCATTGTCACTGTACTTCAAAGTCATTCATATGACAAAAAAATTACATTTTTTTTTTTTTCTGGCTTCTTTGGCGGACCAACTACTCAGGTCATATGCCGCCATTACGCCCTGATCTTCGTTTTAGTTGTTATTGTCAACAGCAACGCGAGTTTTCTCTGGACGGTCACCCATCCAAATACTACCCGCGCGCAACGTTGCTTAACTCGCGTTATCGCTTAGATTAGTACCAACGAGCGCAGCCATGGCCGTTGACATATTACATATTATTCAAGTTAATGTTTGAAAATATTATAATAAATTTGAAAACATTACATTTCTGAACGAATAATAATGGAAAATGATTTCAAAATTTTGTCCGTACTCTGCTATAAACTGTATAATAGTACAATAAAATTTACCGCGTAAATTAAACAGTTGTAGCTGAATGGTTGCGCTCTTTCCCACAAGCGAGAGTTTACGAATTCAACCATTGCTGATTTCAACTTCAAAAGATACGTCTGTGTGTGAGTGGTTCGGCTTAACTAGCAGGTACTGTAATTGGAATTAAAATTCAAGAAATAAGCAAATATATAAATATTATTATTGATATTGGATATCCGGTTTTTAATTTTTTTGAAAAAAGAGAAAGTTGTTTAATTATCAAAGTTATCAGATCGTGTTTTATTTTTGGTTATGTCATTATGTATAGAAGAAAATTTAGAAGAATATTTAAGAAAGTAAGTGTTGATTTCTTTATTGTTTATAATATTCTTATAAGCTTTTTGAGCCCTAAAGCCCTAAAAATATGAATAATTATTTAGTTATTACGATCTAAAAAAATTGGCACATTTGGATGATTTTATTTTTATTATTTCATTAATAATAATGTTAACCAATACTAGAAATAAATAAATAAAAACGTTTAAATGTGCGATGTCAAATTAATTCAAATTATTTTACAGAAAATTGTCTCAAATAAAAATAACAGAATTTATCTTTCCGTATATTTTATTTGAAGTATTGTAAAAATGGAAAATTATTCATTTGAAAAAAATCGCAAATAATTAAATCACATTATTCAGGGAAAAGTTTGACAGAAAGCATGTGTTTTGATTCCGTGGTTAATACTAATTAATTGTAATTTGTAAAATTTCATATTTAATTTCTGCCATTACACAACACAGAAAATAAATTTAGTTGATTGATTTAGATGCAGAATTTTATGCTCTATAATTTTTATTTGAAGCATTTATGTCTAAAATAATTTGGGAAGCAATGCGTACGGAAAAACTGTTTGCCATGATAAACGACTATGATCTATGTGGATATGCTACACAAACGTTTCTATGCTCTTATTGGCTCAGACACTTGAAGCTCCTCCCACTGGTCTAGATGTATATATAAGCGCACATCAAAAATTTTCAAGCAGCAACTCTAGGTAGGGAAGTAGGGTTATGTTACTTTGCGTGGAAAATATGCACTTTATGACAAAATATTACGTTATTTATTTCTAGTAAGAAACAATAATAATGAAACGAAATTTAACTAAATATCTGTTTATTTCGGAATTAAACTTTATTTAAAAATAATTCCACTGACCCAATAAAGTTTTGTTTTTTGTTAGTTTAAAGTCAATATCTCGCAAAATAAATATAGTTATACTAACTTTTTATGATCAGATCAAATCTAGAACTTATAGTTAAAGTCACGTTATAAAATAATTATACGTTTTTCGCAATTCTTTGCAGAATATGCTTTGCATGAGTACAATTTTTGCTCATTATTCTGATAAAAATAACTTGATAAGTAGTTTACAAGTTACTGGACGAAGTAATTAGTGATAAAGACGGAAGTAGAGCAGTAATTACTAGTAATTAGTAACATCTTTATTAATTATTCAAAAAGATACGGTAGTATTAAAGAAATTTGAATAATATGTACGGCAGCATATCAAATTGTCTATTTTTAAATATTAAATATATCAACTTTTCTACACTGGAATTTGAACCTGGGACCTTCCACTCCTTTGCCTTTTATGCAACTACTTATATTTATTAATTTAAGCAATTATTTTGAATTAAATGTTGTTAATTTTTAGTAAAAAATGGTGGCAGCATATTTGAAGGTCTGTTAAATTTAAATGATGAAAGAAATGAACAATAAGCATCCATTTACATAACTACTTAGTAATTAATCGTATGAAGTTATATTACCTAATTAGCATCTAATAGTAACGCTAATTAAATAATATTGTCTTAAAAACATACATCATGACACAAATTACCTTGAACATTTTGCTTGGTAAATTTGCCACTATAAAACGTTTCTAGATTATTTTAGAGAAAAATATTTGAAATAAAAGTGGTAGAAAATATAATTCTCCCTATTTTTTATTTGAAGTATTTTTTTCTAAAATAATTTAATAACGTTTTACAGCGGAAAATGTATGTGGATATGTTTAATAAACGTTTCTGTGCTCTCGTTGGCTGATGAGCTTGAAGCTCCGCCCACTGGTCTATGGGTATATATAAGCGCACGTTAAATTTTAAGGAATAAGGAACACATTTAAAATTTGCTAACAGCAACTCTCGGTTGGGAACCAGGGTTATTTTAGTTTGCGTGGAAAATATGACATGAATTATTCTTTTACAGCTCTTTTGTGTGAGGAACAATGTTTATAAAAATAAATATGTATTTATTTAGTTGATATAAGTTCAGTTATACTTTCAATTAATTAATTACAACGTTCTAATAACAAACCTATTTTACCTCGTCTGATTTTGTACTTTCCTCAAAAACTAAACGAGATATGAATATGCGCTCAACGGCATTGCATTTCTCGTGTTTTAATGAACTTATAATGGAATTTTCAGCAATTTTTATTTTTCAAAAATTATCAACCAAAAATTTGTCATAAAACAGTTTTTCAGCAAAATTTCAAAAACTAGAAGACATACGCATTTGAGGATTTTACCATTGGATTCAGCGGGTCCAAATACATATGTATGTAAATTTTTGTTACAATATTCGTACGAGAAAGAATTTTAGAGTAAACTGTCTGAAATGGGTCTAAAATCGAAAAAAATCCAAGGGGTACCCCTTAAGAAATTTCAAAAAATGAAAATCGCTAAAAATTTGCTTATAAGTCAATTCGGGTACGAGGAATTCAATGCCGTTGAGCTCATTTTCATATCGTTTAGTTTTTAAGATACAGCATCCGGAAAAGTTGAATTTTGCAAAAAAATTACCTCATCAGATTTTCAACTTTCCCGAGGCTATATCTCAAAATCTAAACGAGATATGAAGATACGCTCAACGGCATTGAATTTATCGTGCTTCAATTAAATTATATACAAATTTTCAGCAATTTTTAAATTTTTCAAAATTGTCACCAAAATTTTCCCATAAACCAGTTTTTCAACAATATCTCAAAAACTAAAAGACATATGCACTTGAGGATTTTACCATTGGATTCAGCGGGTCCAAATACATATGTATGTAATTTTTTGTTACAATATTCGTACGAGGAGGGATTTTGGAGTAAACTGTCCGAAATTGGCCTAAAATCGAAAAAAATCCAAGGGGTTACCCCTTAAGAAATTTTCAAAAAATGAAAATCGCTAAAAATTTGCTTATAAGTCAATTCGGACACGAGGAATTCAATGCCGTTGAGCGTATTTTCATATCTCGTTTAGTTTTTAAGATACAGCCTCCGGAAAAGTTGAATTTTGCAAACAATTTATCTTATCATATAAAATCAGATTGTATCTCCTTCAAAACTGTCCATTACATATTTATATTTTGAGGGTTGTTTGCCCAACTACCCTAAATAATAACTAGTATAAAAATCTAATTTATTCAACAAATTACATAATAATAATTAGAGTTATCATTTGATTAAAAATTACTAGAACTTCAATCCAAAATAATTATTTCACCTATTATTTATCCTCTCGTTGTTTTTGGTTGCCAGGCAACAGCCATCAGTAAAGCAGTAAATCACCTAGAAACTCCTCTGAAACAAAAACATGTCCGAAGTACCATTATCGGTACATTTCATGAGAAAGGCGCGCAGACCTTTTGGATCGTCGCCTTGCGACTACCGCTACAAGAAGACCGGATTGTGGCGTGGAAATTCTGCCACGTGCTGCACAAATTGCTAAGAGAAGGCTATCCGACTACTATTCAACATAGTCAGAGGCATCGAGATGAACTGGAGAATCTTGGGAAGCTGTGGGTTAGTACTGTCCTAATTCCAGAGACGTGAATAAACCTTTATTACCTTTATTTTAGAGCAGTGTATATATTTGTCTTACCACTGCACTTTTGGAGTAGTGACTGAATGTTTTACTCCAATTCTACAGTACCTAGTGAATTAATGTCTTACCCCAAACTTAGAGTAATGAATAAATAATTTACTCCAAACCTGGAGTAGTGAATTAATGTCGCACCTCAGATCTAGAATAGTGAATTAATGTTTTACTTCAATCTTGAAATAATGAATAAATGTCTTATTTCAATTCTAGATTAGTAAATGAATATTTTACCCAAAATAAAGAGTAGTAAATTAATGCCGTAATCCAACTCTGGAGTACTATAAAAATATCTTACTTCAAATCTAGAGTACCCCAACTTTAGAATAAATGTCTTACCCAAAATAAAGAAAAAATAAATAAATGAATACATCATCACGCCTTTACCCATTACTGGGTGTGGCACTCTGCTGAAGCAGATCTAGGTAAGTGATATATTTATGCGCGTGTAATGCGGTTACCAGCCGTCAAATTACGGCCCTCAAAGATGTTAGTGGTGGGGGAACCACAGGAGTAATGTTAATTTAGTGAAAATGTTTGTCGGCTGTGGGGATCGAACCAGGGTTCTCGGGATCCTCAAGCCGACTCGATACCACTGAGCCATTACCCCATAAAAGATCAATTTTAATTTTAGTCAAGAGTAACGAATTAATGTTATACTTCATTTTTAGTGTAGAGAATGTGTTAATTAATTTATTCAATTCTAGAGTAGTGAATTAATGTTAATTAATTAATTACTCCAAATGTAGAGAAGTGAATTAATGTATTACTCCAATTCTGAACTAATAAATTATTGTTTTAACTCAATTCTAGATAAGTGAATAAATATCTAACCTTTTAATAATTGATTGATTACTTTATGAAATATTTTAATTAGATATTTTGTGTTTGCAGGTACATCTAAAAGATTGCTACGGAAAACTAATTCGTCTATACTGCAGTTTACTCATAACGAAATTAGATTTTCACAGAAGAAATCCTCGTTTTCCGGGCAATTTATCCGTAACACATAGCGAATTGGAAAGTATTGGAGAAAATGACATTAATAATTAGTACGTTACAATGAAAATTACTCTATTAAAATATTAATTAACCGTTAATTACTTTGTAGCTTTCAGATGTCTGTAGAAATGTTCGATTACATGGATAACATACTTGAATTACAAGCTGCAAGTAAGTATTTCTTTTTTTTTATATTATAACTTAAAAACTAAAAGAGATATTGAAATACGGTTTCCAGTATTGAATTCAGCGTACTTTTTTACACATATATGTGTATTTTTTCTAAATTAAACTCATGCATATGCGTTTTAAAGCACAAAATATAAATGGATATGTCTAACTACACTTCCCTGTGCTCTCATTGGTGCAGAAGCTTTAAGAGGCGGGGCCTCTTGGTCTAGGGGTATATAAGGAACACATTTAAAATTTGCTAACAGCAACTCAAGGATGGGAAGCAGGGTTATATTACTTTGCGGAAAAAATATGCACTTTATGACATGAAATATTCGTTTCTAGCCCTTTTCATTGTATTATTTATTTATTTCTTATAACAAATAATAATTATAAAACAAAATATACCTAAATATTTCCGTATTTCTAAATTAAACTTTAGCAGATAAGCATATTTTTGCAGGTTAAATTTACAGATTAATTTTTGTTTTTCAGTATTTGGCTCAATCGACCGTAGCAGAAGTAATTCAATGACATCATCTGGACAATGTCGTCTTTCTCCTCTAATTCCATGTATCCAGGATGCTTCCAGACTCTACGACTTCTGCGTTAAGATTTTGTTCAAATTACATTCTGCATTACCAGCAGATACTTTGTCAGGTCATCGAGAAAGATTTATGAAACAATTTCGAGAGTTGAAACTGTTTTACCAAAATTCAAATGCGCTGCAATATTTTAGAAATTTGATTACTATTCCTTCTTTGCCAGAGGTTTGTTTAAACAATTTTAAACATTTACTGAACCTTAACCATTCGATTCTCAAAAAAGTGTTAGCTAATTCTGAATTTTGGATTAGCTAATCTTATTCTAATCCGATTTTGAAAAGTTATTCCAAATCACAATCAATCATATCTCTTCATTTATTCCTCTCGCACTCTCATCAACATACATCTATTTCCATAGGCGCTCACAGGGTACTTTTTAGGGAGGGGCAAAGTTAAGAATACAATAAAATATAACAAATATAATATAAATAAATATATATATATATCATCACGCTTTCTACCCATTAGTGGGTGTGGCACTCTGCCGAAGCAGATCTCGGTAAGTGATATATTTATGCGCGTAAAGTGCGGTTACCGGCCGTCAAATCACGGCTCCCAAAGATGTTAGTGGTGGGGGAGCTACAGGGGTAATTTAAAATTGGTGAAAATGTTTTGTCGGTTGCGGGGATCGAACCAGGGTTCTTAGGATCCATAGGCCGACTCGGATACTACTGAGCCATTACCCCATTTAAATAAAAAATATAATATATTAGGGTTATATTTTTTAAATTATAAAAAAGTGTAATTATTACAAAATTAAATAAATAAATATACTTCACGCCTTGTACCTATTACTGGGTGTGGCACTCTGCCGTAGCAGATCTCGGTAATTGATATATATCACACCCACACAGGTAAAATGCGTGATGATATATTTATTTATTTTATTTATAATTTTAAAATTATAAAAAAGTGTAATTATTATAAAATGCATTAAATAATACGTATAGTAAATAATATGTAGTAGGTACATATTAGTAAATAAAAAAAAAATTATAAAGTTAAAAATTTGTACTAATTTAGGAAATTTCCGTAAAGACAAATTTCATATTTCTTGCATTTTAAAAAAAAAATGGTGTGGCTAGCTAGCTCAGTCGTATGAAATCGGCCTGTGGATCCTAAAAACCCTGGTTCGATTCCCACAGGCTACAAACAATTTTCATAATTTCAAAAACTATCCCTGTGGCTCCTCTACCACTAACATCTTTGGGGGCCGTGATTTGATGACTGGTCACCGCACTTCACGCGCAAAATATATCACTTACCGAGATCTGCTTCGGCAGAGTGCCACACCCAGTAGTGGGTAGAAGGCGTCTCCTATTGTCCCACCCCAATGTGCGCTCACGCCTCGTTCACTAATCATTCAACATACATTCCACAACTAAACTAAATAACAATTTGTTTCATTTCAGAATCCGCCAAATTTTCTTATTCAAGCTGAACTTCGAACATATGTCACCCCTGTGGTAATCATCCCCCCAGAAGAGCCAGAGCAGGATTCAGTGACAGAAGGCACCCTTATTGATACATCTCAAGATATGACGCCTCAAACCCCTGACTCCGTTGACTCAATGTCGATGAACAGTGCGCACAATGGTTCTTCGTCACCCCATCAATTGCAACTCATGGAGCTGATTGCGGAGAGGGATGATCTTATTGGCCATTTACAACAAGAGAATAATCATTTAAGGTTAGTAAATGCAGTAAACTTTTCAATAAACTCAAAGAATTAGTATAAATGAACAAAATTCCTTTATAATTAATTTTACGGCCCTAAAAATGACGATTTATTCCAATTAGCATAACACAGAATAATATGCAATATCCACTTTACAATATGTTCTGTTAGGATACAAATAAAATGGAGTATCAATATATAACAAAAAATGCGATGAATAGTAGTGTTGAAGTATCAAAGTGGTTACAATACTCATGTAAATCTAGGCCACACACACTTTCAATAATTATTTTAGTTGATATTGGAGTTCAGAAAGCAAACTTTAGTGCATTATACGAGTTTTAGAAAAGTTGTGCTTTTGGAGGGGTATATTTTTTGTTGTCAAACGTATGTAAATAATTTTAGAGAAAAATAGTTCAAATAAGACATGTAGGGCAGCAAATTATCTAACTTTTCTGTCTAAAACATTTTCTTCTAAATTTATTAGGAAATTGAGGGCAGTACAAAATCTCAGTTTTTGAACCATTGAGATGCCCAAAAATCAACATTTTTTTGCTAGAAAACGCTTATATCTTATTTTAGAGAGAAATACACTAAATAAATGTTGTAGAGACCTAAATTGTCTAACTTTTCTGTTTGAAACATTTTTGAATACAATCATTAGTAAACTTACTACGGCACAAAATGTAGCTAGTTCATGACACAATATCTGTATTCAGTAAATCAAACACTGCATGTTTGTAAATAAAACGCGATATCTTGAAAACTAACACAGAGAGAGAAGTGCGGTCTTCGTCATTGAAATCAGCATATTTTTCTGTTAAAAATTTACAAATTTCAGTTTAGTTTACATCACATTTCACTAACTAAAACATATTTGGTACAGCTAACAATATTACTCAGAATCAAAGCGGATTTCATGTATGTTGTTTTGGGCCACGCCCCCTATAAAAATTTCAGATTTTCGTTGTTTTCAGTGTTATTTGCAGTAAAAACTTACTAAGAACATATCAAATCGATAAATTATTATTGATTTAATAATATTTTATGTATTTATTACAATATTTTCATATATGGTTCATAATAAGTAGCATTTATCAAGTGGATATTGAACGTTATGTGTTCTGTTATATAAGTAGCAAGTTTGAAATTTCCAAGCAGCAACTCTACTGGGGAAGTAGGTCTATGTATCTTTGCATTTGAAATGCGTTTTACCATAAGCAATATATTATTATTATCTTGTTACAGCTTTCATTATTAATTATTTAATTTATAAAATTTAAAATGGCACTAACATTTTTTTCAAAAGTAGAAATTATTGTGTTATTTTATAGATTAAACTTCTTGTTTCTGGCTATGGTTTGAATTCATAAATGACAAAATAATAGAGTCTAAATCTCATTTGCTGATATTCCAAAACGTGTACTTTACATTTTCATTATTATTGAGTAGTACTGTACCAGCTGTCAATTTACAACATCTTTAGTAGTTAGTAGACGCAGGATAATTATTTTAGTTGATATTGGAGTTCAGAAAGCAAATTTTAGTGCATTATACGAGTTTTAGAAATTTCGTACTTTTGGAGGGGTATATTTTTTGTTGTCAGACGTATATAAATAATTTTAGAGAAAAATTAGTTGAAATAAGATATGTAGGGCAGCAAATTATCTAACTTTTCTGTCTATAACATTTTCGTCTAAATTTATTAGGAAACTGAGGGCGGTACAAAATCTCAGTTTTTGAACCATTGAGATGCCCAGAATCAACATATTTTTGCTAAAAAAAGCACTTATAACTTATTTTAGAAAAAATGCCGTAAATAAAATATATAAAGCTCTAGATTGTCTAACTTTTCTGTTTGAAACATTTTTGAATACAATAATTAGTAAACTTACTACGGCACAAAATGTAGCTAGTTCAAGAAACAATACATATTCAGTAACTCAAACACCACATGTTTGTAAATAAAACGCGATATCTTGAAAACTGAAACAGAGAGAGAAGTGCGGTCATTGAATTCAGCATATTTTTTACTCTAAATATGCAAATTTCAATTTAGTTTACACTTGACATAAACAGAATAAGATACAAGAGTAAAGAAATAACATATTTTGAGAAATAATATTTATTTTAAAGATAAAATGGTTACATTTTAATGAAATTAGTATGAAGACGTAAAATATAAATTTTGTTTGCAATACTTTTTACAAAATCGGCAGTCTTAAGCGATTTCTCTCAAAGGTTTTTTTTAATTTTAATTTTTAATAATTACAGTAACAAATGCAGAGCTTCTGATGTGTTCTTTATCTGTGAAGTATTTGTAAATTTCGTTTCTGAATCACTACAAGCTTGCAATTTTGCGCATTCAATCAAAATTTTAAATTATTTTAGTTCACGACGATTATTAGCATAATTGAATATTAGTTCTCCTTTTTGGATTATTTGGTGGCTCTGAAAAGAGCCGATGGTGTCTGATGGTTTCTAGATGATTAATGACATGTGGCACTTTTCCCTACACTGATTCTAACTTTCTAACCCCACAAACAACCGATGTTGTCTGTTTTGCAAAAAAAATAAACGAGGTTATTCCGAACCTTCGGGGGTCTCTTAATTACGCGAACACACCCCGAAGAATGGACGCCTAGTCTGACGCACGCATAGACCGTAGTCTAAGCCACCGACTGAAGGCCCCACCCCCAGGTCGGATGTGTATTCCCGAGGGGACGTCCACAAGCAGCTGACTCACTGGCATGTAACCCCTGTTAACCGTCCCTCGTTGAAATTTTGAATAAGCAATAAGCATCTGTATGCACTCTACAAACAACCGATGTTGTCTGTTTTGCAAAAAAAGAAACGAGCCTATTTCCCGAGGCTTCGATTGTCTCCTAAATACGCGAAAACAGCCGACAAAGTGGACGCCTAGCCTGAGCATGCGCAGGTACCGAACACGAGCGTTACCTACGCACCGACTGAAGGCCCCACCCGCCGGACGAACTGTTTATTCCCGACGGGACCGTCTCCACTCGTGCTGGTTCCGTCTGCCTTCACCCGGTAGCCTAACGAGGCTCCTGGATTCCCGGGATCAGGGGGGGTGCCAGTAGAGGAGTGTAACCCGTGTCAACCGATCCATCGTTGGCCCTCAAAAGTATGAGAACATTTGCGAAGAAGTCGCCAATTGACTCATGCGTCAAGTAAATTAATTATTTGAAGTTAAGTTAAAGAGTGCATTTAACGTGAATTTTATTGCCGGATAATTTATTTCGATGTTCCCCACGTGCCACATATCACTAATTCAACCGTCGACCAACTAACCCGCTTTTAAGCTTAGGAAGGTTACTCAGTATGTAAACCATACCAGAGGCCAAGCCTAAGCTTACGAGCAAGAGCAGCGAAACTGTCTTGCTTAAGTACATAGTTATCGAACCGAATAGAGATACGCTGTGGTAATATTGCACGTATACAATGCATATGTTCGTTCATTATTTTTAATTTGCTCTACCGTAAGTTTACTAATTATTTTACAAAAAAATATTTCAAACAGAAAAGTTAGATAATTTAGTCCTCTACATCGTTTATTAGAAGTATTTTTCTCTAAAATAATTTAGAAACGTTTTATTGCAGAAAAACTATGTTAAATCATACTGAATACATGTTAAAATTAGTATTTTAGTTTCTAAAATTTGTAAAATCAAAGAAATTACCATGGTAATATCAAAATGGTTTAAAAATACCTTGCACTAAGCTCTGAAATTGCAGATCTGCAGTCCCAATTATTCTTAATGACTAAGTTTTTACTCAAACAGAAACACATTTCATTCGCTGATATGAAAACACGTGTACTTTGCGATTTTCATTATTATTAAAGTTATTTTTGACGGTAGTACTGCACCAGCTGTCAATTCACAACACCTTTGACTGTTAGTATAAACAGGATAATTATTTAAGTCGATATAGGAATTTAGAAAGCAAATTTTATTGCATTACATGTGTTGTAGAAATTTTGTGCTTTTGGAAGTGTATATTTTTTGTTGTCAAAAGTGTACAAATAATTTTAAAGAAAAATACTTCAAATAGAAGATGTAGAGACAAAAATTATCTATCTTGTCAGCTAAAAAATATTCTTTCAAAATAAATATTAAACTGAGGATAGTACCAAAACTAAGTTTTTAGTCGATTATGAATGCCCAAAAATCAACATTTTTTTGCTAGAAAACGCTTATATCTTATTTTAGAGAGAAATATCTAAATAAATATTGTAGAGACCTAAATTGTCTAACTTTTCTGTTTGAAATATTTTTGAATATAATAATTAGGAAACTTACTACAGCACAAATTATAGCTAGTCCATGACACAGTTCCTACATTCAATAATTCAACGAGCACAATTTGTAAAAAACTAAAATAAATAGAAACGTGCAGTCTTCGACACTGAAATCATCATATTTTTCTGTTAAAAACTTACAAATTTCAATTTAGTTTACATCACATTTCACTAACTAAAACATATTTGGTACAGTTAACAATATTACTCAGAATCAAAGCGGATTTCATGTATGTTGTTTTGGGCCACGCCCCCTCTAAAAATTTCAGTTTTTCGTTGTTTTCAGTGTTATTTGCAGTAAACACTTACTAAAAACATATCAAATCGATAAATTATTATTGATTTAATAATATTTTATGTATTTATTACAATATTTCCACATATGTAACACAATAATTAGCATTTATAAAGTGGATATTGAACGCTATGGTTTCTGTTATATAAGTAGCAAATTTTAAATTTCCAAGCAGCAACTCTACTTGGGAAGCAGGTCTATGTATCTCTGCATTTGAAATGCGTTTTACCATAAGCAATATGTTGTGATTATCTTTTTATAGCTTTCATTATTAATTATTTAATTTATAAATTTTAAAATGGCACTAACATTATTTTTCAAAAGTAGAAATTATTGTGTTATTTTATAGATTAAACTTCTTGTTTCTAGCTATTGTTTGAATTAATAAATGACAAAATAATAGAGTTTAAATCTCATTTGCTGATATTCAAAAACGTGTACTTTACATTTTCATTATTATTGGGTAGTACTGTACCAGCTGTCAATTCACAAGATCTTTAGTAGTTAGTAGACGCAGGATAATTATTTTAGTTGATATTGGAGTTCAAAAAGCAAACTTTAGTGCATTATACCAGTTTTAGAAATTTTGTGCTTTTGGAGGGGTATATTTTTTGTTGTCAGACGTATATAAATAATTTTAGAGAAAAATAGTTGAAATAAGATATGTAGTGCAGCAAATTATCTAACTTTTCTGTCTAAAACATTTTCGTCTAAATTTATTAGGAAATTGAGGGCAGTACAAAATCTCAGTTTTTGAACCATTGAGATGCCCAGAATCAACATATTTTTGCTAAAAAAAGCACTTATAACTTATTTTAGAAAAAATGCCGTAAATAAAATATATAGAGCTCTAAATTGTCTAACTTTTCTGTTTGAAACATTTTTTAATACAATAATTAGTAAACTTACTACGGCACAAAATGAGCTAGTTCATGACACAATACCTATATTCTGTAACTCAAACACTACATCTTTGTAAATAAAACGCGAAAATCTTGAAAACTAACACAGAGAGAGAAGTGCGGTCTTCGTCATTGAAATCAGCATAATTTTCTGTTAAAAATTTACAAATTTCAATTTAGTTTACATCACATTTCACTAACTAAAACGTATTTGGTACAGTTAACAATATTACTCAGAATCAAAGCGGATTTCATGTATGTTGTTTTGGGCCACGCCCCCTATAAAAATTTCAGTTTTTCGTTGTTTTCAGTGTTATTTGCAGTAAACACTTACTAAGAACATATCAAATCGATAAATTATTATTGATTTAATAATATTTTATGTATTTATTACAATGTTTTCACATATGTAACATAATAAGTAGCATTTATAAAGTGGATATTGAACGCTATGGTTTCTGTTATATAAGTAGCAAGTTTGAAATTTTCAAGCAGCAATTCTACTGGGGAAGTAGGTCTATGTATCTTTGCATTTGAAATGCGTTTTACCATAAGCAATATATTATTATTATCTTGTTACAGCTTTCATTATTAATTATTTAATTTATAAAATTTAAAATGGCACTAACATTTTTTTCAAAAGCAGAAATTATCGTGTTATTTTATAGATTAAACTTCTTGTTTCTAGCTATTGTTTGAATTAAAAAATGACAAAATAATAGAGTTTAAATCTGATTTGCTGATATTCAAAAACGCGTACTTTACATTTTCATTATTATTGGGTAGTACTGTACCAGCTGAAGGATGTATACTGCAATAAATAAATATTTTTGAGGGTAGTACTGTAACTGCCGCACCCAGTAATGGGCAGAAGACGTGATGATATATTTATATTTATTAAGTTCTCAAATCCACAGGCCGATTTGAGAACCTGGAATCGGTTCCCACTGCTGACAAACAATTTACCCCTGTGGTTCTCCCTTCACTAACATCTTCGTGAGCTGTGATTTGACGGCCGGTAATCGCACCGCACGCGCATAAATATATCACTTACCGAAATCTGCTTCGGCAGTGTGCCACACTCAGTAATGGGTAGAAGACGTGATGATATATTTATATTTATTAAAATGCCATCAAAGAATCATTTACATCAACATACACAAACTAAAATTGTTTAATTTTGTACATTTAACATTTTACTAATATTATTTATTGTTTTGAACAGATCAGAAACACAACGAATAGCTAAAGAATTCCATAGACAAATAAACAATCTTCAAGAACAAGTTACAGCAGTAGAAACAGAATTAGCAACGAGAGAAAGTGAATTAGTACAAGAGAGACAACTTAAAGAAGATTTATTTCATCAAGCAGCTGCCACGGCTCAATCTCAAGATTCTGAACGTAAATTATACCAATACAAAATCATTACTTAATTTACTAACGTTTATTTTACTTTTCTAGAGAAGTTAAAAGAAGAAAAGTTCACAAAATTAAAAGATGTTTACACAAAATTACGCGAAGAACACATTCAGTTAATCAGACAAGTATTTCAAATTATTTTTTTTAAATCAGAATAGCAAAATTAATTTTTTAATATTTTACAGAAAGCAGATGTCGAAAAGAAGCTACTAGGTGCCAGTAAAATAGTAAGTGAGTTAGAACGAACGAAAGGAGACCTACAAAGTAAAATTACTGAACTATCTGATGAACAAAATGTTACTCAAGAAAAACTGCAACAATCAGCAAACGAAAATAATTTAGAAGTACAAAATCTACGCAAAGAACATGACACATTAATATCAGAAAATTCCGTATGTATTTATGTTGCTATCTAATCCATATTTATCTAATATTAACCTTATTTTTTATTTACAGTTATTGAATTCGAAAATAGAGCGATTAACAGATGATAAAAGCAGTTTAGAAAGAAACCTGGATGACATGAAACAACAGAAAGAACAGTTAGAAGTACAAATTGCAGGTTTAACAATTCAAATTGCTGGGCTCAATTCTGCAGTCGAGAAATGTATGTATTTATAACAAACTACAATTTAAAATTAGTGATGGTCAAGTATAATTAACCGAAATGGTAATTAGCATAATTGACGTTAATTAATCGGATTAATATTGGTCTGATAATTAACCGGTTAATTTTACTTTCCGGCTACTTTCACGTTTAGTTACCTTTAATGTAAAAATGAAAAAAATATTTCGGTATTTTTTTTTGTATTTGTTTATTTTATTAAATTGTAGCTTTGTATAAGTTTATAATATATATCTTAAACCGTGTGATAAATGACACTTATCGCATTCATTTTGAGTGAGATACGGCTTTTATTAACGCACTAGTGCGTTTTTGGAAATATAACCGCACTAGTGCTTTAATAAAATATTTATTGCACTTAAAATGATAGTTACCATGGTTTCATTTTAATTTTTAAATATCAATAAATATGAGAACTGTCAATTAAAAATTATTTTTGTTTTAATTTTAATTTATTTCGTGATCGTAGATAAAATTTTATACAATATACGTGTGATAATATATCATTATGATACTTGTGTGATTAAAAATTTCACACGCGTGTCGTAATGGTGCTATTATTCCACTTATATTGTACCACACCTAGTGATGGGTAGAAGGCGTAATGATATATTTATATTATATTTTTAATTAATTATTTTTTCCAGTAAATAAAGAAATAGAAGATAAAATTCATCAGATGTTAGTATCTTGCATCAAAGAAGCAGAATCAATTATTGCTCACGCTTTGGAGGAAGTAGAAAACCCTGCTTTATCGGCAGTAACTTGCAGTCCGGACTATTTCCGGTCTCTAACTTCTGGAGCAGTTTTCGCTCTAACTGCAACTACAGAAGTTAGTCACTCTCAACCAAACGAACTAGCAGTAACTGCGGTCAAGTTGGGACATATTTTAGCAGTTTACTTAGTACAAGGACGGGCTACTAGCAATACTAGTCCTGATATTATGTTTGGAGAACGTAAGTTACTAGATATTATTATTATCCATATTCATAATTCCTTTCATACAAGCTCATGTCATCTTTTGTTCACGCAACAAACATTTACAATTAATCATACATTTGATTTAGTTTAACAAAATTTATTTTTCTACTCGCATCATTCAAAATAAGGTTTACGTTACACTAGAAACTGAAGTAAAGTATGATTTTACGCACTAGTGCTCCAAAGTAAATGAAAAAACACGCATTTTTATGGTTCTAAATTTAGACTATTAAAACGCTAATTGTACTTAGACACATTTTAAAGAATTTATAAAAGAAATAGGGACATTAGCTTATAACGCCATCAATCAGACATATTTTAACAAGCTGTACGAGAAAAAATAATTTGTTTTCAAATAACAAATGTCAATTCATGGCATACTAAACTGTCAATCAGAGCTGGGCAAGTTACTTAAAAACAGTAGCTAAGCTACAGCTACAGCTATACTTAAAAAGCTGAGCTACAACTATAAGCTACATTTTGTAAAATATAGCTAAGCTACAGCTAAAAACTCTCATTAAAGTAGCTGTTAAATTTTAAAGCTACTTTTTCAATTATTGCGAATTTTTAAATTTGCTATTGTCATATGATCAGTTGATCAGTCTTTTGTTATAATGACTGTTAATAAATATAAAAAATCGCAAATGGACAAATGTACTGTTAATTTGTTATGCTATAATTCTTATTTATATCGGAATAAATTAACAGTCACATTAACAGAAGACTCCTAAACAGTCAATGTTTAGTTCATCTAATATTTAATACAAAACTAGGATAGGTTAAGAACAAGCGAAAAATAAAATATGTTAATAGATTTTACACTATATAATAACTTGTTGTCCTACAGTTATAGAAAACAATAAAGAAAGTACAATTCAAATACAAAACAAAAATTAATAGGTATTTCTTAATGAACAGTGGTAGCTTTAAGCTACAAAAAGTAGCTTTAAAAGTAGCTTCAGTTGTTATAACAATATTTTTAAGCTAATAGAAAAAAAATATAGCTCGCTACAAGCTACAGCTAAGGTAAATGTTGCTAAGCTAGTAGCTAAGTTACAAAATTAGCTAGCTACTGCCCAGCTCTGCTGTCAATATCATATGGTTTAGCTTAATTTGACTAATACAAAATTTAGGATTAGGTAAAACTGTTTTGAGAACTGGGCTGAACAAGTTTTAGCTCATTCTGAATTGACGATTGCTTCTGATGATTGCCCAAAAAGCCAAAATCGATAAACAATCTCGTTATATTTTTTATTTCAATAAATTTTGTTAAACTACGTCAAGTGTTTCATTAATTTATGTGTTTTAAAATGTTCAATTCCACACACATTCAATTTATTATTGTTCCAAGGTCTTTTCAATCTCTCACTCATTAAACATTAATTAAATTAATACGGGTTACAACTATTTTGATTTGTAGAGATGACAGAAAAATGTAAACAACTCGGTTCAACCATCTTAAAAGTTCTACAAGGTTTAAGAGAAAATAAAGACGTGAATACCGATGTACTAAAAGCCAAAAATGAACTTCAAGCGATGAGTGAATTAGCAGAAACCTTACGAGGAACTTTACAAGAAAATTCAGCTGAATTATTAGCAGATTTAGTTGAAAATGAACTTCTGGCTATGGATAAGAACATTGAAGAAGCTGCCAAACAAATTCAGGTAAATATTAAATTAACAGCCCGATTCTTAAAAAAGTTTTAGCTATTCCTGAATTTTGCTGTAGCTAATCTTATTCTAGTCCAATGTAAAAAAATTAATTCAAATTTTCTGGACACTAAATGGTAACAACAACAAATTAGAGTTTGTTCAAACTTTTTTGAGAATATGGTTTAGCTACATTTGACTAATCCAAAATCCAGGATTAGCCAAAACTATTTTCAGAATTTGGCTGTAAAGTTTAGTTGGTTAATTTGATGAATTGTTTTTAATTTCAGGAAATGCTGAGTAAATCAAGAGCAGCAGACTCTGGAATCAAGTTGGAAGTCAATGAAAAAATTCTGGATACTTGTACAAAATTAATGCATGCAATTAGAGTGTTAGTAAAGAAATCAAGGTTCTTACAAGCTGAAATTGTTGCTCAAGGAAAGGTATATATGGTTTAGAAATGTGTAATTGTGTAATATTTTATTTATTTATTTTATTTAAAGGGTTCTGCAACTGTCAAAGAATTTTATAAACGCAATCATAGATGGACAGATGGACTAATTTCTGCAGCGAAAGCAGTTGGAACAGCTGCTGGATTCTTATTGTAAGTAAATTACTTAGCGTCATTTTGAATAAATTTAATCAATATAATTTATTAAAAATTACTGAACTATTATGGGATGGCTAGCTCAGTGGTATGAAGTCGGCCTGTGGATCCTGAGGTCCCTGGTTCGATTCCCATAGGCGACAAATTTTCATAATTTGAAAAAGCTATCCCTGTGGCTCCTCCACCACTAACATGTTTGGGGGCCGTGATTTGACGACTGGTAACCGCACTTCACGCGCAAAATATATCACTTACCGAGATCTGCTTCAGCAGAGTGCCACACCCAGTAATGGGTAGAAGGCGTGATGATATATTTATTTATTTTAAAAATTCCACGTTTCGGTACACTAAACCAGGATCTGCAATTGCAGATTCATCTCAAAATTAGTTTAAAAATAGACAATTGCATGCTAAATTGGCTAACTGTAATTTGTGAATGACGTCTCTATTTCATAATTCTAATATTAATTAATTTAATTACAACTTTAAATATAGTAAACAATTACGTATTTAATAAATATGATTCTTTTATTTCTATTGCAGAACTGCTGCGGACAAGGTTGTTAGTTCTCAAGGTAAATTAGAACAACTGGCGGTTGCAGCTCAAGAAATCGCAGCTTCTACAGCGCAGCTGGTTGTTGCAAGTCGAGTTAAGGCTGAACGAAACAGTCAAAACTTGCGAGAAGTCACTCTGGCGTCAAAAAGTGTGTCATCGGCTACCGGAGAAGTTGTTGCAACTGTCAAGAACTGTGGCTTGATGATGGACGAAGCTGGTAAGTTATCCAAAGTATTTTGTAACTGGATCATTTATCTGTTAATGACAATTTTTTGGTAGGTATTCTGTGATCAGAATAATTTACCTTGGCATTTTAATGTTATTTTCATGAATATTTTTCTGCGCGAAATAGCGTAAAAATGTCTGAGTAAATTATTCTACACACAGAATATCAAAATTGTGAAGTAATCATGAAAAATAAACTTATCGATTATTAACGAAGAGTAGGAATTTATACCAAAACATATAACGATACAGAGTAAGAGTGATTATTAATTAAATAAATGTTGTTTGTCAAATAAAGTGTGTAAATATTAGTGAATTTCCGTGGCTAAACATTTTTGTTTTTCCAGATGAATTCGACGCAACGAAGCTAACCTTACATGCTGCAAAACGTCTAGAAATGGACACCCAAATTCGAGTTCTTGAGCTAGAAAAAGAACTGGAACAGAACAGGACGAAGTTATCGGCCTTAAGACGCCATCATTATCAACTTGCGGGTGAAAGTGAAGGCTGGGTAAGTGAGAAATGATTCATCTGGGTTTGAGTTGTAGGGGAAGATGTTTAATTTGTGTTGTTGTAGAGATTTCGAAGTAATTGTCCTAAAAATAAAGAATATATTTATTTAAAGTATTAGTTTATTGCTTAATTTAGTTATATTTTAATAAATTTGTCGTAATATAATTTAAAGAAACAGTCTTTAGTTCAATTCAATCAGTGGATATGGCAAACTGAAAATTGTGATATGTTACGCTAAGCTCCGCCCACCAAAATTGGTAATTTTATATTCTAGCAATTTGTCGGTGTTTTATTGTGAAAAATTGATCAATACTAATTAATTATGAAGTAAACTGATGAACTTCAGCTGTTTTAACAAATTTAGCGCGTTATAAGCATGGAAAAACTAATTTTTATGATACATAATTGCCTGTATATAATTTGAATATCTGTTTCGTTAATTTCTGTTCTTGGCAATGATTTATTTCAACAGATGAGAAAATATTATATCATCTTATCGGCTAAAATGAAAGTAAAATATCTAATTTTAATTGTTGCTCACGTTTAAATGACTTCTGCGATTTTTTTTTATCATATTTGACCTAGATTCAAATTTTAAATTGAGTTCGTATCTTGGGGCGCATCATTTATAGTATTACGACACTAATTAATTAACAAAAAAAACAGTTTTTTTAGTACTGTCATTAATATGTTAATTGCTATTTAATTAAAGAAAGTTATCTGAGGATATTATTTAACCTAATTAAGTTTATTTTTGGGACATTTACTAATTGTGTTCGTTTTTTAGGATACTTTGTCAGATTTGCAACAATAGGTAAACGTCGAATGTAATAATTAAATATCCAAAGAAAATATCGGAGATTTAGAGTAGCTTTAGTACATTAAATGTTCAATTAAATAATAATTTTACATGTTTAGTATGTTAATATACTATATTATTAACTTTTAATATATATTTTATATGACTTTAATGTATGTAATTGATATTAATAATAATTTTTATGTACCTATTTACGATTTTCATTCATATTAAATAAATTTGAAATAGGTTATTTAATTTTACAGACTTGTACTGCAAAGGTAAGTCTTTGTAACATATTTAAACAACGTATTATTAATATGGCATTAAATGAAAGCGCAAAAATTTGCTAATGCAATAATTTCTCAAAAAGTCTTTGGTTATTTATGTCATATCAAATTTAATTGTCATGGTTTCTTGTACGTTAGCTACTAATAAATGGTTTATTTTATTTTTGCAATACTATTAAGAAATTTCTCAGCGTTTTCATATATTAAACACGCAATCTAAAGAATTAAACTAGACCGTATGTTCTCAACATTTTTTAACAATTCCATGTTTGATATTTTGTAACTATATATCTAAACAATAGTAAGAAAAATAATTTATACAAGACCATAGTTAGATTTCGTTAATTCAGTAAAATAATAAAGATTTTTAATTATAATTAATGAAACAAAATTTTAGTTCGTGAGCTAATGAATAGGCTCCACCCTCTGTTCTTTTTTTTGTATTGATATGATGCTTTTTTAGTGTTTTACTGCTTTAAAATGGACCAAAACTGATTTATTAATTAATAAATTAATGTATTTGAACTATTTTGACATGAATTTTATGCTCTTATTTTAATATAAGCTTAAAAAATTAAATTTACATTCTTCATTTAAATTGTTGCATAAGCTCCACCCCTTCCTGAGTTTTCATATATAAATAGAATTTTGGATGCTTGGAATTTTTACCTTTTTTAGTGTTTTATGACAAAGAATGGACTAAAACTGATTAATTAATACGTTAATTCGAACTATTTTTGCAGAAATTTAGAGAAATATTTGTAAAATTAGTTTAAAACTTCAAATTTACCGTCAAATTTAAATTATGCATAGGCCCCGCCCCTTTTTGTGCATTCGTATATAAGCAGAATTTTGGATATTTGTAATTTTTGAACTTTTCAGTATTCTTCGGGAAAAAATTGACTAAAACTTTTTAATTAATTAGCAATTTAATTAATCTGAACTGTTATTATATAAATCAGATGAAATATTTGTAACATAAGTTTAAAACTTCAAATTTACCGACAAATTTAAATTGTTACATAGGCCTCGCCCCTTTTTGTGCATTCGTATATAAGCAGAATTTTGGATATTTGTAATTTTTGAAATTATCAGTATTATTTGGATAAAAATTGACTAAAACTTTTTAAATAATTACCAAATTAATTACTCTGAACTGTTATTACATAAATCAGATGAAATATTTGTAACATAAGTTTAAAAATACAAATTTACAAGCTAATGAAAATTATTATATAGGCTCCACCCATTCTACATATTTTCTTGAACAGAGTTAAATATTCCTGATTACTCTGTATATTTATATCAGAATTTTGTTATTTTAATCTATTTATTATTTAGAATATTTCAACAAGCAAATTTTATACTCATAACATTTTTCCGGAAATCTAAGATTTCTATTTAAATATTAACAAATCTCAAGTTTCCTATTAGCAATACAAAATCTTGAACCGTAAATTTGTAACGATATTACTCGTGCAAAATCAAAGAGAGCGTTATTTAGCAATAGTAGTTCACGCGATCTCTATACCCATTCGCCTTAGTACAGTAATAATGCCATAATGGATCAGTACAATTTTTCGTCTACTGCACGACGTATCGCACTATTTCTCAGGTTGTGAACGTAGAATTTTAGGACTTTTTTTAGTTTTTGTGTTGTTTAGTTTAGTTTTATTTGATATGAAGTTTTGGTTGATATGTGGTTTGTGTTTTTGTGTTATTGGGACGTCTTTTGCGCAAGGTAATTGTTTTTTAACAATTAATAATATGCTAAAATGGTGCAGTACTTCATTCAATAAAAATATGATTAATTATTCTGATTTCAACAACATATTAATTATTTTATGATAGAAAGTATGTAATTTTACTGTGATTTATTATAACTTTATCAACATTTAAAATGGTATTAGAGCAAGTTCATTTTGATACTGGTATTGATATATTTAAGCGTTTTTCTGCTGAAGCTTCATATTTGATAGATCACAACAAAGGTTCAACAATTACTAGTTTAGAAATTCAGCCGTATTACTATTGTTGTCTAGTTTACTTGCTACACATGCTATAACTAAAGGCACATTTAATATTGAAACAAGTTCATCCTGATACTGATATTTTTAGTAAAGCAATAAATATAATGAACAGTTTTGTAAACTATATATTCGTATTTAAACGTGACGTTTGACAGTTTGATTACAACAATCGTTCAACAATTAGTAATCCGAAAATTCAACAATTTTACTTATATTGTTGCCTAGAGAACTCGCTTAAATTGATAAAAATAAATCGAAGTTACAATAGTTACATGTTATATTGCTGTGAAACATTCGATATGCTTTTATTTACTTAAACTAAGTTTAAAATTTAAGTTTTGTTTGTGTAACTCATCATAAGGCCCGGTAGCATAAAGCGATGTTAACCAAATGGCTGACAACCACATTTTATATATTTTCTTATTTGTGTGTTATAATTAATTAATATCAGTATTAAAATTTATTTATGGGGTAATGGCTCAGTGGTATCCGAGTCGGCCTGTGGATCCTAAGAACCCTGGTCCGATCCCCACAGCCGACAAAACATTTTCACCAATTTAAAATTACCCCTGTGGCTCCTCCACCACTAACATCTTTGGGGGCCGTGATTTGACGACTGGTAACCGCATTTTACGCGCATAAATATATCACTTACCGAGATCTGCTTCGGCAGAGTGCCACACTCAGTAATGGGTAAATGGCGTGATGATATATTTATTTATATTTTAAAATTTATTTATTTATGTTGTACAACAGGAATTGAATCCCAATTACAGTACTGAGTCCGAACTCACCGAGCCGCAGAGTGGTTGTTCTTATAATTTCTAGCTTGAGTGGGATTCGAACTCGGGATCTCCGAATTCCGTAACGCTACCCACCCCACCGTAATGCTTATTGTTAGTTAAATAACAATGGTAAAACAATTATAACGTTTTAAAATATTGAACTATCAAATTTTCGACATTTCTTAGATGCGTTTTTTTTTTATTATTTTAATTTAACTTTTTCGCGTAGGTAACGTTTTATACAACCGGACCAAAAAATACAATATTAATGAGTACTAGTCTTTCTCTAATTTGCATTTATTACATTTTGAAAGTAAAATTTTTCATCATTAATTAATTTTATTTTCAATGTGTTTTCTAGATATATACATAAGTATTTATTTCACATTAAAAATACATAGAAGAAATGTAAATTGGTAAAAGTAGACTTTTCGAAAAACATGTTTTGTTTGTCGCACTGAAAGTTAAAGGAAAGCCGACCCTGTACTATAATTATTGTTTATTCGCTAAGTTAAACATATGATTTACATTCCGTTGTTAATTTTTACCACTAAAATAATTTCTCCAATTTTACAAAACGATAAAAAATAGTGTTTACTACTTGCATAAGAACAAAATAACCGGAAGTAAATACTCGTTGTTATAGTTACACTAAGATTGAATATTAACTTTCTAAACTCGCACACATTGGATAAAATTGAATGCCCCTCCTATTATTAATTTGAATCTGTAATATCACTCTCAATTTTATTTAGATTAATCAGTTCGTGTTGCTAAAACATTGCAACGCGAACTCTGTCATAATACTTACAATAAATAAGTTATTTTAATTACTTCTGCAAGTAAATTTATGTAAAATGCAGTATATATTTATTAAAAACAGTTATTTGTTGTTTAACTTAGTGATAAGTTCATAAATTTACTGTAAAACACATTGTTGCGACTGGATATGCTAAACAGAACATACTGTTATGTTGCACTTAGCTCCGCCTACTGTAGTATATAAACAAAATTTTAGAATTTTACATTTTTCCATTTTTACGTATTTTACTGTAAAATATAGATTAAAATTAATTAATTATTTAGTAAATTGATGAACTTGAACTAATGATGCAAAATAACTGTTTTTATAACAGGTAACTGTCATTTACAAAATATGGTATTTACATTCATGTGGCTCCCCTACAACTTACATCTTTGGGGGCCGTGATTTGACGGCTGGTAACCTCACTTTCACGCGCATATCACTTACCGTGATCTGCTTCGGCAGAATGCCACACCCAGTAATGGGTAAAAGGCGTGATGATATATTTATACATTCATATTTATTTGTTAGAAGTGAAATGCAGGGTTAAAATTATTGTTGGACAATAATTATATTAATTAAATCTTGTCATTAATTAACAAATCGCTTAATCAGGTATTTATTATCGCCAATAAAGTGAATGTACAGAAAATACTGGAATTAAATTAGATGTTATTAAATATTTGATTTTCAGTGAAGCATATCTTTACAATTTGTTCTGTTAACATTATTTTTATTATTAATTAATTAGTTATTAAATATTTTTATGAAATAAGTTTTGTACTGCAAAGAAATTACATTTTATTATTTATAATTGAATGTATAGTAAGATTTTGCTCTAGTTTAATCAATATTGACTTTCTGTTTACTTTGTTGATTCAGAAACTTGTCTGAGCTACTTTCATGGTTAATACATTCACGTTTTATTATTTTGAATATTATATTTAGAGCATTTAACATCTACGATTTTTTAAAAATTTGTTATTTCAATATAAAACTAAAATACATTAACTGTTGATTAAATTAATAAACTTGAACTATTTTTACATAAAATCAGTAATTTTAACAGTTCATTAGTGACTTTAAATTAATTTAAAAGTCCTAAAAGAACTTCTAATTATTAGTTTATTTCTTATATCTTATGGGGTGGGTGGTTCAATGGTATCGAGTCGGCTTGTGGATCTTGAGAACCCTGGTTCGACACCCACAGCCGACAAACATTTTTCATCACATTCAAATTACCCCTGTAGCTCCCCTTCCACTAACATATTTGGGAGCCGTGATTTGACGGCTGGTAACCGCACTTCACAAGCATGAATGTATCCCTTACCGAGATGTGTTTCGGCAGAGTGCCACACCGATTAATCGATAAAAGGCGTGATGATATATTTATTTATTTTATTTTCAAATTATCTCTGTTGCTTCTCTTCCACTAATACCATCAGGGGCCATAATTTGACGGCCGGTAATGGGTAAAAGGCGTGATAATATATTTATTATTATTTACATTGCAAATACAATTGCCGTTACGTTTCTGCAATTTGAATTAATTTACATTTAAACATCCAAACAGAGAGATAATGATATAAAATCAGGTTAATATATTATTTGTTAATAGAGTAAACTATGTGAAAATAATGACTTCCAGGGATATTGAACTTGCGGTTAACGACAAAAAATAAAACAAAATATGTGTACGTAGCTGTCAGAAACCAGTTGCACTGGTTATTGCCTTGATTCCGTCTTTTTGTGAATAGTTTCTTGCATGTTGTTAGTTTAGCATTTCACCAATAACTTTCATGAAATTAGGTTAATAGATTAAAAATTTAGTTTTTTAACCTTGTAATACTAATTAGCAAGTGCAACTAAAATATAAATAATATTTTCTCATTAATATTTTTTATTTGATATAAAAGAATGTTTAAAATTATCTCATGGTTGATTGAGAACTACAACATTTTTGACAGGAATTGTAGTAATTTTTATTTGATTTTATTGGCTGCTTAGTTTAGTAGATTAAAAATTTAGTTTGTTAACCTTGTAATATTAATTAGCAAGTGCAACTAAAATATAAATAACATTTCCTCATTATTATTTATTATTTAATATAAAAGAATGTTTTAAAATTATCTCATGGTTGATTGAGAACTACAACATTTTTGACAGGAACTGTAGTAATTTTTATTTGATTTTATTGGCTGCTCAGTTTCCCCCACTACTCCTAGCAGTATATAAACCGCGAAATTAATATGTACATTAGTTAAATAACTCTGATACATGAAATATTTTTTGCATGCATTATTTCTACAAATATATATAATTTAAATGATTTGTATGTCCCTTTACAGCTTTTAAGGACGTTAAAATATTATTATTTATCTAAATTCATTAATATTTACAGTTATTTCATTAATACAACACTATGGCTGTATCTGTTTTGGAACTTTGGGTTCAACCCTGAACTGATCTAGAACTAATTCGTGTTACTTCTAAATAAATAATGCATCTAATGTCAGTTGTAAAAATTAGCAGTAAATTTATAATCTGAATGCACGTTCTAAGTGTTTAAATACAAATTGCGATGCCACCAATAACGGATAACAAGGAACACAAGTTGATTGAATTTAAAAATAAAATAAATTAATATATCAACACGCCTTTTACCAATTACTGGGTGTGGCATTCTGACGAAACAGATCTCGGTAAGAGATATATTCATGTATGTGAAGTGTGGTTGCCAGTCGTCAAATCTCAACCACCAAGGATGTTAGTGAAGTGGGAGCCACAGGGATATCTTTAATGTGATGAAAATTGTTTGTCGGCTGTGGAAATCGAAAACAAGTTTTCAAATCCACGGGCCGATACCACTGAGCCATATCATTATTATTTAACTCACAAAATAGTAAAAATAACATTGTTTCGATACTTTTAAATACTTTCTTGCATAAAATATGTAGAATAATTAATTACTATGTGTCATATTTAATGAAAAACTGCATCTAAAACTAATATAACAATCTTCAATTAGATATTTACTTTGTTGCATATTTTAGGTATAGGAACTTTAGCAGATAATTTGAGCGGTATGTTTGATGTACGCTATTGGCGTTGTGTTCTAAAACGAACAGATATTTGTCCTGATAACGATGTTAAACTATATTTATATACACAGTAAGTTAAACTGAAAGTCAAGTTCATTATTTAACTTTCTATTACTGAGTTACTGTATTACTTAAAAGGAAATACATGTTTTTAAACCATCAGAAATGTGAAAACTAATAATTTATTTTAGCAACACAGGGACAGTACGCCAACGAATAAATCTGAAAAAGACAAATTCCCTATTTGAACACGGTTGGGACCCTAACAAAAAAAATGTTATTATTATTCACGGATTCAATGGAACAGAATCAAAAACTCCTATGACTTTAATACGAAATGGTATACATTGAGCTCGAGAAACTAACGTAAAACCGTGGTTGGAATGCGCATTAACTCCTCCCATTCGAGTATATAACAAATGGTGTGGCTCTATTTTGGCGCGAAACTGAAATATACAATCTCAGTGAAAACATTTGGCCGCCACCAGGGCCGTCTTAGGCCATGCAAGGGCCCTTGGGCACACAAAATTTGGGAGCCTTTTAAAAAGAAAAAAAAATGTGAATGAAAACATGGTTAGCTTTATACAAATCAAATATAAATGAAGAGATTACTACTCGTATTTTGAGAATTGGACTTACGTTAATGATGATAGTTTCTGTTATATCCAAAAAGTTCTTTTACATGTTTTATCCACTACTCATATATTATGAAGACATAATTACACTGATTTCAGTTGAATTATATGGCTCATGAAACACTAGTGTTTTATAGTCCATAAAACACTGTAAACAACTTGTTACTTAGCAACCACTTCATGATCTACCGTATTTTGAGAAACTATATATAACTGAATCAACGTTAAACATTACGACCAATCTTCTTCGATACCTATAATTATGAGTTGTGGGTAAAATTTTGTATTACACTTGCGTTTTGTTGGTATATAAAACACTTGTATAATAAATAACTATTAAAGTTATTTTAATATTTGTATACATTTTATAGGATTAATTAAGAAATTTTATATTATATATTTTTATGAATTATTTTTAGATTTAGTAAAATTTTATTTACTGTTTAAAAAATATTTAGAAATCTTATCTAGTTTTTGATTTACATTTAAATTCAAAAATCTTAACGGCATTTCTTAGCAAAATTGCATTAAAAATTGAGCTTGCCTATTTTACGTGTAAACGACGACCTCGGCATTTTCAGGCCCCCATCAAGCCGGGAGCCCTGTGCCCTTATGGAAAAGACGGAACTGGCCGCCACATTATGTACAATATGAGTATTTATGCAAATTTATTAATTTTTTCACACTGAATGTACCGACGATAGTAGCGACCTCCAAAGACACTCCTCGGGGTTTTACTTTGATTTGTCGAGCTGTACAAACAATGCAAATTGTGAATCAACTGCAGTAACAAAAATGTTTCATATTTCCAGCGTATGTTTCCAGAACAGACTATAACATTTTTATGATAGATTGGGAAGGTTTAACTATATTTCCTTGTTATTTATCAGCTCTATCAAACACTAGAATTGTAGCACAATGCGTTGCACAGCTATATTCACATTTAACCCAAGAAGGGGCCTTTGCAAAACATATTACATGTGTTGGCCATTCTTTAGGAGCTCATATTTGCGGAATGATTAGTAACTATTTAGATTTGAAACAGCACAGAATTGTGGGTAAGTCACTAAAAATTCCATCAAAGTTTGTAACTGAAATTGTGTTTATATTTCAAAGGTTTAGATCCTGCAAGACCTGTGATAAATAAATATGCTGATAAGTATTTTCGGCTAACTAAAGATGATGCACATATTGTGCAAGTAATTCATACAAATGCAGGACTTTTAGGTGAAGTGAGTCAGGTTGGTCATGTTGATTTTTGTGTTAATGGCGGAAAAAATCAACCCGGATGTAAAGGACATGCAATAAGTAAGTTTTAAAGCCTGTAGCTTTAGAAGTAAGTTGTTCAGTTGGCAATAAAAAAAGCTTGAAATGGACTCCTGTATAAATATAAATAAATAATATCACCACGCCTTCTACCCATTACTGGGTGTGGCACTCTGCCGAAGCAGATCTCGGTAAATGATATTTTTTGCGCGTGAAGTGCGGTTACCAGTCGTCAAATCACGGCCCTCAAAGATGTTAGTGGTGGAGAAGCCACAGGGGTAGCTTTTGAAATTATGAAAATTGTTTGTCGCCTGTGGGAATCGAACCAGGGTTCTCAGGATCCACAGGCCGACTTCATACCACTGAGCTAGCCGCCCGATAAGAGAAAATAAGAGACATATACTGTCATTCATGGCTAAAACACATTAATTTCAGCACGTTTGTGCATAAAACACAATAAATCGGCATAGGAGTCCATTGTATTGCCAACTGAAACACTTTTTTCTGATTACTCCGTAATGATTTTGAGAAATAATTACATTTAACTGTTAAAATGTAGGGCGAGCACGATGTAGTCATTTTCAAAGTGCTTGTTATTTTGCACAAACCGTGACAAACGGTTCAGCATTTTTTGGTCGACCTTGTGGAAAAATTTGCCCTAATTTTGGTATTGGTAATATTTTTCCCGGTCCATCTGTTCCTATGGGAGAATCAACACCTGATCAGTAAGCTATATGATTAAAAAAGAAGAATTTAACCTTAAATTATTTTATTTTCTAGTATACGTGGTTCATATTGTGTCCAGATAGACCACGATAATGATTGTCCTTATTATTAATGTTATTTTATTAATATTTTGTACATAATTGTAATTTTTACGTTTATAATAAAACAGTTCATTGAAAAATTCGTTGTTGTTCGCGCATGCAATTTGTTTGACGGTCTCTGATATAGGAAAGCTGTAATTTCATTGGCTGAAACTCCTCGCAGCGTCTGCGCAAATCTCTCGGTCAATCAGTCCGTGCTATCCATGTCTGTGTCGTGCGTGCATGATCTCGGTATCTACAGGCCTAATGGCCGATGTGGAAATCTGGAAAAACTGGAATAATTTAACGTGTAGTTAGTTTTGTGGTTTGTAAATTAGGTAGAAATGTGTGTTAGTTACTGGTGATTTAGTGTTGTTATGTTTTAATGCATGAAATTTGGATTTGTGGGAAAAGAATTCATGTCGCCGACAAAGGAACGAAGATTACAGTTTAAGGTAAATGTGCTATTTTAGATTTACCTGTATATTATCTAAGTTTATGGCGGTATATAAGTGTTACTGATATTTTAAACTTGGTTTTTATGTGTGTAATAAATTATCTAGTACATTTTTAACAGGTAGTCTTTGAAGGACTTTAAAGCCTCGTCTTCTTGACATCATTTTCTTGCAATGATTTTTGTAATTATCAGAAATGTACAAGTCATACATAACTACCTAATGTATATTCATTTTAAATATCTCTTAAGTCATGTTGTATAGTAACAAAAAAATAATTACAATATAAAATTATTCACTTATACATTTTAAGATTGTATTATTTTGTTTAAAGTAATTTACGTAGTTTTCCACTTTTAGTATTAAATATTTCTGGCAAGTTTTTCTTCCAGAGTTTATTGAATTATTTGACCCTCAAATGGATAATATTTAGGTCAAACCAGTTTGTGTGTAGAATGTTGTACCGTAGATGGTTTTAATTTGTACAACTTCTTGAAAATACAGTATTTTGACCTGTTCAGGTATTTTAAATGAAAATATAGTTGTTTTTGTTTCAGAATTAATGAATAATCATGACTGAATTTGTAGAAGATTGGAGTATTTTACACACTTTAGGCGAGGGAGCGTTCGGAGAGTAAGTATACTAAAAATTATTTTTTCTAAATTAGTTTTCTGCAGTTTTCTTTGAGAAAATTGTAGGTAACAATGCACGAAGCTTACTATTTTAATTTTTTTAGAAGTCATCATAATATGATTTTTTCGTTAGAGTCAAACTTCTGGTCCATCGTATCACTGGTGATGCTGTTGCCGTCAAAATTATCGACTGTGAAAAACATAAAGATGCAGCTCAAAGTGTTAAAAAAGAAATTTGCATTCATAAAATTCTTGTACATCCAAATATTATTCGGTATTTTGGCCAGAGAAAAGAAAGTCTTAGAGAATATATATTCTTGGAATATGCTTCGGGAGGAGAATTGTTCAATAAAATTGGTAAGTTTTGGTATTAAATACTAGATTTTTTTCATTTTTTGAGACAGATTTAATTGTTTTTTTGTGGAATAATTGTTCGCGTGATTTTATTGGTTATTGAGATTCCCCCACTACCGCTATCTGTATATATGTACTGCGAAATTAATATGAACACTAGTTTGAGAAATTCTGATACATGCGGGATTTTTTGCGTGCATTATTTCTACATATATATTATTTTATACAAATTACTTATTGGTAATTATTATTTTAATAATATTCGCTATGCTAGGATATATTTTTTAAGGAAACTGTAGATATTTTAATTATGATTGTACTATTTTAAAATTGCTTGAAATATTCTGTTTTAGAATATTTCAAACAAACTATAAACATGTTTTCAATTTAATTTATTCAAAAACAATAATATTATGTTCTAAAATACCTTGTTATATATTTTCTGCGCAAGTTTTGAAAATAATAAATGAATACGGCTCTGCAATTGCAAATTCATGTCATGTAAGTTGAAAAGATAGTCAATTATATAGTTAACTCAGCAGTGAAAACCGCATATCTGTATTTAATTTAGTTTTTGAGGTATTGAAGTTTAAATATTAAAATATTAATTAAATCAAGAACTGCAATTGCAGATTCATCTCAAACCTACTTCAAAAAATAAATAATTACATGCTGAATTTAATGCTGAAAACCGCATGTCTATCTTTTTTCAAAAAATGTTAATCTACAAAATAAAAAGTTATACACAGCGGTCACCCATCCAAAAAGTACCCTCTCTCAGTGTTGCTTAACTATCATGATCGCTCGGCGACGCGTGTACCCGCTCGGCTACTGAGCTATTACAGCCGTGGCCGAGCGGTTACAGGCGTCGCCAGGCGATCAGAAAAGTCAAACAACATTGAGAGAGGGTAATGTTTAGATGGGTGACCGTCTTGTATAACTTTTTATTTTGTAAATTAACATTTTTTGAAAAAAGATATTGACATGCGGTTTTCAACATTGGATTCGACATATATTTGTCTATTTTTCAACTAAGTTTGAGATGAATCTGCAATTGCAGATCTTGATTTATTTTATATTTTCATGTTTAAACATTTTATTTTGATTTTATTTAGTGCACAAATGTCATTATATTCACATTTTCTATTTTAAACTTTAAAAACTTAGTAAATATAGGTTATTTTATGCAAATTACTTATTATTAATCATTATTTTAATGATATTCGCCATAAATACGTGCCAAAAAATACTTCAACAGTGACAGTAGCAATTTCTACCTATATTTATAACTTCTGATTGTTGATGCTTCGCTGTGATTGGCTGCTTCACTGTTGCTCGATTGTTGAAGGGGTATATATACGAAAATTTTTGGATTGCTGCTTTAGTTTACCTTGAACTAGCGTGGAGTACGTATGTTACATATGTATTTTAAATAATAAAATATGTGTGTTTTTCTATATTTTAGCACATATTCCTATATTTTAACATTAATATAATGAATTTGATTATTATTTCCTCTAATATAGGTCATATTTTCTCTCTTTATTTATTGATAAAAATTGTGTACACTATTAATATATGATAATAATGTTGCAGTATTTATTTTAAAAGGTTATAAATTGAAATAAATATAATAACGCCGTACTTTGACACATGAGTAACAGTAACCTTCAAAATTTCACATTTAAACTTGAAAAACAAACTATGTACCTATAGATTATTTTATGCAACTTATTTATTATTGAGCATTGTGCAGCAGTGATAGTTACAATTTCTACCCATATTTATAACTTCTTATTGTTGGTGCTTCGCTGTGATTGGCTGGTTCATTGTTGCTCGATTGTCGTTGGAGTATAAATACGGGAATTTTTTTGCTTCTTACTTCAGTTTATCTGAAACTTTTGTGGAGTGCGTATGTCACATATGTGTTTTAAATGATGAAATATGGATGTTTTATTTATTTTAGCACCATTTTCCTACACTTTTAAATACATATAATGAATTTTATTATCATTTCCTGTGATATAGGTCATATTTTCTGTCCTTATTATTTATTGATGAAATATTGTGCATACTAGTAATATTTTATAATAATACTTATTTTAAAAGGTTGTAATATGAAATAAATATTTGCCGAGTAATTTAATACTGTGAGAATAATAAACATAACGCTGTATTTTGAAAGATGAGTACTAGTAACAGTCACCTTCAAAATATCACATTTAAACTTGAAAAACAAACTAAATCGAGGTTATTTTATGCAAATTACTTATTATTAAGCATTATTTTAATGATATTCAGTATGAAAAAGCATCAAAAACAACTATTTTCATGTTAAATATATAAGATACGTCAACAGTGATAGTTGCAATTTCTACCCATACTTATAACTTCTGATTGTTGGTACTTCGCTGTGATTGGCTGATTCATTGTTGCTCGACTGTCGAGAGAGTATAAATACGGGAATTTTTTTGCTTCCTGTTTCAGTTTACCTGGAACTAGCGTGGAATGCGTATGACACATACTCATTTTAAATGATGAAACATGAATGTTTTCTTTATTTTACCATACTTACCTGTACTTTTTATTAAATATAATGAATTTATTTTCCTCTTCCTGTAATTTATTATATATTTTCTGTCTTTATGTACTTTATTTCTTATTTTACTTTGATTTATTCAGAACCAGACATCGGCATGCCAAATTCCGAGGCCCAAACATACTTTTCTCAATTGTTATCAGGCGTTGAGTATCTTCACACGAAAGGCATCGCTCATAGGGACTTGAAACCTGAAAATCTTCTTTTAGACCACGCTGATTCTTTAAAAATAACAGATTTTGGAATGGCAACAGTATTTAGATTACGAGGAAAAGAACGATTGTTGGATAAAAGATGTGGAACTCTGCCGTACATACCTCCAGAGGTTTTAGAAAAACCATATCATGCGCAACCAGCAGATTTATGGTCGTGTGGAGTGGTTTTAACAGCTATGTTAAGTGGAGGTAAATAGTCGAATTAAATTAGTGACAAAGCAACTTTACGTCATTAGCATTTTAAATTAAATACCATTGTACTAAATTAAAATTGTATTTTTTAAGAATTGCCTTGGGATCAACCATCGGACGATTATGTAGAATATTTAGATTGGAAAGAAGGCAAGTATATGTTGCTATCACCGTGGAAGAAACTGGATACCATGGCTTTATCCCTAATTCGATGTATTTTAATCCCGGATCCGGAATTGAGGTTTACTTTGGAGAAAATATTGAAACATCGATGGATGAAAACTATTTTCCAGAAAAGTGGTACGTACAATTGTGTGTAAATGCTGTTATTATCTTGCTGCTAAAGGATATTTTAATAATGATTATCTATCTTTGGCAATATAGCAATATGATAGTTATGAAATTCATAAAGCTAGATTACCAAAGCAAGATGGTCTATTTGTTCATCAGTTACTTCAATTTTTTGGTAAACTAAACATATTTAGTGTTATTTGTATCACTAGGCCATAAACTGTACTTTGCGAGTATTCGAGGTGCACATAATATTTTTTCTACAGCCATTTAGAAACGCTTGAAAAAGAATTAAAAAATGTTGACAGATTTTCGGTTTGTAAATTCTAACAATAGTTTAACTCTTTTAGTTTACCGACAATCATTTATAAGCCCTTGAAAAATAAAATTTAAAATCATTTTTGATAGTTTTTCTGTTTTGAAATTCCCTTTGAAATGTTTTTTTTACAATACGTACTTTAAGTTTAAACACAGTAAATGGAACTTTTATTGCACAGTGGTTTCCATGGTTACACCAGAACTTTAATATTTACTTACTAACCACCGTGGACTGTAAGTAAATATTACATATTAAGATCCTGTTTATTTTGACAACAATTTGACAGCTGTGAATTTTGAAATCTAATGGTAATGGCACAATGGTATCGTGTCGGCCTGTGGATCCTAAGAACCCTGGTTCGATCTCCACAGCCGACAAACATTTTCACCAATTTAAAAAATTACCCCTGTGGCTCTCCCACCACTAACATCTTTGGGGGCCGTGATTTGACGACTGGTAACCGCACTGCACGCGCATAAATTTTTCACTTACCGAGATCTGCTTCGGCAGAGTGCCACACCCAGTAATGGGTAAAAGGCGTGATGGTATATTTTTTATTTTATATTTTTCTTTCCCTTCTATTTGTGCAAGCATTGTAAAATAGCTTACTAACCTCGAACTGTAAATGATTTTTTTAGGTCGTGAGTGTTTAGGAAAACTCGACCCTTCGGGCCTCGATTTCTCAAACTACATTCTTGACCTAAAAACTGTCATTTACAGTTCATGGTACATAATATACTATTCTGTATCCATGAATAGAATCTTACTTTATCGCTCAGCAAGCGCTAAATTATTATTGCAACTCTGTACGCAACAAACGTCAACTTTCTTCTTTCAACTGATAGTTGAAAATGTTAATTTTCTGCTCGGTTGCACAAAAAAATATTTCACGACTATTTAACTAATATTTTATAATTTTTACACCTTTTAGAAGACACAGTGGATCATTCAACACCAACTAGACCAGCGAAGCGACTTTGTTCGAACGATGAACTGTCACTTACACAAAAGGCACTTATTGACACTCTACCAATAGGAATGTCACAACCCATGCCGCAAAAAGAAACCGTACCAACTGGACAAGTCGTCAATATGCTTCAAGAACGAGAACGAATTAGTTTTTCGCAACCTGTACACTTTGATGACCTTATTTTAGGGTCACAGTTACAATTTACACAGTCACCAATTAATAAGGTACGCATAAACCTACAAATCATGAAATATGCGCTAAATTTTGTGTTTATTTTACAGAATAACTTCGATAAACTTGTCAGTAGAATGACAAGATTTTTCGTCACAACGGATTGCGAGAAAACGTTGAAAATACTTTGTTCCGTATTGGAAAAACATTCCTATACTTGGAGCACCGATAATTCAGGCCTGGTACTTAGTTTTTTCCGATAAATTTGTTCTTTATTTAAGATATTTTGTGATTTACAGCTGACGATATCAACGGTGGACAGCAGAAAAATGCCGCTTGTTTTTAAAGCTAATATGATTAATATGGATGGAAAATTGTTGTTAGATTTTCGTTTATCGAAAGGATGTGGTTTAGAATTTAAAAAGAGATTTGTACTGCTGAAAAATAGCCTAAGAGATATTATATTCCAAGATGTACATTAATATTTAGAATGTTTTTATTGTATTTTACTATTTTTATACTCGAATAAAGCGTTATTTTTTACCGAATGTTTTGTAAACAATTTTGTATGATGCAAGATAAAGAAATGACTCATATTTTTATCGTATGATGTACATAAATTTAAATAAAAACAGTTTGAGATTCACTAGATTGACGTCAGTACCTGTAGATCGTTTCGGAATGCGCGAGTGACATAATTTCCAGCCAATGAGAAACGACCACATAGTCGCTGACGTTTCTGTTCAATACATTTCATTCTTGCATCATGCGAAAGTCTTCTTGGAAGGTATGTGAGGCATATTTGTGATTGTTTGCGATTAGACTGCCTCGAAAGCAGTTCTTATTTATTCTATAAGAGATTGAAATCACAACAAAGATGACTACGCCGGTTTTAATAACAATACCGAAGTTTGTTACGACAAATTCGAATCCAGTTTTCAAGGATTATGTGGATTGCAAAACACCAGATTCGTCAAAAGGCCGAAAAAGAAGGTTGGATCATTTGAGCTGGGAAGAAAAATTACAACGCAAGTAAGAATTACTATATTTTATTTGTATTTCACAATTTACATAACCTGTATAATTTGTTCTAGAAAACTAAAGAATCGCGTTGCTGCCCAGACATCCAGAGACCGCAAAAAAATGAAAATGGAAGAAATGGAATCCACAATAAAAGACCTCATGGACCAAAACGACCTACTCATGGAAGAATGTCAAAAACTTCGTAATCTTAACAAGAAACTGTCAACAGAAAACACAGAACTCAGATCATTACCAGCTTGTCAATGCTCTAAACAGAACAATTCTGTCGATTGTAATCTTTCCACCGGATCAGCAGTATCCATATACCCTCCGCCGCAGGGCGAAAGAATACAATCGGCAGTTGCTCTGACCAGGACACAGACTACAATGGTGGTGTTGAAGATGCTTCTGGCTTGCCTGCTGTCACAGACCTCCTCGAAGACTTCGACACAGAACTTGACATTGATAAACTTGAAGAATTCGCTCAGAGTTTACTCGAAGATATCACCGCAGACTTGGAGACGTCTACTGCGGAAAGACAGGTTAGTTTCACCGTAAAAACACGTTACTTTGACAGATGAACACTCAAATTTATGCTTTTAAACTTAATAAACATACTAAATTCCGGTATTTCTATACAAATTAATTATTATTAGTCACTATTTTATTTATTTTCGCTCTGAAAACCCATTAAAAACATTTATTTTCACTTAAAATGTGCCAAATGCATCAGCAGTGACAGTAGTAATTTGTACCTATATTTATAACTTCTGATTGTTGATGCTTTGCTGTGATTGGCGGGTTTCATTGTTGTTCGATTGTCGAGGAGGTATAAATATGTGTTTTTGGATTTTTGCTTCAGTTTGTAATTTTTGTGGAATGTGCATGTAACATATACATTTAAAATGATGAAATATGGATGATGGATGTTTCCTTTATTTCAGTACTTTTTAATTAACATAATGAATGTAATTGTCATTTCCTGTAATGTAGGTCATATTTTCTTTTTATTATTATTTATTGATGAAATATTGAACTTACAAGTTATATAGAATGACGTACTTATTAATAATATATAACTTATTTTTAAAATATTGTAGATTTGAAATAAATGTTTTCAAATAATTTAAAAATTAAATATAATTTCCATAATGCAACGTCATTTGTGATATACATCAACATATGAATATTAGTAACATTAATTATCAAAATTTTCCATTTAAACTTGAAAAACAAACAAATATGTTTATGCAAATTGTTCTTAATCATTATTTTAATTAAATTTGTCATAAATACGTGCCGAAAACATATATTCTCACATAAAATATGCACAATACTTCAACAGTGACATTCTCAAATTCTACCCATATTTATAAATTCTGATTGTTGATGCTTGGCTGTGATTGGCTGTTTCATTGTTGCTCGATTGTCGAGGGAGTATAAATACGGAAATCTTCGGATTGTTGTTTCAGTTTATATCGAATAAGCGTGGAGTGTGTATGTCACATATGCATTTTAAATGATGAAATATGAATGCTTTCTTTATTTTTGCATATTTTCCTACACTTTTTAATAAATATAATGAATTTTATTATCATTTCCTGTGCTATAGGTCATATTTTCTGTCTTTATTTATTTTTTATTGATGAGATATTGTGCATATGAGTATAATGTTGTAATACTTCTTTTAAAGTGTTACAAATTTAAAATAAATATTTTCCGAGTAATTTAATACTGAAATATGTCAGAATAATGTAAAAAATAAATATAATATGCTGCACTTTGACAGATGAGTACTAGTAACAGTAACCTTCTAAATTTCGCATTTAAACTCGAAAGGCAAACTAAATATAGGATATTTTATGCAAATTACTTATTATTATTCATTATTTTAATGATATTCGCCATAAATGCGCACTGGAAACTTATATTTTCACGTAAAATGTGCAAAATACTTGAACAGTGATAGTAGCAAATTTTACCTATATTTATAACTTCTGATTGTTGATGCTTGGTTGTGATTGGCTATTTCATTGTTGCTCGATTGTCTAGGGAGTATAAATATAGGAATTTTTGGATTGATGTTTCAGTTAACATCGAATTAGCGTGGAGTGCGTATATCACATATGCATTTTAAATGATGAAATATGAATGCTTTCTTTATGTTAGTATATTTTTCTAAATTTTTTAATGAATTTGATTATCATTTCCTGTGCTATAAATACGAGCAAAAAACTTATATTTTCACGTAAAATATGCAAAATACTTCAACAGGGACAGTACCAATTTCTACTTATATTTATAACTTCTGATTTTTGAGGGTTCACTGTGATAGGCTGTTTCATTGTTGGTCGATTGTCGAGGAAGTATAAATACGGGAATTTTTGGATTGTTGTTTTAGTTTTCCTGGAACTTGAGAGGAGTGTGTATGTCACATATGCATTTAAATAATGTAATATGGATGTTTTCTTTATTTTAGTACATTTTCCTGTACTTTTTAGTAAATATAATGATTGTAATTATTTTCCGCTGTAATGTAGGTAATATTTTTATGCTTTTATTTATTATTCACTGATGACATTGTAGCATTTAGTAATATTGAAGGACATTACTGTAATATTTAAATTTTTCTCAAATAATTTAGTTGTTGAAAGAATAAATATAATTATGCTTTTTTTTAAAGATAAAATTGGGAATTTCTGTACACTAGTACATCTTATATTTATTTTGAATATAATTTCTTATCGAATTGCGATAAGATAGTAAACAAAAAAAATATTTTACGATAAAATGACATTAATATTTATATTTCTGTGCAGAATTCACCAAATAGTCTCGAACAAAATCAGCCAACAAAAGTGGTGGGGCCGACATCAAAACAATTGGAACCCAGTCGAGACAAAAGCCTAGAGGATTTATCACCCTCCAGCACCATTCCTGACCAGCAGTCCTCAACAGTCGTTCACCAGGACAACCTAGAATCACAAGATATGATCTACGCAACAATAGATGATACAGACAACTGCATAACGATCATTGTATCAAACGACGATGAAATTTCAACCAATGAGGTTGAAGTTGTTGCAGAAGAATCACAAAATCTCGCAGATTTTGTTTCTAATTACACTGTTAATGATGATGAAGAGAGTATAAATGTAGATTTGTCTTTAGCGAGTGTTAAATCGGAAAGGGCACTTTCTGACTGTGGATATGAGTCTTTTGGATCGCCGCATAGCGAATCTAGCGATGTAGAAATGTCAGAATTGTGGAATCAAAGCTTTACGGAATTATTTCCAAATTTGATGTAATTCTTTTTAGGTTTTATTTCACAATGACTGACTTTTTTACTCTTATATCCACAGTATTATGTACATAGCGTAGATTTTATGTTAACTATAAAATATTTTTAATATATTTATGTAAATTTAATATATTGTTTGAAGTTGAGAGATTATTAATAAATGCTGGTCAAATCTACATTTTTAATTATTGTTTATTTTTTATTTTTATCTATTTTATAAACAAAACAAAGAATTAGCCTTTGACATATTATTAATTTAAAAAAGCAATTTTAATATACAAAATTAAACAGCAATGTGAGTATATTAATTTTATATATTTTTAACAATCATATATGGAGATGGTACCTTAGTGGTATCAAGTCGGCCTGGAGATCCTGAGAACCTAGGTTCGATTCCCACAGCCAACAAACAATTTTCACCAAATTTAAATTACCCCTGTGGCTTCCCCACCTCTAACATTTTTGCGGGGCGTGATTTGACGGCTGGTAACCGCACTTCACGCGCAAATATATATATATATATATATATATATATATATATATATATATATATATATATATATATATATTATATATCATTTACCGAGATCTGCTTCGGCAGAGTGCTACACCTAGTAATGGGTAAAAGGCGTGATGATTGATATGATATATAAATAAAATAAATATATTCATATATATTTTATGGGGTGGCTAGCTCAGTGGTATGAAGTCGGCCTGTGGATCCTGAGAACCCTGGTTCGATTCTCACAGGCGTGATGATATATTTATTTATTTATTTATATAAAATGGAGGGATATGATTGAAGGTTTGGTGCGTGAACGAAAGACGTGACGGCTTTATATTAAATGAATTATGAATGTGGATGGTGTGCTAAAATAGGGGATTAATTGCAGAATGAATTTGTAGTATATTCCGAAAATGAACCACGATGCGGTTCAATTTTACCACGGTTACGGTTAGAATGACGTCATAACGGAACACTTTCACAATGACAGTTGTTACTTGACAGATGAGTTTCGAAATGTGAAATTTATTTAATATGGAAAAATGTTTATAATATAAAAATATTGTATTCTGCATCACACCTGCTTTAACTTAAATATAGGGATATAAAAATAACACAAAGAAAAAAGTAAATATGAGCTTCAGAACAAGTAATAAATTCATCTAATATGAATATATACTGTCAAATAATAAAAATACATTTTGTATCACATGTTTATTTATCAGTCATCATAAAAATATAGTTTTATAAGACAAAAATCCACAAACACTGCAAAAGCCGCCAAACACGTTTCAAACTTGTCAACAACAGCTGTGAAGTAACCAAACTAACCGCCGCTCGAGCACGGTTAGTTTGGTTATTAAAAACTAACCACAATTTTAAAAAACCGTGTTCCGTAATAAAACCCATCATCCCTTAAAAAATTCCTGAATCGTTTTTAGATAGTTCTCTTCCCAAAAAAAAATCCTAGTATATTTATAACTCACCCAGCATCCCTTAAAAAATTCCTGAATCGTTTTTAGATAGTTCTCTTCCCAAAAAAAAAATTCCTTTTATATTTATAACTCATTCAGCATCCCTTAAAAAATTCCTGAATCGTTTTTAGATAGTTCTCTTCCCAAAAAAAAATCCTAGTATATTTATAACTCACCCAGCATCCCTTAAAAAATTCCTGAATCATTTATATATCGTTATCTTTCCTAAAAAAATTCCTAAGATATTAATAACTCATCCAGCATCCCTTAAAAAATTCCTGAATCATTTATATATAGTTATGTTAACAAAAAAAAAATCCTAAGATATTAATAACTCACCCAGCATCCCTTAAAAAATTCCTGAATCATTTTTAGATAGTTATCTTCCCAAAAAAAAAAATCCTAGTATATTTATAACTCATTCAGCATCCCTTAAAAATTAATTTTATATTAATATACTTCTATTTTGGTTGTAATTATTGCTAATTTTATTCTGATACTTTGTCTTTATGTTTATAAAGCCTCCATGGACTTGGAATCGCAGCTGCAGACGACCTGGAGCACGTAACTCATCTTGGAGTCACTGATGTCATCAACAGCAGCACCACCTTCTGCAGAGTCTTCAGAGTCAGCAAGCATCGTCTCCTAAATCACTCATAAGGTCCTCGGAGCCGACATCAGTTGTAGAAGACCCCCAAAAATTAAATAACAACCCCAAATAATATTGTCATCTGCCATGTATTGTATTAAATTATACTTATAAATATATTCATCTTTTATATACAAAAAATTGTCAGTTATTTTATATTGTAATATTATTATACTTGTAATATAAATGTACAGTTTAAAAATGTCAATAAATGAAGTTAAAAGAACTTACATTCTTTTATTTATAATATCCTTCTCTGCAGATCAATACTTCATAAATGAAATGATAGTTAGGCGGCAAAAAGAAATCTAAGATAGCCTGATGTACTGTTCAAAATATCACTGTATTTTTATATCGTAAATTCAGCACAGAATTGCCGCCAAATGTATGAGGCAGAGTTGACTCCTCAACATTCTGCTGCCCGGATACAACTCTGAAAATACGCTATTTTAAGGAGGGGCCGTGTCGGTGTGAGTTGTCTATGTATTGGAGGGAATTTGTCTATGTGTTGGTGTATATATGTTGCGGCGCTTAGACTGTGAGAAATTCTGGGTCCAAAATGATAATAAGGTGAGGGAGTTGTAGCAACTCAATTAATTAGTGTTAATTAGTGTGTCTGTGTGAATTTGTCAATGTATTGGTGTGTCAGTGCAATATCAATGTATTGGTGACTGTCTGTGTGAGTGTCTATGTATTGGTGAGTAAAAAGTTGAGGTGACTCCTGAATATTCTGCTCCCCGGATACAAAATTCGTTATTTTGGTCTTGAAAAAGTCACAGTCTAATGTGGCGGCGCTTAGACTGTGACTTTTATAAGACCAAAATAACGAATTTTGTATCCGGGCAGCAGAATGTTGAGGAGTACACCAAGCCTAATACTTTTGGCGGCATTTATATTGTAGAATACCAGACATATTTTACATTCTTAACAGCCCGTCTAACCATTGATAACTTTTTAACGTCTAACTATCACTTCATTCATGTATTGATGGTTGATGATAGTAAATAAAATAATTTATTTTAAATTCATTTATTGTCATTTTAAATCTGTATACAAGACATTAACATTTATATTAAAAGTACAATATATTTCAAGATAAAATGATTGACATTTTTCTGTGTACAACGCATACTTATATTTATATTACAATAAATATTATTACAAATACAATTTAATATAATACATGATGGGTGACAATATTATTTGGGGTTCTTATTTTAATATTGGGGATGTTCTGATTGTTCTGTGAGACTGGCGTCGATTCCAAGATGATAACGACTCTGAGGAGATGCCAGCGGCTCCAAGACGAGTCCTGTGCACCAGGATAGCTGCAGAGATAATTCTAAATCTGAAAAGAACTTATAAACATACAAAGTATTCAACCAAAATTTACAATCATATGTTAAGTTATAAATATACTAGGATTTTTTTAAGGGATGCTGGATGAGTTATAAATATACTAGGAATTTTTTAAGGGATGCTGGATGTGTTATAAAGATGCAAGGATGTATTTTTGGGAAGAGAACCATCTGAAAACGATTAAGGAAATTTTTAAGGGATGCTGGATGAGTTATAAATATACAAGGAATTTTTATTTGGGAAGAGAATTATCTGAAAACAATTCAGGAATTTTTTAAGGGATGTTGGATGAGTTATAAATATAAAAGACATTTTTTTTGGGGAAGAGAACTATCTAAAAACGATTCAGGAATTTTTTAAGGGATGTTGGATGAGTTATAAATATAGAAGGATTTTTTTTTTGGAAAGATAACTATATATCATTTACCGAGATCTGCTACGGCAGAGTGCCACACCTAGTAAAGGGTAAAAGGCGTTATGATATATATTTTTCAATATAAAATCAAATTACTCACCATTTTGATGGTTTCGGCTGGTGATGACTGCTTCAGAGACTTGGTTGACGGCTACAAGATGAAACCGAGGCCCCAAGTCGATTGCGAGTTGTATATTTTGTTACAATATCTCTCTATTAAATATTTATATTTATTTGTTACTAAATTAAAATAAAAGACAAGTGTATTTGATTGTATTCAGTTTATTTATTTGTGAATACAATGTTTATTTTAATCACAAAGCCTGATTCAAACTTCCCGGATGATTTGAGAGGCAAGAAGTTGAACCACTTTCCAGGAATTCTCCAACACGTACGTGCCACATACGTGCACTAAGCGGAAAACCTCTCCAAAGACGCTCAGCAGAAAGGCGGCTTCATCGCTGCTACAACTGCGTCTGGAAACAAACAATAACATAAATTAGAAACAATTACACATAGTATTCATAAAATAGGATTAGAATCAGCTATTGAAACTATTTGCTCTTTATATTAAAATTATCTTTTAAATACAAATAAATAATTTTATTCAAATGATTAAATATTAATTCTGTCCCAAGTTTCAAAATAAAGTAAATTTAAATATTGTAAAGAACACATTTAGAACTTATATTTTAATATTGGCAACAATTATTTTGGACAGAATTATTTAATTATCTTTATTTAGGAAATTCAATAGCAGATAAGGGTGATTAACTTTATTTTCCTGCTTTGAACCGATCATATATTAAAGTAGAGAAAAATTCTTGAAATAAAAGTGATACAAATTTATTTGCATCCATCTTTTATTTCAAATATTTTACTCTGAAATAATTACAAAATGTTTTGATAATAAAAAATATAGTTAATCACCCTTAATCGGTTTAATTATCAGTTCGTAAAGTCAATATTAAACAAATAATAAATATGTTGTAAAAATAGTTATTTTAAATTATAACAAAACATATTTATTATTGGTTTTAACAGACTTTTACTCAAATAATTAAAAAATAATTTTTCTTACAATAATGTTGTGAACAGCGGACTTGATGTTGCTGCTCTCCGATTAGGCTGGTTACATCTCCAGCTGCTCCAGGAGGATGACACAAGCTTGGACGCTGGTTACATCTCCAGCTAATCCAAGATGATGAAGCTGGTTACATCTCCAGCTGCTCCAGGATACAAGCTTGGACGCTGGTTACATCTCCAGCTAATCCAAGATGATGAAGCTGGTTACATCTCCAGCTGCTCCAGGATGATAATACAAGCTTGGACGCTGGTTACATCTCCAGCTAATCCAAGTTGATATAAGTACCGGTGATGTTGTCCACGATGATACAAGCTTGGACGCTGGTTACATCTCCAGCTAATCCAAGATGATGATACAAGCTTTGTTGACGATGTCCACGATGATGGCAGCTCCGGTGGCGCTGTTTAGAATACCAGCTGCTTCTAGATGATGATACAAGCACCGGTGTCGTTGTCCAGGATGGCGGCAGCTCCGGTGGCTCTGGTTTGAACACCAGCTGCTGCACGATGATGCTGAGGCCGCAGGAGATGCTTGCAGGTCTCGTCATGTCCCTATAAACATAAAAACAATGTATTAGTAACATAGAATAACTGTAAACATTAGAAAAAACATACATAAAGATATTTTGATGATTGTTGAACCTGAAACAGAAACTCAGAACAAAATGCAGTAAAATAGAACAATGTACAAGTTATGGCAAATCAATATAGAGCATGCAGCATTCATACCACACACACCATTCATCCCATAACATCCCATTTATACATTTCTTGATCTTCACGTTGTTTTCAATGTTGATTTCTTTGTTCTTTCTTGACTTCTGTTCTTGCCTTATCCCTACCTAAGTTTTTGTGTACGAATAGCTAATTTTAAGTGTCGCAATGGCGCAATGAATCTACGACAAGCAGCCGATTTGTGCTTGTACTTAATACAAAGACGTGGACTATATTCCGTAGCCCCGACCTCTCGGTTTTCGCCTACAAAACCTACCCGAGTCGTAGGGAGAGTATTCCACAGTGCTCGTGGCAAGAGAAGCCTCTATGTACTCGCCCGGAAATCCAAAGGCCACCTCTAACGAGGGGATTTGGCGACCCCGGCCACGCAGTCATCGGCAGAGATACTCTCTAGCTGGGCGACCCGCCTACACACCAAACTACGACCTTGGTCTCGAGGGACTCGCCCCACCCGCCAGCGATACGCTAATTAATTAAAACTTGCCTAATGTATGTAGAGAATATGTGGGGCCTCCACGTGAAGGCACTAGCGTGTTCGGAGGACAATTGTTTAGATATTATGGCCTTCTACAAGGCAGAAATGCAAGAAAAAGTACGCAGCGCGATTCTACGTCTGTACACTTCAACGAATTCTAGGCAATTGAACGAGCTTGCGCAACCATTCCACTGATTACAATGTGCTAGAGAGAGACAGACTTATGGCTAGAATGTACAGCGAGCAGTAGCCAAGTGCCGGGTTTGCAGGTTTCGTCCGGATTCATTAGTGAACGGCACGCTCTAACTAAAATTTATAAATGTTACCTTGAACGATAAAGAATAAAAATATACACTGCAAATACAATATTTATCATTTTACTTTTGATATTATTATAAATAATAATTTTATTATTGCTATTGTTTGTTACATATGTGTAAAATAATTGCAATATATGTATTGTTTGTTTTTAAACAAATTTCTAATAAAAAATTTAAATTATAACGTCTCAATAATTATCATTTACGTTCAAAACGTTAAATAAATATTTCTCATATCAAAAATACTCAACATGAAAGAATATTTCATCATTCAGGCCAATTATAGATAATTAAATTAGGCTTTTACGTCAGACACAGATGTACGGAAGGTGTGCAAGGCCACGTATCATGACGTACATATTGAAACCAACTGCAAACACAATTATTCATAATTTCTTTTCTCATTTTTCTATAGGATATGTACGATATAAGATAATTGCAATACTCGAATTAACAAATTTCATATAAAACTAAAAAGTAGAAAATATTGTCTTTATAACTAGAATATTTACATTAAATATTTAACACGCCTAAAAAACTCTCATTTACCAGGTGTCTACTTATTTTTACACATATCTATATTTTCTATTTGAACCTATTCAAAATACTATTAAAATACTTGAAAAAAATGAGAACTGCAAATATCAACTTGAAACATAAATATCCAGGTACATTTTGAACAACAGAAGACGTCATTGGCTCCGGTGATGCCGTATAAGAACATACATACATCACAATATGTCCCATGAAATGGTGTAGTACGAATCCTTGAAACATTCATCAAATTCATCCTAGAATTAATCTCCAACAATCATCCACATTCATAATTCTTTTCATACAATCACATCTATCTATTTATTCGTCAATTTCACCAATCTTTCATTCGACATACATTGCACATGATCAAGCCATCTCAACGGACACTTTTTAATTAAACTTGTACATACATACATACATATCTTCACATTATATCCCAACAAATGGGGTAGCACGAATCCTAAAATCACTCATAAAATATTCACTCATTACATTCATCAAATAATTAGCCCTCGTCAAACATTCTCATCCAAACACACCACCCTCACTTCAACCACATTCATAGATCCATATAAACTCATTTATTTATTACACTCGAAATCATTTATCACACAACAAACCTTCAATCACATCATTCCTATTCATTTATCATTCATTTTCTTTCTTCAACGTACATAACATATGCATAAAACATCTCAAATTAATCACGCTTACTCCTAACAACGAATCTAATAACGAATCTAACAACGAATCTACAAAGATTAGAAAAGATGAAAGCGATAGCCTGCACTTGTATCTGAAAGAAAAGTCCAGACAATGCAGTAACTGAAAATGAAACAAAAAGATAAGAAAGGAAGGGAGCGTCGTCCCTGCGCTTGTTTTTGAAAGTGAATTCCACACAATTGCAGGTAAACACTCTAATGAAATTACTAAACAACAAAACTAAAATCACAAATACTGCACTTTTCTTAAATCATCAGATTCATTCCGCAATTATTCTTCGCCAAACGTTCCTATCCTGACACACCACTTTAGCTTCATCCACATTCATAATTAAACTTGTAAATTGTTTTATTTACTTCTATAGCTCTGCAATTTCAAATCTCAGTCAATAACATAATTTTTTTAATAGAATCAGAACTACTTGGACGCAGTTGTATTTTTTGTTGAAATTTAAATTCGCGAAACTTAAATTCTCAAACTAGATAAGCAATAACATAACTACAGAGGTACAACTCTCGACTATTTATTTAGTTACGCAGCACAACGAGGAATGAATCTCAAGAACTGAATCTGAATCACTTGGAAACACATTTTAGTTAAAAGTTAAAGTTAGCAAGTTTTGAATCCATGAACTCTTATTTCCGATATTGAATTTAAAACTAGTTTTGACGAAAAATCGTATCGAAATTATTATAACAATCTATCTCCTTAAAGATCATTTAAAATTTAATTCCTTGCTATCGAAATTTTCACATCTGCCAAAATAATTTGTATCTAAAAAAAAATCCCAAATTGTGTTCCGAGACAGTTATATTCCTCAACAACTCTTTCGAAATGTCTTTGCAAATATGTTTAAGACTTGAAACAAAACTTCTAACCTGTGTTTTGAAGGTAAACCAGCACCTAGTGGTGGTAGTAGTCGGTGATGCACCAGGTCTCGGTGACAACAGGCTAGTTGTTGTTCTGCACATTTCGGATGCAGCTGTCGTCAATGAAGATGTTGTCCATGGAAAGCAATGCCACGTTCTTTGATTTCAGGCCTGAAAATGAGAATATTTATTTTAATTTACCAGACAACATGACAGACATTATTTATTGATTTTTTTACTGTGTACAACATGAACTCAATCCCAATTAAAATGGAATCCAAACTACTCAGATACACTCGTATTTTTTTAATGCAAGTTGAAGTCAGAAAGATTTGAATATATTTTTTTTCAACAACTACAATAGCATATTATGTTTACTTCATTATTTCTTTGCTTTGCTACACAACAGAAAATTAATTTAATGACAGTACAGCTATAACTTATGGGATGGCTAGCTCAGTGGTATGAAGGCGGCCTGTGGATCCTGAGAACCGTGGTTCGATTCCCACAGGCGACAAACAATTTTCATAATTTCAAAAACTACCCCTGTGGCTCCTCCACCACTAACATCTTTGGGGGCCGTGATTTGACGACTGATAACCGCATTTCACGCGCAAAATATATCACTTACCGAGATCTGCTTCGGCAGAGTGCCACACCCAGTAATGGGTAGAAGGCGTGATGATTTATTTATTATATACAGCTATAACTTTAAATGCAAAGTATACAAAGGCAAAAAAATAAATGCAACGTTTTACTGTGCATGTCTTTAATAGTATATTACGTACTATGAACTGTAAGTGACAGTTTTTAGGTCAAGAATGTAGTTTGGGAAATTTAGGCCCAAAGGGTCAAGATTTCCCAAACATTCGCGACCTAAAAAAAACACTTACAGTTGGAGGATAGTATGCTATTGACAATACTTGCACAAATAGAAGGAAAAGAAAAATAGGTTTCAAAATTAACAGTTGTCAAATTGTTATCAAAATAAACAGGACCTTAATATCTAATACTTACTTACAGTTCACGGTGGACAGTAAGTAAATATTAAATTCCTAATATAACCATGGAAACCATCTTGATGTAACCATGGAAATCACTCTGCAATAAAAGTTCCACTTACTGTGTTTAAATTTTGTCATTAATAGGTAACTTACAGTACAAGTATTGTAAAAAATCATTTTAATGCTTGTTTGTACCAATAAAATATAAATTTTAAGTTTAAGATAAAACTTAGAATATTACAACTAATGTTTGACATTTTACTTTGATGACAAAAGGTTTAACAAAATGTCGGCGATGTTCAAGCATTAGCGCCGCCAGTTCCCACGCCAATACAAGGAACTAACTATCACTTTCCAAGCCAATTAGTGTGGAATGCAACAAGTATTGATTTTCTAAAATTACGACTTTATTGCTACTGCCATCTATCAAAATATATGACATTCTGGAACTACTCTCTTAGAAATACTTATAATTTTTCTTTAGAATTGCATTATTTTTTATTTCCATCACTTAGAGTGAACTGTATTTTTTGAGATGTTAGTATATATTTCTACCTGTTTCTTGAAGATGTAGATAGGTTCTCCGCCCCACGTCTATTCCTCCGTTTCATCCAACAGCAGCTGGATGTACATTCGTCTTACACCTTCACCTCTTTGTCTCAACAGCGCGTCACTTCCGATAAAGTTTATTTAACTCATCAGGAGCATCTGCACTCTGGTGAAGTGGTCATCATGTCCAGATTTAGGCCTCAGAACCCACGACGAGATGAGCTCTGAGTATAGGTCGTGTAAACTACAAAAAAAGGCCAATTTATATTTGTTAAATTTTACAAAAATCTAGTAAGCTTAGTCGTTCCGTTGTTTTAAGTGTTTTGTAACATTTGAATAAATATATCTGTCAAGTGTATCTGTTTCTTATTTTACTTGTTTAGAAATCGTATAAATTTTCACAATATTCGTATTGAAAACATGATAATTAAAAAAACTGTTAGGAATGTTTATTGGAAGGATGAGTGTCTTTCAATAGATCCAATACTCACCAACTAATGCTTTCAAATCATCTGTAATTTTTTTTCATACTTGATCGTTGCCATCATGTTCCTTCCTTGAAATTATTGCTAAATGGTTAACAGAAACGATTTCCAGTACACGTACGAGTCTATTAAACATCATTTTTAATGCATATTTAAATTATAAAACACTATTACACGCCATGATGATTGCTTGCAACTGGCATCCATTTTGTATCAGTTTTAATCACTATCAAATAGTGACGCAAGTAGAATACGATTAAATATATCTGTATTTTAATAAATAACTGCATTTTTACTACAATAACTTTTAAAATGTCCGAGAAAGTTATTCTTCAACAACAACAATACCTTAACAGCAGCTGACGGCCATTACATCACGTACACACTACATAAGTACCGCCAACCTTAAAACAAAAAACTATTTTATTGATACAAATTGACATATAAAAAATAAAATTATAAATAAGTACTATTTGATCGATTAAAGTAATAAATAATATTGAAAATATTTATTTTTACTATGCCTTGAACCAGACAATTAAAAAGTACCACAAAAATTCAATCATCTCAATTATTTGAGTCCCAGAATTTTGTGGTAAAACAAACCCTAGAAACTTCATGCGCATAAATATATCACTTACCGAGATCTGTTTCGGTAGAGTGCTACACCCAGTAATATGGGTAGAAGGCGTGATGATATATTTATTTATTTTATTTTTACGTATTTTTCATAGCTGGGAAAATAAGAATATTATTTATAAGTAAACACAAAGTATTTATTTATACAGTACATAGATATTAAGCGTGTTTTTTAGTATTTAACCATTCTTCTAAAGCAGTAATTTGATTTAAAACACTAGATTTACTAGTACCACCAGCGGCTTGATACTGTTCCACACTATTTTCATAATTCCATACTTTGCTTACATCTGCTTCAAAATGGTCACTGAAAACATTAAGATTATAAAATTACTGTCAATAATTGTTTCCCTAAGACTCAAATAAGTCTAAGGACGGCCCTGTGTTTGGCAAAGCTCGCTTCAGTAAGAGAAAAGGATGAAAATACCTAATAGCGTTCAACTCTTCCAACGTCAAATCATGAATCAAAATTCCTTTTTTTTCAGCTTCTGTTACTACTTGTCCTGCAGTATGATGAGCTTGACGGAAAGCTACTCCTTTACGTACTAAATAGTACGCTAAATCCGTTGCTAACATATCGTAACTTAAAGCTGTGTGACAGTTTTTTGGATTTACCTGCGATTGAATAAAAATAGTAGATGTTAGAAGAGTGAGATTAAATATATAAAAGTAATTCATGTGACGATTAATAGAGGGTGTAACGAACGTAAAATATTCACAATCATAAACCCTCGAAACGTTCTTTCTTTTAATTATTTAGATTAAATAATTGTTTCAGGAGATAATATCAATATTCCTTATTTATGTTAGACCTTAAGTCATTGTTACTAGTTGAATACAATAATATATAACTGATTGCAACAATAGGTTGATTATAACAATGTAATACTCGTAACCTGATTGCAACAAATACATTTTATTTTAAGCGATAATACCTCAGACTAACCATACCTTAGACGGAGAACAATGGCGTTTGTTGTGAAGTAAAAAGAGTTAAAGTAAGTTGTGGGTGAGACGGGTGCGCGGCAAAGAGCTAGTATCCCTTGGTGTTATGCGGGTTGCATTTTTGTTGATGACAGTTATCAGACGCGAGCATTTTATTTATTTAAACACAAAAGTACGTATAGAAAACACTTAATATGTCAAAAACTAACCTTTAAGCCCGTCTGACACGATCAATTTTAATGTACATTTTCTATGTACATTTTTTAGTTCAATTTTAATGTACATTTTCCATGTACATTAAAATTGAAGACAAAAATTCCTGTATGCAACGACGTCAATTTTCTGCTAGATGCGCATGCGCATTTCGATCCGTTTTGAAAATATGTTGGTATTGAATTAGGGTCTTTGTGTCAGAATCAAAATTAAAATTTATATATGGCAGTTTTAGTGGCATACAAGCAAAGCTTATTTTTGTACTTCTCTATTAAAACGGACACCCGTTGCCGAGACTACGATGTTTTGATTAAATAATGATACAAATAGAAAAAATGAGGTTCATGTTTGACGTTTTAACAATACACAATGCCATGCGCTGCGCGCAGCTTCTTTGCGCAATTAATTGACGAAAACATTGAAGGAAATAGGACAGGTTCTATTTTTTCATGTACATTAAAATTGAAGGCAACATTGAAGTGCGTGCGCATGTATGATACGTTCAATTTTTTACAAAGTAACAAATGTACATTAAAATGTACATTAAAATTGATCGTGTCAGACGGGCTTTACTTTGATGTATAAACAGTAAGTAATTGAATATAAGAATAACTATACAAATGTTTGCAACTCGCATAACATCAAAGGATACTCGCTCCTTGCCCCGCGCACCCATCTCACCCACAACTTACTTTAACTCTCTCTACTTCATAACACTGCATTGACTTGAATACGACAGACTTTGTCTAAGGTATGGTTAGTCTGAGGATAATACTTAAACTGATTTGATTAAAACTTGTAGAAATGAAGTTAAAACTCTTTAATAAACATAATAATATAAGTGTGTAAATCAGAAAAATATGTTCTTAGATAGAGTTTCTTACTTGTAAAGTGCGAATTGTTCCAGTAGCAACTTTTAGAATAGTAAGGATTTTATCGTAGGTATTAAATATTGCTTCTTTGTCATATTGTAGATCTTTGTTATATGTTGATGGCAAGCTTTTTAGGGTCATCATAAAACCGGCAGACTGGAAATAACAGATATATTTTTACAGTTAACCAATTACCCTTGAAACTAAACATATGTAACGAACAATTAGTAAAGTAAGGATATTTTCCGTTAAAGTTTGTAATTTGATTTTCAGAAAAATGGCGTCTGAAAATGAATATGACTTCTCCATTTGTGGAATTAAATAGAATAATAAATTTAATTGGAGGGAAAATATAAATAAATTAAAGGGAATAATAATTTAAATTTATTAAAGAAGAAAAATTCATCTGTCCTTTATATATTAAATTTGAAAAAATCAACTTGCCTCCGCCAGGATTTGAACCCAGACCTTCCACTAGGGCCGCGGACGTTCTAACCAATTAGACCACAGAGGTGTGACGAATTGTTGGCACTGACAAGCGATTTTTTCTATGTGTCGTTTGTTATTTACAACTACTATTTACAAAAATGTCCTTTATATACTTCACATATCTGACAAAGAACATTCTTTAGCTGGTAAAAAAAGACACTCATCTAAAATTAAGAAATTTTTAAATTGGGTAGTTTGTATATTTGACGTTTGTAGTTATTTTAACGTTCATACTACAGGATTGCGTTGATCGGGTTGGATTTTAATCATTATTTATGTTAGATTTTTTTTATATCATATTTAATCATGATTCACAACGGAATAACGATCAATAGATCATGATTTAGAAAATCACTATTACAATCTATAGAAACACGCTTTAAATGAGTAAAATATAATATCAAGACTGATTTAGAAACAGAATTTAATGTTCTCAACATTTATTTTAATTACTATTTTTTCCTGATGATGGTACACACTTAGTATATCAAAACATCGTATTAAATAAATTACCAAAAATTGTTTTAATTATTCATTTGATTATTTTTTGACGTTTCTTAAAACCAATGAAATGCTTCATTGTATGTCACGTGTCTGCGTTTTAACGAATCCTGTCATTATTATACTGAGAATAAAGCTCTTGTGATTATTCCCGGGAATAATCTCTGTAGGTGCTTTTTTGTTTGTGACAAATGATAGATAGATGTCAAATAATTATTTAAAACTGTCAACGCGTCAAGTAAAATGTGTGAAAAAATCGATTTAGTTGTATTTTAGATACACCAACAAATTTTGGAAACAACTTCCAAGAATACATTAATAAGTAATCAATCGATATGAACCCAGTTCAAAATTTATTAAGTTGGATGAATCGACCTCAACAGCTAAGTCAAAAAATAATCTAATTAAATATAACTCGAGAGTTGGATAAATTAGAAAATTATTCTCCAGTATCTTTCTCAAACTTGTTGCCATTTGACAATAGCCACTCAAACCCTACAGGCTTTCGTGACTATTGCCTGGCAACAAGTTTTCGAAAGATCTGTCAAATTATTTTCAATTTATTCTCACTCTCTTGTTATATTATTACTGAAAACTTTTTCTGTAAAGCAAAGATAACAAAAAAACTTACTTCCCATATTGCCCACGTCACAATTAACATACCTGTCCAAAAATATATCCAGAAGTCCCTCTTATCAGTTCCAAACTATCAGGATTTCTTTTCTGAGGCATCAAACTGCTCCCCGTTGAAAAACTATCATCAATTGTTACAAACCCAAATTCTTTCGTGCTGTACATAATTAAATCTTCAGACAGGCGACTCAAATGAAGGCTTAACATCGATGCCCAGAACAAAAACTCTGCAACGAAATCTCTGTCACCCACAGCTTGCATCGAATTGCGTGTTATGTCTCCAAAGCCGAGATCAAACGCTAAGGCGAGGCGGTTTACGTCGAAGGGGTTCCCTGCGAGGGCACCGCTACCTAAAGGGAGAATGTTGAGGGATTTGAGGACTTGGAGGAGGCGGTCTGCGTCGGATTTGAGGTTCCAAGCGTGACTGAAAAGGAATTAGAATTATTTCTTTATGAGCCTGTTAGAAAGTACAGAGTGATCAAAAGGAATTGTTATAGTTGACAATACAATCCCAGAGATCTTTTTATTCCACAGTTGGCACAACGTCAGATAAAGGCGGAAATGTTATTTGACATTTCTAGTAAATACAAATAGGTTAAGTCAGGAGTCTGACAGCTAATAGAATTTTGACTTTTTAAGTAATAGAAATACTTTAGAAATAAATGTAATAATAAATGTACACAAATTTAAATTTGAAATGTCACTGTTAACCACAGGAAATGAATTTATGTATCAGGCTGACCAATATCAAGTAGTTTTTTTTAGTGCCAACTGTAACAATTCATTTTGATCACTCTGTATATATATATATATATATCATGTAAGGGTCATTATTTTTATGCTATTAAGTTTTTTCTAACTTAGGTGGCTCAGTACTATCGAATTGGACAGTATATTTCAGAACCTGTGTTCGATTCCCACAGCCGACAAACAATTTTCATCACATACAGAGATCTATAGTTATTTGTAAAACTATTCATGAAAAAAAGATACCTTCATTACATATTCAACACGTAATTTTTTTGCATATTACAGAGTGATCAAAAGGAATTGTTACAGTTGGCAATAAAAAACACTACTTGAAATTGGTAAGCCTGATACATAAATTCATTTTCTGTAGTTGATAGTGACATTTAAAATTTAAATTTGAGTACATTTATTATTACATTTATTTCTAAAGTATTTCTATTACTTAAAAAGTCAAAATTCTATTAGCTGTCAGACTCCTGACATAACCTATTTGTATTTATTAGAAATGCCAGCATTTCCGCCTTTATCTGACGTTGTGCCAACTATGGAATAAAAAGATCTCTAGAATTGTATTGCCAACTATAACAATTCCTTTTGATCATCAAAATTAGATAAAAATGTATGTACCTCAACAGCCAGTGGCTCCATCTAACAGGTTGTGCTCTTTGTAGATGAGTGTACCCAGGCATCAAAATGTCAATTTCTTTTATTGCTCTCATCATCATAACTTTAATAACTTCCTCCAAGTTCTCGTACATATCTTTAAGGTTGTTTCTCATCCATAGCTTTAAGTCAGTGATTACTTGATCATTTCTGCTTCGCCCTACGTGAAGTTTCGTTGCTGCTACTCCAATAATTTCCTAGAATACATTTATTTATTTATTTGCTACTTTGAACAATAGGGGATTAACCCTAATTACAGTAGCTTATTAGTTGAATCAGAATCATTCGGATGTACTGTCGTTGCCAAGAGAGAATGCCAAAGGGGTAAGGGAGAGTGATTCACTTAATCACGTCACTGTGAAATTGTATTTATTCCACTGGTCTATTACAGTTAATATTAGCCGGAAGAGCAGTTCATGTATTACGTATAACACTAATAGTTCTTACGTAGAGTGTTTAACTGCAATTGTGTGGAATTCACTTTCAAAAACAAGCGCAAGGCGACACTTCCTTCCTTTCTTATCTTTGTGTTTTATTTTCAGTTACTGCATTGTGTGGACTTTTCTTTCATATACAAGTGCAGGCTATCGCTTTCATCTTTTCTAATCTTTGTAGATTCGTTGTGAGATTCGTTATTAGATTCATACAGGGTGATCAAAAGGAATTGTTATAGTTGGCAATACAATTCTAGAGATCTTTTAATTCCATAGTTGGCACAACGGCAGGTAAAGCGGGAAATGCTATTTAACATTTCTAATAAATACAAATAGGTTATGTCAGGAGTCTGACAGCCAATAGAATTTTGACTTTTTAAGTAATAGAAATACTTTAGAAATAAATGTAATAATAAATGTATTCAAATTTAAATTTTAAATGTCACTGTCAACAACAGGAAATGAATTTATGTATCAGGCTTACCAATTTCAAGTGGTTTTTTTTATTGCCAACTGTAACAATTCCTTTTGATCATTCTGTAGTTAGGAGTAAACGCATATGTTATGTACGTTGAAGAAAGAAGATGGATGATAAGTGAATAGGAATGATTGAATAGATATGTTGTGTGATAAATGATTTCGAGTGTAATAAATAAATGAGTTTATATGGAGCGATCTTTGAATGTGGTTAAAGTGAGGGTGGTGTGTTTTGATGATAATGTTTGACGAGGGCTGATTATTTGATGAATGTAATGAGTGATTATTTTATGAGTGATTTTAGGGTTCGTGCTACCCCATTTGTTGGGATATACCGTGAAGATATGTATGTATGTACTAATAGTAATATATTTCTAATCGCAGTGCCGCTTTATTCAGATCCTGCAATCATTTCACATTTTTGAACTTGGCATACTCTCATGTCGATAACAGTAATTGTATTTTTTGTTTTAAGTTGCTGTCAGTAAAGTTTTTTTAATTTTTTTATAGTGGAATCTGAACTACTTGAGTGCAGCAAGATTTGAATTAACAAACTCTTGCCTGTGAGGCAATCGTTCTAACTGCAAAGCTACAACTGCAAATTGTTTTATTTTTACATTTATCTGCTACTTTGTAAAACAGGAAATTATTCCTAATTACAGTACAAGGAAAATGCAGCTAATAGTGGAACCAGAATCACGTCATTATACATTTGATTGGACTGTTTAAACTTCTCGCTTCTAAGGCGAGCGTTCTACCCGTGATACATAAATAGTTGATAACGAACCAATCACACTTGTATTTTTGAATGTCTGATAGATTCAGTAACATTAAAACCTAATAATAATCCAAAAAAATTATAGAATTACCTTCAATCTTCTTTCATTAACGGTATGGACATCTTCATCGCCCGGTTTAAATTTAATTGTATTATTTTCCCATTCTTGTTTTACTTTTTCTAATCCTTCACAAATACTTTTGCATTCGGCTTCAGTCAATAAAAATATTTTAGTTAAACTTCTCGCATAGGCTTGACTACCCTACATACAAGAAACATAAGAAAGTTTTAAAAGATATTGACAGTTTGGTATATTTTTCACTTTAACATATTTCCAATTGATTTTAGAAAGGAATGCGTGAAATAAAAGTGATAGAAAATTTATTTTTTCACGATGCGGATTCTGAGAACCCTGGTTCGATTCTGACCGGCGACAAACAACTTTCATCAAATTAAAATTACCCTTGTGGCTCTCCCACCACTAATATCTTTAGGGGCCGTGATATGACGACTTGTAACCGCACTTCACGCGCTTAAATATATCACTTACTGAGATCTGTTACGGCAGAGTGCCACACCCAATAATGGATAAAAAGCGTGGTGATATATTTATTTATTTACTTATATATATTAAACAATTAATACGATCGGATTTAAAAATGCGAATTTGATTATTAATTTTCACAATTTTAAAATAACCCCTGTGATTCTCTCTTTGCTACATTTGGGGGCGATGATTTGACGGCTTGTAACTGTACTAAATATATCACTAACACAGATCTGCTTGTAACCGCACTTCACGCGCTTTAATATATCACTTATTGAGATCTGCTACGGCAGAGTGCCACACCCAATAATGGGTAAAAGTCGTGATGATATATTTTTTTATTTATATTTATTAAACAATTAATACGATCGAATTTAAAAATGCGAATTTGATTATTAATTTTCACCATATTAAAATAACCCCTGCGAGTCTCCCTTTCCTACATTTGGGGGCCATGATTTGACGGCTGATAACTGTACTAAATATATCACTAACACAGATCTACAACAGCAGATTGTTACACTTATAAATAAATTAGTTTATTAATATTTCTCTGTTGAAAAATGTTTATAAGTTCTGTTCCCAAATTTTGGGGTAACATACCTGTATATCCTCAGCATATAACCGTCTATCAATATGCAAAGAAGTATTTAGTTCCTCTAAAGTTGGGTCAGTACCGCTAGAAAATCTGCCACCCCATAATTTGGAAGGCGACGCCTAAAAATAATTATTTTACAGATATATCTAGCGAAATTATTGTAATACTTACCATTTTTGTTTGATGTAGCAATGGAATGCACTGTTTCTGTGACAATTTGACCTTTACAATCTAAGTTGATAATATAATATAAAACTGAACATGTATTTAAATAAATAAGGGGGGGGGGAGTGGACAAAATTGACAAGATATAAACAAAAAGTTTATGACATTATTTTTATATTTTATCACAGAAACTTTTGTTTATTCACAAAGATAATTTAATCACAAAATTGTTTATTAATAGTACAATGTTTCATGTTAAAAACAAAATAAATTCAAGTAATATTGAAGGTAAACAAATGACATATATGTATGAGAACATATGGGATACAAAATGTACTACTGAAGTGACGTAATATGTAAATATTTTATCATTAGTTAAACACGTGAGATTTCAAATTGACTCGCTATTATTAGTTTAAATAGTTATCGCTGAAATGATAGAGGCAGCACGTATCTATCTTAGTTTGCTAACTAAAAGATGCTTAATACAAGATATAGATGTAAAGTTCACTAGAAATAATAAATAAATATTCTATGTTGGTTTTTGTTTGGTGTCGTATTTTTTCTACTGTCAAACGTTTATAAATTATTTTAGACAAAAATGGTTCAAATAAAGTTTGTAGAAAACTAAATTATCTATCACTTTTATTTGAAGCATTTGTCTTTAAAATAATTTATAAATGTTTTATAGTGGAAAATATATGATGACAAAATATTGAAGAACTTTTAAAAATCGCTTTCATATATTTTCTACTGACAAACGTTAAAAAATTATTTTAGACAAAAATACTTCAAATAACGTTTATAGAAAACTAAATTATCTACCACTTTTATTTGAAGCATTTGTCTCTAAAATAATTTACAAAAGTTTTATAGCGAAAAATATATGATGACAAAATATTTAAGAACTTTTAAAAATCGCTTTCATATATTTTCTACTGACAAACGTTTAAAAATTATTTTAGACAAAAATACTTCAAATAAAGTTTATAGAAAACTAAATTTTCTACCACTTTTATTTGACGCATTTGTCTCTAAAATAATTTACAAAAGTTTTATAGCGGAAAATATATGATGACAAAATATTTAAGAACTTTTAAAAATCGCTTTCATATATTTTCTACTGACAAAAGTTAAAAAATTATTTTAGACAAAAATGCTTCAAATAAAGTTCGTAGAAACTAAATTATCTGCCAGTTTTATTTGACGCATTTGTCTCTAAAATAATTTACAAAAGTTTTACAGCGGCAAAGATATGATGACAAAATTTTCAAGATCTTTTAAAAATCGGTGTCATATATTTTCTGCTGACAAAGTTTTAAATTATTTTAGACAAAAATGCTTCAAATAAAATTAATAGAAAGCTAAATTATCTACCATTTATATATGAAGTAGGCTAGCTCAGTGGTATGAAGTCGGCCTGTGGATCCTGAAAACTCTGGTTCGATTCCCACAGGCGACAAACAATTTTCATAATTTCAAAAAACTACCCTTGTGGCTCCTCCACCACTAACATCTTTGGGGGTCGTGATTTGACGACTGGTAACCGCACTTCACGCGCAAAATATATCACTTACCGAGATCTGCTTCGGCAGAGTGCCACACCCAGTAATGGGTAGAAGGCGTGATGATATATTTATTTTATTTTATTTAAAGTCTATAACAATAAATCTCATGTCTTCTTTACAATCCTAGCTTTCTGGTTTCCGGATATCCGCTTATATTGTCTTAAAATTTCATAACATCTTTAACAATTTCTTCCTGAATAATTTAAATGGTAAGTGTTACAAGACAGACACCAAGACAGACCTTTCTAAACGTATGATTACGTTACGTTATGCATGTAACGGTACCTGACACACGTAACGCAACGTAGTGAATTTATTGTTGTCTTGTATACGGAAGAAAGGAAATAATTTTTGATATGATTTTCCGTACAACAAATTTCTATTGTCATATTTGAGGCTGTAAAATGACGGTTGATAACCGTACTTTTGAACATATTAAGTTACTACATTTAGATTAGATAATGATATCTTTATTTATACATTTACTAACTGATAACAGTTCGAACAATGGACAAAAATCACATATATTTTAAAGTCATTAAGTTCAAATATTAAATCTATTTTTGATTGAGTATTACTCATAATATTCATTATTGAATTAAAGTTTCTTACGCACAATGATGACAAAAAAATTATACATATTATCAATTCAAATTTTCTGAATTGATTTCGTAAGTTCATAAAAAAAATCAACTTAGTTAATATTAAAATAAATATATCATTACGCCTTCTACCCATTACTGGGTGTGGAACTGTGCCGTAGCAGATCTCGGTAAGTGATATATTTATGCGCGTGAAGTGCGGTTACTAGCCGTCAAATCACGGCCTTCAAAAATGTTAGTGGAGGGGAACCCACAGGGATAATTTTATTGTGGTGATTATTTTTTGACGTTTCTCAAAACCAATGAAATGCTTCATTGTATGTCTTAACCAATCCTGTCATTATTATATTGAGAATAAAGCTCTTGTGATTATCTCGGGAATAATCTCTGTAGGTGCTTTTTTGTTAGTGACAAATGACAGGTATTATTTAAAACTGTCAACGCGTCAAGTAAAATGTCCGAAAAAAATCGATTTAGTTGTAGAAATACACCAACAAATTTTGGAAACAACTTCCAAGAATACATTAATAAATAATCAATCGAAATGGACCCAGTTCAAAATCTTTTAAGTTAGATGAATTGAACTCAACAGCTAAGTCAAAATATAATCTAATTAAATATAACTCGAGAGTTGGATAAATTAGAAACTAATTCTCCAGTATCTTTCTCAAACTTGGTGCCATTTGGCAATAGCCACTCAAGCCCTACAGGCTTTCGTGACTATTGCCTAGCAACAAGTTTTCGAAAGATCTGTCAAATTATTTTCAATTTATTCTCACTCTCTTGTTATATTATTACTAAAAATTGTTTGTCGGCTGTGGGAATTGAACTCGGGTTCTCAAATCCACAGGCCGGCTCGATACCACTGAGCCATCTATTTCATATTAAATATATATATATATATATATATATATATATATATATATATATATATATATATATATATATATATCATCACGCCTTCTACCCATTACTTGGTGTGGCACTTTGCCGAAGCAGATCTCGGTAAGTGATACATTTTGCGCGTGAAGTGCAGTTAGCAGTCGTCAAATCACGGCCCCCAAAGATGTTAGTGGTGGAGGAGCTACAGGAGTAGCTTTTGAAATTATGAAAATTGTTTGTCGCCAGTGGGAATCGAACCAGGGTTCTCAGGATCGACAGGCCGACTTCATACCACTGAGCTAACCACCCCATAAATATTAATTATAATAATTAAATTAATATGGGGTAGTCGGCCTGTGGATCCAAAGAAGCCTGGTTCGATCCCCACAGCCGATAAAACATTTTCAGCAATCTAAAATTTTCATAATTTGAAAAAGCTATCTCTGTGGCTCCTCCACCACTAACATGTTTGGGAGCCGTGATTTGACAACTGGTAACCGCACTTCACGCGCAAAATTTATCACTTACCGAGATCTGCTTCAGCAGAGTGCCACACCCAGTAATGGGTAGAAGGCGTGATGATATATTTATTTATTTTATTTTATTAAAATTACTCCTGTGGCCCCTCCACCAGTAACATCTTTGGGGGCCGTGATTTGACGGCTGGTAACCGCACTTCACGCGTATAAATATATCACTTACCGAGATCTGTTTCGGCAGAGTGCCACACCCAGTAATTGTTAAAAGGCGTGATGATATATTTATTTATTTTATTTTTATTTATTATAAAACCGCGTTTGAATCTAATCAAAAACCAAAAAGCGAAAGTAATTTTAGGTTCAAGGACCAGCCTACCTCACACCTCACTTTATCTATAAACTGTTAAGACAGTTGCCGATCGGCTTCATAGCTAACTCAGCAGTGAAAGTGAAAACTGTAACTAGAAAACGAAACTTGTTATATTTCTGTTTATTTACAGTCATGGGTATTCTGATAGTTGGGTGTGTGTTAGCCGTTTTTGGGCTTACATTTTTGGTTCTACTAAAAGTTTATGCCGTTTTGACTCTTGGAAAATGTCACAGTAAGCGGAAATTAAATGGAAAAACAGCTTTAGTCACGGGTTCAAATCGAGGTAAGAAAATAAATATCTTATTGTTGACAGTACGGTGGTGTGCACAGGCGGACTTTGGCCTAGGCTAAAAAGGCAATAGCCTAGGGCCCAAAAATTTTAGGGCCCGGATTCAAACTTTAAGTTTAAATAATAGAAATACAGGGTGGTGACCGCGACTCTCGAACATGGGTATTTAACATGTAAAATCATAATTTTATAATTTCCTGCTTCCCTAATTATTTTAAGCAAAACAGCTTCAAATAAAAGTTTTAGGACATACAATTCTGCATCTAATCCAATAAACAAAATTAATTTTGCATGCTTCGTAACGGCACAAATTAGATCTGAAAATAACGAAAATAGCCTCAAAACTATCGATAGCCATGGAATTGAAACAAAATTAAACAAATGTTTGACATTTAATCTGTCAAAATAATTGATTTATTATGTCATTTATTTTGACACATAAAACGTCAAATATGTGTTAATTATGTTTTAATTTCATGGCAATCGATAATTTTGTTATTTTCAGATATAATTTGTGCTGTTACGAAGCATGCAAAAATTTTGTTTATTGGATTAGATGCAGAATTTTATGTCCTAAAACTTTTATTTGAAGCTTTCTTGCTTAAAATAATTAGGGAAATTACAAAATTATGATTTTACATGTTAAATCCCTATGTTCGAGAGTCGCGGTTACCACCCTGTATATATATATATATATATATATATATATATATATATATATATATATATATATATATATATATATATATATATATATATACAGTGTGTTCATCCAAAACCCGAACATAGGCATATAACATGTGATATCAGTTTTTTGGTGCGCATTGCTTCCCAATTAATTTTATAGGAAAATACTTCAAATAATAGTTATAGAGAATAAAATTACGGATTTTTTGATATAACATACATATCATTTGCGTGTTTCATCAAAGCGCAAAAATTAATTAAATATTTGTAATATTCGTAAAAATAAAGCTATCCATGAAAAAATTTAAACAATTTTCTACTGTAAAAAATTTTGACAGCTTTATATATATATATATATATATATTACACTGTTTCAAAAAAAATCGCTAATTTTTTTTTCTTTATTATATTGAAAATGTTGTTGGAAATGGTAAAAAAAAATCCTGTAAAAGTTTGAGCTTTTAATATTAATGTTAAGAGGTGCCGCATCGTAAATTTCAATTTCCCATTTAAATAACATGGAAACAACGTTCTGCTGGACTTTGGAATTTTGTAACTCACGTTAGGGAAATTATTTTGAAATGATCGAAACATACTCTTGTAGAAAATTTAACGCTATACAAAAAAGGTCTCTAACAATTTTTTGATATATTTATTTTTTCAATAGTTATTTAACGATAGAGTTAGATTGATATTAAATTTTTACATTTTTCTAATTTTCCGACTCAACCATCAAATTGATGAGAAAATGCCATAGGACATTTTCTGTAGAACATTTCATTTCCTATAACTTATGTTGTAAAAAGTTTTCGATATTTTTTACAGGTCGTAAGTTATTTGCAAAAAACTAAAAAAAAGTTGTGATTTTATTGCTTAAAATTAATCATGAAATAGCGGCGCCTCTATTTTTCATCGATGACGGGTGCGTTCTGTTGTTCCATCGATGAGTTCCTCGACGCTCTTTCATGCTCCTCGACCAGTGTGCCATTGGCATAACAATGTGTATATTCAATAGATTGCGTAATGCCAATGGCACACTGGTCGAGGAGCATGAATGAGCGTCGAGGAACTCATCGATGAAACAACAGAACGCACCCATCATCGATGAAAAATAGATGCGCCTCTATTTCCATCGAGGAGTTCCTCGATGACACGATTGTGTCTCATTTCACACGTATTATTGTGTCTCATTTCATGTTAGCGCGGGCTGTCATTTTGGTTTTGCTTTGTGCTAATCTTTCGTGTTTGTATTTTTATCAGTCAGGGTGCGTTCTGTTGTTTCATCGATGAGTTCCTCGACGCTCATTCATGCTTCTCAACCAGTGTGCCATTGGCATTACGTGTTCTATGATTTAAATTAAAAGTTTCGTTATTTTTGGGACATACTGTATAACAATATAAAAGTATTATCTTGAGTTCTGTATTAATGCAGTTCTTATGCCTGTTTGACACTGAGCAAGCGCAACCTGCAATTGCAATTTGCAAGATTTACGTTCAACTAGGTGCACCAAAATGTTGCAGAGTTATTTTTTTCACTTTACATTGAGCAACTTGCAACTGCTATATAATATTAATTTATTTACAAATTTTTGTCGTTACTAACTTCATATTATATCAGCTTAACCGCTTATATCACTTGTATTATTAACATTTGTTTCATATGTTATATTGCGTTGATATACAAATTTATTCTTATAAGTATTTGCACAATTATTTGCAATGCAGTAAATCATTTTAATATCTTTAACCCAACTTTATCGTTTTTGACATTTATAATAAGTTGGTAGCATTCTAATGCCTTGTGCACACGGGGAAACTTTTTAAAATGCTTCCTGAAATTTGTTTCCAAAGAAGAAGAAGTATTTGGGAAACTTGTAATATCAGCCTACGCCTGTTCACACGGCAAATGTAAAAGTTTCTTCAAAACTAGTAATTTTTTTCTTAAAAGTCCCTAGATACTTGGGGAATTATTTATATTATTATAATAACACAGGTAACAGCTGCAGCTAATAATAAAAATTCTTCTTCAGACATTTTTCCTCTGAAATTATAAAACAATGGTTGTATTTAAATATTTATGTTTTTATTATGTATGTATTTTACCTCACTAGAAAAATATATTAACAAAAAGTACACTAAATGCACGTATAAACTGCTAAACAAATCTAATCAACGCTAAAATTTAGTTCGTAATAAAGTGTTTTATAATTCTAACCTCACAACACACGATACAAATGTCAAAATAAATGAGAAGTTAGATGCATGTCAAAAAGTTTCCTCAAAACCTCTCGAGTTTTATCGGCGCCGTTAACTTTCGGGAAACATTTCGTACTTCTTCTTCTTTGGAAACAAATTTCAGGAAGCATTTTAAAAAGTTTCCCCGTGTGCACAAGGCATAACAAACTTAAAATTACTAGAAATAACTAACAGTGGCCTTGCAAGTCTTGCAAAAATTAGAACATGTTCTAATTCGTGCAAGAGGTTGATGCAAGGTTGCTTCTTGCACTTGCACTTGCAATTTCTGTATTACACTCGTTCAAGATTGCTTCAACTAGTTGAAAGTTGCAGTTGCACTTGCAATATTGCTCAGTGTAAAAAAGGCATTATATTCTCATGGAAAATATATTTATATTTAAATCAAAGTAATAATTTTATAATAATATAATTGAAGGACACATGCAATCATTCATATGTTTTATAACATTTGCAATGAAAAAGTATTATCTCGTGTGTGTAATATTCTTGCAGTTCTTATGTTCTTATGCAAAATATATTTATATTTAAATTGAAGTAAATATATCTGTATAATACTATAATATTGTAATTGAAGGACAAATACAATAATTATATATTTCATATAACATTTACAATGTAATAATAAAGTTTTATCTTGTGTATGTTTATATTAATACAGTTCTTATATTTTTATTATTGAAATGGTAACCTTCTGTTGTATAGTAATAACATGTAAAAACAACTAATTAAAATAAATGAATAGAATATGCTTACTTGCAAACATTTATCAGCGTAGTAAATTTATTTTATGTTCATGTATTATTCATAAATACTGCCTAAATATACAGGGTGGTCCATTTAAAGTGTTATCAGGAAATATCTCGGAAACTATAAATTTTACGCAAAAATGACCTAGACGAAAAACAATCGTACAAAAGGGGGCCATAATAACGAAATATTGGTTTTGTCCTAGATGGCGCTGTTGTCGCTAAATCATGGACAACTCAATTTTTTTAAATGAAAACCTCTATTTTTTATTAAAGAATCAGATTCCTCGTTAAAAAAAGAAGAATTTATTTAGTTCACTTTTTCGTCAGCATGATAGATGACGCTGTAATCGCGAAAAATGTTGTTGCTTTCGGATGTTCCTGTATTAGAGCTTATGCGCGCGGCTGTGTGTGTGTGTGTATTATTTGAGTTTGTGTGCGTGTGAGTTTGTTAGTTTTTGTTTGTGTGCGTGCAAGCGCATCCACTAACACGCACATCTAAAATCACAAATAGTCTCATTACATTCATTTTTATAAAATATGGTTCATCTGATTGTTTACATTGTGTCTAAAATCATATGGTGTAAATTTAAATTGCATTTTATTTTAGATTTTAATTAAATTAAGCATAAGCTCTAATACAGGAACGTCCGAAAGCAACATCATTTTTCGCGATTACAGCGTCATCTATCATGCTGACGAAAAAGTGAACTAAATAAATTCTTCTTTTTTTTAACGAGGAATCTGATTCTTTAATAAAAAATAGAGGTTTTCATTTAAAAAAATTTAGTTGACTATGATTTAGCGACAACAGCGCCATCTAGGACAAAACCAATATTTCGTTATTATGGCCCCCTTTTGTACGATTGTTTTTCGTCTAGGTCATTTTTGCGTAAAATTTATAGTTTCCGAGATATTTCCTGATAACACTTTAAATGGACCACCCTGTATAACACTTTAAATGGACCACCCTGTATAACACTTTAAATGGACCATCCTGTATAACGTTTTAAATGTCAAAATAGTAGGTATACTTTTTTATTTAAAAATTTAAATTTATATGCTTTGAGATCACAATATGAAAATTAGTTGTTATTGTGAAAATATTATTTAATATAGCCTCCGAAAAAGTTTACTTATTCCAAATTTATTTAGTAATAAGTCAATTCGAACATGTGGAATTCAATGCTATTGAGTACATCTTCATATCTTGTTTAGATTTTAAGATATAGCCTTCGGAAAAGTAGATTTGTTTCAAAAATTTTTCTAATCCTATTTTGTACTTTCCCGAGGCTATATCTCAAAAACTAAACGAGATATGAAGATGTACTCAACGGCATTGAATTTCCCGTATTTCAATTGTAAAGGCATTTTTAGCAATTTGACCATTGGATTCAACAGGTCAAAAATAACGAAACTTTTAATTTAAATCGTAGAACACGTAGCGCAATCTATTGAACATACACATTGTTAGAAAGATACATCTTTCCTCTTTCGAACGCACACAACTTCATGCAATCAGGTGACAGTTTAAAAATTCACGCGCATTTTAATGACAGTAGTTTTTGTGTTTATGTTGTAAAAATACAATGGAACAACGAGCAAATATTACATTTTGTGTTAAACTTGGAAAAAAATTTGCTGAGACATACGAATTGTTGAAAAAAGTTTATGGTGATGATTGTTTATCTCGTTCACAAGTTTATAAGTGGTTTGCAAAATTTAAAAATGGTCGTGAAGATTTAAATGATGATGAAAGATCTGGACGTTCAAAAGCCGGAAATCGTGCTGAATTAGTCGAAAAAGTGCGTGAAATCATTGCTGTCGATGCGAGTTTTACTGTTAGAATGTTGGGTGAAGAATACGAGTAAAAATACTATTTGGAGAATTATAACTGAAGATTTGGGTAAAAGAAAGCTTTGTTCACGTTTTGTTCCACATGAATTAAATGAAGACCAAAAAGTCGCTAAAAAAGTCAACGAATTTTTGATGAACAAATATATTTGTGTCATCGAGCACCCTCCGTATTCGCCTGATCTATCACCATGTGACTATTATCTTTTCCCAAAACTGAAAATTGCCATGAAAGGAGCGTTTTATGATGATATTCCAGCCATTCAAGCAGCCGTGACACAGGTGTTAAAGAACGTTCCTTTAGATGGCATAAAAAAATCTATGCATGCTCTAGTTGATCGTTCTAAAAAGTGTATTGATTCAAATGGAACCTATTTTAAATAAATATTAAGTTTCAAACAAAATACAATGCGTGTTTTATTCTATATCTAAAGAGTTTCGTTATGTTTGGGACATACTGTGTATGTATGTAAATTTCGTTACAATATTCGTACGAGAAATAATTTTAGAGAAAACAGTCTGAAATTGAAAAAACCTCAGGAGAAAGTCAATTCGGTCATGAAAAATTCAATGTCATTGATCTTTACTATCAAATATCTAATTCAATCATATGTTAATTACCCATCTTATTTTATTTAATAGGTACAACAAAACTTAAACTTTCCTTTACAAAAACTAATAATTAATTTGCAAAATAAGATGAAATACTTTAACAACATTCTAAACAAGATCTTCTACTATCAAACTATACTATTTTCTTTTGCAGGTATCGGCTATATAACTGCTTTAAACATCGCTAAACGCGGAGCTAGAGTTATCATAACTAGCGAAAATTATCAAGATCTCCTACGTGCTAAGAAACAAATGATTTACGAATCAGGAAACAACGACATTGTTGCCAAACATCTAGACTTGTTGTCTTTGGAAGGAGTGAGAGCTTTCGCTAAGGATATCATTGCTACTGAAGCGAAATTAGATATACTTGTGAATAATGCAGGAACGACTGGTCTTGGAGAAAATATGACGAAAGATGGTTTGCTTCCAGTAATGCAAGTGAATTATTTTGGACCGTTTTTGCTTACGAATCTACTGATTGGTTAGTATGAATAATAAATGTGTAAAAATGAGGTGGGTGGCTCAGTGGTATCAAGTCTGACAGTGGATTTGAGATTCTTAAAGCCGACAAACAATTTTTACCACATTAAAATTACTCCTGTTGCTTCTCCTTTACTAACATATTTAGGGGCTGAGATGGCTGGTAACTGCATTTTACGCGCATAAATATATTACTAAACCGTGGTTTGTCGCGGCAGAGTGCCACACTCAAAACTCAGAGCCTGATGATATATTTATTTCTCAGTTTCGGTATTAGAATAAAATATTCTTGCATGCATATTAATGCTAGAATGAGCTTCATTCTTGAACGATTTTTGGTTACGTTTTATTGTTATAGATTAGTATAACTGCATTAAATACACAAAATATCTAGGCAACGGACGAAATAAAAAAAAAACAGTATTTACTGGTTGTATATAAAATACATTTTTTAAATATAGAATATTAATAAATGGTAGTAACAGAAATAAAGATGATAGTAAATAATTGTATTTAGCATTTAGTTAAAGTTCAAGCATGATTATCTGTTGAGGAAGTAATAATCTCGTAAACAGAGAAAGTTGTTTAATTGTTCCTTAAAAGCATACTTAAGTAATTTGTCCAAAATTTCACAGTATTATTATTAAACAAGTTTATAAAAAGTGCCGAAAAAGGCTAGTTACGTGCAAGTGCAGAATTTAAAAATATTTCACTAATTTCAAGATAATTTCTTCAAAATCGTCTAGATTGAAATACTATACTGAGTGATTCTTCTTTATCATTTCTACCTCTAAAGGTAAACGTTGGATCTATTCTTGACAAGGACAATCAACCCGCTGCTGGTACTTTTAAAACCTCCAAAATTGTTGTCAATAATATTACTGTTAATAATATTAAGAAATTAATGTTTCTTTAGACAGTTTCCACTTCAAATTATGTCAGTATAAGCAACTGTAACAACGCGTTATTAATATACACAAACAATCAATATTATGTATTTCACTTACTCTTTAAATAAAACCATTTATCGATATATTTAACTTTGTTCGGTTATTTTTATTAATTAAAATAATGTCTTTTGTTTAATAAACTTTTGATAAAATACCCAAAAAGTTACAGCAAATTAAAGTTCATTTAAACTAACGCCCACTTATTGAGTACCGCTGAAAATTATAGGAAAGAATAATAGTTCTCGTTTCCATAGCAACATAATTTCTAAAAAACTGACAATTTGGGGTTTGTCTCTACAAATCTTCCGAAATATATACGCAAATTTATTATAAAATAAATAAATATAGATATATCATCACACCTTTACCCATTACTGGGTGTAGTAGTTTGCCGAAGCAAATTTCGGTAAGTAATATATTTATACACGTGAAGTGCTGTTACCAGCCATCAAATAACGGCCACCAAAGATGTTAGTGGAAGGAGAACCATAACAGTAATTTTAATTTGGTGAAAATTGTTTGTTGGCCGTGGAATCGAACCCAGGTTCTCAAATCCACAAACCGACTCGATACCACTTAGCCACCTACCTCATTAGTCACAAATAACTATTGTCAACATTTTATTCTTTTCTAGGTTTATTGAAACAATCAGGTAACAGTAGAATCGTCAATGTTTCATCATCGTTAGCCAATGTTAATATAGCATTCGATATTAACAATATTAACAAAGTTACATTACCGTTTGCTTTTGTATTGTCTGTGTATTGCAACAGTAAAATTTGTGTAGTTCACGCTACTATAGAGATGGCAAAAAGATTGAAAGGAACGGGAGTGACAGTGAATTGTCTACATCCTGGTGCAGTTCACACGGACATATTTAACGATTCAAAAGTAGGGATTATCCAGCTGGGCACCAGCATTATTGGGCCATTATATTATAAGGTAAGAATAGCTATTTACATAACAAGTGCGCGAAGACGTATTTTGCACATGAGCGCAATTTTAAAAGCAAAAGCGAAGCGAATGATTTAAGGTAGTACTAGCGTGAAAAAAAAATTTGCAGTTCTGAATGAAATTTGGCGCACGTAAACATTGGATAGTCATACGCATCCTGTTAAAATATGAAACACATTCATCGTCTGTGAACAAATATATTCGCTTTTAAAGTTGAGTTCTTATACACGGGGCTTATGGCGATCATCACTCAGAATCGCACATATTTGGTTTGTATACCTCTAAAATTTTGCAGTTTCATTTGAAAAATTAGTATGATGTTCTAGAACTATCCATGTATATTGTATCAGAAGGAGAAAGTTTTTTACCGTTTAGTAATGGATATATAGCCATGCAAAGCCTTGTTTTTAACGAAAAATTAAGAAACCCAATTTATAATGGCAACACCACACGGGGGTATGGTATTTGAAAATTCACTAGACCAACAACCTGTTAACAATTCATGATATTCATAATAGGTATAAAACACTTATTTTATTCAATTTTTATATTTTTTTGAGCGTCAGTTCGCCACACGACAACCGATGGCGCCACCGTCACTCTAGTACTACCTGAATTTGCGCGAATGGTGCAAATGATGTCTTCGTGCATCAGTTTTGTATAATGCTTTTTGTAACGAGCAAAAATTCAATAACCGATAGTGAGAAAAGTAATTAAATTTGAAGCCTGAATTTATATTGACAGTTTACTATGCCATGAATTGACATTTGTTATTTGAAAACAAATTGTTTATTTTTTCTCGTAAAGCTTGTTAAAATATGTCTGATTGATGGCGTTATAAGCTAATGTCTCTACTTCTATTATAAATTCCTTAAAATGTGTGTATATAAGTACAATTAACGTTTTAATACTCAAAATTTAAAACCATAAAAATGGGTGTTTTTTTCAGTTGCTTTGAAACACTAAAGCTACATTCACAAATCAAAATTAGTTTTTGTGTTATGCTTTATGTTTTAGTGTGTTTTTAGGTGCCATTCACAAATAGTTTTGTTTTTGTTGATTTTAGTTAGTAGTGACATCTATCATAAATTTTAAAAGATCAGTTATACTCAGAAGATCGGTAATACAGTAAATCCAACTGTCAGATGTGCTAAGTTACACATGCTGTCATATGTTGTTTCTTTACTTTCGTATTTTTTGGAAGAGCAAGATAAATATTATAATAATAAGAAAGTAGGTATTAAAATCTTGTTTTTATTTTCATTCATTTTGACACTCGAATAAAAACAAACTTAGGTTATCGTCAATGCGAAGGATGATAGAAAGAGACAAGTATATATCACTACATCATTCTACGCTTCGTCCTATTGGTCTATTCCTAAGTATAAAAAGTAAAACTAAAACATAAGTTTGGAGTTTGCAAAGTTTGCAAACTTTTGTGTTAAAACCAAAACTAAATACAGATTTGTGAATGGCTGCATAAAACTACATGTCTACAAGGTTATAAAAACAAAAATTGAAAACATAAAACAAAAACTAACTTCAGTTTCCAGGGTAATGTAAACCTTATTTTGAATGATGCCAGTACAAAATAAATTATTTTTTCTACAGTCGATATACAAAGTAAGCATTTGCGCTTGCATTTGTCAACGTAAAATGTTACTTTGACACTTATGTGCGGTAAAACAAAAAAAAACGCACGCGCTTCTAATTTTTAACTCTAAATCAAACGCTCTTTACTGACCACAAATGTCAAATTTTTTACATTTTTGTTTTGTTTGTATTATTTTCTTAGTTACCTACATTAAGTTTTTTATTATTTACAATTAAAAATCGATTAATCTTAATTTTCGATCGTAAATAAAATGTTTGTAGACCTTGACTAGTTGCGTCCATTACTATGTTCGTGATTTAATCTCTATCCTTGGTCCGAAAACAACGATTTTCAGCCCTTGTTATATTATACTAATAACTATTTTCTAAGATCTTAACATAAAGTTCGCTTTTCTTCTCTCATACGCGGCTGAAAAGTTGCCTATTCTCGCTCTAGGACAAGAAAGTAACTGTTTTACTCCCTTACTTATGGCTGGTTTAATAGCAACAGTCAGCACAGTCTTAGATATTTATATATCGTAAATAATTTTAATTTTTATTTAAATTATGTAAAAAAATGTTCGTAGAACAAATTATTTGTATATCTCTGGAGTAAAGTGTGATTACGTGTTATCCGCGGGAGGAAATAATATAGTTTCCTCCCTTGTTATACAAATAGCTACAGGGTGATCAAAAGGAATTGTTATAGTTGGCAATACAATTCCAGAGATCTTTTTATTCCACAGTTGGCACAACGTCAGATAAAGGCGGAAATGCTATTTGACATTTCTAATAAATACAAATAGGTTATGTCAGGAGTCTGACAGCTAATAGAATTTTGACTTTTTAAGTAATAGAAATACTTTAGAAATAAATGTAATAATAAATGTACTCAAATTTAAATTTTAAATGTCACTGTCAACAACAGGAAATTAATTTATGTATCAGGCTTACCAATTTCAAGTAGTTTTTTTTATCGCCAACTGTAACAATTCCGTTTGATCACTCTGTATTAAAGTAAAATACTTAAAAAAAACAATTTTCACTACCCATCTTGCTGTGCTTTGACGGTTAGTAACCGCACTCACGCGCTTAAATATATCACTTACTGAGATTTGCTACAGCAGAGTGCCACACCCAGTGATGGGTAAACGACGCGATGATATTATAACATGTATTTTTCATACAATTTTTCCTATATCGCATTCATTCACTTTAATTTCAAAAATTTTATTTTAAAAAATATAAAAAAAATTTCAAGGTGGTAATACGGATTGAATAAACATTTGAAATTTAATTTATTTTGACATTAGTTAGGTTAGAGTTTAAATTTATAATTATCTAGGTTGTATTATAAAACAAAATACTTTTTATTTTTAATAAAGAAATGTTTTTCAGTTTAACATAATTATGTTATTATAAAAAAATAATAATTGCAATAATTTTAATGAGCTGAGCAATGACAGCTAAAATAATAGATTTATGTTTGACATTTTTACATAATAATAATAATATAATATATTATCACGCCTTCTACCCATTACTGGGTGTAGCACTCTGCCGTAACAGATCTCTGTAACTGATATATTTTGCGCGTGAAGTGCAGTTACCAGTCGTCAAATCACGGTCCCCAAAGATGTTAGTGGTTGAGGAGCCACAGGGATAGTTTTTGAAATTATGAAAATTGTTTGTCGCCTGTGGGAATTGAATCTAGGGTACCAGGGTTCTCAGGATCCACAGGCCGACTTCATACCAATGAGCTAGCCACCCCATTATTTTACATCATACATTTTTTTATGGGATAGGTGGCTAAGTGGTATCGAGTCGGCCTTTGGATTTTGTGAACCCTGGTTCGTTTCCCACAGCCGACAAATAATTTTCGTCACATTAAAATTATCCCTGTGGCTTCCTCTTCACTATTATTTTTAGGGGCCGTGATTTAACGACTGGTAACCGCACTTCACGAGCAAAATATATCACTTACCGAGATCTGCTTCGGCAGAGTGCCACACCTAGTAATGAGTAAAAGGCGTGATGATATATTCATTTATTTTTTCTATTTCAGACGCCGAAAGAAGGAGCTGAAACCTCAATTCATCTAGCAACCTGTGATACAGTTGAAGGCGTTACAGGACACTATTTCAGCGACTGTCGGCCATCTTCCCTTTGGGCTGATTTAAGTGCTTCCGCTAGAGCGAAAGTTTGGGAACAAAGTATTAAATTAGTTGGTCTGAAACCCGAAGAAATGTTTTTGTAATGAATAAGATATTTCTATTCCATGTAACTATATAGTCATTTGAAATGTTTGATTGAATGTATACGCAGAAGCAGAGCTGGGCAAGCTACTTAAAAAAGTAGCTAAGCTACAGCTACAGCTATTCTTTAAAAAAGTAGCTAAGCTACAGCTATAAGCTATATTTTGTAAAATATAGCTAAGCTACAGCTAATAGCTTTCGTTAAAGTAGCTGTTAAATTTTAAAGCTACTTTTTTAAATTATTGTGAAATAATTAAATTTGCCATTGTCATATGATCAGTCTTTTGTTATAATGCCTGTTAATTTACTAATACGTACATAAATATGAAAAATAGCAAATACCATCTGGCACCTACTGTGTATTTTTGCGTATTAGAGCCAGTTAGAACCGGCAACAAATAATTATTTTGTGTGGGTTTAGCTTGTACGCATGCGTACTTTGTTGACCTTCTGCTTAAAAAGTAGCTTGAAGCTACAAAAAGTAGCTTTAAGCTACAAAAAAGAGCTTTAAGCTGCAAAAAGTAGCTTTAAAAATAGAAAAAAAAGTAGCTAGCTACAAGCTACAGCTATATTTTTTCACAGTTAGCTAAGCTACAGCTACAGCTAAGGTAAATGGAGCTAAGCTAGTAGCTAAGCTACAAAAGTAGCTAGCTACTGCCCAGCTCTGCGCAGAAGTTGTCAATTTTAATTAGCTTCCAAAACGTTAAAGTTGTATGTACAAAATTAATTTTAGAGAAAATAATTAAGGAAGGATGGGAAATAGGGGTAGAAATAAACCAAAATCAGACTAAAATAATGATCCTTGGAAAAACAATACAAGACAAAATAATAAAAATAGGAGAATTTGAATATGAACAAGTAGATTAATTTAAATATCTAGGGGTAATATTAACAAACAACGGAGAGAAGGATATAGAAATTAAAGAAAAAATAGCTGCAACAAATAAAGCATTTTACGCTAACAGAAAATTACTAGAAAGCAAAATCTTACCCAAAACAACAAAAATGAAAATATATAGAACCAGTAACATTATATGCAGCAGAAGCAGTGACAACGACGAAAAATATGGTGTGGGCACCACACGACTTTTGTTATACACAGCATATTTAATATTTAGAATATATGAATGTTATGTATTATGGGATGGCTAGCTCAGTGGTTATGAAGTCGGCCTGTGGATCCTGAGGTCCCTGGTTCGATTCCCACAGGCGACAAATTTTCATAATTTGAAAAAGCTATCCCTGTGGCTCCTCCACCACTAACATGTTTGGGGGCCGTGATTTGACGACTGGTAACCGCACTTCACGCGCAAAATATATCACTTACTGAGATCTGCTTCAGCAGAGTGCCACACCCAGCAATGGGTAGAAGGCGTGATGATATATTTATATATTTATTTATGTAATATTATTAAACATGTAACTTAGATTTTCAGTAATTCAGCATTTATATGTTTGAAACATATAAAATATCAAATTTATTTACGTATAATTTTTTAGTAATGTCGACTACTTTATGTCTAACTTTACTGATGAGGCATGTACAGGCTGTCCGTTTTTCGAGCCTAACCCTTGGTATCTCAAGAACCGTGAGATACGAAGTTGATTAAATTGAGGCAAAGTTGCCAAATTAGTTGACCATTTTAATGATGTATTTGTTTTTCCAAAGAAAGACATAGATAACTAGATAAAGCGAAAATTAAAATCTATGTTTTTTGTTTCTATTGCTACTACGATTATTGAAATGTATTATTAAATATAAAAATTAGTTTTTCTCAAAATTAGACGCATATACAGGAAAATTGCAAATAACATTTTATGTTCCAAATATTCTTGCTAACATCTCTTATTTGAAACTTTTTTTGTAACTGATTCCATTTTTGAAATAAATGTAATTTATTGTTTTGTGTGTCCAGTAAACTTCCTCTTCCAGTTTTTCAATTTCATTCAAAATCAACTCAGCTCTTCGTATTTCCATGAAACTTATAATTAACAAATCTTATCTCGTTCATGGGATATTGCACTCACACACACACACACACACACACACACACACACACACACACACACACACACACACACACACTCACACACACACACACACACCCTCACACACACACACACACATATATATATATATATATACACACACACACAGACAGACAGACGGACAGACAGACGGACAGGCAGACAGACAGACATCATTGAGAAAATGATCAAAACGGATTCAGTGGACCTCGAAACACGTATTTCCGCGAAAATCTCGTCAACGATTTTTTTCACGATTCCAATACTTCCTTATACTGTGTATAAGAAAGTAAAAAGAATAAAGAACAATTGAAAGTTACTATGTAATATACTATTTTCTAATTTTGATGAAAAATAAAATACACTGGTATTTACAAATATTTGAATATGTACCTATCTGTTATTTTGAATATTTCTACCTGTTTAAATTATGGATAAACCAATACTAATGACGAGCTATAATCACCACCCAACAGACAGAGCTTTAGAAATGAAATCTGGGTATACCTCCCTGCTGAATTTGTATGTGGAAAAAAATTTAAATTTAATAGGTTTTTATATTTTACTGGGATTGTAAATAAAGATAATACGAGCCCGGCCCCACTTCAGTTGACCCAATTTAATTTTTTCGATTGATGTTATATTTTACTGTTTTATTTCTCGTGTAGTATGCAAGATAATGAAATGAAATTTTAATGCGACATATACTAGTATGTTGTTAATACACAGATACAATTTTAAGTCAATCGGTACATACATCTAGAAATGACAGCCATTGAAAGAGGAAGTAAACATTTCTGTTTTAACTAAAAAAAATTGTTTTATTAAAAAACTGTATAATAATAAAGTTTGTTTTAAATAATAATTAACTTCAATTTCATCCGCCAAACTGCCCACAAGGTAATAATCATGATAGTTCATTTGTGTGTTCATTTAGTTTATGTGACGAAAAAAAATTGAGAGTTAAACTGCTATACATTTTCAGGCAGATTCATAAAGCGGATTAGCGCTAACACCATTTTTTATTTCGTTTTTAACTCTCTTTTCAATGTACGAAACAAGTTTAATTTAACTTGAATTAAAAAGAAAGTTAATTGGCATCAAATTTAGTTCATTTCTTTAATCTGGTTTAATTTGAAACAGAGTTATAGATAATATTAAAAACTTTGTTAGCGCTAATCCGTTTTATGAATCTGCCACTTTGTGTTTAAATAAATAAATATATCATCACGCCTTCTACCCATTACTGGGTGTGGCACTCTGCTGAAGCAGATCTCGGTAAGTGATATATTTATGCGCGTGAAGTGCGGTTACCAGTCGTCAAATCACGGCCCCCAAACATGTTAGTGGTGGAGGAGCCACTTTTTCAAATTATGAAAATTTGTCGCTTGTGGGAATCGAACCAGGGACCTCAGGATCCACAGGCCGACTTCATACCATTTAGTTAAAAATGTTGAAAATTAATTGTAGAATTTAGTAAATGTAAGTTATCTAGGTTTTTAGTATTATTTAAGTTTTAAAGGAAAACATTAGATTGAATTAAGCTGAAGCGGGACTGGGCTCGTAAATCAAAATGTTTAACATTGTATATTTTTTGCTGCCAAACGTTCCTAAATTATTTTATAGGAAAAGGCTTCAAATAAAAGATGCAGAGGGCTAAATAATCTATTACTTTTATAAGAATATGAAGCATTTTTATCTCAAATAACTTAGAAACATCGGATAGTGGAAAATATAAAAGAGGTAGCAACTCTTTTGAATACTCAGATACAAATTAATATATATTGAATGTATGCAATGCGGGATTCAAGTGGTAGAGCTTTTTAATATATATTTATTAAAATAAATTCTTGACCGTACATCATATTTAATACAATATAAAATCATACCATAACTGATATCTTTATTGCTGAAATATGAAAGTTAAAGTTGAATAATTTAAAACGTTCGCACTGCCATATTGCAATGACGTAGTTGCATTAAGCCAATCACAGAGCTTTGTCTGAAACGTTTGTCGGTGCTCAAGACGACGAAGAAGAAATAAGCATTCAGCATTCTACGATTCTACCAATGACGTATAATACTAGACGAATTATGCCGTATTCATGTCAATGCAGTGTTGTGAAGCAGAGAGGAATGGAATAACTTGAGGGTCCGCCGGGTGCGCGACAAGAAGCGAGTATACTTTGATGTTATGCAAGTTGCTCCTTACCGCGCACCCGCCTCACCTACCAGTTATTCTATCCCTTTCTGACTCACAACATACGCCAATGTTATCCTTCTAGTTATGTTTTATCTGAGGATTCTACTGACAACGACAAGTTACGTGTTATTTATCTCTGTCTTATCTGTCTCTCTTTAAGCTAAGATGCAACTACGTCATATTCATTTGTTTCGAAAGTTTAAACATTTTTATCATGCTTAATACAAGTTTTTTTTTTTAAATAAAAAATTTGGGTATAATTATTTTATTACGTAGATTAATATATAAAAAATTCAAAAAAGTCTTGAAAGGCCCATTAAAGTTAAATAAAATATACGAAAAAGCATTCCATTTTTGAAAATTTACAGTTAAATTTAAAGTCTATAACCCGGCTGTAAAAGGCAATATTAACTATGTTGTTAACTAACAACATGTTAAAAGTTAACAATGGCCAAGGTGGCTGACAACATTTGACATATTTTCTGATTCATATGTTGTAATTAATTAAAATAATCATTAACAGTCAGATTCTCAAAAAAGTTTTAACTAATACTGAATTTTGGATTAGTTAATCTTATGCTAGTCCGATTTAACGAAGTTAATTCAATTCACTTTTCGAAAACTAAATGGTAAGAAGATTATATTATATTTGTTTTAACTTTTTTGGGAATACAGTTTAGCTTAATTTGAAAAATCCAAAACTCCAGATTAGCAAGATTCTAGCTAAACTCTTTTGAGCATTTGACTGTAAATGGTTATTGTTAGTTAAATAACAATAGTAAAACATTTATAACAAATAATTATTAGTTTAATGCATACTATAGAAATTATAAAACTAAATAAATATATCATCACGCCTTTTATCCATTACTGGGTGTGGCACTCTGCCGAAGCAGATCTCGGTAAGTGATATATTTATGTACGTGAAGTGCAGTTACCAGACGTCAAATCACGGCCCCCAAAGATGTTAGTGGTGGGGGAGCCACAGAGGTAATTTTAAATTGGTGAAAATGTTTTGTCGGCTATGGGGATCGTACCAGGGTACTTAGGATCCACAGGCCGACTTGATACCACTGAGCTATTACCCCATTAATTAATTAATTATGAATTAAATTAAATAGTGTACATACTTCTCATTCTGTATAGTACTACAAATCGGTAAATATTTTCAGCTGTAAAACGTTTTTGAATAATTTTAGAGAATAGTTATTTTTATAACAAGTGCTGGAAATCTGCACGAGCATGTAACCTTTTTCGGCACGTGTTATAAACAAAATTTTTCCTACAACTGTGCGATTTAGTAAATCACTAAAATATTATTAAAATTTATAAAATTTATAAAATTTTAATCATATTACATGAGAACGATGTTTTACGGCGTTGCTATGGTTTGTTTGTTGATTGCTTGCAAATTGTTCTACGTTATTTAAAAATATTTCACTAACGTCAAAATAATTTCTTCAAAATCATCTTGATTGGAATAGTACAGTAAGTGATACTTCTTTATCATTAACACCTCCAAAGATAATTGAAGCTCCGGATCATACTATGTTGGATCTATTTTCGACAATGACAATCAACCTGCTGCTGGTACTTCTGAAGCTTCCGAAATTGTTACCAATAATATTACTGGTAATAATATGAACAGGTACGGAAGAAATCAATGTTTCTTTAGACACAAAAGTTTCCACTTTACATTATGTCAATATAAGCAACTGTAACAATTGTATTAATAATATACACAAACAATAAATATGAAGTATTTCACTTACTCTTTAAATAAAACCATTTATCGATATATTTTACTTTGTTCGGTTCTTTTTATTAATTGTCTACAGATTAGATATACTGCAAATTAAGGTTACGTTTATAAACGTCAAAATATACTACTGCATATTTACTAGCGCTGGTTCACCGTATCTTCTTCTTCCATAAGCGTCTGTGGTCAAAATATGTTGACAGTTACGTAATGAAGCACTTTCCGCACTAGTGTTTCTTTGCTTTCGGAAACGCACTTGGTCTGCATTCATCTACTTTCCATACGTAAACAAGGCAATTATAGTTACGTAATAACAAAGAAATCGCACAGTTGTAGGAAAAAATACTTCAAATGAAAACTATAGAGAACTAGGTTATCTATAATTTTATTAGACACATTTTCCTCTAACATTATTTGGAAAAAAATTAAAGTTGTTTATCATCGCATTTAAATACCAGAATATTTTTTCAACCTTGGCATTTCTTTTCAGTTTGTTAGATTTATAAAATGTTGCGCACAAGAAATTTTGGCTCATTGTAACGCAACACTTCAAAATGCTGTTTATAATACTTTCTGTAATAATATTAATTTCGGTGGTTTCAAAAATATATGTGGTAGTAACTTTAGGAAAATGTAGCAGTAAAAGTAAATTAAATGGCAAAGTTGCGTTGGTTACTGGATCAAACAGGGGTAAGTAAAGCTAAACAAATAGTAAAAAGTTAAAATTATTTTCCTATATCGCGTTTACAAAGTACATTTTACAACTATTTTAGGGGATATTTTTGTATGAAGTTTTAAAAATATCAAACATGAATCAATAGCTGTACTCCATTTGCCACTTGGTTCACTTAAATCAGTTCAGATAAATTAGACAACATGACTAACTGAACGGAATTAAGAAAACTGATGCGTTTATTGGGGTGAATTACTTCAAAGTAAATTAGAATCTGTATTTCTAGTACTGGAAATAAAGGCAGCGAAGTAATCCTGCGAAATAAATAAGTAATCTGGTTCAGTAAATGTAAGTTAGATCTGATCCAAATGGCAAATGGAATACGGCTATTTTAAGCTCATGTAGAATTATTGCAATTAAAAAAAATAAATTATTACATTAAACTGCAAAACACGTCCTTGTTAAAAATTAAAGGAATTCGGTTTTAACCTAGATAATTATTAATTTTATCACTAACCGAATTCATAAGTATCAAAATAATAATAATAATAGTAATGGGATGGCTAGCTTAGTGGTATGAAGTCGGCCTGTGGATCCTGAGGTCGCTGGTTCGATTCCCACAGGCGACAAATTTTCATAATTTCAAAAAGCTATCCCTGTGGCTTCTCCACCACTAACATGTTTGGGGGCCGTGATTTGACGACTGGTAACCGCACTTCACGCGCAAAATATATCACTTACCGAGATCTGCTTCAGCAGAGTGCCACACCCAGTAGTGGGTAGAAGGCGTGATGATATATTTATTTATATTTTATGGGGTGTCTAGTTCAGTGGTATGAAGTCGGCCTGTGGATCCTGAGGTCCCCGGTTCGATTCCCACAGGCGACAAATTTTCATAATTTCAAAAAGCTATCTCTGTGGCTTCTCCACCACTAACATGTTTGGGGGCCGTGATTTGACGACTGGTAACCGCACTTCACGCGCAAAATATATCACTTACCGAGATCTGCTTCAGCAGAGTGCCACACCCAGTAATGGGTAGAAGGCGTGATGATATATTTATTTATTTTTTATGGGGTGGCTAGCTCAGTGGTATGAAGTCGGCCTGTGGATCCTGAGGTCCCCGGTGCGATTCCCACAGGCGACAAATTTTCATAATTTCAAAAAGCTATCTCTGTGGCTTCTCCACCACTAACATGTTTGGGGGCCGTGATTTGACGACTGGTAACCGCACTTCACGCGCAAAAATATATCACTTACCGAGATCTGCTTCAGCAGAGTGCCACACCCAGTAATGGGTAGAAGGCGTGATGATATATTTATTTTATTTATTTATAAAATAATTTAAATTTTAAATGTTTATTGAATCTGCCGGAACTTGAACCTTGAAATTAAATTATTATTTTTTTTAAATAAAAATTTTGAAATAAAATTAACTGAATACAATATAAAAAAAAAATATGAAAAAAAAAATATTGTAATGACCAGTTGTAACTCTTGTTTTCAATATACTAACCTGCACGTGGAAACAATAATATTTAAATATTAAACAAGTTTTCACGCATATCTGAACCTCTGAAGGCAGACCGCATTTATTTGGCATTTGAACAACTATTCAACTGCTTAAGGTCAAGTTTTATTGGAAAAAGACAATAGAAAACTTTTCTCTAAATTATGGCGCCGTTTAGTTCAATTTAATTTTAGTGTTCTCTTATGGTTAGAGAGCTAGTCCGTCTTATTGCGCTTGAACATCGCCAAACACTCCTTTGAACTTGTCACATGGTCGCGTTTGTTGTCAACAGAGAGCAAATGCGGCACCCATCTGGCAGATAGCTTCCTCATATCCAAAAATGTATGCAAAATGTTCCGTACCCGTTCGGTTGAGATGCTCATAACCTCAGCAAACTCGTGCACTTTAACTCGCCGATCGTCCAATATCATACCATGGATTTTATCGACGATTTTTGGCGTTGTAACCTCAATTGGACGACCAGAACGTTCTGCGTCCTTTGTGGTCATACTACCACAACGAAAATCAGTACACCACTTGTGAATCGTTCCAATCGATGGTGAGGAGTCCCCATAACAACAAGCGATGGATTGGTTTACGTAATGTTTTTTCCACGTAAGAAATAATGTTTAATCAAGACGCGAAATTCACTTTTTTCCATGTTTTCAAAAATCTTCAAGGTTGCTTGCTTTCGATGGGTGTCAAAACAGAACTGAATGACATATCAGTCTGAAAATTTTAATGCGTTCTATTTACAGATGGTACATCTGAAATGTCATATGAGATTTGCGATTGTGGCGCCATCTGTTTTATTTTTCACGGACTTTTCACCCTGCCCTCGTATTTGGCGCAAGCAATTTGACAAATGACCAGTCAAATATTAGGTCAATTGACCGAAGAGTATTTGACCAGTAAATTGCCATCCCTAACAGGGCGTACCCTTTTTTTGCTTTCGGTTTATCGACTTAGAATTAAGCTTGTCACCTATTTTTTATCCACCTTTTAATTATTTATTTGTGTCTAGGAATTGGTTACTGCATAGCACTAAATTTAGCTAAACGTGGTGCTAAAGTAATAATAACTAGTGAAGATTTCAGTGACATAAAACGAGCTCAAAAACAAATGATTGAAGAATCTGGCAACAAGGACATTGTGGCCAAACATCTAGATTTTCTATCTTTAGCGGGAGTTAGAGAATTTGCTAAAGATATTCTAGATACAGAATCTAGACTGGATATTTTGGTGAATAATGCTGGCAGCTTGATGTGGAGAGAAGGTTATACTAAAGATGGATTATTATTTCTCATGCAAATCAATTATTTTGGACCGTTTTTACTTACGAATCTCTTACTAGGCAAGTAGAATATAATTAAGTTTATGAATATAGAATAATTAGTAAGAAACAAACAAAATATTTTAAAGTATATATTTGACAATTGAATAATGTATTCTTAAATAAAAGATCAATATAATAGGTATTTGTGTGTTAAGGGCGTAAAGTGATTATTTTTTACTCGCACACGGTAATTGCAGTTTGAGTTGACGACGAAAGCCACAATAATGCACGAGAAATAAAAACACTTTAAACTCGGATTACACACATAATTTTCCCCACGACTTAAATGATCAAATATTAATTTTAGTGTTCTCTTATAGTTAGAGAGCTAGGGTGCAAAATGATGTCTCATTTATTCCAGTGACAGAAATTGATTTTTTAATAGATTATGTCATGAAAAACATGAAAAAAAAATAATCAAATATTATTTTATTTAAAATTTGGGGTAATGGCTCAGTGGTATCAAGTCGGCCTGTGGATCCTAAGAGCCCTGGTTCGATTCCTACAGCCGATAAACATTTTCACCAATTTAAAATTACCTCTGTGGCTCCCCGACTACTAACACCTTTGGGGGCCGTGATTTGACGGCTGGTAACCGCACTTCTCGCGCAAAATATATCACTTACCGAGATCTGCTTCGGCAGAGTGCCACACTCAGTAATGGGTAGAAGGCGCGATGATATATTTATTTATTTATTTTAAAACGCTAATTGTACTTATATACACACATTTTATGGAATTTATAAAAGAAGTAGATACATTAGCTTATAACGCCATCAATCATACATATTTTAACAAGTTTTGCGAGAAAAAATAAGCAATTTGTCTACAAGTAACAAATGTCAATTCATGGCATACTGAACCGTCAATATAAATTTACGCTTCAAATTTAATAAATTTTATAATTTTTGCTCGTTACAAAAAGCATTATGGGGTGGCTAGCTCAGTGGTATGAAGTCGGCCTGTGGATCCTGAGAACCCTGGTTCGATTCCCACAGGCGACAAATAATTTTCATAATTTCAAAATACTACCCCTGTGGCTCCTCCACCAGTAACATCTTTGGAGGCCGTGATTTGACGACTGGTAACCGCACTTCACGAGCACGTGCCACACCCAGTAATGGGTAGAAGGCGTGATGATATATTTATTTTTATTTATTTTACAAAAAGCATTGTACAAAACTAGCGCACGAAGACGTCATTTGCACCATTCGCGCAAATTGAAGCACTCGCTTCGCTCGTGCTTTTGAAATTACGCTCATGTGCAAAATATGTTTTCTCGCACTTGATATGTAAATAGCTATTTTGTATGAAATGTGCAAAACGGTTCTTTTTTGCGTATGAGAATGTGAAAATCATTCGAATGCCTCTGTACGGTGGGATGGATAGCGTTACGGAATTTGAATCCGGAGATCCCGAGTTCGATTCCCGCTCAAGCTAGAAATTATAAGAACAACTACTCTGCGGCTCGGTGAGTCCGAACCCTGTACTGTAATTGGGATTTAATTCCTGTTGTACAGAGTAAATAAATAAATAAATAAATAAAATAATTTCATCTACGAAATACAAACAACATTTAGTCTGTAACTGTGAAAACGGATAATACAATAATTATTCATTTATTTAATAAATTGGAGGGTACCAATCAAAAATAATATGTTGTTGAAATCAAAGGAATGTGAAAATCTATATATTTATATAAAAAATTAATGTTTGTTTGTTTGTTTGTCCCTTATGCATTCCTATATCATTCTTTCGATTGCGATAAAACTTTGCAAAGTTGTTGTACGCACGCCCGCGAAGGTTTCTAACTTAGCAAAAGTCCGATCCGTCATCTTGAAACCAAATGGCCGCTAGCTATCTTGAAAAGTACTGCACTGATTCAATTCAAATTTGGTGTAATCATAGACGGGAACCAATCTTAACATATAGGTATAATAAAGCTACAGTCCGCCGTCTTGAAACAAAATGGCCGCTAGCTATCCTGAAAAGTACTACACTGATTCGATTCAAATTTGGTATAGGTACAAACGAGAACCAATCTTAACATATAGGTATAATAAAGCTTCAGTCCTATGCCATTTGAATTCAAACGTTTGCAGTTTCCGGTACGACTCGCATTTTCAATGACCATCAACAAAGCACAGGGACTTTCATTACAATTGGGTGGACTAAATTTGGAAAATCCATGCTTCTCACATGGACAGCTGTACACAAACACTTTCTTTGAGTTGCAATGCAACGCATGCCGGGTACTCGCATTAAATTGTAGACCACGCGAACGTAGTCGCGGGTAATAGCTAGTATTTGATAAATTTGCATAGTTGTTAGTTTCGGCTACGCATCGATCAACAATCTCCATACGTGAGCGGCAATACACTACTTTATGCAATCTATTTCCTTTTCTGTAGGTCTGCTAATCAAATCCGGCGCTAGTCGAATAGTAAATGTAGCATCATTTGCCGCAAATCTAGGAATGTGTTTTGATTCCTACAATATTAATAAAAACAACCTCAAGAATGTATATTTCCCAGAGTTTTGGGAATATTGCTACAGCAAAGTCTGTGTGGCGAGTAGTACAATAGAAATGGCAAAAAGACTTAAAGGAACAGGAGTCACTGTGAATTGCCTGCATCCTGGTATCGTATATACAAATATACTGGCAACAAAGAGACCTTTTACAAGTGTCATTGGAGTACTTGGTACTCATACTATATTCAAAGTAAGTTGTTACAAAATATTAGTATTTTTGTTTAGAAGAGATTTATGTTTCAGAGTGCAGAACAGGGCGCTGAAACATCCATCCATCTAGCAGCTTGTGAGAAAGTTGAAGGCGTAACTGGAAAATATTTTAGTGACTGTCGGCCATCTTGGGTTATGGCAAGCTTGGGTGCTGACACCAGAAAGCGCATTTGGGATCAAAGTGTGCGATTAACTGGATTGAAATCTGAAGAAATGTTAATGTAATTTGATTTGTTTATTATTGTCATATTTAACCTTATAGTTTTAAATTCAAAGTGTCATAAATTTTCGTTTATTGTTCTTGGATTATTATTTATCATGCAGAGCAATTATTTTGGTCCGTTTTTACTAACGAATCTTTTAATAGCATAGTATATAACTAAGTTTATTAATATAGAATAATTTGTAAGAAACAAAGAAAAATATAAATAAAAATAAATATATCATCACGCTTTTGACTCATTACTGTGTGTGGCACTCTGCCGAAGCAGATCTCGGTAAGTGATATATTTTGCGCGTGAAGTGCGGTTACCAGCCGTCAAATCCCGGCCCCCAAAGATGTTAGTGGTGGAGGAGCCACAAAAAAACAAAAATAAGTGTTAATATTTGAAAGTAAATATTTGACAACTGATTAATGTTTTCTTAAATAAAAAATCAGGTAAAAAGGTAGGTGGTGACGTCACCAGAGTCAAAAAACAATATCGTTTTTTGTCTGTTCATGTTAAAAATAATTATTTTATATTTTGAACTTTTTTACTTTCTTATACAGAGTAGGTTATAAGTATTGGAATCGTGAAAAAAATCGTTGACGAGATTTTCGCGGAAATACGTGTTTTAAGGTCCACTGAATCTGTTATGATCATTTTCTGAATGATGCCTGTCGGGGTGTGTGTGAGTGGATGGATGGATGGATGGATGGATGGATGGCTGGATGTGTGTCCGAGTGTGCAATATCTCATGAACGAGATAAGATTTGTTAACGAAACTTGGTAATTATAAGTTTCATGAAAATACGAAGAGCTGAGTTGATTTTGAATGAGATTGAAAAACCGGCAGAGGAAGTTTACTGGATTTATTTCAAAAATGGAATCAGTTACGAAAAAAAGTTTCTAATAAAAGATGTTAGCAAAAATATTTGGAACATAAAATGTTATTTGCAATTTTCCTGTATATGCGTCTAATTTTGAGAAAAACTAATTTTTATATTTAATAATATATTTCAATAATCATAGTAGCATTAGAAACAAAAACGTGAATTTTAATTTTCGCTTTATCTAGTTATCTGTGTCTTTTTTCGAAAAAATAAATACATCATTAAAATGGTCAACTAATTTGGCAATTTTGCCGCAATTTAAACGACTTCGTATCTCACGGTTCTTGAGATACCAAGGGTTAGGTTTGAAAAACGGACATCCTTTATATGCTTCATCAGTAAAGTTAGACATAGAGTAGTCAACATTACTAAAACATTATACGTAAACAAATTTGATATTTTATATGTTTCAAACAGATAAATGCTGAATTAGTGAAAAACTAAATTACATGTTTAATAATATTATGTAACATTCATATATTCTAAATATGAAATATGCTGTGTATAAGAAAGTCGTGTGGTGACCACACCAGATTTTTTAATATTGGTTCTATTTATAAACTTATAAGTTTATATCACATCTCGGGAATAAACCCCTGGCAAAAATAATTTTCTACGCCACTGATTAGACAGTTATCTTGTAACTATTTTTTATTAGAAACATTTTTTTTAATATTCATTTGATCAGAAGTTATGTAAAAATGTAAAAATCGACAAATATCATTTTTTCGGCCAAATCTACTGATCCATACATTTGTTTAACAATGTAATAAATTTTATCAAGGTCTCATTTATCTATATTAAATGTATGTAAACAAACAGCAATATAAATGATATGTTTTCTTCTGTGTTTACCAGGCAGATAATTACAACTGAAAATAATTTAATAATAAAAACATATATATGTACATACAATGTACAAGGCGAGTTTTGATTATAATTATAAGTCAACACCATGCCACAAAAAATTTTAAATAATTATTATTCCATTTGCAGTTGCTGTGTACAGCCTGGGCCGGAATAACACTATGGGGGCCCTAAGCACAATAGATTTTCATTAATTGTTTTTTAACGTTTCTTTTTGTACTTCTTTTATAAATTCCATTCAATGTGTGTATATAAAAACAGTTAGCGTTTTAATAGTCAAAATTTAGAAACATAAAACTGGGTGTTTTTTCATTTACTTTGAAGCACTAATGCGCCAAACAAACTTTATTTCAGTTTCCAAGGTAATGTAAACCTTATTTGGAATGATGCCAGTACAAAAATAACTATTTTTGCTGAAATACTTTTACTTCCTTATATAGAGTATAAGGAAGTATTGGAATCGTGAAAAAAATCGTTGACGAGATTTTCGCGGAAATACGTGTTTTGAGGTCCACTGAATCCGTTTTGATCATTTTCTCAATGATGTCTGTGTGTGTGTGTGCGTGTGGGGGTGTGTGTGTGGATGGATGGATGGATGGACACATAACAAATAGATAAAAAAATATTTAAATTTATTAAATAAATTACTAGTCTTCATCGTCTGGGTTGACTTGAAGAGGAAGGGCAATTTTCAAATAACTTTTCCATAAATTGGCACCATTTCTTCAATAAATTCCGATTTAGCAGTTTTACAGTTTTTATTTTCTAATATTTTGTGTCTGTATATACTTAATAAACTTAGATTGCTCAATCGTTACGATAAGAAACAGTTTCAGCTTGAATTTATTATTTTTAAACTCATAATTTCATTTTTATATATATATATATATATATATATATATATATATATATATATATATATATATATATATATATATATATATATATATATATATATATATATATATATATATATTAATTTTGCATGCTTTGTATCGGCACAAATTAGATCTGAAAATGACTAAAATGTTTGACGTTCAATTTGTCAAAACTTCAAAATAAATTCTTTATTTATTATTTAATTTATTTTGACAAATAAAAAACAAACATTTGCTTAATTTTGTTTCAATTTCATGCCTATCAATAGTTTTGAGACAATTTTCGTCATTTTCAAATCTAATTTGTGTCGTTCCATAGTATGCAAAATTAATTTTGTTTATTGGTTCAGATGCAGAATTTTATGCCCTAAAACTTTTATTTGAAGTTTTTTTGCTTAAAATATTTAGGGAAGCAGGGAATTGCAAAATTATAGTTTTACATGTTAAACTCCTATGTTCGAGAGTCGTAGTCCTCACCCTAGTTAATATCCAGGGAGGGGCGCACGCCCCCCCTTGCCACCCCCTGCGGACGCCCATGTGTGCATACGATAAATGATACTTATCACATTCATTCCCAAGTATTTTTTTCTAAATCGGTGAAAATGTTTTGTCAGCTTCGGGGATCGAACCAGGGTTCTTAGGATCCACATGCCGACTTGATACCACTGAGCCATTACCCCATTAATTAATTAATTATTGATTAAATTAAATAGTGTACATACTTCTCATTCTGTATAGTACTACGAATCGGTTAATATTTTCAGCTGTAAAACATTTTTGAATAAGTTTAGAAAACAATACTTCAAATGCAAACGATAGAGAACTGAATTATCTATAATTTTATTAGGCAAATTTTTCTCTAACATTATTTGGAAAAAAATGAAAGTTGCTTATCATCGCATTTAAATACCAGAATATTTTTTCAACCTTGACATTATATTTCAGGTTGTTAGATTTATAAAATGTTGCGCACACGGAATTTTGGTTCATTGTAACGTAACACTTCAAAATGCTGTTTATAATACTTTCTGTAATAATAATTATTTCGGTGGTTTCAAAAATATACGTGGTAGTAACTTTAGGAAAATGTAGCAGTAAAAGTAAATTAAATGGCAAAGTTGCATTGGTTACTGGATCAAACAGGGGTAAGTAAAGTTAAACAAGTAGTAAAATGCTAAAATTATTTTCCTACATCGCGTTTACAAAGTACATTTTGTACAATTGTTTTTGTCAAAAACAGTGCTATAAAATTCAATTTTTACAACTATTTTTGGGGATATTTTTGTATGAAGTTTTAAAAATATCAAACATGAATCAATAGCTGTACTCCATTTGCCACTAGGTTCACTTAAATCAGTTCAGATAAATTAGACAATATGACTAACTGAACGGAATTAAAAAAACTAATGCGTTTATTGGGGTGAATTACTTCAAAGTAAATTAGAATCTGTATTTCTAGTACTGGAAATAAAGGCAGTGAAGTAATCCAACAAAATAAATAAGTAATCTGGTTCTGTAAATTTAAGTTAGATCTTATCCAAATGGCAAATGGAATACGGCTATTATTAAGCTCATATAGAATTATTGCAATTTAAAAAAATCTGGTGTGGTCACCACACGACTTTCTTATACACAGCATATTTAATATTTAGAATATATGAATGTATTAAACATGTAATTTAGTTTTTCAGTAATTCAGCATTTATCTGTTTGAAACATATAAAATATCAAATTTGTTTACGTATAATTTTTTTGTAATATTGACTACTTTATGTCTAACTTTACTGATGAGACATATACAGGCTGTCCGTTTTTCGAGCCTAACCCTTGGTATCTCAAGAACCATGAGATACGAAGTCGATTGAATTGAAGCAAAGTTGCCAAATTAGTTGCCCATTTTAATGATGTATTTGTTTTTCCGAAAAAAGATTTAGATAACTAGATAAAGCGAAAATTAAAATTAATGTTTTTTGTTTTTATTGCTACTATGATTATTGAAATATATTATTAAATATACAAATTAGTTTTTCACTAAATTGGACGCATATACAGGAAATATGCAAATAACATTTTATGTTCCAAATATTTTTGCCAACATCTTTTATTTGAAACTTTTTTTCGTAACTGATTTCATATTGGAAATAAATGGAATTTATTGTTTTGTGTGTTCAGTAAACTTCCCCTTCCGGTTATTCAATTTCATTCAAAATCAACTCAGCTCTTCCTAATTTCATGAAACTTACAATTGCCAAGTTTCGTTAGAAAATCTTATCTCATTCATGAGATATTGCACACACACTCACACACACACCCCCACACACTTACACTCACTCACACACACACACATACACACACACACACACACACACACAAACACTCTCACACACACACACACACACACACACACTCACACACACACACACACACTCACACACACACACAGTGGATAAATACTACTAAAGGAAACATAACAAAATCGTTTTTTCCGAACGTCAAAACAAGGTTAAAGGTTAAACTACCATGTTCACCTAAATTGATAGTGATATTAAGTGGTCACGGACATATTAAATGCTACCTAAAGAAATATAAAATAAGTGAAAGTGCAGAATGCGTATGTGGAGAAGAAGATCAAACTGTCAATCACATAATTTATAAGTGTTCAATATTAAATAATGAGCGACAAAAACTGATAACCCAAATAAATAGTAGAGGAAGAAACTGGCCAGAATCAAAACAAGATTTGATTACAAGACATAAATCAATATTTATAGACTTTGTTAACTCAATAAATTTTGAAAGTTTAGATTAAGTTTGTAAATAAAGAAAACACTTTGTATTTTTTTATTATATAATATATACTCTGTAGTAATATTAGAGAAATAAGGTTCAGATGTGTACAGATTAATATCTAAGTAAGGAAAAATAATAATTTGTAAATACGTCTTAATACTGTATTACCATATATATATATAAGGTGGAATTTATTATAAGTAATTAAGGAAAAGTAATGCATAGGAAAATAACATGCCGATGTAAGAAAATGAAATAGGATGAATGATATTAGTATGTAGTATTGTAAAATGGAGCATACTAAATAAATATTTTAATAGGAAAAAAAAAACATAAAACACACACACATACACCCCCACACCCCCCCACACACACATACATCCCCACACACACACACACACACCCCCCCACACCCACACCCACACACACCCCGCACACCCCCCCCCCCCCACCACGCACACAACCCACACCACCCACACACACACACACACACACACACACACACACACACACACACACCCACACCCACACACACACACAGGCATCATTGAGAAAATGATCAAAACAGATTCATTGGACCTCAAAACACGTATTTCCGCGAAAATCTCGTCAACTATTTTTTTCACGATTCCAATACTTGCGAAACACGTCTTTGTTAAAAATTAAAGGGATTTGGTTTTAACCTAGATAATTATGAATTTGATCTCTAACCTAATTCATAAGTGTCAAAATAATTATAATTTTAAATGTTTATTGAATCTGTTGGAACTTGAACCTTGAAATTTAATTATTATTTTTTTTAAATAAAAATTTTGAAATAATATTAAATGAATGCGATATAAGATAAACACAGGTAATGTGAAAAAACTATATTACCAGAATCAATTGTAACTATTGTTTTTACTAATCTGCACGTGGAAACGACAATATTTAAATATTAAACAAGTTTTTACGCATGTCGGAACCTCTGAAGACAGGATGCATTTATTTGGCATTTGAACAACTAATTAACTGCTTAAGGTCATATTTTATTGCAAAAAGTACTTTTTTTTTCATTAGGATTTTTGACTCAGAATTAATCGAAGAATCGTTCTACCTGAAGCTTGATATCTATTTTCTGAATTATGCTACTAGCACGCTCCTCACTACTTAGTATTTGACGCAAGCAAATGGACAAAAGACCAGTCAAATACTAGGTCAATTAAACGAAGAGTATTTGACCAATCAATTGCCATCCCTAACAGGGCGTATCATTTTTTTGCATTAGGATTATCGACTCAGAATTAAGCTTTTTTATCCACCTTTTAATTATTTATTTGTTTCTAGGAATTGGTTACCGCACTGCACTAAATTTAGCTAAACGTGGTGCTAAAGTAATAATAACTAGCGAAGATTTCAGTGACATAAAACGAGCTCAAAAACAAATGATAGAAGAATCTGGCAACAAGGACATTGTGGCCAAGCATCTAGATTTTCTTTCTTTAGCGGGAGTTAGAGAATTTGCTAAAGATATTCTAGATACAGAATCTAGATTGGATATTTTAGTGAATAATGCTGGCAGCTTGATGTGGAGAGAAGGTTATACTGAAGATGGATTATTATTTCTCATGCAGATCAATTATTTTGGTCCGTTTTTACTTATTAATCTCTTAATAGGTAAGTAGAATATAATTAACTTTTTTTAATATATAATAATTAGTAAGAAACCAACAACATATGTGGTATGAAGTCGGCCTGTGGATCCTGAGAACCCTGGTTCGATTCCCACAGACGACAAACAATTTTCATAATTTCAAAAAATCCCCCTGCGGCTTCTCCACCACTAACATCTTTGGAGGCCGTGTTTGACGACTGGTAACCGCACTTCTCGCGCAAAATATATCATTTACCGAGATCTGCTTGGGCAGAGTGCCACACCCAGTAATGGGTAAAAGGCGTGATGATATATTTATATTTACTTATTTATTTAAATGATCAAAAATAGGTATTTTTAAATTGGTTCTATTTGTAAAGATAGTAATGCATACAAGCGAAGTAAATAAAAAAAAAATGTTTCAATATGTCATTTAATCACGTATCATCATATTTGAGTGAAAAATCAGTGAAAGCATCTTACATTTGTCTTTTTAAGTGCGCGATAAAATATTTTATCCACAACTCATATATAATAAAAACATTATTACACTGATTTAATTTGTATTATATGGCTCATAAAACACTAGTGTTTTATGTTCCATAAGTGCTTCAAAGTAAATGAAAAAACACCCACTTTTATACTTCTAAATTTTGACTATTAAAACGCTAATTGTACGTATATACACACATTTTATGGAACTTATAAAAGAACTAGATACATTAGCTTATAACGCCATCAATCATACATATTTTAACACGTTTTACGAGAAAAAATAAGCAATTTGTTTACAAGTAACAAATGTCAATTCATGGCCTACAAATAAATATATCATCACGCCTTCTACCCATTACTGAGTGTGGCACTCTGCCGAAGCAGATCTCGGTAAGTGATATATTTTGCACGTAAAGTGCGGTTACCAGTCGTCAAATCACGGCCTCTGAAGTTGTTAGTAAACTGTCAATCGGCTGTATCATGTAACATCTCTTTAATAATAAGCGATGTCGATAAATTTAAATAGCTTTGGCAACACCGGTTTTGTCTTGACGTTTGTCAAATTTGTATTTATATGAATAAAAATTTGACAAACGTCAGAACAAAACCGATGTTGTCAAAGCTAAAAAAAATTATCGACGTCGCTTATTTTTAACGCTGTGTTACATGATACAGTCGAATATAAATTCACACTTCAAATTTAATAAATTTAATAATTTTTGCTCGTTACAAAAAGCATTGTACAAAACTCGTACAGGACGTCATTTGCACCATTCGCTCGTGCTTTTGAAATTACGCTCATGCGCAAAGTATGTTTTCTCGCAATTGTTATGTTAATAGCTAGTTTGCATTAAGGGGAGGGTTACTTGGATTTGGCTGAAAAGCAGTTGAACTTTGGAATTTTTTTGCAGGAGAATGAAAAGACATACGAACTTCCGGTTTCGATAATTATATTTGGCAACTATTCCTTAAAACTTAGAAATATTTTCAAGGTGAAAAAACAAAATGGCGGCTCGCGTGGAGGAGTGTGAGCCAGGTTTTGCTGCAGGACTTAGGGTGCACACCCTCCGGTGGTGAACTGAAATGAAAAATATTTTTTTGTGGTTAAAGTTGATGAAATTCCCTATGGCTTATACCTAACTAGAACGAAATCCGATAAAAATTAACCAAATTATGGACATTTGAAAATTTAGTGCTTTTTTACCCCTTTTTTCTCACTTTGACCTCCTTTAATAGTTATTTTTATAACAAGTGCCGAAAAAGGCTCGTTACGTGTTATAAACAACATTTTTCCTACAACTGTGCGATTTAGTAAATCACTAAAATATTATTAAAATTTATAAAATTTATAAAATTTTAATGATATTACATGAGAACGATGTTTTACGGCGTTGCTATGGTTTGTTTGTTGATTGCTTGCACATTGTTCTACGTTATTTAAAAAATTTTCACTAACGTCAAAATAATTTCTTCAAAATCATCTTGATTGGAATAGTACAGTGAGTGATTCTTCTTTATCATTAACACCTCCAAAGATAATTGAAGCTCCGGATCATACTATGTTGGATCTATTTTCGACAATGACAATCAACCTGCTGCTGGTACTTCTGAAGCTTCCAAAATTGTTACCAATAATATTACTGGTAATAATATGAACAGGTACGGAAGTAATCAATGTTTCTTTAGACACAAAAGTTTCCACTTTACATTATGTCAATATAAGCAACTGTAACAACTGTATTAATAATATACACAAACAATAAATATGAAGTATTTCACTTACTTTTTAAATAAAACCATTTATCGATATATTTTACTTTGTTCGGTTCTTTTTATTAATTGTCTACAGATTAGATATACTGCAAATTAAGGTTACGTTTATAAACGTCAAAATATACTACTGCATATTTACTAGCGCTGGTTCACCGTATCTTCTTCTTCCATAAGCGTCTGTGGCCAAAATTTGAATTACGCGCTCGGCGCGAAATTTAAATCGCTGTCAAAACAATATTCTTTTGACAGTTACGTAATGAAGCACTTTCCGCACTAGTGTTTCTTTGCTTTCGGAAACGCACTTGGTCTGCATTCATCTACTTTCCATACGTAACCAAGGCAATTATAGTTACGTAATAACAAAGAAATCGCACAGTTGTAGGAAAAAAATAGTAATTAACAATTTTTTTTCTTCATTTTAGGTATAAGCCATACAAAAAATAGTATCCTTCAAGGCGGAATTTTCCGATTGTAAATCGAATCATTTGTTCAAGCCCTATGCTCTAAGTTGTTATAAAAAATATGGTTTCGAGAAAAACGCTTTTAAAGTTTTTGTAAACTTTAAAAGCGTTTTTCTCGAAACCATATTTTTCTGTGACAAGTATAATTTATATTAGGTTTTCGGGTCCGCTGATTACGAATCTGAAGTCAAAATTGCAAAATTCAAAATGGCGGATCCAATATGGCGGACCAAAAAATTTTTGTATGTACCGATTCGGGTGAAAATTTGTATTCAGGGGTTTTCGCGGTCGCTGAACGTGAATTTTCTAGCAGATATGATTATTAACCCTAACTCGCTAAATATGTTTCGGATCGAAAAATCCTTTCGGCCACATATTCTATACACTTATAGCTTTTATTTTGGGCAAAAAAAAAAATTCGATTTTTTTGAAAAATCCAAGTACCTCTCCCCTTCAATGTGCAGAATGATTTTTTTTGCGTACGAGACTGTGAAAATCATTCGAATGCCTCAAATAATTTCGTCCACGAAATACAAACAATATTTTTTCTGTACCTATAAAAACGGATAATACAATAATTATTCATTTATTTAATAAACTGAAGGGTATCAATCAAAAATAATATGTGTTGAAACCAAAGGAACGTGAAACTATGTGATCAATTTGCATAGTTGTTGGTCTCGGCTACGCATCGATCAACAATCTCCATACGTGAGCGGCAATACACTACTTTATGCAATCTATTTTCTTTTCTGCAGGTCTGCTAATCAAATCCGGCGCTAGTCGAATAGTAAATGTAGCATCATTTGCCGCAAATGTAGGAATATGTTTTGATTCCTACAATATTAATAAAAACAACCTCAAGAATGTATATTTCTCAGAGTTTTGGGAATATTGCTACAGCAAAGTCTGTGTGGCGAGCAGTACAATAGAAATGGCAAAAAGACTTAAAGGAAAAGGAGTCACTGTGAATTGCCTACATCCTGGTATCGTATATACAAATATAATGGCAACAAAGAGACCTTTTACAAGTGTCATTGGAGTACTTGGTAGTCATACTATATTCAAAGTAAGTTGTTACAAAATATTAGTATTTTTGTTTAGAAGAGATTTATGTTTCAGAGTGCAGAACAGGGCGCTGAAACATCCATTCATCTAGCAGCTTGTGAGAAAGTTGAAGGAATAACTGGAAAACATTTTAGTGACTGTCGGCCATCTTGGATTTGGGCTAGCTTGGGTGCTGACACCAGAAAACGCATTTGGGATCAAAGTGTGCGATTAACTGGACTGAAATCTGAAGAAATGTTTATTTAATTTGATTTGTTTGATGGTAGTTCTGATTAGGAACTTATTATGTATTTTTATTAATGTTTATTAAGTATCAAGTTAGTAGTCATAAAATAAAAGAACATATAATTTTGTATATATTAAATGTCATATGCGAAATATATTAAAATGGAAAAAACGGTTAATTATTGATCTTTGACTGATTATATATATAATAAAGTGGCGACGAGGATAAACTACAATGTTTCAATCATCAGAAACCTCATTAATTATGGATCAGACGTCAAAATTATCAATTGAACCATATAACTCAATAAAATCAAATTGGAAAACCTATTTAAGGCGTTTAAAAAATAAATTATCTTTATACAATGTACCGGAGGATAAAAAGGTAATAATATTACTAGATGTTATTGGTGAGCAAGTATTCGAAAGATTATGTGATCTTTGTGAACCAGATGAACCTGAAAAAAAATCTTTTTCTGAACTTGAAAATTTATTAACTGATTTTTTCGACCCTGAACCAAATGTTTTAGTTGAACGAGTTCGTTTTCAGAACAGATTTCAGATGGAAGAGGAATCAGCTAGAAAATTCGCAGCTGAATTAAAAAAAATAACTCGTTTCTGTAAATTCCCAAAAACTTGGTTTTCAGATGCCCTTTGCACTCAATTTGTTAACGGTATTAGGGATACTGATTTAAGGTTTAAACTTTTGGAGCAGGATAATATTACATTCGAAAAAGCAGTTGAATATGCTTGTTCATATGAAATTAATCAAACTGCTGTTAAAAATATGGGCCGTGCGACTAATATAGGAATTAATGTAAATAAATTGTCCCAAATTAAAACAATAAATAAAAAAAGAAAATGTAAGCATTGTGGATTTACAAATCACGAAGAAAAAGATTGCCGATATAGATCTGCATCTTGTTATAAATGTAACTTTAAGGGTCATATCGCACCTGTTTGCAAACATAATGGTAAATTTAAGAAACAAGAAGAGAAAATGAAAACAAAAGGTAACTGCAATAGTTTGAATCAAGAAATGTTGACTATTTCTGAAAGGGAGGATGAAGAACCAACTCTCGACTTATATACAGCCTGGCAGTTAGTTGAAACAAATGAGCTACGAAGGAAAATTATTGTAAATTTGTATTTAGATGATTTCCTTATTGATTTTCAGGTAGACACCGGTGCGTCAGTGTCATTAATTAGTTTATCAACTTTCAAGAAATTTTTTATTAATAAAAAATTGTTTCCTACTTCATTAAAATTAAATACATATACTGGTGAGCATGTTACATTGGCTGGTAAATGCGAAGTTAATGTTAAAATCAAAGCTGAAGATCTCGGAACTACTAAATTAGTATTATACGTGGTAAATGGTTCGTATGCAAATATTCTTGGCTTAGAATGGTTACGATCAATTCAATTAGATTGGATTACAATTTTATCTAAAACAAATAATATAAATAATAATTTAAATGTATTTAATGCAACAATAAATATTAAGTCTAAATTAGACAAATTAAAAGAGAAATATTCAACCATTTTTAGATCTGACATTGGGAAAGTAAAAGATTTAAAAGCAAGAATTTTTCTTAAGCAAGGATCAGTTCCAGTTTTCAGAAAAACAAGGAATGTAGCTTTTTCTTTAGTACCAAAAATGAAAGCAGAAATTGAACGTTTAGAGCGCGAAGGAATTATAAGTGCAGTACATCATTCAGAATATGCCACACCAGTAGTTCCAGTTATTAAGAAAGATGGAACTATACGTCTTTGTGGAGACTTTAAGGTAACAATTAATTCCCAACTTGTAGTTGAAGAATATCCAATTCCTAGCATTGAAAGAATTTTGGCTAATATTGGAAATAGTAAATTTTATACAAAAATTGATATTTCACAAGCTTACAATCATATTGAAATTGACGAACGTGATCGACATTTTCTAACAATTAATACAATAAAAGGATTATATCATTACAATCGACTACCATTTGGTATTACTTCTGCTCCTGCGATTTGGCAACGGACTATTGAAAAAATATTGCAGGGTATCCAGGGAGTGCAGGTATTTTTTGACGATATTTGTATATCTTCCGAAACAGAAAAAGAACATTTAGAAATATTAGAAAATGTTTTTAAAAGATTCGAATATTACAACATCCGTGTAAATACTACTAAATGTCAATTTTTACAAAAATCAATACAATATTGTGGTTACATTATAAGTTGTAATGGGTTACAAAAATGTTCTGACAAAATTAAAGCTATAATAGATGCCAAAGAGCCAGCTAATGTAACTGAAGTGAAATCATTTCTTGGAATGGTAAATTTTTATGGTAGATTTGTTAAAAATTTAAGTACTATGGCTCAACCTTTGAATTTTCTTTTAAGAGCGAATACGTCGTTTTGTTTTAATAACAAATGCCGAATAGCTTTCAATAATATAAAACGTGCAATTGCATCTGATAGTGTTCTAGTTCATTTTGATCCAAAGAAAACACTTGTTTTGTCTACTGATGCTAGAATGTAGGATTAGGCGCAGTACTTAGTCATAGATTTGAGGATGCATCTTCCTCTATAAGTGGGTAAAATTTCAGCGAAATCTGGGATGGAGTATTTGAGAAATCGATTTTTGTAAAAAAGGGGGATTTTTACATTTTGCCACATAACTTTTGACAACTATGATAAAAATTGCTCTCGTTTGCTGATCTGAATAGCCTAAGATGTGCTCTTTCAGAATATCATTCATTTGTTTAAGTTGGATTCATTGTTGAATTTATATAGAATTTTGTCCCAGGTGCTCTCTGCGGGTAGGCAAAAATAACAAACTATAAATATTTAGAATATAAATTAATACCCGGTAGAATGGGCCAAATAAAGTACTTCCTACTTAGTTTTAGATCAAAATGAATAAGTATACGCATTTATAGCCAAATCGGAGAGGGTCGACTTTTTTTTGTCCGATTTCACGTAGAATGAACCAAATATCGTTGATGAACATAATAAATAGTAATAAGAGCCAAGGTTAGAACCCTGAGGGACACCAGAATGTGATTTAGAAACGATTGAAACTAGAAAAAATGTAATAACCAAATGTTGAAGTTGTTTGCCTTGAAAGTTTTGTTGATTTATAAAATGTTACGAACAAATAATTTTGGCTCAGTTTAACGCAGCACTTCAAAATGTTTATAATACTTTCACTAATAATATTAATTTTGGTAGTTTTAAAAATATACGTGGTAGTAACTTTAGGAAAATGTAGCAGTAAAAGTAAATTAAATGGCAAAGTTGCGTTGGTTACTGGATCAAACAGGGGTAAGTAAAGCTAAACAAATAGTAAAAAGTTAAAATTATTTTCCTATATCGCGTTTACAAAGTGAATTTTGTTTTTGTCAAAAACAATGCTACAAAATTCAATTTTTACAACTATTTTTGGGGATATTTTTGTGTGAAGATTTAAAAATGTCAGACTTAAATTTTTCATCTGTAATCTGTACATGGAAACAAAAATATAAAAATATTAAACCAGTTTTTATGAATTTCCTAATCTTTCAATACAGGTTAGATAAACCAGTTTCAAATAAATTATGTAGAAATAGTTACTTAATATACAAGTTTTATATACCAATAAAAAACAAGTGTAATACAAAATTTTATCCACATCTCATAATTATATGTATCGAAGAAGATTGGTCATAACGTTTAACGTTCATTCAGTGGGTTGCAAGAAAAAAATAAAGAGCTCTTTAGTTAAAGAAATGTTTATCTAGCAACAGTATCAATAGCGATTTTCTGAAATTTATTGAACCGTTAGTTGCTAATGAACCGATAAAATTTTCATGCAACCCAGCAATAGTTTCTCACAATACGGTAGATCATGAAGTGGTTGCTAAGTAACAAGTTGTTTATAGTGTTTTTATGAGCCCTATAATTGCAATTGCAGGTTGCGCTTGCTCAGTGTAAAACAGGCATTAGGATTGTCGACTCGGAATATATCAAAGAATCATTCTATCTGGAGCTTGTCACCATTCTACTTAAAATTTGTCATCCATTTTCTAAGCACTTTGTATTTATTTTTGTCTCTAGGAATTGGTTACTACACTGCACTAAATTTAGCTAAACGTGGTGCTAAAGTAATAATAACAAGCAGAGATATCAATGATACAAAACGAGCTCAAAAACAAATGATAGAAGAATCTGGCAACAAGGACATTGTGGCCAAACAACTAGATTTTATTTCTTTAGCAGGAGTTAGAGAATTTGCTAAAGATATTCTTGATACAGAATCTAGATTGGATATTTTAGTGAATAATGCTGGCAGCTTGATGTGGAGAGAAGCTTATACTGTAGATGGATTATTATTTCTCATGCAGAGCAATTATTTTGGACCGTTTTTACTTACGAATCTCTTACTGGGCAAGTAGAATATAATTAAGTTTATGAATATAGAATAATTAGTAAGAAACAAACAAAAGTAAGCCTTAATATTTTAAAGTAAATATTTGACAACTGATTAATGTTTTCTTAAATCAAAAATCAATAAAGTTACTTGCGAAAGTGTATTAAAAAAAAATTATAAAAAAATCAGTTTACAACCCAGTAGCAAAACTTTTCAATAGAAAAAGGTCACAATAAAAAAACTCTCAGATATACATAAATTTTTAAAATATATTTTTTTTACATAACATAAATATAAACAATAAGCACACATAACAAATAGATAAAAAACTATTTAAATTTATTAAATAAATTACTAGTCTTCATCGTCTGGGTTGACTTGAAGAGGAAGGGCAATTTTCAAATAACTTTTCCATAAATTGACACCATTTCTTCAATAAATTCCGATTTAGCAGTTTTACAGTTTTTATTTTCTAATATTTTGTGTCTGTATATACTTAATAAACTTAGATTGCTCAATCGTTACGATAGGAAACAGTTTCAGCTTGAATTTATTATCTTTAAACTCATAATTTCATTTTTATTTATATATATATATATATATATATATATATATATATATTAATTTTGCATGCTTTGTATCGGCACAAATTAGATCTGAAAATGACTAAAATGTTTGACGTTCAATTTGTCAAAACTTCAAAATAAATTCTTTATTTATTATTTAATTTATTTTGACAAATAAAAAACAAACATTTGTTTAATTTTGTTTCAATTTCATGCCTATCAATAGTTTTGAGACAATTTTCGTCATTTTCAAATCTAATTTGTGTCGTTCCATAGTATGCAAAATTAATTTTGTTTATTGGTTCAGATGCAGAATTTTATGCCCTAAAACTTTTATTTGAAGTTTTTTTGCTTAAAATATTTAGGGAAGCAGGGAATTGCAAAATTATAGTTTCACATGTTAAACTCCTATGTTCGAGAGTCGTAGTCCTCACCCTAGTTAATATCCAGAGAGGGGCGTACGAACCGATCAACAATCTCCATACGCGAGCGGCAATACACTACTTTATGCAATCTATTTCCTTTTCTGCAGGTCTGCTAATCAAATCCGGCGCTAGTCGAATAGTAAATGTAGCATCATTTGCCTCAAGTCTAGGAATATGTTTTGATTCCTACAATATTAATAAAAACAACCTCAAGAAAGTGTATTTCTCAGAGTTTGCTGAAAATTGCTACAGCAAAGTCTGTGTGGCGAGCAGTACAATAGAAATGGCAAAAAGACTTAAAGGAAAAGGAGTTACTGTGAATTGCCTCCATCCTGGTCTCATATATACAAATATATGGAGAACAAAGAAACCTTTTACTGCCTTACTTGGAGTACTTGGTAGATATATTGCTCTCAAAGTATGTTGTTTCAAAATTTGTGTGTTTTTGCTCAGAAGAGATTTATGTTTCAGAATGTACAAGAGGGCGCTGAAACATCCATTCATCTAGCAGCTTGTGAGAAAGTTGAAGGAGTAACTGGAAAACATTTTAGTGACTGTCGGCCATCTTGGGTTACGGCAAGCTTGGGTGCTGACACCAGAAAACGCATTTGGGATCAAAGTGTGCAGTTAACTGGATTGAAACCTGAAGAAATGTTTATTTAATTTGATTTGTTTATTGTTGTTATATCAAATTGTAACCTTACAGGTTCAAATGCAAAGTTTTATAAATTTTCGTTTATTGTTATTTTTTTTTTTTTTTTTTTATTGGAATTTAATGGGCATACAACTGCTTGGTTATTTTTGCCCCGGTACAGTAGTTTATATGTTATAATATATGTTATAATATAATAATATAATATAATACAGTACAATAGCTTTTGTGTGTATGGGGATGATAGTTATGGTCTATATTTTTGTGTACATTTTGATCGTGTTGAGGAATGAAATTATATTTTGTTCTGCTATGGCGTTGTTTTTGAGTGCTTCGTTGATTGTTGGTGGGATTTTGTGTGCTAGTCTATCTGCTGCGTATAAATGGCAGTCTTCTATGATATGTTTAATTGTTAGTTGTGTGTTGCACTGGTTGCATGTAGGGGGGTCGGTTTTTGTAAATAGGTGGTTGTGGGTTAGTCGGGTATGTCCTATCCTTAGCCTGGTCAGTACTATTTGCTCTCTTCTACTTCCGCGCTGTTTCCATTTTCTTATTTCTTGTTGTACTTCTCGGAGTTTATTGTTGGCTGTTTGTGTCCACTTTTTTGCCCAATTGTTATGTATTGTTGTCTTCATTGCCGCTATTAAATCATATGATTGGATTGGGATATCTAATTCTGGTTGTAGGGTGGATGTTTTTGCTGCGATGTCTGCTTTCTCGTTCCCCAGTATTCCCATGTGTGATGGGATCCAGATAAATGCTACGTTTACGTTTCTGGTTTTTAGTTGTACCATGAGGTTTTGTATGTTTTGTATTATGTTGTTTTTTGCATATAGATTATTTATACTTGTTATGGCTCCGTGTGAATCTGAGCATATTGCAATGTTTTTGTTTGTGTAGCCCTTTTTGAGGGTAATGTCTAGACTTGCTTTTATGGCTTCTGCTTCGGCTGTAAATATACTGGATATTCCTGGGAGATGGTAGTGGTAGATTTCATTTTCTGTAACTACTGCGGCTCCTGTTCGATTTTCTTGTTTCGTGCCGTCGGTATATATGAACTCATAGTTACTCATGTTTGACTGAATTTTATATATTGTTATTAATTTATAATAGTCACGTTAAATTAAATGCATAGTATGTCCCAAAAATAACGAAACTTTTAATTTAAATCGTAGGACACGTAGCGCAATCCAGTGCCGGTTTTACAAATTTGGAGGCCTAAGGCGGAAGAAAATTAGAGGCCAGCGGTACATAAATGTAAAAATAATGTATATGGGATGGCTAGCACAGTGGTATGAAGTCGGCCTGTGGATCCTGAGAACCCTGGTTCGATTCTCACAGACGATAAACAATTTTCATAATTTCAAAAGCTACCCCTGTGGCTCCTCCGTCACTAACATCTTTGGGGGCCGTGATTTGACGACTGGTAACCGCACTTCACGCGCAAAATATATCACTTATCGAGATCTGCTTCGGCAGAGTGCCACACCCAGTAATGGGTAGAAGGCGTGATGATATATTTATTTATTTTATTTTATTTATATTTTAAAAATCATAAAATACAAATGTCACGTAACGAAAAATTAAAAAAAAAAACCTACACAGGATTAAAAAAATTATTATTATCAGTTCCTACATGAAGCTAAAATTATAGTCTCAAACTATAATAACATAAAATTAAAAAATAATTATAAAATGTGAAATTTACATTAATGTAATTTCTGTTTTCTTGATTATTCTTCAGCGAACTTTGAAATTATATCATGACAATCAATGGATTTCAAGATCTCTGTCTCTATATTTAATATGATAATAATAAAAAGATCGTTCAGCGGACGCATTTGATAAAGGATGCGTTAAATATATTTGTAGAAGAATCATTATATTTGGAAATGTTGCTTGTAATCTATTTTTAATAATCAATATATATTTTTCTTGAATGTTGCTGGTACTGAGGAATGGGGGATTCAAGTGTTAGAGCTTTTTAATATATATTTATTAAAATAAATTCTTGACCGTACATCATATTTAATACAATATAAAATCATACCATAAATTATATCTTTATTGCTGAAATACGAAAGTTAAAGTTGAATAATTTAAAACGTTCGCACTTCCATATTGCAATGACGTAGTTGCATTAAGCCAATCACAGAGCTTTGTCTGAAACGTTTGTCGGTGTTCAAGAAGACGAAGAAGAAATAAGCATTCAGCATTCTACGATTCTACCAATGACGTATAATACTAGACGAATTATGCCGTATTCAAGTCAATGCAGTGTCATGAAGCAGAGAGGAATAGAATAACTTTTGGGTACGCCGGATGCGCGGCAAGGAGCGAGTACACTTTGATGTTATGCAAGTTGCTCCTTGCCGCGCACCCGCCTCACCAATCAGTTATTCTAGCCCTTTCTGACTCACAACAAACGCCGATGTTATCCGTCTAGTTATGTTTTGTCAGAGGATTCTACTGACAACGACAAGTTACGTGTTATTTATCTCTGTCTTATCTGTCTCTCTTTAAGCTAAGATGCAACTACGTCATATTAATTTGTTTCGAAAGTTTAAATATTTTTATCATGCTTAATACAAGTTTTTTTAAAAAATAAAAAATTTGGGTATAATTATTTTATTACGTAGATTAATATATAAAAAATTCAAAAAAGTCTTGAAAGACCCATTGTGTGGAGTAGCTTGTGCATTTTGCGCTATGCGACGACGCTACAACGGGATTACACAGTGCTGCCACATGTATTTAGGTATAATATATACCTAAAATACAAAACAATTAGTTACGGAAAATAGTATTTATAAAATTAAATTGTCATTTTACATAGTAATTGCATATTAATTTATATTATATAAAAATTCTAATATGAGGCCGGTAAAAATCGGAGGCCCGAGGCGGTCGCCTCACCCGCCTTATGGCAAAACCGGCCCTGGCGCAATCTATTGAACATACACATTGTTAGATAGATACATCTTTCTTCTTTCGAATGCACACAACTTCATGCAATCAGGTGACAGTTTAAAAATTTACGCGCATTTTAATAACAGTAGTTTTTATGTTTATGTTGTAAAAATACAATGGAACAACGAGCAAATATTAAATTTTGTGTTAAATTTGGAAAAAAAATTGCTGAGACATACGAATTGATGAAAAAAGTTTATGGTGATGATTGTTTATCTCGTTCATAAGTTTATAAGTGGTTTGCAAAATTTAAAAATGGTCGTGAAGATTTAAATGATGATGAAAGATCTGGACGTCCAAAAGCCGGAAATCGTGCTGAATTAGTCGAAAAAGTGCGTGAAATCATTGCTGTCGATGCGAATTTTACTGTTAGAATGTTGGGTGAAGAATACGAGTAAAAATACTATTTGGAGAATTCTAACTGAAGATTTGGGTAAAAGAAAGGTTTGTTCACGTTTTGTTCCACTTGAATTAAATGAAGACCAAAAAGTCGCTAAAAAAAGTCAACGAATTTTTGATGAACATACATATTTGTGTCATCGAGCACCCTCCGTATTCGCCTGATCTATCACCATGTGACTATTATCTTTCCCCAAAACTGAAAATTGCCATGAAAGGAGCGTTTTATGATGATATTCCAGCCATTCAAGCAGCCGTGACACAGGTGTTAAAGAACGTTCCTTTAGATAGCATAAAAAATCTATGCATGCTCTAGTTGATCGTTCTAAAAAGTGTATTGATTCAAATGGAACCTATTTTGAATAAATATTAAGTTTCAAACATAATACAATGCGTGTTTTATTCTATATCTAAAAAATAAATATCTAATTTGTTGATATTCATGCAATTATTTAAGAATGTTACATTTTGTTTATTTTCAAATAAGCCACCCAGAATATTGAAAAAAAAATTCTCATTATTTTATTTTTCTCGAATTTTTTTAAATCCATTAAAAAAAGTAATATATCTCTGAAAAGACAAAAAAATATCGCTATATATTTTACTAAGATAATATTATAGGTTGCTATTTAAAAAGTTAAAGTTCATGGTCGTATCTTGTAAACCTGACTTTATAAAAAATATCTATATATGTCATCAAATAGTATATTTAAAATAACCAATCTTTTCTATTACTCGTAATAAAAAAGATAAAGTCTAACCCTTTATACTGACACAAATCTATGTATATATTTTCAGCTGTAAAACATTTTTGAATAATTTTAGAGAAAAGTACTTCAAATAAAGTCGACGGAAAACTAAATTATCTACCACTTTCATTTGACTCATTTTCCTCTAAGATTATTTAGAAATAATTGAAACTAGAAAATATGAAATAACTAAATGTTAAAGTTACTTATTACCATATTCAAAATACCAGATGTTTTTCTCAACCTTGACTTTTTTTCAGTTTGTTAGATTTATAAAATGTTGCGCACAAAGAATTTAGACTCAGTTTAACGCAGCACCTCAAAATGCTATTTATAATACTTTCAGTAATAATATTAATTTTGGTGGTTTTGAAAATATATGTGGTAGTAACTTTAGGAAAATGTAGCAGTAAAAGTAAATTAAATGGCAAAGTTGCGTTGGTTACTGGATCAAACAGGGGTAAGTAAAGTTAAAGAAATAGTAAAATAGAAAATAAATAAAAAAATTACCCCTGAGGCTTCCCCACCACTAACATCTTTGTGAGCCGTGAATTGACGATTGGTAACTGCACTTCACGCGCATAAATATATCACTTACCGAGATCTGCTTCGGCAGAGTGCCACACCCAGTAATGAGTAAAAGGGTGGCTAGCTCAGTGGTATGAAGTCAGCCTGTGGATCCTGAGAACCCTTGTTCGATTCCCACAGGCGACAAAAAATTTTCATAATTTCAAAAGCTACCGCTGTGGCTCCTCCACCACTAACATTTTTGTAGGCCGTGATTTGACGACTGGTAACTGCACTTCACGCGCATAAATATATCACTTACCGAGATCTGCTTCGGCAGAGTGCCACACCCAATAATAAGTGGAAGGCGTGATGATATATTTATTTATTTTATGTGCCACACCCAGTAATGGGTAAAAGGCGTAATGATATATCTATGTATATATTTTTTTTTGGGTGGCTAGCTCAGTGGTATGAAGTCAGCCTGTGGATCCTGAGAACCCTTGTTCGATTCCCACAGGCGACAAACAATTTTCATAATTTCAAAAGCTACCCCTGTGGCTCCTCCACCACTAACATTTTTGGAGGCCGTGATTTGACGACTGGTATTCGCACTTCACGCGCATAAATATATCACTTATCGAGATCTGCTTCGGCAGAGTGCCGCACCCAATAATAAGTGGAAGGCGTGATGATATATTTATTTATTTTATGTGCCACACCCAGTAATGGGTAAAAGGTGTGATGATATATTTATTTATTTTATGATTTACGTCTTTTATCCATTACTGTGTGTTGCACTCTGCCGGAGCAGATCACGGTAAGTGATACATTTTTGCGCGTGTAGTGCAGTTACCAGCCGTCAAATTACGGCCCCACAGATATTATGGGGTAATTTGAATGTGATGAAAATAAAATGCAAAAATAATTTTGAACACGGATGCAAAAATATTTAAATATTAAACAAGTTTAAACGCATCTCTTAACCTTTGAATATATTTTAGATAAACCAGTTTCAAATATAGTATATAGAAAATAAAGTTATTGTATACCTGTTTTTCAAGGTATAGAAATTTATACAACAGCTAACATAGTTCTCTGAATTGTTTGCCAAAATACTTCTAATAAAGCTATATTAAAATTTTAAAAACTGATGTTCCACTTTATTTTTTTATAATTTTTTTTTTTCATCCATTATTAGGTATTTATTTAAAGTAAAATAGAGTTGATTTCTTCATAGCTTTGATTTGAATTGTTTTGACAAAATTTCTGTTATTTATGGGATAGATATCCCAATGGTATCATGAGTATGAGAACTCGAGTTCGATTTCTATAGTCGACAAACAATTTTCAACACATTAAAATTACCCCTGTGGTTCTCCCTCCATTAACATCTTTGGGGGCTGTGATTTAATTATCGCATTTTCCGCGCAAAATATATATCACTTACCGAGATCTGTAACGGTAATATACCATCAGAAAATGGGTGACAAACTTCAGGTAAAACGATTTTAGGATTAATTCTGAGTCGACAATCCTAACATGGGCGTCCGTAGGGGAGGGCAAAGAGGGGAGTTTGCCCCCCCCCCTCCTGGGTTTTAACTAGGGTTGTGACCATGACTCTCGAACATAAGACTTTAACATGTCAAATTATAATTTTGTAATTTCCTGCTTCCTTAAATATTTTAAACAAAAAAGCTTGGAATAAAAGTTGTAGGGCATAAAATTCTGCATCTGAACCAATAAACAAAACTAATTTTATATACTTTGTAACGTCACAAATTAGCTTTGAAAATTACGAAAATTGCCTAAAAACTATAGATAGCCATGAAATTGAAACAAAATTAAACAAATGTTTGATGTTTTATCTGTCAAAATAAATGAAATAATAAATAGAGAATTTATTTTGACAGTTTTGACAGATTTCATATTTGGATTCTACGCATAAAAATAAGTAAGTTTTGTCCTCGTGGTGTACATCGGATAACGCTAATGCCGGCGGTAAAATGATGTTCCTTTACGTCAATGGTAAAAAATTACTGGTTTCAATCCTCCGCCATCTATCGCAAATCGAAAAAAAATTTTCATACAAAACTTACTTATTTTTTTGCGTAGAATCCAAATCTGAAATAAAAAGTGGGGGTCCGTATTTAAAATTTCAAAGTTACCCTCCTCCCCGAACCCTTGGGGGTGGGGGGAGAGGAGAAATTATTACAGCATCGGGTGGCCCCCTCAAAACCAATACACTTCTGTTTGAAATATTTTTTTGTCTGATGCATATTTTGCGAGATATTCCAGTGGATTATTTAAAATGGGTCATCCTGTATATTGTATGTATCACGGGTGAAATTAACGTTTCTGACCCTTGGTACATAAATAACTATTATGGAATAAATATGATTGCTGTTTACATTCAAGAAGAATTGTATAAAATTGTGTTGATGTAACTAATCGTTTAATACTAGCACTTTCAACTCTTTTTCAGCAGTATTGTTTAATTTCTAGTACATACGATAACCTTGTACAAAAAAGGTCAAATTTTGACATTTATCAGATAGATTTGTATAGTTACCTGATAACTGCTACAACAGTTGTTTGATTCAGTGTTGCCAAATTTACATTTCTTTTAAGTAGCTCGTGTGGTTTTACGAAGGGCTGTACAATTATTTTTTATTAGGATTGTCGACTCAGAATTAATCAAAGAATCATTCTACCTAAAATTTGTTACCCATTTTCTGAACACTTTGTATTTATTTATTTATTTGTTTCTAGGAATTGGTTACTACACAGCACTAAATTTAGCTAAACGTGGTGCTAAAGTAATAATAACTAGCGAAGATTTCAATGACGTAAAACGAGCTCAAAAACAAATGATAGAAGAATCTGGCAACAATGACATTGTGGCCAAACATCTAGATTTTCTATCTTTAGCAGGAGTTAGAAAATTTGCTAAAGATATTCTAGATACAGAATCTAGATTGGATATTTTAGTGAATAATGCTGGTGCCATTATTGGGAGAGAAGGTTTTACTAAAGATGGATTATTATTTGTCATGCAGATCAATTATTTTGGTTCCTTTTTACTTACGAATCTCTTACTGGGCAAGTAGAATATAATTAAGTTTATTAATATAGAATAATTAATAAGAAACAAACACATTGATCAGAAGTAAGTATTTCAGTTGGCCATACAATAGGCCCTTCAAGACTTTTTTGAAATTTTTATATATGTACTGTAAGTTACCTATTAATGACAAAATTTAAACACTGTCCATCGTGAACAGTAAGTAAATATAACATATCAAGGTCCTGTTTATTTTGACAACAATTTGACAGCTGTTAATTTTGAAACCTATTTTTCTTTTCCTCCTATTTGTGTAAGTATTGCAAAAAATAGCTTACTCACTTAGAACTGTAAGTGATTTTTTTAGGTCGCGAATGATTAGGAAATCCCGATCCTTCGGGCCTCGATTTCCCAAACTACTAATATACTATTTTACAATACTTGTACTGTAAGTTACCTACTAAAGACAAAATTTAAACTAAGTAAATGCAACTTTTATTGCACAGTGATTTCCATGGTTACATCAGGACTTTAATATTTACTTACCATCCACCACAGACAGTAAGTAAATATAACATATCAAGGTCCTGTTTATTTTGACAACAATTTGACAGCTGTTAATTTTATAACCTATTTTTCTTTTCCTTCTATTTGTGCAAATATTTTTAGGTCGCGAATGTTTAGAAAATCTCGACCCTTCGGTCTTCCACTTCATACTACATTCTTGACCTAAAAATTGTCACTTACAGCCAGAGCTGGGCAGTAGCTAGCTACTTTTGTAGCTTAGCTACTAGCTTAGTTACATTTACCTTAGCTGTAGCTTAGCTAACTGTAAAAAAATATAGCTGTAGCTTGTAGCTAGCTACTTTTTTTTCTATTAGCTTAAAAATAACAACTGAAGCTACGAGTACTTTTAAAGCTACTTTTTGTAGCTTAAAGCTACTTTTTATAACTTAAAGCTACTTTTTAAGCAGAAGGTCAACAAAGTACGCATGCGTGCAAGCTAAACCCACACAAAATAATAATTTCTTGCCGGTTCTAACTGGCTCTAATACGCAAAAATACACAGTAGGTGCCAGATGGTATTTGCTATTTTTGATATTTATGTACATAATAGTAAATTATCAGTCATTATAACAAAAGACTGAGCATATGACAATGGCAAATTTAATTATTTCACAATAATTTTAAAAAAGTAGCTTTAAAATTTAACAGCTACTTTAACGAAAGCTTTTAGCTGTAGCTTAGCTATATTTTACAAAATATAGCTTATACCTGTAGTTCAGCTATTTTTTTAAAGAATAGCTGTAGCTGTAGCTTAGCTACTTTTTACTTTCTTATACGTAGTATAAGGAAGTATTGGAATCGTGAAAAAAATCGTTGACGATATTTTCGCGGAAATACATGTTTTGAGGTCCACTGAATCTGTTTTGATCATTTTCTCAATGATGTCTGTGTGTGTGGATGGATGGATGGATGGATGTGTGTCCGGTCGTGCAATATCTCATGAACGAGATAAGATTTGTTAACGAAACTTGGTAATTATAAGTTTCATGAAAACACGAAGAGCTGAGTTGATTTTGAATGAAATTGAAAAACCGGAAGAGGAAGTTTACTGGACACACAAAACAATAAATTCCATTTATTTCAAAAATGGAATCAGTTACGAAAAAAAGTTTCAAATAAAAGATGTTAGCAAAAATATTTGGAACATAAAATGTTATTTGCAATTTTCCTGTATATGCGTCTAATTTTGAGAAAAACTAATTTATATATTTAATAATATATTTCAATAATCATAGTAGCAATAGAAATAAAAAACAAAAACATGTTTAACATTTATATGTCAAATAATAATTGTCAAACGCAAGGAGCAAGTCATAAGTGTTCAATTCAGCGTTTTTAATATGAAATATGCTGTGTATAAGAAAGTCGTGTGGTGCCCACACCAGATTTTTTTAAGTAGCTTGCCCAGCTCTGCTTATAGTTTATGGTACGTAATAGACTATTTTTTCTACAGGTCTGCTAATCAAATCTGGCGCCAGCCGAATAGTAAATGTTGCATCAATTTGCGCAAGTGCAGGAGTAGGTTTTGATTCCTACAATATTAATAAGAACAACCTCAGGTTACTATATTCCTCAGAGCATATAGAATATTGCTACAGCAAACTCTGTATGGCGAGTAGTACAATAGAAATGGCAAAAAGACTTAAAGGAAAAGGAGTCACTGTGAATTGCCTGCATCCTGGTCTCGTATTTACAACTATATGGTCAACACCGACGACCATCTTAGGCTTATTTGCCTACCTTGGTAGATATATTGCATTCAAAGTAAGTTGTTTCAAATCAAAAATAAATAAATATATCATCACGCCTTCTACCCATTACTGGGTGTGGCACTTAGCCGAAGCAGATCTCGGTAAGTGATATATTTTGTGCGTGAAGTGCGGTTACCACTCGTCAAATCACGGTTCCCAAAGATGGTGGAGGAGCCACAGGGGTAGCTTTTGAAATTATGAAAATTGTTTGTCGCCTGTGGGAATCGAATCTAGGGTACCAGGGTTCTCAGGATCCGCAGGCCGACTTTATACCACTGAGCTAGCCACCCCATATAGTGGTTGTTTCAAAATATTAGTATTAAATATTAGTATTTTTGCTCAGAAGAGATTTATGTTTCAGAATGTACAAGAGGGCGCTGAAACATCCATTCATCTAGCAGCTTGTGAGAAAGTTGAAGGAGTAACTGGAAAGCATTTTAGTGACTGTCGGCCATCTTGGGTTACGGCAAGCTTGGGTGCTGACACCAGAAAACGCATTTGGGATCAAAGTATGCAATTAACTGGATTGAAACCTAAAGAAATGTTTATATAACTTGATTTTTTTATTATTGTTATTTTAGTTTTAACCTTAAAGATTTATTATTTTAATGTTTAATGTTTATAAAGTCATGACTACGGGAAGGGAAAATAGAATAAAGGTAGTGTTGAATTTAATATTTTGATTTATATTTCTGTTTAGTATCATCTTCAGATATGTATTGGCGAATGACTATGTAAATGAAGAGAAATATTTATATTAAATAATCAATAAATAAATATATCATTACGCCTTTTACCCATTACTGGGTGTGGCAGTCTGCCGAAGCAGATCTCGGTAAGTGATATATTTTGCGCGTGAAATGCGATTACCAGTCATAAATCAGTGGAGGGGCCACAGAGATTGTTTTAATGTGGTGAAAATAGTTTTTTGGTTGTGAGAATCGATCCAAGATTCATAGGCCGACTCGATACCACAAAGACCCCAACTCCATTTAAAATAAAAAAAAATAAATAAAAGTTCATGGTCGTATCATGTAAACCTGACATTATAAAATAGTATATATATATATATATATACAATTGCAAGCTATCACTTTCATCTTTTCTAATCTTTGTAGATTCGTTGTTAGATTTGTTATTAGACTCGTTTTTAGGAGTAAACGTGGGTAATTTGAGATGTTTTATGCATGTGTTATGTACGTTGAAGAAAGAAGATGAATGATAAGTGAATAGGAGTGATTGGATGGATGTGAATGAGGGTTTGTTATGTAAGAATGATTTCGAGTGTGATAAATGAATGAGTTTATATGGAGGGATCTATGAATGTGGTTGAAGTGAGGGTGGTGTGTTTGGATGAAAATGTTTGACGAGGGCTGATTGATGAGTGTGATGAGTGAATGTTTTATGAGTGATTTTAGGGTTCGTGCTACCCCATTTGTTGGGATATAGCGTGAAGGTATGTATATATGTATGTATCAGAACTGGGAAACATTTTAGTGACTGTCGGCCATCTTGGGTTTGGGCAAGCTTGGGTGCTGACACCAGAAAACGCATTTGGGATCAAAGTGTGCAGTTAACCGGATTGAAACCTGAAGAAATGTTTATTTAATTTGACTTGTTTATTATTGTTATTAAAATTTTAACCTTACAAGTTTATATGCAAAGGTTTATTAATGTTCGATTATTATTTTAATTTATAATAGTCACTTAAAATTAAAACAAACTCATATTATATCAGTTCTGATTAGAAACATATCTGTAACCAAAGTTAAATAAATATAAAATAAATATATCATCACGCCTTTTATCCATCACTGGGTGTGGCACACTGCCGAAGCAGATCTCGGTAAGTGATATATTTATGCGCGCGTGAATTTTAGTATGAAAATAGGTTTTTACAAAAAAAATATATACATATCTTCACGCTATATCCCAACAAATGGGGTAGAACAAACCCTAAAATCACTCATAAAACATTCACTTATCGCACTAATCAAACAATCAGCCCTCGTCAAACATTTTCATCCAAACAAGCCACCCTCACTTCAACCACATTCATAGATCACTCCATATAAACTCATTAATTTATTACACTCGAAATCATTATCACACAACAAACCTTCAATCACATCATTCCTATACACTTATCATTCATCTTCTTTCTTCAACGTATATAACATATGCATAAAACATCTCAAATTACTCACGTTTACTCCTAACAACGAATCCAATAACGAAACTAACAACGAATCTACAAGATTAGAAAAGATGAAAGCGATAGCCTGCACTTGTATATGAAAGAAAAGTCCACACAATGCAGTCACTGAAAATGAAACAAAAAGATAAGAAAGGGAGGGAGCGTCGCCCTGCGCTTGTTTTTGAAAGTGAATTTCACACAATTACAGTTAAACACTCTACGTAAGAACTGAAAACGAATTAAAAGATCAGAAAGGAAGAGAGTGTTGCTCTACGTTTGTAAAAACAGTCAAGTAAAATAAGTATCCAAGACTACAACAAAAATAACAGTCTGGTAAAGATTTTGCCTGACTGTTATTTTTGTTGTAACCTTGGATACGTAGTCTGCTGTCAATACAATTCATATCTAACAGGCAGATTCATAAAGCGGATTATCGCTAACACCATTTTTTATTTCGTTTTTAACTCTTTTTCCAATGTATAAAACAAGTTTATTTTAACTTGAGTTAAAAAGAGTAAATTAGCATCAAATTTAGTTTATTTCTTTAATCTGTTTTAATTTGAAACAGAGTTATAGATAATATTAAAAACGGTGTTAGCGCTAATCCGTTTTGTGAATCTGCCTGCAAAAAAATAAACATTTTAAAAGGAAAGTGCTTTTACTTGACTCAGCGGATTAAAATACTCGGCCTGCGGTCTTATATTATAAACAATCGCTTCGTCAAGTAAAATATCATTTTCCTGACTTTTATGTAATATACTATTACAAAACTTATACAGTATAATCCTGACAAATTCTACTAAGTACACCCCTTACTGGCAGGTAGTAGCACCCCTACCGAGACTAGTAAAATCTCTCATTATGGAGTCTATAGTTGGAGCCAAATATGTTTAATCGGGATATAATAGCATGCATTACAGTTAAATTTATAAGATGTTTAAACTTAATAAAATTAAAAAATCAACACTAGGTAGGTTTCAAAAAAGTAAATAAGTTTATTCACTATACTTATTTCGGTCGACTCGACCTTCATCAGGTAATGATTACAGAATAAGAAATATTCTTCTGTAATCATTACCTGATGATGATCTAGTCGACCGAAATACGTATAGTGAATAAACTTATTTACTTTTTTGAAACCTACCTAGTGTTGATTTTTAAATTTTATTATAAAAATGTTTCAACGAGAACCGACAGTGGAATCTATTGAATTTATGTTTAAACTTCATCATCTATCACAGTATGGTGGTAACGACCTTTTGTAAGAATTACATAAAGTTGTTCTAACAAAAACTAAATTAAAAAACGCATTAAAATTCAACCAAAATTAAAAACTAAATACTTGTTAAAATAAATTGTTACTGCACATGAAACATAGTAGTTAGCAGTGGCGGACTAACTCCTTCGAAGGCCCGGGACGGACTCTAATACCGGGCCCCTTATATTGAATAGGAACAGAAAACAATGGAATAAAAAATACAAAGTGCAATGGGATCTATATTAATGTATAATAGTTTTATAAAACATGTTTTCTAGCCTTAACTTTACTAAACTTATCTATAATATCATCAAAATCTAATGTCTTCGCTGCTTTCCGCTCTATAGATAGAATTGCCAAATTTATTAGCCTATCCTCGGCCATAGTGGATCTCAGGTAATTTTTTATTAATTTAAGCTTCGAGAAACTCCTTTCACATGACGTCACGGAAACACAAATTGCTAAAAAGTATTGAATAATCAGAGGTATGTTGGGAAGGGATTCACTGAAGTCTCATTTAATAATAAATTGAAGAATTTCTAGTGCTGTCCAGGTGAGAAATGTTTCTGTATTTGTATTGGTGGCGGATAAATGGTGTCGAAATCTCTTTACTTCTTGCACCACTTGCCACTTGCACATGAGCGGTATATTTATTGCGCTACCACTCAGTGTTGCCAACTATGTTGAAAGAAAAATTCGTAATTGTGAATAAAAAAATCACCTAATAAATCATAATTGCATGTTCATTCAATTAAAAAAAAATTAATCTGGAAACGGGAGCCCCTCTGTTTGGTAGGGCCCGGGGCGGACCGCCCCTGTCGCCCCCCCCCTTAGTCCGCCAGTGGTAGTTAGAACAAAGAATGTCTTTTATTAACTAAGGGTCATTCACAGCTTCGAAATTAAACGAAATGTCACTTAGGGATATGTCTTAAAACAATGTTAAGTAGGGTTCGAAATTAACAAAATCATTTTAAATTAGTGTTCGTCATTGTTGAACTCGCATCATTCAAAATAATGTTTACGTTACCCTGGAAACTGAAGTAAAGTTTATTTTTGCGCCCTAGTGCTTCAAACATTCATTTTTATGGTTCTAAATGTTGACAATTAAAACGCTAGTTGTACTTATATACGCACATTTTAAGGAATTTATAAAAGAAACAGAGACATTAGCTTATACGCCATCAATCAGACATATTTTAAAAATAAACAATTTATTTTCAAATAACAAATGTCAATTCATGGCATACTAAATTGTTAATATAAATTCACGCTTCTAATTTAATAACTTTTCTATAATTTTTGCTCGTTACAAAAAGCATTGTACAAAACCCGTGCACGAAGACCTCATTTGCACCATTCACACAAATTAAAGTACTCGTTTCAGTCATGCTTTAAAATTGCGCTCATGTGCAAAGTAAATATTCGCGCACTTGTTATGTAAATAGCTATTTTCCAATAGATATAATTTGTTTGTGTACAAGTGATAAAAATACACAAAGGAATAGGATTTCTAAACTTATTATATTTTAATAATTTATTACTAGCGGTCGGTAAGTTTTCTCTCTAGGCTTCGCGGACACTGAAGTAGGATTCAATTCTGTAAGATAATTGACACAATATAATAGATATGTACTTACGGCTTTTAGTATGGTCAAAAAAATGCGAATTTTTTGGTTGAACCAGTTTAAAAATCGAAAAAAATTAAAATATGGTTCTATATAATTCAGACTACGAGAAATCGAATGCCGTTGAGCGCATCTTCATATCTTTTTTAGTTTTTGAGTTACAGCGGTTTTTGACTTTTTGAAATCTCAACTTTGAAGGCTCATATCTCGAAAACTAAAAGAGATATTGAAATGCGGTTTGAACGAGTGTATTTCTCATGCCCTAATTAACTTATACTGAAATTTTGAACATTTTGAAAATTTTGAAAATTTTGAAAATTTTGCAATTTTTACAAATTTTTCTTTTGCCCATATTTGAAAAACTTGAAGAAATAATGAAAATCTGTAAACAACAGTGGATTTCCCGCAAAAAAGTACATAAGTATGTAAAATTTCAGAATTTTTGCTCCACGAATAAAAATTTTAAAGCAAAAAAACTAAAAATGGCTAAAATTCGTAAAAATCTTAAGGGGTACCCCTTCAAAAATAATTAAAAAACAGCGATTTTTCGTTTTTTGTAATAAAAACTTTATCTGTGCGAATTTTTGCCTGAAATTTTGCATACCTATGTACTTTTACGAGAGGAATTCACTGGTGTTCACAGATTTTCATTATCTTTTAATTTTTTTAAAATATTAAAAGATGAAAATTTTGAAAAAAATAGTAAAATTTTCGAAATTTTCAAAATTTCAGTATAAGTTAATTGGAGCACGAGAAATACACTCGTTCAAACCGCGTTTCAATATCTCTTTTAGTTTTTGAGATACGGGCCTTCAAAGTTAAAATTTTTAAAAAGCCAAAAATCGCTGTAACTCGAAAACTAAAAAAGATATGAAGATGCGCTCAACGGCATTCGATTTCTCGTAGTCTGAATTATATAGAACCATATTTTAAATTTTTTCGATTTTTAAACTGGTTCAACCAAAAAATTGACATTTTCATTAACCGAACTTTTTGCGATCATGACTCCGGCGATTAAAGAAATATATATTGAGGACCAAAATATGCATAATTATGTAGAAATATATAAAGAATTACATGGATTTAATATTGACAATATACTATCAAATAGTCTTGCAATTAATCAATCTACTTTATAAAAAAAAAATTACTCTCGTCATTCTCACGCAATTTCTCACATGAGATTTTCCAAATTTTCTCTTTCTAATCGAACTTTATTTAGTAGATGAACCCACCATCTTCTTGTTTTTCTTTTTGCTTTTTTTATGTTATAAAAGCGAAATTAATACTAAGTATCTCTTTCTTAACATAATTCATTTTAAAATTAGTTCTGTTAGTACAATATTAGTTAATTATAGTTTTATTACCTTTTTACTTTCTTATACGTAGTATAAGGAAGTATTGGAATCGTGAAAAAAATCGTTGACGAGATTTTCGCGGAAATACGTGTTTTGAGGTCCACTGAATCCGTTTTGATCATTTTCTCAATGATGTCTGTGTGTGTGGATGGATGGATGGTGTGTGTCCGAGTGTGCAATATCTCATGAACGAGATAAGATTTGTTAACGAAACTTGGTAATTATAAGTTTTATGAAAATACGAAGAGCTGAGTTGATTTTGAATGAAATTGAAAAACCGGAAGAGGAAGTTTACTGGACACACAAAACAATAAATTCCATTTATTTCAAAAATGTAATCAGTTACGAAAAAAAGTTTCAAACAAAAGATGTTAGCAAAAATATTTGGAACATAAAATGTTATTTGCAATTTTCCTGTATATGCGTCTAATTTTGAGAAAAGCTAATTTTTATATTTAATAATATATTCGAATAATCATAGTAGCAATAGAAACAAAAAACAAAAACATGTTTCACATTTATATGTCAAATAATAATTGTCAAACGCAAGGAGCAAGTCATAAGTGTTCAATTCAGCGTTTTTGATATTAAATATGCTGTGTATAAGAAAGTCGTGTGGTGACCACACCAGATTTTTTATTTTATTGCATTCATTTTTATTTCTTTTTAGTATTTAGTTCATAAATTAGTAATATACTGTACCTTTCTCGTAGTTCCAATTTTCGTCCCTACGCGCGCATTTTTATTTTAAAATCTCAGAAGCATAAATTTAGTTCATAATTTCTGGCGCTGCATGACTTCATGTGGAGCACAAATTTATCTGTTAGCTTTCCCGTTATATTATATTTCAATTGTTTATTTATACCACCTCTCCATCTTTTTATATATCTATGGGGTTGATACAAGGGCGCTAAATTATAGCTTTCTTCTATATTTACGGGCATTTAAAGAGATCTGCAAGTGCAGATCTGATACACATAAAAGCATATATACTGGTACAGAGTGAAAAAGTTATACGTATATATAATAATTTTTGTATTGTTATCATTTGTAATAATTTTAAAATAAATAAAATATAAAAATGTTATGGGGTGGCTAGCTCAGTGGTATGAAGTCAGCCTGTGGATCCTGAGAACCCTGGTTCAATTCCCACAGGCGACAAACAATTTTCATAATTTCAAAGCTACCCCTGTGGCTCCTCCATCACTAACATCTTTTGGGGCCGTGATTTGACGACTGGTAACCGCACTTCACGAGCAAAATATATCACTTACCGAGATCTGCTTCGGCAGAGTGCCACACCCAGTAATGGGTAGACGGCGTGATGATATATTTATTTATTTTATTTATAAAAATGTACTTATCAGTTAAAGAAGTATTAAGCTAGTTCGAACGAAGTTTAGTATAATCAATACAGCAACAAGTTAACACCACATCCTGTACAATGATTTCCAAACTGTTTTTGAGGGGGTACAACTATTTATTTTATTTATTTTACAGGTTAATCTAAATTTTAAAATTTCCTGATATAAAAAATACTTACAAAAATATATATTTATAAATACATCAGGGGTATCAAACAAGTACCTTTCCTAAACATTCCAAGAAGGTTTAAAAGTTTTAGAACCACTAGTGTCTATGCGTAGAGACACATGCGCACAAATACAAAAGTTTCAACCAGTTATCTGCTGGCAACAAACATGGTTGTTTCGTCTTAAAGTGTTCTTTAGTTTCGATGTTTTCTTTTTAACTTTGTTTCGTTATTTTGTTATTAATTAAAAATAAAACGTTGGTATGGAGGTACAAAGCCTTAATTGTGAAAAAATTCCTGTAATTAAAGAAGAAAAGCCTGATTTGACTTTAGAAGTTTTAGACAAGTAAGTATACAAACTATTTAATACTTGTTGCATTTTTAGAAATTATTTCAAAAATATTATCGTAATGTACAGAAAATTTATTTTATCTGACTGTACGTTAGATGTATTTTAAAATTGTTTTAAATAAACACTATTGTAGTTTAATTTTAACAGTCAAGCGACTGTTAAGCGCGCGCAAATTTAAATCTCAAAATTTAACCAAATATATAAATGCATTTGAATGATGTAGATTTCACTAAAAATTGTAGGTTCCCTGTACATTAGAGATTAAATTAATTAAGTATACCCGATACCCGCATAATATTTTCAAAGTATTAAGATAAAATTATTGAACCAACCCTCATCGGACAAAACATATTAAATTGTATTACATATATGCTTTTGTCAAAAGATGATGAATGTTTTAAAAATAAATATATCATCACGCCTTTTACCCATTACTGCGTGTGGCACTCTGCCGAAGCAAATCTCGGTAAGTGATATATTTATGGGCGCGAAGTGCTGTGACCAGCCGTCAATTCACGGCCCCCAAAGATGTTAGTTGTGGGAGAGCCACAGGGGTAATTTTAAATTGGTGAAAATGTTTTATCGGCTGTGGGGATCGAACCAAGGTTCTTTGGATCCACAGGCCGACTTGCTACCACTGCCATGACCCCATAATAATGTTTTATAATACTATGTTAATTGATAACGTCCGTTAAATTTTTTATCTAATAACAATAGATGACATAAAATCAAAAAAGCATGAACTGTTGTTAGAAATTAATCCGGGTTCAATTCCCACAGCCGACAAACAACTTTCATCACATTAAAGCTACCCCTATGGCTCTCCCTCCACTAACATCTTTTAAGGGTGTGATTTGACGGCTGGTGACTGCACTTCACGTGCATAAAAATATTACTTACCGAGATCTGTTACGGCAGAGTGCCACATCCAGTAATGGGTAGAAGGCGTGATGATATATTTATTTTATTTATTTGAATACAAAATATACTTTTGTATCTTTTATTTGAAATATTTGTCTGTGAAATAATATCTCGATTTGTTGTACTATTCATGTAGACAAAATCTTTGCGAGTAATTTCGGACCGCGGTTTGAATCTACTGCGAAATTATTACAATGTAATAAAAGTTTTCAAAGATAGATACGAATTGATAGAAAATTTGTATGAACTGTTGTAATAATTATTTGTACGACTATATAGTGTATTTTGTTTAGCGTTTCTGACCCTGAGCATCTTATTAGTACGAGGCGCAAAGGGTCAAAATGACATTTAGTAAAATCAAGGATTCAAAATAAAGAAAAATTGTCATTTTATTTATGTATGCATATTAATTATTTTTTTATGGCCCTAGGGACAAAAAGAAGTGTGTAAGCCCGCTTTTTAGGGTTAAAACACATGAATTTCGGCCAGGTTATGCATAAAATATATTATTTGTTTTTTTCTTACTATTATTTAATATTGGAATAACTTACATATAAAATAATATAAATATATCATCACGCCTTCTACCCATTACTGGGTGTGGCACTCTGCCGAAGCAGATCTCGGTAAGTGATATATTTTGCGCGTGAAGTGCGGTTACCAGTCGTCAAATCACGGCCCCCAAAGATACTAGTGGTGGACGAGCCACAGGGGTAGTTTTTGAAATTATGAAAATTGTTTGTCGCCTGTGGGAATCGAACCAGGGTTCTCAGGATCCACAGGCCGACTTCATACCACTGAGTTAGCCACTCCATAATAATAATAGTTAATGTAATATTTAAGTTAATTTGTCTAAACATTAGTAAATAAATAAATATATCATCACGCCTTCTACCCATTATTGGGTGTGGCACTGTGCCGAAGCAAATCTCGGTAAGTGATATATTTTGCACGTAAAGTGCACTTACCAGTCGTCAAATCACGGCCTCCAAAGATGTTAGTGGTGGAGGAGTCACAGGGGTACCTTTTGAAATTGTGAAAATTGTTTGTCGCCTGTGGGAATCGAACTAGGGTTCTCAGGATCCACAGGCCGACTTCATACTACTGAGCTAGCCATCCCATATTAATAATAGTTAATTTAATCTGTAAGTTAATTTGTCTAAACCTTAGTAACTTATGTTATTATATCTGCATATATTTCTAATATGTTCTCAGTTATTAGGACTCTGCCCTGTTGAGAACTTAATAAAAAAATAAATAAATAAATAAAATTTAAAATTTCTTTTTCTAGTGAACCAGGCTACTACCAATACGTGATCCGACCAATGCTTCACCCAGGCCACGAAGGGGAGCTTTGCACCTGGTTAAAAGAAATGGGGCTCATGAAAAGAACCCTTCGATGTCACAACTCCCTAAAAAACTCTACCTGCAACGCTACCATGAAATGGACGCAAGCCAGAATAGTTGACAAGTACCAATGGAAATGCGATGAGTGTCTCCGAAAAAGACCCATACGGGACGACTCATTCTTCAAGCAAACGAAATGCAGTTTAACAGCCACGATTAGGATCATTTTAGGATGGTGCAAAGATATGCCAAGTAAAGATTTAGTTGGAATTTTGAGTGAGTGGTAATTGTTTATTTTTAGTGGTAGTTTGAATAATATTGTATTTCTCTTTTGTTTATTTTAACTTAATGAAGGATTGTGGATTATATGAAGGTAAATATTTATGTGTTTGTGTGTGCTGTAATATTTTAAACTATAAAATATGTATGTCAGCACGCCTTTTACCTATTACTGGGTGTGGCACTCTGCCGTAGTAGATCTTGGTAAGTGATATATTTATGCGTGTGAAATGTGGTTATCAGCCGTCAAATGAGGATCTCCAAAGATGTTAATAGATGGGGAGTCACATAAGTAGTTTTATATAAAATAAATAAATATATCATCACGCCTTTTACTCATTATTGGATGTGGCACTCTGCCGTAGTAGATCTTGGTAAGTTATATATTTATGCGCGTGAAATGCGGTTACCAGCCGTCAAGTTGCGGCCTCCAAAGATGTTAATGGTGGGAGAGTAAGATGGGAAGTTTTATATAAAATTAATAAATATATCATCACGCCTTTTACCTATTACTGGGTGTGGCATTCTGTCGTAGCAGATTTTGGTAAGTGATATATTTATGCGTGTGCAGTCAAATCAGGGTCTCCAAAGATGTTAATAGATGGGGGGTCACATGAGTAGTATTATATAAAATAAATAAATATATCATCACGCCTTTTACTCATTACTGGGTGTGGCACTCTACCGAAGCAGATCTTGGTAAGTGATATATTTATGCGTGTGAAGTGCGGTTATCAGCCGTTAAATCAGGGTCTTCAAATATGTTAACGGAGGGAGAGTCACATGAGAAGTTTTATATAAAATAAATAAATATATCATCATGTTTTTACCCATTACTGGGTGTGGCACTCTGCTGAAGTAGATCTCGGTAAGTGATATATTTAGGAGCGTGAAATACGGTTACCAGCCGTCAAGTTACGGCCTCCAAAGATGTTAATGGAGAAGGAGTCACATGAGTAATTTTATATAAAATAAAAAAATATATCATCACGCCTTTTATTCATTACTGAGTGTGGAACTCTGCCGTAGCAGATTTCGGTAAGTGATATATTTAGGAGCATGAAATACGGTTACTAGCCGTCAAATCATGGCCTCCAAAGATGTTAGTGAAAAGTGGAAGTGGAGCCACAGAGATAGTTTTAATGTGATGAAAATTACTCACGCTTACTCCTCTAACAACGAATCTAGTAACGTATATAATAACGAATCTAACAGCGAATCTACAAAGATTAGAAAAGATGAAAACGATAGTCTGCGCTTGTATTTGAAAGAAAAGTCCACACAATGCAGTAAATGAAAATGATACAAAAAATAAGAAAGGAAGAAAGTGTCTGCCTGCGCTTGTTTTTGAAACTATCTACCGCTTTTACTTGAAGCTTTTTCCTCTAAAATTAACATGTCAAAATCTTTTGATAATAATTATTTTCTTTGTTTAGATATAAAGGAACATATGATAAAACGGCTATATTCAGCTTGTGCACAAATAGCTGAAAGCTATGTTCGTTCCCATAGAAACGACTGGCGTTTAGGAGGCGATGAAACTGTCGTTATCATAGATTTGTATCCTGACGGCTGCGCCAAAGTTTCTGGATCAAATCCTGAGTATCAGAACAATAATCCGATACAAATTTTGTGCATTGCTGAAGCTAAGGTACGAAAAAATATTATTAAGTTTTACTTTACTTACACTGCTCAAAAAAAAAAACCAGTTACCCAAAAAATCTCAAAAAAAAACGTCACTTTTCAAACCCCTGTCAGTTTGTCAGTTTTGAAACATACTGAATGCAATTTTTTTCCGAAGTCGCCCAAAGTCTAATCTTTGAAAAGCTGTGAATTGATTTTGGTCGAAACATCCCAATAAAAATGTGAGAAAAATAATAATTTTTAATTTCTACCGATCTAGATCACCTGGCTTTTCCTTCCAATTTTCTTGATATACAAATAATTATTATATTTCTTACAGACAATTCCTACAAACTATTGGTTCCATGTAATGAGTACAACGGAAGGAGAAACGGCCCAACATGAAGCTCTTCGCGTAGTTAGAAATATGGTTAGGCCAGGTTCAATTCTCGTTGCGGACCCAAACGCCAAAGTCTGTTCTTATAACGATCTTTTAGATTTGAAAGAATATCCTACAATTGTTAGTATTCAAGATCTGATGATTCATAATAAACCTGGATGCACCGTTCTACAAAATCTTGGTAAGAATATGTTCATTATTTATTTTTAATTCGACTTTAATTGAATCTCAATTAATCTTTTTCGTTAATTCGACAATAATTTCAAATTATTTAGAATGTCTGGGACCAAATATTATTGTCTGTTAAACGTTTCTAAATAATTTTAAATAAAAATACTTCAAATATAAGTTGTAGCGGACGAAATTTTCGATCAGCTTTATTTAAGAATTTTTCTGCAAAATTTTTGACAGCTAACAAAATGAAATGTCAAATGTTTAAAATAAAATACCTTTGCAATTTCGGGCTCTTGAAAATGACAAAGTCCTGTTCAGCTTTCCAATTTGAAGGATAATGCTGGGTTGCAAGAAAAAAATAAAGAGCTCTTTAGTTAAAGAATTGTTTATCTAGCAACAGTATCAATAGCGATTTTCTGAAACTTATTGAACCGTTAGTTGCTAAAGAACCGATAAAACTTTCATGCAGCCCAGCATAAGTCTTATAAATAAACTTTTTTTTTTCAAACGTCAGAAAAAGATGACTATAGAATTCTATCGAAACAGTTAAAGTTTGATTTATCTGAAAAATATTTTTTCTGACGCTCGTTAAAACACTCATGCGTGACAAAGAAATGATATGATATAAAAATGTTTAATTGTGTAAATATTTCGATGTTTGAAGAAAGAAATAGCATATTTTATATGGTGCGAAAATGGTGTTTTGTGCCTCATCTATAGTTGTCAATACCTACAGATTCGCCACAAAAGTATTACTTTAGTGCCTTATAAAATAATATACTATTTTTCACGACCCTGTCAGAAAATAAAAATTTCTCACCTCAGTTGAGATACTTTTCATTCCTAGGAACTCTAGAAATAGTTTTTTACATGACAGTACATTACTAATGCGAAGTTATATTGAAATATGAGACATTTTACGCCGAGAATTTTACGGCTCTGAGTCAAGTACAGACATTTTACTGGCGAGTGATGTATTAATTTTTTTCTAATACCTATGATTATAATAAAAATTAATTTTAAATTTAATAATTAAATTTTATTTTCTGTATGCATATAGTAGTGCGCTTCTGTCGTTCCTATGGTGACAGAAAAAATTAGTAAGTAAACAAAAACCAATTACTGTCAGTTTTACATCTTAAATATTTTCGTTCATGACTAATCAGGAAAATGCAATATTTGCGCCGGATCTCAGGCGAGAAAATTGTACTTTCGCTCCGGTTAAAAAAAAACTAAAGCCATGGCAACTAGAAAACAATTGCTGTATGCCATTTGCCACTTGGTTCACTTAAATCAGTTCAGATGAATTAGACAACATGACTAAATGAACTCAATTAAATAAACTGATGCACTTATTGTGATGAATTACTTCAAAGTAAATTAGAATCAGTAATTCTAGTACTGAAAATAAATTGAGCGAAGTAATCCAGTGAATAAATAAGTGATTTGGTTCAGAAAATGTACGTTAGATCTGATCTAAATGGCAAATGAAATACGTCTAAAGATATGATTTGATATTAATGATATCCGAATGACATCTATCAAAAGAATAATAAATCAAAATTTTTTATTTATTCCTGAAAATTTTACTTTCTGATAGGGAATAAAAAATATGTATACCTCATGAAGAAAGTATCATTCTTCCCTCAAGTTCTTTATATCCCATGAAGAAATGACTCACTTTCTTCCCCTGCTATACAAATAACTATTTCCCCGTAGAGACCATTTGGGAATCAGCAGTTCACATATGCGAAGAAGCACAAAACTATGCTCAGCCCGATGTGCAATCTTACTTACATAATATGATGTGGCGACGTAAGTTTTCTAAGACACCCTCAGCAGCATTAGAGTCCATGTTACATCATATTGCTGATAACTACCCCGTTGGATTCTAACAATTTTATCGTTAAAATGTTTTTTCAGAAGCAATAAATTTACTTTACGTTTGTAGTATTGATATTTTGAATAGAATTTAATCTTGTTTCATTATCAATATAAATGTATCATTGTTAATATATCTGTCAAAAGATTTTGACACTTCTTTTGCGCTTTAAAAGAATTTGAATTTATGAAGCAAATGTTGCCGATAGCACAAGAACTTGTATTTCTTGTAAGTCGTTTCTAAATTATTTTAGATAAAAATATTTTAAACTAAAGTTGTAGAGAAATAAATGATCTATATTTTTTATTAGAAGCATTTTTCTCTAAAATAATTCAGGAAGATATGACAGAGGAGAATATATAAAGGTGTCAAGATCGTTTGTATATTCTGTTTGAATTATTCACGATTAATTTTTGCAATAATCTGCACTGATTTTTAGGTAGTTCCTTTTACTACTTTAGCACTAATGTTTATTTAGAGTTGCCTTTATGTTCTTTAAATATCATTTATAATAATTTTATTTTGTTTTGTGATATTATATTGTATACTCATTCTTTGAATCATCGTCGTTGAACTGTTAATTATTTCATTTCACATCTGTACCAAGATACTAAATAAATATATTTATACATCATTTTCTTTACTTTTGTTTTATTTATTTATCATTTTTATTAATATTTGTTTCTACTACCAATGACAAAATAGGCGTTTCTGGTCCGTGGTATGATTTTTAGCACGCAAAACACCGAGGGTTAATAAAATGCACAGGGTCAGAAACGCTAATTCCACCAGTGGTACATACAATATTATTCCTACAACTGTGCGATTTCTTTGTTATTACGTAACTATAATTGCCTTGGTTACGTATGGAAAGTAGACGAATGCAGACCAAGTGCGTTTCCGAAAGCAAAGAAACACTAGTGCGGAAAGTGCTTCATTACGTAACTGTCAAAAGAATATTGTTTTGACAGCGATTTAAATTTCGCGCCGAGCGCGGAATTCATATTTTGACCACAGACGCTTATGGAAGAAGAAGATACGGTGAACCAGCGCTAGTAAATATGCAGTAGTATATTTTCACGTTTATAAACGTAACCTTAATTTGCAGTATATCTAATCTGTAGACAATTAATAAAAAGAACCGAACAAAGTAAAATATATCGATAAATGGTTTTATTTAAAGAGTAAGTGAAATACTTCATATTTATTGTTTGTGTATATTATTAATACAGTTGTTACAGTTGCTTATATTGACATAATGTAAAGTGGAAACTTTTGTGTCTAAAGAAATATTGATTTCTTCCGTACCTGTTCATATTATTACCAGTAATATTATTGGTAACAATTTCGGAAGCTTCAGAAGTACCAGCAGCAGGTTGATTGTCATTGTCGAAAATAGATCCAACATAGTATGATCCGGAGCTTCAATTATCTTTGGAGGTGTTAATGATAAAGAAGAATCACTCACTGTACTATTCCAATCAAGATGATTTTGAAGAAATTATTTTGACGTTAGTGAAAAATTTTTAAATAACGTAGAACAATGTGCAAGCAATCAACAAACAAACCATAGCAACGCCGTAAAACATCGTTCTCATGTAATATGATTAAAATTTTATAAATTTTATAAATTTTAATAATATTTTAGTGATTTACTAAATCGCACAGTTGTAGGAAAAATGTTGTTTATAACACGTGCCGAAAAAGGTTACGTGCTCGTGCAGATTTCCGCACTCGGCAAGCCTCGTGCGTTAAATTCTGCACTTGCACGTAACGAGCCTTTTTCGGCACTTGTTATAAAAATAACTATTGTGCACAACAAAATTACATTTAATTTTCAATTCAAAATATTAAAGCAGGTACATTATTTTGTAAAATTAAGTACTCACAATAATAAATAAAAATTGTCAAAAAAAAGTGTTAAGTCCGCTTTTCATGGCTTAAAACACATTAATTTCGGCCCAGTTGTGCAAAAACGTAAATTTTTACTACTTTTTGTGTGAAAAGGACGTTATTTTAAAACATCTATAAATGGTTGCTAAGAAACAAACTTAGCAACGTAACCTACAAAATAAATATTTTTACGTTTGAATTGTCATTAAAATTAATATAATTAGTTAAAACAAGATTGTAGAAAATAATAGTGTTTAAGTATATCTTTAAAGCACGTGTGACGAGTTTAAGAGCACGATGCAAAGCGGAGTACTTTTAACAATACTAGTACAGATCATAATATACTACTGTAGATAAAAAAACTGCCTTGTTACGCACTGGGACATGGCCAATTTCATTGAATTGCGCTACGCTTATTATGGCCATTTCATATGTCATTAAAATTCCTAGTTTCAAATTTACAGAGCGGGCACGTCAACTAGCGCCTCTAACGAGATACGTTGTAACTAAATTTGAAAATACTGGCGCTTGCATTGATTGAAAAAATCCTAAAAACAAGCCTAGTCATTGTATATTTATTATCATACGATCTTTACAATAAAATACTAACCGTTGGCACCAATAATAATAATAATACTTCCTTCTTTTGACCTATAAACACTTCAAAAATTTTAAATAGGTAGACAATATGGCGGTATTATTTACCTGAAGTGACAGATAATGCTACGTTGCCAAATGAAATTCACTTAGTCTAGACTAGCTAGTCACTTTAGTCGAAAGCTCAGAATACTAGTCATAATATTTAATAATATTGAATGTATAAATAAAATACCCAGTTCCATGAAATGTATTTCGTTTGATCACATAAACATCAGTTTTCAAATATTTTAAGGTTATTTTTGGAACTTGACAGCGTTGTCACTTTCCTTTAATTGAAATAAAAAGCACTAGATGGCACTACTTGACGTACCAAAACTGTAAAAAACTCACGACAAATTTTTATATCGCAAAATGATGAAATGAAACGGCCATAATAAGCGTAGCGCAATAGACCATTTTAAAAATGTCCGCGACCCCTAGGTGTTTATTTTTTGAACTAACAACTTAGTGCCGCCAAATGGCGGCGAACGAGATATTTCAAAATGAATTTAAGTACAAAGTAAGTAAAATGTTTATATTGAAAATGAAAACTTATTGTAGTATCAAAATAAATTAAGTATATTCATCAGTTATTTATAAATTATGGTAATATGATAGATTTCGTTTAATAACATATTCATTCTTTTCTTCTGTTCTTGTTTTTTGTTGAATTATTATTACAACCCTGTACACAGCATATAGTATCCGTCATAATTACTATTATTAATTACTTTTATGAAGAAACAAATACTAAGCAACAAAAATAATCGAACTGTCACTTGTCAAATCATAGGCAAAGATGAGTATACGGCACTAACTTTTTTTTATCTCCGTCTAACGTTTGCACATGCGCAATGAATTTTTAAAATGGTCTATTCAATGAAGTTGGCCATGCACATAAAGACTATTAGCGCCATCCCTTAGGTGGAAGTCTAACTATAAGCAGAGTCCCATGGTTACCTATATACCTTTCCGCTGCCTGAATACTAGTTTTTTAAAGGCACTTACAATCGTGTATCATACGCTATTTTTTCCTATTGTATAAAGTAACAACATAAAAATAAATATATGTTAAAAAATATTGGAGCAAAATAATTGCACAATATTTATTTCATGTTCTTATTTCGTATCAATATTACTTTCTGTTTTATGGTTCTCTTTATTAAGAGAAGATAATCCTATTAAAGGACAAAGACAGTAATTAGGCAGATCATATAAAATCCTATAAAATTAGTAATCCTGTGATTATCCCTAATTATTTTAATATTTTAAATAAACAGTTTATTTCTTTGAACTCATTGGAATAAAGAGCAGGTCCGTATTTTATTTTTCTATCTAAATATTTTTTTGTACAAAATTATATATTTCAATAATAAATAATAATATATCATGACGTCTTCTACCCATTACTGGGCGTGGCACTCTGCCGAAGCATATCTCGGTTAGGTGATATATTTATGCACGTGAAGTATGATTACCAGCTGTTAAATCACGGTCGCCAAAGATGTTGGTGGAAGGGGAGTCACAGGGATAATCGTAATGTGGTGAAAATTGTTTGTCGACTGTGGGAATCGTACTAGTAATTTTTGTTATTATAAATGAAACAAATTATGTATATTATCCGACAGTACAGTGGTGTGGATAGCATTACGGCATTCGAATCCGGAGATCCTGAGTTCGAATCCTACTCATATCAAATATATATATATAACAAAAGACAAAATGTCTATTGCGATGTGGAATTGAGTCTTAATAAATAAGAAAAAATAGGAAAAAATTTTCCATCACTTGTCTCGTAATTCCACAGAGGTTTTACAGCACGTTTGCATCAACTTCTCAGGTCATCAATAAACGGCTGGTCAGTTCAGCTTTAACCATAGACGCGTTTCGTCCTTCCGGACTCATCAGTATGGTGCGATCATTTATCCAACTAGATCAACTAGGAAATAGTCGGTATCACAATCCACTATTTCCTAGTTGATCTAGTTAGATAAATGATCGCACCATACTGATGAGTCCGGAAGGACGAAACGCGTCTATGGTTAAAGCTGAACTGACCAGCCGTTTATTGATGACCTGAGAAGTTGATGCAAACGTGCTGTAAAACCTCTGTGGAATTACGAGACAAGTGATGGAAATTTTTTTCCTATTTTTTCTTTTTTATATATATATATATATATATATAATATGAACTAGCACACTACTGCTCGGTAAGTCCGGATCCTGTACTGTTAATGGGAATATGTTCCTGTTGCATAGAGTAACATAAATTAATAAATAAATAACACATTTTTAAAATTAAACGATTAAAATATTGTAATAAATTTGGAAACATAAAATTTATTTGGAAATAAATAAATAAATAAATACATCATCACGTCTGCTACCCATTACTGGGTGTGGCACTCTGCCGTAGCAGATCTCGGTAAGTAATATATTTTGCACGTGAACTGCGGTTATTACGGCCCCTAAAGATGTTAGTGGAAGGGGAGCCAAAATAATAAACAATTTTTATTGCGTTTTAAGTGGCAATTGCAGATCCCAGTAAATTACAATACCGTGAAATACAAATACCAACTGTCAAAATAAAACACCAGCAAACCTTGTAAAATAAATAATTAGTTAATTTCGAGTGCAACAATTATTCAGAAGTAAACAACAGTAACCTACAATTTTTATTGCGTTTTAAGTGGCAATTGCAGATCCCAGTAAATTACAATACCGTGAAATACAAATACCAACTGTCAAAATAAAACACTAGCAAACCTTGTAAAATAAATAATTAGTTAATTTCGAGTACAACAATTATTCAGAAGTAAACAACAGTAACCTACAATTTTTATCGCAAAATACAGTTACCAGCCGATAAAATACATCACCCACAATACTAAAAAACCCATGTTATCCACAATCAGCGACCTCAATAACTTTTATATCTTCAGCATCTTACATTTTTCTTTTTAATTATCGTATATCAGAACGGTACACTTTTAAATAACATATACCAGTTTAGCAAGTTTAAAAGTGTCACAGTAATATTTTAACACGGAGTTAACGGATAAGCTGACCCCGTAGTATCGGTTTCAGAATATGGATCATTCTTAATAAAACTCAGGAACTGGAAAATGACGCTATATAAATTGAAGAAGCGTGCAAGAATCATTAGTGTTTTCCACGAACGTGAGATAGTTCCAGCACAATAATTACATATTTTAACGACGAATTAAACCAAAATGAACTATACTTACGTATTATTAACGTTTACTGTTTTGTTTTCATTGTTTAATGTTTTATTTTCGGCGCCAACTAACAATTTAACTGAATCTCCTGAGAATAATAACGATATAATTCTATATGATCAAAGGCAAAATGGAACTGAGAATATACGAATTGAATTCAATGATTTTGCGATTATTATTTCGCCTTTTGAGTCATTACTAACTGCGTTATCAATGCTAGATCCGGCATTAATTCAAGCATTAAGCGATAATGATAGATTTAAAAATAATAAACCGGAAGAGGTTAAAATTGCAACTGAAAAACTGGAAGAAGTTGCTATACCAACTGAAAAAACAAGGAAAAAAGGGTAAATATAAATAATTTTTACAGATGAATATTTCAAATGAAAATTGTATTTATTCAGTGGCGTGCAAGAACCTTATAAATATTCCAGAAATTATACTGATATTTAGAATAAAAGTGTTTTAATAAAAAAATATATATATCATCACGCCTTCTACCCATTACTGGGTGTGGCACTCTGCCGAAGCAGATCTCGGTAAGTGATATAATTTGCGCGTGAAGTGCGGTTACCAGTCGTAAAATCACGGCCCCCAAAGATGTTAGTGGTGGAGGAGCCACAGGGGTAGCTTTTTGAAATTATGAAAATTGTTTGTCGCCTGTGGGAATCAAACCATAGTTTTCAGGATCCACAGGCCGACTTCATACCACTGAGCTAGCCACCTCATAATTATATACCAATAAAACACAAGTGTAATACAAAATTTTATCCACAACTCATAATTATTGGTATCGAAGAAGATTGGTCGTAACGTTTAACGTTGATTCAATTATATATAGTTTCTCAAAATATGGTAGATCATGAAGTGGTTGCTAAGTAACAAGTTGTTTACAGTGTTTTAAGGAATATAAAACACTAGTGTTTTATGAGCCATATAATACATCTGAAATCAGTGTAATTATTAGTTGTGGATAAATAAAATAAATATATCATCACACCTTCTACCTATTACTGGGTGTGGCACTCTGCCGTAGCAGATCTTGGTAAGTGATATATTTATGAGTGTGAAGTGCGGTTATCAGCCGTCAAATTAGGGTCTCCAAAGATTATTAACGTTTACTGTTTTGTTTTCATTGTTTAATGTTTTATTTTCGGCGCCAACTAACAATTTAACTGAATCTCCTGAGAATAATAACGATATAATTCTATATGATCAAAGGCAAAATGGAACTGAGAATATACGACTTGAATTCAATGATTTTGCGATTATTATTTCGCCTTTGGAGAGTCACATGAGTAGTTTTATATAAAATAAATAAATATATCATCACGCCATTTACTCATTACTGGATGTGGCACTCTGCCGTAGCAGATCTCGGTAAGACATATATTTATGCGTGTGAAGTGCGGTTTGCAGCCGTCAAATCACGGCCACTAAATATGTTAGTGGAGGAGGATCCACAGGGGTAATTTTAGTGTGGCGAAAATTGTTTGTCGGCTGTGGGAATCGAACCAAGTTTTCCAGGATCCACAGGCTGACTTTATACCACTGAGCCACCCACGCCATAAATTAATTAATTAATTAATTAATTATTAATTTCGTAGTCTACATAACATTATTTTTAAAAGTATCTTTAAGTGTAAATGAAGTTGCTAAGTGAAGTTTCGTTAAGTTCGGAGATGTGAATGACCCTTAAAACTTGCAAATAATTTTTGTGCTATTTATAGCTCAAAATCTTTTCAAAATATAAATATATCGCCACTAATTCAATATATTAATAACAAATTTATTACTTACAATTCCCTTTTCAACAGTTTTTGGCGATGGATCCTGAGAACCCTGGGTCGATTCCCACAACCGACAAATATTTTCACCACATAAAAATTACCCCTGTGGCTCTTCCTCCACTAACATCTTTAGGGGCCGTGATTTGACGACAGGTAATCGCACTTCATGTGCATGAATATATCACTTACCGAGATTTACTAGACAAAGTGCCACTCCCAGTAATGGGTAAAAGGCATGATGATATATTTTTTCCTTTAATCTGAACGACACTTTTTTGAAACGAATTTATAAATAATGGAGATAGATGATAGAAGAATTTAATAATGCAGACCCAATTTGAAAACTCACCGCACGCCACTGTATCTCCCACATTAATTTTAAATCCGGTAGTTGCACATATTTTCGGGCGGCATTTTTTATCTAGTTTTAGTTGTTAAAAATAACTTGTTCACTTCATAAGTTTACTATTCGATTTCTACGAATTATAAAGTACCATATGATTTAGAATATTTTTTCTTCATCGTCAAGTCAATGTAGGGTTGAAAATATTATCTCGATAAATTCCTTTATTACTGCCTAATTTAAATATGCCATCCAATAGTAAAAAACTTCCCCACCTTGGAGAGATTCTAAGAACCCCGGTTCGATGCCCACAGTTGACAAATAATTTTCAATAATTACAATTACCCCCGTGACTCCCCTCCACTAACATCTTTGGGGGCCTTGATTTGACGCCTAGTAACCGCACTTCACGTACATAAATATATCACTTACCGAGATCTGCTTCGGCAGGGTGCCACTTTCAGTAATGGATAAAAGTCGTGATGATATATTTATTTTATATTTACAAAAACCACCATTTGATTGACTTAGAAAGGGCGGCAAATTGAAGACCGCCCTGGGCGGCAAAAGTTCTAGGTACGCCACTTGGTACATAAATAAATACAGAGTGATCAAAAGGAATTGTTACAGTTGGCAATAAAAAAAACTACTTGAAATTGGTAAGCCTGATACATAAATTCATTTCCTGTTGTTGACAGTGACATTTAAAATTTAAATTTGAGTACATTTATTATTACATTTATTTCTAAAGTATTTCTATTACTTAAAAAGTCAAAATTCTATTAGCTGTCAGACTCCTGACATAACCTATTTGTATTTATTAGAAATGTCAAATAGCATTTCCGCCTTTATCTGACGTTGTGCCAACTGTGGAATAAAAAGATCTCTGGAATTGTATTGCCAACTATAACAATTCCTTTTGGTCACACTGTATATTTGTAAAACATTATTATTTGTTTTAGGACAAAAATTCGACTTGGCAACGTCGCAATAAGTCCCCTACTGAAACCAAGAAATAAAATACGGGATTGAAAGAACTACAATAATTTATTTATTAGAATACAAAGAGGTCAATACAATTTGGCAGAAAAATAAGGCACAGTTAAGGAAAAAGATTGTTACAATAAATTAAAAATAAATAAAATAATACACAATTATTGTTTAATCATTTGACAAATTCCTTGATCGTCTCTTTTTTGATCAGGGCCACATTGATCCAATTCCGCTCCCAATAAAGTTAAGTTTTCTCCATTTCTTTTATTGTCCTTCCCGTTCTTCTTATCCGATCTCCCATTTTTCCGACCTACGAATAAATCCGAAGATACTACAAGAGCTTGAAAATCATCATCAGGTTTTAAGTGAAAGGTTCTTGAAGATCTCGATCGAATCGGTGACCTATCATCATCAGTTTTCAAAACTGAGTTTTCTCGTTTACCCAAAGCGATTGTTGGTGAATGTGCGATGAGTACTTCACCATTTGGTTGTATTTGAGGGTGAAGTTTTGCAAGATGGCTTCTTGTACGACTGATGTCTACATGGTAAGGCGCAGTTTTAGATTCAATAAAATGTTGGGCGGTTTCTTGCGTTGTCAACAATGGATTTAATAATTTTTTCTCACCTTTATTGTTATTGTTGCCATGTTTTAGGAAACCTTTCCCGGGAATACTCTTCGATAAGATGTCCAGAAGTCCCATATTAGCAGTTCCAGATGTAGGAATAATCAAAATTACAAAGTTTTCGAGGTCGGCACGGATGTTTACATCACCTTCTTGACGTTGATCGTATTTGACAGCTGGAGCTGCGATTGTTAAACTGATTGTTGTAATCAGTAACGTTGCTATGGAGATTTTCATGATGTTGACAGTTTGAACACAACTTCACGACTGAGTTCTTCGCGGAAGATTCAGAGGAATATTCTCAGAGCAAAGTTTATTGTAACGGGAATGTTTAACTGTGTTTCTGAACTTTTGTGTTTTTATTTTGTTTTTTATGTGGATTGTTGTTCGTGGCAAAAATATTGCGGATGTAACGGTGGTTTTTATTGTGAAGAAGATTATAATTTTAGGCTTTGCAGCTTTGCTAATGAGTCTATTAATCTATAAATAATTTGATGCTGCAGTATGCTATTACTAAAATTGCGTGTGAAGAGATAGAAAATAAAAGCAGTATATAATATAATTAGATTTTATTTTTACTTTGACAATAATTATTGATAGCGAAATTACTTTTTGTAATTAATAAGAACAAATGAATAATATGAATCATTTCTAAAGGTGAGCATATTGGTATGGTATGTTTTCTGTTGTATAAATATCATCACGCCTTCTATCCATTACTGGGTGTGGTACTCTGTCGAAGCAGATCTCGGTAAGTGTTATATTTTGCGCGTGAAGTGCGGTTACCAGTCGTCAAATCACGGCCCCCAAAGATGATAATAAAGGGGACGCCACAGGGGTCATTTTAATGTGGTGAAAATTGTTTGTCGGCTGTGGGAATCGAACCGTGGTTCTCAAATTCACAGGCCGACAAAAATTATTATTGTTTATAAATAAAAAAAATAAATATATCATCACGACTTTTACCCATTACTGGGTGTGGCACTCTGCCGAATCAGATCTCGGTAAGTGATATATTTTGCGCGTGAAGTGCGGTTACCAGTCGTCAAATCACGGCCCCCTAAGATGTTAGTGGTGGAGAAGCCACAGGGATTGTTTTTGAAATTATGAAAATTGTTTGTCGCCTGTGGGAATCGAACCAGGGTTCTTAGGATCCACAGGCCGACTATTGTTTTCTGTTGTGTAACGTATTAATTTATAAATAATTGTGATTGGAATTGTTGGCCAATGGTTCGATTCCCAAATTTTTATTGGTTGCAAATTTTAACTCCTGTTAAAAATTAATAGTCAAATACCCAGGTTCAATTCCCATAGCTGACAAACAATTTTTATCACATTATAATTACCCCTGTGGCTTCCCTTTTATTTCATCTTTAGGAGAGGTGATTTGACGGCTGGTAACTGTACTTCTTGCGCATAAATATATCACTTACCAAGCTCTGCTACGGCAGAGTACTACACCCAGTAATGGGTAAAAGGCGTGACGATATATTTATTTTATTTATAAATAATTGTAATTTTTGTCGGCCTGTGAATTTGAGAACCTCGGTTCGATTCCCATAGCCGACAAACAATTTTCACCACATTAAAATTACCCCTGTGGCTCCTTTTCCATTAACATCTTTGGGGACCATGAATTGACGGTTAGTAACTGTACTACGCACGCATAAATATATTATTTACAGAGATCTGTTGAGGCAGAGTGCCACACCCAGTAATGGGTATTTATTTATAATAAAGAAAGCTATTTAACTTAAGAATTCTGCATTTAAAAATAAATACATCATCGCGCCTTTTACCCATTACTGGGTGCGGCACTTTGCCGAAGCAGATCTCGGTAAGTAATATATTTTTCGCGTGAAGTGCGGTTACCAGCCGTCAAATAACAGCCCCCAAAGATTGTAGTGGTGGAGGAGCCATAGGGGTAGCTTTTGAAATTATGAAAATTATTTATCGCCTGTGGGAATCGAACCAGGGTTCTCAGGATACACAGGCCGACTTCATACCACTGAGCTAGTCACGCTTTCTACTCATTATTGGATGTGGCATTCTTCCGTGGCAGATCACGGTAAGTGACATATTTATGCGCGTGAAGTGCGGTTACCAGCCGTCAAATCACGGCCCTCAAAAATGTTAGTGATAGTGGAACCACAGGGGTAATTTTAATTTGGTAAATTTGTTAAATTGCATATACAAGGGTATAAAAATTACAGTTTGTGTATGGATATATAAATATTTATTTGATAAAATCACAATATTATAAAAAAAATATAAATAAATACATGAAAATGAAATGTATAAAATTATAATAATAAATAGTAATAAAAATCAATAGATGCATTATCTACGTTATGGCAATAAAATCAAAAATTAAATATAGTTATTCTCCTAACGCAATAGATTCATTTGTTTGCGAATCATTGGCTCCTTGTCTCAACTTCGATGCCAGGTTTGCCAATCTAGAGATGCCAAAACTGTAAAAAATATTTTTAGTTAATTCCAATCTCAATCTGTTTAAAACTGACGAAACATACGAAAATTGTGGAGCAGGTCTTCGTACTCGTCGACATCTGCCATTTTTGTCTCGAGTGAACCCACTAGCACACTTTCTATGTACCACTAACGGTAGGTTTTCTTCAAAATTCTGCTCTTTGTCAATAATAGTCAAATTCTCAATTGGCTTCACGATTATTTCAGTTCGAACGGTAGACTGCTTCAAAATATCTTCTTTAGTGAAATTTACTTCTAGTTCATTTTCTAATCTTACTGTTGGTAGCGTTGTTGATATTGAAACAGTTGGAACTGTTGTTTTTTCAGTTGTTGATATTTTTGACGTTTCTGTTGGAATGTTTTTAATAATGATTGTTGTAGGAACTGATTGGATTGTTGTTGGCGATTGTTGTAATGTAGTTGATTGGACTTCTTGTGTTGTTTGAATTGTGGTTTGAGATACTGTGGTTTGTTCTGGTTTTGCAGATGGTTTTGATGCGGTTGTAACAGGTTTTGGAGTTGATGGTTTTATGGTTAATTCGGAATAATCATAATTGTAATCGTAGTCCTATAAATATAATTGAATAATAGTATATTACATAATAAATCAGGCAAGTCAAAATATTTTCCTGACGTATTATGTATACTAGTTTTTCTGAAACAGTTTAGTGGAATCAATAATTAATCTTAAATAATTCAAAATGTTTAATTTTTTTGATAAGAATTGTATTGAAAGTAGACTACGTATACAAGATTACAAAAAACAAAAAAACAGTCAGGTAAAATACAAAACAGTCAGTCTTTACCAGACTGTTTTGTATTTTACCAGACTGTTATTTTTGTAGTAGCCTTAGATACATACTTTACTTGACTGTTTTGGTAAAAATCTACTTTCCATACTAAAATGGTCAGGAAAATAGATTTTTATCGAAACAGTTAAGTATAGTACGTATTCAAGGTTACAACAAAAATAACAGTCTGGTAAAGTACAAAACAGTCTGGTAAAGATTTTACCTGACGGTTTTGTGATAAATGATACTTATGGCATTCATTTTGAGTGAGATAAATACTTTATTAACACATTAGTGCGTTTTTGGAAATATTACCACACTAGTGCTTTAATAAAGTGATTATCGCACTCAAAATGATAGTTAACTGTCAATTAAAAATTATTTTTGTTTTAATTTTATGGTCGAAGATACAATTTTGTACGATATATCTATGATAATGTGTCATTAAGATACTTTTGTTATTACACGACTCGGCTGTCGTCTTATTGTGCAACTTTCATGCGTATCGTAATGTTGCTCTTATCCCACTTATATTGTAAATAAATATTACCTGACTGTTTTTTTTTTTGTAACCTTGGATACGTAGTCTGCTGTTAATACAATTCATATAAAAATTTAAACTTGTTGAATTGTTTATAACTAAATATTGATTAAATTAAACGGTTTCAGAAAAAAATAGTATACATAATAATAAGTAAACAAAGTGTTTTTATTTAATGAAGCGACCTCGTATTTTAATCCGCTGAGTAATATACTATTTTCTGAAACCGGCAAGAAAGTGCCTACTTTCCTGACCAATTTTAGTATGAAAAGTAGATTTTTACCAAAACAGTCAAGTAAAATACGTATCTAAGATTACAACAAAAATAACAGTCTGGTAAAATACCAAACAGTCTGGTAATGACTTTACCTGACTGTCTTGTATTTTACCTGACTTTTTTTGTAACCTTGGATACGTAGTCTACTGTCAATATAATTCATATCAAATAATTTAAACATTTTAAATTCTTTATGATTAATTATTGATTGTATTAAACGGTTTCAGAAAAAATAGTATACATAATACGCCAAGAAAATGCTTTTATTTGACGAAGCGGATTAAAATACGAGGCCGTGAGTAATATACTATTTTCTGAAACCAGCAAGAAAGTACTACTTTCCTGACCAATTTTAATATGGAAAGTAGATTTTTACCAAAACAGTCAAGTGAAGTACGTATTCAAGGTTACAACAAAAATAGCAGTCTGGAAAAGTACAAAACAGTCTGGTAAAGACTTTAACTGATTGTTTTGTACTTTACTTGACTGTTTTTGTTTTTGTTTTGTAACCTTGGATACGTAGTCTGCAGTCAATACAATTCACATGAAAAAAATTCAACATTTTAAATTATTTATGATTAATTATTGATTAAATTAAACTGTTTAAAAAAAAATAGTATACATAATACATCAAGAAAGTGTTCTTACTTGTCTCAGCGAAATAAAATACTTAGCCAGCGGCCTTGTATTTCAAACAACCGCTTTGTCAATTAAAACATCCCTTTCCAGCCTTATTATATAATATACTATTAGATATATTTTATGATTTTACTTACCCCTTCGGTAAAAGCGCTATCACTCAACAGAGCAACAACTTCAAAATCTTTTAAATGCAATTGAATATTATATTCCCCCGTTTGTTTCTGATCGTAAGTTGGAGCCGAATTCTTATTCCGCGATCTAGATCTATATGGTGATGGTACAGTCGGCAAAATACAAATCATCAAATATACAACAATGACTAATCTGATATCCATGATTCTAATTGTTGTAATCACCAGTTTATAACATAACTCTGATGAGTTATTCTTATCGTGTTTGCTGGTCGAACGTTTCAATGCAAATGTTAAGTTTTCGTACTTCTTGTACGGTGTTGATGAAGAACGTTCACCTTTGAAGATGTTATAATTCCCACTCTTGAGGTCAAGGTAGGTTTAGGAAGGGGAGAATGATGGACAATGCAACAGTGGATGACCGGTACAGGGCCGGAGAAGGAGGAGATGGTTTTTGCAAACAGTTATTTGTAAAATTAAAATATAAATACGAGGGCAGGGTGAAAAGTCCCTGAAAAATGCAACAAGAAATGATTTATTTGGTCAAAACATATTTTATTTATTAAACATTATTTCTTGCGTGGAAAAAACAATACGCAAACCAAAGCATCGCTTGTTAAACATTATGGGGACTCCTCACCATCGATTGGAACGATTCACAAGTGGTTTACTGATTTTCGTTGTGGTAGTACGACCACAAAGGACGCCGAACGTTCTGGTCGTCCAATTGAGGTTACATCGCCAGAAATCGTCGATAAAATCCATGGTATGATATTGGACGATCGGCGAGTTAAAGTGCACGAGCTGGCTGAGGCTATGAGCATCTCAACCGAACGGGTACAGAACATTTTGCATAAATTTTTGGATATGAGAAAGCTATCTGCCAGATGGGTGCCGCATTTGCTCTCTGTTGACAACAAGCGCGACCGTGTGACAAGTTCAAAGATGTGTTTGGCGATATTCAAGCGCAATAAGAAGGACTTTATTCTCCAGGTTTGGCCCCCTGCGATTTTTATCTATTTCCAAACTTGAAGAAATGGCTCGGCGGAAAGAGATTTGGCTCCAACGATGAGGTCATCGCTGAAACAAACGCCTATTTTGAAGGATTGCCAAAATCGTATTATTTGGAAGGGATCGAAAAATTAGAAAAACGTTGGACGAAGTGTATCGAGCTACAAGGAGATTATGTTGAGAAATGAAATATGTTTTGACCAAATAAATCATTTCTTGTTTCATTTTTCATGGACTTTTCACCCTGTCCTCGTAATAAACAATCTTTGTACGCTAAAAAACATTCCTGAACTTTTCATTCAACAAAGAATAATATTTTAATCTGTTTTCTTGAAATGCTTGGATGGCCGGACCTGGTATGATGGGTCTACGAACTGTTGTTTAAATAAAAATGTTTATTTTTGTAACTGTAAACCGTGTCTCCTTCTCAAATGTAAAATTATACGTTGCTTGAATACAACTTTACGCTATTAAACATTTTTATTTTGATTGCACTTGAAATGAATTAAAAATTTGCTAATCAAACCTACAGCAAAACTAGAAAGATTATCCATGGAAGATTATTAAAAGTACATAGAATCAACTTTTATCATTTGTTTTTTAAGATTAAAAATAACACGGATATTGTGGTAAAAAAGAACAGTTTTTTTCTTATTATTATTTAATTATATAATAGTTTTTTTGATGTTTATCATTGGCTTCTCAGAATTTAATTTCTCTCATGACCTTACCATCAATAATGCAATTTAAAAACATAATTATAGAGCTTGACAAACCAAAGTAAAACCGTGACTGGAATGCGCTTTAACTCCACCCATTTAGGTATACAACGAATGGTGTGGCTCTATTTTGGCGCGAAAGTGAAATGTACTGTCTCAGTGAAAACACTTGGTCGCCACAACAAATACGATATGAATATTTATGCAGATTTATTATTGACGACATTCCATTCGTTTCTTATCTTTTTTATTCGTTTTCTGATCTTACATTGAATGTTTAACTGCAATTGTGTGAAATTCACTTTCAACAACAAGCGCAGGGCGACACTCCCTTCCTTTCTTATCCTTTTGTTTCATTTTCAGTGACTGTATTGTGTGGACTTTTCTTTCATATACAAGTGCAGGCTATCGCTTTCATCTTTTCTAATCTTTGTAGATTCGTTGTTAGATTCGTTATTAGATTCGTTGTTAGGAGTAAGCGTGAATAATTTGAGATGTTTTATGCGTCGAAGAAAGAAGATGAATGATAAATGAATAGGAATGATTGGATAGATGTGATTGAAGGTTTGTTGTGTGATAAATGATTTCGAGTATGATAAATAAATTAGTTTATATGGAGTGATCTATGAATGTGGTTAAAGTGAGGGTGGTGTGTTTGGATGCTAATGTTTGACGAGGGCTGATTATTTGATGAATGTAATGAGCGAGTATTTTATGAGTGATTTTAGGGTTCGTACTACCCCATTTGATGGGATATAGCGTGAAGATATGTATGTATGTATTTCTATGGGGTAGGTAGCTCAGTGGTATCGAGTCGGGCTATGGATCCTGAGAATCCAGGTTCGATTCCCACAGATAAACAATTTTTTCCACATTAAAATGACCCCTGTGGCTCCCCCACTAACATATTTAGGGGCCATGATTTGATGGCTGGTAACCGCACTTTATGTACATAAATATATCATTTACTAAGATCTGTTTCGACAGAGTGCCACACCCAGTAATGGGCAAAAGGCGTGATGATATATTTATTTATTTATTATTCTTTTCATATACTACTATGGGATGGCTAGCTTAGTGGTATGAAGTCGACCTGCGGATCCTTAGAACCCTGGTTCAATTTCCACAGATAAACAATTTTTTCCACATTAAAATTACCCCTGTGGCTCCCTCACAAATAACATATTTGGGGGTCGTGATTTGATGGCTGGTAAACCGCACTTCACGCCGATAAATATATCACTGACCGAGATTTGCTTCGGCAGAGTGCCACACCCAGTAATGGGCAAAAGGCGTGATGATATATTTATTTATTTAATTATTATTCTTTTCATATACTACTATGGGGTGGCTAGCTCAGTGGTATGAAATCGGCCTGCGGATCCTGAGAACCCTGGTTCGATTCCCACAGGCCACAAACAATTTTAATAATTTCAAAAAGCTACCCCTGTGGCTCCTCCACCACTAACATCTTTAGAGGCCGTGATTTTTACGACTGGTAACCGAAATTCACGCGCAAAATATATCATTTACCGAGATCTGCTTCGGCAGAGTGCCACACCCAGTAATGCGTAGAAGCGTGATGATATATTTATTTTATTTATAAATGAAAAGAATTATACGCTGTACAATTTTAAATTCCACTTTTGACGCTGAATGTACCGACGATAGTAGCGACCTCCGACGACACTCCTCTCAAGGTTTTACTTTGCTTTGTCGAGCTCTATTTTCGTCTCTAGTTATGTTGGCTACTCTTAATCGCCATATTTCACAACATAATGTTGGCAGTATCAATGTATTGTTTATTTTAATTATTGCGGCCCTTCGGATTACAAATTGTTACGCACTATTTTATCATAGTGTATTTAAAACAATTTATTAAAAATTACAGTGAATAATATTAAATTGTCATCATATTACCATCGATACGTAGATGTCATCATCATGTGACAGATGATCTTATATAGACATGTTGCAATTTTGGAAAAGATCTAGTAAGGATAAATTGATCCTTGAGAAGGTAAATATGATTGTTATTATTGTTTTTTCAGGTCAAAAAGAAAGGATTAGTCCAGGAAGTTCGAGTGGAAATACACCGCCTACAAGTCCTTGTACGGCAAATGGTCATATTCCATTATCCTTAAATAATTTTGAAGCTGGAATTTTGTCTAATTTGGATGACGAAGGAATTTGTGATATAGGTACGAAGGATAATTGTATAATATTATTTGTTATTGTTGTTATCCTTTTACAAGATAGTTGGAATGAAGTAGAACTGTCAGTTTGCTGACGATGCGTTACTTTAGTTACTACGCTTTCAAATTGTAAATTCAATTTTGTTGTTTCTGAATTATCTGCGGGATTTCGTTTACTTTCATGTTTAATTTATTAAAATAGATTTGGTTAATTAGTATTTTCAAATAATAAGATAATAGATATTGTCATACTATCTAGATAGGCAATTGTTTAGGTGATCCTTTCGAATAAATTCAATTTAACTATTTTACAAGATACTGGAAGTTCTAAATTAGTTTGTATAAAAATAATAATTCATTAGCAGGCAGATTTTCAAAAAAGTTTTATGATTTATGGAGTAGGTGGCTTAGTGGTAACGAGTCGATCTGTGAATCCTAAGAATCCTGGTTCTATTCCCATAGACGACAAACATTTTCACCACATTAATAATAACCATTCGATTCCACATATATTTCTGCGTAGATATGCATATTTTGATCCTTAAAATATATTTTTTTGATCGCCGGAGTCATGATCGCAAAAATTCAGTGAATGAAAATGCGATTTTTTTGGTTGAACCAGTTTAAAGATCGAAAATTTTTTAAATATGGTTCTATATAATTTACAGTACGAGAAATCGAATGCCGTTGAGCGCATCTTCATATCTTTTTTAGTTTTTGAGTTAGAGCGATTTTTGACATTTATAAAATCTCAACTTTGAAGGCCCATATCTCGAGAACGAAAAGAGATATTGAAATGCGGTTTGAACGAGTGTATTTCTCGTGCTCTAATTAACTTATACTGAAATTTTGAAAATTTTGAAAATTTTAGTATTTTTTTCAAAATTTTCATTTTTCAATATTTCAAAATTTGTAAGAGATAGTGAAAATCTGTTAAACCCAGTGAATTCCTCGCATGAAAGTACATATATATGTATAATTTCAGAATATTTGCTCCACGGATACAACTTTTAGAGTAAAAAAACAAAAAATGGCCAAAATTCGTTAAAATCTTAAGGGGTACCCCTTCAAAAATAATTAAAAAACAGTGATTTTTCGTATTTTTGTAATAAAAACTTTATCTGTGCGAATTTTTACCTGAAATTTTGCATACCTATGTACTTTTACGAGAGGAATTCATTGGTGTTCACAGATTTTTATTATCTTTTTAATTATTTGAAATATTGGGAAATGAAAATTTTGATAAAAATACTAAAATTTTCAAAATTTTCAAAATGTCAGTATATGTTAATTGGAGCACAAGAAATACACTCGTTCAAACCGCATTTCAATATCTCTTTTAGTTTTCGAGATATGAGTCTACAAAGTTGAGATTTTTGAAAAGTCAAAAATCGTTGTAACTTCGAAACTAAAAAAAGATATGAAGATGCGCTCAACAGCATTCGATTTCTCGTAGTCTGAATTATATAGAACTATATTTAAAAAATTTTCAATTGCGGTTACCAGTCGTCAAATCACGGCCCTCTAAGATGTTAGTGAAGAGAGACTTTAACGTGGTGAAAATTGTCACTTGTGGGATTTAAACCCAGGTTCTCAAATGCATATTAACAATATATTTAATCATTTATTCATTTATGAAGTAGCTGGCACAGTGATATCGTGTTAGCCTGTGGATCCTGAGAACCCTGGTTCAATTCCCACTGCCGATAATCAATTTCCCGCCTTAATACTACTCCTGTGGCTCCCCCTCCACTAACATCTTTGGAGGCCGTGATTTGACTACTGGTAACCGCACTTCACGCGCAAAAATATATCACTTACTACAGCTTCGTCAGTGTGCCACACCCAGTAATGAGTAGAAGGCGTGATGATATATTTATTTTCAAACGACCACTTATGAAAGTAACCATAACAACATCATAAACTACTACGGAAAGTTGAACATAACATACACTGATATGTTAGTATAACGCACACTTCTAACATATCAGGTGAAGTTCCACTGATTGGCAACAGATGGCGTTACGATGAAAGAAAATAATAAAATAAATAAAAAGAATTTGTATTTTCGTTTACATTTGCACAGATAAATCTTATTTAAAAAAATTATTAATTACCTATTTACTAATATTTTTGCATTATTTAATATTTTACATTACGGTTAGTACAGTTGGTATCATAATACCTAACCTTAAATGTCAATGTTTATCTTCAAATACGCATCAGCTGTCAAAGTGTAACAACATTGCTCTTTTTTAGAAATATTTTGTGGTCGTCTGAAAAATAGTGTACTTAATTCGCTCGAAAGTGTGATAACTGTGCTCATGTACTTAAATTAGTCAGCGCTGCGCGCCTCGTTTTTCAATTTGTACACTCGTACGTTATCTTACACTTTCGATGCTTGTTATGTAATATACTATTATATTATGGGGTGGCTAGCTCAGTGGTATGAAGTCGGCCTGTGGATCCTGAGAACTCTGGTTCGATTCCTACAGGCGACAAACAATTTTCATAATTTAAAAAGCTACCCCTGTGGCTCCTCCACCACTAACATCTTTGAGGGCCGTGATTTGACGACTGATAACCACACTTCACGCGCAAAATATATCCCTTACCGAGATCTGTTTCGGCAGAGTGCCACACCCAGTAATGGGTAGAAGGCGTGATGATATATTATTATTATTATTATATTTATTTATTTATTTAAAGGTGATTCAGATGCGGCACCTCAACATTCCAGGCTCTCCAAAACTCTTTCCGAAGTTCTCTCCGACAAAGCCCCCCTGGGTTATTTCATTCAATACCTCGATACCCAGGGTAGCTTATCCTACGTGCGCTGTTACCTCGACATCGAAAGTTTTAGAACCGCAGCTCAAATATCTGACCACTTACATTTACCCAACATAATTACCCGCGACCAATTAGAGGACAACTCCGATCCTCGACTGTTATCCCCCCTCCCTTCGAGACATGACCACGACAGCCAATCAGTAAGTACAGATTGTGATTCGTATACTGCTGATTCTACCAGTTTGTATGATTACTCCTCAAGTGCAATTGATAAAGGACGAGATATTTGTGATAAGGATATTAGTGATACTAGTTTTAAGTTGCACAAATTAGACTTAAATAAAAAAAAAGAAACGTTAACTGATGATTCGTTACGTATTTTTAAAAAATATATCGCGCAAGAAGCTCCTAATCCTATTTTTTGTCCGGAAGAACTTCGAAATAATATCATTGAATCGATTTGTACCGAAGATGGTCTTATAGACCCTACTTGTTATGATAAAATACAAAAATTTGTTTTGGACATTCTAGATCAAAAGTATTTTAACGGTTATCTTCGAAGTCATTACAATTGCAAATATCAAATCGATGTTTTGACTAGTGGGAATATAGTTCTACAAGATATCTTGTACAACGAATCCATTTTGTTTTATTTTATGGAGTATTTAGAACAAGAAGGCACTAGTACCTTACTAGAATTTTGGTTAGCCGCAATTAATTTCCGTCAACAGTTATTAAATCAAGATTGCAAACCTGAGGAAGCACAAAATGATGCGATTATCTTATACGATAAGTATTTCTCATTGCAAGCAATATGTCCTTTAGGTTTCGGTGACAAAATCCGTTTCTTGATCGAAGAAAACATCTGTCGTGACAACGGTCCACAAATAGATTGTTTCCATCACCCAGTAAAAATAATAGAAAACTTTTTAGATAAAAACTATTTAAAACCATTTCTATCGTCACAATTATACTTTAAATACTTATCAGAACTAATAAGTACAGTCCAAACAAACGGTTGTAACTCAATGTCAAAAAGTCGTCGTACCAACTCTGACTGTAGCAGTGAAGTTAGTAACACTCTACTAGCGATGGACGAAACAAATTTCCCTAGAAGGAAAACTTCGAAACCTCCAAAGACAGACATGAATATAGACACAAGACAACTCTATGATCCAGATTCGCTTTGGAAAAGGCGAAAAACGAGACGGTTGTCTTTTGGTCGAATTACACATCTTGGAAGGTTTGAAACGGATGTGGAACCTGAACCGGATAAAAAAACGGAAAGTCGGATTACTAGAGCAATGAAAAGGTTGGTAAACATGGAGGAGAATAAAACTAAAGAGGAGATGGCGTGGCAAGTCGCTGAGATGATTGTTAAAGATATTACCAATGTTACTTTAGCGGAGGTACAAAAGTCCTGATATAGTAAAATAAAATGGTTACCTTTACCTATTTTGTATTTTCTCTCATTTAATTTTATTTGTTTTGTAAATGTTCTTCAATTGTTATAAATGTGTTTGGACTTAATGGCTGGGAAATGATTTGTGAATATACTTACTGTATTCTCTTTCAAGAATAAGCATTTCTGCCAACTTTAAAAATAGTTTTTCAAATTATATTATAAAGCTGATTATTTAATATCTTCAATAACTGTGTTCCATTTGCTACTTGGTTCACTTAGGTTCAGATTAGGGTTGTTGATTTTGATATTAGTCGATTGTTCGGATTTATTGAACCTTCGAATTTAGATTCGAATTTTCGAACTTTTGAATTTTGAATATGCTGAATTATCGAATATTCCGAATTTATGAATTGCCGAATTTACGAATTTTCGAATTATTCGAATTGTGAATCTGGATCCTAACGTGAACACGGCATGTTGATATGAATTATTTTCAGAATAAACTCATGTGTAGAGTTTTGTATTAATTCATAAGTAATTATTATTATTTGCCAAATTAATACAATTTAGACTTAAAATTTCGCTACACTATCAAAAACGTTTTACTTAAGACGTTTTTGTATCGTTTTTATTGTCATTTTAAAACGTTTTATTAAAAGTCCATAGCATTTAGATGGGCGGTAAGAGAATAGATGTCTTAAGACGCCTAATCTTGCAGAGTTTTTGCAGGATACTTCGCCGAGTTTATTATTTAATTCGTGGCCGACTTTCGCGAATTATACGTAAGCGTGTTTGGAGATGACAGATGGCGTTAATTCAGTGGCAAAAAAAAACGAGAATTCGAAGTTTCGAAGAATTAGAAAATTAGTAAATTCAAAGCTTCAAAAAATTCGAAAGTTCGAACGTTCAGAAATTTAAACTTCGGTGGAAATCAACGACCCTAGTTCAGATAGATTCGATACGTGATTAAATGAACTGAACTAAGCAAACTGGTGCACTTATTGGGGTGAATTACTTGAAAGTAAATTAGACTGAGTAATTCTGGTACTAGAAATAGAGTCCGCGAAGTAATCCAGCGGAATAAATAAGCAATCTGGTTCAGTCAAGTTAGATCTGATCCAAATGGCAAATGGAATACGCCTTATGTCGTTCAAAGTATTGAAGAAACTGATGTTTCTTTGATACGCATTTTAGATCTTCTTGAGGGATGAAAATTTGATGTCCCAAATTTTTTATTCTTGTACTTTTGCTTTAAAATGTACAGAAGAACCAATTTCTGCACATTTTAAAACTTTTATTTCGTATTTTTGTGTACATCCTGTATTATGAAAACAAAGGGAACTTATCTGAAAGGGAATACAGTAAAGTCCTGATGGGAATATATGTAGCAAAGTTAACTGTGAATCATTGTATTTCATAAATGAATGAAGCCACTTCAATCTTTGGGAAAATATACGAAGAGTATATTAAAAGTTATATTGGACGTATCCACATATTTTATATTTAAAGCAGGTTTCTTTATTTTAATGCAGCAAAAGGGAAATAATTGCTTGCAATATTTTAATTAATTGCTGCAATATTTGGCGTTAAAATGACGCAATTTATATTAAATATACTGGGTGTCCACAGAAATCGGAGCATCCATATTAGTTTCTTTATTTATAAAGATATGTAATTGAAAATTTATATGCTTAAAATTAATATATGTGGCATATACAGGATGGTGAACGGAACTCTCGAACATAGGGATTTAACATGTAAAATCACAATTTTGTAATTTCCTGCTTCCCTAATTATTTTAAGCAAAAAAGCTTCGAATAAAAGTTTTAGGGCATAAAATTCTGCATCTAAGCCAGTAAACAAAATTAATTTTGCATGCATCGTAACGGCACAAATTTGATCTGAAAATAACTACAATAGCCTGAAAACTATTGATAGCCATGGAACTAAAACAAAATTAAACAAATGTATGTCATTTTATCTGTCAAAATAAACGACATAATAAATAAAGTAATTATTTTGACAGATTATACGTCAAACATTTATTTCAATTTCATGGCTATTGATAGTTTGAGGCTATTTTTGTCATTTTCAGATCTAATTTGTGCCGTTACAAAACAAACAAAGTTAATTTTGTTTATTGGCTTAGATGCAGAATTTTATGCCCTAAAACTTTTATTTGAAGCTTTTTTGTTTAAAATAATTAGGGAAGCAGGAAATTACAAAATTGTAATTTTACATGTTAAATCCCTACGTTCGAGAGTTGCGTTCACCACCCTGTATGTATAAATGAAATACATATTACTTCCGGTTTAACCGGAAGCAGCATTAACTTTCTTATTTTAACAAGAACATCCTGTATATTTTTACATTTTTTAATTCTACGGTAAATTCTGAATACAATGATGTGAAACAAATCAAATTTTGCTGTAAAAAATAAGACAAAAAAAATCTAACTGAAGCAATATAAGTTGGCTGTGGCTTTATTTAAAACAATTGAAATTGACAGCTTTTGTTTCTGTTGAAATTGTTTATGCAACAATATCTTGTTAATTTTGATAATTTAATAATAGTTATTTACAATATAAGTGAGATGCATTATCAGACGTATATCGTACATACTTTTATCTAAGATCGCGAAATAAATTAAAAATAATATAAACTACTGAAAATTTGTTATTGGAGAGAAGCAAACAATCATTATTTCTTGTTTTGCCAGTTGGAAAGTGACATTAGTTAGCCGATAAAATGTCATTAGATAGCCGGATTTTTTTTTTAAACCGGCAAGAAACTATCTACTTTGTGTTTTTATTTAACGAAACGGTCTCGTATTTTAATCTGCTGAGTAATATACTATTTTATGAAACCAGCAAGAAAGTGCTCACTTTCCTAACCAATTTTAGTACGGAATGTAGATTTTTACATAAACAGTCAAATAAAATACGTATCCAAGGCTACAACAAAAATAACAGTCTGGTAAAGATTTTACCTGACTGTTTTGTATTTTACCTGACTGTATTTTACCTGACTGTTTTTTTGTTTGTTGTTGTAACCTTGGATACGTAGTCTGCTGTAAATACAATTCATAATAAAAAACTTAAACATTTTGAGTTATTTATGATTAATTATTGATTAAATTAAACGGTTTCACAAAAAATAGTAATACAGAATACTCCAGGAAATTGTTTTTATTTGACTCAGCGGATTAAACTATCACTTTACTGACTTATTATGTAATATACTATTACTTTCCAACTGTTTTGTTGGTTAAAAACGCACAGATTACTAACTGATTGTGAATAAAAAATATTGTTCGTAAATTTTTAGAACTGAACGTAAAATTAAAAAATGTTAAAATATACAAGACGTACTATTTAAAATAAGAAAGTAGATGCTGCTTTCGGTTAAACCCGAAATAATATGTGTATTATTTATACATAAAAATGATGCCACATGTGTTAAGATTACGCATATAAATTTTCAATTATATATCTTTAGAAATAAAGAAGTTAATAGATGTGTCCCGCTTTTTGTGGACAGCTGTATTAAAGTGGATAGGTTTATCAAATTTTCCATGTCGCTACTTTGGTATAAACTTCGTATATTTATAATTTATCTCTAGTTGTATATTATTTATTAATTTCTTAATCTCTCTTTCTTAGAATGTGATATACTAATTAATATAATTTATAACATGCGCAAAATTGACAAAATATTTCTAGTCTTTGCGACATGTGGTGCTTCAATAATAGAAAACTTTTATTTTTATAATAAAAAGCTCTATATGTACATATAACAATAGTATAATATCTTCTTCTGTTAGCTTGTAAACAAGTATTGTAAAAATTTAGTTTAAGAAATAATTGTTCTGTATAGATAATAGAAATACCATCAATATAGGGCTCAAAATAATTTCGCTTTTTACAAAACAAATGTTGTGCCACGATTTAAAAAGGAGTTTGATTCATCAAAATATTTATACTACAATATTTTCAATAATTATTACAAAAGATAATGAGCTTTAAACTATAACAAGATGTATTGAACATATAATATTGTATAGAGATATTTTTTATGTGAAATAAACAAAACTTGAATGTGAAAATTATTTTATTTTTAATACAAATGTATATAAAATGGACGCAAATTTATGACAGTACAATAGGAGGCGGGCACTCACGTGACACTGTGACGTAAAAACAGCAGTTCGGGCTCAGACAAAATATTACTAGACAGATAACATCGGCGTTTGTTGTGAAGCAGAAGAGGATAGAATAACTGGGTGATGAGACGGGTGCGCGGTAAAGAGCTAGTACAAGTTGATGTTATGCAGGTTACATTTATGTTGATAACAGTTATCAGACGCGAGCATTTTATTTATTTAAATACAAAAGTGCGTATACAAAACTCTTAATATGTCAAAAACTAACCTTTAATTTGATGTATGAAAAGTAAGTAATTGATTATAAAAATAACTACACAAATGTTTGCAACTTGCATAACATCAAAGTGTACTCGCTCCTTGCCGCGCACCCGCCTCACCCACAAGTTATTCCGTCCCTTTCTGCTTCACAACACTGCATTGACTTGAATACGACATAATTTGTCTAGTAATGTTTTGTCTGAGAGTTCGGGAAAGATCACTGCGCCACCTACAAAATGAACTATTTTTATTGGGACGAGATTAGAAAAGAATCGTTCTTTTCAAATCTCGTCCCAATAAAAATAGTTCATTTTGTAGGTGGCGCAGTGATCTTTGCCCGAGCAGCTGTTTTGGCGTCACAAAAACGTCACAGTGTCACGTGAGTGCCCGTAGCCTATTCTTTAAATATACAGGATGTAACATAAGTAAGGAATATTAATATTTTCTTCTGAAATAATCATTTAATCAAAATGATTTTAAAAAATTTTCGATGGTGTGTGATGGTGTATATTTTGGCAAGATCTAGTATATTTTATCGATATTTTCACAGTGAAGGAACCGACATTTTTTTATTGGCATACTATAATTTTTTTATCACATCTGAAATAGTATATAACGTCCTATGAACTGTAAGTCACTTACAGTTCGACATTAGTAAGCTATTTTTTACAATACTTGCACAAAGGAAAAGAAAAATAGGTTTCAAAATTTACAGCTGTTAAATTGTTGTCAAAATAAACAGGATCTTGATATGTAATATTTACTTACTATTCACGGTGGACAGTAAGTAAATATTAAAGTCCTGAAATAACTATGAAAACCACTGTACAATAAAAGTTGCATTTACTGTGTTTAAATTTTGTCATTAATAGGTAACTTACAGTACAAGTATTGTAAAATAGTATATTACGGACCGTGAACTGTAAGTCACTTACAGTTTGAGGTTAGTAAGCTATTTTTTTATAATACTTGCACAAAGGAAAAGAAAAATCGGTTTCAAAATTGACTGCTGTCAAATTGTTGTCAAAATAAACAAGACCTTGATATGTAATATTTACTTACTATTCACGGTGGATAGTAAGTAAATATTAAAGTACTGATATAATCATGAAAACTACTGTGCAATAAAAGTTGCATTTACTGTGTTTAAATTTTGTCATTAATAGGTAACTTACAGTACTAGTATTGCAAAATAGTAAATAACGTACCATGAACTGTAAGTCACTTACAGTTCGACATTAGTAAGCTATTTTTTACAATACTAGCACAAAGGAAAAGAAAAATAGGTTTCAAAATTTACAGCTGTTAAATTGTTGTCAAAATAAACAGGACCTTGATATGTAATATTTACTTACTGTCCACGGTTGATAGTAAGTAAATACTAAAGTCCTGATATAACCATGGGAACCACTGTGCAATAAAAGTTGCACTTACAGTGTTTAAATTTTGTCATGGATAGGTAACTTACAGTATAAGTATTGTAAAAATGGATTTTTTTTCTATACACTAGCATATTAAAAAATAATAATACTTTATTACAAAAAATGGTGTTGAATAAATGCAATTTTACTGATTTTTACCGGAAATAGATTTTAGTTACTTCGAATGGGATAAAAATAGCTTGGTATTTTAAAAAATGTCGCTCCTCACTGTGAAAAAATGACTATCGATAAAAAATATCTGATCTTGCCAAAATACCCAGAATCATAAGCCCTCGAAATGCTTTTTAAATAATTTAGATTAAATGATTATTTCAGGAGATAATATCAATATTCCTTTCTCATGTTACTTACTGCATATATTTTCAAAAGTTCTTGAAACCATCAACCAATTTTCTGTAGAACAGTTTCATGTTGTTAAATATATCAAGATCTTTTGAAAATACCTTATAATATTATTGACAACATGACAAGAAACCTCAAAAATGTTAATATTAATTTAAAAAACATTTTTCTTGCTTGACGTATCATTGAAGTCTCCAACTTCATTTCAATTAAATTTCAGTATATCTTCTATTTAAATTATTTTTAAACATATCTATTGATACTAGCCCTTGGCATACTTCTCAATAAGGGTAAATTTTCCTCTCTCCTTATACTGGAAGTGGTACTAGTCAAACTACCAGTTGACGCAATAATAGATGAATTCAAAGAAATTTGATTCTTTTTTGCACATATGAATTGGCAAGGTAAAGTAATTTTTTCAGTGCCTCTTGTCCATCTTCTGTAGACCATACTGTTGAATAAGGCTTGTAAAGGGTTCAAAAAAGCCTGAAAATTATACAATAAGGGGTGTTAATACAGGGTCGTCCAGAATTCTTCAAGGGTAATTTTATATAATAAAAAGAAAATATCACGCCTTTTACCCATTGTTAAGTATAGCTACTCTGTTGTAGTAGATCTCGGTAAGTGATATATTTATGCGCGTGAAGTGCAGTTACCAGCTGTCATATCACGGTCCCCAAATATGTTAGTGGAGTAGAATTTACAAGGGTAATTTTAATGTGGTGTACTGTGGAAATCGAACCACGGTTCTCAAAGTCCACATCACTGATCCACTTACTCCATTATAATCAGAGCTGGGCAAGCTACTTAAAAAAAGTAGCTAAGCTACAGCTACAGTTATTCTTTAAAAAAGTAGCTAAGCTACAGCTATAAGCTATATTTTGTAAAATATAGCTAAGCTACAGCTAAAAGCTTTCGTTAAAGCAGCTGTTAAATTTTAAAGCTATTTTTTTAAAATTATTGTGAATTAATTAAATTTGCCATTGTCATATGATCAGTCTTTTGTTATAATGACTGTTAATTTACTATTACGTACATAAATATCAAAAATAGCAAATACCATCTGGCACCTACTGTATATTTTTGCGTATTACAGCCAGTTAGAACCGGCAAGAAATAATTATTTTGTGTGGGTTTAGCTTGTACGCATGCGTATTTTGTTGACCTTCTGCTTAAAAAGTAGCTTTAAGCTACAAAAAGTAGCTTTAAAAGTAGCTACAGTTGTTATTTTTAAGCTAATAGAAAAAAAAGTAGCTAGTTACAAGCTACAGCTATATTTTTTCACAGTTAGCTAAGCTACAGCTACAGCTAAGGTAAATGTAGCTAAGCTAGTAGCTAAGCTACAAAAGTAGCTAGCTACTGCCCAGCTCTGATTATAATGAAGATAAAATTTGGTTTTATCAAAAAATGAGTCAAATAAAAAAAAGATATATTTCTTTTGATTACTTACCATAATATACCAAGTAATAATAATTACTTTTATAGGTAAATTGAACCATAAAGTCCATAGTAAAACTCCATTTACTAAATTTGGTATCCAACAGATATAGAAAACAATGTTTATCAATGAAAATTTAACTTTAATTGTGTCCATTGCTTCTCTCTCCCTGCTAGTAAACTGTCCCAGACTGCTTGTAATTAGATATTCCATGTCTTTAGTACTAGAGTTATACAGTATTGGATTAGCTATCATTACTAAAGTAATGGGTAAGTAAGTGGCTATGTAATTAGGTAAAACTCGCAGTAATGCATCTGATAACGACGGAGCAATATGGCAACTAAAATAAAGAAATGTTTTTTAACCACCTTGTCAAAAAGTAAAATTTTATACTCTTAATTGCGGGAGGAAACATGATACTTTTCATCCCTAGGATCTATAGGATCCCTAGAGATGAAAAGTACTTTATTTTATATGGAACTAAAGTGATACTTTTTGTGGTGATTCTATAGGTATTGACAACAATAGATGAGGCACAAAAAGTCACTTTTGCTCCACATAAAATTTACTATTTTTTTCTTCAAACGCCGGAATATTTATCCAATTAAACATTTTTATATTATATAATTTTTTTGACGCAAGTGAACGACAGAATAATACCTTTTTCTTCCACTGGTGAATAAATGAGAGTCCTTGATTTGAACGAGCGTCAGAAAAAGTATTTGTCCGAAATGTTAACTTTAACTGTTCTATGGAGTTTTGAAATGACATTTTTTTCTGACGTTTGAAGAAAATTATATATTGTAATACTAGTGAGGAAAGAGTTCCATTACAAAATGAGTACGTAAGTTAGAACACAAGTGATCGTGAGTGTTTCCAATAGTACGAATTTACAATGGACCTATTATTTTTGTCAACATTAAATATGAAAATTATATTATACGTTTGCGTTAATCAATGCAAAAAAAATATTATAATTATTTTATATAAATCAAAGGAGTTGTATTTGCAAAAGTACATCACGTTTCCTTGGTTACCACAAACAAAAATAATAATAATTTTTTGAAAATGATATTTCCTTCACTCAATTTAGTTATGATAGTGATCATTTCCCTCACTAGTGATGAAAGTAATTTACTTTCATTACTAGTGAAGGAAATGGTTACTTTTACAACTAAACTGATTGAGGAAAATGTCAATTTCACAAGTATTGTTGGAAAAAATAATTTTTTCTTCCCTAGGAAAGAAATCTCTAGGAAAGAAATATAAAGCCATTTCCGTAGCAACTGGAAAACAACGATATTAATTGACATTAGTGACATACAGGTGGAATCTGCTAAGAAAATAATAAATCTTATCTAAATTTCCAATTTATTTTACCTCGTAAAGAAAGTGTCATTCTTTCTTTAAGTGCTTCATATTTCTTAAGAAATGAAACAGCACCTTGAGGAAAAAATATCTCACTAGCCTTCCTTTAATATACAATTAACTATTATCCAATCGGATATGACGTAATTGTCTTCCAATTTGACATGTACTTAACTTACTTAGCATCAGGAAAATATAGTATTCCTAATCCAGCGCTAGTTAAACCAGCTGGAATGGTCCATGCAGCAAAATGGTACCATTTGGTTCTTTCCTTCTTATCTGCTAAAATTCGTCTCATATCTAGTGCATAGCAAAGCGTCCATATCCAAGTTGCAGTATAGAAATATTGAGTCCAGGCAGAGGAAATAGCACAGAATAAAACAGAAGAATGGTCGTCTACAGCAGGCATGATGTTTTTGTATCGTAACCATAGCGACGAACGAGCAAAAATGCCTGCGAGAAATTTACAGTAAAGTATATTGTGATTTCATAAATATTTTTTTCTGAAACCGGCTGAAAGTGCCTATTTTCCTGACCAATTTTAGTATGGATAGTAGATTTTTACCAAAGCAGTCAAGTAAAGTACGTATCCAAGGCTACAATAAAAATAACTGATAAAGTACAAAACAGTCTGGTAAAGATTTTACCTGACTGTTTTTTTAGTTGGAACTTTGGATACGTAGTCTGCTGTCAATACAATTCATATCAAAAATTTAAACGTTTTGAATTATTTGTGATTAATAATTGATTCAATTTAACGGTTTCAGAAAAAGTAGTCTACATAATACGTCAGGAAAGTGTTTTTACTTGATTCAACGGATTAAAATAATCGGCCTAATTGCTTTGTCATGTAACATATCACTTTATTGACTTATTTAACAATATACTACAGAGTGATCAAAAGGAATTGTTTCAATTGGCAATTAAAAAAAACTACTTGAAATTGGTAAGCCTGATACATAAATTCATTTCCTGTTGTTGTCAGTGATATTTGAAAATTGAAATTGAAATTTGAGTACATTTATTAATTTACATTTTTCTCTAAATTATTTCTATTACTCCAAAAGTCAAAATTCTATTAACTGTCAGACTCCTGACATAACCTAATTGTATTTATTAGAAATGTCAAATAGCATTTCCGCCTTTAACTGGCGTTGTGCCAACTGTAGAATAAAAAGATCTCCGGAGTTGTATTGCCAACTGTAACAATACCTTTTGATCACTCTGTATTTCATTATCCTGTCAGAAAGTAATATTTTCTTCCTTCAATTGAAAGAAAAACGTGACACTTTTCATCCCTAGGATTTTTAGCAATCCCTAGGGAAGAAAAATAAAGTCATATTCATGGCAACTGAAAAACACTTGCATGATTTAACATTAGTCACATTTAAATAATATCTGTTAAGAGATTCATAAATCTTATCCAAATTTCTAATTTATTTCTTAATGTTTGGCTTTCTAATGAAGAAAATTACATGTATATGAAGAAAGTGTAATTTTTTTGCATATGTGCTTTATATCTTTCGTTTTTAACTAAGGAAATAAAACGGCATCTTCGGGAACAAATACCTCACTTTCTTCCGTTTGTATTCAAATAACTATGATATATATGTACCTAAAGAAGCTAAAAGATCTGCAACAGCAAGCCAGATAATAATTTTACGGCCTCTAGTTGCCGAAAAGGACAACCATCTATGGGTTACCGGACTTTGTTGACGAGGTAATATCTGAAATAAATAAATTTAAATCTTTTTGTCAATTTTACACTAGCAATTCTTATTTGTTTACTTAAAATGTTGGTTATATATTGAATGCGAGATTGCGAAGAATATTGTTAGAAGAGTAAGTAAAAAATAAATATATTAGCATGCATTTTATCCATTATTGTGTATGGACACGTTACCATTGACAAGTTTGCCTTTTCGATTGTATATTTTCAATTGACATTTATGAAAATTGCATTTATTTTCTATGTATCCAAGTAGATTTAATTACAGTGAAAAATTATTACTTATTAATTTCACTAGTGGAAACCTATTAAAATAGCTTTCATTTCATTTGTTCATTTTCAAACAAATTCGTGATTCTATTGGTTCTCACATACAGGATAGTGAACGCAACTCTCGAACATAGGGATTTAACATGTAAAATCAGAATTCTGTAATTTCCTGCTTCCCTAATTATTTTAAGCAAAAAAGCTTCAAATAAAAGTTTTAGGGCATACAATTCTGCATCTAAGCCAATAAACAAAATTAACTTTGCATGCTTCGTAACGGCACAAATTAGATTTGAAAATGACAAAAATAGCCTCAAAACTATCGATAGCCATGGATTTGAAACAAAATTAAACAAATGTTTGTTGTTTTATCTGTCAAAATAATTTCTTTATTTATTATGTCATTTATTTTCACAGATAAAACGACAAACATTTGTTTAATTTTGTTTTAGTTCCATGGCTATCAATATTTTTCAGGCTATTTTCGTTATTTTCAGATCAAATTTGTGCTGCTACGAAGCATGCAAAATTAATTTTGTTTATTGGCTTAGATGCAGAATTTTATTCCATAAAACTTTTATTTGAAGCTTTTTTGTTTAAAATTATTAGGGAAGCAGGAAATTACAAAATTGTGATTTTACATGTTAAATCCCTATGTTCGAGAGTTTCGTCCACTACCCTGTATATGTGATAAGTACCAGGATAGGAATATTTGGTGAGAATAAATGTAATGTCCTGGTCACATACCTGGTAAACAGCACCAATCATTCCTAAAGCAGATGATGTTAAACAAACAGCATTATAAGCATCAGTATTAAATTCTTCCATTATCCTTACTGCCATATCAGTATTGTTACCATGGTGACAACAAAATGTTTGTATTGTTGGATCTGCCATTTTGTTGTATTTAAAACGAACACCTTTAAAAAAAAAACAGTTATTTGAAGGAATAGCACATTCTACTTAAGATATATGTACACCAATTATTAAATAATAATAATGATAACTATCTTACTATGAAAACATGATTACTGTACTGATAAGAAACCACTTTAAAATTCAAATCTTCCCGCGTTATTTACCCGTTTATCAACTGTTCCACAACTGATAACAAATGAACTTCGTACTTACCGTCTAATATGTTGCACTAATTTCACTTGTTTTAAAACATCTTACGATCTATCTCATGGATAGCTAGATTATGTTCGAATGCTTCTTAATGGTCATCGAAGACAACTAAGTGTTGAACCATCCAAGTAGAAACTAAGAGATTCAATTACACCACCTATTTAGTTTTGATATCTTTGTCACATGTTTCAGCAGACTAGTCTGTCTGCAGCGTCTTGGATGTTTAATTTAGATAATTTTGATTCTTAAAAGTAATTAATTGTTGCGAATTTGCATATTTAGTTTTAAAAATAATTGTAATGGACAACAAGATGAAATGTTTTTTATTTAATGATTAAAGTTTTACTTTTTATACAGATTATTAATTAGTGATGATCTTTGAGTAATTATAAATAAAATAAAACTAATTTTTGATTAATTTGTTTGTTCTGCAAATTAGTTTAATACGTAGTATAATTTCTTATTAAATACGAAGTGTTATTGATAATTTTGTAAAAAGATAACAAGTATTAAGTTGGTAGACGAATATTATGAGTAAATATTTATTTTTGGTGCAGGGGTGGACTGTCTACGAAAGGAAAATTGTTATTTATTTCAGTAGGATTAAAATACAAGTTTTCGGGTCGAGTAATAGAGGTTGTTGGACGACGCGAAGCGGAGTGTGGAAATATTGCGAAATAAGAGTAGTGTTTTTAGTCCAATGGGGACTTACAATTTTGACGTCACATGCAGCAGACCCCCCTCCACACAATTTTGTGTGAAACAACAAATTTGTAGAAAGAGCGAGGTGACACCTTCTCTTTTCAGCACTACTCCCCGCATATACCCATATTTGTTTGACGTTTCACGTTTGGATCACGTGATAAACGTCAAACTGTAAAACTACCATGTTCGCTACATAACAAAGCATTAAATTCTGTTTTACTCATTAGATGGCAACCGAAAAATTTGAATTGTATAAGTCCCCATTGAAACATATTTTTTTTATCCACAGATTTATTAAAATTAAAATTAAACCAATTGACAAAATTATTTTTATTACAATGAAAACTGTGGTTAAAATTCTATTTTTGGTCCTAAAACTAAAAAACGATGACGTATCCATAGTACCGTAAACATTCTTGAAATAGCGTTCTTTTACTATAGAAAAGGTAGAAATAATAGCCGTATTCCATTTGCCATTTGGATCAGATCTAATTTACATTTACTGAACCAGATCACTTATTTATTTCACTGGATTATTTCGCTGACTTTATTTGCAGTGCTAGAATTACAGATTCTAATTTACTTTGAAGTAATTCACCAGAATAAGTGCATCAGTTTGCTTAATTTAGTTCATTTAGTCATGTGTCGAATTTATCTGTACTGATTTAAGTGAACCCAGTGGCAAATGGAATACAGCTAATAGTGACATATTGAAATAGGTGAAAAAAGTAATAATTTTCTTTATAAGTCAATTAAATTACAATAAATTCAATGCCGTTGAGCGCATCTCCATATTTTATTTATTTGTTTATTAATTTATGGTACTATCAGGAACTTAATCCCAATTACAGTACAGGGTTCGGTTTTACTGAGCCACAGTGTGGTACTGTGCTACTGTGGTAGTTCATATATTTCTAGCTTGAATTGGATTTGAACCTGGGATATTTGGATTCGAATGCCGTAATGTTATCCACACCACCGTGCTGCCGGTTGCTTAGTTTTTGAAATATAGACTATGAAAAGTAGATTTTTCCTCAAATTTTATCTGTTTTATTTATTAGTTAATTTAATTCAGTATAAGCATTGTTTCCACCTCTTAACATAGTGTTAGTTTTAGTTTTTCGACATAACCTTGAGAGTTTGTCATATGTAAATACAGCTGAGCGTTTCCAGCTACTGTTAGTTAGCCTTAGTCTTTGTCTTAGTCGCTGCGCATAAACACAAAGTTTGCAGACTTCATACTTTCGACATAATTTTTCGTCGCTGTTCTGTAAGAGAGAGTTAGCTGCGGTAGTGCTATCTCTTGTTATGCTGTCAATTCTATGCCGTATTTATCAAATGTCATTAGGTTTGTGTTGAAAATACGACAAATATAGACAATAGAATAAAAATAGTAACAATTTCAACTGTGAAATAAATGAAAATTACTAGATTAATAGCAACAACAAAACTAACATGTTTAAAAGAAATTATTCGGTCGCTGTCATTTTAAAATTTATTTCTTTTCATTGATTTATAACTAGAATTGCAATTCAATCATATTTTATTAATATAAAAATCAATTTTGAAATTTAAATTACTATATTCGAAATATTCTGATTTGTTCACTACAAAAATGTCTCAATTTTGTAAAATTATTTTGGAATTGTATAAATTAATTAAACTAGTGGTTAATTTTAATAGTAATTACTGTTCCTCATTAATAATTTTATATAATTTTTAAAGTATTCCAAATAGTTTTATACAATTATTTTCTCATTTAAGTGAACAAACCTTTACTGGAATATTGAATTAAGGTTCTGTTTATGTTAAGAGCTGGAAATGGCTGGAATTTGTCCGACATAAACAGAAACAAAAAACCAAAAACAAAGACTAAAACAGAGACTATGTTAAGAAGTAGAAACGTAGTTTTATACAGAACAATATTTCAAATAAAAGATATACAGAACAAAATTTTATTCGAAACAATTTTTTCTAAAATAATTTAAAAACGATTAGCAATAGAAAAATATACAAAACCAAATTTGCCAAGACTTTATTAGCAAATCCTAAAACTAACTATATAAAAATGTACATTTAATATTTTAAACATTTTAAAAATTAGTGTCGCCTTGTATTAACAACATTCCGGTTAGTATTTTGGATTCGTGCACCTGATGGCCTTATAGTACTAGTACTACTTAATTGTTGGTTCTTATTTTTAATATCATTAGGATCGATTTTTCCAAAAAATTGTGGTACACACACGTTGTTATGATCGTAACCGTGACCCTCAGGACAATTTCTCGGAGCTGTTATAAGAGAATATCCGCCATCTGAAGGTAATACTGGTCCTGTTGAAGGATTTGTTTTTGGAGCAATTGTATTGGCGATCGAACTTATTGGTTTTTTGGTAATAGGTTGGTTTGAACCTCCAGAATAGTAGGTACTTTTGGTTGTTGTTGATTGGTATGACTGCAAAAAAATAAATTAATGTATTATCAACCCTAAGGGTAGGTGGCTCAGTGGTATCAAGTCGGCTTCTCTCAATCACATCTTTTATTAAAGCAGCCATTTTGAAACTGACATTTCTTTGATATAGTTTTGAACCTAAGGTCAACGATAAAATACATTTATAATATGTTTGTTTTTATTGTAATTCAGCTACTTTATTTGATCTCTTCCGACTTTATACACGATATGTGAACATGACCATTAAGTAAAATATCTTAAACGACCATTTTCTGCTGGGAAATTGTTCTAATATCTTTTTAAAGAAGTACTTTTCTCTTTGACGTCAATAAAAGTGTTTAAAGTATTTATAGATATCATACACATACCTGATAAGGTTTACAGTCGCGAACATCAATTAAAACACCCATAATAAGTAAGAATAATAATACTTTATTACAGCACATCACGCTGAAGTACGCCATATTTTGTCTGATGCTTGTTTTGAAATAAATTATTATCAACTATGCAAAATAACTTAAATGATATCGTTTATTTTCAAATATTAATCTCTTGAAGTTCCCGATGTCGCAATTCTTGTTTACATATTTGAAATTTTAGAAAAATAGTTTATATTTACTCAGGAAATAATTAGAAAAGAGCTGATTATGATATTCTTTGAATACATCATTTTGTTCAAATATTGCCTCACCTCCATCATTTGGAAAGATTTGTATAGCAGAGTAGAAAAAAACTAGTGATGCTAATTTTGCCAAAATAGTTATTTTTATATTATGCGCGAAATGAGTGTCTTTTCGTGGAGCGTGAAAATATTACTTTTAGTAGAGACGAAAATGTCATTCGAACGCGCCAAAAAACAAGAATTTCGCATATTGTAAAAAATAATAATATAATAATTGTAGATATTTTTAAGTAAACTAAAGAAAAAATTCAAACATAATATGAATTAGTGCTATTGATGTACTGTAACTAAGAGAACGTGAAAATGTTTAATAAATAAATTTAAAAAAGCGTCAACGATTCTGAATTTTGAATTATCAATGAAAAACAAAAACTTTATGTTACCAGAGCAAGTTAAAAATGTCGTGTTTTTTTGACAGTTGAGAAAATAAAAATATAAATATATCATCACGCCTTTACCCATTCTGGGTGTGGCGCTCTACCGTTGCAGATCTTGGTAAGCGATATATCTATGTGCGTTAAGTGCCGTCAAATCACTGGCACCAAAGATGATAGTAGAGAGGGAGCCACTGGGGTAATATTAATGTGGTGCAAATTGTTTGTCGGCTGTGAGAATCGAACCGAGGTTCCTAAATTCACGGGCCGACTCGATACCACTGAGCCATCTACCCCATAAAAATCTGACAAACATTAAAATTTAAGAAATTATTTGAAATTTCATTTTAAACAAAACACGTTTGTACAAGGTTGCCGTATCTACTTTAATTTGGACAGTAAGTAAATATTATAGGTCAAGGTCCTGTTTATTTTGACAACAATTTGACAGCTGTTAATATTGAAACTTATTTTTCTTTACCTTCTATTTGTGCAAGTATTGTAAAAATGGCTTACTAACTTCAAACTGTCACTTACAGTTCATAGTACGTAATATATTATTTTGCATTTGGAATTTTATGGGGTGGCTAGCTCAGTGGTATGAAGTCGGCCTGTGAATCCTGAGAACCTTGGTACCCTAGATTCGATTCCCACAGGCGACAAACAATTTTCATAATTTCAAAAGCTACCCCTGTGACTTCTCCACCACTAACATCTTTGGGAGCTTTGATTTGACGACTGGTAACCGCACTTCACGCGCAAAATATATCACTTACCGAGATCTGCTTCGGCAGAGTGCCACACTCAGTAATGGGTAGAAGGCGTGATGATATATTTATTTATATTTTTCTTTACCTTCTATTTGTGTAAATATTGTAAAAATTGCTTACTAACTTCAAACTGTAAGTTATTTTTTAGGTCGCTAATGTTGACCTAAAAACTGTGACTTACAGTTCATGGTTCGTAATATACTACAGAGTGATCAAAAGGAATTGTTACAGTTGGCAATAAAAAAAACTACTTGAAATTGGTAAGCCTGATACATAAATTCATTTCCTGTTGTTGACAGTGACATTTCAAATTTAAATTTGAGTACATTTATTATTACATTTATTTCTAAAGTATTTCTATTACTTAAAAGTCAAAATTTTATTAGCTGATAGACTCCTGACATAATCTATTTGTATTTATTAGTCAAATAACATTTCCGCTTTTATCTGACGTTGTGCCAATTGTGGAATAAAAAGATTTCTGGAATTGTATTGCCAACTGTAACAATTCCTTTTGATCACCCTGTATTTTGCATTAGGAATTTTCGCCTAGATTTTACACTCTGCAAATAACTTCGATAATAGCTTACCTAACGTCCATACTCAAATATTTGTTTACACAAATCATCATGACCAAATTGTCCAGCACAATTTCGTGCAATATCTAGCATTGCGTCTGGTCGATTATCTTCATTTTCCTCCTCCATTTTGTGGTCCATTTCTATATTTGGTTTTAAATCCTGTCTTGGAATAAAATCATCATTTCTATCCATCAATCCAATAACAATATTTAAGTTTTTCTTCTCCATATAACTCAATTCTTCTGGTTTATGCGTTCTGGCTGCCATTGAAAAATAGCTTTCTGTTGTAAAACTATCTTTCTGTACTTCTTTGCTGAGGATAACTTCATTTATTTCTTTGTTTTCTGGAAATATATGTTCGTCTGGGTTGTAATTTTTTGCAGCAATATCTCCGTAACTTTCAATTGGATGCGTTTCTTCCACTTTTGATGTGATAATTTCTTTAGGCATTTTGTTCATATGCTTTGGAGCGATTTCTACAAATTTTGGTGAATCAAACTTTATTTCATTTACTGGTGGAGGCATAAAATGATTATTATTAATAGTTAGAGGAATATATCGTAGAATTTTTGGTTGAAAGTTTATGTTATTATATGGATTATATGTAATTGGATAACAGATATTTTGTAACCCAAAAATTGTGAATTCTATTTTGCACGAATAGAACATTGATACTTCAATGATTTCAGGTTGTTGTACTAAATTAAATCCTTCAGGACATAGTATTCTTAGTAAACAATTCTTTTCAGGTTGTGTAATTTCAGGAATACTTGCACTATCACTTTTCGAAAATATGACTTGAAAAATAAATAACACAAACAATTGCACAGCCGACATTTTGTTGTTACAAGTGTAATACTTTTTGTAATACTAAAAAATGATTAAATATTTTAAAATAACTTGTTTCCGTACAAAGAGCTTATCTTGGTTTTCCGGTGGTTACTTTCTTTTCAAGATATGTGAGATTCAATTTTTGTTCATGTTCGTAGAATTTTATCTGGTTTGGAAATTTTGCAATAAATATATAAAGTGTTAGATACTTCCTTTTTGCGATAACACAAGCTTGCAGATTTCCGATGTGTGTCTATGAAGCAAAGCCCAAAATGTATGAGTCTTTTACATATTATTTGGTGTGGTACCGAAGCAGATCTCGATAATTAATATATTTATAAGCGTGAAGTGCTGTTTACCAGCCGTCAAATCACGGCCCTTAAAGAGATTAGTGGTGGAAGAGCCACAGGGATAATTTTAAATAAATAAATATATCATCACGCTTTCTACTCAATACTGGGTGTGACACTCTGCCGAAGCAGATCTTGGTAACAGATATATTTATGCGCGTGAAGTGCGGTTACCAGCCGTTAAATCACAGCCCTCAAAGATGTTAGTGGAGAGGGAGTCATAGTTGTAATAATAAATAAATATATCATCACTCTTTCTACCCATTACTGGGTGTGACACTCTGCCGTAGCAGATCTCAGTAAGTGATATATTTATACGCGTAAAGGACGGTTACCGGCCGTCAAATCACGGCCCTCAAAGAGGTTAGTGGTGGGGGAGTCATAGGGGTAATTTTAATGTGGTGAAAATGTTTGTCGGCTCTAAACTCTTTGAGGGCCGTGATTTAACGTCCGGTGACCGTCCTTTACGCGTATAAATATAACACTTACTGAGGTCTGTTTCGGCAGAGTGCCACACCTAGTAATGGGTAGAAAGCGTGATGATATATTTATTTATTATTACAACTATGACTCCCTCTCCACTAACATCTTTGAGGGCCGTGATTTAACGGCTGGTAACCGCACTTCACGCGCATAAATATATCACTTACTGAGGTCTGTTTCGGCAGAGTGCCACACCTAGTAATGGGTAGAAAGCGTGATGATATATTTATTTATTATTACAACTATGACTCCCTCTCCACTAACATCTTTGAGGGCCGTGATATAACGGCTGGTAACCGCACTTCACGCGCATAAATATATCACTTACTGAGGTCTGTTTCGGCAGAGTGCCACACCTAGTAATGGGTAGAAAGCGTGATGATATATTTATTTATTATTACAACTATGACTCCCTCTCCACTAACATCTTTGAGGGCCGTGATTTAACGGCTGGTAACCGCACTTCACGCGCATAAATATATCACTTACTGAGGTCTGTTTCGGCAGAGTGCCACACCCAGTAATGGATAAAAGGAGTGATGATATATTTGTTTATTTAATTTCATATTGTTGAGCGTAGTAATAAAATAAATATTTATTTAATTCATGGAAATAATTAAAAATATATATCTTAGTAACAAATTATGGCAACAAAGTGACACATTTATGAATAGAACTATTGAAATTAACAATAAACAAAGTCATTTAAATCAATTAGTGAGTACGAGAGAAACATATCTGTGTTGACAAATTCCAGGGTTGATGAACTTTTGGTTTACTGTAGAATTAACACAAAATAATTTAGATTGCAGTAGGTGCCGGTTGACCACCTTTAAGTAAATAAGAATGTGTTAGAAAGCATATTTTTTTAAAGGTCTATGCAGATGTAGTTAATGATAAAACAGTAGAATATGAACTATTCAGATGCAGTTGATAATTTCTATTTTACAGAAAATTGGTTCAAATAATATATATATATATCATCACGCATTTTACTCATTACTGAGTGTGGCACTCTGCCGTAGCAGATGTTATATATTTGAAATAAAATTGGATTTCTGTAGCCCTTTTATTAAATTAATATTGTTAAATTAAGTGAAAAATGTTGAAAATTAATTGTAGAATTTACTAAATGTAATACCTACGTTTTTAGTGTTATTTAAATATTAATGGAAAAAGGATTTGGGGCTCGTATCATCTTAGATTTTCGAGATTAAAAATATTTGAACGAAATCGTCGCTTACTTATTTTACCAATTTACGACAGATTTTAACATTTTTGTTCATTAACACGAAATCACAAAATTCTTTAGGCAAGAATTTAAATTTAAATTCTTGGAAATTTTCTAATCGAATCATTCTTGTTTCCATGTTGCTAAGTAACCGACAAAGTTTTTTACGCCATAAAATTTTATTAGAGAAGGTAAGATACATTGAGTGAGATAAATGCATATTTATTTTTATTATTTAAATTAAAGAAAATACAAAGTTCTTAAACAAGTAAGAAGAAATAAAACAGTTTATTTAATAAACGAACTCAGCAATAAAAGATATATTTAAAGCAAGCTAAAGCAAAGTAATAAGACCAATAGAAATCTGTTGGCACCAGATCTTCATTTTTCTTCATTTTGTGTAGTGGATTGTCAGCGAGGTGCAGTTGTTCTACTATCATACGATTCGTTGACCTGTTGAAGTATTTATTCACTTGTTTTATGGACTTGGGCACCGAAATTAGATAGGAAATTTGTTGTTTTCTCCATTTCATCAAATTAATTTTATTGAAGAAGCTTTTTGGTGAAACGGAGAAGAATTTTTTAAATGATGAAACTGAAAATTAAAAATAAAATAAATAAATGTATCATCACGCCTTCTACCCATTACTGGGTAAAGCATTCTACCATAGCAGATCCCGTGATATATTTATGCGCGTGACCGTCAAATCACAGCCTTCAAAGATTTTAATGGAGGGAGAGTCGTAGGGGTAGTTTAAATGTGATGAAAATTGTTTGTCAGCTATGGGAATCGAACCCGGGTTCCCTAATCTATAGGTCGACTTGATACCACTGAGCCACCTACCTTATAATCAATAATATAATTAAGTAAAATGACTAAGAAGTTATTTATATAGCTCACCCATTACTAAAACTACCTTAGATATTTGTACGGCATTTCGTAGTAAATCAATCATTAAACTAGATCTGTATAGCAGAGCTGCTACACCCAAAGTTGGGTAAGAGGCTTCCAGATATACGAGCCCTGTCTCACATCAGTTGACCCGAATCTTATTTTTTCGTTTGATGCTTTATTTTGCAGTTTTCTTTCTCGTGTAGTATACAAGAGAATTAAATTAAATTTTAATGAGACATATACTAGTATGTTCAGTTCATACACAGATAAAATTTGAAGTCAATCGTTACATACATCTTGGAATAACAGTCATTGGAACAGGGAGTAAACATTTCTATATTAACTAAAACTTTTTCGTTTTATTCAAAAACTGTATAATAATAAAGTTTGTTTTAAATAATAACTTTTAATTCATTCTTCAAACTGCCTACAAGATAAAAATCATGATAGTCCATTAGCATGTAGAAATAGTTTTTTGTAAAAAAATTATTGCTAGTTATACTGCTATACATTTTGTGTCTAAAGTATATTTAATGTTAAATTTAGTTAAAAATGTTGAAAATTAATTGTAGAATGTAATAAATGTCAGATACCTGCGTTTTTAGTATTATTTAAACTTTAAACAAAAAATAAGATTTGGGTCAACTGAAGTGAAACAGGGCTCGTATTTACTGTACCTGATTAAGATGACACTAAAGAATCAATTCTGTAACAAAAATTATTAAGCATAACAATTGCTAATAGTATCTTTTGATAGCAACCATTGTTGTTTGGAGTGTTAGCAATTACTATATTTAACAATTTTTGTTACAGAATAGGTCCATATGTCCCCTTAAATCAAATAAGCAAGAACCTTCAAAAGATTCATTCTCTATTAGGTTACACTTTATCAAAATTCATAATTCTTTTATGGGGTAGATTGCTCAGTAGTTTCGAGTCGGCCTGTAGATTCTGAGAACCCTGATTCGATTCCCACAGCCGACAAACAATTTTCTCCACATTAAAATGACCTATGTGGCTCCTTCACCACTAACATCTTTGAGGGTCGTGATTTGATGGTTGGTAATCATACTTCACGCGCATAAATATATTACTTACAGAGATCTGCTTCGACAGAGTGTCATACCCAGTAATGAGTAAAAAGCGTGATGATATATTTATTTATTTATAATTCATCCATTTATTCTGACAATCTCTCATCCTTAATTTCACCAATCTTTTATTCAACATCCATTCCACAAGCATTCCCATATTATTATTTAATCATAACTAACCTTATTCATAAGAAAATAAAGGATGACAACGTCCATCATGCCCTATTCTGCCATTAGGACAATTTGCTGCCGTATCTATAAATCTTCTTTTTTCTCTTGCACTATCATCATCATCATCAATGATTTCTATACCGTAGGAATTTACAAATTTACAATTTATCCTTGAAATGCATGGATAGTCAGGACCATCAATACGTTTTAAGCAACATACGGATGCCGCTTCACTTTTGTTATGCTCCAAAAATGTGTAGAAAATACACAATATTACTATTAGTTTTGTTGAAAACATTTTGAAGTGTGCGTAAGTCGAGTTGGTGTTGGAATGAGAGTAAAACAAACGGTTTTGTTAATATTTTGTTCATTTCCGGATAAGGAGGAAGTAGATTCCGTAAAGTGGTTTTTGGTTTTGGGTTTTCTTGAGGTTTTTAATTTAATTTTTAATTAGAACGGCGGTTAGAATATAATAGATATTGGTTTTAGTAATTCCGGATTGTAGATATCAGTAAATATGTAGAGGATGTTACCGAAATAGTTACATTTTAACGGTCGTTATTTTATTTCGCTTTATTTGCTACTCAGCACAACAGGTATTTGCTACTCTGCACAACAGGAACTTATGTGCAATTATTATAGCTTATAAAAGCCCTGTGTCACATTAGTTGGCCCGAATATTTTCGTTTAACGTTTTATATTGCAGTTTTATAACTGAAATTTGAATGAGACATTAGGTTATTTAATTTTTTAACGAAATAGTTATTTGTGTATCAAGAGCGTAAAGTGAATCTGTATTGCTCGTGCTCGGTAACTGAAGCGCGAGCGAAGCGAGCGCTGCAATAGAGCGAGAGCAATATAGATACTTTACGCTTGATGCACACAAATAATTTTTTCTACGACTTTACTTACTAAAAAATTAAAAAAATTAATATGGGGCTAGTTCAATTCACGTTCCACCAATATCTGTATTGCATGTAACCATGACGATATCAGTATCCAAATAAATAATAAAAAAATTCTGTTATCAACAATCATTGTTTGTGATAAATTTTCACACATAATTAAAAAATATGCTCAAAAATCTCAGAAAATAGTGATTGGCGTACTAACTGAATTCTAATGAGAATATCACAGAATCTAATTTATCGTCAAATTTATCAAACACCATTTCAAGTCCCGGAATAAATATACAAAACTGTCATAACTTCACTATCAATTTTAACATCCCTCATTCTCATTAGGTTAGCACTGCTGCCCAGCTGCGTTCGGGTTCAACTTCAAATCATAGCGTAGAAAACTTCATGTATAATATGTGTAAAAGTGTAAAAACGAATCTAACCTAGATTTTAGATTTTGTAAGTATTGTTTCAATAAATTAAGATTTTAGCAACAATTTATATTTTTCTAAGCGAGCGGTAAAGTATTTTACCGCTTGTTGCTATAGGAGACGCGCGGTAAAGTATTTTATTGTTTGTTACTCAGTAATCACCAACTTTACAATGAAAACTGAAAGCATATATTGCAACTTTTCATAGCAGTCGTAGAAAAAAATAATTATGGGCCAAAAAAATATCAATAAGCTCCAAGTATTACAGAACAGAGCTATGAGAATTATTTTAAAATGTTCTAAATACAGTAGAGTAAGTGATATGATGAATGTGTTAGGATGGTTGAGTATAAATCAACTGTGTGAGTACTCTGCTATGATATTCATATTTAAAATTGTTAATGGGCAGTTACCAGATTACCTTAAAAGTAACTTAAAATATCACAAGGATATGCTTATGTACAATACAAGAAATGGTGAATGTTTTTATATAGATCAGAAAAGTAAAAAAAAGACTTTTAACATGATATTTCATAAAGGTTTACAATGTTACAATGGATTGCCTGTTGATATTAAAACATCCCAAACTCTAAAACTTTTTAAAAATCGATTCAAATGTTATTATTTAAACAAATAGATTAAGTAATAATACGAGTATATAATTATGTTTTTTTCTTTTGTATATTTTATAAGACTTTTTGTTATATATTTGAGTTTAAATTTTGTTCAATGTTATGTATTAGCCAAGTTATTAAATAAATAAATACATTATTATTATTAAAAGAAGTGATTCTGGACTCGTAGTTATGGTGATCATACATCCTTTATTATAGAAGGCAATTTTTTTATTTTTAAGCGTTGTCCTTTAGATTCAATTATTTCTTAAAAATAAACATATGTTTTTTTTTTTTTGTCTTTATTAACTGTTTTGCCTTTTAAACAAGTATGTAAACTATTATTAAAACGCAGAATAAATTATGTATTAAATATTGTCGATCTAGACATCCTAATTAATAAATAAAAATGTTGTAACTAAAATCAGGTAAATTATACCCTACAAAATAATAATTACGTACAAAAAACTTTAGTTTTCTTTCGTTTTATGTTGCTTAGTATATTATTAAATACACATGTTTTCATAAAACTTTTTAAGTAATACATAATTAAACAAAGTAGATACATAAATACATGTATTTATCAAATAAATCTGGCTTTAACATATCTTTCTACAAGAGCAATGTCTTCAAATCAGGTAATCACTATACTTGTTCAAAAATTAAGTAAATCTACAAAATATTATAATTTTGTTTCAGCTTAATGCTTACAGGATGTTAGAACGAAAACTGCACTATTTAGGATATGTTGGTTTGAATCCTATGCATCAAAGTCGAGCTGCGAAGTTTTTTAGTATTTTGATAATAGGTTTATTGTTCATAACTTTCATTTTAACTGGTATATATTGTTGTACGACAAGTTATGCTAATATGGGGGATGGTACTATTAATTTAGTATTATTTGGCGCAATATGGCAGGTAAAATTTTAAATAAATAATCAGGATATTTTTGAAAGCTCGTATATATTTTGTTGTAAAATTATTTCTTCTGAAACCAGCAAGAAAAAGACATTTTCTGCCGCTAGTGAACCAATGAAAATCCCTGATTTTAATGAGCGTCAAGGATTCAACTTTGACCCCTAGCTTGGTTCACAAGTCGTGTTATCTTGGTTTTCCTCTTGTTTCGTCTACTGACGATGTGAACTTAGTTCTCGAAATACGTATTTAGATTTATCTTTATATTAAGGCTTAGGGATAAATTTTATTTTTAGTTATATCTTAGCCTTAGATTTTTATTTTTTACTTTAATCTACAATTATTTATTATTAATTAATGATTCAATTAAACGAGTTCAGAAAATAGTTATTTATTATATAAGTGTTTTATTAGGTATATAAAACACGCAAGAAAAGTTTAAACACGAGACAAAAGGTTGAGTGTTTAATATTCTTAAGTGTTTTATATACCAATAAAACACAAGTGTAATACAAAATTTTATCCACAACTCATAATTATAGGTATTGAGGAAGATTGGTCGTAACGTTTAACGTTGATTCAGTTATATATAGTTTCTCAAAATACGGTAAATCATGAAGTGGTTGCTAAGTAACAAGTTGTTTACAGTGTTTTATGGAATATAAAACACTAGTGTTTTATGAGCCATATAATACAACTGAAATCATTGTAATAATGTCTTTATTATATGAGTTGTGGATACAATAGTTTACATAATACCTAAGAAAAGTGTTTTTACTTGACTCAGTGGATGAAAATATGACTTTCCTGACTTATTACGTAATATACTATAGTATTATTTCCCACGGCATTCTGATAATTATCTTAAATCGTGTATTTTCTTTTGACTATAAATAGTACATAAGAAACAATTTAAAAACTATCTTCGTAATCTTTGGATTCAGTTTTTAATTTTTAACATATTTCTTCATGACACTTTTGCTCTCAAATTAATAGGTAAAATGATATCACCTATTAAAAATTTCAACATAGAATTTCCCATGTTCAGAAAAAAGTAGACTACGAGCTCATTTATTTCTTTCACAACTTTTAATCATATTCATCCATTTATTCTAGTCCACCCTCATATTCATCTACATACATCTGTTTACTAATTTATAATATTTTAATTGTAGATGCTTTTAAAAACATCATTCTTCTACCGAAAAGCTGACAGGTTAAAAAAATTAATAACACGACTCTATGATGATTATTGGGCTTCAGACTTCGTGGATAAAAAAACAGCCGAAACAATTCAATTTATTTATAAACTTTACGCCATCTTGGACGTTTCTCTTACAGCTGGTGTTACTCTATCAGTAGTTGGACATAGTATTACAGCTATACTACAAGGCAACTATAATATGCCTGTCAACATATGGTTACCAACGCCGCTCAAATTTATAATAAACACGAGTCCTTATTACAGAGTTTTCCAAGTATTTGAATTCTATTATGTGAATATGTCAACTTTAGCTTGCGTGCTTCAGGCTGATTTAATACTAGCTATGATTATAGCTATGACTTTAGTACAATTTAAATTAATGAAGTATAAGTTATTAAACATTAGCGAGAAAGACTTTAAAGAACGGAAAAAGGAACTGGCGATAATTGTTAATCATCATAATTTGCTTTTTGAGTAAGTAACAAATATTTTTTGCTGCCAAAAGTTTCCTAATTAATTTAGAGAAGAATGTTTTAAACAAGAATTGTAGATAATTTAGGTCTCTACAACTTTTATTTAAGATATTTTTCTGTCAAATTATTTGTTCACGATTTACGGCGGAATATATACGAGAGTATGTATCACTATATGTTCTTGTGCTCTCATTGGTGCAGAACTTTCCCCCTCCACTGGTCTAGACCCACTGGGAGTATAAATACGGAGCACTTCGAATTTTTTTATCAGCTACTCTTTTGGGAAACAAGGTTACTAGACGTCCCTGTGCTCTCATTGGCTCAGAACGTACTCCCTCCACTGGTCTAGACATCTAAGGTTATAAATTCGAAGTATTTTGACATTTTTATCAGCAACTCATGAGGAAAGTAGGGTTATGTATATATGAAATGCAATATTAATTTATGTATCGAGGGTGAAAACAGGTGTTTCTGGACCTTGGCATTATTATTAGCACGAGGCGCAAAACATAGGGTAAGAAACGCTAATTTCACCCCTGGTACATATAATATTTTATGCACAACACCATATTTAATTTTATTTTCAAAAGATATATGCTGGGTTGCATGAAAGTTTTATCGGTTCATTAGCAACTAACGGTTTAATAAATATCCGAAAATCGCTATTGATACTGTTGCTAGATAAACAATTCTTTAACCAAAGAGCTCTTTATTTTTTTCTTGCAACCCAGCATAAAAGGTACATTTATATGTAAAAATAATATTTTGCAAAATCAAGTATTCACAATAAACAAAAATTGTCATTTTGTCCATGCATCCATAGGAAACTATTCTATTATAACCCTAGGGCAAAAAAAAAGGGTTTAAACTCGTTTTTTATGTCTAAAACACAAAAATTTCAACCCCGCTGTGTCTAAAAACACTTACAGGGGAAAATATAAGAGTATATGTATCACTACACATTTCTGTGCTCTCATTGGTGCAGAAATTACTCCCACCACTGGTCTAGACCCCGCTAGGGATATAAATACGGAGCATTTTGAAATTTTTATCAGCAACTTTATTTGGCAATTGAAGTTGTGTTTCTTTACTTTATAAACTTTATAATATGCAATACTTTCTTTGTTATAGTTCTTAATATATTAACACTGCAACTGCAGTCCTAGGTAAATTATATATTAAATAAATTGCTAATTTTTTTTTAGAACATTTGCAGAAGTGGAAGAATTATTTTCACCAGTATTTCTACAATTACTAGGCACTAGTATGTTCTTGATAGTAATTTCATTTCTATCAGCTTTATTTGCAAACCAACTGTATGTATTTTATTTTAATAACATTTAAATAAAATTAAATAAATTTATTTTTCAGTACTCAACAAATTTTATTTATTTACGTTGGGTCTACTGCCCTTGGCCAGTTTGCATTGTATTGTATATTAGGCCAATTTATTCAGGACGAGGTAACAATAATTAAAAATGTCTTTACCCTTATTTTAGGGTGGCAATTTTACTGTCATCAATATTATTTCAAAAGTAGACTTATAATTAAAAATGTTCATTTTTTTTGTTCTTTCGAATGTCAAATTAGATAAATTCAATGCCCATTGAGTGCATTTTCATTTTTATATCTTTTTTAAATATAACCTCAGGAAAGTACAAAATCTGATAAGGAAAAATTTGGGCAAAATCTACTTTCCGGAGGCTATATCTTAAAAACTAGACAAGATATGAAAATGCGCTCAACGGAATTGAATTCCTCGTGTTCGAATTAACTTATAAGTAAATTTTCAGCGATTTTTATTTTTTGCAAATTTCTTAAGGGGTACCCCTTGGTATTTTTTCGATTTTAGGCCAGTTTCAGACTGTTTGCTCTAAAATCCTTCCTCGTACGAATATTGTAACGAAAATTTACATACATATGTATATTGACCCGCTGAATCCAATGGTAAAATCGCCAAGTGCATAGATCTTCCAGATTTTGAGATATGGTTCAAAAACTATTTTAAGGGAACATATTAACGAAATTTTTTTGAAAAATAAAAATTGATGAAAACTTTTTTATAAGTCAATTCGGACACGGGGAATTCAATGTCGTTAAGCGCAACATCATATCTCGTTTAGATTTTGAGATATAGCCTCGGAAAAGTACAAAATCCGATCTGGTAAAATTTGTAAAAATATCCACTTTTCCGGAGGCTATATCTGAAAAACTAAACAAGATATGAAGATGCGCCCAACGGCATTGAATTCCTCGTGTCCGAATTAACTTATAAATAAATTTTCAAGCTATTTAAATTTTTGTAAATTTCTTAAGGGGTAGTACCCTTGGATTTTTTCGATTTTTTAACAATTTCAAATTGTTATCTCTAAGATTCGTTCTCGTATGAATATTGTAACAAAAATTTACGTACATATGTATTTTGACCCGATGAATCCAATGGTAAAATCCCCAAGTGCATAGATCTTCCAGATTTTGAGATATTGTTCAAAAACTATTTTATGGAAAAATTTTGGTGAATTTTTTTTGAAAAATTAAAATGGCTGAAAACTTGTTTATAAGTCAATTCGGACACGGGGAATTCAATGCCGTTGAGTGCATCTTCATGTCTCGTTTAGGTTTTGAGATATAGCCTCGGGAATGTACAAAATCCGATCAGGTAAAATTTGTAAAAAAATCCACTTTTCCGGAGGCTATATCTTAAAAACTAAACAAGATATGAAGATGCACTCAACGGCATTGAATTCCTCGTGTCCGAATTAACTTATAAACAAATTTTGAAGCTATTTATATTTTTGTAAATTTCTTGGATTTTTTCGATTTTTTAACAATTTCAAACTGTTTTCTCTAAAATTCGTTCTCGTATGAATATTGTAACGAAAATTTACATACATATGTATTTTAACCCGCTGAATCCAATGGCAAAATCCCTAGGTACATAGATCTTCCAGATTTGAAGATATTGTTAAAAAACTATTTATGAGAAAATTTGGACGAAATTTTTTTGAAAAATAAAAATTGCTGAAAACTAGTTTATAAGTCAATTCAGACACGGGGAAGTCAATGCCGTTGAGCACATCTTCATATCTCATTTAGTTTTTTGGGAAAGTACAAAACTTGATCAAATAAAATTTGTGAAATATTTTACTATTCCGGAGACTATTATCTTAAAAATTAAAAAATATTGACAACATATGCCCATTGTTTATTTTTAGACATTATCAGTAGCAGATACTGCATACCTGTGTAATTGGGAAGATTCTAACGATACAGAAATGGGTAAAAGTTTGATAATAATTATGCAAAGATCGCAAAAGAAAGTCAATATCACAATAGGAAATTTTATCGATCTGAATTTGGAGAATTTCACACGAGTATGCTTAATATTCTGTTATGTTTTCCACTTTTTATATATTTCTTTTGTTTCCAGGTTATCAAGACGATGTTTTCTTTTTTTACTTTTGTTATAAACATGAAAATGGAGTAATAGGTATTATTTTATGTTAATAGTTCAGATTTTGGTGAATCTGTAGCGTTTCGAAATAAATAATATTTGTTTCTATTGTCATTAAATAAATATTTTGTAATCCTACCTATCGATGTCTTCCTCAGCTTCCAATAAAACTTCAAATGTCCTTGAGGTCCTAGAAACAAATATAAAATAATTATAGGACATGTAAATGTTTTAAAATAAATTATAAAGAGACAAATTTGGGATAGAGCCTGGATTTGCATCCAGGACCTTGTGAACTTCGGTTATATGCTCTAACCAACTAAGCTACGGTCGTCCTGGTTTCAAATATGATTTTATTCCAATTTTTCTCAGTTTTGTGTTATAGACAGCCCCGGTCCCATGCTCTTTCATGAACAGAAAGACTTAAAAATATATAAAATAAATATATCATCACGCCTTCTACCCATTACTGAGTGTGGCACTCTGTCGAAGCAGATCTCGGTAAGTGATATATTTTGCGCGTGAAGTGCGATTACCAATCGTCAAATCACAGCCCTCAAAGATGTTAGTGGTGGAGGAGCCACAGGGGTAGTTTCGTTGAAATTATGAAAATTGTTTGTCACCTGTGGGAATCGAACGAGGGTTCTCAGGATTCACAAGCTTGACATGAGAGTAATCTGCAGTGACACTATTTTTTAACAATTGAAATTTAATTATTATGTTTTAAGTAAATATTGAATAATTAATCAAATTAAATTAAAAAGAGAAAAATTAGAATACAGCCAGGATTTGAACCTGGGCCCTTGTGAACTCCGGTCATATGCTCTAACCAACTAAGTTACAGTCGCCCTGGATTCAAATTTAATTTTATTACAATTTTTTTCTCTATTTTGCGACCGTGGCTTATTGTTTTTTTTTTCTTTATAATTTAATTTGATTTATGGGGTAGGTGGCTCAGTGGTATCGAGTCGGCCTGTAGATTTGAGAATCCGGGTTCGATTCCCACAGCCGACAAACAATTTTCACCAAAATAAAAACTACCCCTGTGGCTACTCCTCCACTAACATCTAAGAGATCCGTGTTTCAACGACTGGTAACTGCACTTCACGCGCATAAATATATCACTTACCGAGATCCGCTACGGCAGAGTGCCACACTCAGTAATGGGTAGAAGGCGTGATGATATATTTATATTTATTTTAATTAAGTATTGACTAATAATAAAAATAAATAAAATAAATATATCATCAGGCCTTTTACCTATTACTGAATGTGGCACTCTACCGTATAGCAGATCTCGGTAAGTGATATATTTTGTATATGAAGTGCGGTTACCAGCCGTCAAATCACGCCCCTTAATGATGACCGAAAGTAGTTTTTAATGTAGTAAAAATTGTTTGTTGGCTCTGAGAAACGAACCCGTGTTTTCGAAAAAAATAATAATAAAAATATAAATGATTTATTAAATGAGATAGCACGATTTCTTGAAACATACAATATCATTTCATCTTTCGTTTACGAAACAAACTTTTAATCATATCCGTACATTTCTTTGTTTCATTTGAACAAAAACACCATAACCATACCTTCAGCTGTTCGTCTCTCTAGCCTGGCACCGTCTACAGCTTTTCTGGACATCATCTTCATATAGTCCACTTGCACAGCACTATACTATACGATGCGAACACTATACATTCCCGAAACCGCACTTTTAACACATCTAATTTAACATCCAATATTTTTTTTATCATTTTCTAAATTAGGTTGAACATTATTTTAATAAGAAATCATACCAAAATTATGTTCTTAGCCACACCTATCCCATAAATAGTTGTAACAATACCCATGACTTTAGTTTTTCATAAATTATTTATAAACTTCAATGTTTAAAGATTATAAACGTCAATCTATGTGTTGAGGTATGTAGCTCATTGGTATCGAGTCGACCTGTGGATTCTAAGAACCCTGGTTCGATTCCCACAGCCGACAAACATTTTCACTACATTAAAATTACCCCTGTGACTCCCTCTCCACTAATATCTTTGGGGGCCGTGATTTGACGACTGGTAACTGCACTTCACGCGCATAAATATATCACTTACCGAGATCTGCTTCTGCAGAGTGCCACACATAGTAATGGGTAAAAGGCGTGATGATATATTTATGTTTACTTATTTTTTTGACGTTTATATATCATCACGCCTTCTACCCATTACTGGGTGCGGCACTCTGCGGTAAGTGACATATTTTGGCGCGAGAAGAGCGGTTAACAGTCGTTAAATCACGGCCCCCAAAGACGTTAGTGGAGGGGGAGCCACAGGGGTTATTTAAATGAGGTGAAAATGTTTGTCGGCAGTAGGAATCGAACCAGGGTTCTCAGGATCCACAGGCCGACACGATAACCACTGTGTTACCTACTCCTACGTTTATAAATAATACATGAGAAACAATATTCTTACAATTTAATAAAAAATGTGGAATTTATTTTTAATTTGCGACTTAACCAAACTCGCAATAAAAAAAGTAAAAACAGTGTTGTATGTAACTTTTAATCCTGAACAACATTGCATTCTACACATTTTTCCCTAAAATGAACAGTAGAGCAGTAAATTGCATAAAACTAACATCCCATGTTAAGTCCCTTTGTTCACCTTTACCAAGCACTATTCGTACATGTTTTTAAACAAAACAGAACACTTATACACAAATATATTAAAGAGATGTGAAGACCATGGAAAACTGCAAGCAACTAAACGATATTTATTGTTTTATTTCGTAGACATTTGATCGACAAGTCCGTGCGGACAATTTAACGAACGCGGACGAACCAAATTTCTGTTTAATTTTCGTTTACAGCGTTCGCATGTACCTCAGCAGAGTCTATAGTACGCAGTAGGTACTTTGCAGTTTATTTGGCGTCACATCGGTGAAAATATCGCGATTTATGCCCGTAAACTTATATATAAATATGTGCAAATATGCATAGAAGTGTTATATGTAATCGACAAATTGCATACTGATACTGCACATCTGTTTTTGAGCATAGAGCTCAATTAATTATGTTCACGGTAATTTAATAAGTGTGTAGTGAAAGTTAAAGCAATTATAGACCTTAGTTTCCGAGTATTTTATTGGTGTTTCGTAGTGTTGTGTATCGTGAACTCTATGAAGATGGTGTCCATTTTAGGGATGCTGTAGAAGGTGCCAGGCTTTGGAAGAAGACAGCAGAAGGTATAAATAATCTTAGATTTAATTATAAATAAAAATATAGATGGGGTAGGTGGCTCAGTGGTATCGAATCGGCCTGTGAATTTGAGATTTGATTCCCACAGTCAACAAATAATTTTGGTAAAACTCCTGGGGGTCTATTCTAGTTGGCATTGCCACTGTGGCAACGGTAGCCACATCGCTAAACAAGGATCCACCTGGGGGTATAAATAAAAAAGTTAGTATGACGTCATTGATGACGTCATCATTTAACCACATCGCAGATAAGGTTCCCCTAAAATGTGAATAAAGGGAGAGATGCAAAATTTATCGCAATATTTTATTAGGCCATGTGATTTATTTCTGATTGTGGCTGCTCTGCTATTGCAGATCTCAGGTATTTGTGATATATTTCTGTACTTGAAGTGTGGTTACCAGCTGTCAAATTAGGTCCCCCTAAAATGTAAATGATGAGAAAGATGCAAAAGTAATGCAAATAAATATTTTATCAGGCCATGTGATTTATTTCTGATTGTGGCTGCTCTGCTATTGCAGATCTCAGGTATTTGTGATATATTTCAGTACTTGAAGTGTGGTTTCGAGCTGTCAAATTAGGTCCCCCTAAAATGTAAATGATGAGAAAGATGCAAAAGTAATGCAAATAATTATTTTATCAAGCCATGTGATATACTAGTATTACTGAATGTGGCTGCTCTGCTATTGCAGATCTCAGGTATTTGTGATATATTTCTGTACTTGAAGTGTGCTTACCAGCCGACAAATCAGATCCCCCTACAAGGTGAATGAAGAGAGAGATGCAAAATTAATTTTTATATAATGTAAATATTTTAAAAATATGTTATCATATCATGTGATATATGCCTGACTGTGGCAGCCCTGCCATTGCAGATCTTAGATATTTGTGATACATTTCTGTACTTGAAGTGTGGTTACCAGCCGTCAAATTAGGCTCCTTTATATTTTTAAGAGATAGTCACAGGAGTAATTTTTATATTTATTTGTTGCAAAATATTTTATAAATATTGTAATAATTTATATTTTGTTTCAGGATTCTCTGGACTAATCCAGGACCTTCCAAAGGACATCAAAAGGTAGGATTTTTTAATTGCAATTTCATTGCTGTTATAAAACATAAAAATAATTAAAAACGGGTTATCCATTTTATTGGGTCTTAGGATTATTATTTCCTTGGTTTCTATCATTTTAAATGTTACAGCTAATAAAAGTTATAGTCATATACTAAGTATTCGCTTACTTAAAGTAAGAGAACATTAACATTAAATTGGACTAAACGGCGCCATAATATACAGAAAAGTATTCTATTGTCTTTTTGCAATAAAACTTGAACTTGAGCAGTTAAATAGTTAGTTCAAATGGATCAAATGGTTCAAATACAATCATATTAACATTAATTGTAGTGTGTGCAATTTACACTCTAACCACGTGGTTCTTTTCAAACGTCAATTGTTTTACAGACGCCAATGAAAGCATGTCGTAAGTCAATGCACCTTTTTAAAAGAATTGTCCCCTTAAGAAAAATATTCTTCTACGCTTGATGCTTCTCAAATTTACATCTCAGTTTAAATTTCTTTAAGATATAGTTCAGTAAAAGCGAAGTATATTCAAGATTAATGATTGATTTAATCTAGTGACAGAGACGATTTGTCTTTCAAATATTTCTAATTAAGTGAAATAACAAAAACTAGTGATAGTTTGACAGATTGGCCACCCTGTTTTAGTCCTATTACTAATGTACATTCCTGGAAAGAAATATAAGAACATTTAGAACAAAATTTGATATATTATTTAAGTATCTAGTATTTATGGGATGGCTAGCTCAGTGGTACGAAGTCGGCCTGTAGATCCTGAGGTCCCTGGTTCGATTCCCACAGGCGACAAATTTTCATAATTTGAAAAAGCTATCCCTGTGGCTCCTCCACTACTAACATGTTTGGGGGCCGTGATTTGACGACTGGTAACCGCACTTCACGCGCAAAATATATCACTTTCCGAGATCTGCTTCAGCAGAGTGCCACATCCAGTAATGGGTAGAAGGCGTGATGATATATTTATTTATCTAGTATTATTCTCAAAAATATATACAAAATAAAAATAAATATATCATCACGCCTTCTACCCATTACTGGATGTGGCACTCTGCCGAAGCAGATCTCGGTAAGTGATATATTATGCGCGTGAAATGCGGTTACCAGTACGTATGTCAGTTAATCACGTTACTATCCGAAAAAATTGAAGTAGAATAAAAACCCATCTAAAAATGTCAAAATTTTTAACAGTTTAGTATTTTTATACGTTATAATTTCTATAGTATGCATTAAACTGATATTTTTTGACGTTTCTCAAAACCAATGAATTGCTTCATTGTATGTCTGCGTTTTAACCAATCCTGTCATTATTATACTGAGAATAATGCTCTTGTGATTATTCCCGGGAATAATCTCTGTAGGTGCTTTTTTATTTGTGACAAATGATAGGTAGTTGTCAAATAATTATTTAAAACTGTCAACGCGTCAAGTAAAATGTGTGAAAAATATCGATTTAGGTCCATTTCAAATACAGAAATACACCAACAAATTTTGGAAACAACTTCCAAGAATACATTAATATGTAATCAATCGATATAGACCCAGTTCAAAAATGTTTAAGTTGGGCGAATCGACCTCAACAGTTAAGTCAAAAAATAGTCTAATTAAATATAACTCGAGAGTTGGATAAATTAGAAAATAATTCTCCAGGATGTTTCTCAAACTTGTTCCTATTTGGCAATAGCCACTCAAGCCCTACAGAAATACACTAATAAATTTTGGAAACAACTTCCAAGAATACATTAATAAGTAATCAATCGATATGAACCCAGTTCAAAATCTTTTAAGTAGGATGAATCGACCTCAACAGTCAAAAAATAATCTAATTATAACTCTAGAGTTGGATAAATTAGAAAATAATTCTCCAGTATCTTTCTCAAACTTGTTGCCATTTGGCAATAGCCACTCAAGTCCTACGGGCTTTCGTGCCTATTGCCTGGCAACAAGTTTTCGAAAGATCTATCAAATTATTTTCAATTTATTCTCACTCTCTTGTTATATTATTACTGACAATTAAACTATGTCACAATTGTATTCCCCTTAAAAAACAAGTGAACCAATTAAAAACAAAATAAATCAAAACAAAAAACAGTCTAGTTATTTAGTAGACCACTGACTACTTGATATTTTATTCATTGGAACATGATTCGTTGATTCTTTAGTCGATTACAAATCATTTTTTAACAAATAAAAAAGTAACTAAATGAAATATTGTTAACAGGATGTGTGCTTATATCAAAAGAGAATGACTTGAAATTTTGTTTACAAATAACAAAAAAAGAAATGCCAAAATTTGACCCACAATAAAAAATGTAATTGTTTTTTTACATGAATAGCAGAGCTAGGCAAGCTACTTAAAAAAGTAGCTAAGCTACAGCTACAGCTACTCTTTAAAAAAGTAGCTAAGCTATAGCTATAAGATATATTTTGTAAAATATAGCTAAGCTACAGCTAAAAGCTTTCGTTAAAGTAGCTGTTAAATTTTAAAGCTACTTTTTTAAATTATTGTGAAATAATTAAATTTGCCATTGTCATAAGATCAGTCTTTTGTTATAATGACTGTTAATTTACTATTACGTACATAAATATAAAAAATAGCAAATAACATCTGGCACCTACTGTGTATTTTTGCGTATAAATAATTATTTTATGGGTTTAGCTTGTACGCATGCGTACTTTGTTGACCTTCTGCTTAAAAAGTAGCTTTAAGTTACAAAAAGTACCTTTAAACTACAAAAAGTAGCTTTAAAAGTAGCTTCAGTTATTATTTTTAAGTTAATAGAAAAAAAAGTAGCTAGCTACAAGCTACAGCTATATTTTTTCACAGTTAGCTAAGCTACAGCTACAGCTAAGGTAAATGTAGCTAAGCTAGTAGCTAAGCTACAAAAGTAGCTAGCTACTGCCCAGCTCTGATGAATAGGATATAATAAAACACATAATTAGGATGTACCTTAAACCTAAATCTACTTTATTAATTATGCAAACATTGTATTTATTTATAAAGGAAACCAATCTTAACCTAAATATAAAACTATTATTGTATTAAAAAGACTTTAACAGTACAAGCACATTATTATCATAACAGAATAATCTTGAATATATCATCTTAAACTTATTATATACTTAGTTCAATAGTTAAATGGTTGTAAAATACATCTTGTAAAAATTATCTACATCTTTATAAATAAGTACACGAAGGACATTTCTCATTTTTTATTATTAAACATTAAACTAATTAAAAACTAAGAATATATAAATCTATTAATATCTTTACATCTATTTCACATATTTGATCGTATTGCTACTTCCCCTGTATGTACCGGAATCTGTAAAAAGGAAGAATATTAATATATGGTCACAAATTATTTATATATTTGACTGCTAAGCCGGAAATTATTCTAAATACAGGGCAACACAGATTTAAGAGTACGGTATTTTGTATTTTCTGCTCTTAATTGTTTCTGAATCATTTTAGAGAAAATTGTTTCAAATAAAAGATGTGGAAAAGTAAATTTTCTATAACATTTATTTGAAGTATTTATCTCTAAAATAATTTAGAAACGATTCAAAGCTGTTGCAAAATATACTAAAAATCCTGCTGAAGTTTTGTGGTAAGCAACTTAAAATTAATATAGCAATTACTCATAGTTGTATTTCTCTTTGTTATTGGTTGTAGTCACCAGGATTTGAACCCTTTAACATTTAATAATAGGGGTATGTGGCTTAGTAGCATCGAGTCGGCATGTGAATTCGAGAACCTGGAATCGATTCCCACAACAGACAAATAAATTTAAAATAAAATAAAATAAATATATCATCACGCCTTCTACCATTACTCGGTGTGGCACTCTGCCGAAGCAGATCTCGGTTAGTGATATATTTTGCGCGTGAAGTGCGGTTACCAGTCATCAAATCACGGCCCCCAAAGATGTTAGTGGTGGAGGAGCCACAGGGGTAGCTTTTGAAATTATGAAAATTGCTTGTCGCCTATGGGAATCGAACCAGGGTTCTCAGAGTCCACAGGCCGACTTCATACCACTGAGCTAGCCATCCCATAAAAAAATAAATTTCAACAAATTAAAACTACTCATGTGGATCCTCCTCCACTAACGTCTTTTGGGCCGTGATTAAACGGCATTTATCACTTACCGAGATCTGCTCCGGCAGAGTGCCACACTCAATAATGGGTAGAAAGCGTGATGATATATTCATTTATTTAATTTATTTATTAAAACTATTTCTGTAGTTTCCCCTCCACTAACGTCTTTGCTTTAATTTGAAGGCTGGTAACAGCGTTTCACTAGCAAAATATATCACTTACCGAGATCTGCTGCGGCAGAGTGCCACACCCAATAATGGGTAGAAGGCATGATATATTTATTTATTTTTTTAAATTCTCCTGTAGCTTCCTCTTCACTAACGTCTTTGGGGGTCGTAATTTGAAGGCTGGTAACCGCGTTTCACTCGAAAAATATATCACTTACCGAGATCTGCTACGGCAGAGTGCCACACCCAATAATGGGTAGAAGGCATGATGATATATTTATTTATTTATTTTTTGAAAATTCTCCTGTAGCTTCCTCTCCACTAATGTCTTTGGGGGTAGTAATTTGAAGGCTGGTAACCACGTTTCACTTGCAAATATATCACTTACCGAGATCTGTTACGGTAGAGTGCCAAACCCAATAATGGGTAGAAGACGTGATGATATATTTATTTATTTATTTATTACCAGCTTTAAGAATGCTGCAAATAATTTTAATGTCAAGAAATTCGTCATTCATCAAAAAGTAAATACAGAACTATGACAGCTGATCTAAACAAAATCAGATCATCATCTTGACATTATCCTGCTAAGATGACGTAATAACTATTCAATCACGTGGTTTTTCTGCGAAACATTTGCGCATCATCTGTTTTTTATGCATTAATTTTTGGTCACGTAGACACTGTTTTTATTGGATCTTCAAATTGATTATTCGCTCATGTTCAAAGTCACGTATCCTTTTTACAAGTTAAAATGGTTTAATTATTTTATAATGAGAGTAGCTGAGCGCTTTAAGGCGATGGTTTCTGTTCACCAATATTTTAGAGATTAGATTTACATCTAACTAGTATAGTCGGACTGCGGATTTGAGATCCAGGGTTCGATTCCCACAGCTGATAAACTAAATAAAATAAAATAAATATATTATCACACCTTCTACCCATTACTGGGTGTGGCACTCTGCCGTAGCAGATCTTGGTAAGTGAAGGGAGTAGATTTAATGTGGTGAAAATTATTTATCAGCTGTGAGAATCGAACCCGGGTTCTCAAATCCACAGGCCGACTTGATAAACAATTTTCACAACAATAAAATTACCCCTGCGGCTCCACCTCCAACTAACATCTTTGGGGGCAGTAATTGGACGGTTAGTAACTGTACTTCATCAGCATAAATATATCACTTATCGAGATTTGCTACGGCAGAGTACCACACCCAGTAATGGGTGCAAGGCATGATGATATATTCATTTAAAATTATCCTGTCGCTCTCTCTGCACTAACATTTTTGGGGGCCGTGACCTGACAGCTAGTAACCGTACTTTATGCGCATAAATATATCACTTGTCGAGATCTGCTACGGCAGAGTGCCACACCTAGTAATGAGTACAAGGCGTGATGATATATTTATTTTATTTAATTAAAAGTACTCAAGTGCCTTCTCCTCTACTAACATCTTTGGGGGCCGTGATTTGACGGCTAGTAACCGTACTTCACACGCATAAATATATCACTTACCGTGATCTGCTATGGCAGAGTGCCACACCCAGTAATGAGTACAAGGCGTGATGATATATTTATTTTATTTAATTAAAAGTACCCATGTGCCTCCTCCTCTACTAACATCTTTGGGGCCGTGATTTGACGGCAAGTAATCGTACTTCACACACATAAATATATCACTTACCGTGATCTGCTACGGCAGAGTGCCACACCCAGTAATGAGTACAAGACTTGATGATATATTTATTTAATTTAATTAAAAGTACCCATGTGCCTTCTCCTCTACTAACATCTTTGGGGGCCGTGATTTGACGGCTAGTAACCGTACTTCACACGCATAAATATATCACTTCCCATGATCTGCTACGGCAGAGTGCCACACCCAGTAATGGGTATAAGGCATGATAATATATTTATATTTTATTTTATTTCAGTTGCAAAACTATACACCCAAATTTGGGTAACATATTCCCTAAATTATGTAGAGCAAACTGTATTATTAACAAGACATCACAATAACAATAATTGTCTTCTATAAATAAGGATAATAAATTATCCTTCCTTCCTGACCGTAGCCAACAATTTAGTACAGCTCATCTACTAAGATTTATGCTTATGACTGTACCAAAACAAACGAATCTCTGCAAATTGTCAAGAAACCAAATTCCATGTCGGTTTTTTATTGCATGTTCTATGTTATTATTACGAGAATTATAACTGTTGTGATGTTTTAAAAATAAAAGCGTTCTATAATAGTTCACTCACATCTGGATAGTTAGTAGATCGTTTGTTTGGCCGCCAACTAATTATTTCGACTTTCAAATGTTTATTGACTTTTTATACTTATTTTTTTATTGAGATCTACGATTAATCGTTCCTAAAGCATTTTACAAAAAGAAATATCTTTAAACAATTAATATTTGATTCGTATCCAGTTCTTACATGCAATTATGTGGAAATCAGTTGCAAAAACAAGCACAGGGCGCCACTCTCTTCGTTTCTTATCTTTTTATTTCATTTTTAGTTCTTACAATACTCGTAGAGTGACTAAGTGCAATTCTGTAGTATTTTCTTTCAAATACAAGCGCAGACGATCGCTCTCTTCTTTTCTAATCTTTATAGATTCATTGTTAGAGGAACTCGTTTCTTAAGCATTTTACAAAAAAAATCTTCAAATAAAAGTTACAAAGAACTAAATTGTCTAACTTTTTTATTTGAAGTATTTGTCTCTATAATAATTGAGTAACGTTCCACAACAGAAAATCAACAAACAATTTTTGACAAGATTTTTTTGAACATCTTTTCTATATTTTTAGCAACATTTACACCGGAAATACTTAATTTAGATGCGCATTAGTCTCATTATAATCGGTCACTTGCTGTCTATTTTTTTTTAGACTAAGTCAAAGTCACACACGTGACATCTTCCTCTTCTAAAGTTAGACAATATATTCAGCTTAATGTTCGATATTTTTAGAAACAGTTAAGAAGCGATGTGTCTGTTTTAGACAGTTTGGTATTTATAAAGAGTTAAGTGAAGAAATATTTACCGAGGTTTAAAGATTTGTTTAGGGAAATTAATTTTCTTATGTTTGTAAACTTGGGAATTTTAGAACAGATGATTTTATTACTTTAAACTTGTCGTAAATTTGTTGGTCTGTAAAACAGGAAATTAATCCTAATAACAGGACCCCTTGGGGGGTCGCGTAGATATTCGACGGGGGTCGACGGATGATATTTACAAATTTTAAAATACATGTTTCCAAAGATTCATCCCGCTTTTATATAAATTTTGAGGATTAATGAAATGAAAAATATAAAATAAAAGAAATATATCATCACGCCTTCTACCCATTGCTGGGTGTGGCACTCTGCTAAAGCAGATCTCGGTAAGTGATATATTTTTGCGCGTGAAGTGCGGTTACCAGTCGTCAAATCACGGCCCCCAAACATGTTAGTGGTGGAGGAGCCACAGGGATAGCTTTTTCAAATTATTAAAATTTGTCGCCTGTGGGAATCGAACCAGGGACCTCAGGATCCACAGGCCGACTTCATACCACTGTGCTAGCCATCCCATAAAAAAATATAATATATAATATTTATTAAGATGTATAATTTTATATTCTCGTTTGTTTCTGTTTATGGTTACTTTAAAATAATTTGAAACTAGATATGAAATTGGGGATTTCACCATTTAATTCCTGATATATTTCTACATAATTATGCATATTATGATCCTCAATATATATCTTTTTAATCGCCGGAGTCATGATCGCAAAAATTCTGTAAATGAAAATGCCAATTTTTTGGTTGAACCAATTTAAAAATCGACAAATTTTAAAATTTGTTTCTATATAATTCAGACTACAAGAAATCGAATGCCGTTGAGCGCATCTTCATATCTTTTTTAGTTCTCGAGTTACAGCGATTTTTGACTTTTTTTAAAACTCAACTTTGAAGGCTCATATCTCGAAAACTAAAAGAGATATTGAAACGCGGTTTGAACGAGTGTATTTCTCGTGCTCCAGTTAACTTATACTGAAATTTTGGAAATTTTGAAAATTTGACTATTTTTTGAAAATTTTTGATTGCCCATATTTTAAAAAATTGAAAAGATAATGAAAATCTGTGAACACCAGTGAATTCCTCTCGTAAAAGTACGTAGGTATGCAAAATTTGAGGTAAAAATTTGAACAGATAAAGTTTTTATTGCAAAAAAACGAAAAATCACTGTTTTTTAATTATTTTTGAATTTTGGCCATTTTTAGTTTTTTCGCTCTAAAAATTGTATCCGTGGGGCAAATTTTCTGAAATTTTACATACATATGTACTTTTACGAGAGGAATTCACTGGTTTTTACAGATTTTCATTATCTCTTCAAGTTTTTAAAATATAGGCAAAAGAAAATTTTTACAAAAAATAGTAAAATTTTCAAAATTTTCAAAATTTCAGTATGAGTTAATTGAAGCATGAGAAATACACTCGTTCAAACCGCATTTCAATATCTCTTTTAGTTTTCGAGATATGGACCTTCAAAGTTGAAACTTTTAAAAAGTCAAAAATCGCTGTATCTCGAAAACTAAAAAAGATATAAAGATGCGCTCAACGGCATTCGATTTCTCGTAGTCTGAATTATATAGAACCATATTATAAAATTTTTCGATTTTAAACTAGTTCAACCAGAAAATTCGCATTTTCATTACCGGAATTATTTGCGATCATGACTTCGGCGATTAAAAAAAATATATTTTGACGATGGTTGAAATCTAGTTCTACAGTTACAGTTATATTATTAATATAAACAGTTTCAAATTAAGGAAGTAACTCTGCTCTACAATTCTTCGAAACAATATGCTACTATATATAGACTTAAAGAAACATTGAAAGGTATCTGTTACTTCTATTTCTTGGAACCATTTACTAAGCAACTACTCAGAATTATGTCACTTAAGAAAAACAGAATTGAATTATTAAAAGAATGTCTATAAAAAATTTGATAATAAAACTACATAGTTAATATTCAAGTGGCATTAAAATAAAAATAAGTATACTTAGTTTTTATCAACAACCAGTTTGGTAAAGGTATTTAAGAATTATTATTTTTTTATTTTATTATAATCGAGACAGGTTAATTGAAATTTTGAAGCATTGTATCTTTTTAATTAAAGTAAAAAAGAAATATAATGTAGGTACATGAAGTGGATATATCAGATTATTTTTGTTAAAACTCATTAAATTTTTGGTTTTTTCAATTAATTTATAAACAAACAAAAAGCTAAAAGACTTGATCAACCTTTTGCTACAATATTTTTTGCTGTATTATTAATAATTTTGATAATAAATCGTACACAGACACGGAATATATGAATTTAACACAAGATTTTTAAAATGTGCGAATATTGCCTCTGCTGCATATTTTAGAGCAAAATAAATATTTAAAATTATATTTTACATTTTTATGAAGCAGGTGGCACAGTGGTAATCGTGTCGGTCTGTGGATCCTGGGAACACTGGTTCGATTCCCACTGGCGACCAACATTTTCACCACATTAATACTACTCCTGTGGCTTCCCCTCCACTAACATCTTTGGGGGCCGTAATTTGACGGCAGGTAACCGCACTTCACGCGCAAAATATATCACTTACCGAGATCTGCTTTGGCAGAGTGCCACACCCAGAAATGGGTAGAAGGCGTGATGATATATTTATTTATATTTATTTATATTTTACATTTAAATTTCTTATACTAATATGTCTGTAGTACAAAATATTTGAAAAATAAAATGTGACATATTTGTCAATAATCAGATAGCCATGAAAATAAGAAAAACAAATTAAACAAAATCTCATTTTGACAGCTTAATCAAGAATTCCTTATTTAATTGTTGAGCTCAGAATGATATTTTGTTTCATTTGTTTTTTATTTACATGGATATCTGATTTTTGACATAATGCTACATTTTTCTTTTAAATATCTGATATTACAGACTTGCTGATATAACAAATTTAAACTTTTTTAACGTCAAATTTTATTTTAAATAATATTATATTTTTGTACTTTTGCTCTAAAATGTACAGGGAAGACAATTTCCATACATTTATATATATATATATATAATAGTTAAATAAATGTTAGTATTTGTTATTTATCTAAATCTATAGTCTGCATCTACCTACTTACAGAGTTAATAAAATGTTAGTTCAAAGTTATGATTCTAATCTAGCACTGAGTAACTAATGGATCAAATGACATTGAAAATGCATTTGTACAGCCGTGAAAATTAGCACTAATATCCTTCAACATTTAGCATAAACATGCATTATTACATTATGAATAAAACATACATTTTTCCAACATATTTTTTTGGTGAATATAAATTATTTATCATTGAAATTGTTTTTATCATTTGCATAATCAAATATTGTTTTATAAATAATATATTACTTTATTATATAGATAGAAATGTTGATGTCACCAGGATTTGAACCTGGGACCTTTGAACATGCATCTAATCATTTGCAAGCAGATTAGCTAAGGTTAATACCAACTTTCTAATTCACAAAAAACTTTAAAATCTTGTACTATTTTTAATAGTATGATTTTTAAAAGTACTACAACCTTATTTTGTATTTCATATAAGCATATTTTTAGCAAAATTTAGACAAAGCACATACAATATTCAATTTTTTTTAGCACTTTTATTAATAGATTAAGAAAAAAATGGTTCAAATAAAAGTCGTATAAAATTTCCTCCTTCATCTTTTTTATTTAAACAATTTTCCTTTAAAACAATTGACTACCGCTCCACAGCCAAAAATACAAAACACTAACTCGGCCTCAACATAGCTAAAGCATTTATAATATTCAAAAATTTGTAGAAGTTTTACTAATAGATTTAGAAAAAAATGCTTCAATTAATGGTTGTAGAAAATTTCCTCCTCCATCTTTTATATTTAAACAATTTTCCTCTAAAACAATTGACTACCGCTCCACAGCGAAAAATACAAAAAACTAACTCATCCTCAACATAGTTAAAGCATTTATAATATTCAAAAATTTGTAGAACTTTTACTAATAGATTAAGAAAAAAATGGTTCAAATAAAAGTTGTAGAAAATTTCCTTCTCCATCTTTTTTATTTAAACAATTTTCCTCAAAAACAATTGACTACCGCTCCACAGCGAAAAATACAAAAAACTAACTCACCCTCAAAATAGCCAAAGCACTTATAATATTAAAAAAAAAATAGCACTTTTACTAATAGGTTTAAAAAAAAATGGTTCAAATAACAGTTATAGAAAACTCTCTTCTCCATCTTTTCTATTTGAACAATTTTCCTCTAAAACAATTACCTAACGTTCCACATCCAAAATAACTCACCCTCAAAATCCTCATTTCCCTTTCTGTGCATAAGAGGTATGCTGTTGATGATTGGGATCAACCGGCTCAAAACTAGTCCCTCCCGTGGAATGAGACGGGTTAAATGAGGTTCCACCTTGGCCATGAGGGTTCACGGGTTCGAAGGAAGTACTTCCAGATCCTGAAACGTTGATTATTTTATCCTGCGTCGGAGAATCTGATACCGGTTCGAACGAAGTTAAACCTCCTGAATGTCCGTGCTGATGATGATGGTTTCCATGTTGATGGTTTCCGTATTGTTCATTAGATGGGGCTCCCAGCACGATGGTTGAGGCCAAGAGGATGGCTAACACCAAGCAGAATGTTGACTTCATCTTAGAGCACTGTTAATTGATGCGAACGCTGGCAATGATGAGAGTAGACTGATTGTCGAATGTGGCGGAGACTGGTTTTATACTCGTGGTCATGAATGGGAAATAGAAGGCGAGGAAACTATACTTTGCCCTTCTCGTGTTTTGTTTTATTGTTTTTAATTAGTTCTTGAAATTTGGTTCACTGGGTTTTTTGGTATTATGCAATAAGTATTTGAGACTGTTTATTTATTTGATATTCTGCGTAACTTAATGCCAGTTACACATATACAGTAACTTATTGTAAAATTAGAACCATCATCTGTTAATTACTGTGATATTTCACATTAATTAAAAAAAAGATTGTTCAAGAATGGTTGTCTTGGAAACATAAACAAATTCTTGCCGTACTGATGCTGGGTTGCATGAAAGTTTTATCGGTTCATTAGCAACTAACGGTTCAATAAATTTCAGAAAAACGCTATTGATACTGTTGCTAGATAAACAAGTCTTTAACTAAAGAGTTCTTTATTTTTTTCTTGCAACCCAGCATTAGTATTGCTAAAAGATATTTTCCACACTCATTTTAAATGTTGATATGTTGCCTTTTTAAGACAACAGGAAAAAATAGTTACGAGATTTACGTATCAAGGGTGAAAACAAGCGATTCTGGCCTGCGGCATGATTATTAGCACGAGACGCAAAGCACCGAGGGCTAATAATATGCTCAGGATCAGATACGCTACAATATTTTATGTACAACAAAATAACATTTAATTATATGTTCAAAAGATTAAAATATGTACATAGGTTATATGTCAAAATGACATTTTGTAAAATCAAGTATTCATAGTAAACAAAAATTATCATTTTATGTATGCATGCGTAGGAATTATTTTTTTTAAGGTCCTTGGATTAAAAACAAGTGTTTACGCCCGCTTTTTAAGGCTATAACACAAGAATTTCGGCCCGGTTGTTTATAATAGTTATTTGTGTATCAAGAGCGTAAAGTGAATGTTTATTGCTCGTGCTCGGTAATTGAAGCGCGAACGAAGCGAGCGCTGCAATAGAGCGAGAGCAATAAAGATACTTTACGCTTGAGGCACACACATCATTTTTTCTACGACTTTACTTACAAAAAAAATTCAAAAAATAATATGGCGGTAGTTCAATTCACGTTGCACCAATTTCTGTATTGTATGTAACCATGACGATATCAGTATCCAAGTAAATAAATAAAAATCCTGTTATCAACAATCATTGTTTGTGATAAAGTTTCACACATAATTAAGAAATATGCTCAAAAATCTCAGAAAATAGTGATTGGCGTACTAACTGAAAATTCTAATGAGAATATCATAGAATCTAATTTATCCTCAAATTTATCAAACACCAATTCAAGTTCCGGAATAAATATACAAAACTGTCAAAACTGCACTTTCAATTTTAACATCCTTCATCTTCATTAAGTTGGCACTGCTGCCCAGCTGCGTTCAGGTTCAACTTGAAATCATAGCGCAACAAACTTCATGTATAATATATGTAAAAGTGTAAAAATGAATCTAACCTATATTTTAGATTTTGTAAGTATCGTTTCAATAAATTAAGATTTCAGCAACAATTTATATTTTTCTAAGCGAGCGGTAAAGTAGTTTACCGCTTGTTGCTATAGGAGACGCGCGGTAAAGTATTTCATTGTTTGTTACTCAGTAACCATCAACTTTACGATGACAACTGAAAGCATAAATATCAACTTTTCATAGCAGTCGTAGAAAAAAATATTTATGGCATTTTCAATACTATGATCTAGGTCTTGTAGCCATCGCCTAAAAGCACTATCATCTCTCCAGTAACGCAATAAATATTGCCATGTACATATATCCTTTTCACATTTCTTAGAATATAATATTAACATCAAAAGAAAATAATTCCAAAAAGGTCACTTAAGATATTCATTTATTTGTTTATCAATAAACATTTCCATAATTTAAATCTAGTAGCCACTTCATACTTGACCCTGTAAAAAATAATCATCAGTCAACAACAAACAATTGTGCAAAAAAAAATGCGCATGCCTTGAACAAATGTACATCATTATCATTCAGAAACCCAAAAACCTAGAAGTGATAATTAAAATTTCAAATATTAATAATAAGAATTACCGCAGTTATTGCTATTGTTACCTGTCGTACATTTTAATAGGTTGAATCTGACAAATCATAATATTTATTTAATATGCTACGCTGTACATTAGGAACTGAATCCCAATTACAGTACAGGCTCCGAACTCACCGAGCCGCAGTGTACTCCTTCAAATATATTTAGTTTGAGTGAGATTCGAATTCGGGATCTCTAGATTCAAATGCAGTAACGCTATCTGTACCATCGTTCTGCAGGTGATGGCATTATATATTTTTTGTTGTCAAATGTTTATAAAATACAGTGTGATCAAAAGGAATTGTTATAGTTGGCAATACAATTCCAGAGATCTTTTTATTCCACAGTTGGCATAACGTCAGATAAAGGCGGAAATGCTATTTGACATTTCTAATAAATACAAATAGGTTATATCAGGAGTCTGACAGCTAATAGAATTTTGACTTTTTAACTAATAGAAATACTTTAGAAATAAATGTAATAATAAATGTACTCAAATTTAAATTTTAAATGTCACTGTCAACAACAGGAAATCAATTTATGTATCAGGCTTACCAATTTCAAGTAGTTTTTTTTAATGCCAACTGTAACAATTCCTTTTGATCACTGTATTTTAAAAGAAAATTCTTTAAATAAAAAATACGAAGAACAAAATTTTATATTAGTTTTATTTTAAGTATTTTTCTCTTAATAGTATATTATATACCAAGGGATTAAAATCCCAGTGGGATTAAAAGCGAAACTTCAATCCTTGTTGCTACGGTTTACTTATTAATTTAAGCACGGCGGGAATTAATTTAAATTTTAATTCCTCTGGAATTACGAGTAAAAGTGACACTTTAGTCCTCGAAAAGGAAGAATAAAGTAAGTCATTTACTCCTGGATGTACAAAAAATAATTTAAAAACATTTGAAAACTGAAAATATAAGATAATTCTTTGGAAATATTTTATCTTCTTGTTTTGTTTACAAATAAATAAATAAATTTGTGTCTACTTTAAAAATAGGACGGACTAAGAACTAAATAAAATTGCAATTAATAATTTGATAAAATTAATTAATGTTAACCTTCGACCAATGTCAAGAAAAATAAATCAAAATATTTCATTTTTTTAAATTAGAAATAATTGCAATATTTTAATACTTAGAATTCAGAGTAAATGTCGGCCTCATATATTTATCTATTATTTATAATAAGATAATAATTATAAATAAATTATTTGTTTTTCTGTTATAAATGTTTATTAATCAAAGCAGCTCCTGAAACAAAAAATATGATAAAAACTAAACTTGTTTAACGAACAAATAAATTAAACAGTTTTTATACACAGTGTTCAGAAAATAGGTGAACAGATTCAGGTAGAATCATTCTTTGTTTATTTCTGAATCGACAATCTTAATGCAAAAAAAATTTTTTATGGCCTTTCGTAAAGCCACACGAGCTACTTAAGGTAGTACTAGTGTGACGGTGGCGCCATCGGTTGTCGAACGGCGAAACTGACTCTCAAAAAATATAAAAATTGAATAAAATAAGTGTTTTATACCTATTATGATTTGAATATCATGAATTGTTAACAGGTTGTTGGTCTAGTGAATTTTCAAATACCATACCACCGTGTGGTGTTGCCATTATAAATTGGAATTCTTAATTTTTCGTTAAAAACAAGGCTTTGCATGGCTATATATCCATTACTAAACGATAAAAAACTTTCTCCTTCTGATATAATATACATGGGTAGTTCTAGAACATCATACTAGTTTTTCAAATGAAACTGCAAAATTTTAGAGGTACACAAACCAAATATGTGCGATTCTGAGTGATGATCGCCATAAGCCCCGTGTATAAGAACTCAACTTTACAAGCGAATATATTTATTCACAGACGATTAATGTGTTTCATATTTTAACAGGATGCGTATGATTATCCAATGTTTACGTGCGCCAAATTTTATTCAGATCTGCAAAATTTTTTTCACGCTAGTACTACCTTAATCAAAGAATCGTTCTATCTGAAGCTTGTCATCCATTTTCTGAACATACTGTATACACAACCGAACTGTTTGCTACAAATATAACACTTTAAAAAGTTGCTTTTATTATTTTTTTGGTGTACGATTGACATTTAGTGTCGTTAGGATCTATAAATATACTTTAAACACAGATGTAGAGTCAAAAGGTACGACAGTAATTTTTGATTACTTCCGTATATCAAACATACTTAGTAAATGTGTAACACAGAACTTTGACAGTAAATCTTGTAAATTCTTTGAAATGTTGACATATATATTTAGCAGTTTACTTAGTAAATATTTAGTTGCAATTTCAAAGTTTATTGAATGAAAACAAATATTTTAAGTTGTGAACGTGATGCTTTAAATGTCATTTCAATTTGTACAAAAGTACACAATTATTTTAGACTGCTCTTTAAAAATAATTGAATATCGATTATGTCAAGATCTTTTGGGACGCTTATACCTGCAGATAGTAGGAAGTACAGGAGTAATAAATAAAGTTATTTCAGCTCATCATAAATAAATATCATGTGGGATACATTACTTATCTTCATATTGCATAAATAAATATTCTGGTTAACTTTAGCATAGCACTAACGTAGCATTAACTTAAGGTACGTGAATTTTTGCACGTATACTAATATAGTATAACCAAAGACTAAATATAAATAGACGTCTAAACAAATGTATTCAAATGGCAACGCTTTTTAGTGGTGCCGCAATCTAATATAAAACAATTTAACAATCTATCCACTTCTGATAATTGTCGCCTAAATACGATGTAACTTTTTCTGTGATTAATGCTCCTTCTGCACTTCTCTATTCTTGTATTTGTCAGGATAATAATAATAGACGAAGTACAGTGAATATGACCATCAGTTTTATTAAAATATATAATTACAAATGATCAACTTCTCTCGTCTCTCGCCGGATACACACTATTTTAAAACTATCTACAAAGTCACCATGCACATACGTCCCTTCATCCCTCACCTATTCCAACATGTTTCCACATTCGGCGTCACTCAGACAGACCCAGACACACTTGACCATAATTTATTAGTTTAGAAACACAAACACAACCCCAAACATGTCATTCTCACGATACTTAATATTTTCTAAAACCAATAACCATAAATTAACTAAAACGAGTAAAACTAAACACATAATTTAACAATAACAATCTAAATTATAAATATTGCCACACTAGTAATAATATAACAAGAGAGTAAGAATAAATTGAAAATAATTTGACAGATCTTTAGAAAACTTGTTGCCAGGCAATAGTCACGAAAGCCCGTAGAGCAACAAGTTTGAGTTACTCCAGTCCTTCACGTTATGAAATCTTCTCTTCTCTGAACGCTTTAAATAATTATTTCCGCTACAAATTAACTATTTGTGTTATTTGTTTGTTTGTTTTTTTTGTTTAATTGAAGTGTGAAAAATTTTATAAAAAGTTTCTGACATCAAGGACAGGTAGTTCCACGAAAAAAGAACAATTAATATAACAAATGCGATGTAGAATTATTTTATAATAATTAGAACATCTTTCATGGATATTACAGCAGAACTTAATTAGTTTTTTTTTTTTAGAATTGTTAGTTTTTTTTAGCAATTCTACAAAGTATATATAAAGAACGGTACACGAAATCTAATATTTAGTTTCACGAATTTTTTCGTTCTTTATTGTTTGGTTAAATGTGTCCTTTTAGTAGAGATAATCCCCCCTATTCTGTAACAGTCTCATTATCTGTTAATTATCGATAAGTTAATAACAACTTTTGATTTTCATGATTACTGCATACATTGAGTAAAATATCTGTATTGTACTTGCATTGTCTTTATTGATTTGAACAAATGTACAAAAATTTTCACAACGTTTCGAGTGTTTGTAATCTACACTCGTCTTCAGGTGATACTAACTAAATTCTAAGCTACAAACACGCTACAAACGTTGTGAACATTTTTGTACATTTGTTCAAATCAATAAAGACAATGCAAGTACAATACAGATATTTTACTCAAAATACATCATTGTCTGCAAACTTCAAACATACTGCATACATTATTACAATTTTTGTATTTTGTAGCTAAAATAATTTATCCTGATATTTTTATGTTATTTTCATATATTTTTCTTACTTGTATACGTAACTGTTATTATAAAAATGAATGTAATGACAGCTCAATGACAGTTTTGTAAAAAGTGTGGTTAAAAAGTAATATTTTTACTAGATCAAAATTTTAAAAAATAAATTAGAAAGAATAGAATTAATTATTTTAGCCATAGATGGTAATGTTAATCTATAGAGTAATCAAGAAAAATACGAGTTATCATTAACATATTATGGGATGGCTAGCTTAGTGTTATGAAGTCGGCCTGTGGATGCAGAGAACCCTGGTTCGATTCCCACAGGCGACAAATTTTCATAATTTGAAAAAGCTATCCCTGTGGCTCCTCCACTACTAACATGTTTGGGGGCCGTGATTTGATTATTGGTAATCGCACTTCACGCGGATAATATATCACTTACCGAGATCTGCTTCGGCAGAGTGGCACACCCAGTAATGGGTAGAAGGCATGATGATATATTTATTTATTTATATTAACATATCGATCAGTAGCAGATAATGATTCGCTTACAGACTAGGGGGACTATTCCAGTGTCCTTTTTATTCTTCAAAATAGGTCATTTAGTTTTGATGTAATTAGAAAGACGAAAAAATAGGTAAACAGTAAAAAGTTGACAGAAAAAATGTATTACTTTTTTATATAAAGCATAATTTGCAAACATGAACTGTAAAAAATCATGTTTAAAAAATGTAGGTAGTTAATGATTTGAAAGTAACGCAATAAAATTTTTCCTTTTATACAGTTTTTGTAAATCAAACAATCATTTGATTGATATGAAGGACAATAACAAAAAAAATATTTATATCTCAAAATTGTTTACTGGAACTTTTTTTCCAAAAAAATACAATACTTCTAACTATTAATAACAGTTGTTAAATAAAAATAAAATAAATATATCATCACGCCTTTTACTCATTACTGGGAATGCACTCTACCGTAACAGATCTCGGTAAGTGATATATTTATACGCATGACCGTAAAATCACGGCCCCCAAAGATGTTATGCAAGGGGGAGCCAAAGAAGTACTTTAATGTGGTTATAATTGTTTTTTGGCTGTGAGAATCGAACCTGAGTCCTCAAATCCACAGTCCGACACGATACAACGGAGCCACCTCACCCATAATAACAGTTTTTGTTGATATATTACTATATAGTAATTCATTTATATTTTCTGTAGTTATTGACATATTTTTAGACTAAAAATAAAATACAATTCTTTATTGTATCTTACAGACTTTCAATTTTTTGTTTTTTATTCTAAATGTGACTGATTTTAAACGGAATTCAATAAATATGTCAGCTATATCTTTTAGGTGAATCGTTCGTATAATTTTCTCATAATTTTGAAAAGCTGAAAATGCTTACATACTTTATGAAGTACAGTAACGCCTTTTCATTTCATTGGAGTGTATTTATGCTTATACACTCCGCTACAGAGGTAGACATAAAAATTTAGTTGCAAATTGAATTTAAACCTTCGACCAAACAAAACAGACAAACCATAGGGACATTTGTTGTGAAGCCAACACATCCAAAAATGTATTTAGTATTTAGTTTCATTTATAAACTAATTAAATTTTATACTGTAATAAATATTTTAATCTGACATTTAAATTTTACGTTATGTTTTAAAAATGTCAATCCATTACCAATGTAAACGTTTTAAGTACAAAATCTTGAATCACATGGATACCGAATGTGACGTAATCGTTTTCATACAGGGAATAGAGTTTAGCAATAAATGGATGAATATGATCGAAAGTTTGTTGCTTGAACGAAAGATGAGACGAACTTGATTTATAAATAAAATAAATAAATGGAAGGAATTATGAATATGGATACTGTATCAATATATGATAGCTTGTCAAAGATTAATTACAGAATACATGTTTATTATTATATAACAAACATATTTAATACATTAAATTATAATAAAATATATAAAAATATTAAAGTTAATTCTTTCGTCTCCAAACAGAAATAATAGCAGCAGTACTATCTCGACGTAACACCAGGATCTTCAAGTTCAATTTCATGCCATCCGCTAGTATTAACAAAACTTCTTTCTTCCTTTCGTTCAAAGAAAAGTTTTCTAATTGGAATGTACCCTATATGGTTCATACAATTTACTTCTGGATGTCGTCCATTCGTCAGATAATTCAAATTTAATTTTTTTCCATTTCCACAACAAGTTATCGAAATAGGTTCTCTGTGTACAATCCTTCCAGGAATAACAGTAAAGTTTTCTGTTTTTGTATAGTTTTCCAAAGTATATAAAGGAAATGTTGAATTAGGGTAGAGTTTAGAAAAATCTTTCAGTTGTTTTTCATGCCAGTCTTTCATAGACTTAGCGTTGTAGACTGAAATACAAGTACTACTACCCTCTGAAGAATATATAACACCCTTATTGTCAAAAGTCAGGTAATGTGTCATTTCTAAGATGTTATAAGCACCAGGTCCTTTTAAATTATTCCCCTTAGGTATAACTTTAGTTGTATACCTTTCCCGAATAACATCATGATACGTCGGCGGATCATCTTGAGAAGTTTCTATACCATAATATCGATGATGGTGGTTATTTCTTAACAGTTCCCGAAGAGCTATTCCAGCAACTACCCCACTGGTCCTTACTCCTGATTTATCCTTGTAGGAAGGTGCTCCATATTCTGGAAATCCTGGAGGAGGTGGAGGAGGAGCAGGATAGTTTTTAGGACCGTCTGGAAGAGTCAGATATTTTTGGTTATCGCCGTTGTAAACAGATGGAGGTATTTTAGGATTATGTAGAAATGGAGGTGGATAAAAGCTTCTACTGTTAACTAGAGTTAGTAGCACGATACTAAACAAAGTTAATGTTGAATACATCGTAGCACCGTTTATACTAAAGCTAAACTAGTGATTATTTATAATAGGTTATCGAGAATTATGGAGCAGTGTTATCATTGAACGAGGAGATTATTTTATGAACCCTTGAAATTTGTCCTTCGAAATTAATCTTCGCCAAAAAATTACATTCTGTTATACAGAGTGATCAAAAGGAATTGTTACAGTTGGCAATAAAAAAAACTACTTGAAATTGGTAAGCCTGATACATAAATTCATTTCCTGTTGTTGACAGTGACATTTATAATTTAAATTTGAGTACATTTATTATTACATTTATTTCTAAAGTATTTCTTTTACTTAAAAAGTCAAAATTCTATTAGCTGTCATCCTCCTGACATAACCTATTTGTATTTATTAGATATGTCAAATAGCATTTCCGCCTTTATCAGACGTTGTGCCAACTGTGGAATGAAAAGATCTCTGAAATTTTATTGCCAACTATAACAATTCCTTTTGATCACCCTGTATTTTATATACATTTGACAACAAAAAATATATAATGCCGTCACCGGCAGTACGATGGTACAGGTAACGTTACTGCCTTTGAATCTAGAGATCCCGAGTTCGAATCTCACTCAAATTAAATATATATGTTGTACAGAGTAGCATACATAAATAAATATTATGATTTGTCAGATTCAACCTATTAAAATGTATGACAGGTAAACAATTGCAATAATTGCGGTAATTCTTATTATTAATATTTGAAATTTTAATTATCACTTCGTGGTTTTTGGGTTTGAATGATAATGATGTAGATTTATTCAAGGCATGCGCATTTTTTTTGTACAATTGTTTGTTGCTGACTGATGATTATTTTTTACAGGGTCAAGTATGAAGTGGCTACTAGATTTAAATTATGGAAATGTTTATTGATAAACAAATAAATGAATATCTTAAGTGACCTTTTTGGAATTATTTTCTTTTGATGTTAATATTATATTCTTCGAAATGTGAAAAGGATATATGTACATGGCAATATTTTGATCATCCTGTAGTTTCAATTATTTCCGGCCATTTATTCTTTCGCAGTTTTACCAATTTTTTATTCGACATACATTCTACATGTCCAAACTATCTCAATTAATATATACTTAATCTTTTATTATTATTCTTTCACACGAACTCCTGTCATTTTTGTCATCATGTACATTCATTTATTTCTAGGGATTTTTGGTTTTTCATGCACTCCCAGTTTCATCATTCTTTCATTCGACATATGTTCCACATGTCCAAACCATCTCAACTCACCGCTACCAGAGCCTCTATTAGAGATCATTGGGACCCACAGATTTACTACCATCTCAACTAAAATATATTTACTCTTTTAACAACATTCTTTTGGATAAGTTCCGCTCATGTTTTGACATCATATCCACATATTTATCCCTAAAGATTCTCTCACCTTCAATTTTACTTCTCTAATTATTATTTTGTAACTAAATACTAATTGATCAAATTAAATTATAAAAAGAAAAATTGAGATATTTAAATTAACAAATTAGAATTAATATTATTTATTATATGGTATATATAACATTACTGTGGCAAATTTTACTCTACAATTTGAATAAAACTAAAGTAATTTATCGTTTGTAAAAGTATAAAAAAATATAAAAATAGTTATTTGTATACCTAGAGCAAAAAGTAGTCTCTTGAACACTTTCTGCACACAATATTTTTTTTACGAACATTTAGAAACGCTTGGAAAATATTTATTTGGGAAACCGACAAGAAACTACCTACTTTTACCGAAACAGTCAAGTAAAGTACGTAGACAAGGCTACAAGTAAAATAATAGTCTGGTAAAATACAAAATGTTATTTGGATACGTAGTCAGCTGAATACAATTCAAATCAAAAAATTTAAACATTTTGAATTATTTATGATGTATTATTAATTAAATAAAACGGGTTTAGAAAAAATAATATTCATAATTTTTGCCAGTTTTTAGAAATATGAGTGATATTTTTCATGCATCCAAAAATACAATGATATAATCTTACTTTGCCGCTCAGCAAACAGCAAACGTCAACTTTCTACTTTTACTGAGAATTATACATGCCAATTTTCTCCTCAACCGTAAAAAAAATATTTATCCTATTATTAAATCACTAGGGTTACTAGTAACACCAACAGTACTATCAGAAGTACCATTACTACCAACAGAACTAAAAACTTGCGTCATATCAATTGTTCCTGTACCATTTTTCGTTCCTATTGGTGCAAATGTTTGGCTCAAATCAATAGAACTTACAGTAGACGTAGTACCATTTGTAGGGAACGGTGCCAAGGGTACACTAGAAGGAAAGGGTGCTAAAGGAGTAGGGATAGATGAATTAGAGGGCAAATTATCAGGAAATGGTGCCAGGGGAACAGGAGTGGTGGTATTTGGATCATAAAGTCTTATTTCATGCCACTCTGTAGTATTAACTGCTGGTAAAGTTTGCGCTTGTGTTCGTACAAAAGTAAGTTTCTTAATAGGAATATGTCCTAAATGATTCACACAATTTACATCGGGATGTTTGCCGTTTGTTAGTAAATTTAAATCCACTCTTCCTTTGTTAGTTCCACAACAAGTGATAGAAATAGGTTCCCTGTGGACGATTCTTCCAGGAACAATAGTGAAGTTTTCAGATTTTGTATCATTTTCAGAACGGTAAAGTGGAAACGTTGAATTTGGATAAAGTTTCTTGAAATCGTTGACTTGTCTCTGATGCCATCCACTGACCGACTTGGCGTTATAGACTGAAATACAAGTCATGTTACCTTCAGAAGAAGATATAACACCTTTGTCATCAGCAGTGATGTAGTGCGTCATCTCCAGGATGTTATAAGCACCAGATCCTGTCGTCTGTTTACTCGGAGTAGTTCTTGTAGTATATCTCTCTCTCATTGTGTCATGGTAGGTTGGTTGATAGTATGACGTCGAATCATAGTTACCTCTGCCATCTTCGTGGTGGTGATGATGTACTTGCTGTATACCATAGCTTTGGTGATGATGGTTACGACTTCTCATCAATTCCCATAAGGCTAGACCTGCCACAACATCGCTTCCTTTTATACCAGACTTATCCTTGTAGTAAGGAACTCCATAGGGTGAATATCCAGGTGGAGGTGGTGGTGGAGGAGGGTAGTAGACAGGACCTCCTTGCTGGACAGGATAATGTTGACTGCCTCCTGGATAATAACCTGGCTGGTTCGGATAAGGATGATTCGTTCCTGGATACGGAGGTGGAGGTTGATTAGGATAATATCCTGGAGCTCCTGGATACGACGGTGGGGGTTGGTTCGGGTAATATCCAGGATTTCCGGGATAAGGTGGTGGGGGTTGGTTAGGATAATGTCCAGGAGCGCCTGGATAAGGAGGCGGAGCACCTGGATACTGATTGTTAAGATTATTTATATTTTGCTTTTGAGCAGCGTCGTTGGTTACTCCTGGATGCCAGCCTGGAGCTGGCGGTTGATGACCTGGTGGATGACTTCCTGGTAGTGGTGGAGCAGATGGTGCGTGAGGATTAGAACCTGAGGGTAATGGAGGTGCTGAAGGAATATGAGGATTCACACCTGAAAAAGACAAATATAGAAAATAATTGATGATATTAAATTGAATTATGGAGAGAAAGATTAGATTAGCTAGGTATACTACGCGATTTACTATAAGGTTTAATCGAGCAAACGTTTCTAAACTATTTTGTAGAAAAATACTTCAAATAACATATTTCTTCTTCTTCTTTACTGGCGCTACAGCCCGAGCCGGGCCTGGGCCTACCGGGCACACCGAGCCGCAGTTTTTACGCTGCCGTACTGCCGGTTTTCTGAGTCGATGTTACTTACTTTTAAGGCATATGTATAAGTGACTAGCTTATAGCGCCCGAGTATGATTAATACAAGTAACTGTATTTTTTATTTTAACGACAAATCATACTTTGTCGACAGGCGGATTCGAACTGACGAACCTTGGTTCGGATGACGTCACAGCATGTTAAGAGATGTGCATTAACACGCTCGGCCATCGCGCCTGTCAAATAACATATTAGGGCGTATTTTTATGTTATCTACAAAAAAAGCAATAATGTCAAACAAATTATTTTATGCACATCCGGGCCGAAATTCATGTGTTTTAGCCATGAAAAGCGGGCTTAAACATTTCTTTTTAGCCCTAGAGTCATAATAAAATAATTTCCTATTAATACCTAAAAAATGACAATTTTTATTTATTGTGAAAACATGATTTTGCAGAATGTCACTTTGACATATAAATGTATCTGTTTTAATCTTTTGAATATAAAATTAAATGTTCTTTTGTTGTGCATAAAATATTGTACGTACCACGGGTAAAATTAATGTTTCTGACTCTGAGAATGTTATTTGCGCCTCGTGCTATTAATCAGAAACTGCTGATTTCACCCTTGATACATAAATAACTAATAAAATAGCTGCAACATTTATAAGTACATGTGCGAAGTTGTATTTATTAATTTGTGTTTTTTTATGGCTATGAAGATAACATAAAAATACGCTCTCGTATGAAAATAATAATAATTATAAATGAAACAGTTATTTCAAATAAAAGATAAATAAATAAATAAAAAAGTAAATGATTTCATTGTTGCTTAGCAACTTTAAAGCAAGACGTGTTTTAATGTTGCATTTTCACACATCTTTTGTTTATTAAACAAAGTTCATTATGCAGGTATAATTAAATAAATAAATAAAAAAATAAATAAATAATAAAAAGAATTTATAAACTCTGACAATAAGAAATATATCAAATATTATTTAAAACATACCAATAGAACCATGTTGATTCATCACATGAGTTTGTTGCACTTTGTCATTAACTTTTCCTCCTGAACCTCCATGATTAAATCCTCCAAAGGACGAACTATTATGGAAACCTCCTCCACCAGAAGTAGTGTTATGTCTTCCTGCAGAAGAACCATGATGAAGTCCTCCACTTCCAGAAGTACTATTATGTCTTCCAGTGGTCGAAGAAGGATGAAAGCTTCCACCAGTAGAAGTAGTGTTATATCTTCCATGATTTAGGCCACTTCCTGCAGATGTACTGGAACCATGATGAAGTCCTCCACTTCCAGAAGTACTATTGTGTCTTCCAGTTGTTGAAGGAGTATGAAAGCTCCCTCCACTAGAAGTAGTGTTATGTCTTCCATGATTTAGGCCACTTCCTGCAGATGTACTGGAACCATGATGAAGTCCTCCAGAAGTACTATTGTGTCTTCCAGTTGTTGAAGGAGTATGAAAGCTCCCTCCAGTAGAAGTAGTGTTACGTCTTCCATGGTTTAGACCACTTCCTGCAGACGTGGAACCATGAGGATAACCTCCACTACCAGAGGTAGTATTACGTCTTCCAGTTGTTGAAGAATGATGAGATCCCGGTCCTTCAGAAAAAGTGTTAAATCCAGGTTTAGGATGTACAATCGGTCTGGGTGTATTTCTATTATAAATCTGTGGTCGTGTAGTCGGTTTCGTATGTATTACTGGCCGAGGAGTATTCCTGTTGTAAACTTGTGGCCTTGAAGTCGGTCTACTGGGTGTCCTTGCTCCAGTAGATAATGGAAGCACGTGACTTGTGCTATGAGTATGAGATGACTGCGGTTTAGTTACTCTACCAGAAGAAATGCTTCCATGTCCAGTACTGTGACTTGATGGTCTTGAGTTTCCGGAGCTTCTACTACTTCCACTGGAAGTTCTACTACCACCTCCGGATTTACCACCGGAAACTGTTAGAACTATTGCTGCGAGAAGCAATGCATGCCATGTTAAACGCATCTTTGCACTTGATAGACTAGTTATTAAATTTAGATTTGTGTTTAGTTAACCTTAGGCTGGGTTATCGACAAATGATAGGTTAGTGTTATCGGTAATGGCGTCGTTTAATTTGGAATGTTTATGAGGATGAAGGAATGTGAAGAGTATTTTAATTACCTTTATATTTGATGATTCATAATTATCGAATTGCTTCAGGATATTTGTCTAATATTTGTTGTGAAATATGGTGAAATATTTAATTAATTTGGTATTGTTCTACCACATTTTAGTAGTGCAGTTATATTAAAAGGATGAATAGATTTTAAAGTTATTTTTAGTGCCACTAACTTTGAATTTTAACGAGCTACATAATTTTTTGTTTAATGTACTTTAATTATACAGTGTGTTCATCCAAAATTCGAACATAGGCTCATAACATGTGATATCAGTTTTTTGACGCGCATTGCTTCCCAATTAATTTTACAGGAAAATACTTCAAATAAAAGTTGTAGAGAGTAAAATTACAAATTTTTTGATATAAAATACGTTTCATTTGTGTATTTGATCAAAGCACAAAATTTAATTAAATATTTGTAATATTCGTAAAAATAAAGTTATCCATGAAAAAATTCAAACAATTATCTACTGTTGAAAATTTTGACGTTACCATTGAGTAACCGACAAAGAAGGTTCATTTTTTACGTTTTTTACCTTTTTTGTCTGTGCATTAATGTTAACGTCAAAATTTTTGACAGACAATTGTTTAAATTTTTTCATGGATAGCTTTATTTTTACGAATATTACAAATATTTAATTAAGTTTTGCGCTTTGATGAAATACACAAATGAAATGTGTTTTACATAAAAAAAATCTGAATCGAATTATCTATAACTTTTATTTGAAGTATTTTCCTGTAAAATTAATTGGGAAGCAATGCGCACCAAAAATCTGATATCACATGTTATGAGCCTATGTTCGGGTTTTGGATGAACACACTGTATAATTTTTTTATGCACAGCCCGGCCGAAATTCATTTGTTTTAGCCCTAAAAAGCGGACTTAAACACTACTTTTTGGCCCTAGGGCCATAAAAACTCATTCCTATGGATACATAAATAAAATGACAATTTTTGTTTATATGAATACTTAATTTTACAAAATGTCATTTTGACATGTAACTTATGTACATATTTTAATCTTTTAAACATATAATTAAATGTTATGTTGTTACATAAATAACTATTATACATGTTTAAGGTAGTACTAGCGTGAAAATTTTTTTTGCAGATCTAAATGAAATTTGGCGCTCGTAAACATTGGATAGTCTTACGCATCCTGTTAAAATATGAAACACATTCATCGTCTGTGAACAAATATATTCGCTTGTAAAGTTGAGTTCTTATACACGGGGCTTATGGCGATCATCACTCAGAAACGCACATATTTGGTTTGTGTACCTCTAAAATTTTGCAGTTTAATTTGAAAAACCAGTATGATGTTCTAGAACTCTCCATGTATATTGTATCAGAAGGAGAAAGTTTTTTATCGTTTAGTAATGGATATATAGCCATGCAAAGCCTTGTTTTTAACGAAAAATTAAGAATCCCAATTTATAATGGCAACACCACACGGTGGTATGGTATTTGAAAATACACTAGACCAACAACCTGTTAACAATTCATGATATTCAAATCATAATAGGTATAAAACACTTATTTTATTCAATTTTTATATTTTTTTGAGCGTCAGTTTCGCCACACGACAACCAATGGCGCCATCGTCACACTAGTACTACCTTAACATTTACCACACTATTAAATTATCGGGATTATTTGTAACATCCATTTATTATAAAAAATATAATGTTTTATAAAATATTTATATTAAATATACATTAAGTATATTTTATCCTATTGACTATTTTCAAATAATTTTACAAAAATATACTTCAAACAAAAGTTGTACAATATAACTTGTACTAAAGTATTTTTCTTTAAATTTATTTCGGAACGTTTAACAACAAAAAAAGTGTCATTATGTTATACATATTTAATATTTACCACACTATTAAACTATCAGGATTCTCTGTAACACCTTCAGTAATATTACTAGTACTATTACTTTTTAAAGAGTCAAAAATTTGAGTCATATCAACTGTTTCAGTAGCATTCTTTGCTTCTATTGGAGCAAATGTTTGAATGAGAGTTGGCGTTTCAGTTGAATTAATAACATATCGAGACAATAATCTTCTAATAGCGGTAGAATCATTAGAGGGAGGAGTAGTAGGGAATGAAGCCAATGGAACAGGAGTGGTGTCATTTGCCTCATAAGGGTTTATTTCATGCCAGACTGTAGTATTTCCTACTAGTAAAGTTTCTGCTTGCGTTCGTACAAAAGTAAGTTTCTTAATAGGAATATGTCCTAACTGATTCACACAGTTGACATTTGGATCTTTACCGTTCGTTAGTAAATTTAAGTCCAATGTCCCTTTGTCTGTTCCACAACAAGTAATGGAGACAGGTTCTCTATGGACGATTCTTCCAGGAACAACAGTAAAGTTTTCAGATTGTGTATCATTCTCCAAACGGTAAAGAGGAAACGTTGAATTTGGATAAAGTTTGTTGAAATCGTTGACTTGTCTTTGATGCCATCCACTGACTGACTTGGCGTTGTAGACTGAAATACAAGTCATGTTACCTTCAGAAGAAGATATAACACCTTTGTCATCAGCAGTGATGTAGTGTGTCATCTCCAGGATGTTATAAGCACCAGGTCCTGCCTGTCTGCTCGGAGTAGTTCTTGTGGTATATCTCTCTCTCATTGTGTCATGGTAGGTTGGTTGATAGTACGACGTCGAATCATAGTTACTGCCTCCTTCCCCATAGTGGTGGTGATGCACTTGCTGTATTCCATAGTCATGGTGATGGTTGTGACTTCTCATCAATTCCCATAATGCTAGACCTGCAATAACGTCACTTCCTCTTATTCCAGACTTGTCCTTGTAGTAAGGAACTCCATAGGGTGTATATCCTGGTGGAGCTGGTGGTGGAGGAGGATAATAGCTTCCTGGAGAATAAGCAGGGGGTGGGTGGTTCGGATAAGGGTGATTCGTTCCTGGGTATGGAGGTGGAGCTTGATTAGGATAGTGTCCAGGAGAACCTGGATAAGGTGGTGGAGGTTGGTTAGGGTAATGTCCTGAAGTACCAGGATATGGAGGCGGCGCTTGGTTGGGGTAATGTCCAGGAGCGCCTGGATAAGGCGGCGGGGCACCTGGATGTTGATTATTGAGGTTATTTATATTTTGTTTTTGAGCAGCGTCGTGGGTCATTCCAGGTTTCCAACCTGGAGCTGGGGGTTGATGACCTGGTGGATGATTTCCTGGTAGAGGTGGAGCTGATGGTGCGTGTGGATTTGATCCTGAGGGTGATGGTGGTGCTGACGGAGCGTTAGGGTGTATATTACCTGAAATTTACATTTTTTTTATTGTGTTGACTTTTAATATTCTGTAGTAGTTATTTTTATGAAACCATGCTACAAAGTTGGATTATCTGCATTTTAAATAATTGAATAACATTTTACAGCACAAAATATCAAGTTCATTTAATAGTTATTTTGATAACAAGTGCCGAAAAAGGTTTGTTACGTTCAAGTGCAGAATTTAAAAATCTGCACGAGCACGTAACCTTTTTCGGCACGTGTTATAAACAACATTTTTCCTACAACTGTGCGATTTAGTAAATCACTAAAATATTATCAAAATTTAATTCTAATGATATTACATGAGAACGATGTTTTACGGCGTTGCTATGGTTTGTTTGTTGATTGCTTGCACATTTAAAAATATTTCACTAACTTCAAGATCATTTCTTCAAAATCATCTAGATTGGAATAGTACAGTGAGTGATTCTTCTTTATCATAAACACCTCCAAAGATAATTGAATTCCGCGCTCGGCACGAAATTTAAATCGCTGTCAAAACAATTTTCTTTTGACAGTTACGTAATGAAGCACTTTCCGCACTAGTGTTCTTTACTTTCAGAAACGCACTTGGTCTGCATTCGTCTACTTTCCTTACGTAACCAAGTCAATTATAGTTACGTAATAACAAAGAAATCGCACAGTTGTAGGAAAAAATAATAATCGTATTTTAACTTTGTTTATGCCAATAGCATATTAGATAATAAATCAGGAAAGAGATGCTTTCCTTGACGAAGCGGCTGTTTGAAATACGAGGTCGTTAGGTGAGGTATTTTAATTCGTGGAATAAAAATATTTTATGTGTGTGTGTGCGCGTGCGTTTGAGTTTCAGTATGTGTTCGGGTGTCTACGTACTACGGACAATTGAATACCATCCTCTGCAAATGTTTTTTTCAAAAAAGCATAACTTTTTTTAAAATCACCCGATTTTGATGCAGTTTTGCGTTCGACTAACAAAAATATCCATAAGTGATTACCATAGAAAGCTTGGAAAATCACCTCTTTAGGAAAAACGTGGGTCTCGTTTGGGGATGGCGGGGGTTAGGGAAAGGGAGGTTAGTCAAAATCAATTCACAGCTTTTCAAAGACTACACTTTGGGCGACTTCGGACAAAAAATTGCATCCAATTTGTTTCAAAACTGACAATCTGACAGGGGTTTGAAAAGTGACGTTTTTTTTTTTTTTTGAGCAGTGTATATATATATATATATATATAGATTTAGGCAGTGGACAAAATCAGTCGCAATGGGCCTTTCAAGCCTTTTTTGAATTTTTTATATATTAATCTACGTAATAAAATTAATATACCGAAAATTTTTATTTTTTTTTAAACTTGTATGCATGATAAAAATATTTAAACTTTCGAAACAAACGAATGCGATGTAACTTCACGTAACGTGTGTCGTTGTCAGTAGAATCCTCAGACAAAACATAACTAGACGGATAACAACGGCGTTTGCATTGACTTGAATACGGCATAATTCGTCTAGTATTATACATCATTGGTAGAATCGTAGAATGCTGAATGCTTATTTCTTCTTCGTCTTCCTCGCAGTAAAATTGAGCATCGACAAACGTTTCAGACAAAGCTCTGTGATTGGCTTAATGCAACTACGTAATTGCAATGAGCGTTTTAAATTATTCAACTTTAACTTTGATATTTCAGCAATAAAGATATCAGTTATGGTATGATTTTATATTGTATTAAATATGATGTACGGTCAAGAACTTATTTTTAATAAATATATATTAAAAACCTCTACCACTTGAATTCACTGTCACCAACTTAACTAACGTACCAAAAAATTCTCTTTTTGGAATATAGTAACTGTTTTTATAAAGAAATTATGTAAAGAAAAGCCGAAACAGTGAAAATAGTACAAAACACTCGTTACAGAAGGCGATTCTAGAACTAGAATAGGTTGTCTTCTATAACTTGTATTCCTTACTAGACAAGAAAGTATTTTTCCAGGCTGTCTATCTATTTTCCAGACTTTCTTATAAAAGTATTGTATGCGTATTATCTAGAAGTACCAGAATAAATATTTGATAAGAAAAAAGACACATACCTTGTTGTACTCTACCCCCAGAAAAAGGCCTATCTGGTACCCTGGACCCACTCGATATTGGTATAAAATGACTGTTAGTAAAATGCGTAGGGGCAGATTGAGAATTCGGCACTCGCCAACTTTGAATTCCAGTATTAGATGAACTACTTCCTAATGACCAGGAAGATCCAGAACTGGAACTAAACGGTTTTGGATTATAGGTAGGTAACGGATTTGGATTAAAAGTAGGTAAAGGCTTTGGATTAAAAGTAGGTAACGGCTTTGGTTTCCAACTCGATCCCCCACCGAATCGTCCACCGAATCGTCTACAGTCAACTGTTAGAACAATTGATATAAGACAAAGCACACTCCTTATTAAATTCATTGTGACAATGGATGTACTAGTCTACAAATTGATCAGTTTCTCACTTAAATACAGCTGAGGTTATCATAGAAGTGTGATATGGGGATGTTATCGCTAGATGTCAAAGTATTTACGGAATTAAAGGAAATTTTGTTACGTATGCAGGATTTTAGGAATCGGAGGAGATTGTGATACATGGTCGTATTTTGTTTACATTGTATATTTTCTGTTGGAAAATGTTAGTTAATTATTTTATCAAAAAATTGTTCAAATAAAAGTTGTAGATAATTTAGTTCCCTATAATATTTATTTGAAGTATTTTTTTCTAAAATAACTTAGAAAACTTGTACAGCCAAAAATATACGCAGTTTGTATCAGGATATATTTCTGTGCTCTCATTGGTGAAAAACTTACCCCCACCTATTTCTCTAACAGAACGATTCTCAGAAAAGTCTTAGCTATTCCAGAATGGTGGAATAGCTAATATTATGCTAGTACGATTAAAAAAAATCTGGTGTGGTTACCACTTGACTTTCTTATACACAGCATATTTAATATTTAGAATATATGAATGTTATATAATATTATTAAACATGTAATTTTAATGGAGTGGCTTGCTCAGTGGTATGAAGTCGGCCTGTGGATCCTGAGGTCCCTGGTTCGATTCCCACAGGCGACAAATTTTCATAATTTGAAAAAGCTATCCCTGTGGCTCCTCCACCACTAACATGTTTGGGGGCCGTGATTTGACGACTGATAACCGCACTTCACGCGCAAAATATATCACTTACCGAGATCTGCTTCAGCAGAATGCCACACCCAGAAATGGGTAAAATGCGTGATGATATATTTATTTATTTATTTAATTTATGTAATTTAGGTTTTTCAGTAATTCAGCATTTATCTGTTTGAAACATATAAAATATCAAATTTGTTTACGTATAATTTTGTAGTAATGTTGACTACTTTATGTCTAACTTTACTGATGAAGCATATACAGGATGTCCTTTTTTCGAGCCTATCCCTTGGTATCTCAAGAACTTAGATACGGAGTCGATTAAATTGAGGCAAAATTGCCAAATTAGTTGACCATTTTAATGATGTATTTGTTTTTCCGAAAAAAGACATAGATAACTAGATAAAGCTAAAATTAAAATTTATGTTTTTTTGTTTCTAATGCTACTATGATTATTGAAATATATTATTAAATATAAAAATTAGTTTTGCTCAAAATTAGACGCATATACAGGAAAATTGCAAATAACATTTTATGTTCCAAATATTTTTGCTAATATCTTTTATTTGAAACTTTTTTTCGTAACTGATTCTATTTTTGAAATAAATGGAATTTATTGTTTTGTGTGTCCAGTAAACTTCCTCTTCCGGTTTTTTATTTAAAATCATTAAATGAAGAAGAACAAAATTATTTGTATCAGCAATAATAATTATTTAATACAATCTCATTTCTGTTTTACTGTGAAATGGGATTACCATCTGTCAAAAATGTTAGTAAAAGTTGATTAATTAAATACATGTTTATAATATTAATTATGATTTATTATGAAAAATATAATGTTTTATAAAATATTTATATTAAATATACAGTAAGTATATTTTGTCCTATTGGCTATTTTAAAATAATTTTACAAAAATATACTTCAAACAGTTGTACAATATAACTTGTACTAAAGTATTTTTCTTTAAATTTTTTTTGTAACATTTGACAACAAAAAAAGTGTCAGTATGTTATACATATTTTATATTTACCACACTATTAAACTATCAGGATTATCTGTAACACCTTCAGTAATATTACTAGTACTATTACTTTTCAAAGAGTCAAAAACTTGAGTCATATCAACAGTTTCAGTACCGTTCTTCTCTTCTATTGGTGCAAATGTTTGATTCGTAAATGACGTTACAGTTAAATTAGTAACATCTGAAAGCAATATTGTTCTAACTGTTGAAGTATAGATTTGAAGATTGTCAGTGGTAGAAGAATTAGAGGGGGCAGTAGTAGGGAATGCAGCCAATGGAACAGGAGTGGTGGCATTTGGATCAAGAAGGTTTATTTCATGCCAGCCTGTAGTATTAACAACTGGTAAAGTTTGTGCTTGCGTTCGTACAAAAGTAAGTTTCTTAATAGGAATATGCCCCAACTGATTCACACAGTTGACATTAGGATGTTTACCATTCGTTAGTAAATTTAAATCCAATATTCCTTTGTCTGTTCCACAACAAGTAATGGAGACAGGTTCCCTATGGACGATTCTTCCAGGAACAACTGTAAAGTTTTCAGATTGTGTATCATTCTCCAAACGGTAAAGAGGAAATGTTGAATTTGGATAAAGTTTGTTGAAATCGTTGACTTGTCTTTGATGCCATCCACTGACCGACTTGGCGTTGTAGACTGAAATACAAGTCATGTTACCTTCAGAAGAAGATATAACACCTTTGTCATCAGCAGTGATGTAGTGCGTCATCTCCAGGATGTTATAAGCACCGGGTCCTGTCGTCTGTCTGCTCGGAGAAGTCCTTGTAGTGTATCTCTCTCTCATTGTGTCATGGTACGTTGGTTGATAGTACGACGTCGAATCATAGTTACTGCCACCATCTCTATAGTTATTGTTACCATTTTCATAGTGATGGTGATGTACCTGCTGAATTCCATAGCCATGGTTATGGTGGTTACGACTTCTCATCACTTCCCATAAGGCTAGACCTGCAATAACGTCACTTCCTCTTATTCCAGACTTGTCCTTGTAGTAAGGAACTCCATAGGGTGTATATCCAGGTGGAGCTGGTGGTGGAGGAGGATAGTAGACAGGACCTCCTTGCTGGACAGGATAATGTTGACTACCTCCTGAATAAGCAGGAGGAGGATGGTTCGGATACGGATGATTTACTCCCGAATAAGGAGGAGGAGGTTGATTAGGATAATGTCCTGCTCCTGAATAAGGTGGTGGAGGTTGGTTAGGATAATGTCCTGCTCCTGAATAAGGTGGTGGGGGTTGGTTAGGGTAATGTCCTGAAGTTCCAGGATATGGAGGCGGAGCCTGGTTGGGATAATGTCCAGGAGCGCCTGGATAAGGAGGCGGGGAACCTGGCTGTTGATTGTTGAGGTTATTTATGTTTTGTTTTTGAGAAACGTCGTGGACAACTCCAGGTTTCCAGCCTGGACCTGGGGGTTGATGACCTGGTGGGTGATTTCCTGGTAGAGGTGGAGCTGATGGTACGTGGGCGTTTGAACCTGATGGTAGAGGGGGTGCTGATGGACTATGAGGACTCGCACCTGAAATTGACAATAAAGATAATTTTATTATTATTTTTTAGAAAATGCTAAACAATTGACGATATCAAATTGAATTAGAGAGACAAAAATTGAGATACTACCAGGATTTAAACCTAAAACCTATGAACTGTAGTCATGTGCTCTAAATTAAGTGAGGATATTAATTTTTTTTTTATAATTTCAACATTGTATATTTCGCGAGAATATATATATATATATATATATATATATATATATATATATATATATATATATATATATATATATATATATATATATATATACTGAAAATATGAAATAATAGTTATTTATTATACTCGTAAATACAAAAAAAAAACTAGCTCATAATTGATTAAACGGCTTTCTTTTGCGAGAAAGAGATAAAATAAAATTTATAATTTTTAATTAGTTTCTGAAGCCAAGAGAAATACAATAAGTAATTTGAACACTTAAGTGGTAAAAATTATTGGTTTTATTGAATTTATTAGTTTTGATCAACTCTGTTGAATTATTTGAAATTATTCATGTAATTGCAAATATTTTATTAGCAAAGTGCACCTATAACCTAGAAAAATACGGCATTTTTAAAGTGTTTACACAATTTAACACTTGATAGTTTTTATTCAATACGAACAGAAGACAATGTATGTTTTGCCTTTCCTACAAATGGCGACATACCCCCACCCTTTGCCTGTCTTTTTTGCATAAATTAACTGTCCAGTCTCTATATAAAATCCTTGATATTTTCTACTAATTATATTTATATACCTGTGTTAGAAAGTAAGCATTTCTGCATTTTAAATCATTGAGAAACGTTTTACAGCAGAATATACATAAATATAAAGTTCGTTTTTAAATATTATTTGCATTTTAATTTTGTTTATATACTTCATTCCCTGTATCAAAACGATGACGTCATATGTGGACGAGGTTATCATAGATACGATGAAATATAGCTATCTTTTTTTAATAATATTATTCGTACCTATGCGAATGACATAACGTATGTCTTAATAAGTAAAGACACACGTTTCATGTTTTTTCACGTTCTATCAAATTTATTATTTGAATGAAAATGTATGACAGTTCTTACAAATACGAAAATTTATATTTACTTTGTTCACATTTGTTTATAAAATAAAAATAGAGACCTATGGCCATGATTTTGTTATTTTCTCGCCTGTCATTTCTAAGTTTGTGACATTTTTGATACATAAATACAGACTGAGAAATAATAAATGGCTAGAAAAATTTTGGGTAATCAAATGCAGAAATGCGTTTGTCATCTTCATGATTATTTTGCGCTGGAGTTAGAGAGAATCGAGCATCTTTAATTAATTTAACTGTAGTACAAGAGGTAATGTGCATTGTATTTTGATTTTCATATATTATTTATTTATATATAATAATAATGCATATAAAAATGTATATTCTTTTGAGTTTTATTTTACAAAATTACATATTTCAATAAGGTAGGTAATATTTTTCGTGAGTTAAGATAAATTTTATTTGGTTTCTTTTATGAACTAATTAAATTTTATAAAGTAATAAATATTTCAATCTGACATTTAATTTTTAGGTTATGTTTTAAAAATGTCAATCCAATACCAATGTAAACGTTTTAAACACAAAATTTTGAATCACATGGATACCGAATGTGACGTAATCGTTTTCATACAGGGAATAGAATTATACCAAAATATTTTATACGAATCATCTACGAGCACAAGAACAATTATTTTATTAAAAAAAAAATGACATACCTGAAGAACTATGCTGATTAGTAACATGTGCTTGTTGCACATGTTCATTTACTTTCCCTCCCGATGGTTTATTTGGTGTCCTAGATCCAGTCGATACAGGTATCAAATGACTGTTACTAAAATGCGTTGGAGGAGATTGAGGTTTCGTCACCCTTCCAGAAGAACCTCCAGACGACCAAGAAGACCCTCCATATCCAGTATTATGACTAGTAGGCTTAGAACTCCAACTAGATCCACTGGAATGGCTTCCTGAAGACCTACTGCTGCTACTGCTACTTCCCCAACCTCCGGAAGACCGACTTCCAGAAGAACGACTTCCTCCGGAGGATGATCTACCACCTCCACCGGATCGGCCACCGTCAACTGTTAGGACAATTGCTACAAGGCAAAGCACACTCCATGTTAAGCGCATCGTGGTACTGGATGTACTAGTTTACAGATTGAAGAAGAACTTATTTAAAGGCGGCTAGGGTTATCATTGACGTTGATATGATCGTGTTATCGTTAAATGTTGTGGTTTAAGCCGAAATGTTTGCGGGATAAGAAGGAATTTTTGTTGCGTATGTAGGATTGTAAGAAACGGATGGGGATATGAGTCATGATCATCTTTTGGTTGCATTTGTTGTGAAATATGTTTCTTGTGCTCGCTTCATTTAAAATAAGGTTTACATTACCCTGGAAACTTAAGGTAGTACTAGCGTGAAAAAAAATTTGCAGATCCGAATGAAATTTGGCGCACGGAAACATTGGATAGTCATACGCATCCTGTTAAAATATGAAACATATTCATCGTCTGTGAACAAATATATTCGCTTGTAAAGTTGAGTTCTTATACACGGGGCTTATGGCGATCATCACTCAGAATCGCACATATTTGGTTTGTGTACCTCTAAAATTTTGCAGTTTCATTTGAAAAACTAGTATGATGTTCTAGAACTATCCATGTATATTGTATCAGAAGAAGAAAGTTTTTTATCGTTTAGTAATGGATATATAGCCATGCAAAGCCTTGTTTTTAACAAAAAATTAAGAATCCCAATTTATAATGGCAACACCAAAAGGTGGTATGGTATTTGAAAATTCATTAGACCAACAACCTGTTAACAATTCATGATATTCAAATCATAATAGGTATAAAACACTTATTTTATACAATTTTTATATTTTTTTGAGCGTCAGTTTCGTCACTCGAAAACCGATGGCGCCACCGTCACACTAGTACTACCTTAAGTAAAGTTTGATTTTGCGCACTAGTGCTTCAAAGTAATTGAAAAAAAAAACAGGCATTTTTATGGTTCTAAATTTTGACTATTAAAACGCTAATTGTACTTACACACACACATTTTAAGGAGTTTATAAAAGAAGCAAAAATATTAGCTTATAACGCCATCAACAGACATATTTTAACAAGCTTTACGAGAAAAAAATAAACAATTTGTTTTCAAATAACAAATGTCAATTCATGGCATACTAAACTGTTAATATAAATTCACGATTCAAATTTAATAACTTCTCCCTATTGATTATATAATTTTTGCGCGTTTCAAAAAGCATTGTACAAAACTCGTGCACGAAGACATCATTTGCATCGTTCACGCAAATCAAAATTGCGTTCATGTGCAAACTATGTCATTGCGCACTTGTTATGTAAATATCTATTTCATCGTATACTTTCCATTTTAAACCGTTACTTAATTATTTTACTAAAAAAATGTTTAAATAAAAATGATACATAATTTAGTTCCCTACAACATTTATTTGAAGTATTTTTTTCTAAAATAATTTAGGAACGTTGTACAGCAAAAAATATATGCAGATTGTATTACTACATGTTTCTGTGCTCTCATTGGTGCAGAACTTACTCCCTCCTATTTCTCTAAGGGTATAAATAGGAACACGTTAAAATTTATAAACAGCAACTCTATTTGGAAACATAGAAAAACAGTTTTTCATGCACATTGCTCCCCAAATTATTTTAAACTAAAATGATTCAAATATGCATCTAAATCAATAAACCAAATTTATTTTCTATGTTTTGTAACAGCATATATTAAATATGAAAATTTACTAAATAACAAGTTAATAGTGTTAAAACAAAATAACAAACAAATGAGAAACTTAATTCTGTCAAATATTTTGACAAATTGAAGTACGACCTATTGGTTGTTAATTAGTAAACGCAAGTTTTACCTTAGTTTTTATCCACTGGGCTAGATACTGTCATTTCCTCCTTATTACGGCTCTGAAACCCACGATAATATTTTGTCACATGCCCCACAGGTGTGTTTAAGAATAGCTATCATCAATAGTGGTACACATATTCTATTCTTGTCAAATTCGCATAACGAAGTGTGAACGAACTGTCATGTACTTTGCAATGGTACTTAACCTCACCTGTTTAATACTATTTTAGCGGTTAATTTGACTTAATACTTACCTCACTTCCCAGAAGAATCTCAAGGAAATACTTTTTTTATTGTATAATATAAGATTCGTTATTTTAATGGCTCTGATTTTTAAGAAATGTTTAAGGAAATTTTGATAAAATTTGCGCCATATTTTTTTATGATATGCGCTGTTGGAAATAATAATATTTATCTTTAAGATATTCAGAAGGTTATCAACATTATTAATATTACAAAATATCATTTTTAATGTGATAAAATAATTGTTTAATTTTGTTTAACTGTAAACAGAATAATTAGATAGACAAACATGAAAACAAACAGATAAAATTGCAGCTTGTAACTATGTTTAGCAGCAAGCTTAGCAGTCTACTAAGTTGCCTATTAACTAGGACAAATATTATGTAGAAGCTCTTACTAGTTAGTAAATAATTTTTATTTAGTAACAAAAATACAATGTTTAGCCATATTTCATTTACAATACATAATTAATTAATTTAAAATACAATAATTGATTTTCGACCATTTTTTTCATGATGATTCTTTGTAGGTAGTATATCTGAAAATAAATAAAATAATTGTTAATCATTAATTCAAAAATATGTGGAATATATATTGATTTAAAGTAAATATAAAATAAAATAAATATATCATCACGCCTTCTACCCATTACTGGGTGTGGCACTCTGCTGAAGCAGATCTCGGTAAGTGATATATTTTGCGCGTGAAGTGCGGTTACCAGTCGTCAAATCACAGCCCACAAACATGTTAGTAGTGGAGGAGCCACAGGGATAGCTTTTTCAAATTATGAAAATTTGTCGCCTGTGGGAATCGAACCAGGGACCTCAGGATCCACAGGCCGACTTCATACCACTGAGCTAGTAAATAAATAAATAAATATATCATCATTCCTTCTATACGTTACTGGGTGTGACACTCTGCCGAAGCAGATCTCGGTAAGTGTTTTGCGCGTGAAGTGCGGTTACCAATCGTCAAATCACGGCCCCCAAAGATGTTAGTGGTGGAGAAGCCCCAGGGGTAGTTTTTTGAAATTATGAAAATTGTTTGTCGCCTGTGGGAATCGAACCATGGTTCTCAGGATCCACAGGCTGACTTCATAATACTGAGCTAGCCACCCCATTTGAATTAAAGATTTGTGAAAAAGGACGATTTAGGAATAAATGGCTGAATATGATTGAAGGTTTGTTGCGTGAACAAAAGATGAAATAAGTTTGAATTATAAATAAAATAAATAAATAAATATATCATCACGCCTTCTACCCATTACTGGGTGTGGCACACTGCCGTAGCAGATCTTGATAAGTGATATATGCGTGTGAAGTGTGGTTACCAGCCTTCAAACCACTGCCCTAAAGATATAAGTGATGGACGAGCTACAGGGATAGTTTTAATGTGGTAAAAATTGTTTGTCAGCTGTAGGAATCGAACCCTGGTTCTCAAATCTACTGGCCGACTCGATACCACTAAGAAAAAAGAATTATGAATGTGGATTAATTTCAGGATGTGTCTTAGGGACATTCGAAGGGTTCATGCTACCTCATTTGATAGGACATTGATGGTGAGGGATTGTGCGGACGATTTAGGAATAAATGGATGGTTATAATTGATGGTTTGTTACGTGAATAAAAGATGAAACGAGGTTGTATAAAAGAAATTATGAATGTGGATTAATTACAAGATGAACCTTATGAATCATTCAGGGTTCGTGCTACCACATTTGATAGGACATTGATGGTGAGGGATTGTGTGGACGATCTAAGAATAAAAGGATGGATGTGTTTGAAAGATTGTTGCGTGGACAAAAGATGAATCGAGTTTGTATGAAAGGTGAATGTAATAAATAAATGTTGAGTGAATATTTTAAGGGTTCGTGCTACCCCATTTGATCGGATATTATAGGTGAGAGATTACATGGACAACTTAGCAATAAATGGATGGATATAACAGAAGGTTTGTTACGTGAACGAACAATAAGACGAGCTTATATGAAAGGAATTATGAATATGCTTTAATTGCAGGATGAATCTAATAAATACATATTAAGTTAATATTTTAAGAGTTCGTCCTACCCTCTTTGATGGGAAATTGATGGTGATAGATTGCATGGACGACCTAGGAATTATGAATAAATGGATGGATATGATTGAAGATTTGTTGCGTAAAGGAAACATGAAACAAGTTTGTATGAAAGGAATTATGAATGCAAATTAATTAAGGGAGGAATCGTATAAATATTTCAAGGGCTCGTGCTACCTCATTTGATGGGATATTATTGGTAAGAGATTGAACAGACAATCTGGGAATAAATGGATGGATATGATTAAAAGTTTGTTGTGTGAACGAAATATGAAACGAGCTTGCATGAAACGAATTATGAATTTGGAATTTTTGTCGATATTTCAGAATGAATCTAATTAATAATTATTGATTGAATGATTTATGGGTACGTGCTACTCCATTAAGGGCCAGTTTTTCAATCGCCGGTTTACTCTCGATTAATGTTAACCATGATTAAATAATAATGGTAACCATAGTTTCCATTATTATTTAACCATGATTAACGTTAATCGGTGATTGAAAAACTAGTCCTAAATGCAATATAGATTGATGTTATGTATGCAAATTTTAGGCGAAAATATAAACAATAAATAACAAAAATTTTACATCACAATGGTATTTTTTTATTAGAAAACATCAACATAGATACAATAAATTCACAGAGAAAAAACCGTTCAAGGCTTTTGACTAGAATTTAGAAAAATAATACACAAAAACTTTGTTTGGAAAATCCATAGGTTACACAACATTATGATTAATATTTACGATAATATTTAACAGTTTTTACAATATAATTATAGGCTATTTAACAATTATTGGTCCTGGTATAAACTATTAAGATATTTAACAAATATTGATAGAAAACAATATATTTAATTGGTATTTAATTGTATTCAAATAAGGTGTTTTCAAAGACTTTTAATATTGTTAAACAAATCTGAACTATTTAGAAGATAATATAAATAATTTAGGATTGTTGAACAACAGGAAAAATATGTCAAAGTCTTCTGAAAATAGTGTACGTATATACTTAGGAATGTTTATGTATTTTTTGTTCATTTTTGTTCAATAATAATTTATATTTTATAATACACATCAAAAAATCACAATTAACTATAATAATCTATCTTTTATGTACAGTAGTTTGTTCTGTGTTAGGTACTGTCGTTTCAGGGTGCATTGTAGTAGCAGCAGGTGTAGTACTATTAGTACTAGAAGTACTACTAGGTGGCAAAGTCGTCATATGCGCTTCAGGAGTTGTAGTACTTATTGTTGTAGCATTTTGAGTTGTTGTAGTAGTGGTATTTTGTGTAGTAGGTACTGTCGTGGCATTGATAATACTTGGCAAGATTGTTGTAGGATTTTCTGTAGTTGTACTATTTTCTAAAGTATGAGCAGCTGATGTCATATTTGTTGCTGTACTATTCATAGTACTGTTCGTAATAGTGCTGTTTATTGGAATAAACTTAAGTTTTCTAAAAGGCATTTGGAATGTTTGGTAAATACAATTTACATCTTGTACCTTTCCATTTGTTAAATCAATCAAATTAACAGGGCCTTTATCTGTTCCACAACAAGTAACAGCTAACGTTTCATTATGGATGATGTCTCCAGGAATTATAGTGAAATTTAACCCCACAGAAGTGCTGTTAACATCTACTGGAAACTGGGATTGTGGGTATGATGAATGAAAATCTTGAAGAGTATTGTTTGCCCATTTGCTAACTTCTTTCGCGTTGTAAATAGAAATACAAGTCATGTTACCAACATACGAAGTGTAAGAACCCTGGTCTCCAGTTATATTATGTACAGAGTTAATAGTATTTCCAGATCCTGGAGTATTACTATTTGATTGTACAGTACGACTGTTAGGGTAGTAATAATGGGTATTGCTATTATCTCGTAAAAGACTAGATAAGGTAAATCCTAATAAGGCTCCAGTCAATATACTTGTACCACTAAATCCACCGCGATTATTGGATCCATACCCCCCTCCAAAACCTCCTCCTCCAAATCCAGACGATCCAGGAATACCGAATCCTCCTCCTGGAAATCCTCCGCCATATCCTCCGCCATATCCTCCTCCGTAACCTCCTCCATAACCTCCTCCATAACCTCCGCCGTATCCTCCGCCATATCCAGGTTGTTGAGGATATCCTGGTTGATTAGGATGATACCCTCCTTGAGAATATCCAGGAGGTGCACCATATCCTCCATAATTTTGTCCATGAGGTTGCTGTCCTGGATACGGTGGTGGTGGTCCATAATTTTGTCCATGAGGTTGTTGTCCAGGATACGGAGGTGGTGGTCCCATGTTTTGTCCATGAGTTTGATGTCCTGGATAAGGTGGAGGAGCTTGCCCATGGACTGGATATCCAGGAGGGGCTTGAGGGTATCCTGGAGGCGCTCCTGGATAAGGAGGAGGGGCGTTGTTTACATTGTTAACATGGGTTTGTTGATTTGGAAGATTTTGTCCAGGTTGACCAGGTTGGGCAGGTTTTTGATTGTTTACATTCCAGCCAATGTTGCCAGTTTGTCCAGGTTGTTGTCCAGGTTGGTTTTGCCCAGTATTCCATCCAACATTTCCAGTATTTGGAGGTGGGTTTTGGTTTGGTTGTGAATTGGTATTCCATCCAACGTTTTTGTTAATATTGTCTTCAGCTTTTGGTGCACTTGGTTGATGCGGATTGTGGTCACCAGATGGTGCTGATGGCTTGTGTGGATCGTGTCCGTGACCTGTGTTTGTTGGTTTAGGCGGACTTGAAGGTCTTCGAGCGCCTGAAGGCTCATTATTTCCATAACTCAATCGTGAGGCATCATGATTGCTGTGGCTGAAACCTGTATTTGTGTTTGCTGGTGGTTTCGGCTTTGAAACTCGTCCAGAACTTCCCCAGGAAGAGCTGCCTCCTCGCCTACCTCCCCCACCGACACTTTTACGCGATGCTGATGGATTAACACTTAACACTAACACCAGAAACACTGCACAATAAACAGATAGTTTTAAAATTCGTGCCATTGCACGGTTAGTTAGTAGTTTGACAAAGAGTAATGCTTTACTGTCAAATGCGTCTTATTTTAACAGACAGATAAATTGTTAATTGAATAATGACACTTTGTTTTATCAACACTTCCGTTTGTCGGATGTTTCTGGAACTGAATCAGCGTTCAACGAACACTTGACGGTTGAAGAACTGACATGAAACAAACGAGTGTTGTGAGAGTTGGTCTCGAGGGGGGACTTTATTTGTGTGCCGTAATTGACGTGGAAAACAGAACCGTACTCAACGGAAATCGCAATCGATCGAGGAACAGAAGGAATCTTGCCGCCACGTAGTCATAAAGTATTTTATGCACAACCGGACCGAAATTCATTTGTTTTAGCCCTAAACAGCGGCCTTTAACACTTCTTTTTATCCCTGGAGCCATAAAAATGTAGTTCCAATGGATACATAAATAAAATAACAATTTTTGCTGATATTATATATGAAAATTTACAAAATTACTATTTAGTAGTATTAAAACAAAATAACAAACAACTGAGTCACTTAATTCTGTCATATATTTAGACATATTAAAGTTTTGCATTGTTTAAAAGTACGTTTATGCACAACCGAGCCGAAATTCATGTGTTTTAGCCCTAAAAAGCGGGTTTAAACACTTCTTTTTGGCCCTAGGGCTATAAAAATAATTCCTATAGTTATATAAATAAAATGACAATTTTTGTTTATTGTGAATACTTGATTGTACAAAATGTCATTTTGACATATAACCTATTTACATATTTTACTCTTTTGAACATATAATTAAATGTAATTTTGTTGTGCATAAAATATTATATGTACCACGGGTGAAATTAGCATTTCTGACCCTGAGCATGTTATTAGCCCTCGACGTTTTGTGCCTCCTGCTAATAATCATGCTGCGGGCTACAAACGCCTGTTTTCACCCTTGATACATAAATAACTATTTTTCTTCTATTATCCAATAGTAATTATTTTTTGGGGTAGGTGGCTCAGTGGTATCGAGTCGGCCTGTGGATTCTGGGAATCCTTGTTTGATTCCCATAGCCGACAAACATTTTCACCACATTAAAATTATCCCTGTGGCTCTCCCACCGCTAATATCTTTGGAGGCCGTAATTTGGCAGCTGGTAAGCATACTTCACGTGCATAAATATATCACTTACCGAGATCTGGTTCGGCAGAGTGCCATACCCAGTAATGGGTAGAAGGCGTGATGATATATTATTATTATTTTAAAATTACCCCTATGGCCCTTCCGTCACTAACATCTTTGGGGGCCATGATTTAACGGCTGGTAACCGCACTTCACGCTTATAAATATATCACTTATCGTGATCTGCTTCAGAAGGGTGCCACACCCAGTAATGGGTACAAGACGTGATGATATATATTTTAAAATTATCCCTATGGCCGTTCTGTCACTAACATCTTTGAGGGCCGTGATTTAACGGCTGGTAACCGCACTTCACGTGCATAAATATATAACTTACCGAGATCTGCTACGGCAGAGTACCACACCCAGTAATGGATAAAAGGCGTGATGATATATTTATTAAATTAATTTACTTGCAAGAATGATATTTAATAATCACCCTTTTAGCTCACCCTCCGCTGAAACTCACGGGAGTTGGAATTATACAACTAGTAACCGCATTTCTCTTTATTTAAAAAATATCAAGGACTAAATATTCCTTCTACGGTCCTGCAAAGTTGCGCGTGCGTCACTGACCACCGCGTGACTCATTCTAGAACACGGGGAATTTGCTAGTTGAATCCCACCTCTATGACGTCACACCCTTATTACCAACTAGCGGCAAATGGGTAAATGTACCCGACAGATGGTTTGAAATTAAGGCCACTTCGTTCATTCAACAACAGGTAGCGACTTACAACAAAGATATCGGGTTTTAGATAATCAGACGAACGAGTGGTGCACTTTGATGACGTCACAAGGTTTCGCCTTGCTTTAGAAGAATTAGAACTGTTGTTGTGGTATTTCTAAAGTTTGTTTACTTGTTGCAAATATCAAACGTTTCTAAATTATTACGCAGAGGACAATTTCAAATAAAATATAAAATAAATAAATGTATCATCACGCCGTTTACTCATTATTAGGTGTGGGATTCTGCCGTAGCAGATCTCGGTAAGTGATATATTTATACGCATGAACAGTTGACAGCAAAAAATACTAATTATAAATAAAATTAGAATTTTTTCTGATTGAAATATCAACTGTAAGAACAGAAGCGGATTTAAAATATTTCGGGCCCTTTAGGACATAAAATGCTTCGTAACAACACAAATTAGATCTGAAAATAATGAAATTATCGATAGTTATGAAATTGAAACAAAATTAACAAATGTTTAACGTTTTATGTGTCAAAATAAATGACATAATAAATAAAGAAATTATTTTGACAGATTAAACATCAAACATTTGTTTAATTTTGTTTCAATTCCATGGCTATCGATAGTTTTCAGGCTATTTTTGTAATTTTCAGATCTAATTTATGCCGTTATGAAGCATGCAAATTTAATTTTGTTTATTGGATTAGATGCAGAATTTTATGTCCTAAAACTTTTATTTGAAGCTGTTTTGTTTAAAATAATTAGGGAAGCAGAAAATTATAAAATTATTATTTTACATGTTAAATACCCATGTTCGAGAGTCGCGGTTACCAACCTGTATATATATTCGTATTTCTAGTATTTAAACTAAAAGCTTGAATCCGGTCCCTAAAATATTTGGGCCCTAGGCTATTGCCTCTTTAGCCTAGGCCAAAGTTCTCCTGTGTCTAAGAATGTACTAATTTATATTACATTTTAGAATATTTTGCTGGAGGCAATTAAATAATAATATCTAGTAACGCTTTCTAAATTTGAAAAGATTTTGCTAAGGTAGCTTAACAAGTGAAATTCACTGTTAAAACAGCGTTGCAAATTTCTTTTAAGTAAATATTTTGAAATATTTATTGACCTAAAAGTTTATATAAATTATATATACGAATATATGTAGGTGAACTTGTATTGGTCTTTCGTCAGCAATATTATTCATAAGTTTATGATCAATACCAACTTTGTAAACAAAACCAATTAATGAATTTGACGGACACTGCGCAATAGTTTTTTTCATTCTTTTATTGAAACTAATAAAGTAAATTGTTTTATTCATGTGTGTTGATTACACATACATATTTAAGTATTTCTAGAATTGTGAATAATTTATTATTAAAGTGCCACAATAATTCAATAGGTTTTTCCAAAGATCTGCATTTTCCTGATCGTACATGCTGTCATCAAAAGTTTCCAAATTATTGTATATTTACACTACGGTGAGCTCGAACCCTGTACTGCTATGGTTCTCAAATTTTTCGGAGCCCCCTTGGAGGCAAAAATCACAAATATATTCTTTCGCGGCCCCTTTACTATTTATGTGATCAAAATTGTAATTTGTAAAAGACTGATTTAATAATAAAATAAATAAATATATCATTACGCCTTCTACCCATTAGTGGGTGTGGCACTCTGTCGAAGCAAATCTCGGTAAGTGATATATTTTGCGCGTGAAGTGCGGTTACCAGTCGTCAAATGACGGCCCCCAAAGATGTTAGTGGTGGAGGAGCCACAGGGGTAGTTTTTGAAATTATGAAAATTATTTGTCGCCTGTGGGAATCGAATCTAGGGTACCAGGGTTCTCAGGATCCACAGGCCGACTTCATACCACTGAGCTAGCCACCCCATAATAATATGTAATATTGTAAAATAAATATATCATCACGCCTTCTACCCATTACTGGGTGTGGCATTCTGCCGAAGCAGATCTCGGTAAGTGATATATTTTGTGCGTGAAGTGCAGTTACCAGTCGTCAAATCACGGCCCCCAAAGATGTTAGTGATGGAGAAGCCACAGGGATAGTTTTTGAAATTATGAAAATTGTTTGTCGCCTGTGGGAATCGAATCTAGGGTACCAGGGTTCTCAGGATCCACAGGCCGACTTCATACCACTGAGCTAGCCACCCCATAATAATATGTAATATTGTAAAATAAATATATCATCACGCCTTCTACCCATTACTAAGTGTGGTACTCTATCGAAGCAGATCTCGGTAAGTGATATATTTTGCGCGTGAAGTGCAGTTACCAGTCGTCAAATCACGGCCCCCAAAGATGTTAGTGATGGAGAAGCCACAGGGATAGTTTTTGAAATTATGAAAATTGTTTGACGCCTGTGGGAATCGAATCTAGGGTACCAGGGTTCTCAGGATCCACAGGCCGACTTCATACCACTGAGCTAGCCACCCCATAATAATATGTAATATTGTAAAATAAATATATCATCACGCCTTCTACCCATTACTAAGTGTGGTACTCTATCGAAGCAGATCTCGGTAAGTGATATATTTTGCGCGTGAAGTGCGGTTACCAGTCGTCAAATCACGGCCCCCAAAGATGTTAGTGGTGGAGGAGCCACAGGGGTAGTTTTTGAAATTATGAAAATTGTTTGTCGCCTGTGGGAATCGAACCTGGGTTCTCAGGATCCACAGGCTGACTTCATACCACTGAGCTAGCCACCCCATTCCAAACATAGAACCACGATTTCAGAAATTAGTAAAGGAAAAATTTCTTGTAAAGGTGGTTCTATCATGACAGTCTCATGAAAGTGTAGGTAACCGAAAAGTTTATAAAAACAAGTATTTAATTTTATGTATGGTATAGGTTATAAACGAAACAACAAATTTGCATACTAATGTAGAAACTCATGAAAAATAACATATTTAAATTTCAATAAAATCTGTCGTAAATGCGTCCATGATAGTACCACCTTAAGGAGTAATTTAAAATAATATGACACTAGATATGAAATTGAGGATTTCACCATTCGATTTCACATATATTTCTGCGTAGATATGCATATTTTGATCCTCAAAACATTTTTTTTTTATTGACGGAGTCATAATCGCAAAAAATTCGGATAATGAAAATGCGAATTTTTTGGTTGAACCATTTTAAAAATTGAAATTTTTTAAAACATGGTTCTATATAATTCAGGCTACGAGAAATCGAATGCCGTTGAGCGCATCTTCATATCTTTTTTAGTTTCTGAGTTACAGCGATTTTTGACTTTTTAAAAATCTCAACTTTGAAGGCCTATATCTCGAAAACTAAAAGAGATATTGAAATGCGGTTTGAACGAGTGTATTTCTCGTGTGCTAATTAACTTATACTGAAATTTTGGAAATTTTGAAAATTTTACAATTTTTTTTCAAATTTTTTTTTACCCATATATCCAAAAATTGAAATGATAATGAAAATCTGTGAACACCAGTGAATTTCTCTCGTAAAAGTACGTCGGTATGTAAAATTTCAGAATTTTTGCTCCACGGATACCGTTTTTAGAGCAAAAAAACTAAAAATGGCCAAAATTCGTAAAAATCTTAAGGGGTACCCCTTCAAAAATAATTAAAAAACAGTGATTTTTCGTTTTTTTGTAATAAAAACTTTATCTATACGAATTTTTGCCTGAAATTTTGTATACCTATGTACATTTACGAGAGGAATTCATTGGTGTTTACAGATTTTCATTATCTTGTCAATTTTTTGATATACTGAGGAAAAAAATTTTCAAAAAAATTTAAAAATTTCGGTATAAGTTAATTGGAGCACGAGAAATACACTCGTTTAAACCGCATTTCAATATCTCTTTTAGTTTTGGAGATATGAGCTTTCAAAGTTGACCTTTTCAAAAAGTCAAAAAATGTACCAAAAACTTACTATTTTTAGTTGCAAATCGTTTCCAAATTATTTTAAAGAAAAATACTTTAAATATATGATACAGAAAACTATAGTATCTATCATTTTTATTTGAAATAATTTTTTTTCCGTCAAAATACATATTTTACACAAATATAAAAAAATTATTTCCAGCATATTATTACGGTAGAAATCACCGAAAATGAGAAAAAAATTACTATCTACCTAATATCAAAATCAATGATAATTCCATTTAGCATTTGAGTAATATTTTTCTAGGGTAATAAAATAAATCGAAAGTCGAAAGTTAAAATATTCATATCACAAGCCAGTGTAATGGGCACAGATACTAACTGACCTTCACTGGTACTGTTTACTGTAATGTATAGTCGAATCAATGTTAAACACGGAGGATATTTAAGGTAAAAGGTCAGCTCAGGTTTGTAATTTATAAAATTAACTTAATTGCAGTTGTTTTATTTAAAAGGTCTTATATATTTCTGTCTTCCTAGTCATTATTGTTTATTAATAACATGGATCTTTTTTTTCAAAAACAAGCGTAAAGCGACACTCCCGTCCTTTCTTATCTTTTAATTCGTTTTCAGTTCTTACGTAGAGTGTTTAACTGCAATTGTGTGAAATTCACTTTCAAAACCAAGTCCAGGGCGACACTCCCTTCCTTTCTTATCTTTTAATTCGTTTTCAGTTCTTACGTAGAGTGTTTAACTGAAATTGTGTGAAATTCACTGTCAAAAACAAGTGCAGGGCGACACTCCCTTCTTTTCTTATCTTTTAATTCGTTTTCAGTTCTTACGTAGAGTGTTTAACTGAAATTGTGTGAAATTCACTTTCAAAAACAAGTGCAAGGCGACGCTCTCTCCCTTTCTTATCTTTTTGTTTCATTTTCAGTTACTGCATTGTGCAGACTTTTCTTTCATATACAAGTGCAGGCTATCGCCTTCATCTTTTCTAATCGTGTAGATTCGTTGTTAGATTCGTTGTTAGTTTCGTTGTTAGGAGTAAACGTGAGTAATTTGAGATGTTTTATGCATATGTTATGTACGTTGAAGAAAGAAAATGAATGATAAGTGAATAGGAATGATGTGATTTGTTGTGTGATAATGATTTCGAGTGTAATAAATGAATGAGTTTATATGGAGTGATCTATGAATGTGTTTGAAGTGAGGGTGGTTTGTTTGGATGAAAATGTTTGACGAGGGCTGATTGTTTGATGACTGTGATGAGTGAATGTTTTATGAGTGATTTTAGGGTTCGTGCTACCCCATTTGTTGGGATATAGCGTGAAGATATATATGTATGGATGTATCTTTTTGTTTTGTTTATATGGGGTAGCTAGCTCAGTGATATCGAGTCGACCTCGGATCCTGAGAACCCTGATTCAATTCCCACAGCCGAAAAACATTTTCACCACATTAAAATTACCCCTGTGGCTCCCCCAACACTAACATCTTTGGAGGCCGTGATTTGACTGCTGGTAATCGCACTTCACGCACATAATATATCACTTACCGAGATCTGCTTCGGCAGAGTGCTACTCCCATGGGTAGAAGGCGTGATGATATATTTATATCTTGTATTTGAAGTATTTTCTTGGCAAATTGTTTAGAAACGTTTTATAGGGAAATATATAATTTTACATAATTATTAGTTAATTATTTTTATACTGTCTACAGATAAAGTTACGGATTATCTAGATAGTTATCTGCTAGATATATGAAAAATTGTGACAATCATGCCGTGATTTCAATACGAAATTATATTGGTTATTTGACAATAAAAGATAACCATCTCTTGAGATTATATCACATGAGTAAGTACAATTTATTGCTGAAAGAAAAATTTAAACAATAGTAGAGATTTGAAAATGTAATTAGTCATAAAAGTTAAACATTATATTGCGTGTATTTATGTACCTACAATAAAAATATAAATGTTGATTACAATGGCCTTGAACATATTTGAGCATTCAGTATTAACTTTTTTATATTATATTAATATTGTTTGAATAAATATATGACATTAATATAAACATAGAAAAACTTATGGACCGAAAACTCGTGTCTAAATAATTATCGCATTATATTTATAGGAAAATAACATGGTAATAGTTATTTTTCTGAAACCGGCAAGAAAGTTCCTACTTTCCTGATCAATTTTAGTATGGAAAGTGGATTTTTACCAAAACAGTCAAGTAAAATATGTATTCAAGGTTATAAAAAAAATAACAGTCAGGTAAAGTACAAAATAGTCTGATAAAGACTTTTTACCTGATTGTATCGTAATTTACTTGAATTAAATGATGCACTTTAGTCCCTTGGTATATAATATACTTTGTATTTCAATGGGGTGGCTAGTTCAGTGGTATGAAGTCGGCCTGAGAACCCTGGTACCCTAGATTCGATTCCCACAGGCGACAAACAATTTTCATAATTTCAAAAACTATCCCTGTGGCTCCTCCACCACTAACATCTTTGGGGGTCGTAATTTGACGACTGGTAACTGCACTTCACGTGCAAAATATATCACTTACCGAGATCTGCTTCGGCAGAATGCCACACCTAGTAATGGGTAGAAGGCGTGATGATATATTTATTTATTTATATTTATAGGAAAATAACATGGTAAAAGTTATTTTTCTGAAACCGGCAAGAAAGTGGTTACTTTCCTGATAAATTTTAGTATGGAAAGTGTATTTTTACCAAAACAGTCAAGTAAAGTACGTATACAAGGATACAACAAAAATAACAGTCAGGCAAAGTACAAAACAGTTTGATAAAGACTTTTTACCTGACTGTTTCGTAATTTACTTGAATATATATATATATATATATATATATATATATATATATATATATATATATACATATATATATTTCATGGGGTGACTAGCTCAGTGGTATGAAGTCGGCCTGTGGATCCTGAGAACCCTAGATTCGATTCCCATAGGCGACAAACAATTTTCATAATTTCACAAACTATCCCTGTGGCTCCTCCACCACTAACATCTTTGGGGGTCGTGATTTGACGACTGGTAACCGCACTTCACGTGCAAAATATATCACTTACCGAGATCTGCGTCGGCAGAGTGCCACACCTAGTAATGGGTAGAAGGCGTGATGATATATTTATTTATTTTATATATTTTTTTAACCTTGGAGACGTAGTCTGCTGTCAATATGATTCTTATCAAAAAATTTAAACATTATGCATGATTTATGATTAGTTATTGATCAAATTAAACGGTTTCAGAAAAAATAGGGGCTCAGTGGTATCAAGTCGACCTGTGGATCCTGAGAACCCTGGTTCACTACCCACAGCCGACAAATATTTTCACCACATTAAAATTACCCCTGTGGCTTCCCCAGCACTAACATCTTTGTGCTGTGTGCTAAATTGCTAAGTATTTTATTGAAACATTTGTATAATTTTATAAGAACTTATTTAAAATAATAAATAAAAATATAAATATATCATCACGCCTTTTACCCATTACTGCGTATGGCGCTTTGCCGGAGTAGATCGTGGTGATATATTTATGAGCCTGAAGTGCGGTTACTAACCGTAAATCACTCCCTCTAAAGATGTAATTGGTGGCAACGTCACAGGGGTGTAAATAGAACCACACTTTACCTATTACTGGGAGTGGTACTCTACCGTAGCAAATCTCAAATATATCATTTACTAAGATCTTCTACGACAGAGGCCACATCCAGTAATGGGTGAAAAACGTGATGAAATATATATTTTTTTAAATTAAATTAAATTATTTAACATCTAATAATTTGAGGGGCTGGTGGTTCAGTGGTATCGAATCGGCTTGAGAACCCTGGTTCGATTCCCACAGCCGACAAACATTTTCACCACATTAAAATTACCCTTGTGGCTTCCCCACCAGTAAGATCTTTACGGGCCGTGATTTGATGGCTGGTAATCGCAATTCACGCGCATAAATATATCACTTAACGAGATCTGCTTCGGCAGAATGCCACCCAGTAATGGGCAAAAGACGTGATGATATATTTTATTTATTATAATACGTCAGAAAAGTGTTTTTATTTTTCTGATTTATTATGTAATATAGTATAAAAATATAACTTACAGTTTTAGATAAATACATCTTTCATTTCGCCATCATGTCCTCTCGCCTTATCATCATAAATATTTCTTGCGACATCTACCAGCATTCCTTCGATACTTGCTGAAGATTTTCTAACACAAACGTGTTCACTAACTTCTTGATTTTCTTGCGAATCTTCGGCTTTATTTTCCGCCGGCTTTTCAGTTGAGTTTTGCCTGTCCATTTTGTTAGCAAGTGTGCGAATAACTAAAGAGAGTTCTCGTGTAAAATTAGTTATATATACGCGAATGTTTGTTTGGTTAAGGTAATGATGAACGTGAACATTTTGTTAGATAAATATTGTAATCGTTAATTATGATTGAGATTATTTTAAGAGGAGCGCCTTTATCTATGGTTGGTTTAGTTAGTATTTGCAGAGATTATATTAATATCTTTTAACTTTTCGATTTGCCGTGCTTCGTTTTTGGGATTAAACTAGAATATACAATGTTCTATAAATTCTAAACTGCGTGATTTTTAAGTCTGAAATGATCATAGAGTGTTTTTTAAAATAACATTGACTCAGATTAATATTGGCATAAAACTGTATCTTTTAATTTAAACCATCGGAACATCTTAATATCTTTTTTCTACGACTGCTATGAAAAGTTGACATTTATGCTTTCAGTTGTCATCGTAAAGTTGATGGTTACCGAGTAACGAATAATAAAATACTTTACCGCGTGTCTCCCTTGGCAACAAGCGGTAAAATACTATATAAATTGTTGCTGAAGTCTTAATTTATTGAAACAATACTTACAAAATCTAACATTCATTTTGACACTTTTATACATATTATACATGAAGTTTGCTGTGCTATGATTTGAAGTTGAACCTGAATTTTACTAATATCAATATCATTCTTAACTGCTAGTGTTGATATTATCATTGAATAAATGGACCAAAGAGAAGACGATTTCATTACTTTAGATTTTTCCAAAAAGTAAGCAAGTATAACATTTTCGCTATAATTCTTGATTTTTTTCCTTACACCATGCGATGAAGAGGTTATAATTTTTTTCGTATAATGCTCTTGATTTTGCAGGTAATAAACTCAAAGTAGCATTTTGCGCTGTTTCAAATATATCTGGAGGAGTGCAGGCAAAATCACTTTGATCACTATTTTCTGAGATTATTGAGCACATTTTTTATTTATGTGTCAAAATTGATCACAAACAATGCTTGTTGATAACAGAATGGATATTGATATCGTCATGGTTACATACAACAAGAAATTGGTGGAATGGGAATTGAACTAACTCCATATTATTTAAAAAAAATTTTTTGTAAGTAAAGTCGTAGAAAAAAATATGTGTGTGCCTCAAGCGTAAAGTATCTTTATTGCTCTCGCTCTATTGCAATTACCGAGCACGAGCAATAAAGATTCACTTCACGCTCTTGATACACAAATAACTATTATATTACTTTACTTGCACAATAATCCTTGTTTATAAACTAAAAATCCTTCATTTGCAAATAACTATTATTGTCCTAATTTTAATCCTTTTCACCCTTAGTACCATAAACATTTATCCGTTATATTAAATGAGTATAAATATTCATTTATAACTAAATTAAAAACAAATAAATGATTTAGTTCATGTTATACAGATAATATACAAGTAAATAAATAATTACAATAATTAATTTTTATTTTATTATATAAAACGAATTACATTTAATTTGCAAACTTAAATTCTACATATTTTAAACAATAAATATTAAAAGCTTTCAATGATATTTGCGAAGTATTATCCATGCAGCCATCTGTAACAAAAAGATTATACTTTATTACATATTAGCAAATTGCATTAATTATCTTACACTAATGTTCAACTTATGTATCTATCTAAATAGTTCTGTATTAATTTATTTAATTAACTATTTGATTCATTTATCATCAGTAAATTAATATTAGTACAAATAATTATGATACAATTATGGTTTATCTACATCAAGATACAATTAGTATAATTTAAAAAACTCAAGAACAAAACTATGTTTCTCTGTCTTGAAATTGTACTTTATATTTTATGATTACAAATATTTTATGATATCAAATATACGAAGATTTTCTTGATATTAATATATTAGTTTTTTTCGTAAAAATAAATAAATATATCATCACGCCTTCTATCCATTACTGGGCGTGGCACTCTGCCGTAACATATTTCGGTAAGTGATATATTTGTGCACGTGAAGTGCGTTTACCAGTCGGAAAATCACAGCCCCCAAAGATGATAGTGGTGGGGGAGCCTCAGAGGTGGTTTTAATTTGGTGAAAATTGTTTGTCGGTTGTGAGAATCGAACCCGGCTTCTTAAATTCATAGGTCGACTCGATACTACTGAGCCACCTACCCTGTATTATATACCAAGGGATTAAAGTGTGTAATTGAATCCTGAGAGAAATAATAATAATAATAATAATAATATTTATTGACGAAAGTAAAAGGCAGGGTTTAGCCAAGGCTGTTCTACCACCCAACCATACATAATAAATACAAAAGAAAATAACAATAATGTCAACGAGATACAAAGGACGAACAAATTAACAAACAGCGAAAAATTATAACAGAATCTTTACAAACTGATCTAAAATTGTAGATTTCAAAATAGCATTTTCTGAAGATTTTTACAGATTAGAACATATTATTTACATGATATTTAAAAGTATACATTAATTAATGATTAATATCATATTAAGTAGTATTAATTTAATGAAGGCGGAACGGTGTTATATAAATCACCTGAGGGATTAAATGCTGTGGTATATAAACTATTTTTCGCAGTTCCAGCCATGTATTTTGTAATAATGATTAATTTTAATATTGACTTGACATATAATTCATAATGACAGCATTATACAGTTTTTTAGGTAACTTAAGCAACACAAACAAAGTACAATATTTTGAAGTTTATAATATGCTTTTTGCTTTGGTAATGATTGTTTACTAGTCAATTTAATCCCAGTGGGATTAAAAGCGAAACTTCAGTCCTTGAAAGGGAAGAATAATGTAGGTCATTTACTCCCGGAAGTACGAAAACTTTTTTTCAAACGGCAGAAAATTATAACTTTTCACTCTATAGAAACAGTCAAAGTTTAATTTTTCTGACAAATACTATTTCGGACGATCGTTAAAATCAAGGAGTTTCATTGGATTCCCAAAACCGACAAATATGTTCTCCACATTAAAATTACCCCTGTGGCTGCTCCTCCACTAACATCTTTGAGGGCCGTGATTTGACAGCTGGTAACCGTACTGCACGCGCATAAATATATCACTTGCCGAGATCTGCTTCGGCAGAGTGCCACACCCAGTAAAGCTTAAAAGGCGTGATGATATATTTATTTTTAAAATTAAAGTGTAAGTACTCACAATTTATTGAGGTCCTACTGAAACACAGGAACACAATTTCCCTCATGGTCCCTCATATATCCTTCAGGACACTCATTAACTCCAGCCTCAATAATCATCCTAGGATCTAATTTCGGGACCTCTCCTGTATTTTCCCGTTCCTTTCCAGGAATTTCATTTTCTTTCGGATCGCGTTCAGTTGTTCCTGTGGATGATTCTGCTTTATTTTTGGTATCACTCATTTTTCAAATGTTTCTAGTGACGATTTTCAACTGTTTGCGGGACGATGGCTGACGACTGACTGATATACTGATCCTTGAAAGCTTGAACAAGAGAATAGCGAAGTTAATTTTGGTTTTTGTTTATTAGATGATTGGTAGAAGATGAGTTGACGTAAATAAGATTAGTTTTTGTTTGAAGTTGATAGACATAAATCTATTTTGAGGAATGTACACAAAAACGAACCTATTGTTTACGTAACTATTATTTTTAAACCAAGTACATCATTATATATTTTTGATGTCGAACCATTTTTGATTTGTCGCATCATATTAAATAAAAATAAATATATCATCACGCCTTCTACCCATTACTGAGTGTGGCACTCTGCCGAAGCAGATCTCGGTAAGTGATATATTTTGCGCGTGAAATGCGGTTACCAGTCATCAAAACACGGCCTCCAAAGATGTTAGTGGTGGAGGAGCCACAGGGGTAGCTTTTGAAATAACGAAAATTGTTCACATCGTATTGAACTTCATAAATATAATAATAAATAATTGCTACCAGTTTATACCGTGTGTATCACGAAAAACGCACCATAGGCGTTTAATATGGGAAAACAATTTTTCCGTGAGCAATGTTTTCTATATTATTTTAGGCAAAAATGCTTCAAATAAAAGATATACAGCTTAAAATTTGTATCTAAATTTATTATCTGTGTTTATGTAAGGGTAGAAACTAAATATGAAAATTTACAAAATTACAATGTAATAATGTTAAAATGAAACAATAAACAAATGCACGATTTAAATCTGTTAAATATTTTGATATGGAGTAGGTGGCTCAATGGTATCGTGTCGGCCTGTGGATCCTGGTAACCTTGGTTTGATTCCCACTGCTGACAAACATTTTCATCACATTAATAATACTCCTGTGGCTCCTCCTCCACTAACATCTTTGGGGGCCGTGATTTGACGACTGATAACAGCACTTCACGCGCAAAAATATATCACTTACCGAGATCTGCATCGGCAGAGTGCCACACCCAGTAATGGGTAGAAGGAGTGATGATATATTATATATATATTTTGATACTTTGACATATTGAAGTTTTGCATTGTTTAAAACTAAGTTTATGCTCAAGCGGACCGAAATTCATGTGTTATAGCCCTAAAAGGCGGGCTTACACACTTGTTTTTAGCCCTAGGGCTATAAAAAAATCATTCCTGTGCATACATAAATAAAATGACAATTTTAGTTTATTGTGAATACTTGATTCTGCAAAATGTCATTTTGACATATAACCTATGTACATATTTAAATCTTTTAAACATGTAATTAAATATAATTTTGTTGTGCATAAAATATTATATGTACCACGGGTGAAATTAGCGTTTCTGACCCTGAGAATGTTATTAGCACGAGGGGCGAAATGCCGAGGACTAATAATCATGCCACGGGCCAGAAACGCCTTTGATACATACATATTATAGTATTCAATAGTTTAAAACAGGTACATTTATATTTACATTTTTATGGCTCTAGGACCAAAAACAAGTGTTTAAACCCGGTTTTTAGGGTTAAAACACATAAATTAAAGTATGGGAATAGAAAACATAATTTAAGAACGTTTGACAGTAAAAATTCAAAAGTAATTTTAAATATTATAAGTATTTAGTTTAGTTTAAATATATAGTACTTACAGTATTTGTTCCACACTAACTTCTCAAAATTATGATTAAAAACAAATCTTTAATCAACTATAATAATATTATCGTTTATTTCAACATGGATATTAGTAATAAAAATTTTATTCAATGTAAACCAATGAATTTCTTATTACAAATGATAAAAATAGATAAAATATAATCTTTATATGGTGAATAAACACAAAAAGACGGTCTTCTTTTAATAAAACGTAACACTATATTTTTTCTCATAAATTTCTTATCACTAAACGCAGTCGAATCACATAATGCAGGCTTATTGTGGTTTCCTTATCAATTTCCTATATAAACATGATACTTATACTATTAATTAATTTATTCTGATAAGATTTCATTTAATTTTTCAATTATAACTTTTTTTATAATAATTCTATTAATTATTTTTCAATAAAACATTAATCAAAATATCATTGTGTTCACTATAAGTTCCTGTAATTGGGATTAAGTTCCTTGTGTGTAGAGTAACAATAAATAAATCTTTATCTTCACTAACATTTTTTGGTAAAAAATATTTTATATTCTATCCAAAAGAAACTGAATCTCATTTCTAGTTAATTATAGTGAAGTTATATTTTTATGGGGTAGGTTACTCAGTGGTATCGTGTCGGCCTGTGGATCCTGAGAACCCTGGTTCCATTTCCACAGCCGACAAACATTTTCACCACATTAAAATTAGCCCTGTGGCTCCCTCACCACTAACATCTTTGGAGGCCGTGATTTGACGGCTGGTAACCGCACTTCACGCGCATAAATATATCACTTACCGAGATCTGTTTTGGCAGAGTGCCACATCCAGTAATGGGTAAAAGGCGTGATGATATATTTATATTTATTTATTTAAAATTACCCCTGTGACTTCCTCACCACTAACATGTTTGGGGACTGTGATTTGACGACTTGTAACCGCATTTTAGGCGCAAAAATATATCACATACCGAAATCTGCTTTGGCAGAGTGCCACACCCAGTAATGGGTAAAAGGCATGATGATATATTTATATTTATTTATTTAAAATTACTCCTGTGACTTCCTCACCACTAGCATGTTTGGGGACCGTGATTTGACGACTGGTAACCGCATTTCACGTGCAAATATATATCACATACCGAGATCTGCTTTGGCAGAGTGCCACACCCAGTAATGGGTAAAAGGCATGATGATATATTTATATTTATTTATTTAAAATTACTCCTGTGATTTCCTCACCACTAACATGTTTGGTCACCGTGATTTGACGACTGGTAACCGCATTTTAGGCGCAAAAATATATCACATACCGAGATCTACTTTGGTAGAGTGCCACACCCAGTAATGGGTAAAAGGCGTGATGACATATTTATTTATTTATATTTTTAGTGGAGTCACCGAAATTCCAATCTACAACTCTCGCTTGTTAGGCGATCGTTCTACATTTTAACCAAACAACCACAACTGATTTTAGAAATAATTTTTGAAAAAGCGTTCGCCGGGATTTGAACCCAGAACCTTTCACTCACATGCTGACTGCTCCAAAGTAATTGAGCTACAAACACTCGGCGAATACTCATGCTTTTTCGTGCAATTTATAGTTGTAAAGTACAGTCACCATGCGAATGAAAGGTTCTGGGTTCAAATGCCGGCGAAAGCTCATAGCTTTTTCAAAAATTATTTCCAAAATCATTTGTGGTTATTTGGTTAAAATGTAGAACGATCGCCTAACAAGCGAGAGTTTGCAAACTGAACTTTCGGTGGCTCCACTAAAAATATAAATAAATAAATATTTCATCACGCCTTTTACCCATTACTGGATGTGGCACTCTGCCATAGCAGATCTCGATATATGATATATTTTTACGCCTGAATGCGGTTACCAGTCGTCAAATCACAGTCCCCAAACATGTTAGTGGTGAGGAAGTCGCAGGGGTAATTTTAAATAAATAAATATAACTATATCATCACGCCTTTTACCCATTACTGGATGTGGCACTCTGCCAAAGCAGATCTCGATATATGATATATTTTTGCGCCTGAAATGCGGTTACCAGTCGTCAAATCACGGTCCCTAAAGATGTTAGTGGTGAGGAAGCCACAGGGGTAATTTTAATGTGGTGAAAATGTTTATCGACTGTGGGAATCGAACCAGGATTCCTTTAACAATTATCAACTGACCATGTGTCTCTAAATTGTGTCTTATACAACTGATTTTATTTTATATTAGTAATAAATAATCTACAGAATCTTTAAATATTAGTTAAATTTTAATTAATTAATTTTGTACTTACTTGTAAAAATAAATAACTTATTTCGCAGAAATAATCTGGTGGTCTATGGAAATAGAAACAGCACGGATCAAAGTAGCCTTGGTACACACGTGATTTTCATTTGTCGACAGTTTATATACTCACTTAACATAACTGCGTTCTTGGAATGTGTTCATTCCACGTAGCAATATTTATTTTCTTAATAATGATTTCATTTTTCACTCGTAGCTCGAAAGTCGTTAAAATCCATTAGATAGCCAAATATTTTAATAATGTAATTAGTTAATTTAAAGGGTAGATAATTTTGGAAAGGGTTATCATGATTTTTGTAATATTTTGATAATATTTTTAATTAGTTCAACACTTACTATCATTTATAAATATTTATATTTATCTTAAGCATATTTGATAATATAATAAAAATATATTTATATTTAACTATAAATATTAAAAGTAATTTTTTGAAGATAGCAAATGGCTAATAAAATTTATACTTTTATTATAGTTTACAACAAATATTGATTTTAATATTTTCCAATATTTTTAACATCAATAAATAATAAATTAAATAAATATATTACCAAACCATGGGCTTGTGTTTGTATAAGTTTACTTTATTAAATAAAATAAACAAATAAATATATCATCACGTCTTCTACCCATTACTGGGTGAGGCATGCTGCATAGCAGATCTTAGTAAATAATATATTTATGCAGTTCCGGCTAGATGCGGGTTCAAAATGCCGAGGTCGCCGTTTACACGGAAAATAGAGGAGCTTAATGTTTAGTGCAATTTTGCTAACAATTGCTGTTAAAATTTTAAAATTTAAATATAATTTGAAAAACCGATGGGATTTTTAAATATTTTTTTAAACAGTGAACCAAAGTTTACTAAATCTAAAAAAAAAATCAAAAAAACACATAACGTAATTTTTTTAAATTTATATAAATATATCATCACGCCTTCTACCCATTACTGGGTGTGGCACTCTGCTGAAGCAGATCTCGGTAAGTGATATATTTTTGCGCGTGAAGTGCGGTTACCAGTCGTCAAATCACGGCCCCCAAACATGTTAGTGGTGGAGGAGCCACAGGGATAACTTTTTCAAATTATGAAAATTTGTCGCCTGTGGGAATCGATCCAGGGACCTCAGGATCCACAGGCCGACTTCATACCACTGAGCTAGCCATCCCAAATTTAATTCTATAAAATGTATACAAATATTAAAATAACTTTAAAATAGTTAAAAGAACTTTGAGGACATAATAGAAGATTTTGTACAACAGAAATCCTGGAAGAAACTATTTTATTTAACGTAAGACCAATTCTCAAAATACGAGTAATAATCTCTTCACTTATATTTAAAAATAAATAAAATAAATATATCATCACGCCTTTTTCCCATTACTGGGTGTGGCACTCTGCCGAAGCAGATCTCGGTAAGTGATATATTTTGCGCGTGAAGTGCGGTTATCAGTCGTCAAATCACGGCCTCCAATGATGTTAGTGGTGGAGTAGCCACAGGGGTAATTTTAAATTGGTGAAAATGTTTTATCGGCCTTGGGATCGAACCAGGGTTTTTAGGATCCACAGGGCGACTCGGATACCACTGAGCCATTACCCCATTTTCACTTATTTTTAATTTGTATAAAGCGAATCATAATATAATGGGGTGGCTAGCTCAATGGTATGAAGTCGGCCTGTGGATCCTGAGAACCCTGGTTCGATTTCCACAGACGACAAACAATTTTCATAATTTAAAAAACTACCCCTGTGACTTCTCCACCACTAACATCTTTGGGGGCCGTGATTTTACGACTGGTAACCGCACTTCACGCGCAAAATATATCACTTACCGAGATCTGCTTCGACAGAGTGCCACACCCAGTAATGGGTAGAGGGCGTGATGATATATTTATTTATTTGTTTTATTTATTTAATCATAATAACTAATAAAGTCAAAGAGCCTCAATCTCTGTGTGCCCAAGGGCCCCTGCATGGCCTAAGACAGCCTTGGTTGTCAGCCGTCAAATAGCGTCCCTCAAATATATTATTACTAGATGGTTACTTTGAATTTCTTTACTTTGTGGAAAGGATAAAAACATACAATAATATACAAATTTAAAATTTTATTCACACATTTAAAAAATCATTATTTATAATTACAATTTTCTGGTATCATTTGCGCATAAAATTAGCAAGTAATATATCATTACAACAAATGAATTTAACAAAAAAACAAACAAATACGGATCTAGTGACTTTGACTTAACAGTTGAAGGGCAAATCGTGATTGTAGTGTTTATGATGGTGTCTAGGCGAGCCTGTAACAGAAAGAGAACAAATATTAGTTTGTGGTTACCATGGTAAACATTTTTATAGCACTGAAGAATATATTTATTTAGCCAAGGATGTGCTTGAGTACTGGTACAATATTTGAATATACAATATTTCGTCAATGTTTTGTAATTTGAGAATATAGTAAACGACTTTTATTATTATTATATCTGAAGGTGGCAACTCTATAAAAACTAAACTATATCCTGTTCAACGAAAAAGATAGCTATAAAGATATATTTGAAGACGATCGAAATTCATATTCGCTAAACCATAGGCAATATACAGGATGTTTAACAAATTCGTTTTACAAATTTTTAGGGCAATTAGAGGAGACTAAAATAAGAACTTTTTGTTTTATAACATAGGGTTGGTTATGTTTTTAAAAGCCTAAAAACCCCGGATGATTATTTCGGGTATGTTTAATAAATTCAACAAATCTAGTATGTGAAAATCTAATCCAACAATTGTTTTTTCAATTGTTTTTAAAACTATTGATATTTGTCAAATAATTTGAAGTTATTTTCGTTGTGATTCTACTAATCATAAAAAATCATGATTGGAGAATTTTCCCTGGAAAAACTCAGTGATATTAATCTTGTTTATAGAGTAGCAAATGGAAATTCTTAGGAAACTGCAAGAATTTACGTGAACGATTTCCTCAGAGAAAATATTCATACATACATATCTTCACGCTATATCCCAACAAATGTGGTAGCACGAACCCTAAAATCACTCATAAAACATTCACTCATCACCCTGATCAAACAACCAGTCATCGTCAAACATTTTCATCCAAACATACCACCCTCACTTCAACCACATTCATAGATCACTCCATAAAAACTTATTCATTTATTACACTCGAAATTATTATCACACAACAAACCTTCAATCACATCATTTCTTTTCACTTACTATTCATTTTCTTTCTTAACGAGAAAATATTCAAGTGTCAAAAATTAAAAAAAAAAACAATGGAAACATCAAGCGAATGAATAAATTTCAACACACTAGATTTGTTGAGTTTACGAAACTTTAAAAACAGAACCAACTATATGTTATATAGCAAAAAACATTATTATTTTGGTCCTAAAAATTAGTAAAACGAATTTTTGAACGTCTTGTATATTAGGATTGTTGATTTTACGAACATTCGTCGATTGTTCGGATTTATTGAACCTTCGAATTTAGATTCGAACTTTCGAATTTTTGAATTTTTGAATATGCCGAATTTTCGAATATTCCGAATTTACGAATTCCCGAATTTTCGAATTATTCGAATTGTGAATCTGGATCCTAACGTGAATTATTTTGAGAATAAACTCATGAGCAGAGTTTTGTATTAATTCGTAAGTAATTATTATTATTTGCCAAATTAATTCAATTTAGACTTAAAATTTCGCTACACTGTCAAAAACGTTTTAATTAAGACGTTTTTGTATCCTTTTTATTGTTATTTTAAAACGTTTTACTAAAAGTCCGTAGCATTTAGATACGGCAAGAGAATAGATGTCTTAATTAAGACGCCTAACCTTGCAGAGTTTTTGCAGGATACTTCGCCGAGTTTATTATGGGTGTGTTTTCAGTTATTTGAAGCACTAGTACGTAAAATTATACTTTACTTCAGTTTCCAGGGTAACGTAAACCTGATTTTGAATGATATATTTACCTGTTCAGTAATCGAAAACCATTTGACACATGCCTGCTTCATCCCTTAAATATCCTTCAGGACAATTACGAATTGGGGCTGTCCAGTCATCCCAAAGGTCCTTAATATTTGCCCTTGGGTAGATTTCTTCTTCGCCGTATGGAGGAGGCATGGCTAGGCAAGCCATGACAAAAACTACCGTAAAAAATATGGCAAAAATTAATTTCATTTTAGAGAAAATTTGGATCAAAGTGATCTTGCGAAGGGATTATATTTAACTGAGTTTGTTGAATATCTGTGGTTTCTTATATAGTTCGTTTATTTGTAGATTCCTGTAGCATTTCCTCTGTTCTTAGTAGGCTATGATAAACTATCAATTCAGGCAGTATTACACTTAGGAATTGGGTTGTGAATCACTGAATTTCGCGGAATTAGAAGAGAATTATATTTATCTATTTTATATGTAACTACGAGGACTCACTGTTATGTTATCTACCTAGCCATGAAACAAAAAAGCAATGATGTAAAATTATTATTATAAAATAGCTATAACATTTATAAGTAAATGTGTGAAGTTGTATTTAATTTGTGCGATTTAAAAAGATTTGTAAAGGTTTATTTGTTGATAAAATTAGTTACAATTATTCTCGGGTTCATAAAGCAAATAAAGTTCAGCAACTTATCAAAGTGCAGTATCACTGACCAATTTCTAAAAATTTTATTTTAGGTTGGTAAAATTTTGTGAATTTCAAAATTCCCTAAAAATTACTAAATAAACCAGTGCTTCGAAACTGTTATTTGAAAAACATTTTCTAGCTTCAAACCTCAAACATAATGTAATCTACAATTATCAGGAAATACAAAATAATTCGTTCTAACCTAACCAAACCTTATCTCAGTATTTGCCATTTTCATACATTTATGACATTTATACTCCTTTGCGATGAGCTTCAAATCTATGAAAAAGTTTTAGGATCACTGATAAATAAATGTCATTATAGTGGTGGGGGAAATTTTAAAAATTGGTCAGTGATACTGCATTTTAGCCTTAAATAATAATGGAAATTATGGTTTGAAGTATGTAAGGAAGTTCTTGCACAATTTTTATAGAGTTCGCCAAAGATTTTTTTCTGACAGTATAGCATAATTATAAATGACGTTACATAAGTGTATAAAGAAATTATGTCGAAAAATATATATATATTTTTAATTGTATATGTTTTTTGCATGGCTAGGTAGGATACGAGGTGTGGCCATTAAATAACGAGACTGACGCTGCTACAGACAAAGTACACATGCGCCAAGCACCAGCGACCATTAGGTTTTTAGCGTGAAGCTTTCTCTTTCGAATGCAGTACCTCTCGCTTTTGTAAACAAATCCGTATAGCCGTAGCATTCGTTCTAATTAGAGTTGTTGTTTTTGTTTCGCCGAAAAAATGTTAAGTGCAACATTAGAGCAACGAATTGTTGTGAAATTTCAAATGAAACTTGGAAAAACTGCTACTGAAAATGGTTCTACTGTATGATAATTTGATCTCAGAAGCAGTGAATCATAGTGTAATACAAGCTGAAAGGAAATTCTAATTGCCTAATTTCTTAATAGCTAATTTGTTCGAATCAAAATATTTTGATTTGCTGTATTTTATTCCCAGCCTGATTTTCGTTAAAAACAATAATAATTTGTGATAAATAAAATTTTATTTGACTCATTATTTAACAAGAATTCAATAAAAAAGGTTTACTAGTAAATTAAAATTTCCAAAATTTTGTTTTGCATTAAATTAGGCTATCATGCTATCTCATCAAATGAGATAGCACGAATCCTTAGCATATTCATTCATATATACAGATATAACATCACGATATATCTCATCAAATGGGGTAACACGATCCCCAGAACCATTCACAAAACATACACTCATTAAATTAATCAAATAATCAGTCCTCGTCAAACATTCTCATTTTAACACACCACCCCAGCTAAAAAATAATTAAATAGTATAGAAGGCGTATAACTCCATGTATTGTTTCTTCAAAATTGGTTGTCAGTTTGACGTTTTGACATTTTACGAAAAATTTGTAGTGTACATTAAAAATGATAATAATAAATTATACTAAATTACTTTTAAAATCAACCAAAATTAAATTAGATTATGTCAATCATGGGAAACAAATTTCATAAGTAAGTACACAAATATTTAATTATCAAGTTGATATATTATTCATCAATATACAAAATACAAATCATATAAAATATAACATCTACATTGGATTCTGCATCTCCCTCATGGCTAAGTTGTTCTTCGCGTTTCTAAATACAGCGGCTGTTGCCTCCATCTCTTTTTGGTGCATCAAACCTACGGTAGGGTTAGGGCCTGAAGAAGAACCTAGACTTGACCCGACCTGTTCGTCTAATTGGGAAGGGTTCCATTTTCCACCGTTGGAACTGCGAAGCGATGGATCGGCTTGGTTCTTGTCCCATCCTGAAAACAGTATTAGTTTGAAAACTGTGCTCTGTAATAAACTTTGTTAGCAATCTTACGGATATTTATCAGCTGATGAGATCTGCAATTGCAGAGCCGTTTCCCCAAAAAGAGGGTAAAACCATTAGAATGATAAAACAGAAGAAAATAGTAATGCAATTGTAATTGGAAATTTGATTAATAAGATTGCCAAATGAAATATATCAATAGTAAGTCATTTAAAGCGATCTGCAATTGCAGAGCTGTTTCCTCAGAATGAGAATAAAGGCATTAAAATGAAACATTAAGAAATAATACAAAATTAATTTTAAAAATGTGATTATAATTGAACAGAATTTTGTGACCATATTAGCAAGATTACCATGTGGAATATATTAAAAGTAAGTCATCTAAGAAGATCTGCAAATGCAGAGCAGTTGTCCCAGAATGTGGGTAAAGGCAGTAGAATGAAACTAAACGAAATTAATTTTAAAACTGAGATAGTAATTGACCAAAACTTTGTGATTATATTAACAATGGAATGTGTCAATAGTAAGTAATCTAAACAGATCTACAATTGAAGAGCAGTTTCCCCAGAATTAGGGTAAAGGCATTAGAATGAAACAACAATAGGAAGCTAAACGAAATTAATTTTAAAACTGTGATTGTAATTGATCAGAATTTTGTGACTATATTAGCAAGATTACCATGTGGAATATATTAAAAGTAAGTCATCTAAGAAGATCTGCAAATGCAGAGCAGTTATCCCAGAATGTGGGTAAAGGCAGTAGAATGAAACTAAACGAAATTAATTTTAAAACTGGGATTGTAATTGACCAAAACTTTGTGATTATATGAACAATGTTTCCAAATGGAATGTACCAATAGTAAGTAATCTAAACAGATCTACAATTGCAGAGCAGTTACCCCAGAATTATGGTAAAGGCATTAGAATGACACAACAATAGAAAACAGTACGAAATAAATTTTACAATTGTGATTGTAATTGATCAAAACTTCGTAACTGTATTAGTAATGTTTCCAAGCGGAATGTATCAAGATTAAGTCATCTAAATAGATCTGCAAATGCAGAGCAGTCTCTCCAAAATGTGGGTAACGACCTCAGAATAATGCAGCAGGAAGCCACCTTCCAAGAAACACTAACTTATATTATTACAGTTAACGATAATAATAGAATGTCATACCAGATTTCCTCATATTTTCCTCAGCTTCAGTCTTATCCCATCCGCCTTTCCTCAGTTTCCCTTCTGCTTTATTCCATTCTCCTCCAGAGGATCTATAAGTATCAGGAGCAACATATCCTCCTCCACCTCCTCCACCTCCTCCTCCATATTCATTTACGGGATTCGAACTCAACGTCTGCTGATTGTAAAGTTTTTCTGATTGCGCGTAAATGTTCTTGAGAAGATTCATATGTTTGGAGAGTTCTATCTGGCTCTGTTGACCAGTGTAGCCAACTGCTGAGGGTTGGCAGGTGATGACGAGGCCGTGAGAGCTTTCTCCTTCTTTGTGGTTATCGTAGCCGCCCTGTTGGTGGTCGTAAGATGATTGAGGAGGTTGGTAGTACTTTGGATGGTAATATTCGTCCTCTTCGATTTTGTATTTGTCTTTCTTGAGGTCCTTCAGTACCTTTAACATAAAAAGAAGTGTTAAAATATTACTTAAAATAACTTACAGTGGAATTTAAACTATTTTAAGGACAGTTACACGGGCAACAGTTAAATTTTAAACTTGGTTTAAGTAAAATTGTATTATGAAGAGAAAAATTGGGATTTTATCAATTGTTAAGTATTTATTTAAAATATTAATTAAATTTGGTTGAAATAAATAAAAGTAAATAAAATATTTGACAGCAATGTCAAATATAGTATAAAATATATAATTTCGCTATGCTTTTAACTGCAACTACCTGTATCAGTGGTTAATTGAGGGTTTTACAAAAGGAATAATTATCAATGTAAATGAAGCTGATGTTTAGGTTTATGCTAGACATACTGGGTGTATCATGGAAAGCAGGCCATATGCATTTAAGATAGGAAAACAGTTATTCTGGGCGCATTGTTTCCCAAATTATTTTAGACAAAAATGCTTAAAATAAAAGTTGTACAGCTTCAAATTCTGTATCTAAATCAAGAAACTAAATTTATTTTCTAAGTTTTGTAACGGTAGAAATTAAATATGATAATTTACAAAATTACAATTTAATTAGTGTTAACCACGGAATTAAAACAAAATAACAAACAAATGCATTAAGTTTTTCTGCCAAATTTTCCATCGAATAATGCCATTTAATGATTTGTAACTTTTCTTCAAGCTAATAATTTTCCATTTTTAATAAATTTGTAAAAATAATATAAAATTTGCAGACAGATTTACAATACATAAATTTAATGTGTCAAAATATATGGGGTGGCTAGCTCAGTGGTATGAAGTCGACCTGTGGACCCTGAGAACCTTGGTTCGATTCCCACAGGCGACAAACAATTTTCATAATTTCAAAAGCTACCCCTGTGGCTCCTCCACCACTAACATCTTTGGGGGCCGTAATTTAACGACTGGTAACCGCACGCGCAAAATATATCACTTACCGAGATCTGCTTCGGCAGTGTGCCACACCCAGTAATGGGTAGAAGGCGTGATGATATATATATATATATATTTTAAATATTTGACAGAATTACGGCACACGCATTTGTTTGTTATTTTATTTTATCTTCATTAAATTGTAATTTTTGTAAATTTTCATATTTAATTTCTATCCTTACAAAACAAAGAAAATAAATTTAGTTTATTGATTTTGATACAGAATTTGAAGCTCTACAACTTTTATTTCAAGTATTTTTGTCTAAAATAATTTGGTAAGCAATGCGCACGGAAAAACTGTTTTCACATGTTACACGCCTGCGGCACATTTTTTGTGATACACCCGGTATATACAGAATATCATATCAAAACTGTGTCATATATATTTTTCAGATTACTTTATAGCAAAATATTTCAAATAAAAGTTGCATCTAAATCAATAATAACATAATTCATTTTACTTGTTTCATTACTGTTAAAATTAATTTTAAAGTTATCAAAAACAGATATTTTCTATCTAATTAATTATGAAACTAGAATAAATATAAACAAATGATTAACATTTAACTATCACATTCAAATTTTAAACTTGATTGTAACAGTAAGCAAATACGTAAAATGTAATTTCTAAACTGATGTTTAAGCTGAATTTAATACTCTCTAAACATTCATTGAAACATTTTGCTTGTAAAGTAATTAAAAAAAGCAATGACAATAAAAAACTTATTGTCCTTAAATATGCAAATTAAGGGTTAGAAAGGAACACTCTCGCTTATGAGGCGATCGTTCTATTCACACAATTATTACATCACGTATCAATCATGAATTGTGGGTATTTGAAATATAAATGTGGATGAGATTTGCTACAAAATAGGAAAGCATACAAATAAGATCTGCAATTGCAGTGCCGCCCAACTCAGAATAGAGTCCAAGGCTAGATAATTAAACCAAAAAATATTTACCTTCAAGAACTTCAACGGTTTTGTTTTCTTATAACTGTGCGTCATAACAGGAATATAACTCAATTCCTTCTTTTTATGAAAGTCATACAGAGTAGTTTTATCATCCCCATACGAGTCATAAGGGTTGTAATACGCACTTCTTCCCTCCATATTAGTGTCTAACTCTTCCTCAGCGTCAAGGCCATCAATACCATAATCTCCAGAATGCCTGTAGATACCCCCTCCATTCGAAGGTTTATAAGAGGGCTTTGGAATATGTGATGGTACATGGTAAGGCTCTGCAACTGGTACATGAGGTAAAACCATTACCGGACGTTCGTAACCATCACCTGAACCTTGTGGTTGAGATTCTGGTTGATACTCAGGCTGCTCTCCATACGATGGTTGTTGTCCATACGATGGTTTTTGTCCATAAGAAGGTTGTTGTCCATAAGATGGTTGACTCCCATACGATGGTTGACCTCCATAAGATGGTTGAAAAACTGGTTCTTCTTGTCCGTAACTTGGTTGATGTCCATAGCTCGGTTGATGGTATTTAATAGGTCTTGATTGTGGTCTGTGTGGTTTATAACCATAACCATAATTTGGAGTAGCTGGTTCACAAACTTGAAATGGTTTTTGGTAAGGATTACTTGGTCTAATTTCTACACAGAAGGTAGTAGTAGCAGATTTTCTCGTTCTTCCCATTGCTTTAAGGAAGGTTTCTTCTTCACTTGCTGTTAAATCTTCTAGATTGATCTCTTCTGGATTTGAAGAACTTGTTTCAGTTGGGTTTTCAGTAGTACTACCTTCAGATTCTGAAGAAATTGTTGTAGGCGTTTCTGTAGATACTATACGATATTTATTTAGCGCCATTGGTTGGTATTTCTTCGGAAACATTGTCTTGGACATCTTCAGCGGTGAAGAGTTTTCTTCAGAGGTTCCCCAGGTGGCGGATATTCCGAGGAACAAAATGGCGACGAAGAAGGTTCTTAGGAAGAGACCCATGTTGATGTAGAGAACGCGAACTGTGAACTGTGGCGGTAAAATTTGCTGAAGAATTTATAGTTGGAATAAATGCTGAAGACAGCGTTTTTGTGTGCTGTTATGACGTGCGAACCTACTTTAGAAGGTATTTGGTAATTTTTCTTCAAATATGTGTAGTTGGTAAAATATTACATTGTTTTATTTAATAAAATAAATAAATGTAAATATATTATCACGCCTTCTATCCATTACTGGGTGTGGCACTCTGCCGTAGCAGATAAGTTATATATTTTGCACGGCACGTGATGTATAGTGACCAGCCGTCAAATTACGGCTCCCAAGGATGTTAGTGGGGGGGGGGGGCAGGAGTAGTTTCAAATAAATAAATATATCATCACGCCTTTTACCCATTACTGGACGTGGCACTCTGCCGAAGCAGATCTCGGTAAATGATATATTTATGCGCGTGAAGTACAGTTACCAGTTGTCAAATCACGGCTACCAGGGATGTTAGTGGATGGGGGAGGGAGGCACAGAAGTAGTTTTAGATAAATAAATAAATATATCATCACGCCTTTTATCCATTACTGGATGTGGCACTCTATCGTAGCAGTACAGGGGCAGATCTCAGTAAGTGATATATTTATGCGCGTGAAGTGCGATTACCAGCCGTCAAGTTCCGGCCTCCAAAGATGTAGGTGGTGGTGAAGCCACAGGGATAATTTTAATGTGGTGAAAATGTTTATCGGCTGTGGGAATCGAACCAGGATTCTCAGAATCCACAAGCTGACTTGATACCACTGAGCATCCTATTATTAAGTAAATAATTTAATTTAATATTAAAAAGTAAATAAATATATCATCACATCTTTTACTCATAACTGGGTATGGACGATATCAGTAAATGATATATTTGATATCTGATAATGGGGTAGGTGGCTTAGTGGTATCGAGTTGGTCTGTGAATATTAGAACTCAGGTTTCATCACACCAAAACTACCCCTGTGGCTCCCCCATAACTAATATCTTTGGGAGGCGTGATTTGACGGCCGGTAATCGCACTTCACGCGCATAAATATATTCCACGATCTACCCCCAGGAATGGGTAAAAGGCGTGACGTTATATTTATATATTTATTTATTATTTTAAATAGGTTCTTTTAAAATTATACAATTGTTCAAATAAAATACTTGTCAGCAATTTAGCACAACTATTTCTAGTTCAAATATTTTTTGCTTACGCATCAAAGTGCGTAATAATATAATGAGTATATTTGTTGCAATATATATTATAACAATAAATTATTTATTAATTTCTTTTCTTGACGAAAAACAATCGTCATTGCCATATAAATTACATGTCACAAACATCTTTGATACAAGACAGTGACCCAGCAAAAAATTCTACACCGTGTAGGTGAATTTATTGTAATTTGATATCGAATTTCCTATGGACGACAAATAAAATAATTTATGCCGCACGTCATAGTTGGCGTAGAATCAAAATAAATTGCTGAAGTGGACAAAAAAATAGAATACCATATTCTTTAAACAATATAACATTAATTTTATTTATTATTTCTAATCTTTGTAGATTTGTTGTTAGATTTATTATTAGATTCGTTGTTAGGAGTAAGAGTGAGTAATTTGAGATGTTTTATGCATATGTTATGTACGTCGAAGAAAGAAGATGAATGATAAGTGAATAGGAATGATGTGATTGAAGGTTTGTTGTGTGATAAATGATTTCGAGTGTAATAAATGAATGAGTTTATATGGAGTGATCTATGAATGTGGTTAAAGTGAGGGTGGTTTGTTTGGATGAGAATGTTTGACGACGGCTGATTGTTTGATGAGTGTGATGAGTGAATATTTTTCAGAATCAAGTTTTCACAATAAACAAAATTGTAATTTTGTTTATATGTCCTTAGCAAACAATAAAAATCAGTTTGTTTGCTTTTGAAAATTTGTATTGTGTAAAAATGAGTGACAACAGCGAAAATGAAATGGCTTGTACTGCGTAAACGTAGATGCGAATTATTGCCGTCAAAATCAGAACAATTATATGAATAAAATAACTTCGAATTTTGTGAAAGGTGCAAAGCAAAGAAGATAAGTAGTTACATCGAAAACGTACTTTTGGCGTTTTTCTCTATCGTATCAAGTTAAAAAAAAACCATCTCTCTTATAAATAAAATAAATAAATATATCACGCCTTCTACCCATTACTGGGTGTGGCACTCTGCCGAAGCAGATCTCGGTAAGTGATATATTTAGCGCGTGAAGTGCGGTTACCAGTCGTCAAATCACAGCCCCCAAAGATGTTAGTGGTGGAGGAGCCACAGGGATAGCTTTATTATGAAAATAGTTTGTCGCCTGTGGGAATCGAACCAGGGTTCTCAGGATCCACAGACCGACTTCATACCACTGAGCTAGCCACCTTATGCTCATTTTATTCAATGTTAACATTAACAATTGCAATTAACAATAATATAGATATCAGTAAATTTCCAAAATTAAAAAAATAATAAAATAATAATTATAGTACGTTTTGTAGGTATATCTTTTAAGCACAACAAAATAACATCTAATTTTGTATTCAAAAAATTCATATAAGTACAAATATGTTAAAATGACATTTTTAAAAAGAGTATTTTATGGCCCTAGGGCCAAAAAGAGTATTTTATGGCCCTAGGGCCAAAAAGAAGTGTTTAAGCACGCTTTTTAGGGCTAAAACTTACGTACTTTTTGGCCCGGTTGTGCATAAACAAGTTTATGATACTAAAATAAAATAAAAATGCGTTTATGTCAAAGAAATTTATGTATAATTGTCAAATTATAATATAACCGTACATAAACAATATTACATTAATTTTATAAGAATAAATATAGTTTTATAACTGATGAACAGGTTTACAAACATACAAAAAATTTATAATTATACTTATTTTACAGTACTGGTTTCTTCCGGAGCTTGAGTTTCAACTCCATCTATATTTTCAGCTGGAACTTCTTTTATCTCTTGTTTTACTTCTTCTTCATTAATTTTTGCCTCCTTCACAGCTTCTGTTTTATTGGTTACATCTTCATTCGCTTCTTGTAAACAGGGATCTTCAATAACTTTGTCGACATGTATTTCTTCACAAGTTTCTGGTTTGTCAATCATTTCTTCTTTGATTTCTTCTTCCACAGATGTTGTAGAACCACTGGTTCGGGTTTCCACACTTTCCAAATTTTGCGCATTTAGTTCTGAGATTGGATATTTAGGTAAATTTTTATAATAATTATCAAATGGAGATACTTTGTAACTTTTGCCATTTGAATGTTTCTTCGATTTTTGGTGCTTCTTTGAATGGTCGAAAGAATTTTTGTGGTGCTTTATTTTACTTATATATACAGCACAATCATCTTCTTCCACTTGAGGAGTTTTAACAGTATCTTCAAGTTCTGAATAGCTTAATATATCTCTTCTGTTTAACGATTTAGCAATTTGGCACCCGTCGTCATAGATACCAAATTCGTCTGCGTTAAAGCACCGAAGATCATTACTAAAACTATTTTCTTCGCAAACATCTTCATCTAATGGAAATAGTAAAGCTTGGTTTACACTTACAAGTAGTAGAAGTACACTGCAGTACAACATTTTGAAAACGAATAAATTGTTGAAAATAAATTGTTAATTTATATGAATAATAATTTGTTGTGTCAGCAATTTATTGTTTATATTGTTGTAGTTTTGTTTTGTATTGTTGAAGGTTGTTGACGGAAGAATATGATGTTTTGTTTTAGATGTAAAGTTTTTGTTTCCTTGTCTACACGTCGGGATATACTTTCTGAAAAGGCTTTCAGAGCTGTATGTATTGTTGTGGACTATTTGAAGCTAAGTATGTGTTAGTTTTAATTAGAAATACAGGGTGTTCAGAAAATAGGTGAAAATAGGGATAATTCTGAGTCCACTAACCTAATGCAAAAAGTTTGTAAAGCCTTCCAAGAGGTACACGAAGCCATTAAACTTGTAAATGAGCGAATAAAACTAAACGAATTTTTTTAAAATCTTTTATGGAATTTCATTGCGGTTTACATTCAAGAAAAATTATGTAAAATTACGTTGATGTAACTAATCGTTCAATACTAGTACTTTACAGGCAGATTCATAAAACGGATTAGCCCTAACACCGTTTTTAATATTACCTATAACTCTGTTTCAAAGTAAGACAAATTCAAGAAATGAATTAAATTTGATGCTAATTAACACTCTTTTTAACTAAAGTTAAAATAAACTTGTTTCATATGCATTCAAAAGAGAGTTAAAAACGAAATAAAAAATGGTGTTAGCGCTAACCCGCTTTATGAATCTGCCTATTAAATTTTTAACTCTTCTTCACCAGTATTTTTTAAATTTTAGTACGTACGGCATCCTTGTACTAAAATTTTGTTTGTTGATATAAAAATAAATAAATAAACAAATAAATATATCATCACGCCTTCTACCCAATACTGGGTGTGGCACTCTGCTGAAGCAGATCTCGGTAAGTGATATATTTTGCGCGTGAAGTGCGGTTACCAGTCGTCAAATCACGGCCTCCAAAGATATTAGTGGTGGAGGAGCCACAGGGGTAGTTTTTTGAAATTATGAAAATTGTTTGTCGCCTGTGGGAATCGAACTAGGGTTCTCAGGATCCACAGGCCGACTTCATACCATTAAGCTAGCCACCCCATTAAAAATAAAAATAATAGTATATTATATACCAAGGACTAAAGTGCATAATTTAATCCTGAGGGTGGAGTGAAATAATCACCTGAGGGATTAAATGCAATTTAGTTCTGTGCATTTGCAGCCATACATTTTGAATTAATAATTCATTTTGACATTGAAATAAAAAATAAATAAATATGTTCTCACGCCTTTTACGCATTACTGGGTGTGGGTACTACAGTAATGCTATCAATTTAATCCCGATGGGATTATATTTGCAATTTAATGCCTCCGAAATTAAAAGTGACACTTTAGGCCTCGAAAAGAAGGAATAAAGTAGATCATTTATTCTCGGAAGTGCGAAAAACATAATTTGTTAAATTTTGACGTTTGTCAGATTGATTTGCATAATTTCCTGATAACTGCTACAACAGTTGTTTGATACGGTGTTGCCAAATTTACATTTCTTTTCCGTAGCTCTTGGGACTTTACGAAGAATCGTGTTAATTTTTTGCATTAGAATTGCCGACTCAAAATTAACTAAAGAATCGTTCTACCTCAAGCTTTTCATCTGTTTTCTGAACATCCTGTATTAATATACATACGTATAATAACATAACAGAATAGAATGACAGAAATACTGTTAAAATGTTGCAATAACTATGACTGAAAATTGTTTTATATTTATAATAACTTGCAAACAGGAAGTTATTTTTGAAGGTTAATTATACATTTTTCGCCTTGAAACAAATCTATATTATTTTACAAACAAATTCTCCAAATAAAGCGATAAAATTTAGTCCACCATATCTTTTATTTCAAGCATTTATAAATACTAGAGAACAAATAAAGTGCATTTGTACTAGGGTTGTTGATTTCCACCGAATTTCGAATTTCTGAACATACGAACATTCGAATTTTTTGAACTTCGTCAAAAAAAATTCGAATCTTCGAATTTTTGAATTTTTTGAACTTTTAGAATTTTCGAATTTACGAATTTTTTGAACTTTTCGAATTTTCGAATTTTCCGAAGCTTCGAATTTTCTAATTTTTTGCCAATTAATTAACGCCATCTGTCATCTCCAAGTACGCTCACGCATAATTCGTGAAAAGTCGGACACGAATTAAATAATAAATTCGGCGAAGTATTCTGCAAAAACTCTGCAAGGTTAGGCGTCTTAATTAAGCCATCTACTCTCTTAACCGCCCATCTAAATGCTATGGATTTTTAGTAAAACGTTTTAAAATGACAATAAAAAGGATACAAAAACGTTTTAAATATAACGTTTTTGACAGTGTAACGAAATTTTATTAATAATAATTACTTATGAATTAATACAAAACTCTGCAAATGAGTTTATTCTGAAAATAATTCATACCACGTTAGGATCTAAAACATTTCAAATAATTCGCAAAATTCAAAAAATTCGAAAAATTCGAAAATTCGAATATTCAAAAAATTCAAAACTTCGAATAATTCGAAATATTCGAAAATTCGAATTTAAATTCGAATGTTCAAAAAATCCGAACATTCGAATTTTCGAATATTCGTAAAATCAACAACCCTAATTTGTACAATCAATCCTGTTAATACCTTGCAAAATTCCTGTAACTTTTCACCCTAATTTTCATCCCTTAACCTTAAACGTTTCAGACGTAGATAGCAGAAATTTCTTCCATGATACTGGATACAGAAGACGTGTACGTCAAATGGCAGCATATATTGCTTCAGGAAATTCAAATTTGCAAAGTTATATATTGGAAAGAAATCCTGTTGAGGTCGCAGCAGGACTACAATATTATTTAATAAGACTTCCTAAGGATTTGATACCGAAATATATTCAAAGTTTAGCCCTAGGTATAGTAAAGAAAATAACAAATATGAGAGGTTTATTTTTATTTATTTGTAAGTATAGATCTGCAATGCAGATCTTAGATATATTTGACAGAGAAATTGGCTACTTTTTTTGTAACCATTTCTGTATAAATATATCATCACGCCTTTTAGCTATTACTGGGTGTGGCACTCTGCCGTAGCAGATCTCGGTAAGTGATATATTTATGCGCGTGAAGTGCGGTTACCAGCCGTCAAATTACGGCCCTCAAAGATGTTAATGGAGGAAAAGGGGTACATATTTTAGAGCGGCATTGTTCACCTCATAAGTTTACTATTCGATTTCTACGAATTATGAATTACTATATGATTTCGAATATTTTTCTTCATCGTCAAGTCAATGTAGGGTTCAAAATATTATCTCGAAAAATTCCTTTATTACTGCCTAATTAAAATATGCCATCCAATGGTAAAAAAGTTCCCCACCTATAGTTTGTCTCAATTACAATTATTTATTTATGTTTATTAATTTAATGGGGTAATGGCTCAGTGCTTTCGAGTTGGCCTGTGAATGCTGAGGACCCCGGTTCGATTCCCACAGCCGACAAAGAATTTTCACCATTTTAAAACTACCCCTGTGGCTTCCCCACCACTAACATCTTTGGGGGCCGTGATTTGATGGCTGGTAACCGCACTTCACGTACATAAATACATCACTTACCGAGATCTGCTTTGGCAGAGTGCCACACCGAGTAATGGGTAAAAGTCGTGATGATATATTTATTTTATATTTATTTTTTAATTTATAAAAATCACCATTTTATTGACTTAATAAGGGCGGCAAATTGGATACCGCCCTGGGCGGCAAAAGTTCTAGGTACGCCACTGAATTAAGTTCCTGTTGTGTAGAGTAACAAATAAATAAAAAACCTTCAAATGTTAAAGAAAATATTAAACAATTATTCACTTGTTCTTCATTTCCGGTTCAAAGTTTCAAACCAGAAATAATAGCAGCGACTAAACTTGGTTTAAAAATATAAAAAATTAAATATATCATCACGCCTTTTAACTATTACTAGGTGTGGCACTCTGCCGTAGGAGATCTCAGTAAGTGATATATTAATGCGCGTGAAGTGTGCTTACCAGCCGTCAAATCACGAGCCCCAAATATGTTACAGGAGGGAAGCCACAAGGGTAATTTTAATGTGGTGAAAATTTTGTTATACACAGCAGCAAACAAATAAATAAAAACCTCAAAAGTTGAATGAAATCTTAAACATTTTGTTTATTTTCGGTTTAAAGATTCAGATGGGACCACAGAACCAGAAATAGTAGCAGCAGATATGCTTGGTTTAATGTACCAGGACCTAAAAGGACGACATAGACTTTTGGTTATGGTTTTATTGGATATGTTGTACTTTTTAAGGAAGCATGCTCATAATGATGAATTAGCTGGATCCAGTGTTCCTATAAGTTTGTTACCGGTCTTCTTTGCTCTGCAGGTAAATTTTACTTTCTTACAGTCATGAAAAAACATATTTTTACAATACTAGTACTGTAAGTTCCCCTTTAATGACAAAATTTAAACACAGTAAGTGGAACTTTCATTAGCTGTATTCCATTTGCTACTTGGTTCATCAAAATCAGTTCAGATATATTTGACACATGAATAAATGAACTGAATTAAGCAAACTGATACACTTATTGAGGTGAATTACTTCAAAGTAAATTAAAATCAATACTTCTAGTATTGGAAATAAAGTCAGCGAAGTAATCTAGCAAAATAAATAAATGATCTAGTTCAGTAAATGTAAGATCTGATCCAAATGGCAAATGGAATACGCCTATTGCAAAGTTGGTTTCCATGGTTACATCAGGACTATAATATTTACTTACGATTCATCGTGGACAGTAAGTAAATATTATAGATTAAGGTCCTGTTTATTTTGACAACAATTTGACAGCTGTCAATTTTGAAACCTATTTTTCTTTTCCTTCTATTTGTGCAAGTATTGTAAAAAATAGCTTACTAACCTCGAACTGTAAGTGATTTTTTAGGTCGTGAACTACATTCTTGACCTAAAAACTGTCACTTACAGTCCATGGTACGTAAAGTACTATTGGGGATTCAGAATGATGAATGACTCTGAAGAATCTCTTCAGAATGTAAAATAAAATAAATAAATATATCATCACGCCTTTTACCCACTGGGTGCGGCACTCTGCCGAAGCAGATCTCGGTAAGTGATATATTTATGCGCGTGAAGTGCGGTTATCAGCCGTCAAATCACGGCCCCCAAAGATGTTAGTGGTGAGGGAGCCACAGGAGTAATTTTAAATTGGTGGAAAAATGTAATACATCAAATGTATATAAATTAGTTTTTACAATACCTGTACCATATTTTGCCCATTAATGACAAAATTTAAACACAGTAGGTGAAACTTTTATTGTACAGTTGTTTCCATGGTTTCATTAGGACTAAAATATTTACTTACCATCTATTGTGGACAGTAAGTAAATATTATATATCAAAGTTCTGTTTATTTTGACAACAATTTGACAGCTGTCAATTTTGAAACCTATTTTTCTTGTTCTTCTATTTGTGCAGGTATTATAAAAAATAGCTTACTAACCTCGAATTGTAAGTTATTTTTTAGGTCACGCATGATTAGGAAATCACGACCCTACGGGCTTCGATTTCCCCAACTACATTCTTGACCTAAAAACTGTCACTTACAGTTGATGGTACGTAATATACTATTGTTAAATTTTTTACGCTAAATTATTTCTGATTACTTATTTTTTTAGAATCTATAACTATATTATTCTGACAGCTCCACATCTGCAAATCGCGGAGACCACTTTCTTAAATACAAAATTATTTTAATCTTCTTTTACTTATAAAATAAAGCCTTTATATTTGAAACTTTAAAAATATCTCGGTAAATCATTCAATATCATGCCCTTCAAAGACTGATTTAAATTTTAATTACTATTCTTTAAGAGATTAAACATTTTTTATAGTAACACTTTTTAATACGTACCTGTACCAGACCCAAAATTGCTTTTATTTGCATATCATCCAGATGATAAGATAATAATTAGTAAAAAATTAACAAAAAAGTTTACCTTGAAATTTAACCGTGAACTTTCTGAGTTATTGTACTATTAGGCACCCATTTCTGGGTATGGTAGATTTATAATCATATATTAGTTACCATAAAATGCAGGTATCACTTACCAAAGATACTTTAAAACGAATTATTTGACATAGTATATTTTTGACTGCCAATTGTTTCTAAATTATTTTATAAAATAATTCTTCAAATATAAGTTGAAGAAAACTAAATTATCTACCACTTTTATTCAACGTATTTTTCCCTAAAATAATTTATAAACGCTTGGCGATAGAAAGTAAACAGCAAATTTTTTCTCGTACATTTTCAGGCTCGCCATTTGAGAAAATGGCGGTTAATAGCAAATATTTTCATGGAAATGATAAATTTGTCTCCTACATATCTTCCAATGCAACCTCGCTTGCTTCGTACTCCCAATAGTGATGTGAGTATGTAGTAAAAAATACTAATTTGAAGAGAAAGTTTACGAGATTTTCTGTAGCATCAAATTGAAGAAAGAGATTTACAGTTAGAAGAACTTGTTCTTCACGAACCTCAAGCGATATATGAAGATGAATATAATGTTATTTTGCATCAAATTCTTATTAGAAACGGTACATAAAATAATAATGTTACTTAAACAAATATAAAGTATTTTATTTAGTACGCAGCAATTTTACTTTACAAATAGCACTCTTAGCATTTTCATAGCAAGTTCAACGACATTAAAAATTGCTTAATTGTGCATCCTTGATTAATGTGGAATTTTTTCATAAATTCTAGATTATTTCGCAATATTTTAGCAATAAAATAACTTTAAAATATTTGCAGGTAGCGAAGGAGATGCCAATTTTGCTGAAATTGTAAATATGAATAGATTAAAGCACGAATTTTCTCCGAAAATGTTGAATCCTACCTTAGGATATTATATAAGAAGATTTAGATGATGAAATATTGTTTTCTTTGTACTTTTATTATTTTTATCAATAAATATCGTTTATGCTTTAGTAATTATTATTTTATTACGAGTATATTTAGTACAATCATCATCAAAAACAAACGCAGGGTGACAGTCCCTTTATTTCTTATCTTTTTGTTTCATTTTCAGTTACTGCATTGTGTGGACTTTTCTTTCATCTACAAGTGCAGGCTATCGCTTTCATCTTTTCTAATCTTTGTAGATTCGTTATTAGATTCGTTAGGAGTAAACGTGAGTAATTTGAGATGTTTTATGCATATGTTATGTACGTCGAAGAAAGAAGATGAATGATAAGTGAATAGGAATGATGTGATTGAAGGTTTGTTGTGTGATAATGATTTCGAGTATAATAAATGAATGAGTTTATATGGAGTGATCTATGAATGTGGTTGAAGTGAGGGTGGTGTGTTTGGATGATAATGTTTGACGAGGGCTGATTGTTTGACGAGTGTGATGATTGAATGTTTTATGAGTGATTTTAGGGTTCGTGCTACCCCATTTGTTGGGATATAGCGTGATGATATGTATGTATGTATGTATGTAATTACTAACTAAAGTTAGAAAATAATAATTATAAAATAAATAAATATATCATCACGCCTTCTACCCATTACTGGGTGTGGCACTCTGCCGAAGCAGTAATATATTTTGCGCGTGAAGTGCGGTTACCAGTCGTCAAATTACGGCCCCCAAAGATGTTAGTGGTGGACGAGCCACAGGGGTAGTTTTTGAAATTATGAAAATTGTTTGTCGCCTGTGGGAATCGAATCTAGGGTACCAGGGTTCTCAGGACCCACAGGCCGACTTCATACCACTGAGCTAGCCATCCCATAAATTATAAAGAGAAAAATTGGGATATCGCTTGGATTTGAACCTGGGACCTTATGAATTCTGCTCATTTGCTTGAACTTGGTTAATTACTAAGTATTTAGTTAGAAAATAATAATAAGATTAAATTATTTCTTTTCATACAATATTTTTAATGAAACAGGGTGTTACACAAATTAAAATAAATATTATATTTTAAGTTCATATATTTGCCACAAATACTTTCATATTAATATACCTGTTACACATCACAATATTGTATTAAATACAAAATATATTCACTAACTCCTGATTGTTCCTATAAAAATTAGTATACATATATAATTTAATATATAAACTATTTTATAAATGCAAAAGGTTCCCTGTCTTTGCTATACATGTACTCGTATAAACATTAAATAAAATCTCTACATAGACCTATAATAACATTCGCTTCAGATCTAAGGCACTTATGAGGGCTAAATCAAGAATACTTTATAACTTTGAAATTAGTTTTCGGATATCTGGAGCGTTGGGATCCACTACTTCCTTCCACCAACTTGCTCGCGTGAGGTTACCTTCGTTATGGAAGAATTCTGATTGGAGGTTCAGGTACAGCTGCAACAAAAAGTTATCAAATGTTAAACAACATTTCACAACCCACATAAATCTAAGGAAATAAGAAAATAATAAGAATCCTTATTTTTCATTATTATTCTATAGATTGCCATCATTTTGGTATTCTGTGCTTAAAATTATTTATTCTGTTATTTCTGTTTTACTTTCATACATTTTGCACTTGCACAAAGCTGCCAGTATAGAAAATATTACTTTCTTCACGCCCCTGACATAAACGAACTGAATTAAGAAAACTGATGCACTTATTATTATTACTTTAAGCTAAATCTGAATGAGTAATTCTAGTACAAGAAAGAAAGTCAGCAAAGTAACCCAGCGATAAGTGATCTATCAGTAAAGTAAGTTAGTTCTATTTCAAATGGCAAATGGAATACGCTTTTCAATTCAAATACAAAGTTTGTTCTACAATGGTTGTCTTAGAAACGACATCACAATAGGCATATTCCATTTGCCATTTGGATCAGATCTAACTTACATTTACTGAACCAGATCACTTATTTATTTCGCTGGATTGCTGCCCTGACTTTATTTCCAGTACTAGAATTACTTATTCTAATTTACTTTGAAGTAATTCACTCCAATAAGTGCTTCAGTTTGCTTAATTCAGTTCATTTAGTCATGTTGTCTAATTTATCTGAACTGATTTAAATGAACCAAGTGGCAAATGGAATACAGCTTTGATTCCCACACATCAATTCAGATAAATTAGATAACATGACTAAATAAACGGAATTAAGAAAACTGATGCACTTATTATTATTACTTTAAGCTAAATCTGAATGAGTAATTCTAGTACTAGAAAGAAAGTCAGCAAAGTAATCCAGCGATAAGTGATCTATCAGTAAAGTAAGTTAGTTCTATTTCAAATGACAAATGGAATACGCTTTTCAATTCAAATACAAAGTTTGTTCTACAATGGTTGTCTTAGAAACGACATCATAATAGCCGTATTCCATTTGCCATTTGGATCAGATCTAACTTACATTTACTGAACCAGAGCACTTATTTATTTCGCTGGATTGCTGCCCTGACTTTATTTCCAGTACTACAATTACTTATTCTAATTTACTTTGAAGTAATTCACTCCAATAAGTGTATTAGTTTACTTAATTAAGTTCATTTAATCCTTTTGTATAATTTATCTGAACTGATTTAAGTGAAACAAGTGGTAAATGGAATACAACTGATATTGAATGTTTAAACAAATAAGAAATAACTTTTCAACACGACCGTAAAAAAGTAATATTTTTCCCTCAATTGGGATTCTTAAGCCCCATTCACAACACGAAATTAGTGGTTAGTGTTAGTAGTTATGGTTAGCGTTAGAAGTTTGACATATGTCTTCCTCTAGTAGCGGTCACAACAACGAACTTAGCTCAGCGCAGGTCTACGCTAATCGTGGTTAGCGTAGAAGTTTGTAAACTTCAAACTTTTAGTTAGTAGTTAACGGCACAGCCAATCAAAAACGAGGAGTAAAGTGACAGTTGGTTTTCTCAGTTTGAATTTTATGTAATGAAAATGAATCGAAGATAAAAAAAAAGTTGTTACTTGAAATTTGAATTTTGCAAATGAAAAGAAATAAAAAAACAAATAGAAGATGGTGGGTTCGCCCAATCAACCAAAACCGAACAAATCAGGGAGACTGGCATAATTTGATTCAAGAAATGAGGTCATATGATGAAGACATGTTCTTTAATTACACCAGAATGATCATAGCTCAATTTGATTTGTTGTTAGTAAGAAAAATAGAAGAAAACCAGTTCTACCAAATCAGAACTACAGACAAAATATCAGAACTCAAACAAAAAACAAAACTGTAACTATTTGTCAAAACTTTAAGTTGACAACTGTGACATCTATTATAATTTCTTGTAATATCTATAATTTTCAAAAATGTGCACTACATTACCGGCAGAAATATAAATTCGAAATCATTAATTTGGGACATTGTGAACGATGTATTTTAATCTGTAACTACTAACTATAACCACTAACCATAACCACTAACACTAACTACTAATTTCGTGTTGTGAATGAGGCTTTAGAGAAAAAAAGTAAAGCCATATCCATGGCAACTGGAAAACAATGATATGATTTGACATTAGTGACATTCAGTTCATATCTCTCAAAAGAATCATATGTAAATTTCTGAAAATTTTACTTTCTGATAGGGTAATGAAAAAATAATATTTATAACTCGTGAAGAAAGTGTAATTCTTCCCTCAAATATTTTATATTCCTCGGGAAATAAAACGACACTTTCGGGAAGAAATATTTCATTTTTTTCCCTTGAGATACTATTTTAACAACAAGTAAGCAAAATATATAAGAGTAACTTAAAAATTCCAGGGGAAATTATTCTACCCACAGAATACCAAACTTGTAATAGAATTTAGCATTTAAATTTAATAAACTATTAGCGCTTTCACAATTGCAATAACAGTTACTAAAAAATAAACTCCGCCAATAATTTACTGTTTATTAAGTTTGGCTACGTTATTAAAGTGTTCAGGATAATTTTTGTCGTACTTACTTGTCCATCAGACTTTCCTAAAATGGAATTCAGCACATAATCCGGCGGAGCCAACGCATCAATCGCTCCTACAACATTTCCTTTCAACTCTTCACAAAGTTTTAAAATAGCTTCTTTCACCCATTTGGTCATGTTAGCTCCAGTCGCGAATCCACCTTCATAGAAGTACACCAGGTGTTTATCCAGACACCAGAGTCCATACAATCTTCCAAGTTGGTCCAGGACGGCAGTCATTGCCTTGTCTGAATTGTACTGCTCGATGTCCTTCCAGAAGAAGTTAAGCGCAAGGTTCTCGCAGTACGCTCTGGAGAGAATACTCGTGCGGTACACTTTGGCGTAGTTCTTAGCGGTGAAATTGCAGGCACCTGCACGGGAGTACTCTTCGAGGAGGGTGTTGGTGACGGAGGACAGCCAGCAGATTAGCCAGTGGTAGCTATCGCTGATGACTGGAACAAAGAATTGTATATACAGAATGGTGTTCGCGCCTCTCGAACATAGGACTTTAACATATAACATTTAAAATGATAATTTCGTAATTTCCAGCTTTCCTAGCAAAAAAAGCTTCAAATAAATGTTTTAGGGTATAAAATTCTGCATCTAAACATTTGTTCAATTGCCTATAAAAAATTTTATACGTGCATGAGAAATTCAATACTTTTTAGCGCATCTTCATATCTCATTTAGTTTTTGAGATACAGCCTCAAAAAAACTTATTTTTTAGAAAAGCTTACTTTTTCGGAAGCCATATCTTAAAAACCGAACAAGATATGAAATTGTGCTCAACGGCATCGAATTTCTCGAGTTCGAATTGATTAATAAGCAATTTTTAAGCGATTTTTATTTTTTGAAAATTTCTTAAGGGGTACCCCTTAGATTTTTTTCGATTTTAGGCGAATTTCAGGCTGTTTGCTTTAAAATCCTTTCTCGTACGAATATTGTAACACAAATTGACATAGATATGCATTTTGATTCGCTGAATCCAATGGTTTAATCCCCAAGTGCATAGGTCTTCTAGTTTTTGAGATATTACCCAAAAACTGTTTTATGAGAAAATTTTGGTGAAACATTTTTGAAATTTAAAAATTGCTGAAAAACTGTTTACAAGTTAATTAAAACACGAGAAATTCAATGCCGTTGAGCGCATCTTCATATCTCGTTTAGTTTTTGAGATATAGGCTCGGGAAAGTACAAAATCTGATTGATTAAAATTTTAAGAAAATTCTACTCTTCCGGAGTCTATATCTTATAAACTGAACAAGATATGAAATTATGCTCAACGGCATCGAATTCGTCGTGTTCGAATTGATTAATAAGCTATTTTTAAGCGATTTTTATTTTTTGAAAATTTCTTAAGGGGTACCCCTTGGATTTTATTCGATTTTAGGCCAATTTCAGGCTGTTTGCTTTAAAATCCTTTCTCGTACGAATATTGCAACGAAAATTTATATACATATGCATTTTAACCCGCTGAATCCAGTGGTAAAATCGCCAAGTCCATAAGTCTTCTAGTTTTTTGAGATATTGCCCAAAAACTGTTTTATGGCAAAATTTTGGGCAAAAATTTACAAAATATAAAAATCGCTGAAAATTAGCTTACAAGTCAATTCGAACACGAGAAACTCAATGCCGTTTAGCGCAACTTCATATCTCGTTTAGTTTTTGATATACAGCCTAGGGAAAGTACAAAATATGATGAAGTAAAATTTTTTAAAAAATCTACTTTTCCAAATCTTCAAAACTAAACAAGATATGAAAATGTACTCAACGGAATAGAATTCCTCGTGTTTGAATTGACTTATAAGTAAATTTTTAGCGATTTTAATTTTTTGAAAATTTCTTAAGGGGTACCCCTTAGATTTTTTTCGATTTTAGGCCAATTTCAGATTATTTGTTCTAAAATTCTTTCTCGTACGAATATTGTAACGAAAATTTACATACATATGTATTTGGAACCGCTGAATCCAATGGTAAAGTTCCCAAGTACATATATCGTCTAGTTTTTGAAATATTAGCAAAAACTGTTTTATGGCAAAATTTTGGACAAAAATTTGCAAAATATTAAAATCACTGAAAATATAATCACAAGTCAATTTGAACACGAGAAACTCAATGCCGTTGAGCGCAACTTCATATCTCATTTACTTTTTGAGATATAGCCTTAGAAAAATAGAAAAACTGATTTTTTAGAAAATCTAATTTTCCTGAGCCTATTTTTAAGAAAACTAAACAAGATATGAAGATGCGCTCAACGGCATTGAATTCCTCGTATCCGAATTAACTCCAACCAAATTATAAGCGATTTTTTAATCATTCCCAAAAATACAAAATGAAATAACGAAATGTTCCAAGGATTCATACAACCTCATTCTATACAAAATTAACATCCAACCATCTCATCCTAACTTACATTGCCTGCTATCAACATCCTGCGCACACTTCGCCCTAAACTTCATCTTAAGTATTTCATCCCCTTGTCTAAAGAACACACAAGTCCCAATTGGACTCGACAGCTCCCCATTGTGTCTGCTAGCCCATTGCTTAAGCAACCATTTGCTAGTTTGCTGTCCGAGGACATTGTTATCACCCTCGTAGGTCACAGAAGGGTCTTGGTCAGCCCTCATGTCGGTTAAACGCGCAGCCTTGAGGTAACCGAAGCCTCCGCAGGCTTCCCTACATTCTTGGATGGCGTCTCGGCAAGTCCAGGTGATTAAAGGTTTTGCCGTTGAGACCATTGCGTGGATTTCGGATACTATGTCTGTCTGGAAGATAAAGTTATTGGTTTAAGGGATGGAGAAGGAGGGTGGTGTATGCGGGATGTAGTGGGTGGTGTTTGGTAAGGGTGTATTTAGGGGTTTGATGTGAGATGTTAGTTTTGTGCAATTTCGTACGATCATGTTCATTTTATGGAGAAAATTGTAGAATGCAATAATGTTCAGAATTAAAAGATTTTTTTACCATTGGATGGCATATTTAAATTAGGCAGTAATAAAGGAATTTTTCGAGATAATATTTTCAACCCTACATTGACTTGACGATGAAGAAAAATATTCGAAATCATATAGTCATTCATAATTCATAGAAATCGAATAGTAAACTTATAAACAAGTTGTTTTTTACAACTAAAACTAAATATAAAAAATGCCGCTCCAAAATATGTGCCGCACGGTGCGGACCACTCCCACTCCTAGGTACGCCACAGATATTAGTTATTTACTTATTAATACATAAATTACTATTTAAAGTTACGACTAAACCAGACTTATAATTTAAAATATAACAACAATCTTTTGATTCTGAACATCATTGCACTCGACAGTTTTATCAACAAAATGAACATGATCGCAAGAAATGGAGACTTTCAATTTTGACGTCACATGCAACAGACCCCCCACCACACAATTTTGTGTGAAACAACAAATTTGTAGAAAGAGCGAGGTGATACTATGCCGAGTCCTCAGACAACACATTTGTCTGAGGCCGAGTCGAACAACTGCTTTCCCCATTCGACCCTTCTGCCCTCAGATTCCATTATTTGTTTGACGTTTAACGTTTGGCTCACGTGATAAACGTCAAACTGTAAACCTATACCGTTTTACTCACTAGATGGCAACCGAAAAATTTGAATTGTATAAGTCCCCATTGTACAAAACTAATACTCCATATTACATTCACCTTTACCAAACACCTCCCCGTATAAAATAATAACTTACCAAATTATCAATTTTATCTCCTCGATTAGACCTCTCAACAGTTGTAACATAAATATCAGTTAACCTTTTAATAAATAACTTAAAAACATAACTCGCCGCCACGTACGGAAACAACCTCCATTGCTACAACAAACAACAAAATACATCTCAATCTTTCACTCATTTCTTCGACAAAACTCACATGCAATGGATACTCAATCAAGGGTATTTCCTCATCCTCTTTATTCCCAAACTGTTTCCTCAAAGCAGCGTACCTCACAGCAATAGTAACAGCACTCGCGATAATACAAGTATTTTCTTGGATAATTGCAACTCTCGCAGCGGATAACATCTCCAAAGCTGCTCCTAGGATACGACCTGGATCTGTGAAGGAGCTTTCGTAGACTCCTTCTGGAGTCACGTCGGCAGTACGGTTGAGAAGGTACTCGCGGGGTATTCGAAAATTATTGAACATTATGAAACTAAAGAAATGAGTAATTGATCATTGGATGAATGTTTTTGCAGGGGGTGTAAAATTGTTAGGGGTACAGTCATTAAATGAAATTAGGGAAAGTTGGTAACTAAAGTGTGAGGATTTTAATGATGTACATAGATTTAAATTATCTTTTATAGTTTTAAAGTTACAACCTATCATATTTTTCTATGAAAACATTTTGTCATTCGGCAAATTTTTTGAAGCATTTTTCTTTAATTTAATTCAGATACATTTGACAGCCCCCCATGTATGGGGTAATGGTTCAGTGGTATCAAATCTGTGGATCCAAAGAACCTTGTTCGATCACCACAGCTGACAAAACAACAACCAATTTAAAATTACCCCTGTGGCTCCCCCACCACTAACATCTATAGGGGCCGTGATTTGACGACTAGTAACCGCACTTCACGCGCATAAATATATCACTTACTGAGATCTGCTTCGGCAGAGTGCCACACCTAGTAATGGGTAAAAGGCGTGATGATATATTTATTCATTCATTTTATGTTTGACAGTAGAAAATATGCAAACTTAAAAAAATTTAAATATATTTTCCCTTGTAAAACAATGTTCCTAAATAATTTTAGAGAAAAGCTTTTCAAATAAGAGGTAGGAAATTAGTTTTCTACATTTTTTTGCAGAGAACGTAAAATTGTTAGGGGTACAGTAATTAAAATGAAATTAGGAGGAGTTGGTAACTGAAGTAATGATTTTAATGGTGTACATAGATTTAAATGATCTTTTATAGTTTTAATGTTACAATGTATCTTGGTTTTTTGTATATACATTTTGCCATTTTGCATTTTTTTGCCAAATCTCATATAGAAAGTTTGTCTGTCTATAAAAGTTACTAAAAATCTAGTTGTATTTGAAGACAGGTACGGGGATGTCAAATTTTGTAACCCCATTTAATTATCTCTACTAGTTTTCGAGATAAAAGTCTTTAAACTCACTTTAGGCCAGGTGTATTGCGAAGGAGTTTAATACGGGAACACAGGTTTTCCGTGCGCATTGCTTCCCAAATTATTTAAAACAAAAGTAATTCAAATAAAACTTGTAGAGCTTGAAATTCTATATCTAAGTCAATAAACTTAATTTATTTTAAGTGTTTTGTAACAGCGGAAATTAATTATGAAAATTTACATAATTACAATTTAATTAGTGTTAACCTCGGAATAGAACAAACAAATGCATTAAGTTTTTCTGTCAAACTTTCCGCTTAATAATGCCATTGTATTATTTACAGCCACAGTTTAAATATACCGGGTGTATCAAGAAAAGTAGGCCATAGGCGTTTAAAATGGGAAAACAGTTTTTCCGTACGCATTGCTTCCCAAATTATTTTAGACAAAAATAATTCAAATAAAAGTTGTAGAACAAAAAATTCTGCATCTAAATTAATAAACTAAATTTATTTTCTGTGTTTTGTAACGACAGATATTAAATTTGAAAATTTACAAAATTACAATTTAATAGTGTTAAAACAAAGTAACAAACAAATGCGCAACTTAATTCTGTTAAATATTTTAATATAAGTTTTTTAACGGTCTGTTAATTTTAAATTATTTTTACAAATTTATTAAAAATGGAAAATTATTGACATGAATAAAAATTACAAATAATTAAATGGCAATATTCAGAGAAAAGTTTGACAGAAAAACTTAATGCATTCGGTTGTCATTTTGTTTTATTTTCGAGGTCACTAATTAAATTGTATTTTTGTAAACTTTTATATTTCATTTCTGCCCTTATAAAACATAAGAAATAAATATAGTTGATTGATTTAGACACAGAATTTTAAGCTCTACAAATTTTATTTGAAGCATTTTTGTCTAAATTAATTTGGGAAACAATGCGCACGGAAAAACTGTTTTCCCATTTTAAACGCCTTTAGTCTACTTTCATTTTGCAGACTTGTACTTAACCTACTCTAAAATATTTATTCGTAAATTTAATTAAATACAAATTTGGGCATATAGTAACAAAACTATGAGGATTTCAAATTTTAAAATCAAATTTAATTATCTCGTTTAGTTTTTGAGTTACAACAATTTAAACCTCTCCTATGGTCCTACATTGATCACCAATCAAAGTACAAACTATTTCGCAAAGAAATACAAGATTGGACTACCGATTATAAGTGTACCTACCCATTATCCACTCCATTAATGCCCCCTTTTTCCCCAATATCCCCTACAATTATCCCTGGATAGGGTAAAAGCGTCCTTGGATCTCTAACAGGAACAAGAAATACATGTAATCCCCTACATTCATCTTCCGTGTACAACTGGGCTAGTAAGAGGACCATTGTACACGTTTTCCCTGAAAGTAAACCATTATTCAACTATTATTTAAACTATAATAATGTAGATTATTTACCTAAGTTTCCAACATAACATTTTGCACTTTCAAAATTAGGAGTATTTACAATATATTCCTGCGTTTTAGGATCATACGTTGCTGTGGTTTGCATGTTTTTTGTATTGCTGCCATGGGCAACTTCTGTTAGTGCAAAACCTGCAAATATCTAGAGGAAATTACATTACAAACTACTACTACTAAAATCACTAAAATTGTTAGCAGGAAATCTCTTCCAATAATATAAAAATAAATATATCATCATGCCTTTTACACATTACTGGGTGTGGCACTCTTCCAGAGCAGATCTCGGTAAGTGGTAAATTTCTGCGCGTGAGAGAGAGAGGGCCACAGGAGTAGTTTTAATGTGGTGAAAATTGTTTGGAATTTGGAATTGAAACAAAATTACAATACTGGGTGTGGCACTCTGCCGTAACAGATCTCGGTAAGTGGTATATTTCTGCGCGTGAGAGAGGGAGAGCCACAGGAGTAGTTTCAATGTGGTGAAAATTGTTTGTCAGTTGTGGGAATCGAACCCAGGTTCTCAAATTCATAAGCTGACTCGGTACTCATGGAATTGAACAAAATTAAACAATTTCTACATTACTGGGTGTGGCACTCTGCCTTAGCAGATCTCGGTAAGTGGTATATTTCTGCGCGTGAGAGAGAGAGGGCCACAGGAGTAGTTTCAATGTGGTGAAAATTGTTTGTCAGTTGTGGGAATCGAACCCAGGTTCTCAAATTCATAAGCTGACTCGGTAGTCATGGAATTGAAACAAAATTAAACAATTTCTGCATTACTGGGTATGAAAATCTGCCGTAGCAAAACTCGGTATATATATATATATATATATTTTGCGCGAGAAGTGCGGTTACTAGCCGTCAAATCATGGTTCTCAAAGATGATAGAGAAGGGAGACCCACAGAGGTAGTATTAATGTGGTGAAAATTGTTTGTCGGCTGTGGGATTTGAACCAAGATTCTCAGGAGCCACAGACCGACTCGATACCAATGAGCCATCTACCTCATAATGGACCTTTAATATTTAACAATGGTTGTTGTGGTTGAGTGGGTAGTGCTCTCGCTTTACCAGCAACAATTCGTGATTTTAATCTCGCTGACTTTAATTATTTATTTATATTTGTTACCGGCAGAGTATATATAAATATATCATCACGCCTTCTACCCCTTACTGGGTGTGGTACTCTGCCGAAGCAGATCTCGGTAAGTGATATATTTTATGCGCGAGAAGTGCAGCTACCAGCCATCAAATCATGATCCCCCCCAAATATGATAGTTCAGGGAGAGCCACAGGGGTAGTTTTAAAGTAATGAAAATTGTTTGACGGCTGTGGGAATCGAACCTAGGTTTTAAAATTCACAGGCCGACTCGATACCACTGAGCCACCTACCCCATAAATAAATATAAATATATCATCACATTTTTTACCCTGGGTGTGGCACTCTGCAGGAGCAGATCTCGGTAAGTGATATATTTTATACGCAAGAAGTGCGGTTACCAGCCATCAAATCACGGCTCCCAAAGATGTTAGTGGAAGGAGAGCCACAGGGATAATTTTAATGTGGTGAAAATTGTTTGTCGGCTGTGGGATTTGAACCCGGGTTCTCAAATCTATGCTGTTACAAAATATAATTGAAGAACAAATTTTGAGTGTCACTTTCTTCGCTTGATATACGAGTACAAATAACTATTTCTATTTAAATATGTTTGGAAGAGATTTCATTTATTTGCGAATTAAAATTGTTGAAAATTGTCGTACCTGTCCATCCCAGGCGGCCTTATAAATAGCTTCGTGCCTCTCTGTCCCTAAACTTAGTATAGCATTTGTAAATAAACTATATCCTAAACCCAACTTAATAGACAAATCTGGAAAAGTCACTACTAAAGCTTCGTTTACAGTCATGAGTTGTTTTGTCTGAAAAAGAATTTCATTTTAAAAAGTGTTCTACAAAAATGTTCTTTTCAATCATTACTAAATTATTTTAGAAAAAAATTCTTCAAACAAAAGTACTAGAAAATTAAGTTTTCCATATTTTTAATTTAAATTAATCTTCAATATAATTCAGATATGATTGAGAACAGAAAAGATGCAAACTTAAAATATGTGAATATATTTTCTTCTGTAAAACATTCCTAAATAATTTTACAGAAAAACTCTTCAAATAAAAGTGGTAGAAAAATTAATTTCTCACATCTTTTATTTAAATTATTTTTCTTTAATTTATTTCAGATACGTTTGACAGCTGAAAATATGCACACTTAAAAAATGTAAATGTATTTTCCCCTGGAAAACATTCCTAAATAATTTTACAGAAAAACTCTTCAAATAAAAGTGGTAGAAAAATTAATTTTCCACATCTTTTATTTGAATTATTTTTCTCGAATTTAATTCAGATACGTTTGACAGCTGAAAATATGCACACTTAAAAAATGTAAATATATTTTTGCCCCTGTAAAACATTCCTAAATAATTTTACAGAAAAACTCTTCAAATAAAAGTGCTAGAAAAATTAATTTTCCACATCTTTTATTTGAATTATTTTTCTTTAATTTATTTCAGATACGTTTGACAGCTGAAAATATGCACACTTAATAAATGTAAATATATTTTCCCCTGTAAAACATTCCTAAATAATTTTACAGAAAAACTCTTCAAATAAAAGTGGTAAAAAATTACTTTCCCACATCTTTTATTTAAATTATTTTTCTTGAATTTATTTCAGATACGTTTGACAGCTGAAAATATGCACACTTAAAAAATGTAAATGTATTTTCCCCTGGAAAACATTCCTAAATAATTTTACAGAAAAACTCTTCAAATAAAAGTGGTAGGAAAATTTGTTTTCTACAACTTTTATTTGAAGTTTTTTTATTTAATTTTATTTAAATATGTTTGAGAGCAGAAAATATGGAAACTTAAAAAAATATGAATATATTTTCCACTGTAAAACATTTTAAAACAATTTTAGAAAAAAACTGTTCAAATAAAAGTGGTAGAAAAGTTAGTTTTCTACATTTGTTAAATGAAGTATTTTCCTGTAAAAAAATTCAGAAACGTTTGATAACAGAAAGTATGAAATCTCACCTTGGCTGAATACGACATTCGTTCTGTATTTTGTGGTATAAAATCGTATTTAAGAAACTTTTTAACTCTTATTGCTGATAATCTTTTAAGTTCTTCTGACGGTAAAGTATTTGAATGTTGAAAATTAGGATCTTTTTCTAAAGTTTTCCATATCCTCATCTGGAATAAGAAAATTAAAATTAGGTTTGTTAATAGCCACAATTCAAGGTTATATTACGTAAAAAGTTTATGGTTTATATCGATGTTGAGCAACATATGTTAAATAAATTTTATTATGTTTATTGTTACATACAATAAAATTATTTAATTTTATTCGTCGGTTAATTTTAATTTATTTATTTATACAATTTATAACAATAATGTTATTACGTAATTTCGCCCATTTCTTGGTGTATAGTACTGCAGTACTTTTTTCAAACCAGCCGTCAAATTACACCCCCCAAAATTGTTAGCAGAGACAGTCACAGAAGAAATTTTTATGTGGTGAAAATTTCATTGACTGTGGAAATCGAATTTAATTTTTCTTCTTCGATACAGTACAACAAAATTAACTTGATTCTTGATTATATATTCAATTGATTAAATGATTCAACTATCTAGCTATAGAATTATCTATAATTACCTTCTCCGTTACAACTTATAATTTTACTAAACATGTATTTGTTTTAAATGACAAATAATATAGTATTTTGCGAATATATTTGATTTAGTATTGACCAATTATATATTTATTTATTTGCAATCTTTGTATAACAGGAAAATTATATAAACTACAGTACAGGAAACTTATAACGTATAGTGCAATTCTAATAAGTTGAATATTTCGACGATATAAAATAGACAAACAATAAGGACATTTATTGTGAAGCCAATACATCCTAAAGTGGGGAAAGGGAAATGGCCCATATAACTTTGTTTACAAATAAGTTCCTAATTAGAAAAATAAATAAATAAATAAATAAATATATCATCACGCCTTTTACCCATTGCTGGGTGTGGCACTCTGCCGGAGCAGATCTCGGTAAGTGATATATTTATGCGCGTAAAGTGCGGTTACCAGCCGTCAAATCACGGCCTCCAAAGATGTTAGTGGTGGGGGAGCCACAGGGGTAATTTTAAATTGGTGAAAATGTTTTGTCGGCTGTCGGGATCGAACCAGGGTTCTTTGGATCCACAGGCTGACTTGCTACCACTGTGCCATTACCCCATTAATTAGAACTACCATAATATGAGTGTGAAGTAGCTAGCTCAGTGGTATGAAGTCGGCCTGTGGATCCTGAGAACCCTGGTTCGACTCCCACAGACGACAAACAATTTTCACCATTTTAAAACTATCCCTGTGGCTACCCTACCACTAAAATCTTTGGGAGCCGTGATTTAACGACTAGTAACGTCACTTCACGCGCATAAATATATCACTTACCGAGATCTGCTTCGGCAGAGAGCCACACCCAGTAATGGGTAGAAGGCGTGATGATATATTTATATATACTCTGCCGGTAAAAAATATAAATAAATAATTAAAGTCAGCGAGATTAAAATCACGAATTATTGCTGATAAAGCGAGAGCACTATCCACTCAACCACAACAACCGTTGTTAAATATTAAAGGTTTATTATGAGGTAGACGGCTCCTGAGAATCCTGGGTCGATTTCCATAGCCGACATGCATTTTCACCACATTAAAATTACCTCTGTGGCTTCCCTACGACTAACATCTTTGAGGGCCGTGTTTTGACGGCTAGTAACCGCACTTCACGCGCATAAATATATCATTTACCGAGATCTGCTTCGGCAGAGTACTACACCCAGTAGAAGGCGTGATGATATATTTATTTATTTTATTTTATAAAAGTTTTCTAATGGGATGGCTAGCTCAGTGGTATGAAGTCGGCCTGTGGATCCTGAAGTCCCTGGTGGGATTCCCACAGGCGACAAATTTTCATAATTTGAATAAGCTATCCCTGTGGCTCCTCCACCACTAACTTGTTTGAGGGCCGTGATTTGACGACTGGTAACCGCACTACATGCGCATAAATATATCATTTACCGAGATCTGATTCGGCAGAGTGCCACACCCAGTAATAGGTAAAAGGCGTGATGATATATTTATTTATTTTATTTTATAAAAGTTTTCTAATGGGATGGCTAGCTCAGTGGTATGAAGTCGGCCTGTGGATCCTGAGGTCCCTGGTTCGATTCCCACAAGCGACAAATTTTCATAATTTGAAAAAGCTATCCCTGTGGCTCCTCCACCACTAACTTGTTTGGGGGCCGTGATTTGACGACTGGTAACCGCATTACACGCGCATAAATATATCATTTACCGAGATCTGCTTCGACAGAGTGCCACACCTGTGGCAATATTTATAATTTAGGCTATTATTGTTAAATTATGTGTTTAGTTTTACTCGTTTCAGTTAATTTATGATTATTGGTTTTAGAAAATATTAAGTATCGTGAGAATGATATGTTTGGGGTTGTGTTTGTGTTTCTAAAGTAATAAATTATGGTCAAGTGTGTCTGGGTCTGTCTGAGTGACGCCGAATGTGAGAACATGTTGGAATAGATGAGGGATGAAGAGACGTGTGTAAATGGTTAAGGGTGCATGAGACTTTGTAGATAGTTTTAAGGAGTGTGTATCCGACGATCGACGAGAGAAGTTGAAATTAATTATCTTTGTAAATCTTGATCTTAATAAAACTGATGTACATATTCCCTGTACTTCGTGTGTTATTTATCCTGACGAATATATGAACAGGAAGTGCAGAAGGAGCAGCATTAATCACAGAAAAATTATATCATTTATAGACAATTATCAGAAGAGGGTAGATTGTTTTATATTAGGATTGCGACACACCCAGTAATGGATAAAAGGCGTGATGATATATTTATTTATTTTATTTTATAAAAGTTTTCTAAATTTCAAATGTACATATTTGAGATAATGTTACATATACTTCTTTTTGTAGTGCTCTGACCTAATTTATCGGGTGACTGAAGCTAAATTAAAATATCTTTTAACCTTGAAAAGAAACATCTGCTTATGTTAGAGTGATAATTATAATATTTAACATATAGTAATGAAATACAAATTAGATTTTAATGTGTTCTGTGAACATAAATATATTGCCGGACATAATATTGATAAAATATTGATAGGTATATTATCATTCGTTCTCTATATTCCAGTGGTTTCAAACTGTGGGTCACGACCCCTCAGAAAGTCGCGAAGACATTAAAAAGGGGTCTCCGGTAGTATTTACAAAGTTTAAAGAACATGTTTCCTCAGATCCGTCCTGTTGCACACTTTCACGTACATCTTAAGAATTACTTAAATATAAAAAATAAATATATCATCACGCCTTTTACCTATTACTGGGTGTGGCACTCTGCCGAATCAGATCTCGGTAAGTGATATATTTATGCACGTGAAGTGCAGTTACCAGCCATCAAATCACGGCCCCCAAAGATGTTAGTGGTGGGGAAACCAGAGGGGTAATTTTAAATTGGTGAAAATGTTTTACGGCTGTAGGGATCGAACCAGGGTTCTTGGGATTCACAGGCCGACTTGATACCACTGAGCCATTACCCCATATTACTAAATGAAAAACATCAAATCAAGTTTGACAACAATTTTAAAAACTACATTTTATTGTTTATCTCGACAAGATCTTGTTAATTTAAAGAAAATTAGTTATAAAAATTTAAGGAACGGAGGCGCATTTGACTATTAAAGAAGGTGGCCACGGAAGTAATTTTAATGTGGTGAAAATTATTTGTCGGCTGTGGGAATCGAACCCGGGCTCTCAAATCCACAGTTCAACTCGATACTACTGAGCCATCTACTTCATAATACATAATACATTTACAAAACAAAGAAACATAACCCTGTTTCCTAAATATAGTTGCTAGTAAAAACTTCAGTGTTCTCCTATTTATACTCCTTAGATAAGTGGGAGGAGCTTAAAGTTTCTGAGCCAATGAGAGCTCAGGAAAGTGTTGTGATAGATATCCACATATATTTTTCGCTGTAAAATATTTCTGAGTCATTTTAGAGGAAAATTCTTGAAATAAATAATCCGCAGAATTATATTATCTACAACTTTTATTTAAAATATTTTCCTGTATACTAATTTATAATTTATTATTATGCGGTAATGACTCAGTGGTATCGACTCGGCCTGTGGATCCTGACAACCCTGGAACCCTGGAACCCTGGTTCAATCCCCACAACCGACAAACATTTTCACCAAAATTAAAATTACCCTTGTGGCTCCCTCACCACTAACATCTTTGGGGGCCGTGATTTGATGGCTAGTAACCGCACGTCACGCGCATAAATATATCTCTTACCGAGATCTGCTTCGGCAGAGTGCCACACCCAGTAATGAGTAAAAGGCGTGATGATATATTTATTTAATTTATATACGTAGGACAGTAAAAAATAAACCTAAAGTGATAATATTAAATACTTACTTTTAACTTTAATTCTGTAGGATTTTCTAACACGATTTTCATTTTTTTCCAGTCGAACGTCGCTGACTTCCTATAATCGTCCAAAGGACCGGAAGGTAAGTCAGGAATAAAATCTACAGTGTTTCCGGCCATGGCTTCGCTTCCTGTTTACCTATAAATCACAACGATTATATTATGAATATTATTTGTACATACGCTTACATTAAAACAAAACAAAAATTATGTAGATAGTATAGAACGTTCCTAATTAGTTCAGAAAAAAATGTTTCAAATAAAAGTTACGGTAGTACTATCAGAGCTGGGCAGTAGCTAGCTACTTTTGTAGCTTAGCTACTAGCTTAGCTACATTTACCTTAGCTGTAGCTGTAGCTTAGCTAACTGTGAAAAAATATAGCTGTAGCTTGTAGCTAGCTACTTTCTTTTCTATTAGCTTAAAAATAACAACTGAAGCTACTTTTAAAGCTACTTTTTGTAGCTTAAAGCTACTTTTTAAGCAGAAGGTCAACAAAGTACACATGCGTACAAGCTAAACCCACACAAAATAATTATTTGTTGCCGGTTCTAACTGGCTCTAATACGCAAAAATACACAGTAGGTGCCAGATGGTATTTGCTATTTTTAATATTTATGTATATAATAGTAAATTAACAGTCATTATAACAAAAGACTGATCATATGACAATGGCAAATTTAATTATTTCACAATAATTTAAAAAAGTAGCTTTAAAATTTAACAACTACTTTAACGAAAGCTTTTAGCTGTAGCTTAGCTATATTTCACAAAATATAGCTTATAGCTGTAGCTTAGCTACTTTTTTAAAGAATAGCTGTAGCTGTAGCTTAGCTACTTTTTTTAAGTAGCTTGCCCAGCTCTGTTAATAGGTAACTTATAGTACAAGTATTGTAAAAAAAACTTTACCAGACTGTTATTGACTTTACCAGAAAGTTATTTTTGTTGTAACCTTGGATACGTACTTTACTTCACTGTTTTGGTAAAAATCTACTTTCGGTACAAAAAATTGGTCAGGAAACACTTTCTTGCTGGTTACAAAATAAATAAATTATCTATAATTTTTAATTGATGTATTTTTCTCTAAAATAATTCAAAAATATTTAGAAGCAGAAAATATATTTCATGAACTTACTGTAAGGCTTATTACAGCTAGAATGAAATAAAAGTTGAAGTATATATACTTTGATCCAGTTGCGTAGAAATATGGTAGGGAGTAAATAATAAAATGAATTTATTGCTAAATAAAAAAACAATAAAAAAAAAGGAAATTATCTAATACTGCGCCCCCCCCCCCCTATATTTCGAGAGGTGTTAAATACAGCGTATTCTGTCTCTTTTCAGAAATAAATAAAATCTTTGACTTCAACGTTTACACAGCCGTGGAAAGATAAGAAGTTTCGCTAAAGAAAATATGACTCATTAAATTTTTTGTTGTCGTAAGATAAGTTCGATAATTTGTCACGTAATACTGGTAATCGTTTTTCGGGTAATATTAATAGGCTATTCATAAACTGTTGTAGGATTCATGTGTGATTAAGTGACACATATCCGTAGGAATAATATCAAAACTAAAAACAATAATGATTTATTTGTAACTCGACAGGATATGTGTTTGACGTTCTTATTATGTAAAAAGGGCGCCACCTATCCGGCGACGACGGCTTGTTTTTTCATTTTTCGGTAGTTAATTGTTTTTTTACCTTAATTTTTTAACACACTAGATAATATAATCTGTATATTTACACATAATTTGCATAAATTATACACTGTTTTTATCCATGGGCGTCCACAGACATTTTTCCAGAGAGGGGCGGGTCGCAAAAAACTCTCAGATTGACATAAATTTCTAAAATATTTTTTTTACATAATATAAATACAAATATATATAACGAAATATTTAAAGCTTCAAATAAAAGTTTTAGGGAATAAAATACGAAATTAATTTTGCATGCTTTGTAACGGCACAAATTAGAACTGAAAATGACTAAAATTGTCTCAAAACTATATAATAGCTATGAAATTAAAACAAAATTAAACAAATGCTTGACATTCAATCTGTCAAAACTGACAAAATAAAAAATAAATAAATAAATATATCATCACGCCTTCTACCCATTACTGGGTGTGGCACTCTGCTGAAGCAGATCTCGGTAAGTGATATATTTTGCGCGTGAAGTGCGGTTAGCAGTCGTCAAATCACGGCCCCCAAACATGTTAGTGGTGGAGGAGCCACAGGGATAGCTTTTTCAAATTATGAAAATTTGTCGCCTGTGGGAATCGAACCAGGGACCTCTGGATCCACAGGCCGACTTCATACCACTGAGCTAGCCATCCCATATAAAATAAATTATTTATTTATTATTTCATTTATTTTGACAGATAAAACGTGAAACATTTGTTTAATTTTGTTTCAATTACATACCAATCGATAGTTTTGAGGCAATTTTCGTCATTTTCAAATCTAATTTGTGTCGTTACAAAGTTTTGTTTATTGGTTCAGATGCAGAATTTCACGCCCTAAAATTTTTATTTCAAGCTTTTTTGCTTAAAATATTTAGGGAAGCAGGAAATTACAAAATTATAATTTTACATGATAAGTCGTATGTTCGCGAGTCGTGGTCACCACACTTGTTAATATCCAGGGAGGGGGGCTTGTCTTCCCCCCCTGAGGACGCCCATGTTTTTATCAGTAGAATATTTGCTTGCAACACGAATTGTTTTAACTTAAAAAAAATACTGTTTATTATGAAATGGGAACTAGGTTATATTATACAGGGTGTGTACAGAAACGCGGAACATAGAAATTTAAGACAGGGTTTTTTTTAATATTCAGAATTTGGCTCCCTATATATTTCAAAGTAAAAGTACAAGAATAAAATAGTTATTTATGTAGGAAGGGTAAAAACAGGCATTTCTGGCCCGTGGCATGATTATTAGCACGAGGCGCAAAGCGCTAATTTCACCCGCGGTACATACAATATTTTATGCACAACAAAATAAATAAATATATCATCACGTCTTCTACCCATTACTGGGTGTGGCACTCTGCCGAAGCAGATCTCGGTAAGTGATATATTTTGCGCGTTGCCAGCCGTCAAATCACGGCCCCTAAAGATATAAGTAGAGGGAGAACCACAGGGGTAGTTTTAAAATGGTGAAGTAGAGTGCCACACTCAGTAATGGGTAGAAGGCGTGATGATATATTTATTTACGTACCAAGAGTGAAAACAGGCGTTTCTGGCCCGCGGCATGATAATTAGCACGAGGCGCAAAGCGCTGAGGGCTAATAACATGCTCAGGGTCAAAAACGCTAATTTCACCCGTGGTACATACAATATTTTATGCACAACAAAATAGCATTTAATTATATGTTCAAAAGATTAATATATGTACATAGGTTATATGTCAAAAGGACATTTTGTAAAATCGAGTTGTTATGGGCAAAACGACCCGTTTGTTTCCACTACACGTACATACTTTTTTTGACTATCGTACACCAGTTTTTGTTATTTCATCCCACTTCTGACACCAGTTTTGTTATGGCATCATAAATGAATAAAAAAAATGTTGGATAATAAAGTTTTTCGTATATAAATATATTTACAATTTACAACATACTATTTACAATATTAATGATTTGGTTTTAAAGTGAAGTTGAATTTGAAATTTAGTTTTTAGTTTAGAAGTCAACTGTTTTTGATTCTGTGATCAAGTGTTTAATTTAGAAGTCGATAGTTTGAGATCAAGTGTTCAAGTCTTTAAAAATTAGCAATTATATAAACTTTGAGGTTACTTCCCACTAGAGGGTTTTTACCCCCGTTAGTAGGCGTTCTTGGATTTCATCGGTCACATATTTAAATGTGTTATGAAACGAACAAAACTTTGTTTCTGTTTTCTTTAAACGCGTCAAAATTTAGTGTTGAAGTAAAGTGGCTAAGTCTGGATAGTATCTGTCAATAGTTAGAATTTGGAAAAGTGATTTTAAAAATGTGAGAGCAATAAAAATTGATTTGGGTTGACACTAACATGATTGTAGGTTTTAAAGAAAACTATAAATTAGCTAGATGACTTTCGAACTAAAACTGAAGTGGTTGACATAAATAAATTTGAATACAAGTTATGTGAAAATAGGATATAGGAATTAGGTTACATAATTAAGAAAAAGTAATAAATATACAATACTTAAAACTAACAAAGTAAATGATAATAATAATTATGATTATGAAATAAAAGTAATAATATAGAATATAATATAAAATTGATTAAGTATAAGTATGTATAAAAAAGGGTTATGGGCGGCTCCATGACACGAGTATTCACAGTAAACAAAAATTGTCATTTTATTCATGTATCCATAGGAATTATTTTTCTATGGCCCTAGGGCCAAAAACAAGTGATTAAGCCCACTTTTAGGGTTAAAATACATGCATTTCGGCCCAGTTGTGCATAATAGTTATTTTTGTATCAAGGGTTAGTACAGTGAATATGTACATGAGCTTTATTTAAACATTTGCAATAATTGTTTCCAACCTATCTCATCTATCGCCGGATACACACTACCATAAAAACTATGCACAGAATCATATGTGCCCTTAAACCATTCTGATTCAATTTTAATAATCATGCGTCGTACGGAACGAGTAAAAGGCTTTGAAGTCAAAACATGTACAATAACCTACATACATATATTTTTATTTATTTATTTATTCATTTAATTACTATTCAATATGCATTGTTTCAAACATGAGCTTGCATAATAATTCTACTGATCGCATCGGCTACTACTGTTCTTATATGGGATCTGCAATTATCGAGCAGTCACACAAAACAAAATAGTAACTGAACATAAAATGTTATTTGTAATTTTCCTGTATCCAGAGTGGTCCATTTAACTTGACTTGATCAAATATCTTGCAAATTAAGCCCTTAACAACAAACTTTCATGAACAAAAGTTTAACCATTTTGAGGGGACCATTCGATCTTGTTTACATTTTTTACCCCCACCCCTCAGGAGGTCGGAGAGGGGGTAAACTTAAATATTTTAAATAGGAACCCAATTTTTTATTACAGATTCGGAATCTCCATAAAAATTATGAAGGTTTAATCTGATAATTTTTTTCATATTATTGATAGATGGCGCTGTATTCGTAAAAACAAGTTTTTTTTTTAATATTCTTATTTTGAATTGTACCGTGTTGCTGTTGACTATAAGACCTAAAATGCAGGATCAGGTCGTAATGGCGGCATATGACCATAGCAGTTGGTCCGCCAGGAAGCCACAAAAAAAAATGTCGAAATAATGGTAAAAACTTCGACCCCCTGAGGGGTGGGGGGTAAAAAATGTAAACAAGAATCGAATGGCCCCCTCAAAATGGTTAAACATTTGTTCATGAAAGTTTGTTGTTAAGGGCTTAATTTGCAAGATATTTGATCAAGTCAAGTTAAATGGATCATCCTGTATGCGTCTAATTTTGAGAAAAACTAATTTTTATATTTAATAATATATTTCAATAACCATAGTAGCAATAGAACCGAAAAACATAAATTTTAATTTTCGCTTTATCTAGTTATCTATGTCTTTTTTCGGAAAAACAAATACATCATTAAAATGGTCAACTAATTTGGAAACTTTGACTCAATTTCATTGACTTCGTATCTCACGGTTCTCGAGATACCAAGGGGTTAGGATCGAAAAACGGACAGCCTGTATATGCCTCATCAGTAAAGTTAGACATAAAGTAGTCAACATTACTAAAAAATTATACGTAAACAAATTTGATATTTTATATGTTTCAAACAGATAAATGCTGAATTACTGAAAAACTAAATTACATGTATAATAATATTATATAACATTCATATATTCTAAATATTAAATATGTTGTGTATAAGAAAGTCGTGTGGTGCCCACACCAGTCTTTTTATTTTTGTATAACATATTCTCGCAAGTACGAAGTATATTGAAGGTAGAATGAGCTTCATTCTTAAACGATTTTTGGTGACAAATTGTTATCATATATTAAATACATAAAATGTCTAGGCAACGGACAAAAAAAACACAATTTATACAAATATCTAGACAACGGACAAAATCAATCGTAAATTACTGTCACCCACTTAACTATTCTACCAAAAATTTCCCTTAATGGAAACAATCAATTATATTTATAAAGAAATTAGGTAAAGAAAAATCGAAACAGAAAAAATAGTATAAAATACTGCGCGGTTGCCTTCTGTAATTTGTATTTTAATATACTATTTTCATAATTTCAAAAACTACCCCTGTGGCTCCTCCACCACTGACATCTTTGGGGACCGTAATTTAACGACTGGTAACCGCACTTCACGCGCAAAAATATATCACTTACCGAGATCTGCTTCGGCAGAGTGCTACACCCAGTAATGGCTAGAAGGCGTGATATATATATATATATATATATATATATATATATATATATATATATATATATATATATATATATATATATATATATATATATATGTTTTTATATTCTCACGGCTGTCAATTCAAAAAGTATAATTTTCTTGTTTCAATTGACAGAAAAAAGTAATACTTTTCATCTCTAGGGAAGAAAGTAAAAATTTAATCCTGAAGGTTAAATTTATTTCACTTTTTGATAAGGCAGTAAAAATTATTTTTATAGCTCGTGAAGAAAGTGTAACTTTTCCCTCAGGTACTTTATATCCTTCGCATTTGGCTTCTTCGTGAAGAAAAGTCTTCTTTTCATCCCTTAATATTCAAATAACTATTGACTATCAAGCCGCTTTGATTTAACCGTTGATATTTTATCCCTTCAGAATCTACAATTGCAGATCTGCGTAACCAACAATTTAATTAAAAAGCTTTTACAATTATCTGATAAATTTTTCAGACATACAGATGTTAGATAAAAGTATAGGTTCGCTCTTTTATACATAATTGCAAATTATACTACAAAATGAATGACTCTTCATTTTTTTTTTTACTCGACATGATATTTAATATCGTAAACATGTTTCCTCTCTAAACTGATAAGACTTATCAGCTCATATAAAACATACCTACTCCGTTTTTTATACAGTTTATGTTTTTATCTTTAACGCAGATTTTTAAATAACTAAATTTTGTTTTATGGACGTACTACACAAATATATTTTTATGGGTAAATAGCTCCTTGGCAACGCATGAAATTGGGTGGTCCTCTTACAAAATATTTCTATAGGTTTTAAAAGTAAATAGTATCAATTCAATTATAAACAATCAAAATAAAATATAGCCTTCAGAAATATTAAACAAAACATTAATATAAAAAAAAATGTTGTATTTCTAAAGCATATATTATAAATAGCATTTCCCATGTATTCATAGCAATAAATTTTACATACGTTACAAAACAATATAAAAATAATAATAACGTATTGTATTCAACAGTTCACAATAATTTTGGTACGGACTATACCACCTGTTACCAAAGTTCTTTGTTCCGACAAAAATTCCTAAGGGACGTAACAAAAACACTTTATAATTTAGGGGTCTGTCAACTTAATATTACCTGGAGTAAAACTAATTCTAGCGGTGTAAATAATTGGAAATTTTTTTTTAAATTCTCGAAAGAGTTTTAGCTAAACCAAAATTTTGGCTTAGCTAATATTACTCTTGTTCGATTTTAAAAACTTAATTCAAGAAATTTCCGAAAAGTAAATGGTAATAAGATTACACTATGTAACAAGGTTTCTGCCTAACTTTCTTAGTACTTCAGCTCGGTTTCTGATACAAAATCATTCAGGAAAATCATAGTCGCAAGTCGAAAAGTTTGCTTTTGCGCCCAGGACGAATTTTTTTTGACAACAAAAATGTTTTGACGAATATGCTGAATTAACTCTATATAACCATAACTTAGTACTTGTTGTTTCTGACTAAACTTATAGAGAAATGTATGGAGAAGTCAGCGAAAGTGCCAAAAGTAGCATACCAGCGGATTTCTGAAAGTTATAGGCCTAAAACTTGAAAAAAACCTTCAAATTTTATGATATTTCACCTAAAAATCGGAAAATCTAAATCGTAACTCAAATTTTACGGACAAATATTGATGTTTTGCTGTTTGTATCCCTAGAGTAACTCATTAGGAAGCGTTATATACTATTCGTTAGTTATAATTCACTTGTTCTTGTCATTTAAACACATTTGCGAAAAAATCGAAATTTGCGGATTTGAAAGCGACGATAAAACTATTTATTTAGTGTAAAAACCTAAAAGTATTCATTTTTAACTTTCAAGAGCCGAAAAGTTCACGTATTTTCATTGCAAAAATAACAGAATGGTGTTAGTTTGAAAATTTAGACAATTTCACTAAAATGACGAAATTTCGATTTTTGAGTGTTATTAAAGTAAAAAAAACATACTTAATAATCGAATTAAAGTATGACAATAGAAAACTACTTATAAACAATTTAAAAAAATATATAAAAGGAAACTATTTTTAAATAAATAATTTCATAATTGATAGGAATCGAACCCGAGTTCTTAAATCTACAAATAGTAATAAAAAATAGTGTGGTGGTATGCTATTGCAGATCTTCTTGAGCATGAAGTGCAATTACCAGCTGTCAGATCAAGCTCCTCCCAATTATGCAATAAGTTTATAATAGCTATTATACACGAGTTGCCTAGGGTCACTCGGGGTAATTTTAAGACACGTAAAAATTGAGGTAAAAGTGAGACATATTTATTATTCTGTTGAATATTTTAAATTTAGCGCGCTCATATCACAGAAAGGATATTTCAATGTTAAATCTTAGGTTGGTAAAATTAGACAAGGTTGCATGGCCGAAAATACCCTAGAAAAAATTACTAAACTTTTGACACAAATTCTAACCTGAAAAATTAATATTCGTCGTTCCATAATTTCGTCTCTGGACGCAAACAACCAAACAGTCATACAAAGTGTTATATACTGTATAAAACTTCAATTCAATGACATTGCAACTGACATAAGGTATATAAGTTATTTTATTAATTAATAAAGATATTTAATAAAATATAAAAGGGGTAAAAATGAGACATAAATTGGGGCAAATATAATACATAATGTGGGGTAAATATGAGACAAAAATAACAATAAATAAAAGACAAAATTTAAATATACGCAAACTAGAACCTCTAGAAATAAATCGGCGAAAAAATACTGCTGATCCTTTTTTAATTTACGAATTTTACGATATATTAGAACAAGTTAGTAATGAGTTGGGGATTAAGAATGATCCTACTAAATTTTGGAATTTAGATGAAACCGGAATTTGTCTTGATCCGATAAAAATTAGAGGTGTAGTTGGCAGAGGACAAAAAGCTCTCTTGTGTAAAGTTTATGGCAAGAAAAAAGTATATAAATATGGATGTATTGTACAAAAAGTTTTCGGAAAATCTGAATTTGAAGTAGTTTTTTTGAGAAACACGGGTCCAAGTAAACAACAGTTTGTAGTTAAGGAATCTGATGTTTCTACCATTGTAAAAGATGATATTGTAAAGATATTACCAGTCCCGAAATGCTCAAAATCAGGGGACCAGATTAAATATATATTTGAAGAGAAAATTGATGTAGATGAATTATAAATTTATAATTCATCTACATAAATTTTCTCTTATATTTTGTACTTCGAAGAAATGTATATTTTTTGTTAATAAAAGTACCATATGCTGTAATTTTTTCAGTAAAAAAATATATTACATGAATGAGACACTACCTAGTATGTCTTTAATTTGCCCCAAACCGAGTAAATATCAAAATAACACACGTTTTTAGTTATGTCTTACTTTTTCCCAAGCCCGTCTTATTTTTGCCCCACAACACGGGGAAAAATGAGACACGATTTTATTGTTGTAGTTTGTTTATTTTTAAGAAATCATAAAAAATTCATTCGAAAACAGCATTATCTGCTCAAATTACCCCTATTAAACCATTTAAGTCCTACAAAATTGCGATAATTAAATCTTAATTTAACATATTTTAAAATTTGTCTCATATTTACCCCGAGTGACCCTACATTATTTTTTTACAACCTAATTCAACATCTTAAATTACTAAAGTAAATGTCAGCCTATTGTTGATTAAACTATAGTAACCATGGAAACAGTAAATGCTGTGCTCCTATTGGCCAATTTACTTGTGTCGTAATGAAAATCTGTTTCGTAATAAAAATCTGTATCATAATAAAAATCTGTGTATTAATAAGTGTCATTAAAGTACAAATGATACATATTTAGTAAATAAATTAAAGCATAGGGGTAGAAAATAGTATATTATACAATATTATTATAATGATACCTATTAATACACAAGTATGATATGTATTAATAGCCATTATTCACAAGTTGCATGCATTACTTTTTCTACAACCAATCAAAATACAAATTTATAAAATAAATGTAATTTTTGATTGTCAACTATTTTACTGAACAAACCATGTAATCTATGGAAACTATAAATACTGTCAATATAATCTGTATGGTAATGAATATCTTTCTCATAATGATTATTATTAAAGTACAGAAAATATATTAAAGTGCAAGTGCATTAAAGTATGGCAGTAGAAAAATACTTTTAAACAATTTAAAAAGAAATTATAAAAGAAAACTATTTTTAAATAAATAATTGCGTAATTGATGCTTTCTACCGATTACTTCAAAAAGCAGTCACGATTTATTAAATAAATAATAAGCCCTTTTTGCCCCGGACGCACGCACATGCTTAAATACATGCTTACTGATATAATATTTCTTTTATATTTTTTAATTATGTGCACAGTACTTCTGTAGATTATCATTACATCCTAATTTTTAGTTAAAATTGAAATATTTTAGCGGAAAAATATTAAAAAATAATAAGTAACATATTTTCATTTAAATTTTCCAAATGAAAACACCACATTTAAAGTTAATTTCTGGATAGATTTGAAAACTGTAGCAAAAGTAATAATTTGTCAAAATTTAAATTCGCTATTCACACCATCAATTGTCTATTTTGCAAAGTATAGCACATGGCCAACTGACGTAATTCTTAATTAATCTAATGAAAATACATCCAAGGTTACATCGTAAAGCTGAACCCATTTTTAAGGGTAGAATCCACCCTACAATAACATGTCATCCATTCACCCCTCGACTGAGCCCATCAACGCCAAAAAATAAGTAAATAAATGAACCACACCCATTTTTCGCTTATTAAATTGTCTTATTTCCTACTTACAATTTAAGTAACAATTCCTAGTGTTTTTCGTTGAACACGCGGTCAAAACAGATGAACACAGTTCGAGGAATCAAGTCACCGGCGAAGAGAACGTTCAACTGTTTTGTGTCTCACTCCCTGCCACGGCCAACTACGACTTCGACGCAACAAGCGTCAAGTAGGCTTGGGTTGTGGAGATCGACCGAAAGCCGAACAAATGCTAATGGAACCGTATTCGTTCGTTCGTTATTTGCCGCCACTGTGACGTGGTTGAGTGGTCATGTGACTGTTACCTGGCAACCGAGTCGAGATAACTACAGTACAACTAGCAGGGAGAGGGCTACCCCTAACGAGATAGACACAAGCGGTGAAATTAGTCTATTACGTACTATGAACTGTAAGTGATAGTTTTAAGATCAAGAATAAATAAAATAAATAAATATATCATCACGCCTTCTATTCATTACTGGGTGTGGCACTCTGCCGAAGCAGATCTCGGTAAGTGATATATTTTGCGCGTTGCCAGCCGTCAAATCACGGCTCCCAAAGATGTTAGTGGTGGATGAGCCACAGGGGTAGCCTTTTGAAATTATGACAATTGTTTGTCGCCTGTGGGTATCGAACCAGGGTTCTCAGATCCACAGGCCGACTTCATACCACTGAGATAGTCACCCCATTAAGTTTTAAGATCAAGAATAAATAAAATAAATAAATATATCATCACGCTTTCTACCCTTTACTGAGTGTGGCACTCTGCCGAAGCAGATCTCGGTAAGTGATATATTTTGCGCGTTGCCAGCCGTCAAATCACGGCTCCCAAAGATGTTAGTGGTGGAGGAGCCACAGGGGTAGTTTTTAAAATGGTGAAAATTGCTTGTCGCCTGTGGGGATCGAACCAGGGTTCTTAGGATCCACAGGCCGACTTGATACCATGACGTAAAAACAGTTGTTCGGGCAAAGATCACTACGCCACGTACAAAAAGAACTATTTTTTTGTGCCGAGATTTGAAAAGAACGGTTCTTTTCACATCTCGTCCGAAAAAAGTAGTTCACTTTGTAGGTGGCGCAGTAATCTTTGCCCGAACAGCTGTTTTTACGTCACAAAACGTCACAGTGTCACGTGAGTGCCCGTATCCTATTGCTAAAAGACGTGATGATATATATATATATATATATATATATATATATATATATATATATATATATATATATATATATATATATATATATATGGGGTGGCTAGCTCAGTGGTATGAAGTCGGTCTGTGGATCCTGAGAACCCTGGTTCGATTCCCACAGGCGACAAACAATTTTCATAATTTCAAAAACTACCCTTGTGACTCCTCCACCACTAACATCTTTGGGGGCCGTGATTTGACGACTGGTAATCGCACTTCACGCGCAAAATATATAACTTATCGAGATCTGCTTCGGCAGAGTGCCACATCCAGTAATGGGTAGAAGGCCATGTTCGTTGTTAGCCGATAAAACATAAGTTATTTTCACAGTAATCTGGTCGTACTATACATGGTTATGAGCGTCCGGAAGGAAGGGGAAAGACGAAGAGAAAGATATCCGATAAAATATTTCTAAAAAGGCAATAATCAGCTATATTTTTTAATCAGCTGATTTTAGAATTTTTTTAATGTTTTATAATAAATTCTTTATTCATTGTACAAAGAAATATTTAAAGGGCATTGAACTATTGATTTTTTAGCTAAATATAAATACGTCAATTTAAAACTGATATTATTATTATTAATGTATTTTATAATCAATATTGTATGCAGTAAACAGCATTATTTCCAAATATTTTAGGACAGCGCATAAACATTAAAAATACATTTTGACATTTTATCATAATTTATGTTTCCGATAACAATTGTTTGCAAAATATAAGTTGTTTTTACTCCACTTACACAACACAAAACTAGGTTGAACCAAAAACAGTTTAGGTATGTATTTCTCTCTATAAATTTATTTGAAATACAAATATTTCGCGCCAAAACTAAGCAGAACCAAACTAGATTTGACTTCGAATTCCAGCATATTATTACTACCAATATTATTAAAAATATAAATATACTACTACAAAAATATCTAAATAATACCTGCATGCCCGAACCGTAAGTACAAAATTATTTTATATTTTTATCTCCAACGTGATATCGAATGACGTGCCCTTGCTACGATTAACATAACCTACAAAATTGTACAAAATGGGTAAAATAGAATTAGTCCAATCTCTAACAAAACATATTGGTCGTGTCTGGAACGTATCCTGGCACCCTAAAGGCGACTCTTTAGCATCTTGTGGTGAGGATAAAACCATAAGAATTTGGTCTAAAGAAGGTACAAATTGGGTGAATAAGATCATTCTTACTGACGGTCACAAACGCACAATTCGTGAAGTCAGTTGGTCGCCTTGCGGAAACTATTTAGCATCAGCTAGTTTTGATGCTACCACAGCTATTTGGGATAAAAAGTCAGGCGAATTTGAATGCAATGCTACTTTAGAAGGGCATGAGAATGAGGTTAAGTCTGTTGCCTGGTCGAAAAGTGGACAATTACTTGCTACTTGTAGCAGAGATAAATCGGTTTGGGTTTGGGAAATTGCTGAAGAAGATGAGTATGAGTGTGCTGCTGTGTTAAATGCTCATACTCAGGATGTTAAGAAGGTAAGAAATCGTGTACACGTAAGTAGTTTCTTTATATAAAAGATATTCATTTGTACTTAATTAATTTGATACTAATTTGATCTTTAAGGTAGTATTAATGAAAGTTGTATAAAATAGCTGTAAATAATGTTATTTAGGACCGGTTTTACCATTTCCAGATAAAGTTCTTGATAGCTATAATTGGAAAAATATCGCATCAAAATTGTGGATTATTATTATTACTGTTTGTTCTATAATTTCGATGCGATATTGTTTAATTTATCCCGCTGGTAGTTATTCGGGACTTTATCCGGAGAAGGAAAAACTGGTCCTTAATCATTTTAAATTATATATAGCTTCTTGTATACAGTTTTTGTATAAGTCAAAGTGGGGTGTGAGATTTTGGTCATCCCTAACTCCCATTAATTTGGATTGTTTGTACAGTAAATTTGTAAATTTCATATTTAATTTGATATATTTATTGTTTATTTAAAATAAGCAAGATGTGTGTCCAATTTTCAAACCGTCATATTCGACAAAATATCAGCTTAAATTATTATGTTATAATTTAAGATTTTTAACAGGATTTAACTATTCGATTCCTCATATATTTCTAAATAATTAATGCATATTTTGTTCCCCAATATATATTTTTTTAATCGCCGAAATCGTGATCGCAAAAATTTCTGCAAATGAAAATGCCATTTTTTTTAGTTGAACCAGTTCAAAAATAGAAAAAAATTTAAATATGGTTCTATATAATTTAGACTACGAGAAATCGAATGCCGTTGAGCGCATCTTCATATCTTGTTTAGGTCTAGAGTTACAGCGATTTTTGACTTTTTTTAAATCTCAACTTTGAAGGCCCATATCTCGAAAACTAAAAGAGATATTGAAATTCGGTTTGAACGAGTGTATTTCTCGTGATCTAATTAACTTAACCTAAAATTTTGAAAATTTTGGAAATTTTTGTATTTTTTCCAAAATTTTCTTTTGCCCATAAATTAAAAACTTGAAGAGATAATGAAAATCTGTAAAAACCAGTGAATTTCTCTCGTAAAAGTACATATGTATGTAAAATTTCAGAATGTTTGCTCCACCGATAAAGGTTTTAGAGCAAAAAAACTAAAAATGGCCAAAATTCGTAAAAATCTTAAGGGGTACCCCTTCAAAAATAATTAAAAAACAGTGATTTTTCGTTTTTTTGCAGTAAAAAATTTATCCGTGCGAATTTTTACCTGAAATTTTGCATACCTATGTACTTTTACGAGAGGAATTCATTGGTGTTCACAGATTTTCATTATCTTTTCAATTTTTTTAAATATGGCCCAACGAAAATTTTGAAAAAATTTGTAAAATTTTCAAAATTTCCAAAATTTCAGTATAAGTTAATTGGAGCACGAGAAATACACTCGTTCAAACCGCGTTTCAATATCTCTTTTAGTTTTCGAGATATGGGCCTTCAAAGTTGAGATTTTTAAAAAGTCAAAAATAGCTGTATCTCGAAAACTAAAAAAGATATGAAGATGCGCTCAACGGCATTCGATTTCTCGTAGTCTGAATTATATACAAACAAATTTTAAAATTTGTCGATTTTTAAACTGGTTCAACCAAAAAAATGATATTTTCATTTACAGAATTTTTTGCAATCACGACTCCAGCGATTAAAAAAATATATATTGAGAATGAAAATATGCATAATAATGTAGAAATATATGAGGAATTAAATGGTGAAATCCCCAATTTCATATCTAGTTTCATATTATTTTAAATTAACCGTAAACAGAAACAAACATAAATATAAACATATGCATCTAAATAAATAAATATATCATCACGCCTTCTACCCATTACTGAGTGTGGCACTCTGCCGAAGCAGATCTCGGTAAGTGATATATTTTACGCGTGAAGTACGGTTACCAGCCGTCAAATCACGGCCCACGAAGATGTTAGTGGTGGACTCTTCCACCACAGGGGTAGTTTTTGAAATTATGCAAATTGTTTGTCGTCTGTGGGAATCGAACCAGGATTCTCAGGATCCTCAGGCCGACTTGATACCACTCTGCTAGCTACGCCATAAATAAATAATATATATTTTATTTTCATTTAATTAATCTTTAAAATTTGAATAAAATCTTGCAACTGCATGAATCTTTTGAAATAAGTATTTTAAAATTTGTAAATAGCATCCGACGACTCCCCTTCAATTTTTTCGCGACCCACACTTTGAGAACCGCTGCTCTACAACTTGTACTTAAAACATTTTCCAATAAAACAATCAGGAAATCAATGGAAACAAAAAAAAACTAATTTCCCATCTGATGCACTTTCCTTCAGCTATACTATATAACATAGATGTATATACACCATTCTACATACCTTTCCCCTATTTTTATATTCTCGTCTAAACAATAGAATATTCTAGGTAATATGGCACCCCCATAATGACGTCATAGCCTCAGCTAGCTACGATAACACCATCAAATTATTCAAAGAAGACCGCCTTGACAACGACTGGTGTTGCCACGCAACCCTATCATCCCATACATCAACAATTTGGTCAATATCATTCGACAAAACAGGCACCCGATTGGTCAGTTGCAGCGACGACCAAACTGTCAAAATCTGGCAGGAGTACCAACCTAACAATCCAGAAGGGATACCAACTCCAGATAACGAAACAACTTGGAAATGCGTTTGTACATTATCAGGATTTCATACAAGGACTGTTTATGATGTCCAGTGGTGCCACCTTACGGATTTAATTGTTACTGCGTGTGGGGATGATGTTATTAGGGTGTTTAAAGAGGATGAGGGTTCGAATCCCAATGAGCCAACTTTTAATTTAGCTGCTAAAGTTGAAAGAGCCCATGGAGAAGATTTGAATTGTATTACCTGGAATCCGGTGAATCCGGGGTTAATGGCGTCGGCTTCTGATGATGGTCATATTAAAATATGGATGTATAGTGATTAAATAATTGGTAGTTTTGATTTTAATTGGCATAATTGTTGAAGGATATGTTTCGTTTTGTACGTATTTTTACTTATGATAGGACTTATTTTACAATGTAAATTACATGATAATAAATTGTTTAATGTTGGATTGTTATTGTAGTTTTTGTGTAAATATTAATAATAATTTTTAATTTGTTGTCGTGACGCACCGTTGAAATCTCCAGCCTCTCTAGCATATTTTTAGCTGTAAAATGGTTCCAAATTATTTTAGAGAAAAATGCTTCAAATAAAATATACGAAAAACTAAATTATCCAGCATTTTTATTTGAAGTATTTTTCCCTAAAATAATTTAGAAAAGTTTGACAGCAGAAAATATGCAACATCAACTTTTCAAAATAAGTTGAGAGATGGCAATGTATGTTTTTCGGTGTAAAAGTTTCTAAATTATTTTAGATAAAATTACTTCAAATAATAAACACGGAGAACAACATTTTCTAGCATTTCTGTTTGAAATATTTTTCTCTAAATTAATTTATAAACGTTTAACAGCAGAAAATATGCTGTGATCAATATGTATTTAAATACCGTTTCTTAACCTGTGGTCCGCGGACCCCTGGGGGTCCGCAGCCTTATATATGGACCATTTAACAATCATAAATAAATGCCACCAAAAGTATTGTAATCGATACGCACGCTACAGGCTGCTTTTTTAATTAAGTGGGTAATTAAAATTGTGCTTGATTTCCTAAGGGGTCCGTGGACAAAAAAGGTTAAGAAACGCTGCCGTATAGGAATGTACAAATTATTTTTTTCGCCCACTTGATTGATATTATTTTTTCAAATATTTCAATTGTAAAAGAAAGCTATTTTAGGAATGTTTACGTTACTATGGATACGTCATTGTTTTTTAGTCTTAAGCTACATTCACAAATCGAAATTAGTGTTTGTTTTATGCTTTATGTTTTAGTGTGTTTTTAGGTGGCATTCACAAATAGTTTTGCTTTTGTCGATTTTAGTTAGTAGTGACATCTATCATAAATTTTAGAAAATCGGTTATACAGTAAATGCAACTGTCAGATGTGCTAAGTGACACATGCTGTCATATGTTGTTTGTTTACTTTCGTATTTTTTGGAAGAGCAAGATAAATATTATCATAATAAGAAAGTAGGTATTAAAATCTTGTTTTTATTTTCATTCATTTTGACACTCGAATAAAAACAAACTTAGGTTATCGTCAATGCGAAGGATGATAGAAAGAGACAAGTATATATCACTACATCATTCTACGCTTCGTCCTATTGGTCTAAGTATAAAACGTAAAACTAAAACATAAGTTTGGAGTTTGCAAACTTTTGTGTTAAAACCAAAACTAAATACTGATTTGTGAATGGCTGCATAAGATAACTTATGTTTTAGTTTTACGTTTTATACTTAAGAATAGACCAATAGGACGAAGCGTAGAATGATGTAGTGATATATACTTGTCTCCTTCTATCATCCTTCACATTGACAATAACCTAAATTTGTTTTTATTCAAGTGTCAAAATGAATGAAAATAACAAGATTTTAAGAGTAGTTTTGCTAATCAAATCATCTAAAATAGTTTAATAACAAATTAATACCTACCTTCTTATTACAATAATATTTACCTTGCTCTTCCAAAAAATACGAAAATAAACAAACTTATGACAGCACGTGTAACTTAGCATAACTGACAGTTGCATTTACTGTATTACAGATCTTCTGAGTATAATCGATTTTTAAAAATTTATGATAGATATCACTACTAACTAAAACCGACAAAAGCAAAACTATTTGTGAATGGCACCTAAAAACACACTAAAACATAAAAAATAAAACAAAAACTAATTTCGATTTGTGAATGTAGCTTAAGGACCAAAAATAGCATTTTTACTACAGCTGACAGCAATGATATTCCATAAAAGATTAAAAAAATTCGCTTAGTTTTATTCGCACATTTACAAATTTGATGGCTTCGTGTGGCTTTACGATGAGCCGTACAAATTTTTGCATTAGTTTTGTCGACTCAGAATTAATCAACTAATTTTTTGAGCAACCTGCATAGTAAAATAAATATAGGAACAACATTATTATTGTCTAATTTACTTTCAGGTTTAAATGCTAATACATCACTTTCTAAAAGCACAAAACTATTCTTATTTGTCAAATAAATACTTTTATTCTCGACTGTACTCTTCCATCCAATCAAAGCTTAAAATGGGTGACAAAACAGGCGTTGCCTTGGCAACCATTGTTGAAAAACTAGAAGGATTCGCCAACACAAAAACCGCTGAAAGCTGGGACAATGTAGGACTATTGGTAGATCCAATGACTGAGAATCCAATCAAAAAAATATTACTGACAAATGACTTAACTGATGATGTTTTGAAAGAAGCGATTGGACATCAAGTAGGGATGATTATTTCCTATCATCCCCCCATTTTTAGAGGGTTGAAGACACTTAATACTAAGTATTTATCAGTTTACTTGTAATTGTATTGTACTAAATATTTTATGATTTTCAGAACGTGGAAAGAACGAATTTTGATTCAATGTTTAAAACATTCTATTGCAATTTTTTCTCCTCATACTAGTTGGGACGTAGTAGCAGGCGGGGTAAATGATTGGTTAGCCGACTCCTTAACCCCTAAAAGTAGGGCTCCTTTAACTGAAAGTGGAGCTGGACGTTTATGCCATCTGTATGAACCTTTAAGTATTAGAAATGCTGTTGAAAAAATTAAGATACATATTGGTCAACCGTATGTTCAACTTGCGTTAGCTATCGGAAAAAATATGGGTAAGGATCAAGAGTTTTATATACGTAAAAGGGATTTATGATTATTTTTATAAAAATAAGAATGTTTTTTTTAAAAGGAATCAAAAGATCCAGGGTTCTTGGATATAGGCTTTATGAATTTAGTACAATAAAATAATTATTTATTTCAATTATAAACGACGACGTTTCGAACACTTGTTCGTGTTCATTTTCAGGTCAAAAACTTAACCACGACGCCGACCGTTTTGACTCGGAGGTGTGCAAACTTAATAACTCTTAAAAAATATATATAATTATTTTTTTTTAAACATATAACTTATTTTAAAAAAAATTGTCATTTTAAATTGTTAATAACCACAAGTGTTCGAAACATCGTCATCTATAATTGATATAAATAATTATTTTATTTTACTAAATTCATAAAGCCTTTATCCAAGAACCCTGTATCTTTTGATTCCTTTTTTTAAAAAATCAACTTTTACGGTTTAATAATCAAAACTTTAACAAAAAACAAGATTTGTAATTTGCTTGTAGTATGTATTGGCTTCTGTGAGGCAAGTATGTTGATGGCAGCCATTTGTAGGGCAGGCAAAAATATTTAAATGTATCATAAGCAACCAAGTTTTAAAAAAAAAATTTTAGTATAGAAAGTAGATTTTTGCTAAAACAGTCAAGTAAAGTATATATCCAAGGGTACAACAAAAATAATAGTCTGGTAAAGTATTTTTGTACTCGCAACATTCAAAATAAGGTTTAAGTTACCCTGGAAACTGAAGCAAAGTTTGATTTTCCGCACTAGTGCTTCAAGGTAATTGAAAAAATACCCATTTTTTATGATTCTCAATGACTATTAAAACGCTAATTGTACTTACACATTTTAAGGAATTTATTTAAAAAAATAGAGTCTAGTTTATAACGCCAACAATCAGATATATTTTAACAAGCTTTACGAGAAAAATATAAACAATTTGTTTTCAAATAACAAATTTCAATTTATGGCAAATTTAATAATTTTTTTCATTGTAGCATTGTACAAAACTCAAGCACGAAGATGTCATTTGCACCATTCGTACAAATTAAAGCACTCGCTTTGCTCGTGCTTTTAAAATTGCGCTATGTGAAAAGTATGTTTTCGCGTACTTGTTATGTAAATAAATATTACCTGACTGTTTTTTTTTTGTTGTAAAAATTGGATACGTAGTCTGCTATCTATACAATTAATATCAAAACATTTAAACATTTTGAATTATTTATTAAATTAAACGGTTTAAAAAAAAATTGTATACATAATATGTCAAGAAAATGATGTTTTTTAATATTATAATTTTTATAGATTCGCCAGTTTCGACTGTAGCCCTTTGCGCAGGTTCAGGCGCAACAGTGTTAGAATCTGCAGTTGCAGATCTGTACTTAACAGGAGAAATGTCTCATCATGAAGTACTAGACGCGACGCATAGAGGCGTCCATGTTGTTTTGTGTAACCATAGCAACAGTGAACGTGGATTTCTTAAGGTGTTTTCTAATATCTTAAAAGATAAATTACTTGATGGAAACGTTGATGTAATTGTGTCTGAAAAAGATGCTGATCCACTGATGACAGTGTGAATTAAATATGATATGTAATAAATAATATTGGTTCATGATTTTTATTTGTTTTTCTGTATCCTAATCCTAACATTTTTATTTATAAAGCAAAGGCCCGATTGAATAAAACGTTGTTAACTACGCGAAAAAGTTAAATTTGAATACAAAACGTATCTACGAAATGTTAAAATTTAGATAGTTCAATATTTTAAATCGTTATCATTTCTGTGGCTCCTCCACCACTAACATCTTTGGAGGCCGTGATTTGACGACTGGTAACCGCACTTCACGCGCAAAATATATCACTTACCGTGATCTGCTTCGGCAGAGTGCCACACCCAGTAATGAGTAGAAGGCGTGATGATATATTTATTTATTTTATTTGTTATCATTTCTGTAGTATGCATTAAACAAATAATTATATATTACAATGCGAAAAATGTTTGAAATGAAGGTGATAAACAATTTATATCTCTGCTTAAAAATAATGTAACAATTTGGAAATATTTATGCAGCAGATTATTTTTTGACGTTTCTCAAAACCAATGAAATGCTTCATTGTATGTCACGTGTTTACGTTTTAACCAATCATGTCATTATTATACTGCGAATAAAGCTCTTGTGATTATTCCCGGGAATAATCTCTGTAGGTGCTTTTTTGTTTGTGACAAATGATAGGTAGTTGTCAAATAATTATTTAAAACTGTCAACTTGTCAAGTAAAATGTGTGAAAAAAATCGATTTAGTTGTATTTCAGATATAGAAATACACCAACAAATTTTGGAAACAACTTCCAAGAATACATTAATAAGTAATCAATCGATATGAACCCAGTTCAAAAAATTTTAAATTGGATGTATCGACCTCAACAGTTAAGTCAAAAAATAATCTAAATAAATATAACTGGAGAGTTGGATAAATTAGAAAATAATTCTCCAGTATCTTTCTCAAACTTGTTGGCAGTTTTCGAAATATCTGTCAAATTGTTTTCAATTTATTCTCACTCTCTTGTTATATTATTACTGAAAATATACTAGATCAAAACTTAGATATTTTGAACTTCTTTTACAAATCTGACACGTATAGTACTTTCAAGATATGTTGGTTGCTGACTAGTAGAATAATAATAATAGAGTTTCTAGAGATCTCAGAACAAACCAGAAGTTCTAAATAATTCTAGATTCTTTCAGCATGAAACAAACACAATAAAATAGACTTAAAAATTTATTGCAGTCACAAAAATATTTTTGTAGGTTTTATTACAAAATAAAATATAAAAGTCAAACCGTTATAAATTCGTGGAATCAAAAGACAATAGTAATTTTATTTTTAAAAAAGCTGAGACCAATTTTTAAACAATGGACCATGAATAAAAGCACTATCTTAAATATGATTCAGATTTTTAGGGTTGGACGAAATAAAATACAGAGTGTTCAGAAAGTGGGTGGCAAGCTTTTGGTAGAACCATTCTTTTATTAATTCTGAGTCGACAATCTTAATGTAAAAAAATATATAACCCTCCGTAAAGCCATACGAGCTACTCAAAAGTAATGTAAATTTGGCAACACCGAATTAAACAACTGTTATGGTAGTAACCAGATAACTATGCAAATCAATCTGGCAAAGGTCAAAATTTGACAATTTTTTATTTAGAATTTTAGAATTAATCAAAGAATCGTTCTACCTGAAACTTGTCTCTCATTTTTTGAACAGCCTGTATATATCAATGGGGTGGCTAGCTCAGTGGTATGAAGTCGGCCTGTGGATCCTGAGAATCCTGGTTCGATTCCCACAGACGACAAACAATTTTCATAATTTCAAAAAGCTACCCCTGTGGCTCCTCCACCACTAACATCTTTGGGGGCCGTGATTTGAAGACTGGTAACCGCACTTCATGCGCAAATTATATCACTTACCGAGATCTGCTTCGGCAGAGTGCCACACCCAATAATGGGTAGAAGGGACTTAAAATGGCCCTGGCTACTGTAATTCGGATTAAGTTCCTGTTAATTATCATTGGGGCTGTGATTTGACGGCTGGTTACATTAATTCACACTTAAATATACACCAAGATCTCCAAGAAAAGAGTAATCACACTTAGGTCAAGATAAAATCAGACTAATCACATATTTATTTATTTATTCACAAATTTTTGTAATTCCAAGAAAATCTGCCTTACCTGAGGGCTGGTTAAAATACCGTTTCTGACTGCAGCGTTCAAGAGGGCGTTTAAATCTTATCAAATGGCAGTCGGGGTGAAAGGTCACTGCAGTTATCCATCAGAGACCTGTAAATAGATTCCAAGAAACGAAAAATCCATAGCAATTACAGAACAACGGTTATTGTTATTATCAGCCGCTAGGAATTCATATGCGATGCTTATTTGAAGCGTAGACTTGCTTTATTTTAGTAATTTGCTTTGGGAAAGCAATAATAATAAATTGTGAAGTCTTTAAATATGTTCTGAGCGTATTAGTCATTAAGATATGACGCTGAATACAGAATGATTATTATATAGCAGTAATTGGAAAATTTATTTTTTCTGCAACCGGCAAAAAAGTGCCTACTTTCCTGACTAATTTTAGTATGGAAAGTAAGTTTTCACTAAAACAGTCAAGTAAAGTACGTATCCAAGGCAACAACAAAAATAACAATCTGGTAAAGTACAAAACAGTCTGGTAAAGATTTTTCCTACAACTGTGCGATTTAGTTGTTATTACGTAACTATTATTGCCTTGGTTACGTATGGAAAGTAGATGAATGTAGACCAAGTGCGTTTCCGAAAGCAAAGAAACACTAGTGCGGAAAATGCTTCGTTACGTAACTGTCAAAGTTGTTGTGTAAGCGATTTAAATTTCACGCCGAGCACAGAATTCATATTTTGGCCACAGACGCTTATGGAAGAAGAAGATATGGTGAACCAGCGCTAGTAAATATGCAGTGGTATATTTTGACGTTTATAAACATAAACTTAAATTGCAGTATATCTAATCTGATATGGGATGGCTAGCACAGTGGTATGAAGTCGGCCTGTGGATCCTGAGGTCCCTGGTTCAATTCCCACAGGCGACAAATTTTCATAATTTGAAAAAGCTATCCCTGTGGCTCCTCCACCACTAACATGTTTGGGGGCCGTGATTTGACGACTGGTAACCGCACTTCACGCGCAATATATATCACTTACCGAGATCTGCTTTAGCAGAGTGCCACACCCAGCAATGGGTAGAAGGCGTGATGATATATATATATATATATATATATATATATATATATATATATATATATATATATATATATATATAATCTGTAGACATCTAATAAAAAGAACCGAACAAAGTAAAATATATCGATAAATTGTTTTATTTAAAGAGTAAGTGAAATAATACACAATATTTATTGTTTGTGTATATTATTAACACAGATGTTACAGTTGTTTATATTGACATAATGTAAAGTGGAAACTGTTGTACTGCCTAAAGAAACATTCATTTCTTCCGTACGTGTTCATATTATTAACAGTAATATTATTGACAACAATTTCGGAGGCTTTAGAAGTACCAGCAGCAGGTTGATTGTCATTGTCGAAAATAGATGCAACATAGTATGATCCGGAGCTTCAATTATCTTTGGAGGTGTTTATGATAAAGAAGAATCACTCACTGTACTATTCCAATCTAGACGATTTTGAAGAAATTATCTTGAAATTAGTTAAATATTTTTAAATAACGTAGAACAATGTGCAAGCAATCAACAAACAAACCATAGCAACGCCGTAAAACATCGTTCTCGTGTAATTTCATTAGAATTATATAAATTTTGATATTTTAGTGATTTATTAAATCGCACAGTTGTAGGAAAAATGTTGTTTGTAACACGTGCCGAAATAGGTTACGTGCTCGTGCAGATTTCCGCACTCGGCAAGCCTCGTGCATTAAATTCTGCACTTGTTATAAAAATTTATAGCTTATTTGTTGATATCTGCTTCGGCAGAGTGCCACACTTAGTAATAGGTTAAAAGGCGTAATGATATATGTATTTGATTTTTTTTATACATGGATAATTTTAGTAAAATCTTTACTATACTTTCTGTTCTTCACTTGTTGATCTGACTATACAATCTCTTTCTTGACTGTCGTATAACCGCCTACTAGACAACTACCAAAAAAGGCAATTCGAGTCCCTACATACATACGTCTTATGTTATATACTGAACATAAGATCCAAGCAGGCCGTGGCTTAGCACGTGCGAGTGCTCATGCACGATGTGCAGCTGTTTAACGGCATCTGGTCAATGGTCACTCGATAGGGATGAATTTCATTTGTTTCAATTTGATATTAATATATTCACAAATATAACAATCAGAAACTGGTTTACTTCACTTTAAAATAACCCTTGTGGATTATCTTCCACTTGGAGCTCATGGGGGTTTCAATTTGACGGCTGGTAATCGTACAATCAAAACGGGGTCTGAAATTGCAACGATGTCACAGAATTATTATATTGTGAATGTGGGTTCGCTTTCCAAAGTAAAAAAAATTGATTTTCACCAAATTAAAATTATTTTTGTGGTCCTGCTGTACGAATATCTTTGGGGGACTTTCTTTGACGGCTGTACCCATTTTTAGTTCGAGTATTTCCGTCAAAATATGCCCCCTTAAATATATAAGTAAAGGAAGAACCATGAAAGTAAATTTTAAAATAAAATAAAATAAATGTACCATCACGCCTTTTACCCATTACTGGACGTGGCACTCTGCCGTAACAGATCTTGGTAAATGATATATTTATATGCGTGGAGTGTGGCTACCAGCCGTCAAATTACGACTCCCAAAAATGTTAGTGGAGGGAGAGTCATAGAGGTAGTTTTAATGTAGTGAAAATTGTTTGTCGGCTGTGGGAATAGAACCCGGGACCTCAAATCCACAGTCCGACTAGATAACACAGAGGCACCTACCTCATAAATACAATAATTAAATAATATTATTAATAAAATAAATATATCATCACGCCTTTTACCCATTACTGAGTTTGGCACTCTGCCGTAGCAGATCTCGGTAAGTGATATATTTATGAGCGTGAAGTGCGATTATCAGCCGTCAAATTACGACTCGGAAAGATGTTAGTGGTGGGGGAGTTTGACTTGATACCACTGAGCCCCCTACCTCATAAATTAATTAATCAAATATTATTATTATTATTATTAGTGGTATAGAGTTGGTTTGTGGATTTGAGAACCTCGGTTCGATTCCCACAGCCGACAAACAATTTTCACCACATTCAAATTACCTCACTAACATCTTTGAGGGCTATGATTTGACGACTGGTAACCGCATTTCACGCACATAAATATATCACTTACCAAGATCTGCTATGGCCGAATGCCACATCCAGTAATGGGTAAAAGACGTGATGATATATTTATTATAATAAAATATTGAAATATGGGGTGGCTAGCACAGTGGTATGAAGTCGGCTTGTGGATCCTGAGAACCCTGATTCCCACAGGCGACAAACAATTTTCATAATTTCAGAAGCTACCCCTGTGACTCCTCCACCACTAACATCTTTGGGAGCCGTGATTTGACGACTGGTAATCGCACTTCACGCGCAAATTATATCACTTACCGAGATCTGCTTCGGCAGATTGGCACACCCAGTAATGGGTAGAAGGCGTGATGATATATTTATTTATTTTATTTAAATATTGTAATAATCATTTACAATGGTTATTATAATTTGTGGATTATTTCTGTATTACCATGGGTTCTATTTACCCCATAATATAGTTTCTCCCATACTGCAATCCCATACCCCACATTCGATCGTCGATTACCACATTTAAAAATCACACAAAATGCATAATTTTCCTGTTAGCATACCAGTCAAACCGCCTATTCTTAGCCAATGAACGCGCAGGATTTTGTCCGCGCCTGCTTGATCTGAAAGCAGTTCAGCCTGCAAAGAACAGTTGACTGTCGGCTGTTGACTTCGTTCGCTGTTTCTATCGTCATTTGTTAATCACAAGTTGCTAGATTTCATAGTTAGTGAGTTTTCTTAGTGATTCTTAGTGCTGGTTTTCTTCATTTCTTCACACATTTGAGGATGGACTACTGCTAATTTTCCCCTAAAAGGTTAGTGGCATTTTACTACATGAGTTCATGTACTTTGACTGCAAATAGTTTTGTTTTTGTCTCACAGAAACAATGAAATGTTACCAGCTGTTTTTATCTCTATATTACAACTAGTTTTTTGAGAAAAGGGTTCGTTTCTTAACCTCGAATTGAAGTCTATATCTCATTTATTACAATATTTTACAAATTTATAACAAGTTTACAATGCAAATTTTTCGCTGTAAAAAAATTCTGCACTATTTTAGAGAAAAATGTTTCAAATAAAATAGATGCAGAACTAAATTATCTATCAGTTTTATTTGAAGAATTTTGGCCTAAAATAATTACGAAACAATTGACGGCAGAAAATATGCGATGTAAAATATAGTGAAAATCGTAGCCATCACGTCTATTTTAGGAATGAGATTACTTCTGTTCCTTATCAGCATTTCTTAGAATACCAATTGATTTATTTATCTAACTGATAATGTTATCGTTTACTAATAAAACCAGTGTTGTCTCAAGGGGGGGAAATAAATATTTACAAACAATAAAACACGTTTCGCTATTCTGAAATAATAATAGCATTGTTTACAAAATAAATAAATGGCTAAGTACATACCAGCAATAATTAAAAATTTTATTAAGAAATTCTGTAATTTACTACTTAGTAATAACTTTATTACTATATTCAAATATTTTAATTTGTATAGAATGTTTCATCCTTCATATGTTTCTATAAATAACTATGATATAAATGTCTCACAAAAGTTAAACAAAAATTGAACAAATGATTGGACGCCTTCATATTTTTCTACACCTGCTGTAGGACGAAACTGTCCATCTTTATTCAGGACCGTAACAAAATATTTATTATTTTCAGCTGTAAAACTTTGTACATTGTTTTACAGAACTTCAAATAAAAATTGTTCGAGTCGAGTAATAAAGGTTGCGAAGTCTGGAAATATTGCGAGACTCTAAATAACATTTCTAGTCCGTTTGAAACATGTTTTTTCGCAGAATTATTCAAATTGAAATTAAACAAATTGACCACATTATTTTTATTACCATGACAACTGTAATAAAAATGCTATTTATGTCCTAAAAGGCGGGCCATGGGCCAAAGAAAAATAATTCCTATAGATACATAAATAAAATGACAATTTTTGTTTATTGCGAATACTTGATTTTACAAAATGTCATTATATATATATATATATATATTAAATAGCATCCTGGTTCGATTCCCACTGCCGACAAACAAGTCTCACCACATTAAAACTACTCTTGTGACTCTCCCACCACTAACATCTTTGGGGGCCGTGATTTGACAACTGTTATCGTGCATAAATATATCACTTACTTATCTGCTTCGGCAGAGTGCCACACTTAGTAATGGGTAAAAGGCGTGATGATACATTTATTTTAGTGGCTAGCTCAGTGGTATGAAGTCGGCCTGTGGATCCTGAGAACCCTGGTACCCTAAATTCGATTCCCACAGGCGACAAACTATTTTCATCATTTCAAAAACTACCCCTGTGCCTCCTCCACCACTAACATCTTTGGAGGCCGTGATTTGACGACTGGTAACCGCATAAATATATCACTTACCGAGATATGCTATTTATTTATATATTTTATTCTTTTGAATATATGATTAAATGTTATTTTGTTGTGCATAAAATATTTTAAGTACCACGGGTGAAATTAGCGTTTCTGACCCTGAGCATGTTATTAGCTCTCGGCGCTTTGCGCCTCATGCTAATAATCATGCCACGGGCTAGAAACGCCTGTTTTCACCCTTGGTACATAAATAACTATTTTGGTTCTAGGGCAAAAAAACGATAACGTATCCATGGTAACGTAAACATTCATGAAATAACGTTCTTTTGCTATTGAACAAATTGAAATAAAGTAAAATAAATAAATAATTATATCATCACGCCTTCAACATATTACTGTGTGTAATGATAGTGTCATACTCAAGCAGATGAAAAAATGATTTTTCGCACTTTCGGGAATAAATAACCTACTATATTCTTCCTTTTCGAGGACTGAAGTGTCACTTTTAATCTCGGAAGTATTAAATTGACCGATAAACATGCAAAGTAGCAAATATTTACCTTTGTTTTGTTGTCTAAGTTACCTATTTTATAATATACTAGCTATTACCCGCGACTTCGTTCACATAGTCTAGAATTTAATGCGAGTACCCGGAATGCGTTGCATTGCAACTCAAAGAAAGTGTTCGTGTACAGCTGTCCATGTGAGAAGCATGGATTTTCCAAATTTAGTCCACCCAATTGTAGCGAAAGTCCCTGTGCTTTGTCGATGGTCATTGAAAATGCGGGTCGTACCGGAAACTGCAAACGTTTGAATTCAAATGGCATAGGACTGAAGCTTTATTATACCTATATGTTAAGATTGGTTCTTGTTTGTACCTATACCAAATTTGAATCGAACCAGTGTAGTACTTTTTAGGATAGCTAGCGGCCATTTTGTTTCAAGATAGCGGACTGAAGATTTATTATACCTATATGTTAAGATTGGTTCCCGTCTATGTCTATACCAAATTTGAATCGAATTAGTGCAGTACTTTTTAGGATAGATAGCGGCCATTTTGTTTCAAGATAGCGGACTGAAGCTTTATTATACCTATATGTTAAGATTGGTTCTCGTCTATGTCTATACCAAATTTGAATCGAACCAGTGTAGTACTTTTCTAGATAGCTAGCGGCCATTTTGTTTCAAGATGGCGGACTGAAGCTTTATTATACCTATATGTTAAGATTGGTTCTCGTCTATGTCTATACCAAATTTGAATCGAATCAGTGCAGTACTTTTTAGGATAGCTAGCGGCCATTTTGTTTCAAGATAGCGGACTGAAGCTTTATTATACCTATATGTTAAGATTGGTTCTCGTCTATGTCTATACCAAATTTGAATCGAACCAGTGTAGTACTTTTCTAGATAGCTAGCGGCCATTTTGTTTCAAGATGGCGGACTGAAGCTTTATTATACCTATATGTTAAGATTGGTTCTCGTCTATGTCTATACCAAATTTGAATCGAATCAGTGCAGTACTTTTTAGGATAGCTAGCGGCCATTTTGTTTCAAGATAGCGGACTGAAGATTTATTATACCTATATGTTAAGATTGGTTCCCGGCTATGTCTATATCAAATTTGAATCGAATCAGTGCAGTACTTTTCAAGATAGCTAGCGGCCATTTTGTTTCAAGATGGCGGACTGAAGCTTTATTATACCTATATGTTAAGATTGGTTCCCGTCTTTGTCTATACCAAATTTGAATCGAACCAGTGTAGTACTTTTCAAGATAGCTAGCGGCCATTTTGTTTCAAGATGGCGGACTGAAGCTTTATTATACCTATATGTTAAGATTGGTTCCCGTCTTTGTCTATACCAAATTTGAATCGAATCAGTGCAGTACTATTCTAGATAGCTAGCGGCCATTTTGTTTAAAGATGGCGGATTGGACTTGTGCTAAGTCAGAAACCTTCGCGGGCATGCGCACAACAACTTAGCAAGGTTTCATCGCAATCGGATGAATGGTATAGGAACGCATACGGGACAAACAAACATTAATTTTTATATATATAATTGTGAGTTATACATGTCAAGTGCAAAAAAATAGTGTATATACCACTGGACTAAAGTACATTTAATCCCTCAGGTGATTATTTCTCTCGCCTGCAGCTCGTGAAATTAACTTCACTCTTAGGATAAAATTATGAATTTTAATCTCTTGATATATAATATACTATTTCTTCAAACTAATTAAGATAAATTTTCGCGCCGGAAAAATACTTGTATTTTTTGTGATTCCTTTGTCAATTTTCTAACAATAAATCATCAGATTCAATTAAAAAATTCTTTTCAATTTCATTTTATAAAAGCAGTTATAACAGTTTGATCGATACAGATCACAATTTCACTTTATAATGTACCTTTTACATCATTTTATTCAAAGCTTTCCATTCTTTTTTTTAATTAAAACTTATAGAGTTTCTCCTAATGTTACAAATAATTTAAAATTCGCTGTTTCATTTCTCTTAGTCACAGTCTCGGGTTAATTTCGTATAATGTCGCAACAAAAAATACGTGTGAATGTGACTAATCGTCAAAAATACCGTTTCGTGGACTGTAATAAATAAATTAAAGAGTTTTGACCCTGTTATGACAAATAACCGAGCGGTTAACACGTCAGCAAAGTAGCAAAATACCAGGATGGAAGTATTTCTATAATATTTTTCCTTGTACACATTTGCAAAACAAAGAAACATAGCCCTGCTTCCCAAATTAAGTTGCAGTTTGAGGATTTTAATTTGTTCGTATTTATACCTTCAGAGAAATGAGAGGGGATAGGTTCTCCGCCAATGAGAGCACAGGGAAACTTGTGGTTCATATCCGCGTATATTTTCTGCTGTAAATTTTTTCCTAATTATTTTAGAGAAAAATACTTCAAATAGAAGTTGTAGATAATTTAGTTGTCTACAACTTTTGTTTGAAGTTTTTTTCTCTAAAATAATTTAGAAAAATTTAGCAACACAAAATGTACGTCCATATCTTATCAAGTTTCTACATACTTTCTGTATTCATTTGACTCATTATTATTGCAAACCATTAGTGGAACTTATAATTTTATGTATTTACAGTAGCTTATAGTGAAATCCAAACCATTCATTCACAATCATTTAGATGTAAGTCAGCGAGATTCGAGCACGCGACCTCTAAGGAGTGTTTAAAACCGCTTTTTACGGCTAAAACATGAATTTCGGCCCGGTTGTGCATAAAAGAATTTTCAAACATCGTTTTATGGGGTAATGGCTCAGTGGTATCGAGTCGGCCTGTCGATCCTAAGAACCCTGGATCGGTCCCCACAGCTGCTAAACATTTTCACCAAATTAAAAATGATCCCTGTGGCTCCTCCACCACTAACATCTTTGAGGGCCGTGACGGCTGGTAATCGCACTTCACGCGCATAAATATATCACTTACCGAGATCTGCTTCGGCAGAGTGCCACACCCAGTAATGGGTAAAAGGAGTCATGATATATTTATTTATGTTTTCATTGATCGTCATAGTTTATTATGTAGTTTCATTAAAAAAAAATAACAAAAAATAGATTCAGTTATCTGTTATCTGCAGTGGCGTACCTAGGGGGTGCGGTGGATGCGGTCCGCACCGGGCAGCACATATTTTGGGGCGGCATTTTTATATTTAGTTTTAGTCGTTTTAGTTGTAAAAAACAACTTGTTTTCTTCATAAGTTTACTATTCGATTTCTACGAATTATGAAATATTATATGATTTCGAATATTTTTCTTCATTTTCAAGTCAATGTAGGGTTGAAAATATTATCTCGAAAAATTCCTTTATTACTGCCTAATTTAAATATGCCATCCAAAGGTAAAAAAGTTCTCCACCTATAGTTTGTCTCAATTACAATTATTTATTTATGTTTATTAATTTAATGGGGTAATGGCTGAGTGGTTTCGAGTTGGCCTGTGGATCCTAAGGACCCCGGTTCAATTCCCACAGTCGACAAACAATTTTCACCAAATTAAAATTACCCCTGTGGCTAACATCTTTGGGGGCCGTGATTTGACGGCTGATAACCGCATTTCACGTACATAAATATATCACTTACCAAGATCTGCTTCGGCAAAGTGTCACACCCAGTAATGGGTAAAAGTCGTGATGATATATTTATTTTGTATTTATCTTTTTAATTTAAAAAAACCACCATTTGATTGACTTAGAAAGGGCGGCAAAAATTCTAGGTATGCCACTGGTTATCTGTAGACTATCATTAAGATCTGCAGTTGCAGAGCAACTACAGTCGGTTAAACCAGCGATATATTTATCTCTCTAATAAATTTCAAATCCCGTTATTGGAAAACAGCAGTCATATCCAACTTACGAGAGTTTTGCTGACGTAGATTGTGTCTGTGTGTCTTACGTATGTATGTATGGGCAAGAGACTAACCTTGAGCCAATTCACTGACACCTACCTCTAGTTCATAGTGCTGGAGGATATGTTAAGTTACTGGCTTTTACGTTACGTGAAACGAAGAAATTGGAAGTTTTGTTTGCGTCTGCGGATATAATTTTTATTCAGTTTTATTAGTTATATCGATTCCCACAGTCGACAACAATTTTCACCATAGTAGAATTACTCTTGTGGCTCCCCACTAACATCTTTGGGGGCTATGATTTAACGGCTGGTAACCGCACTTCGCGCGCATAAATATATCACTTACCGAGATCTGCTACGGCAGAATGCCACATCCAGTAATGGATAAAAGGCGTGATATATTTGTTTTTTATAAATGTAAATAAATATATCATCACGCCTTCTACCCATTACTGGGTGTGGCACTCGGCCGAAGCAGATCTCGGTAAGTGATATATTTTGCGCGTGAAGTGCGGTTTCCAGTCGTCAAATCACGGACCCAAAGATGTTAGTGGTGGAGCCACAGGGGTAGCTTTTTGAAATTATGAAAATTGTTTGTCGCCTGTGGGAATCGAACCAGGGTTTAAATGTAATGAAAAAAGATTCTGGAAATAAGTAAAACATCAATTTTATCCTATATACTATTTTGATAAGTGAGGTATATTTCTTTGGATTCATCACGCCCATTTGTAAATCGCTACAGCCTAGACGGTTTATCCGATTTATTTCAAACTTTTTTTATTTGATAGAGGTCAATCACGTGGAGTGCCTTTTGATAGTCTCAGATTTTTCGTGCACATGTGCGAGAAAACTTGAAAAAACATGCGTTTTTGGGGCAAAATCAACTAAGAGTGTGGAGGCTTTGAAATTTTTAAGAAGAACATCAAACGTCATTTTGACATTTGTCAGTGGACATGTCGCGTTTTTAATTATAAATTACTTAAATATTAAATTTGTTAGAGTACTTTTGAAATATTTTACATATATTGGAGGAATGAGTGTACAGTTTTATTATAATTACGCATTTTAAATATGTGTATTTAAAAAGAAAATTTTTGTCAGTCCACTATGAAGTTGGTTTTAATTTTAAACGTCAAACTGACAAGTTTTATAAAGTATAAAGAATATGGAGGCTTTGAAATTTTAATAAAAAAACATCTCCTGTCATTTTGACATTTGTCAGTGGACATGTTGCATATTTAATTATAAATTACTTAAATATTAAATTATTGTGAGTAGTTTTGAAATACTTTACACATATTCTGGAAATGAGGGGACGTTTTAATTATAATTATACATTTCAAATACGTGTATTTAAAAAGTAAATTTTTGACGGTCCACAATGAATTTGGTTTCGAAACAAAACGTCGAATTGACAAGTTTTATAATGTATACAGGTGAACTCAACCAAGTTTGATCTCGATAATAATATACAGTAAAACCAAGCAAATTTTGTCTACGGCAAAGTTCAATTTAGAAAAACCAGATAACTTGAATTAGAATCATTTGGACACTTCTAATTTTTTTATCGATAATTTAATTGAAAGTGCTTCAAAACCAGTCGAGCGTAAACCGGCGATTGAAAAACTGGCCCTTATTCTACTAATATTTTCTTAAAATGTATTGAAGGTTCGAGACAATCGTTTTTAGAAACATGTTGTGAAAAAAATGTGGTGTCTAAAACGAGAAGAAAGAGTTTTTTCCACTCTCGCTCGAATTGCCTCATGAGCGAGTGGAAAAAAGAGGCACTTTCTTCTCTAGTTTAACAAATAACTATTTATAATGTCTCTATGTAATATGAATTTATCATAACAATGATATAATTTTCCATAACATACAAATTTAGAAGTATTTCTTTTTAGGTTACTTAAAAATTGTAATCTCATTTCCGTTAGCTATAAAGAAATTCCAGTTTTGTTAATGTTACTTAAACTGAACCTAAGATAGTTATTTTAAATCCGGAGAAAAAGATTAAAAATAATATTTTGTACATTTCATTCGAATGTTGCACTATCTCTCCAAAATGCTGCGTCAACTACCTGAAATTCAGCGTCGTCTCTGAATAAGTGGCACAATCCTGTTCTGTATATTTTTTTAACGCCACAAAAATATCACAATATACAGGTTTATAATATACCCGATTTTGCATGCAGTACACAAAATTTGTATATATACAATATTTTTTGTGATATTGTAATAAATTTAATATATATACAATATTTTACGTGATATTGTCAAAAATTGAGTATATATTATGAAAAGAATTGTATATTTACGAGTCTGTATATTGTCGCAAACGGCGCCTCATAGTGTTTTGAGGTCCACTGAATCCGTTTTGATCATTTTCTCAATGATGTCTGTGTGTGTATTCGAGTTGATTTTGAATGAAATTGAAAAACCGGAAGAGGTAGTTTACTGGACACAAAACAATAAATTCCATTTATTACGAAAAAAAATTTCAAATAAAAGATGACTTATTTTTATATTTAATAATATATTAGAAACAAAAAATATCAATTTTAATTTTCGCATTATCTAGTTTCTTTCCGAAAGAAGACATAGATAACTAGAAACCGGACACGGACCCGAAATTGGCTCCGGACCCGGACCTGGACCCGGACTTGGCTCCGGACCCGGACCCGGACCTGGACCCGGACCCGGACCCGGACCTGGACCCGGACCCGGACCCGGACCCGGACCCGGACACGGACCCGGACCCGGACCCGGACCCAGACCCGGACCCGGACCCTGACCCGGACACGGACCCGGACCCGGACCCGGACCCGGACCCGGAACCGGACCCGGACCCGGACCCGGACCCGGACCCGGACCCGGACCCAGACCCGGACCCGGACCCGGACACGGACCCGGACCCGGACCAGGTCCCGGACCCAGACCCGGACCCGGGCACGGACCCGGACCCGGACTCCGGGTCCAGGTCCAGGTCCGGGTCCGGGTCCGGGTCTGGGTCCGGGTCCGGGTCCGGGTCCGGGTCCGGGTCCGGGTCCGGGTCCAGGTCCGGGTCCAGGTCCGGGTCCAGGTCCGGGTACGGGTCCGGGTCCAGGTCCGGGTCCGGGTCCAGGTCCGGGTCCGGGTCCAGGTCCGGGTCCGGGTCCGGGTCCAGGTCCGGGTCCGTGTCCGGGTCCGGGTCCGGGTCCGGGTCCGGAGCCAAGTCCGGGTCCAGGTCCGGGTCCGGGTCCGGAGCAAAGTTCGGGTCCGTGTCTAGTTATCTATGTCTTCTTTCGGAAAGAATAGATAATGCGAAAATTAAAATTGATATTTTTTGTTTCTAATATAAATTAAATATAAAAATAAGTTTTTCTCAAAATTAGACGCATATACAGGAAAATTGCAAATAACATTTTATGTTCCAAATATTTTTGCTAACATCATTATCTAGTTTTTTCGGAAAAACAAATACATCACTTTTTTTATTTGATAGAGATTACTTATGGGGAGTGCCTTTTGATAGTCTCAGATTTTTCGTGCACATGATGTGCGAGAAAATTTGAAAAAACATGCATTTTCAACTAAGAGTGTGGAGGCTTTGAAATTTTTAAAAAGAACATCTACTGTAATTTTGACATTTGTCTGTGGACATGTCGCATATTTAATTATAAATTATTTAAATATTAAATGTTTTAGAGTAGTTTTGAAATATTTTACGCACATTGGGGGACTGAGGGGACATTTCTATTATAATTACAAATTTCAAATATGTGTATTTAAAAAGAAACTATGAAATTGGTTTTAATTCGAAACGTCAAATTGTCAAGTTTTATAAAATATACAGACAAAGAGTGTGGAGGCTTTGAAATTTTAAAAAAGAACACCTACTGTAATTTTGACATTTGTATGTGGACATATCGCATTTTTAATTAACAATTATTGAAGTATTTAATTTTTTAGATAACTTTTGATATATTTTACACATATTGGGGGAATGAGGCAACGCTTTTATTATCATTAAGCAATTTATATATGTGTATTTAAAAAGAAAATTTTTGACAATTCACTAAAACAAAACGTCAAATTGACAAGTTATATAAAGTATACAGGTAAACCCAACCAAATTTGTCTCCAGTAATAATATACAGTAAAACCTAGCAAATTTTATCCACGTCAGAGTACAATTTAGAAAAACCAGATAACTCGAATTGGAATCATTTGATCACTCTTAAATTTTATATCGGTAATACGAAAGTTATTTTAAAGGGCATGTGGGCAAAATTATAATATTTTCAATCGGCAATTATTTTAGTGAAATTGCAACAAAACCTATCGTGTTTGGTGTCATATTAAAGGGCTTTAGAAGAACTTTCAGAAAAATGAAAATTGTTGAAATTTTACAATAAGCAATTATTTCTAACATAAAGTATTTCGAATCATATTGTGTTGGGTGTCATATGAAAGGGCTTTAGAATAACTTTCATATGAAATTAAAAAAAAAGGTGAAATTTTACGACTGTCAATAGTTTCAAACTTAAAGTATTCCGAATCGTACCGTATTTAGTGTCATATTGAAGGGCTTCAAAAGAACTTTCAGATGAAATATAGAATGTTGAAATTTTACGACAGGTAATTGTTTCAAACTTAATAAATTCTATAAAAAAATTCACTCGCATGGTGACTGCTCTAACCAATTGAGCTACAAACACTCGGCGAATACTCATGCCTTTCGAGCAACTTTTAGTTGAAGAAATGCTAGAGCAGTCACCATGCGAGTGAAAGGTTGTGGATTCAAATCCCGGCAAACGCTCATTGCTTTTTCAAAAATTATTTATAATATCTACAACAAACAATTGTGTCAATAAACAAATTCTTATAAAAAGTTAGTTTAGCAAAATGTTTTCGGAAATAACACACGTATTTGAAATTTTACGACCTTCAATTGTTTTAAACCTAAAGTGTTCCGTATCATATCGTGTTTGATATCATATGAAAGGGATTTAGAAGAACTTTCAGATGAAATAAAAAATATATATATATTTCGACCGTCAATTCTTTTAAATTTAAAGTATTCGGAATCATGCCGGGTTTAATGTCATAAAAAAGTTTTGAATGAACTTGTAGATGGAATAAAGAAAATAATTCAATATTACAACTGTTAATTGTTTCAAACTGAAAGTATTCCGAGTCATGCCGAGTTTGGTGTGATATGAAAGAGTTTTGAAAGAAAGTTCAAATGAAAAAAAAAAAAAAATTATTTTACAACCATCAACTGTTTCAAACTTAAAGTATTGGTGTATAAAAAGGCTTTAGAAGAAAATTGTAATGAAATAAAAAAGTTGAAATTTGACCTAAAGCGTTTGTATGAAAAAGAAAGATTTTTTAAAGCGTTCGCGTACAAAATTTAATAATTTTAGATCCTCAATTGTTTTAGTGAAAATGTTTCAAAATTCTTCGTGTTTAGTATCAAATGAAAGGTCTTTTGAAGAGCTCGCGTGTCAACTGTCCTACAAAAGTGAATCCTACTTCAGGGTCCGCGGAGCTAGCGTGAGGCCTGGCGAAGCCAGGGCGACCGCTAGTTACAATCTATTCTTACAAATTTACAAATGCATGCGTATTTACGTAATAATGTAACATAACAATAGATAAATGATTACATTAGCATATTACAACAAAGTTAAAAAAGTAAAAGAGCATTTTATTCAACAAATTGTCACTATGTCAGTTCCGGAGAAAGTCGAGAAACAGATCTCATCTCATTGTTTGTGAGTCGAACACGTACGCAGTTGTACCATAACAAAAGAAAGAAAATACTGAACATTACATCGTTTTATATTATACTGGTTGAATCAGAAACTTGAAACTATAGAGCGAGAAATCTACCTTCACTTTCGACGCGTAGGATGGTTAGTATATTCAAAAGATGTTGACAGAAACAGTACTAAAAAAACTGCTTCTTAGAGTTGCTCCCTTATTTATAGCTAGGGGGAGGGGTGCTTTTGCACCAATGAGAATATAGAAATAATAAAGAAGTACAAAGCAAAGAAACATAGCCCTACTTCCCAACTAGAGCTGCTGATTGAAGAATTTTTAGTTCTCGTATTTATACCCATAGAGCGGTAGGAGGAGCTTAATGCTTCTGGGCCAATGAGAGTACAGGAAAGTGTAGTTAGACATATCCGCGTATATTTTCTGCTGTAAAACGTTTGTATATGATTTTCTAGAAAAATAATTCAAATAAAAGTCGTGTAGAATTTAATTTTCTATTGATTTTATTTGAAACATTTAAAAAAAAATTATTTATAAACTTTTGACATTAAAAAATGTGTTTTTAAATTTTGTTCTGCTCTAGTTAATTTTTAAAAGGACTAATCTGGCATTTTAATTAGATTTCGTAATAGTTTTTATTAGGAATAACCTGTCATAACATAATTATATCATATCAGCGAAAACTTTTCGTTGTAAAATTTTATTTCGAGAAAAATACTTCAAATAAAAAATGTGTGTAACTTAATTTTGTATCAGATTTTACCTTTTTTAAAGTAAAACACATAATATTAACAAACAATTCTGTAATTTTTGTGTGGAATGTAGATTTGGATGTATTTTCTATTGCGTTCTTAGTAAACAGTCTGAAAACTCGGAAAATGTCTGACAATCCAAATTTTGAAAGCTTTTTAGAGTTGTTTCAGAGTATTACAAAGTTTTTCAGCGATTTTATTTCTATAAGGGTTATCAAACTCAAATAAAAATAGTACTTATAAAAAAATAAAAACAAATTTATAAGCCCAATGGGGGGTCATGGCCTTCATGGCCCCTTCCGTGGATCCGCTCTTGATGCCAATACTTATGTGGTATTTATTCGAATCCGGAGATCCCGAGTTCGATTCTCACTCAAGCTAGAAATTATAATTACTGCCACTCTGCGGTTCAGTGAGTTCGGACCCTGTACTGTCATTGGGAATCAATTCCTGTTGCGCTGTACAACAGGAATTACATAAATAAATAAATAAATAAATAAATAAATAAATGATATATTTTGTCTGTGGTTTAGGGAAAAAAATTACTCTTTTCCCTAGGAATCCTAGGTATTCTAGGGATGAAAAATATCATTTTCTTCTTTCAATTAAATGACGAAAATTTTACTTTCTGACCGAGCCGTGAAAAAATATACTGTCCTTGTAAATATTACTTTTTGACACATCGCTAACAACTGATGAATTCTTTGCAAGAGAGATGACTGTTTCTACCATAAATGGAAGTATAATAACATACGAAAACAATACAGTTTCGAGTGTAATTTATCATATAAAATATTGACACTTCTTAATTTCATATTGTGTGCAACTTGTTCACCTTTGTTGTACCATATAAATAGACTGTTCTGCAACTTCCTGTATTAGTGTATTGTGACTTCATGGTACCTGGGCGCCTCCTTGATACTTTTTATTATATTTATTTTCTCTTTTAATGAAACATAAACAAACATGATATATGATATTGAAATTTATGAATCATTGTAGTCATTAATTAGACAATGATTGATGATGGAATTTTTACAAAATATTTTGGGCATGATTATTGCTTCCTTGTTGTTAGGGGTTACTATTTTTTTTAATTTTGTTACCCTGTACAATAGGACCTTAATCCTAATTACTGTAGCTTATAGTGGAATTCGATGCACTTAGATATAATGGGCCTTTCAAGACTTTTTTGAATTTTTTATATATTAATCTACGTAATAAAATAATTATACCCATTTTTTAAATTTTTTTTTAAAACTTGTATTAAGCATGATAAAAATATTTAAACTGTCGAAACAAATGAATATGACGTAGTTGCATCTTAGCTTAAAGAGAGACAGATAAGACAGAGATAAATAACACGTAACTTGTCGTTGTCATTAGAATCCTCAGACAAAACATAACTAGACGGATAACATCGGCGTTTGTTGTGAGTCAGAAAGGGATAGAATAACTGGTAGGTGAGGCGGGTGCGCGGCAAGGAGCAACTTGGATAACATCAAAGTGTACTCGCTCCTTGCCGCGCACCCGGCAGACCCTCAAGTTATTCCATTCCTCTCTGCTTCACAACACTGCATTGACTTGTATACGGCATAATTCGTCTAGTATTATACGTCATTGGTAGAATCGTAGAATGTTGAATGCTTATTTCTTCTTCGTCTTCTTGAGCACCGACAAACGTTTCAGACAAAGCTCTGTGATTGGCTTAATGCAACTACGTCATTGCAATATGGCAGTGCGAACGTTTTAAATTATTCAACTTTAACTTTCATATTTCAGCAATAAAGATATAATTTATGGTATGATTTTATATTGTATTAAATATGATGTACGGTCAAGAATTTATTTTAATAAATATATATTAAAAAGCTCTACCACTTGAATCCCCCATTGTATGTACGAACGCCAGTTTTACTTCGGTTTTATGCACTGAGCTACGATTGTATTTTGATTATATATGTAGCTTATAGTGCAATTCGAATGACGCATTTATATTTTTGGTTATAAGTGAGGTATGAATTCGCGACTGTTTGTATTTGTATTTCTGTAGAATTTCGAGCATCCTGTATATTCCTCGTTTCATACCAAATTTGGAGCAATAAACATTTATATTCTTTTCTGTTATAAAAGCTAGGCAGTGAACAATGCGTTGAAAAACTTGCCAATCACAGCGTTCAACTTTTTCCGCTATTCAGCTTGCTGTAGTCAACTCGAAGTGCTTTTGTTTTGTTCAACCTGCTTCTTTATCTTCTTCTTGTACATACAAACGTACAAGATTTCAAAAGACAGAAATTCTGAAACTTCAACTTTTAACAAAAGTACCAGTTTTGTTTCAACCACATGCATTACAGCAGTACGGTAATGTGGATAGCGTTACGGCAATCGAACCCGAAGATCTTGTGTTTGAATCCCACTCAAGCTAAATATATATTAACTACCATATTACGCAATAGAGTTTATTCAATTCCCTGCAAAGGATACAAAGAATGAAGTTGCTACGTTGATTTGGCACAGAGTTATGCGTGTTTAAAGTTGAAAGTGAATTTGGTGGTTTTGGCCTAAGAATGTATTATTTTCAAACGGCTGGTCAGTTCAGCTTTAACCATAGACGCGTTTCGTCCTTTAGGGACTCATCAGTATGGTGTGATCAACTATCCAACTAGCCCAACTAGGGACTAGTGAACTGTGATATTTTTACAAGCTGAACTGACTGATGTTAAAGTAACTACGCCGGTAGACAAGACATGAGAGCTAAGGAGCAATCCGTGGTGCCATCTACTGACAGAATCGCAAACTGCATGACAGCAATTTAAATAAAATAAAGACAAAAAGTCAATTACGATGTGGAACTGTGTCTTAATAAATAAGAAAAATAGGATATTTTTCTTAATGTATTATTTGTTGGAGAGGGTTGAAGGGTGCAAAAGGGGATAGTCCTAATTTCGCGTACAGTCCCTTAAAGTAGACACAAAATAGTTTTTTTCTACAACTCTCAAAAAAACATGACATTTTTACATCGCTATGGATACGAAAAATTTGTGTTTTTTTCATATGTAAAAAATAATTATTTTTTTACACGTGCCAAATGACTTTTTTTCATTGAAATTTAAAATTTCATAATCTTTGACACTTTAAACAAAATTATTTATCAAACATTTTCACGTTTCCTTGGTTACAACACTTTAAATTTATATTATTTTTTATATCGGTTGTCGAGTGGCGAAACTGACGCTTAAAAAAATATAAAAATTGAATAAAATAAGTGTTTAATACCTATTATGATTTGAATATAATGAATTGTTAACAGGTTGTTGGTCTAGTGAATTTTCAAATACCATACCACCGTGTGGTGTTGCCATTATAAATTGGGATTCTTCATTTTTCGTTAAAAACAAGGCTTTGCATGGCTATATATCCATTACTAAACGATAAAAAACTTTCTCCTTCTGATACAATATACATGGATAGTTCTAGAACATCATACTAGTTTTTCAAATGAAACTGCAAAATTTAAGAGGTACACAAACCAAATATGTGCGATTCTGAGTGATGATCGCCATAAGCCCCGTGTATAAGAACTCAACTTTACAAGCGAATAATTTGTTCACAGACGATGAATGTGTTTTATATTTTAACAGGATGCGTATGACTATACAATGTTTAGGTGGGCAAAATTTCATTCAGATCTGCAAAAAAAAATTTCACGCTAGTACTACCTTAAATAAATCAGTAATTATTGTATTATTCTTTTTTGACAGTTGTAGAAAAAATGTTGTTTGTAGTTCGCGCACTTAATGCAAAAATAACTATTTTTTCTGAAAGAATCGTCCAATTTTGTCGAAAAGTCTCCGAGTTATGAGCTATTTTCAGTAGACTGCCAAAACCAACTTCATTGTAATGCTGGCTCTAAATGTGTCACCTATTTTCAATAAAACTGTCGGTTTTTAACAAAACTCGGAGTATAAACTGTGTATGTGTCACTGGCATTGGGGTCGTTTCTTCTATCTTCAATCTTCATCAAAGTCATCTTTCTTCTGTTTCTTGTACTGTTAAGTAGAGGGGCAATCAACCTTGTATATGCTTTAAAACCGCTCTCGCCAAATTCGTGTGGTCATCCTGCTTCTTGCTGTGCTGGTGTGTGATTGTGTGTAGTGCTGTTCTTTTGTTATTGTGATTTACTTTAAGTACAGTGTTGCTTGTTTATGGTGTTGTAAATACGAGAAGAGTTAGTTAGGTGCTAGTGGAAGACGTGGATGTGGATAGTCTGGAAGGAAACTGAAGATTTGAGCGAAGTTTTTCTGGTGAGTTTGATTCTTGGTAAAGATACGAACCTGATAGAGAATTGTACGAATTTGTGGAAGGCATTATTTGAGAAAAAGATCATTTAGATTTTTCTCTTTTGTTTGATGCATTCTTCAGTAAATTAATTTGTATAAATTTGACAAGAGAATACCGGGTGTATCAGAAAAAACGGGCCATAGGCGTTTAATATGGAAAGATAGTTTTTCCATGCACATTGTTTTCCAAAGTATTTAAGATAAAATGCTTGAAGAAAATTTGTTCTGCCCAATTTTCAAAAGAGTTTTAGCTAAAATCTGACTAATCCTGAATTTTGGATTTCTCATATCAAGCTAAATCATATTGTCAAAAAACTTTAAATGATCTTTAATATAATCTTCTTATCATTTAGTTTTCGAAAAGTGAATCGAATTAACTTTTTTAAATCGGACTAGCATAAAATTAGCTAATTCAAAATTCATGATTAACTAAAACAAACTACGCGATTTATAAATAAATATATCATCACGCCTTCTACCCATTACTGAGTGTGGCACTCTACCGAAGCAGATCTCGGTAAGTGATATATTTATGTGCGTGAAGTGCGGTTTCCAGTCGTCAAATCACGGTCCTCAAAGATGTTAGTGGTGAAAGAGCCAGAGGAGTAATTTTTATGTGGTGAAAATGTTTGTCGGCTGTGGGAATCAAACCAGGGTTCTCAGGATACACAGGCCGACTCGATACCACTGAGACACTTATCCCATAATTTAAAAATATATATAAAATAAATAAATATATCATCTCGCCTTTTATCCATTACTGGGTGTGGCACTCTACCGAAGCAGATCTCGGTAAATGATATATTTATGTGCGTGAAGTACGGATACCAGACGTCAAATCACGGTCCTCAAAGATGTTAGTGGTGAAAGAGCCACAGGAGTAATTTTTATGTGGTGAAAATGTTTGTCGGCTGTGGGAATCAAACCAGGGTTCTCAGGATACACAGGCCGACTCGATACCACTGAGACACTTATCCCATAATTTAAAAATATATATAAAATAAATAAATATATCATCTCGCCTTTTATCCATTACTGGGTGTGGCACTCTACCGAAGCAGATCTCGGTAAGTGATATATTTATGTGCGTGAAGTGCGGATACCAGACGTCAAATCACGGTCCCCAAAGATGTTAGTAGTGGGGGAACCACAGGGGTACAACTTTTATTTGAACCTTTCTTGTCTATAATAATTTGGGAAGAAATAAATAAATATATCATCACGCCTTCTACCCATTACTGAGTGTGGCATTCTACCGAAGCAGATCTCGGTAAGTGATATATTTTTCGCGTGAAGTGCGGTTACCACTCGTCAAATCACGGCTCCCAAAGATGTTAGCCACAGGGGTAATTTTAATTTGGTGAAAATTGTTTGTCGGGTCACAATGGTAGTAGAAATGCGTGTTAGAAAAACTGTTTTTCCATGTTGAACGCCTATATCATGCTTTTCATGATATATAAGCCAATCTTATATCCACCGGGCAAAACTGAAGCAACACTTGCATTTATGATTTAACAAGCAAGAGGTCCTGCGTTCAAAATTCACTGAATTCAACTTAATATCAAAAAAATACGATTGTGTCGGAGTGGTTCGGATTCCACTATAAGCTACTGTAATTGGGATGAAGTTCCTGTTGTGCAGAGTAACAGAATAAATATAAAAATGAAAATTGCAGTACTTTCTCTGTGATTATACCGTGCAAAGTAAAGTGCTTTTTCTATTTTTTGTTGTTTTATGATAGTCTATTCTATTGGAACTATACTCGTAAAAGCTTTAAAGCTAATAAAGCTCAACAGCCATAAACATAAATTATTTCATGCATAATAATACAATTTATTCGAGCATTCACCCTCCATTACCATCTGTGGGTGCCCCGATTTAACGACTCTAACCGACGTTAGTTGTAAAAATATTTCATGTATTGATACTTGCTTTAGCTAGGTTAAGACTGAATGGTTAGCACGATCGATAACCGGTTAGAATTTTGATATTTTCAATCATGAATAATAATAATGGGGTAGGTGGCTCTGTGGTAAAGAGTTGGCCTGTGAATTTGAGAACCTGGGTTCGATTCCCATAGCCGACAAACAATTTTCACCACATTGAAATTACTCCTGTGGCTCCTCCTTCACTAATATGTTGGGGGGCTATGATTTGACGGTTAGTTACCGCACTACAAAATTATGGGGTAGGTGGCTCAGTGGTATCGAGTCGGCCTGTGGATTTGAGAACTCTGGTTCGATTCCCACAGCCGACAAACAATTTTCATCACATTTAAATTACTTCTGTGGCTCCTCCTCTACTAATATCCTTAGGGGACGTGATTAGATAGCTGGTAACCACACTTCACGTACAAAATCACACAACGAGATCTGCTATGGCAGAGTGCCACACCCAGTAATGGGTAAAAGGCGTGATGATATATAACAAGACATACATTTTTTGCTTAAAAAAATTGCTTCTTTCTTATATTTGAAGCATGAAAAATTATACTTTCTTTACGAAGTATACATTTATTTTTTCACTACCCTATTAAAAAATTGTTTGTCGACTGTGGGAATCGAACCGAGGTTCTCAAGATCCACAGGACGACTTTATACCACTGAGCCACCTACCCCATACTTTATTTATCAGAAAAATGAATATTTATATGGAGTAGATGGCTCAGAGGTTTTGAAAATCCGAGTTCGATTCTTATAGTTAACACACAATTTTCAACATGTTAAAATTACCCCGGTTGGTCCCCCTCCAATAACATTTTTGGAGGCCGTGATTTGACGATTGATAACCGAACTTCACGCGCATAAATATATCATTTATTGAAATCTGCTACGGCAGAATGCCACACCCAGTAATGGATAAAAGACATGGAATTTTTATTTATTTATTTTTACTCAACTGGTAGTGTGGATTGAAGTGCATTTTTACAGTTTTTTTACAAATTAATACGGCTCTGCAATTGCAGATTTATGTTATGTTAGTTAAAAAGTAATAGACAATTCTTTTCTTAACCCAACAGTGAAAATGGCATGTCCCTATTTATTTCAGGAGAGTTAAGCAACACTGAGAAAGGGTACTGTTTGGATGGATAACCGCACCGTATAACTTTTTATTTTGTAAATTAACATTTTTTGGAAGAAGATAGAGACATGCGGTTTTCAGCGTTGGATTCGACATGTAATTGCCTGTATTTTCAACTAGTTTTGAGATAAATCTGCAATTGCAGACCCTGATTTATTTATTATTTTTATTTTTAAACTTCAATATCTCAAAAACTTAAATAGTTAGAGACCTGCGGATTTCACCATTCGATTCAGCATTGGTTTCTGTTATAAACAACTATATTTATATTAATTTAAATAAATAGATACATTGTATAAAATGACAAATTTTAATTGTATACATACATGTATTCAAAATGCTGGGTTTGTATATTTATTTATTTATTTATTTATGCTATTCTGTACAACAACAACTAATGTTCAAACTCATCGAGCCGTAGTGTAGTAGTTCATATATTTTTAGTCTGAGTAGGATTCGAACTCGGGATCTCCGAAATTAATTAATTAATTAATACAAGCCGAAGGCAATTCAAAAATGTTATATGCACCAGACATGCAAAATATGAAATAATTATCAGTAATAATATAACAAGAGAATGAGAATAAATTGAAAATAATTTGACAGATCTTTCGAAAACTTGTGGCCAGGCAATAGTCACGAAAGCCCGTAGGGCTTGAGTGGCTATTGCCAAATAGCAACAAGTTTGAGAAAGATACTGGAGAATTATTTTCTAATTTATCGAACTCTCGAGTTATATTTAATTAGATTATTTTTTGACGTAACTGTTGTGGTCGATTCATCCAACTTAAAAGATTTTGAACTGGGTCCATATCGATTGATTACTTATTAATGTATTCTTGGAAGTTGTTTCCAAAATTTGTTGGTGTATTTCTGTATGTAAAATACAACTAAATCGATTTTTTTCACTCACTTGACGCGTTGACAGTTTTAAATAATTATTTGACAACTACCTATCATTTGTCACAAACAATAGCACGTACAGAGATAATTCCCACCAGGATAAACATAATATCCATGGTGACGCGATTCGCAGATTTAATTCCGTGGGCAGAAGATTGAATTGTGAATGTGTCAAGTTCGTTTAATGCCGGGAAAAAGTTTCCAAGGTTACGAGATTGTTGCTTTTCTCGAAATTCGTAGGTGGTAGAAAATATTACAGGCTTTTGTGAATAACCTTTTATATTTAGATATATCCAAGTTATTTTTAAAAAATAGAAGAAAAAATGAATGAAATGGCCGCCTATAAGGGCGAATCCATGAAGGGCAATGAGGAAAAAATCAAAATGGCCTCCTTGAAAATTTTCTAGATCCGCCTTTTTTTTAAGGAAAACATGTAATACAGACAAACAATTCTGTAATTTTTGTGTGGTATATATTACGTATTTTGTATTCTGTTCTTAGTTTTTAAATTATAAACAGTCTGAAAAACTCGGAAAATTGAAATTATGAAAATTGTTTGTGGTGGCTAGCTCAGTGGTATGAAGTCGGCCTGTGGATCCTGAGAACCCTGGTTCGATTCCCACAGGCGACAAACAATTTTCATAATTACAAAAGCTACCCCTGTGGCTCCTCCACCACTAACATCTTTGGGGGCCGTGATTTGACGACTGGTAACCGCACTTCACGCGCAAAATATATCACTTACCGAGATCTGCTTCGACAGAGTGCCACATCCAGTAATGGGTAGAAGGCGTGATGATATATTTTTGTATATTTTTTAAAAATTGTTTGTCGTCTGTGGGAATCGAACCAAGGTTCTCAGGATCCATAGGCCGACTGAGCTAGCCACCCCATAAAAAAATAGATGAAATGCAATATTATATTTTAGTTATAGTAATAAATTTGATGATTGAATACCAACTGCCAAAACAAGCAAAAAAAATCAGTCAAACAAGACCATTAATCTTTATATCTTCATCAGAAATACTATTAACTTACTTCACGTCTTGTCAAAAAAAAACTGACTTTGTCATTAAATAAACAAATCACTCAAAGAAAAGAGAAAAAAATGTGAATACGGTTCTGTATTCCACACTCCCATTCAATACCCAAGGCTTGACCATTTTGGGACTGCAGAAGGGCATACGTTGAATGAACGAATGGTGACAACATCGAAAAGTAAAAATCACCAAGAGTTTGCTTCTGGATTCTTAAATAAATAATACAGAGTGATCAGAAGTAAGTATTTCAGTTGGCAATACAATTCTGGGGATCTTTTTATTCCACAGTTGGCACAACGCCAGGTACAGGCGGAAATATTACTTGACATGTCATTTTTATAGTAAATATAAATAGGTTGAGTGATAGAAATACTTTAGATTATTGCTCTGTGAGTCATGTTAAGATATAAAATGATGTGGGTGAGGAAAACAACGATTTTTATTAATTTAAAATTTTAAATGTCACTGTCAATAGCAGGAAGTAAATTTATCTACCAGTCTTACCAATTTCAAGTAGTTCTTTTTCTTGCGAACTGAAACACTTACTTCTAATCACTCTGTGGTAGTTTGTGTAACAAGGGAGTAAAGTTCGTCATTATGTGTCGAGAGCGAAGATTGAATACTGAGGGTGTAGCCGAGGGATGCAAAAAAATTATTTCTCACTTTCGGAAGTAAATGAAGTACATTATTCTACCTTTTCGGAGACTAAAGTGTCACATTTAATCCCGGCGAGATTAAATTATGCATCTTAGTCCTTCGGTATATAATATACTATTTTAAGTGGTACTGCCAATGGCCTTGAAATACTTTATTTCTCTAGGGAGTATTTGTCATTTTTATTTCCCTCGGTAAATAATGAAATACAAGTATTAATTTTAATAAGAATAAAGTTAACATTATTTTCCGGTTGTATATAAAAAATATAAATATATATTCACGCCTTCTACCCATTACTGGGTATAGTACTCTGCCAAAGCAAATCTTTGGTATATTTATGCGCATGAAGTGCGGTTACCAGTCGTCAAATTACGGCCCATAAAGATATTAGCGGTGGGGAAGCCACAAAGATAATTTTAATGTGATGAAAATTGTTCTCAAATCTACAGTCATATATTTATAAATTATTTGGCGATGTACATTTTTCGCTGTCAAAGTTTTGAAAATTATTTTAGACTAAAATGCTTCTAATAAAATATGTAAAAAACTACATTTTCAATAACTTTTATTTCAGGCAATTTTCTCTAAAATTATTTATACTCTGTTTTTTAACCAGGAATAATTTAAATTTTAACCGCTAAAACTGACGCTTCTGATTGGCTATTGCTTCGTCCAGTTTACACTGTACATAGCACAGAGGAAATAAAACAACAGAGGGCGGGTGTTGTTTACAATTGTAGCCACTTAGTTTTGAAGTAGCCATCTTGGTTTGCGCCAGACAGAAATTTCATGCGTGATAAAAAGTGATTATATTCAGTGTTTACTTAAGTTTTTAATTAATATTTTGTGTTTTTAGTACATGTTTATACTATGTGTAACATACTGTTAAACAAATACAGTGATTTTCTATTAGATATTAGATAATGTGGCGCAAACCAAGATGGCGCTCCCGCGTTTTCTCGTGGATACCCCTTCCGCTTCCATGGCAACGCGTCCCCCACCAATCAAACATACTTACATTCGCTCTGTATATTTATTTACTCTGTGGTACATAGATTTAACATTTGATTTATTAGAGCTGTCATAAGTTTTGAGGTTATCTGTTTTCTTGTTGGTTTTTTGCATTTCTGTGACATTAACATAAATCAGTTCTTTTAAGAACTAATAATATACGGAGTGACAAATTAGAGTTTATTATGTCATTTGTATTTTAAAATAAATGCCATGAGACGTAATCAGTGCAGATGTGTAAGAAGTTTTTGTATTTCGCGCCAACAAAAATCTAGTAACTTTCTTTGGTAACTTTCTATAGTGTAAATCTGACTTGTGCATTTACTCCTCCTGGTAAAACAGACTATAGTAGATTTTAACACCAGTAAATATATAATTCACGATTCACTAATATGTATTACAAATGTCAAAACAACAATATGCAAAAACATTAAACAATACTTTTCGAATTAACGTACATTGTGAATCGTCCACAATGCCATCCACAAGTATTGTAAGCATCTTTTGAAGTTGAAGGTTGATTATTCATACTTCGCATCCTGTATTCACAATTCTAGGATTTATTATGTAATTTTCTGTAAGATATCTTAAATTAATTATTTGCATCAATCTTAAATAACATCTTTTGTGTATTGTACAATAAATAATTATTTATAGACTCACTAAAAGTATTTAGAAGTAATTGTTTGGAAGTAATATGAATCATCGGGACAAATTAAAGTTACTGTTTTGTTACTAAATGTCAAAGGTAACAATTTGTATTAGTAACACATATTTTTAGTTACGAATTTATAAAATAACTTAAATTTACTGTTGTAGTTTGATATTTTGAAGGTTGGTATGGCTATTTGTGTAATCTGTGAGGAAAGTATATTATTTCTTCACGTGGGTGACGTTTAATATCACATCTTACCATTGAGTTGCTATGGACATGGCTTTACTTTTCTCCTTTAGGCAAGAAATACAGGGTGATCAAAAGGAATTGTTATAGTTGGCAATACAATTCCAGAGATATTTTTATTTCACAGTTGGCACAATGTCAGATAAAGGCGGATATGCTATTTGACATTTCTAATAAATACAAATAGGTTATGTCAGCTAATAAAATTTTGACTTTTTAAGTAATAGAAATACTTTAGAAATAAATGTACTCAAATTTAAATTTTAAATGTCACTGTCAACAACAGGAAATGAATTTATGTATCAAGCTTACCAATTTCAAGTAGTTTTTTTTATTGCCAACTGCAACAATTCCTTTTGATCACTCTGTAGTATATTATGTACCATGAATTGTAGGTTATAGTTTTTAAATAAAAAATGTAGGATGGAAAATCGAGGCTCGTAGGGTCGAAATTTCATAAACATTCGCGACCTAAAAAATCACTTACAGTTCGAGGTTAGTTAGCTATATATTACAATACCAGCACAAATAGAAGGAAAAAAAATAGGTCTTAAAATTAACAGCTGTCAAATTATTGTCAAAATAAACAGGAATGGGTAAAAGGCGTGATGATATATTTGTATTTATTTATTTATACAAGTAACTAAATTCTTCTATATTCCCAGTACTGTCATTAGAAATAACTCAAATCAGCAAAGTACACATTTCACCTCAATAACTCAGGAATTATGATGTAGTTTGACTCCTCCCACAACAATGTAGCCCAAGGATTCACCTCCCCCATAATGGGGGAATAAATTTATTACCCTTGCTCCGGTCATCACGGTTGGTAGCCCTGCAGACATATGCAGGAGATTTTCATGTTGATACCGAAGTAAACAACGAACAGAAGATTTCAGAATTTATCATCGTATACTTACTTAAAAAAGTAACGAAGCTACAGATACTGCTATTCTTTAAAAATGTAGTACTAGTTATATTTAGTAAATATCTGATAATACATTTCAAATAACTGCATAGAAGAAGTTACTTGGAATAAAGTTTACAGCTATAGCTAAAGTAATTGTAGTTAAGCTACACCTGTAAAAATTATTTTACAGAAAAATCGTTCATATAAAAGCAGTAGATAATTTATTTCTCCGTAATTTTTATTTGAAGTATTTTTCTATAAACTAATCCAGAAACAATTGGCAGTTGAATATCTGCAACGCCAACCAGAAGGTTCATTCCACTGTGTGTTTCTGAAATCATGACGATACAGACTTTTTGTTTGCGAATGAAAAACATTTAATGGATCTTTATTTTTTATACTTGTAATTAAAATCTAATTAAGTATGAAAATTTAAGTCGTGTAATAATAATTATACTGTACATATTAAATAGTTTTTTTATTTTAAAACAATTTGTACAAGGTTTGAATCTTGTTTCTGGACAGTTTTGTATTTTGTTTTTGACAGGTAATCCATCATCATATATTAAAGACTTGTAAATTCGTATTTATTTATAAATAAATAACTTGAGCAGTTAAATCAATGGCTGGGGATCCTTGAAAGTAGATCTCGTTCTACTAACTGTAGCAGCGGTCGCGGGTTCTAATACTTAAGTAATTTTGTAAATAAAATAAATATATCATCACGCCTTTTACCCATTACTGGATGTGGCATTCTGCCAAAGCAGATCTTGGTAAATGTTATATTTATGCGCGTGAAGTGCAATTACCAGCCATCAAATCACGGCTCCCAAAGATGTTAGTGGTGTGAGGAGCCACAGGGGTATTTTTATTGTGGTGAAAATGTTTATCGGTTGTGGGAATCGAACCAGGGTTCTTAGGATCCACAGGCCGAGTCGATACCACTAAGCCACTTATCCACTAAGAATAATTTTGCAAAATAAAATAAATAAATATATCATCACGCCTTTTACCCATTACTGGCTGTGGTATTCCACCGAAGCAGATCTTGGTAAGTGATATATTTATGCGCGTGAAGTGCGGTTACCAGTCATCAAATCACGGCCCTCAAAGATGTTAGTGGTGGAGGAGCCCCAGGGGTATTTTTATTGTGGTGAAAAAGTTTGTCGGCAGTGGGAATCGAACCAGGGTTCTTAGAATCCACAGGCCGAGTCGATACCACTAAGCCACCTACCTCATAAGAGTAATTTCGCAAAATAAATTAAATAAATATATCATAACGCCTTTTACCCATTACTGGCTATGGTATTCCACCGAAGCAGATCTTGGTAAGTGATATATTTATGCGCGTGAAGTGCAGTTACCAGCCATCAAATCACGGCTCCCAAAGATGTTAGTGGTGTGAGGAGCCCCAGGGGTATTTTTATTGTGGTGAAAAAGTTTGTCGGCAGTGGGAATCGAACCAGGGTTCTTAGGATCCACAGGCCGAGTCGATACCACTAAGCCATCTACCTCATAAGAGAAATTTTGCAAAATAAAATAAATAAATATATCATCACGCCTTTTACCCATTACTGGCTGTGGCATTCCGCCGAAGCAGATCTCGGTAAGTGATATATTTATGCGCGTTACCAGCCGTCAAATCACAGCCTCCAAAGATGTTAGTGGTGGAGGAATCACAGTGTTATTTTTATTGTGGTGAAAAAATTTGTCTGTTGTGGGAATCGAACCAGGGTTCTTAGGATCCATAGGTCGACACGATACTACTGAGCCATTATCCCATTAAGTACTTTTGTACATTTTCTACCGTTACAATACATAGAAAGAAATTGAGTTTATTGATTTAGATATAGAATTTTATAGAGTAGGTGGTACAGTGGTATTGTGTCGGCCTGTGGATCATGAGAACCCTGGTTCGATCCCCACAGCCAGCAAACATTTTCATCAAATTAGAAATTACCCCTGTGGCTTCTCCACCACTAACATCTTTAGGGGCTGTGATATGACGGCTGTAAACCGCACACTAAGTATAGAAAGGCGTGATGATACATTTATTATATTCAAATCTCATCAAAATATAACAAGATTTCCGTTAGACTAAATCAAAAACAATTTTTGTCCAACCAACACATTATTTCGAAAATTTTCTCACAATTCATAAATATGACAGAACAATGACTCAACACATCACAGATAAATATTAATGAAGAAACGAACATGAAAATCCGCTACTGTTCAAATTTAAAAATCAAATTGATGCATTAGAAAACAGTATAACAGATGACTGATTCCTGGAAGACAATCGAGAATCTGTGTTTATGTACAGAGTAGGCGGGAGAAATAATCATATTCAAATGTTTCTTGATGTACCGTTGAAGTCTCCAGCTCTTTTTGGACATTTTTCACTGTCAATGCTTTATGAATTATTTTACAGAAAAATGTTTCAAATCAAAGTTACGGGCAACTAAATTATCTACAAGGTTTATTTGAAGTATTTTTCTCTAAATTAATCCGTAAATGTTTTACAGCTGAAAATATACAATACCAAAATTGTAAAAAGTATTTTATGTCGTCTTCATCCGAATTAAAAGTACTTAAATACTGACTATAGTTCTCTGCTTTCACTAAATCAATTGAAGAGTCTTACTATTCAGTAATTAACGATTCAAGTCACTGTTAAACAACTGTTCGTGAGAAAATGTAAATGTGGGAAGACGTACACGTGTTCTTTGTCCAACAGAAAGTTTGTTATTATGTCGATTATATCTAACTAACACTAAACTTTTATTGCTGACGAAAGCGATATATTTATATTTTCTACTTTTATTTTTAAATAACTGGAAGACTGTGCTTCCCTCGGGATAGAATGGGAGACGGAAAGTTAAATGGAAAATTAGTAAGGAAGATATACAAGACCAGAATCACATTATTTGGCCCATAATTCTGTTTTCGTTAAAAATTTATCTTAAAGTAGTACTAGTGTGACGGTGGCGCCATCGGTTGTCGAGTGGCGAAACTGACGCTCAAAAAAATATAAAAATTGAATAAAATAAGTGTTTTATAGCTATTATGATTTATGATTATGATGACACCGTGTGGTGTTGCCATTATAAATTGGGATTTTTAATTTTTCGTTAAAAACAAGGCTTTGCATAGCTATATATCCATTACTAAACGTTAAAAAATTTTCTCCTTCTGATACAATATACATGGATAGTTCTAGATCATCATACTAGTTTTTTAAATGAAACTGCAAAATTTTAGAGGTACACAAACCAAATATGTGCGATTCTGAGTGATGATCGCCATAAGCCCCGTTTGTAAGAACTCAACTTTACAAGCGAATATATTTGTTCACAGACGATGAATGTGTTTCATATTTTAACAAGATGTGTATGACTATCCAATGTTTACGTGCGCCAAATTTCAGTCGGATCTGCAAAAAAAAATTCACACGCAAATGTATACTTTTCACACTCATTTTGAATGTTGATATGTTGACTTTTCGACACGACCGTAGAAAAAATAATTTATAAACTTTGAAAGCAGAAAATATACTAAACCACATTGCAGACTAAATAATTAAAATATGAAGTAATATACTTATTTATTTTCTCTAATTACTGATGCTTTGGATCAATTACCAACAACTAATTATAATATTTTCTTTTGCAGGTAAGCGTCAATAATTGAAGACTGTCTATTTAATTATCATGTAAGTAATTAATACGTTCATTGTTTAACCGTAAAACAATATAATTACTGGTTGTCAAGTAACAAGAAAGTAATTGTTTTTTAATCAACTTTCTTTAGATACCAAATAACAATTCATTAAATCATTTACTGATGTTATTAAGAGTTGAATTTTCTTCGAAGAATTTTTAGTTTTTTTACCAAATTATTACTGTTACTCTTTTGTGTAAAAATGAATAGATTCCATGGATGAGAACCTACGAAAACAAAATTAAAACCACAAGCCGTAACCAGTTACCAAATTTCGCTCTCTTTTGTTAAGATTTGTAAAGAGTTTTTCACTAGAAAAACTTTTGCTTTCAACCAAAGATTTTATATAAACACTGGATAGCTGTACTGACATCTGCAAGGCAAGCTTGTTGACGGCGGCCATTTGCAGGGCAGGCAAAAGTAGCGCTGTATTTAAGTGTATCATAAGCATTCATGTTTTAAAAACATATTTAATTTTACTAAAAATATAAATATATCACGCCTAAAACCCATTACTGGGTGTGGCAGTCTGCCGAAGCAGATCTCAGTAAGTGATATATTTATGCGCGTGAAGTGCGTTTACCAGCCATCAAATCACGGCCCCCAAAGATGTTAGTGGTGGAGAAGTCACAGAGGTAATTTTTAATTTGGTGAAAATGTTTGCCGGCTGTGGGGATCGAACCAGGGTTCTAAGGATCCCTAGGCCGACTTGATATCACCAAGCCATTACCCCAATATGTTATTTTAATAAAGAAGTAGTAAAATAAATATAAATAAATATATCATCACGCCTTCTACCCATTACTGAATGTGGCACTCTGCCGAAGCAGATCTCGGTAAGTGATATATTTATTTATTTATTTATTTATTTATTTATTTATTTATTTATTTATTTATTTATTTATTTATTTATTTATGCGCGTGAAGTGCGTTTACCAGCCGTCAAATCACGGCCCCCAAAGATGTTAGTGGTGGAGAAGTCACAGAGGTAATTTTTAATCTTGTGAAAATGTTTGCCGGTGTGGGGATCGAACCGGGTTTCTAAGGATCCCTAGGCCGACTTGATATCACTGAGCCATTACCCCAATATTGTTATTTTAATAAAAAATAGTAAATTAAATATATCATCACGCCTATTACCCATTACTGGGTGTGGAATTCTGCCGAAGCAAATGTCAGTAAGTGATATATTTATGCGCGTGAAGTGCGCTTACCAGCCATCAAATCACGGCCCCCAAAGATGTTAGTGGTGGAGAAGTCACAGATGTAATTTTTAATCTGGTGAAAATTTTTGCCGGCTGTGGGATCGAACCAGGGGATCCATAGGCCCATTCGATACCACTGAGCAATTACCCCATTAAATAAAAATTGTAGATAAATTAGTTTTCTTCACTTGAAGAATTATTTTGTATCTTCTACATCAGGCCTACCACAAGCAGAAATACACAAAATGGCATCATTGTTTATTTTCCATTAAATATCTTTACCAAAAGCAATCCATAATAGAAGATTATAAAATACAAAATTCCATCAGCCTGCTTGATCCATTCGATAACTTTTCCTTTCTACATACGTATTTCTAGCAAGTAGGTACATTGAACACATATGCCTGAAATCGAGTGGGCTGATTTAGTATTTGTGTTCATTTGTTTCTGTGTATTTGTGTGTGTGTAGGAGATGTGTGTCCTACGCTTGAATTCCTTGCATCATGGTGTGCCGTGAATTCAAATCAAGAAATTGATAATAAGAAAGTAAAATAGCAGTTTCTAGTGCAGACGTATTTTAAGAATAAAGTGAAGGTAACGAGGTCGAATTATTTCTGTCGCAAATTATGTATTTGTTACCCTGCACAACAAGAACGTGACGGTGGCGCCATCGGTTGTCGAGTGGCGAAACTGACGCTCCAAAAAATATTAAAATTGAATAAAATAAGTGTTTTGTACCTATTATGATTTGAATATCATGAATTGTTAACAGGTTGTTGGTCTAGTGAATTTTCAAATACCATACTACCGTGTGGTGTTGCCATTATAAATTGGGATTCTTAATTTTTCGTTAAAAACAAGGCTTTGCATGGCTATATATCCATTACTAAACGATAAAAAACTTTCTCCTTCTGATACAATATACATGGATAGTTCTAGAACATCATACTAGTTTTTCAAATGAAACTGAAAATTTTTAGAGGTACACAAACCAAATATGTGCGATTCTGAGTGATGATCGCCATAAGCCCCGTGTATAAGAACTCAACTTTACAAGCGAATATATTTGTTCACAGACGATGAATGTGTTTCATATTTTAACAGGATGCGTATGACTATCCAATGTTTATGTGCGCCAAATTTCATTCTGAAATTTTTCACGCTAGTACTACCACAGCCGACAAACATTTTCACCAAATTAAAATTACCCCTGTGGTTCCCCCACTACTAACACCTTTGGGGGCCGTAATTCGATGATTGGTAACCGCACTTCACGCGTACAAATATATCACTTACCAAGATATGCTTCGGCAGAGTGCCACACCCAGTAATGGGTGAAAGGCGTGATGATATATTTATATTTATATTTTATTCATATTTAATTGAAGTATTTATCTCTAAAATAATTTAAAAAACGTTTGATAGCAAGAAATATAAAATGGCGAAAATGGAAAACAATTTAAAACTATACTACGCGTATAGAAACTAATTAAACGGTATTCTAAAAAGCATAAAACTATAATTAATGGTGACAAGTGATATTCTTTTAACTTTTGTAGAAGTTGGCCATGAAATCACCAAAAACATTCAAGATATTTTTTGCCAAATGTTACTAGGAAGTAATTTATGTAGTTGACCAAATTTGGCAGTACCGTTGATCGTTTGGAACTATTTTTCTTACCAGAAATTAAAACTACTTTTTAGAGTTCTGTTAGTTAAAATTAATTTTCATGGTTCATTTATTATTACGTAATTGTAAAAGATATATTTTTCAAAAGTCACAAAGTTTTCCTCAATCTTCTGGGAAAGATTCAACTTTTCCGGGGGCTATATCTTAGAAACTAAACTAGATATGAAGATGCGCTCAACGGCATTGAATTCCCCGTGTTCGAATTGACTTGTAAGCCTATTTTTAGCGATTTTAATTTTTTGAATATTTCTTAAGGGGTACCCCTAGGATTTTTGTCGATATTTGGCCAATTTCAGGCTGTTTGCTCTAAAATCCTTTCACGTACGAATATTGTAACGAAAACATATATACATATGTACTTAAACCCGCTGAATCCAATGGTTAAATCTCCAAGAATATATGTCTTTAAGTTTTTGAGATATTACATAAAAACTGTTTAATGACAAAATTTTGGAGACATTTTTTTACAAAATGATAATTGCTAGAAATTTGCTTAAATGTTAATTGAAGCACGAAAAATTCAATGTCGTTGAGCGCATCTTAATATCATGTTTAGTTTTGAGAAGTCAATTTTTTTTAGAAAATTCTACGTTTCCGACGGCTATATCTTCAAAACTAAGCAAGATATGACAATGCGCTCAACGGCATTGAATTCCCCGTATTCGAATTGACTTATAAACATTTTTTTGCGATTTTAATTTTTTGAAAATTTCTTAAGGGGTACCCCTTGGTTTTTTTCGATTTTTTAACAATTTCAGACTATTTTCTCTAAAATTCGTTCTCGTACGAATATTGTAACAAAAACATACTTACATATGTATTTGGACCCGCTGAATCCAATGGTAAAATAGCCAATTGCATATGTCTTCTAGTTTTTGAAATATTGATGAAAAACTATTTTATGGGAAAATTTTGGCGACAATTTTTTTTAAAATAAAAATTGCTAAAAACTTGCTTATATGTCAATTCGGACACGGGGAATTCAATGCCGTTAACCGAATTTTCATCTCGTTTAAATTTTGTGACATATTCTCCGGAAAGTACAAAACCTGATGTTTTTTTTTTTCTATTTTCGAACTATTTCAGACTTAGTAGTTAAATTAATAACAAGTTTTATTTTTCATTATTTCTTTACTGATTATTATAATATAATAAAAATAACAATTTGAATTTGTTTTTGATTGAAGATAATGACCTTCAAAGAAGAATTAAAGATAATCATTGACATTTTCTATTATCTATCAATACCTAAACAGAAAAACAAAGTATATTGACCCTGAATCAAAATTCAAATATGCAAAAGCACTTGAGAAGAAAGATATTCAATCATCGTTTGATAGATCGATACATAAACTATTAACAGTTTTGGTACTTCTAGAATATTGTCTTAAGGAATATACGAATAAAGTTTTCCATACATGGTTGCCAATATACTATAGATAAAAGATTATGGAATGAAATTAAGTTGCATTAATAGTATACAAGCTTTTCGTTTTATCCATTTTTGGATGTCGCAACAGTGGAAGTCTCGCAAGATGACATATTTTCATAAAAATATAAATTACTTTTCCTCCAACAGTCTTAAAAATTGGTGATTTTAATACTGTTTTTAATAATAAAAGTTAACGTTTTTGTTATTGTTATCAAAATGTAACTCTTGCTTGGTTTACATGTTTAATCCGAGGCCTGAAAATATTTTTTCCTGAAACCGACAAGAAAATGCCTACTGTTCTGACCAATTTTAGTATGGAAAGTAGGTTTTTACCAAAACATTCAAGTAAAGTACGTATTCAAAGTTACAATAAAAATAACAGTCTGGGTAAGTACAAAACAGTCTGGTAAAGATATTACATGACTGTTTTTTTGGTTATAACCTTGGATACGTAGTCAGCTGTCAATACAATTCATATAATGTTCCAATTTTATTCAGACACGTGTATATTTGTTTCTGTTGAAGAAAAAATAGTGTGTGTAATTCTAAAATAAATAAATAAATATATCATCACGCCTACTACCCATTACTGGGTGTGGCACTCTGTCGAAGCAGATCTCGGTAAGTGATATATTTTTCGCGTGAAGTGCGATTACCAGGCCCCCAAAGATATTAGTGGTGGAGGAGCCACAGGGATAGTTTTTGAAATTATGAAAATTGTTTGTTGCCTGTGGGAATCCAACCAGGATTCTCAGGATCCACAAGCCGACTTCATTCTAAATATCCTATTAACATCCTATACACTATTTTGATAAGTGAGGTATATTTCTTTGGATTCATCACGCCCATTTGTAAATCGCTACAGCCTAGACGGTTTATTCGATTCATTTGCAACTTTTTTTATTTGATAGAGGTCAATCACGTGGAGTGCCTTTTGATAGTCTCAGATTTTTCGTGCACATGATGTGCGTGAAAACTTGAAAAAACATGCGTTTTTGGGGCAAAATCAACTAAGAGTGTGGAGGCTTTGAAATTTTTAAGAAGAAGATCTACTGTCACTTTGACGTTTGTCAGTGGACATGTCGCATTTTTAATTATAAATTATTTAAATATTAAATTTGTTAGAGTACTTTTGAAATATTTTACGCATATTAGGGGACTGAGGGGACGTTTTTATTATAATTATACATTTCAAATGTGTATATTTAAAAAGTAAATTTTTGACATTTCACTATGAAGTTGGTTTTAAAGCAAAACGTCATATTGACAAGTTTTATAAAGTATAAAGAATATGGTGGCTTTGAAATTTTGAAGAAGAACATCTACTGTCATTTTAACATTTGTCAGTGGACATGTCGTATTTTTAATTATAAATTATTTAAATATTAAATATTTTAGAGTAGTTTTGAAATATTTTACGCACATTGGGGGCCTGAGGTGACGTTTCTATTATAATTACAAATTTCAAATATGTGTATTTAAAAAGAAAATTTTTAAGAGTCCACTATGAAGTTGGTTTTAATTCAAAACGTCAAATTGACAAGTTTTATAAAATATACAGACAAAGAGTGTGGAGGCTTTGAAATTTTAAAAAAGAACACCTACTCTAATTTTGACATTTGTATGTGGACATATCGCATTTTTAATTAACAATTATTGAAGTATTAAATATTTTAGACAACTTTTGAAATATTTGACACATATTGGGGGAATGAGGGAACGTTTTTATTATAATTACGCATTTTAAATATGTGTATTTAAAAAGAAAATTTTTGACAGTCCACTAAAACAAAACGTCAAATTGACAAGTTATATAAAGTATACAGGTAAACCCATCCAAATTTGTCTCCAGTAATAATATATAGTAAAAACAAGCAAATTTTATCCACGGCCGAGTACAATTTTAAAAAACCAGATAACTCGAATTGGAATCATTTGAGCACTCTTAAATTTTCTATCGGTAATGTTTGGTGTCATATTAAAGGGCTTTAGAAGAACTTTCAGATAAATGAAAATAGTTGAAATTTTATAATAAGCAAATGTTTCAAACTTAAAGTATTCCGAATCGTAATATAGGTAATTGTTTCAAACTTAATAAATTCTATAAAAAAATGTGGAACTAACAATAATTACATCCAACGGATTTTTAATAGATTAGCAAAATCTTTTCGGAAATAAAACACGTATTTGATTGAAATTTTAAGACTGTCAATTATTTTAAACTGAAAGTATTCCAAATTATGCCACGTTTGGTATCATATGAAAGGGCTTTAGACGAACCTTTACATAAAATAGTTAATACGTTAGTTTTTTAAAAAGCAATGAGCGTTCGCCGGAATTTGAACCCAGAACCTTTTACTCGCATGGTGACTGCTCCAACCAATTGAGCTACAAACACTCGGCGAGTACTCATGCCTTTCGTGCAACGTTTAGTTGAAGAAATGCTAGAACAGTCACCATGCGAGTGAAAGGTTCTGGGTTCAAATCCCGGCGAACGCTCATTGCTTTTTCAAAAATTATTTATAGTATCTACAAATAAACAATTGTCTCAATAAACAAATTCTTATAACAAGTTAGTTTAACAAAATGTTTTCGGAAATAACACACGTATTTGAAATTTTACGACCTTCAATTGTTTTAAACCTAAAGTATTCCGTATCATATCGTGTTTGATATCATATGAAAGGGATTTAGAAGAACTTTCAGACGAAATAAAAAATATATATATTTCAACCGTCAATTGTTTTAAATTTAAAGTATTCGGAATCATGCTGTGTTTAATGTCATATAAAAAAGTTTTGAAAGAACTTGTAGATGGAATAAAGAAAAAATTAAATATTACAACTGTTAATTGTTTCAAATTCAAAGTATTCCGAGTCATGCAGAGTTTGGTGTGATATGAAAGAGTTTTGAAAGAAAGTTCAAATGAAATAAAAAATATATATTTTACAACCGTCAACTGTTTCAAACTTAAAGTATTGGTGTCGTATAAAAAGGCTTTAGAAGAAGATTGTAATGAAATAAAAAAGTTGAAATTTGACCTATCGCGTTTGTATCAAAAAGAAAGGTTTTTTGAAGGGTTCACGACAAAATTTAATACTTTTAGATCCTCAATTGTTTTAGTGAAAATGCGTCCAAATTCTTCGTATTTAGTATCAAATTAAAGGTCTTTTGAAGAGCTCGCGTGCATAATTGGATTTTTCCTGTCATCAATCGTTTTAATGAAAGTTCTTCAAAATCTATTGTGTTTGGTATCTAGTAAAACGTCTTTTGAAGAGCTTGCTTTGGATGGAAAGATATGCAGAAATGTTTTAGATTTGTAATAATTGAATTTATATTGTGTCAACTGTCCTATAAAAGTGAATTCTACTTCAGGGTCCGCGGAGCTAGCGTGAGGCCTGGCGAAGCCAGGGCGACCGCTAGTAATATACTATTAGAGAATAACGTATTAACAAAAAATTATAGAAAACTAAATTTCCTTCAACTTTCGCTTGAATCATGTCTCTCTAAAATAGTATAGAAACATGTCAAGATCTTTTAAAAATCATACAATTATTTTTATGAATTATTTCTTTGTTGTTATGGTAACAACTTCAACACTAATTTCATGTTACCCTTTAAATGCATTGGCATGATTTGTGCATTATTCTAACCACGCCTTAACTTTCCTTGCTCTCTGCTCTAAATGTGAAAGTTCTGTACACCGCCGTTCTTATTGTACTAAGTTAAATATCATAATTTTTTGTGAGAAGTGGATACGGATTATAGCTGTAGATAAACAGCTGATAAAGATCGCTTCCTAATATAAACTAGTGTATGAAAGTTGTAAGGATATTGTTGAAAGGCAGGTTTACACGGTAGAGTGAACTGTTAAACAAATGACATTTGACCCTAAGTTATACATCAGAAAAGCTACGTTTATGTAGAAGCGCAATTTCACAATTTTTAAAGCTGCTTTTATGTTTAAAATATGGTGAATTTATATATATATATATATATATATATATATATATATATATATATATATATATATATATATATATATATATATATATATATATTTGTTACGCTGCATAACAGGAACTTAATCTCAATTACAATACAGGGGACCTACAGCTTATAGTGGAATCCAAATCACTTAAATATAATCGTATTGTTTGAATATAAGTAAAAGTCAGTGGCGAACCTAGAACTTTTGCCGGCCAGGGCGGTCTCCAATTTGCCGCCCTTTCTAAATCAAACAAATGGTAAATAAATAAATATATCACCACGCCTTCTACCCATCAAATGGTGGTTTTTGTTAATTTACAAAATAAATGTAAAATAAATATATCATTACGACTTTTACCCATTACTGAGTGTGGCACTCTGCAGAAGCAGATCTCGGTAAGTGATATATTTTGCGCGTGAAGTGCGGTTACAGTCGTCAAATCACGGCCCCCAAAGATGTTAGTGGTGGAGAAACCACAGGGGTAGCTTTTGAAATTATGAAAATTGTTTGTCGCCTGTGGGAATCGAACCAAGGTTCTCAGGATCCACAGGCCGACTTCATACCATTAAGCTAGCCACCCCATTAAGTTTTAAGATCAAGAATAAATAAAATAAATAAATATATCATCACGCCTTGTACCCATTACTAGGTGTGGCACTCTGCCGAAGCAGATCTCGGTAAGTGATATATTTATGTACGTGAAGTGCGGTCCAGCCGTCAAATCATGGCCCTCAAAAATGTTAGCCACAGGGGTAATTTTAATTTGGTGAAAATTGTTTGTCGGCTGTGGGAATCGAACCAGGGTCTTCAGGATCCACAGGCCAACTCGAAACATTACCCCATTAAATTAATATAATTAAATAATTGTAATTGAGATAAACTATAGGTGGGGACCTTGTTTACCATTGGAAGGCATATTTAAATTAGGCAATAATAAAGGAATTTTTCAAGATAATATTTTCAACCCTACATTGACTTGACGATGAAGAAAAATATTCGAAATCATATAGTATTTCATAATTCGTAGAAATCGAATAGTAAACTTATGAAGTGAACAAGTTGTTTTTTACAACTAGAACTAAAAAATGTCGCCCCAAAATTTGTGCCGCCCGGTGCTTAAGTTCTTGCTTTTGAGGCGATCTGCTGTTCCTCGTCCGCTAAAATCTTTGAGGGCTGTGATTTGACGGCTAGTATATAAAATAATCTTGCAAAAGAATTAAAAAAATATTTCGAAATTTGATCAGAATTTAGATTAAAAATAATAAGCGTTCAATTGCTACATAGAAGTAATTCTTCATACGTTAAGGTCATTTTAAATAAGATTTAATTATTATAATAGCTATCTAGTTGCTGCTGATATTTTAAACAAAAGAAATTCAGTAATAAATCTAACACTAGCTAGATATAAAATCAATTATTATCTATATATTGAAAGTTCTAGGACAAGTTGAACCAAAATGCATTTGATTGTAATTAGGTTACTTTTACATATCTATTTCAATGTCAAATAGATTCATATCATTTTAATAAAGTAATACATATCCGCATTGTTAAAGTTACCCTTTACGAACTAGAAATAACTGAATTATGGAATAGTTTCAAATATCGCCAATAGGATCGCATTTTTATTAAAATATTCCAATACTATTAGTCATGAAATATAAGGGTTGTTCTTGAATTAACGATCGTTAATAAATAATCTCTCCTATTCTGTAATTTGATCATTATCTGTTACTAATCGATAAGTAAATTACAACCTTTTTCATGATTACACTATAGATAACCACCATTTCGATAATGTGTAACTAGTATCATTTTTTGCTCTAGTACAAAACTACTGAAATAAAAATATATATTTTTAAACACACTTTTTACATTGTCATTATATTTCTTTTTTAAATTACAGCTACTAGTAAACAAATTGCTTGGAAATAATTTAAAAATGCCAGAGTAAATTATTTTGGCCATTAACTTATCGATCATTAACAGATAATGATAGTTATGGAATATGGGGAAATGATCGAATTACCCAATAGGGAGGAGGAAAACTAAAATGAAATCATTTATTTATTTATTTGTTACTCTGCACAACAGGAAGTAAATCCCAATTACAGTACAGGGGACCTACAGCTTATAGTGGAATCCGAACCACTCAGACACAATCGTATTTTTTGGATATAAGTAGAAGTCAGTGAGATTTGAACGCACGACCTCTTGCTTACTAATTTAGAAACGCAAGTTTTACCTCGCTTTTATCCACTGAGCTACGTTTGCCTATATCATACTTCCTGTATTGTAGAATGAGGAACCAATAAGAATTATAATTCAGGACAGATCCTTACGAATTTCATTGATATAAGAAACACTTATGATTTTTTTACGTGCTCTGAATTATTTATAATGAACAATGATTTATTGATTTGACATCAATCGAATTAGGAATACATAATTTCTTTTTCTTATTCTTCTGCTAAACGCATCTGAATTAATTATCTTTTGTGCGGCAGTACGGTAGTTTGCATAGCGTTACGAAATTATAATCCAGAGATCCCAAGTTTGAATCCCACTCAAGCTATAAATATATAACTACTATACTGCGGTTCGATGAGTCCGGACCCTGTACTGTAATTGGGATTAAATTCCTGTTGAACAGAGCAACACAAATAAATAATAGTATATTATGTATACTAAGGGACTAAATTAGAAGATTTATTCCTAAGGGTGAAGTTTTTTTTCACGAGCTGAAGATGAGGAAAATAATCACCAGAGGAATTAAATGCACTTTAATCTTGTGGTATGTACATTACTTTTCGCCCTTCCAGCAATATATTCTCAATTAATGACTAATTTTGATATTGACTTGACATATATAATAAATATACTTATTGCTGTGGTAATGTTTGTTTACCTATCAATTAAATCCCTCCGGAATTAAAAGTGACACTTTAGGCCTCGAAAAGGAAGAATAAAATAGATTATTTACTCCCAGAAATGCGAAAAAAATAATAAATTCAGTTTTGCCAAATTTACATAACTTTGAAGAAGTTCGTGTGGCTTTACTAAGGGTCGTACAATTTTTTGCATTAGGATTGTCGATTCAGAATTAATCAAAGAATCATTCTACATGAAGCTTATCACCCATTTTCTGAACACCTTGTATTAATATATACATTATATACTTTATAATATAAATTGATGGAATGACAGTAAAAATGTTGCAATAATTATGACTCAAAATTTATTGTTTTATTGGTATCGTGTCGGCCTGTGGATTCTGAGAACCCTGATTCGATTCTCCCTGCCGACAAACGTTTTCACCACATTAATACTACTCCTGTGGCTCCCTCTCCCTTAACATCTTTGGGGGCCGTGATTTGACGGCTAGAATTACTGAGATCTGCTTCGGCAGAGTGCAACATCCAGTAATGGGTAGAAGGCGTGATGATATATTTATTAGTCATTTAATCCGTGAACTGCGAAACCAAATAAATAACTGTTGTTCGTATTAATTTTCTTCAGGCAATATTCAAATTTGAGTTGCCTATAAGAAAATAATCGTCTTTTGTTCAATTTCCGGTGAAGCCCATCACTCAAATTCTGTAACGGAAACGTTCTTCGAACAAAGAAGATTGACTAAGTTAAGAAAATAAACTGTAAATATCATTAACAGTACAAGCAACATCACGATTGGATGGATGCTTATAACATGCATAGGATTTTAGTGTACAGTCCAAATATAACCTCATGCTGCGTTAGTCATTCATTATAAGAAGATAGAAGACACGATATCGTGTCATCAGAATACCAGACTTTGTACATTCTAAGGAAGAAGTAACTGTTAAAGAATTTGAGACTTTAATGTTGTGTCATGCTAGAATGATCATATATTAAACACTAAAAATAAATATATCATCACGGCTTCTACCCATTACTGGGTGTGGCACTCTGCCGAAGCAGATCTCGGTGAGTGATATATTTTTGCGCGTGAAGTGCGATTACCAGCCATCAAATCACGTCCCTCAAATATGTTAGTGGAGAGGAAGCCACAGGGGTAGTTTTAATGTGGTCAAAATTGTTTGTCGGCTATGGGAATCGAACCAGGGTTCTCAGGATCCACTGGCCGATGCGATACCACCTACCTCATATGACCACAAATTTTATGGTGTTAAAAGTTTCTAAATATTTGAAATAAAAATAGTTATTGAAGCTACTGAAAATATGCTTGATTTCTGATTTGATTGTTACGAGTTTATTTGTGAATTGGGGCACGATAAATTCAATGCCTTTGAGCGCATCTTCATATCTCGTTTGGTTTTTAAGATATTGCATCCGAAATGTTGAAAATCTGACAAGGTAGAAGAAGTAAACAATATATGAAGATGTTCCTTTTGGATTTATTTCAATTTTAAGACAATTTCAGACTGTCTTATCTAAAATTCTTTCTCTTACGAATATTGCAACGAAAATTTATATACATATGTATTTTGGCTTGCTGAATTTAAAAGTAAAGTAAAAAATCCGGCGATTTTTAGGACAAGTCTACTTTTCTGGAGGCTATATCTTAAAAACTAAACAAGATATGAAAATGCGCTCAACGGCATTGCATTCCTCGTGTCCGAATGGACTTATAAGCAAATTTTTAGCGATTTTTATTTTTTGTAAATTTCTTAAGGGGTACCCCTTAGATTTTTTTCGATTTCAGGCCAATTTCAGACTGTTTCCTCTAAAATCCTTTCTCGTACGTATATTGCAACAAAAATTTACATACATATGTACTTAAACCCGCTGAATCCAACGGTAAAATCCCCAAGTGCATATGTCTTCTAGTTTTTGTGATATTGTTGAAAAACTGTTTGATGAGAAAATTTTGGTGAAAATTTATCAAAATATAAAAATGTCTGAAAATTTGCTTTTAAGTGAATTGAAGCACGAGAAATTCAATGCTGTTGATCGCATCATCATATCTCGTCTAGTTTTTGAGATATCGCCTCTGGAAATACAAAATCTGATAAATGACGATTACTCGTAATCTTCATCTCTGATTTGCTTTTTACGAGTTCATTGGTCCGCGTCAGATATTTTTTTCACTTTTTTCTGTTGCTCATCCAATGTTTTGACAGTGTATTATTGTTGCCAAGTAACGGTATACGATAGAAGATTAATAATGTCTTGTAATAGTTTGCTCGATGGACGTTAGTTGTAGATTAAACCAGGTAATTTAACAAGTGATAATGGAGATTTTTTGATGGATAGATGTTGCCATAGTAACTGTTGTTCGCTAATTATTTTGTTATGCAATGTTTGATATGCATTGTTAATTTATTATACTGCATTTTTTAGACTTAGAAACAAATGCTTCATACCAAAATATATATAGAGTACTTAATATACTATCACTTTTATTTGAAATATTTTTCTCTAAAATTGTTTGGACGTGTTCGAGTGTCAAAAGTTGTTAGTGGTGGGAGAGCCACAGGGGTAATTTTAATGTGTTGAAAATTGTTTAACGCCTGTGGAATTCGAACCAAGGTTCTCAAATCCAGGGAAATGGTAGTAGAAAACTTCTTACCCTTGTTAATTGATTTTGGCACAGTTTTAATTTAATGGGGTAATGGCTCAATGGTCCAAAGAACCCTGGTTCGATCCTCACAGCCGATAAACCAATTTCACCAATTTAAAATTACCCCTGTGGCTCCTCCACCACTAACATCTTTGGGAGCCGTGGTATATGAAGAATTATTTATGGGGTGGCTAGCTCAGTGGTATGAAGTCGGCCTGTGGATCCTGAAAACCCCGGTTCGATTCCCACAGGCGACAAACAATTTTCATAATTTCAAAAGCTACCCCTGTGGCTCCTACACCACTAACATCTTTGGGGGCCGTGATTTGACGCCTGGTAACCGCATTTCACGCGCAAAATATATCACTTACCGAGATCTGCTTCGGCAGAGTGCCACACTCAGTAATGGGTAAAAGGCGTGATAATATATTTATTTTATTTAAGAATCATTCAGTGTAGTATTCTATTCTAGACGATTTTGAAGAAATTATCTTGAAAGTAATCAACAAACAAACCATAGCAACGTCGTAAAACATCGTTCTCGTGTAATGTCATTAAAATTCTATAAAGTCTGATAATATTTTAGTGATTTTCTAAATCGCACAGTTGTAGGAAAAATGGTGTTTATAACACGTGCCGAAAAATGTTAAGTGCTCGTGCAGATTTCCACACTCGGTGAGCCTCGTGCGTTAAATTCTGCACTTGTACGTAACAAGCTTTTTTCGGCACACAGTTTTTGAAGTCAAACTTAAAAATAAATAAATATATCATCACGCCTTTTACCCATTACTGGGTGTGGCACTCTGCCGAAGCAGATCTCGGTAAGTGATATATTTATGCGCGTGAAGTGCGGTTATCAGCCGTTAAATCACGGCCCCCAAAGATGTTAGTGGTGGGGGAGCCACAGGGGTAATTTTAAATTGGTGAAAATGTTTTGTCGGCTGTGGGGATCGAACCACGGTTCTTTGAATCCACAGGCCGACACGATAACCATTGTGCCATTACCCCATATGAAAATTGTGACAAAAATTAGTTTACCATAAAATCTTTTAAAATATATAGAATCTAAATCAAAAATTGTTTCAATTATTTAAATATAGTTTTCTTTGATAAACAATAGTAAGCATTACTTTACCCTTGACTTAGGCTTAGTATAGGTCATGACCCCTAAGACACACTCATACTAAGCACGTTCTAAACAACAATAACATTGTTAATAATGTCTTGTTTGACGCTAGACTATGACCTTGCCGGACTTCTGTGAATAATCCACGGAAACAAAAATACAAACCTTGAGTCGTACGGATATATTTGACAGCGTAACTGTAAGAATAAAGTTCAAACAAATGAACTCGACAATTGGGTTTTTTGTTGAAATGACCTTTAGTGTCGTAGCTAATCTCGCGCTGGATTATTCATTAAATTAAGATCATTAATGCGGTGCAAATCATTTCATGTTTTTTGTGATATATGATCATATTTGTGTTTCGTTGTTATACAAAAAAACTGATCCTTGTAGAGATTATTTTGAGTGCTTATCTGTTACAAAATATATGTGTCGGTTACTTTGTTTTATTTATGCTCTAAGGACATAATATATTTTATTCACAACCGGGCCGAAATTCATATGTTTTAGCCATAAAAAGCGGGCTTAAACACTTCTTTTTGGCCATAACAAAATTATTAGAGCCAAAAAGAAATAATGAATATGGATACATAAATAAGAAGACAATTTTTGTTTATTGTGAATACTTGATTCTGAAAAATGTCATTTTGACATAACTTATTTACATAGTTTAATCTTTAAAATGGTGAAACTTTGTTGTCGCCTGTGGGAATCGAACCAGGGTTCTCAGGATCCACAGGCCGTCTTGATACCACTGAGCTAGCTACCCCGCATACATAAATAACTATTATGCACAATCGGGTCGAAATGCATGTGTTTTAGCCCTAAAAACCGGGCATAAACACTTGTTTTTTTCCCCAGGATCATAAAAAACTAATTCCTATGAATACTTAAATATAATGACAATTTTTGTTTATTGCAAATACTCGATTTTTACAAAATGTCATTTTGACATATAACCTATGTACATATTTTAATCTTTTGAACATATAATAAAATGTTATTTTGTTGTGCATAAAATATTGTATGTACCACGGGTGAAATTAGCGTTTCTGACCCTGAGCATGTTATTAACCCTCGGCGCTTTGCGCCTCATGCTAATAATTATGCCACGGACTAGAAACACCTATTTTCATCCTTGGTACATAAATAACTATTATCGCGCGCTTAGACAAATTTAAGATATTCTCACTTATTTCTGACTAAATATGATGATTTATAAAGAAATGACAGATATGATTTACTTTGATTGAATATATGTATTATCATAAAATAAAATAAATAAATAAATAACCACGCCTTTTACCCATTACTAGGTGTGACTCTCTGTCGAAGCAGATCTCTGTAAGTGGTATATTTAATGCGTGAAGTGCAATTACCAGTGATCTGTGGATCCTGAGAACCCTGGTTCGATTCCCACAGGCGATAAACAATTTTCATAATTTAAAAAGCTACCCCTGTGGCTCCTCCACCACTAACATCTTTGGGGGCCGTGATTTGACGACTGGAAACCGCACTTCACGCGCAAAATATATCACTTACCGAGATCTGCTTCGGCAGAGTGCCACACCCAGTAATGGGTAGAAGACGTGATGATATATTTTATTTATTTATTTCTAATAACGATTCGAAAAAATGTTAATGATGGTGGAGGAGACACAGAGGTAATTTTAAAGTGGTGAAAATTATTTGTCGGTTGTGGGAATCGAACCGAAGTTCTCAAATCCACAATCTGACTCGATACCACTAAGCCATCTATATATCATATTTAAATTTCTCAAAATTTACTCCGTTTAAAATAATGCAGATTTTTTCTATAATTTTAATTTATAAAAGACGCAAAATAGAAAAATATAAAAAATAAATAAATATATCATTACGCCTTCTATCCATTACTGAGTGTGGCACTCTGCCGAAGCAGATCTCGGTAAGTGATATATTTATGCGCGTGAACTGCGGTTACCAGACGTCAAATCACGGCTTCCAAAGATGTTAGTGGTGGGGGATCCACAGGGGTACTTTTAGAAATGGTGAAATTTGTATTATTGTAAATAATTAACTTTATAAGATTTTTATCGCACTTGCCATTTAGAAAACTTTAGAATGGTATTGGGTTACATCTTTCTTTCATGAAAGAAATATACTTCTATCTCCATAATTCCTTATTCCGTTATAAAATTAAAAGTAAAGAAATCTGCATATTTTCTAATTACTTCATATTGTTCATATGGCTGCAAGGGTCAAAAGTTCAAGAGGCATGGCCGCCTACACCATACGCCTTATTATGTTAATTCCTGTCAATATTAGCAGATGAAATTACTTTCAATTTGATTTACATGATGTATGATGTGCTATTGTCGCGTAAAACTTGAAGAAAGAATTAAAAATAGAAGAATTGTGAATTGTTTGAATACGTGGGAAGGAAGTGACAGATGAGATGAATGGATAGTTTTTCTGACAACAGTTTCAAATGTTTGCAAAACTGTATTTTTAAAATTATACGTTATTTTGAATTGTTAACTTTTTCAATACACCGTTAGGAACAATTTTCTGTGTCTTCCTAAAAAGGGATTGTATTTAAACGCTTTTAAATTTAAGACGTATGTGATGAAAGGCTTCAAATTTTAACTGTTTATTTAAAATGTTTTACAATATATCTCATTAAATTTTTACTTAGATTCCTTACTGAAAATGCTTTTATATATAACCGGTAAATAATGTTAACTTTATTCTTAGCAAAATCATTACTAAGGGCCAGTTTTTCAATCGCCGGTTTACTCTCGATTAATGTTAATCATGATAAAATAATAACATTATTATTTCATCATATGGAGTGGCTAGCTCAGTGGTAAGAAGTCAGCCTGTGGATCCTAAGAACCCTGGTTCGATTTCCACAGGCGACAAACAATTTTCATAATTTCAAAAACTACCCCTTTGGCTCCTCCATCACTAACATCTTTGAGGGCCGTGATTTGACGACTGGTAACCGTACTTCACGCGCAAAATATATCACTTACCGAGATCTGCATCAGCAGAGTGCCAGTCCCAGTAATGGGTAGAAGGCGTGATGATATATTTATTTATTTTTTATGGAGTGGCTAGCTTAGTGGTATGAAGTCGGCCTGTGGATCCTGAGAACCCTGGTACCCTAGATTCGATTCCCACAGGCGACAAACAATTTTCATAATTTCAAAACCTACCCCTGTGGCTCCTCCACCACTAACATCTTTGAAGCCCGTTATTTAACGACTGGTAACCGTATTTCACGCGCAAAATATATCACTTACCGAGATCTGCTTCGGCAAAGTGCCACACTCAGTAATGTGAAGAAGGCGTGATGATATATTTATTTATGTGTATCGTAATAGAACTCAGTACGACATGCTTATTAATATTGTAATATTAATATTGCATTATTAAATTAGGTAAAAATAATTTCCAAATAAATAACTGAGTGTGGCATTCTACTGAAGCAGATCTCGGGAAGGGTTTATATTTTTGCGCGTGATGTCAAATCACGGCCCCCAAAGATAGAGGGGACGCCACAGGGGTAGTATTAATGTGGTGAAAATCGAATCAGGGTTCTCAGGATCCACAGGCCGACACGATAACCACCAGAACTGGGCATGCTACTTAAAAAAAATAGCTAAGCTTCAGCTACAGCTATTCTCTAAAAAAAGTAGCTAAGCTACAGCTATAAGCTACATTTTGTAAAATATAGCTAAGCTACAGTTAAAACTTTCGTTAAAGTAGCTGTTAAATTTTAAAGCTACTTTCTTAAATTATTGTGAAATAATTAAATTTGCCATTGTCATATGATCAGACTTTTGTTATAATGACTATTAATTTACTATTATATACATAAATATAAAAAATAGCAAATACCATCTGGCACCTAGTGTGTAATTTTTGCGTATTAGAGCCAGTTAGAACCGGCTACAAAGAATTATTTTGTGTGGGTTTAGCTTGTACGCATGCGTACTTTGTTGATCTTCTGCTTAAAAAGTAACTTTAAGCTACAAAAAGTAGCTTTAAGCTAAAAAAATTAGCTTTAAAAGTAGCTTCAGTTGTTATTTTTAAGTTAATAGAAAAAAGTAGCTAGCTACAAGCTACAGCTATATTTTTTCGCAGTTAGCTAAGCTACAGCTACAGCTAAGGTAAATGTAGCTAAGCTAGTAGCAAAGCTACAAAAGTAGCTAGCTACTGCCCAGTTCTGATAACCACTGTGCCACTTACTCCAAATAATAATAATAATTTCCAAATACTAAATTTCAATTTTATTATTTCATCGTTCGTGCAAAAACCGTAATAAACATTGCTATCTGTAGGTGTCCTACCGGTATCGAATATATTGAAGACCTCGTCGAAATCATCCTCACCCTCTACCACTTACTGCCCTTAATACATAACCAACAATTCTAGCTAATTACCCACCATTAATAAACGATACTTAACCTAACAATTTCCTCTCTTTCGTGCCGTTCAACCTTCCTTGCCAATCATACCAGCATCACTAACAAGCGGTTACGATAGCTGATAGATCATGAAGGGTGGCATCACGATTCTATCTGTGCGGTTACAACAGAGGTATTCATTCGAAGCCCCAGGATACAAACTGTTGTCATTTCGCTCGATGATGCCGCCACCCAAGAATAACACTCTACTTCCTTGTTAGCGGCCGTGACAAGGAGATCAGCGAATGAATTGGCAGTTTTGTGAGCAAGAGGGATTGAATCTTGCAGTGAGTTAGTGGTGTATAGGAAATTAATTCTGAGGACAATACAGGGAGGATATAGCTTATAGTGGTAGGTCAACCACGTGGATGTAGTTAAATTTGAGAGGTATTGTTTGCAAGATAATTTGGCTAACCAATGAGCCACAAGTGATCGTTAGTCATTTATTTATTTGTTAATTTGCACAACAGGAACTAAATTGCGAATACAAATATCCACTTAGTAATTACAATTAACAATTAATGGAAGCGATTTAAATTATTTATAAATTTTGGGTGTAGCTTACAGTGGAATCCGAACCACTCAGTCACAATCGTATTTTTTTATATAAGTTGTTAATTAATATACGTCGGTTTTATCAATTGTCTATTCCTCTGAATAAATTGCAGCAAAGTGTCAAGATTCTTTGAAAACTCTCTCATATCTATTCAATTTGCCGATTGAATAATGACATCATTATATCATTTCTATTTTCGAGACACTTATTAATTGAAATCATTTTAAATGTGGGCACTGGACCAAGCTAGAGCACTGACCTTTCCTTAGGCGAAAACCAAGAAAAAAACTAGTTCTTTATCGATTCTTTACCTGTCAATTAATTTCAGTTATTGTCAAAGAGGAAACAATGCAGAAACACAAGTAAAAGAACTGAAGACTTAACAGTAAATGCCCACTGAGATTTTTTTTCATTTCACGTCAGCTCCAAATAAAGAACGAGGATCTGTTAGTGATATATTTTACGCATGATGTATTGTTGGTGCTTTTACACACTATGACAGCAGAAAGAATATTGTAGCAAACTAATTTTATCTTCAATCAAATCTAGATAAAATGTATCATCACGCCTTTTACCCATTACTGGGTGTGGTACTCTATCAAAGCAGATCTCGGCAAGGGATATATTTATGCGCGGGAAGAGCGGTTACCAGCCGACAAATCACGGTCCCTAAAGATGTTACTGGTGGAGGAGTCACAAGGGTAAATTTTAATGTGGTAAAAATGTTTGTCGGCTGTGGGAATCGAACAAGGGATCTCAGGATCCCTACCCTATCAAATCTAACTAAACTTTAGAGTTAAATGGAACTAGATATGAAATTGGAGATTTCACCATTTAATTCCACATATGTTTTTACATAATTATGCATATTTTCATCCTTAATATATATAATCGCCGGAGTCATGATCTCAAAAATATCTGTTAATGTAAATGCCAATTTTTTTGTTGAATCAATTTAAAAACATATATAAATCAGACTCTGTGGCTCAGTGGTTTAGACTACTAGGCTACTGATCCAGAGGTCCCGGGTTCGATTCCCGGTCAGGGCTGGCATCAATCAGCGTCTGTGCTGACTACAGCGCAGACGCTTCCATCTTCATAATCAGCGTTTGTACTGACTACAGCGCAGACGCTTCCATCATCATACCGGCTAGTAACCAAAGCAGTTGAAGCCGTATCACAATAAATAAAAAAAAATAAAAAAATCAGACTACGAGAAATCGAATGCCGTTGAGCGCATCTTCATATCTTTTTAGTTTTTAAGGTACAGCGATTTTTGACTTTTTTAAAAATTTAACTTTAAAGGCCCATATCTCGAAAACTAAAAGAGATATTGTAATGCGATTTCAATGAGTGTATTTTCCATGCTTTAATTAACATATTGCGAAATATTGAAAATTTTGAAAATTTTACAATTTTTTTTGAAAATTTTCGTTTCTCAATGTTTCAAAAGATTTAAAAAATATTGAAAATCTGTGAACACCAATGAATTCCTCTCGTAAAAGTACATAGGTATGCATAATTTCAGGCAAAAATTCGCACAGATAAAGTTTTTATTACAAAAAACGAAAAATCACTGTTTTTTAATTATTTTTGAAGGGGTACCCCTTAAGATTTTTACGAATTTTGGCCATTTTTAGTTTTTTTTACTCTAAAAATTGTATCCGTGGAGTAAAAATTCTGAAATTTTACATACATATGTACTTTTATACAAGAAATCCACTGGTGTTTACAGATTTTCATTAACTCGTTAAGATTTTGAAATATGGGTAAAAGAAAATTTCAAAAAAAATATGAAAATTTTCGAAATTTTAAAAATTTCAGTATAAGTTAATTAGAGCACGACAAATACACTGGTTTAAACCGCATTTCAATATCTCTTTTAGTTTTCGAGATATGGGCCTTCAAAGTTGAGATTTTTAAAAAGTCAAAAATCGTTGTTACTTGAAAACTAATAAAGATATGAAGATGCTCTCAACGGCATTCGATTTCTCGTAGTCTGAATGATATAGAACGATATTTTTAAATTTTTCTATTGCCAACTGGTTCAACAAATAAATTGTCAGTCACTATATGACAATCAAAATGTACATTTAGTATAATAAAACTTCCCTAGTGAAGAAACGAACATTGTGTTACTTATAAACATTTATCTGCACACAGCTCTAAACTATATATTAATTAATAAACTTTGTTCTTTCAGCCGAATGTCCACATAGCTCATCGATGGAAGTAGTAACAGCAACTCACAGCGGACCTGGTTCCGCAGGATCACCTGGAGGTCCTTTTCAACGGCACAATGTGGAGGAATGGCAGCGGTTGGATCGTTTTACTGGAGTCCTGGAAACGGCCAGAAGGGAGAGCGGCTGCTGGAAGAGCGATCAACAACAGTACGGCAAGGTAAGAAAAACAACTATAATTTGATAAGATAATGGAATTTGATCCAATATAGCGACCGCAAAAACACCTTTACATAAAATTTGGTGTCAATCGTTAAATTTTCTAAAATCTGGCAAATTTGACCTCGAATTTGTAATTTGAAACCCGAAAAACCCCTGGATATTAAATTTGGTGCAAATTGGTTGATTTTTTAAAATTAGACCACCATATTGAATTTTTTATCACCATGTTGGATTTTGTCAACCTACCACACCAGCTTTTCAAGGACGTCTGTCAGCTACAATTTGAGCCAAAAAAACGGCCCGATCGGTTGCGAATTTTTATTTTTACAAGCTTTTCTTTCTGGACACTCGATTTTTTACCGACCCCTGGCCGCCATATTGGATTTTTTAAAGGCGCACTCGGCATTTTCAAGTAGATGCTCTAAGCTTTAAAATGAGCCCTCTCTTGGTCGATTTTTTTGGTTGCTTCTAATTTTGGTCGTAGCTCTGATCCGGTTGACGCGGATTGTCCCATATATATAATCTGCCGCACTGTACTGTAATTGGATTCAGTTCCTGTTGTATAGAAAATAAAACTTTGCAGTGTAAAATCACCCACAAAATCATTATAGCCAGATTCTCAAAAAAGTTTTAGCTAATCCTAAATTTTGAATTAGCTAATCTTATGTTAGTCCGAATTAAAAAAGTTATTTCAATTCTCTTTCCGAAATCAAAATGGTAAGTAGATTAAAGTTAATTTAAACTCTTTTTGGAAATATGGTTTAGCTTAATTTGACAAATCCTAAATTCAGGATTAGCTATATTCTAGCTAAATCTCTTTTGAGAATTGGGCTTAGTGTATATGTTAGTAAAAGTTGAGAACTGCTGGTTAACAAAGCTTGATTCAACTCCGGACATAGCATATAAATCGTCCTTGGGAATGCCGCCCCCCGTGTCCTTTAACTGTCTCCGCCACTGACAAAAACCAACACCAAGAAGCAAGAATCTTATTTCTTACCCAAGTCTACAAAAATAAATAAAAGTACAAATAAAATATGTGCTGTCCAGACTTTGAACAACTTTTTCTAATTCACGTTAGTAAATAACCTTTCTTATGCAAATTTTGACTTTATTATATTTAAGTGAAAGAGTAAAAGTGTAAAGAAAGGTCCTCGAAGGTCAAGGAAGCCAAAGATCAAAACATTTAACCGAGTAATTATTCAGAAACATATTCATATACGTGGACATTTTTCGTCTCACATCAACAGCTATACAAAATGAATTATTTCGCAGTAAAACAAATGCAAATAAATTACTTAACCGTTGACTTTTCATTTAAAAGTAAGTTTTTAATGTGAACAATTATTTATTTTATTATCAGACTTCCGTAATGAATGATTAATTAATGTAAGTATATCTGTCAAATAGTTCAGTTTTACTCGTGGCTACAGAAACATATTTTTCCTTAAATGGTAACAAATTATTTATCTCTTAGAATAAGGTCAGTTATACCAACTTTCGATTTTAATATTAATTTAACAGTTTAAAAAATTCTGAAAAAGTTTGCGTCATACATTTTTTGTTATAAAATATGTATGAATTATTTTACAGGAAAATTGCTTAAATAAAATTGGTAGATAATCTACTTATCTTAAATTTTTGTTTGAAGAAGTTTCCTCTAAAATCATTTATAAACGTTTTACAATAAAAAATATACATGGATATACATCACTACACGGTTCTGTATTATCATTGGTTAAAAAGAATTAAGCTCCTCCCACTAGTTTACGAGGTATAAATAGAGGTACACTTGATATTTTCCAACAGTAATTTTATTTGGGAACTAGGGGTAAGTTTCGCTGTATTTATAAAATGCATTACTTTTTATTTATTTATGCTACTCTGTACAACAGAAACTTAATCCCAATTACAATACAGAGTCTACAGTGTTTATATATATATTTAGCTGGGATTCGAACTCGGGATCTTCGAATTCAAATACCGTAGTGCTACCCATACCACAATACGCTGCAATTATAAAACTAATAATTTTTACTTACTACATATTAATTAAATTAAATATTGTTGATCTGCGTGTGGGTCAAGTTTAAAATAAATTAAACAATTTATTTTTTTAACAAATAACAAAACGTCGAACTCTTCTTCAGCGACTTATAGATAAAACAAAGCAAAATTACATATGAACAATATATAGACATTATGAAATATTTACCAAATATAAAACAGTAAAAAAGTAAATTAATAATTAGTTTTTTTATTAATTTGCTTTCTTACTGTTTTATATTTGGTAAATATTTCATGATGTCTATGTATTGTTCATGTATAATTTTGTTTTTGTTTTATTATTTAGTCGCTGAAGAAGAGCTTCTTTGAAACTCAAAACATTTGATGTTTTGTTGAAAAAATAAATTGTTTAATTTATTTTAAACTTGACCTACACGCAGATCACAATATTTAATTTAACACTCCTTAAGATTAACTATTTTGTCTACAAATTAATGAATTAAATATGGGGTAGGTGGTACAGTAATATCAAGACGGACAGTAGATTTGAGATCTCGGGTATATTAAAATACATACATCTTGAAATGACAATCATTAAAAGAGGAAGAAAACTAATTTTTTTTCGTTTTATTCAAAAACTGTATTTATGGGGGTGGCTAGCTCAGTGGTATGAAGTTGGCTTGTGGTTCCTGAGAACCCTGGTTCGATTCTCACAAACGACAAACAATTTTCATAATTTCAAAAACTACCCCTGTGGCTTCCTCTTCACTAACATCTTTGGGGTCGTGATTTGATGACTGGTAACCGCATTCCACGCGCATAAATATATCACTTACCGAAATCTGTTTCGGCAGAGTGCCATTTCCAGTAATGGGTAGAAGGCGTGACGATTTAAGAGAACCAAGTGGCAAATGGAATACAGGTAACATCGGCAATTGTCATATTACTTTCATTTTGCTACTACTATCATGGAATATTAAAATTAAATTATAATAAAACAATGTCCTTCTTCCATAGACGCCAATACGATATTATCTGCTATTCAGGCTGAAATTTTGAAGGAAAATTTAAAACATTTCATGAACTCGTAGCTCGTAGCTGACTTCTTCACACAAATCCTGTATTCGTTCTGTTCGTAGCTGACTTCAGATCGAATGATAAAGAAGTTAAACTTGTCCGACCAAAAGCAACTTTTTATGATTTGAGTTTTTTAATTGAAAGTCACGTTGTCAGCGACATTTGTGATTCGCTTGCAGAATATGTTCAACGGGATATTTGCTACGGGAGATTACTATCGATTCTTTGAATTACATTCTGAATTTACTGTCAGAAGGTTTAATGATTATTGAAAATTGGCAATTTATTTTACTGGACAACATTACTTCGGGTATATTTATTGAATTTATACAGCCTAATTCTCAATTTTTTTAAGCTAGAATCTAGCTAATCTGGAATTTTGTATTTGTAAATAAATAAAATAAATAAATATATCATCACGCCTCTTACTCATTACTGGGTGTGGCACTCTGCCGAAGCAGATCTCGGTAAGTGATATATTCTGCGCGTGAAGTGCGGTTACCAATCGTCAAATCACCACTAACATCTTTGGAGAAAGATGTTAGTAGTGGAGGAGCTACAGAGGTAGCATTTGAAATTATGAAAATTGTTTATCGCCTGTGGGAATTGAACCAGGGTTCTCAGGATCCACAGGCCGACTTCATACCACTGAGCTAGCCACCCCATTGGATTTGTAAATAAATAAAATAAATAAATACACCAGTCCACTTTCAAAGCTTCTGTCATCAATGAGCAATCAGCAATAATTTCTGTCAATAATTTTTTTGTCATGTTTTTGTCGTAAACAAGTAGTAATATGTCACACGACACCATAAAAATTGCTTACTTTGACCGGTTTTGTCGCGCATGTGTCACCGGCCAAAACTTCTGTCTACCATTTTTATTACTTAATTATACCAAAGTCTATAATTTAAACTGAAAATTACCCTGTAAAAAATATGTCAACAACTACCCTTAAAATCAGCGCATTCACACCGACGCCATCTATAGTTTCCACCCGTTCCCAAATCTAATTTTCTTTTTTTCATGTTTATCATGACATAATCTATTAAAAAATCCATCTCTGTCACTGGAATAAATGAGACATCATTTTGCACCCTAGCTCTCTAACTATAGGCATATTCCATTTGCCATTTGGATCAGATCTAACTTACATTTACTGATTCAGATCACTTATGTATTTCGCTGAATTACTTCGCTTAGTTTATTTTCGGTACTCGTATTAATTATTCTAATTTACTTTGAAGTAATTCACCCCAATAAGTGTATCAGTTTGCTTAATTCAGTTCATTTAGTCATGTTGTCTAATTTATCTGAACTGATTTAAGTGAACCAAGTGGCAAATGGAATACAGCTTATAGTGCGTAAAATAAAACTTTACATCGGTTTCCGAGGTAATGTAAACCTTATTTTGAATTAAGCGAGTACAATTTTTTTTTAAGTCGGACTAGCATAACTTTAACTAATCCAAAACTTAGGATTAGCTAAAACTTTTTTGAGAATCTGTCTGAACAAATCTAGTATGTGGATATCATAAGGTCCCAGGTTCAAATCCTGACGGTATCAGATTTTTTCTTTCTATAATTTAATTTGATCAATTACTAATTACTAATGGGATGGCTAGCACAGTGGTATGAAGTCGGCCTGTGGATCCTGAAGTCCCTGGTTCGATTCCCACAGGCGATAAATTTTCATAATTTGAAAAAGCTATCCCTGTGGCTCTTCCACCACTAACATGTTTGGGGGCCGTGATTTGACGACTGGTAACTGCACTTCATGCGCAAAATATATCACTTACCGAGATCTGCTTTAGCAGAGTGCCACATCCAGTAATGGGTAGAAGGTGTGATGATATATTTATTTATTTATTTATTTTACTAACTACTTAATTAGAAAATATTAATATAAACAATTTGCAGTGAAAAATAGCGAAACAGATTTTTACATAAATTCTCTGAATTCATTACCCAATATCTCAAAAACTATTCGAGTTACGGGTTTAAAACCTTCACCACTGTATTTCTCATAACTTTGTGCATAGATTTGAATATTTTCATTTATTTCAGTTATCGCATACATTTTTAAAATCACAAAATGTAAAAGAGCGCTTGACAAAAACAATAATTTATGTTTAGTCCATAGCACTCTATGTAATATTGTAATCGCAGTACATAAATCCAGCCATATAAGTATAATAAACGCTGTAGTAAATTTTTTGAAAACTGTGACTTCAGGGTCAAGACACCAGATTTATATATACACGATGTGCGATAGACGAACGAACTATGATGTGCAAGTAGTTATTATTTGAACATAAAGTATTCTCTAGAAATTATTGTGGTTTATTGATAAGCTATTTCAAACAGTGGTAACGAAACTGTTCACTATGGTCAGAGCCAGTACTGAAAAATAGTACATTACGTAATAAGTCAGGAAAGTGATATTTTAATCCGCTGAGTCAAGTGAAAACACTTTCGTGACGAATTATGTATAGGTACTATTTTTTCTGAAACCGTTTAATTTAATCAATATTTAATCATAAATAATTCAAAATGTTTAAATTTTTTTATATGAATTGTATTGACAGCAGACTACGTATCCAAGGTTATAACAAAAATAACAGTCATGTAAAATCTTAACCAGACTGTTTTGTACTTTACCAGATTGTTGTTTTTGTTGTTGCCTTGGATACGTTCATCTCTGATCAGGATTACAAGAATATCCCCGTTATTTTTGCCGCCATTTTGCGGTAAACTGCAACTGTCATTAATTAAAGCATCTGCGTTCAAAATGATCTGTTATTCTGTCTGATCCGTTAGATTCAACAAAAAAACGCACTAAAAAACTTAACTAGAACAAGACAACTTTTGAGTGTTTAAACATTCATTTATTATTTTACAAATACTGCGTGATCAGAAGCAACTGTTTCAGTTGGCAATACAGGTCTGGGGATCTTTTTATTACAACGTAATAAAAGCAGAAATACTATTTGGCATTTTTGAATAAGAGTATATAGAAATAGGTAATGTTATTATATAGATGTCGCTGTCAATAACAGAAAACAAATTTTGTATCAGTCTTACGTATTTCATGTAATTTGTTTTGCACTTTCGAGAGTTAATTACCTAATTGATTTTTCCTTTTTGAGGACGAAAGTGTCACTTTTAATCCCAGAAGGATAAAATGTCAAATTAAATTGACAGGTAAACAAGCATTACCGTAACAACAAGTATATTATAAACCTGAAAATATTTTACATTGTTTATGTTCCTTAAGTTACCTAAAAACTTGTATAATGCTGTCATTATTACTTAATTGATTAATTAAAATAAAGTGAATTGCTGGAAGTGCGTAAAACAGTGTATACACCACAGGACTAAAGAGCATTTAATCCCGTAGTATACTTGTATATTACACTATTGTGTGTGTTTCTGATGAAACTGTAGTACAGCATGCATATTTGCCGCTGTGAAAAGATTTTAAATTATTTTATAGAGAAAATTATTTAAAAGGATATTGTAGTAAATTTGCTGCTCTATATTTTTTATATAAAACGTTTTTCTCTAGATTAATTTAGGAACGTGTGATATCAGAAAATAGACAAAAAGAAATATGTAATCGGCTTGACGATATATTTGTTTATTTATTTAAGAAATTTTAACAAACAACCACAATAAATCTCAGTGACCTAGTTCGTTACATAACAACCAAACAACCAATGAAAGTAGCTCAATAGTCAGAAAACAACAAATAGAGCATACAATGAATCTTTTTGTTTTTTGCAATTTGTGTTTAAAGTTTCACAAATTGAAACGTGATTCGAGATTTGCGGTTTACAATTTTATGTAGAAAGTTCTTTTATGCAACATAAAAATCAATTTATTTATTTATTTGTTACTCTGCTCAAAAGGAACTTAATCCCAATTACAGTAGCTTATAGTAGAATTCGAAGCATTCGAACATTATTGGATTTATGGATAAAAATTGGAATTTGTGAAGCTACCGCCCTAACCATTTAGCCACGACTTTAGCTGTTCTGTTCTGTATTAATTAAAACAATCAACTGTCTTTTGTGCTATAAATGCAGAGCAATAAATACATAACAAGATAATAGTTATTTTTCTGAAATAGGCAAGAAAGTGTCTACTTTCCTGGACAATTTTTGTATGGAAAGTAGATTTTTCAAGTAAAGTCAAGTAAAGTACGTATGAAAGACTACAACAAAAATAACAGTCTGGTATATTTTTACCTGACTGTTTTGTATTTTACATGACTGTTTTTTTGTTGTTGTTGTAACCTTGGATACGTAATCTACTCTCAATACAATTCATATAAAAAGAAAATTATTTATTTTGAATTATTTATGATTTATTATCGAATAAATTAAACGGTTTCAGAGAAAATTGTATACACAATATATCAAGAAAGTATTTCTACTTGACTCAGCGTATTAAAATACTCGATCTACGGTTTCGTATTTCAATTACCCACTTCGTCAAGTAAAATATCACTTTCCTGACTTATTATGTAATATACTATTACAATATAAGTATTGTAATGTATCATATTATATGTAATAGGTGGATCAGTGGTATGAAGTCGGCCTGTGGATCCTAAGAACCCTGGTGTCACCCTGTTTCGATTCCCACAGCCGACAAATAATTTTCACCAAAATACCCCTGTGGCTCCCCCACCATTAACATATTTGGGGGTCGTGATTTGACATCTAGTAATCGCATTTCACGCGCGAAAAATTATCACTTAACGAGATCTGCTTCGGCAGAGTGCCACACCCAGTAATGGGTAAAAAGCGTGATAATATATTTATATTTATTTATTTATTTATTTAATATAAGTATTGTAATGGGGTGGCTAGCTCAGTGGTATGAAGTCGGCCTGTGGATCCTGAGAACCCTGGTTCGATTTCCACAGTCGACAAACAATTTTCATAATTTCAAAAGCTACCCCTGAGCTCTTCCACCACTAACATCTTTGTAGGCCGTGATTTGACGACTGGTAACCGCACTTCACGCGCAAAATATATCACTTTCCGAGATCTGCTTCGGCAGAGTGCCACATCCAGTAATGGGTAGAAGGCGTGATGATATATTTATTTTATTTATTTAATTTATTTATATTACAATATGAGATGAAAAAAAATTGTCTTAAGCCGAGTTTAATAATCCATCGAATATTGTATAATACAGTTACTAGCTGTCAAATTATTTTCCCAGTAATGGTAGTACAAGATAAAAATATATTGTAAATTAAAATTTGATCTCTTGCCTCAGAGGCGATCGTTCTACCCACGACTCTACAGCTACAGACACATAAAATTTTCCAATAAACTTAAAAATCATACAAAGATTTGAACGGTGCGTCAGACAAGACATAAGAAATTCATCCTAAAATGTAACTTTAAAATAATATTAATATACTTACGAAAAGCAACAGTTCAAATCTGAAACATTTTAAGTAATCCTGGACAATCAATCAGCCAATCGCGCCTGCGCAGTAACTCTAACATTCAGCTGTTTTACCTGGAGTCAGTCGACCGTCAGGTGTTGCTGAGAGTGTTTTGTTTCTTGTTCCTGCTGGTAGCCTACCATGATATTCTTGTGTGAATAAAGTATTTTTATAGTGTTTACTGTTAAAATATTGTGTGTTCAAGTGATATTTCTTAAAGATTTATTTGTTTTTATGTAAAGAAACGTAAGAAGATGCAATACGACTCTAGAAAGTTAAGGTACGGTGACATTTAATTGTATTGCTGTTGTTGGCGACTGTATGAATGTTATGTCATACTGCACTTTTGTGTTTGAGTGATTGTATGTTTGACACAGTTAAATTTAATAAGTTTTAACATTTGACAGAAGTTCGTTGCTTGATGCATCGTTGAGGTCTCTTACTTCCAAATAGCTTTTACAGTGTTTTAAGCCATTTCTAGATATTCTAATATTTAGTTTTACCCTTAATATGAACAATAACTATGTAGTCGTGGCTTCTTGAGTAGAATATTAGCCTCACGAGCGAGAGAACATCAGTGCAAATCCAAAAATGCAATTACGAGTGGTGTACTGTAATTGGAATTAATTATATAATTTATGGGGTGGCTAGCTCAGTGGTATGAAGTCGGCCTGTGGCTCTTGAGAACCCTGGTACCCTAGATTCGATTCCCACACGCGACAAACAATTTTCATAATTTCAAAAGCTATCCCTGGGCTCCTCCACCACTAACATCTTTGGGAGCCGTGATTTGACGACTGGTAACTGCACTTCACGCGCAAAATATATCACTTACCGAGATCTGTTTCGGCAGAGTGCCACACCCAGAAATGAGTAGAAGGCGTAATGATATATTTATTTATTTATTTTATATAAATCAATTTCATTTTAAAATTAAATATACTGTTTTATTTTGTTACTCATGAAATTATTTTCGATTATTATTTAAAAATAAATTTAATATTTCCAAATTTATTATAATATTTTTAACCTTTAATTTTAAAAATATATGCAATAGATAATTGTTTCATTTATATATAGTTTTAAAATAACCAGTGTACAAGTCACAATTTTAGATCTAAATAACTTAAAATTTACTATTAAAATAAAAATAAAATATATCATCACGCCTTTTATCCATTACTGGGTGTGGCATTCTGCCGTAGCAGATCTTAGTAACTGATATATTTATGCGTGTGAAGTGAGGTTAGCAGCCGTCAAACCACGGCTCCCAAAGATGCTAGTGGAGGGAGAGCCACATGGGTACTTTTAATGTGGTGAAAATTGTTTGTCGGTTGAGGGAATCGAACCCGGGTCCTCAAATCCACTCGATACCACTGAGCCTTGTAAAGAAATAACTAATCTAAATATAAAATAAGTAAATATATCATTACGCCTTTTACCCATTAATGGATGTGGCACTCTGCCGTAGTAGATCTTGATAAGTGATATATTTATGCGCGTGAAGTGCGATTACCAGCCGTCAAATTACGGCTGCCAAAGATGCAAGTGGAGGACGAGTATTAAATAAAAATGCTGAATAATAAAAAATAAATAAATAAATAAATATATCATCACGCCTTTTACCCATTACTGGGTGTGGCACTGTGCCGTAGTAAATCTTGGTAAGTCATATATTTATGCACGTGAAGTGTGGTTACCAGCCGTCAAGATGTTAATAGCGGAAGAGTCATAGGGGTAATTTTAATCTGGTGAAAATTGTTTGACGGCAGTAGAAATTGAACCCAGGTCCCCAAATCTACAGTCTGGCTCGATACCACTGAGCCACCTAAAGAAATAATTAATGTAAATGCAGAAAATTAATTTAATTACTTGTAGTCATAGCTGTTGAATATGCATTTTTACTTTTACTTTTAAGTTAAATAACATTATAAATTCTTTTTAATTTAAACATACAAACTAAAATATTTTTCAAACCTTCTTAAACTATTTAAAAATATTAAAGTTAAATTTATTACAGAAAAATGCGAGTGACGCTCGAATTTTTCTCTCATAAACTTAACTTTAAAATTATTATGATTGGCTTAGTATATTTTTCGCTGTAAATTGTTTCTAAATTATTTAAGAAAAAAATGATTCAAATAAAAGAGGTAGATAATTTAGTTTTCTAAATCTTTTCCTTGAAGTATTTTTCTGTAAAATTATTTATAAAAGTTTGACAGCGAAAAATATATGCCGGCATCATTTAAAAATAACTGCATTCTTTTAAATTAGTATAAATATAGTTTTAGTAGAAATTTCGCATTAAAATGACATTACTATCCTAGTTCTATTCCCAGTAACTATCTATTTATCATTTAGAATACATTACTGTCAATTATTTTGTTTTTAACGCCATTTTATCAAAAACCAAAAATAAAAACAGTTACTGATGTTCTGTGCTCTTCCACTCATACATGTTGCATAATGGGACCGATTATCTGGTATTATACAGCAAGGAATATCTATATTTATGCAAATTATCTTTCTACGAGGTACAGTCATTATCATAAGTAATTTTAAATATTTTACATAATTCATAAACAGCAATTTTCGTTAATGCTGATGGAAGGATATTTTTCTCGATTCAAAAGTATTATCAAATGCTCTGCAATTGCGGATTTCGACATAAATATATAGGGGTAGTTGGCTCACTGGTATCGAGTCGGCCTTTGGATCCAGAGAACCATTGTTCGATTCTCACAGCCGACAAACATTTTCACCACATTAAAATTACCGCTGCCCTAGTATTAACATCTTTGGAGGCCATAATTTGACGCCTGGTAACGCATAAATATATTGTTCGATTCTCACAGCTGACAAACATTTTCACCACATTAAAATTACCGCTGCCCTGGTATTAACATCTTTGGAGGTCATAATTTGACGGCTGGTAACGCATAAATATATCACTTACCGAGGTCTGCTTCGGCAGAGTGTCACATCCAGTAATGGGTAAAATGCGTGATGATATATTTATTTATTTATTTCTTATTTTATATAATTTGTTATTTTATGCAATATTTATAGAGAGCTGTAGTACTGCAATTGCAGATCTTGAACTCAATCTAACCAATTAGAAGATTTGTTTCTCTTTCTCTAGCTCGTAATACGGGTGTTCTAGCTATTGAAACACAACTGTTTGCCACACCCAGTAATGAGAAAAGGCGCGATGATATATTTATTTATAAATATATATATTAGGGTCGTTGATTTCCACCGAAGTTTAAATTTCTGAACGTTCGAACATTCGACTGTTTTAAACTTCGTCAGAAAAACTTTGAAGCTTCGAATTTTCGAATTTTTTTGAAGCTTTGAATTTATGAATTTTCGAATTTTTCGAAGCTTTGAATTCTCGATTTTTTTGCCACTGAATTAACGCCATCTGTCATCTCCAAACACGCTCACGCATAATTCGCGGAAAGTCGACCACAAATTAAATAATAAACTCGGCGAAGTATCCTGCAAAATATTTAATGTTAAATTTATTTTTAAAATGTTGAAAATTAATTGTAGAATATAGTAACTGTAAGATACTTGCGTTTTTAGTGTTATTTAATTAAATTTTGAACGAAAAAAGAATCATTTGCAACTATAAATTTATTCATCAAATAAAAAAAAATATTTCACAATTTAAAAGTTATATTAACTGTCATTTATTGACACGATATCTGGCACCTAATCTGACAATTGTGTTGTCTGTCACTTTATCCTAGCATTGAAAAACGAGTCTAAAGTCTGGTTTAAACTATAAAATAATGAATCAAATATTTGTCGCAAAGTACAAGACAACAAAGAACTTGGTAACTATAGTGACAACAAAGCGACAGTTGAAATGGCCATGATCTACATGCGCTCGGCTATCTACTATCACCCGAGTTGACTTACGAGTACAACCAGGATGCATATTATGAAACCGTACTTGTACGCAGAACAAAAACTAAGAACTTTATTTCAAATAAATAAATATATCATCACGCCTTTTACCCATTACTGAGTGTGGCACTCTGCCGAAGCAGATCTCGGTAAGTGATATATTTATGCGCATGAAGTGCAGTTACCAGCCTTAAAATCACAGCCCCCAAATATGTGAGTAGTGGAGGAGCCACAGGGGTAACTTTTGAAATTATGAAAATTGTTTGTCGCCTGTGGGAATCGAACCAGAGTTCTCAGGATTCACAGGCCGACATACCACTGAGCTAGCCACGCCATATAAATGAGCTTTTTTTGCCGGTGAGTGTATAATAGAAATAGAAAAAATAATTGTATCCAGAATTCTTCTTAAAAGTTTGTGCAAAATCTGAAACACATTTTGCAATCTATGGTAATTATATCATGTAATTAGAGTGAGAATTTTAATTTGAATGTACAGACAGCTCATCAGATTACTTCATTCGAAATTGCTCGAAATAAAATTATGTAATCTTGAATTTCTCTTCAATAGTCAATAATTTGATGTGGCGTATGTGAGAAATAAATAACTAGCTTATTTTCTATTAAATATTATTATTATATATAGGTTATTTTCTTATAAAAAATAATTATGTTTCAATGGTTAGCACGTCTAAATTACAAGAAACAACTCTTCTAATTGCTCAAATTGAGTTCAAGACTGCTTTGATTGTAGGAGATCTGCAATTGCAGTACTACAGCTGTCTATAAATATTGCATAAAATAACAAATTAAACAAAATAAACAATAAATAAATAAATATATCATCACGCTTTTTATCCTTACTGGGTGTGGCACCCTGCCGAAGCAGATCTTGGTAAGTGATATATTTATGCCCGTGAAGTGCGGTTAGTGGCCGTCAAATCACGATCTCCAATGATGTTAGTGAAAGGGGAGCCACAGGGGTAATTTTAATATCTGGGGAATGAAAATGTAATTTTTTTAGTTGAACCAGTTTAAAAATAGAAAAATTTTAATATATAGTTCTATATAAATCAGACTACGAGAAATTGAATGCCGTTGAGTGCATCTTCATATCTTTTTTAGTTTCCAAGATACAGCAAATTTTGACTTTTTAAAAATCTCAACTTTGAAGGCTTATATCTCGAAAACTAAAAGAGATATTGAAATGCGGTCTGAACGAGTGTATTTCTCGTGCTCCAATTAACTTATACCGAAATTTTGAAAATTTTGATAATTTTACAATTTTTTTCAAAAATTTTATTTCTCAATATTTCAAAAAATTGAAAAGATAATAAAAATCTGAGAACACCAGTGAATTCCTCGCGTAAAAGTACGTAAGTATGGAAAATTTTAGAATTTTTGCGCCACGGATACTATTTTTAGAGCAAAAAAACTAAAAATGGCCAAAATCCGTAAAATTCTTAAGGGGTACCCCTTCAAAAATAATTAAAAAACAGTGATTTTTCGTTTTTTTGTAATAAAAACTTTATCTGTGCGAATTTTTGCCTAAACTTTTGCATACCTACGTACTTTTACGAGTGGAATTCACTAGTGTTCACAAATTTTGATTATCTTTTCAATTTTTTGAAATATTAAGAAATGAAAATTTTGGAAAAAGTTCTAAAATTTTCAAAATTTTCAAAATTTCAGTATAAGTCAATTGGAGCACGAGAAATACACTCATTCAAACCGCATTTCAATAACTCTTTTAGTTTTCAAGATACGGGCCTTCAAAGTTGAGATTTTTAAAAAGTCAAAAATCGCTGTAACTCCAAAACTAAAAAAGATATGAAGATGCGCTCAACGGCATTCGATTTCTCGTAGTCTGAATCATACAGAAACATATTTTTTCTAGTAGCAAATACTGAATTGTACCACCTGTCAAACACGAAGATTGATCCAATTAAATTTTATTTCTTCTAACTGTAACAATTCCAGTAGTGCAACATTACAAAAATAAAAATAAATAAAAACTATCTCAACGTACTTATTTTATTATAGGAATCGGATAAGGTACAAGACAGTAATATCCGCTACTTGGCAGTAACCTAGATTGTGACAAGTTTTTCTAAATATAGCGTCTATGTTCTATATCCGCGTTAACGTTATGTCATGATACGTTATGTTTAATTATTTATTATGCTTTCATTTAGATATATTTGAATATTTCAAATAAAAGTTGTAAAAAACAAAATTGTCTAAAATTTTTATTTAAGGTGGTACTATCATGGAAGCATTTAACCCGGATTTTAATGAAATGTAAATATGTTATTTTTCATGTGTTTCTACACTAGTATGCAATTTTTTTTTAAGTTTACCGTTGTTGAGCTGAATAATGTAAAGTTAAAGTCGACCAAAAATGCATTGGCGTTATAGGAACTGTACCTCGCGAGGCAGCTTACTGCGTAATAAATTCATATATTGTAGTTATTTTTTAACAAAAAACTAACACACAGTACATCATGTAAAGATAGAGGTATGAGAATTAAAAAATCCATGCCTTACCGGATTAGTTTCAACGAAATTGGCGATGAAAGTTGGTTATTCTATAATTTTCTATGCCACTGTCAGAAATGCTTGGCAACGTTGCACGGGTAGACAGAGATGGTCGCACGAATGACAAAGCAAGAACTATGAAAGTTATTACTTCGATCAGTAAAATATATTAATTTTAATACAAAATATTACAGCATTTTATATTTATTTATTTGTTGTTACAGTTGATAATAATTGCGTTGGTGCATTTTTCTCATTTTTCTTATGAACTGTCAACAGGATGTATCGATAATACAGTCACGTTTCGTACCGACTGGTAATATCATGCTGCTTGTAGTTCTCGCCTTGTCATAGTTTCTGCTGTGTAAAATCTTACACTGCTTTTGGTTGGCATGAAACATTCACTTCCAAAAATTTTGTTATGTTACTGAATTTCATAAACTAGTTAAATAGTTTTATTTAATATATTCAATGTTATTTTTAATTATATGATATTTGCAGCGAAATGTTAATTCTGTTAATAACCTATACCATACAAGCATGTAATAATTATTTTTATAAACTTTTTAGGTTACCTATACTTTTGTATGAGACTGTCATGATAGAACCACCTTTTAAAGCATTTTTCTCTAAAATATTTTGGTAACATTTGAGAGTAGAAAATGTACCACGCTGAAAGTTTAATATATAAATTTGTTTCTTTGTGTTGGTTTGTCAACACTGCACAACTTATTGCATCATCGTAATAACAGGCTGTCTGACTGCATGTCAAAAGTGAATTCAAAGTTGTACTCAGTCAATTGTGCACGTGGTCTACTAACTAAACGTGGGTGGCAAGACTGACTGAAGTAGTTTGCAAAATGTTACGAAATTGATTTTGATATATTGCTAATTCTTTGATGAAATACGCCATTAACTGATACATAATTATTAATTAATTTAAGCCCAAGATTAACACCTTCTACTTATATTGGTGTGTGATGTAATTTATTTATTTATTTGCTACTTGGTACAATATAAAATAAATATATCATCACGCCATCCATTATTGAGTGTGGCACTCTGTCTTAGCAGATCTCTGTAAGTGATATATTTATGCCAGTGAAGTTCGGTTACCAACCATCAAATCACGGCCCTCAAAACTGTTAGTTATGGGAGAGCCACAGCCTATGGCGTACATAGGGTGGGGCGGTGGGTGCGGTCCGCACCGGGCGGCACATATTTTGGGGCGGCATTTTTATATTTAGTTTGAGTTGTAAAAAACAACTTGTTCACTTCATAAGTTTACTATTCGATTTCTACGAATTATGAATTACTATATGATTTTTCTTCATCGTCAAGTCAATGTAGGGTTGAAAATATTATCTCAAATTATTACTGCTTAATTTAAATATGGTATCCAATGATAAAAATGATCCCCACCTATAGTTTGTCTCAATTACAATTATTTATTTATGTTTATTAATTTAATGGGGTAATGGCTCAGTGGTTTCATGTTGGCCTGTGGAGCGTGAGGGCTCCGGTTCGATTTCCACAGCCGACATACAATTTTCACCAAATTAAAATTACCCCTGTGGCTCCCCCACCACTAACATATTTGGGGCTATGATTTGATGGCTAGTAACCGCACTTCACGTACATAAATATATCACTTCTCGAAATCTGCTTCGGTAGAGTGTCACACCCGGTAATGGGTAAAAGTCGTAATGATATATTTATTTTTTTACTTTATAAAAACCACCATTTGATTGACTTAGAAAGGGCGGCAAATTGGAGACCGCCCTGGGCGGTAAAAGTTCTAGGTTCGCCACTGGACACAGGGGTAATTTTAGGCCGTATTTGTTTGGGAAATTTTGATCCAACCCTCAACTGACCTAGAACTAACTCGTGTTACTTCCAAATAAATGATGCATCTAGTGTCAGTTGTAAACACTGGCGATAAATTTAAAATCTGAATGCATGTTCGAAGCGACATCTGCTTAGTTTTGTTTGTGTGTTAAATTGCGCTTTTAATTGGATGTTTTGAATCATCTTTATATTTTTTATATGTAGTCAAAAAGAAAATAACGTCAGGGTCTGTTTTTTTTTTATAATTTTGTCATCAGCACTATCAAAATAATGAATTTCGGAGTCGCAATTATGTGTCGTAATATTATCCTCTGTGACTTATATTGCAAGAAGCACATAATGCATATTGCTCTTCCATCATCTGCATAAATAATAGTTTAGTATATTTTTTCAAAATATTATTATAAAATTACTTACGTTTTTCATAAAAATAACTCCTAACCTCTATATACTATTACAAATCGCGATTCCGTCACGAATAACAAGGAACACAAGTTGATTAGAAAGAGATAGTAAACGGGTTGAATCTACCAACCCGCTAAAATAGCTGGGGCAGTAGGGTCAGTTTAAGGTTAGTTCCAGGTTACTTAAAGTGTGCCAAGTAACCTGCAGGTTACTTTAAAAATCCCAAATAAATACGGCCTTTATGTGGTGAAAATTGTTTGTCGGCTGTGGGAATCAAACCCGGGTTCTCAAATCCACAGTCTGACTCGATACCACTAAGCTACATACAGAGCGACCCAAGAAACTAAGAAATAAATTTATTTATTTAGTAAAAAATAAAAATAAATATATAATCACGTCTTTGAGTGTTTAATTATAATCAGTATACATTAAATATGCGCTAAGTGCTAAGCAGTTTACAAATACAAATACGTATTTTGTTACAAAATAGAAAGTTAATATCTGACTACGTCAGTGGTAGTAACGGTAGTACCGTTCACCGTAACGTAAGAATTAGCGTAGCTGAAGCTACCCTCTCACTTGTCATATCACGTTATGTTTGCGTTCATGTATGTTTAACGTTCCATTGAATTTATAAAAAAATATAAATTAATTAAATTCAAGCACTTAGTATAAACGGTGAGTTATAATATAATAATAATAATGTATTTATTTAATAGCTTGGCTAATACAAAACATTGAACAAAATTTAAACTCAAATATATAACAAAAAGTCTTATAAAATATACTTAATCTATTTGTTTAAATAATAACATTTTAATCGATTTTTAAAAAGTTTTAGAGTTTGGGATGTTTTAATATCAACAGGCAATCCATTGTAACACTGTAAACCTTTATGAAATATCATGTTAAAAGTCTTTTTTTTACTTTTCTGATCTAGATAAAAACATTCACCATTTCTTGTATTGTACATATGCATATCCTTGTGATATGTTAAGTTACTTTTAAGGTAATCTGGTAACTGCCCATTAACAATTTTAAATATGAATATCATAGCAGAGTACTCACACAGTTGATTTATACTCAACCATCCTAACACATTCATCATATCACTTACTCTACTGTATTTAGAACATGTTAAAATAATTCTCATAGCTCTGTTCTGTAATACTTGGAGCTTATTGATATCTTTTTGGTTATGGAATATCATTGCTGTTTACATTCAAGAAAAATTGTGTAAAATTGCATTGATGTAATTAATCATTTAATACCAATACTTTAGATTTTCAACTCTGCTTCGGACGTGTTTTCAGTAATAATATAACAAGAGAGTGAGAATAAATTGAAAATAATTTGACAGATCTTTCGAAAACTTGTTGCCAGGCAATAGTCACGAAAGCCCGTAGGGCTTGAGTGGTTATTGCCAAATGGCAACAAGTTTGTGAAAGATACTGGAGAATTATTTTCTAATTTATCCAACTCTCGAGTTATATTTAATTAGATTATATTTTGACTTAGCTGTTGATGTCGATTCATCCAACTTAAAAGGTTTTGAACTGGATCCATATCAATTGATTACTTATTAATATATTCTTGGAAGTTGTTTCCAAAATTTGTTGGTGTATTTCTGTATCTGAAATGGAACTGAATCGATTTTTTTCATACATTTTACTTGACTTCCACACTGCAGTTCGGTCAGTCCGGACCCTGTAATTGGATGAAGTTTCTGTTATATTCCTATTTTTGTTTGTTTGTTTTGAATATGTTGGCAAGAAGTTAAGCTAGCTAACCTAAACAAATACATGAATTTTATTTTCTGTTAAGAATTTATCACTAAGTTTTCTGTTTACTAGGTACATTGTAAAATGAATATTTACTACGTTTACACTAAAATACAGTGTATACACTACTCTTTTAACACCGTTAGTGTTCGGAGAACATATATACTCATATATTGCATTTCGTAGAAATTTGTAAGAAAAATTAGTTCTTACTACAAAACTGTTGACCAATGTACTCTTTATTACTTTTCAACTTATTTAAAAGTACTAGCCGTCAATTCACAGCACCCACAAAGCCACAGATGGTAGCCACAATTTAAAAAAAAAATTAAGTTATTAGGTAAAGGCCGGCAGTACGGTGGTCTAGGTAGCGTTACGGCATTCGCATCCGGAGATCCCGAGTTCGAATCCCATTCAAGCAAAAATTATATTAACTACCACACTACGGCTCATGGAATCTGAACCTTGTACTATAATTGGGGTTAAGTTCCTGTTGTACAAGGGAGCATAAATAAATACATAAATATAATCACCTTATTTTGTTGATTTCTCGGAGTGACAATTCTTCAGTAAATAATATGTTTTTAGCGTATGAAATGCGGTTACTAGTTGACAAATTACATCCCCCAAAGATGCTAGTAGTGGGAGATCTACACTTATTTTTAAGGTGACGCAATAAGCAGCTTGGAGACTTCAATGATAGACCAAACCACAAACCATTTCTTAGAAATGGAATTCTTCGAAAATTTTGACATATCCTTGAAAATTATTTATTTATGTTGCTTTACAATTTACACAAAGGGTCCTATCGTTACCTGGATCCAGTGGTCCCCAACTTTTATTTACGTATTTAGAAAATAAATCCCAATTACTGTTGTGTTTTTAGTCAAGCTGAATATTTCTCGCTGCCAAACTTTTCCAGGTAAATTTAGAGAAAAATGTTTCAAATAAAAGTTACGGAGAATTAAATTATCTCCAACTTTCATTTAAAGAATTTTTCTCTAAAATAATCACCAAACGTTCAACAGCGGAAAATATATTCAATAACCATAACCTCAAGAAAGAATCATTTTCAATATTTCTTCTTGTAGTATAAAGACCCGTACCGCTATTCTAACATACGAGGTTCTAACTCATCTCCATATGCAGTTAAGTTTTTTACAGCGTTGCCAATGCTTAAACGCGACGTTGCCGAACGCACTTCCGTGTAAATAAATAAGATAGTTGTGGTGGAAACACATTGAACAGTTATCGCAAAGAATATTGCACCGAGGAATATGTTATTTTAAAGATGTTTAAGTGGAAACAACACTGTAAAATGAGAAATACTGTAATATTGTTTAATGTTTATGTGCTTCAAACAGCGCTATTTACTGAAGTTAGTTTAAAAGCAGGAAAATATTGTGAAGAAGAAATTAGTTGACGTGAAATTAACGATTTAAGAAAAAACAAAATAGTTAGTTTTGTATTAAGGGTGAAAACAGGCGTTTTTAGCCCGCGGCATGATTATTAGCACGAGGCGCAAAGTGCAGAGTGCTAATAACATGCTCAGAGTTAATTTCACCCGTGGTACAGACAATATTTTATGCACAACAAAATAACATTTAATTATATATGGGATGGCTAGCTCAGTGGTATGAAGTCGGCCTGTGGATCCTGAGAACCCTGGTTCGATTCCCACAGGCGACAAACAATTTTCATAATTTCAAAAGCTACCCCTGTGGCACCTCCACAACTAACATCTTTGGGGGCTGTGATTTGACGGCTGGTAACCGTACTTCACGCGCATAAATATATCACTTACCGAGATCTGCTTCGGCAGAGTGCCACACCCAGTAATGGGTAGAAGGCGTGATGATATATTTATTTATTTATTTATTTATATATATATATATATTTTATACATAATAAGTCAGGACAGTGATCATTTATTTCATGAAACGGTTGTTTGAAATATGAAGCCGCTGAGTCAAGTAAAATACTTTCCTGACGTATTATGTATACAATTATTTTCTGAAACCGGTTAATTTATCAATAATTAATCATAAATAATTCAAAATGGTTAATTTTTTTGATATGAATTGTATTGACAGTAGACTACGTATCCAAGGTTACAACAAAAATAACAGTTATGTAAAATCTTTACCAGACTGTTATTTTTGTTGTAGCCTTGGATACGTACTTTACTTGACTGTTTTGGTAAAAACCTACTTTCCATACTAAAATTGGTCAGGAAAGTAGGGACTTTCTTCCCGGCTTCAGGAGAAAATATTTTAAAAAGATTTATGACAATGAATATGCTATTTATTTTTTGAAAATATTTTAAAGAATTGCAGTGTTTCGTATTTTTAAAATTATCCTAAATCCATTTCTGTGTAGCATGTAAGCCAGTTCATCGATACAAGACTTACAACAGTCCTTTTACTTCCTGGCTACCAATCAGATACGCTTGTTGTATTCAATTGTTCTATTCTTCCTAACAAATATCTAAATCATCACGCAAACTAGATTAAATCACCTTCTTCCTACTTTTTACCAGCAGTATTTTGCCGCTGACAAATGTTTATAAATTATTTTAGAAAAAAAATACTTCAAATAAAAATTATGGTAAGTGGGTGGCTCAGTGGTATCGAGTTGTCCTGTGAATTCGATTTCCACAACCGACAATTTTCATCACAATAAAACTACCCCTGTGGCTCCCCCATCACTAACAACCTTAGGAATTTTTATTTGACTGCTGGTAACCGCGCTTTACTCGCAAAATATATCACTTAAGGTAGTACTAGTGTGACGGTGGCGCCATCGGGTGTCGAGTGGCGAAACTGACGCTCAAAAAATATAAAAATTGAATAAAGTAAGTGTTTTATACCTATTATGATTTGAATATCATGAATTGTTAACAGGTTGTTGGTCTAGTGAATTTTCAAATATCATACCACCGTGTGGTGTTGCCATTATAAATTGGAAATCTTAATTTTTCGTTAAAAACAAGGCTTTGCATGGCTATATATCCATTACTAAACGATAAAAAACTTTCTCCTTCTGATACAATATACATGGATAGTTCTAGAACATCATACTAGTTTTTCAAATGAGACTGCAAAATTTTAGAGGTACACAAACCAAATATGTGCGATTCTGAGTGATGATCGCCATAAGCCCCGTGTTTAAGAACTCAACTTTACAAGCGAATCTATTTGTTCATAGACGATGAATTTGTTTCATATTTTAACAGGATCCGTATGACTATCCAGTGTTTACGTGCGCCAAATTTTATTCTGATCTGCAAAAATTTTTTTCACACTAGTATTATCTTAACGAAATCTGTTACGGCAGAGTGCCACGTGCACTAATGGCTAGAAGGCGTGATGATATATTTATATTTATTTGAAATGTTTTTCTGTTAAATAATTTATGAACGTTTGGCTATAAAAATATTGTTTTTATGAAAACCAGCCTAGTAAAAGAATGAAATGAATCACGTATCAACCTTGGCAGTTTTTCCAATTTATTCTTCAAGTAATGCAAAATCAAATGATTACCATACGATGACGATTACTAGCATCTCAAAGGAAATAAGTTCCAGCTAATCAAATTACAATAAATACAGCCCTGCACCTCAAATGAGCCAATCAAATCACGCGTAACAATCACATGCTGTTATTGAAACGCTCGGTGTATATTTTGATTTGTTATTACGGATGTTACTTTATGATCATCCTGCAGATTGATCAATTTATTGCCTTAAGTATTTTCCCACAAGATGGAGATTTGTATATTTTTTGTACTCGCATTATTCAAAATAAGGTTTACATTACCTTGGAAACCGACGGACTAGGCCGCAAAGTAATTGAAAAAACACTCATTTTTATGGTTCTAAATTTTGACTATTAGAACGCTAATTGTACTTATATACACACATTTTAAGGAATGTATAAAAAAAATAGAGACATTAGCTTATAACGCCAGCAGACATATTTTAACAAACTTTAAGAGAAAAAATAAACAATTTGTTTTCAAATAACAAATGTCAATTCATGGCATACTAAACTGCAGTAGCGTACCTAGGAGGGTGGGGAGGGGAGGTTCGCCTCGGGCGGCACATATTTTGAAGCGGCATTTTTTATATTTAGTTTTAGTTGTAAAAAACAACTTGTTTACTTCATAAGTAGTAAACTTAGATCTCGGTAAGTGGTATATTTATGTCTGTAAAGTTCTGTTACCAACCATCAAATCACGACCCTCAAAAATGTTAGTTATGAGAGAGCCACAGTTTGTGGCGTACCTAGGGAGGGGCGGTTGGTGCGTTCCGCACCGGGCGACACATATTTTGGGGCGGCATTTTTATATTTAGTTTTAATTGTAAAAACAACTTGTTCCCTTCATAAGTTTAATATTCGATTTCTACGAATTATGAATTAATATATGATTTCAAATATTTTTCTTCATTGTCAAGTCAATGTAGGGTTGATAATATTATCTCGAAAAATTCCTTTATTACTGCCTAATTTAGATATGCCATCCAATGGTAAAAAAGTTCCCCACTTATAGTTTGTCTCAATTACAATTATTTATTTATGTTTATTAATTTGATGGGGTAATGGCTCAGTGGTTTCGAGTTGGCCTGTGGATCCTGAGGACCCCGGTTCAATTGCCACAGCCGACAAACAATTTTCAACAAATTAAAATTACCCCTGCGGCTCCTCCACCACTAACATCTTTGGGGGCTGTGATTTGACGGCTGGTAAACGAACTTCACATACATAAATATATCACTTACCTAGAGCTGCTTTGGCAGAATGCCACACCCAGTAATGGGTAAAAGTCGTGATGATATATTTATTTTTTTAATTTATAAAAACCACCATTTGATTGAGAGACCGCCCTGGGCGGCAAAAGTTCTAGCTACGCCACTGCGTGTCAATATAAAGTCACGCTTCAAATTTAACAACTTTTCTCACTATCGGTTATATCATTTTTGCTCGTTACTAAAAGTATTGTACAAAACTCGTGCAAGAAGACGTAATTTGCACCATTCGCTCATTTGTTATATAAATAAGTATTACTTCTCTCATTATTTTACAAGAAAACGTTTGAAATAAATGTTATATTCAATTCAGCATCGGAATAAGTTATACATATTTTTTATTACATACTTCATTACTGGTAAAATTAAGCTAAATTTACCAGTAATTAAATAATTAAGTGGTTCAGTGGTCGGACTGTGGATATGAGAGCCTAGGTGCGATTCTCATAACCGACAAACAATTTTTACTACATTAAAATTACTCCTGTGGCTCCCCTTCCATTAATATCTTTGGGGGCCGTGACTTGACGGCTGGCAAGCGCACTTCACGCACATAAATATATCACTTACCGAGATCTGTTACAGCAGAGTTCCTCACCCAGTAATGCGTAAAGGCGTAATGAAAAAATAAATAAATATATCATCACGGCTTCTATCCATTATTGGATGTGACACTCTGCCAAAGCAGATCTCGGTAAGTGATATATTTTGAGCGTGAAATGCGGTTACCAGCCGCCAAATCACGGCCTCCAAAGATGTTAGTGGTGAGGGAGCCATACGGGTAGTTTTAAAATGGTAAAAATTGTTTGTAAAGGCGTAATGATTATTAATAAATAAGTAAATTTATTTTCACTTTTTTTGAGACATCCTGTATATATATTTATATGAAAGTATTATGTTAATATGTCATTTGCAATATATATTCATTAAAATAATTACAGATAACTTCAAGGAATTTTAATTTAAACTTTTATCAAGTTCATTTTTAATGGCTGCCAATGAAGCTATGAAATAGCTATAAATTTTATATTTTACGACTTTCCATTTTCAATAGTGTCTAGTATTGAACAGAAAAACAATTTAATGTTAAATCAGAACTGCTCTTTGCAAACATAATAAAACTTAATTGCTTCCAATGCCTTCCAATGTCTTTGTCGTCTTACAAGAAAAAGAAGAAACCTTTGTAGCGTACAAAGACTAAAGCTGCGATCATAACTGCCGAATTAGTAATTATAATTAGCAATGGCAAGTATTAATTAATATAAGCGTTTCAAATTTGCGACAAACAATTTTCATAATTTTAAAAACTACCCCTGTGGCTTCTCCACCACTAACATCTTTCGTGATTTGACGACTGGTAACCGCACTTTACGCGCAAAATATATCACTTACCGAGATCTGCTTCGGCAGAGTGCCACACCCAGTAATGGGTAGAAGGCATGATGATATATTTATTATTATTTTTTTTTAATTTGCGATTTATATTAGAATTAATGTTACCATAAGTAAGTTAGAAATATCATTTTTAGATAATTTTTCAAAATAATTTATTTCAGATTCGCAATTATGTGTCATAATATTATCCTCTGTGAATACTATATTGCAAGAAACACATTTTGCATATTGCTCTTCCATCACCTGCATAAGCAATAGTTTTGTATATTTTTTCAATTTTTTTAAAGAAAATTACTTACGTTTTTATATAAAAATAGCTTCTAACCTCTCTATACTATTACAAATCGCGATGCCGCCACGGATAACAAGGAACACAAGTGGATTAGAAAGGGATAATAAACGGGTTCAACCTGGCAACCTGTTAAAAAAGCTGGGACAGTAGGGCCAGTTCAGGAACTGTTCTAGGTTACTTAACGTAGTACTAGCGTGAAAAAAATATTTGCAGATCGAATGAAATTTGGCGCACGTAAACATTGGCTAGTCATACGCATCCTGTTAAAATATGAAATACATTCATCGTCTGTGAACAAATATATTTGCTTGTAAAGTTGAGTTCTTATACACGGGGCTTATGGCGATCATCACTCAGAATCGCACATATTTGGTTTGTGTACCTCTAAAATTTTGCAGTTTCATTTGAAAAACTAGTATAATGTTCTAGAACTATCCATGTATATTGTATCAGAAGAAGAAATTTTTTTATTGTTTAGTAATGGATATATAACCATGCAAAGCCTTATTTTTAACGAAAAATTAAGAATCCCAATTTATAATGGCAACACCACACGGTGGTATGGTATTTGAAAATTCCCTAGACCAACAACCTGTTAACAATTTATGATATTCAAACCGTAATAGGTATAAAACACTTATTTTATTCAATTTTTATATTGTTTTGAGCGTCAGTTTCGCCACACGACAACCGATGGCGCCACCGTCACACTAGTACTACCTTAAAGCGTGCCAATGAAACAAAACTAACCTACCGGGTTACTTCAAAAATCCCAAATAAATACGGCCTAGTATTATTTAGGTTTTATCACTCTTGCTTGTGAGGCGAAAGTTGTACCTCGTATTTATTTTAACAGTTATTTTGCAAAGTATCCACCAGTAACAATATTCTTGGCATCAACGATATTCTTCTACATGTCTTGTACGTTCTTATCTGTGGCAATTATGTGACTTACAATGTAACATCGTTCGACGAAGTCAGGGTTGTAACCGCAAGGTGTAATTTCGCCATTTTATTACATTCTAATAACCCCCCATAGCGGGCAAGACGATGTTGTTGCTGTATTTCGAGAATTTTAAAAAGATCGAACCGTGATTGTCTTACATCTTCTATCTTCACGAAGATGAAGAAGAACTGAAGATGAGATAGATGTGCTGGTGGGAAAATTGATGCAGAAGTGTGTGTGAGTTAAGGTGGTTTCGACATATACAGGGTGTTCTTGTCTTCGAGCAAAAGTACAATAAAAAAGTTTATATTTGTCTGTAGTACTGTCGTTGCCAAGAGAGAATACCACAGGGATAAGGGAGAGTAATTCACTTAATCACGTCACTGTGAAATTGTATTTATTCCACTGGTCTATTACAGTTAGTATTGGTCGGCAGAAGGGTTCATTATCACGTAAAACACTAACAGTAAAATATTTCTAATCGCAGTGCCACTTTATACTGATCCTACAATCATTTCACTTTTTTGAGCTTGGCATACTCTCAAGTCAGTAACAGTATTAGATATTTAAAAAATAAAATGTAGCATTTTTGTAAAAAATCGGAGATTTATGAAAATAAAAATAAAATATAAACAAAATCTTAGACTCGGTTACATAAAACGCCTGTATGTGTTCATCCTGTAGAAAATAGAATGTGCGTTAAATGATTAAATGGTAAAATAGATGGTGAGAGATTATATGAATGACCTAGGATATAATTAAGATTTATTTGGTATTTAGTGTTTTATTTATTCATTGACAATTTGTCTTTATATTGTTTATTCATTGCTATTCATTAGTTTGCGATTTTTGTCGGTAGATGGCACCACGGGTTTCTCCGTAGCTCTCGTGTCATGTTATCGGCTAACATAGTATAACATCCGTCAGTTCAGCTTAAAAAAGTATCACAATTCACTAGCCTCTAGTTGGTCTAGTTGGATAGTTGATCGCACCATACTGATGAGTCCGTAAGGACGAAACGCGTCTATGATTAAAGCTGAACTGACCAGCCTTTGATGATGACCTAATAAGTTGATTCAAATGTGCTGTAATTTTGTGGAACTTTGACAAGTGTTGGAAAAGTGTTTTTCCTTTTTTTCTTATTTTATTTAGTGAACGAAAGATGAGATAAGCTTGCATGGAAGGAATTATGAATGTGGATGACACATAGTATTACAGACAAAGTAGTTGATTAAAAATGAATGGAAATAAGTTATAATTCAAAGTAATCTGATGTTATGTACATATAAACCTCAACATTTAAACAACCACTGATCATACTGAATGATCCTTCTGTCTCTACATACAACGTATTGTGAATTATGAAAACATGAAACAGGTTCTTAGAATGAAACGCCTGATAACCGCTGCTAAATCAAACCGCGGTCGTCGTTTCGACCTGGTGATGATGCTACGTCTCTTCACGGCTGGTTAAGGGTGCAGGGGGTGAAGAGGGCGAAGCGGGCAAAATTCGGGGCAACGGCTGGGCTGATGACCGCAAACTGCATACCAGTGCCGTGGAAAAAGATAAGAATACGTTCGGAAACAGATAGAGTGGGATTCGAACTCGGGATCTTCGGATTGGAATAATGGAATCCGAATCAATCAGTTGTATAAGTCAGTTAAGATCTTTCTCGTGAGGATATTGTACAGTTAAATTAACTAAAGATCCTCTATTTTCTAACTCCAGCGCAAAATAATCATGAAGATGACAAACGCATTTCTGCATTTAATTACCCAAAATTTTCTAGCCAGTTCTTATATCTCAGTCTGTATTTATGTATCAAAAATGTCACAAACTTAGAAATGACAGGCGAGAAAATAATAAAATCATTACCATAGGTCTCTATTTTTATTTTATAAACAAATGTGAACAAAGTAAATATAAATTTTCTTATTTGTAAGAACTGTCATACGTTTTCATTAAAATAATAAATGTGATAGAACGTGAAAAAACATTAAACGTGTATCTTTTCTTATTAAGACATACGTTAATGCCATTCGGAAAGGTACGAATAAATATTATTAAAAAAAGATAGCTATATTTCATCGTATCTATGATAACCTCGTCCACATATGACGTCATTGTTTTCATACAGGGAATGGAGTTTACTGCAAATGTAATAATAGTACCTCGAAAGAAATAATGAATAATAAAGATGCCAAAAAAGATATGCTTTACGATTGTCAAAAGATATCGTACATAAAACAATTATTTATGTATCAGCCCAGTACAAAAACAATTTTATTTTGAAACCCCTAAAAATATATTAGTTCTACGGCACTGCCCAGGTCAAAACACTCTTAATTTCAACACTGTCTCCTCCTTCGAAACCTGGTCTACCTAAGAGTTATTTACCCCCTTCGGAGGAGTCATCCAGTTTGCATCTTGCTTCCATTTTATTTCTTTTTATTATTATCATTTCATTTTCGCGTTGTCTCGAAATCTTTAGTGCTGTTAAAAAACTAGGAATTCCCTTGTGAGTCACGAATACACCTCGCGTGATTCTGTTTTGTTTTCGTGATTGTTTATTTGTGTTTTTTGTTTCAGGTAAGCTTGAGGAGGACTTTTTGTGAGGATTCTTTTGATGATGGGGTCTTGGTATGTTTACTTTTTGTAGATTTACTTTTTGGTTGGTATAATTTGTTTTGGCGAACCGCGGGAATTCTTCAGTTGTTTATAACAGAAAATATTTTTCATAATTTGTCTACATCTTGACACATTGTATATTTTCAGCTGTCAGAAATAATTTAGAAAAAAAATCGTTATACATATAAAAAAAGGAGATGTCTATATTTTCTATCTTTATATTTGAAGCATTTTTCGCTAAAATAATACAGAAATGTTTCGCAGCAGAAAATCACGCCTTCTACCCATTACTGGGTGTGGAACTCTGCTGTATCAGATCTCGGTAATTGATATATTTTGTGTGTTATGTGCGGTTACCGTCAAATCACGGCCCTCAAAGATGTTAGTGGATGGGAAGCCACAGGACTAATCTATCTACTTCATATCATAAAATATTCTTCTAAAAAATTTGATTTAATTCTTCTTTGTGTTAAATTTGCAAAGCAGTAGAGTGAAAAATTACAAGAACGATCTGTCTTAAATGAAATTGTCATTTCCGGCCAAAGAGTATTAATTCTTCAGCATCTGATTCATTTCTTGATAATTCAAACGATTAAGATCAGAACTCCGTTTTTATATGGTTCAAGAACACTTTGTTTGTTAAAGAAATTTTATATTTTTTATGATGATGGATTGCGATACTTTGTCAGGACGGAAGTAAGAAGTATAACGAATTTTTCATATATTTTCCACTGTCAAACGTTTATGAATTATTTTACAGGAAAATGTTCTAAATAAAAGTTGTAGTCAATTTAGTTATTTACAACTTTTTATGGAAGAATTTTTCTCTAAAATAATTTAGAAACGTTTTACAGCAAAAACTATACATGCATATGTACTACCACTTTTCCTGTGTTCTAATTGGTACAGAACCCACCCCCTCCTATGTCTGTGTGAGTATAAATAAACTGGTGATAAAAACATAAATACTTGAAATCCGTTAAATTTTCCCAATTTTTAAACCGTCATAACTTAGCGAATTTTTAGCTAATTTTCAAGGGTGAAAAAGATTAAAGTGTCTACTTTAAGGGGATACATGCGATCTTAGGGTTAACTCTTTCCGGCCTCCCCTTAACCCCCTAGAAGAAAAACATGTTTTTAGTGGAAAAAAGTCCATCTTTAACGATCTGTACGGAGCTAAGAAAAATTTGTGGACTCGATTCACCATCAGAGCAATAAAGTTTAATCAATTCCCTGCAAAGAACGTAAAGAACGAAGGTCCTACGATGATTTGGTACAGAGTTATGAATGTTTGAAGTTGTATGTGTATTTGAAGCTTTTTGGCTCATAACTTGGCGACTTTTCGGCAAAATTGGACGATTCTTTCAGAAAAAAAAACTGTTTATCTCTACTTTTAGAGGCTGTACATGCAATCGTAGCTCAGTGGATTAAAGCGAGGTAAAACTTGCGTTTCTTAATTAGCAAGCAAGAGGTCGTGCGTTCAAATCTCACTGACTTCTACTTATATCAAAAAAATACGATTGTGTCTGAGTGGTTCGGATTCCACTATAAGCTGTAGGCCCCCTGTACTGTAATTGGGATTTACTTCCTGTTGTGCAGAGTAACAGATAAATAAAAATAAATAAAAATATATCATCACGCCTTTTACCCATTACTAGGAGTGGCACTCTGCCGAAGCAGATCTCGGTAAGTGATATATTTATGCACGTGAAGTGCGGTTACCAGCCGCCAAAACACGCCCCCCAAAGATGTTAGTGAAGAGAGCTACAGGGGTAATTTAAATTTTCGGCTGTGGGAATTGAACCCGAGTAAAAAAAAATATAGAAATTTTAAAGAGGTAATTGTGCTCCTCATTTGATTGATTTTAGTCTAATTATAGCAATTTTTAAGTAATTGTTAATTAAAAAATAGATCTAAATACATTTTTAAATATTTGTGAAATATTGAAAAAGAAATCATCGTTTATTTATCATAAAAACTTTGTAAACACATTTACAATGCAAAGAAACCTAGCCCCACTCATTAAGTTGAATTGCTGTTTTTAAATTTCAAATTGCTCCAATTTATACCTTTAGAGCAGGGCAGCAGTGGTAGGGATAAGTTCTGCGCCAATGAGAGCACAGAAACATGTGTGATACACATGAGCGTATATTTTTCGCTGTAAAACGTTTCTAAATTAATTTAGAGAAAAATGCTTCAAGTAAAAGTCACACAGAATTAAAATATTTATGTTTTTTATTTGTGTGTAAGTGATATATTTATGCACGTGAAGTGCGGTTACCAGTCGTCATATCACGGCCCCCAAAGATGTTAGTGGTGGGAGAGCCACAGGGGTAATTTTTTTTAAATTGGTGAAAATGTTTGTCGTCTGAACCAGGGTTCTTAGGACCAACAGGCCGACACGATACCACTGTGCCATTACCCCATAAAAAATTAAATAAACAAATTAGAATTATCCTTTTTGCACTCTTCAACTCTTCCTCCCTCAAGAAATAACACGTTTTTGAGCCAAAATCCCCAAATGCAGAAGGTAATAATCCTAATTTCGCGTAAAGCCCCTTAAAGGAGAGACAAAACAGTTTTTTGATTCAGAAAGAATCGTCTAATTTTGTTAAAAAGTCGCCGAGTTACGAACCAGACAACCCCAAATGCCCTTTCAACATCAAGTTATGACGAAATTCAATTGTTTTGTTTCTTTTTTGTCACTAGTTTAGAAGAACTTTAAAAATTTCAAACAGCAACTCTATTTGGAAAGTTGGGTTATGTTTCTTTGCTTTATAAGTATATTCTGATGCCAATTATGCTCTGATTAATTAAAATAAATCTTTATCTTGTTCCTCAATTAAAAAAACGATAGCAACAAACTGTTTGATCAACAAAATAGCCGTGAGAAATAATTTAAATTCTCGACAACTTTTTTCATTGAGGAAGAAATAACTTTAACAAACCGTTAACACCAAAAGCAGTAAAAGATACATATGGTTCTTCCCTATATAATTTAGGATAAAAAGTCACCGTCATGTTGAAACCCACGTGATGTCACCGTATAAAGATAAACTTAGAATGTGCCGCTTTGATTTTAACCGTAATATGAAACGATAAATAAGATTGGCCATGCGAAAATATTTCGGCGAGATATTTTATAACTGTTCTTTAATTTAAATAAAGAAATCTAAAGTTAAGAGATTAAGTTCTTATTTATTAATTATTTTTACGTCTGTTAATTATTTATTTTAGTGATTTATCTGTTTGACAGATCTATTTGATGACATTTGACATATTGCAAAATTGAAACAAAATTTATGCAACTGTCATATTGGTACAGTTTTTTGTTTCCAAATAAGGATAACAAGAAAGGTTATAAAAATGTATTGAGCAATTAAAATTTATTTCACAGTTTGCTAAATTTAGATTACTCTTGCTATACAGCTTCAATTGAAGTCGGCCTGTGGATCCTGAGAACCCTGGTTCGATTCCCACAGGCGACAAACACCACATTAAAAGCTACCCCTGTGGCTCCTCCACCACTAACATCTTTGGGGGCCGTGATTTGACGATTGGTAACCGCACTTCACGCGCAAAATATATTACTTACTTATTAAGTTGATGTTTACCGCACTTCGAGCGGTAATAAGATTTTACGGCTCGCCTTGCAGTAAATGTGTATGAAGTCGGCCTGAGGATCCTGAGAACCCTGGTTCGATTCCCACAGACGACAATTTTCATAATTTCTAAAGGTACCCCTGTGGCTCCTCCACCACTAACATCTTTGGGGGCCGTGATTTGACGACTGGTAACCGCACTTCACGCGCAAAATATATTACTTACTTATTAAGTTGATGTTTACCGCACTTCGAGCGGTAATAAGATTTTACGGCTCGCCTTGCAGTAAATGTGCATGAAGTCGGCCTGAGGATCCTGAGAACCCTGGTTCGATTCCCACAGGCGACAAACACCACATTAAAAGCTACCCATGTGGCTCTGCCACCACTAACATCTTTGGGGGTCTTGATTTGACGATTGGTAACCGCACTTCACGCGCAAAATATATTACTTACTTATTAAGTTGATGTTTACCGCACTTCGAGCGGTAATAAGATTTTACGGCTCGCCTTGCAGTAAATGTGTATGAAGTCGGCCTGAGGATCCTGAGAACCCTGGTTCGATTCCCACAGACGACAATTTTCATAATTTCGAAAGGTACCTCTGTGGCTCCTCCACCACTAACATCTTTGGGGGCCGTGATATGACGACTGGTAACCGCACTTCACGCGCAAAATATATTACTTACCGAGATCTGCTTCGGCAGAGTGCCACACTCAGTAATGGATAAAAAAAGGCGTGATGATATATTGATATTTGCTATACAATACTCAGGATGAACCTAAATGATCTTGGATGATCCTAGGTGATCCTAGGTGATCCTAGGTGACCCTGGATGACCGGGTGTCACAAGTCAGAGGTCATGTCGCGTGTCGTATGTCGTGCTGGCTGAGTCGTGATACTTCGTGCTGGGTAAGACGCTGAGATGTGTGGGAGAATGAAGTACAAGGGTCTCAATTGACGGCATCATAAATATAAGTATTTTTGTGATGGATATTGCAAAGGTATCTTTATGATTTTTGCCTGAAATAAAATACCATAAAAATAAATATATTATCACGCCTTTTAACCATTACTGGGTAATATGTCAAAATAATTTCTTTATTTATTATGTCATTTATTTTGACAGATAAAACGATAACCATTTGTTTAATTTTGTTTCAATTTAATGGCTATCAATAGTTTTCAGGCTACTTTCGTTATTTTCAGATCAAATTTGTGCCGTTACGAAGCATGCAAAATTAATTTTGTTTATTGTATTAGATGCAGAATTTTATTCCCTAAAACTTTTTATTTGAAGCTTTTTTGCTTAAAATAATTAGGAAAACAGGAAATTACAAAATTGTGATTTTACATGTTAAATCCCTATGTTCGAGGATCGCGGTCACCACCATATACGAGCCCGGCCCAGCTTCAGTTGGCCCAATTTTATTTTTTCGTTTGATGTTATATTTATTTTTATTTTATTTCTCGTGTAGTATGCAAGATAATGAAATGAAATTTTAATGAGACATATACTAGTATGTTGTTAATACACAGATAATTTTAACTCAATCGATACATACATCTAGACAGCCATTGAAAGAGGAAGTAAACATTTCTGTTTTAACTAAAAAAAATTGTTTTATTAAAAAACTGTATAATAATAAAGTTTGTTTTAAATAATAATTAACTTCAATTTCATCCGCCAAACTGCCCACAAGATTATAATCATGATAGTTCATTTGTGTGTTGATTTAGTTTATGTAACGAAAAAAAATTGATAGTTAAACTGCTATACATTTTGTCTTTAAGGTATGTTAACGTTATATTTAATTAAAAATGTTGAAAAATTAATTGTAGAATTTAGTAAATGTAAGTTACCTGGGTTTTTAGTATTATTTAAATTTTAACGATAAAATTAGATTCGGGCCAACTGAACCGGGACTGGGCTCGTATATATATATATATATATATATATATATATATATATATATATATATATATATATATATATATATATATATATATATATATATATATATATACGAGCCCAGTCCCGGTTCAGTTGGCCCGAATCTAATGGCATATATATATATATATATATATATATATATATATATATATATATATATATATATATATATATTAATTGTAGCATATTTTGGAGTCAACGGGATTCTACAATAGTTACAATTGTTGTTGTAGACCGGTTAGCCCTATCGTTTTAAAAGCAAGAATTCACTGACTTCAATTTACAACCAATAACAATAACTGGCGATTCTAACTCAGTGCATAAAACTAACACCTAGGTATTAAGAGGTCATACGTTCAAAACTTACTGACTTCAACTTTTATTCAAATAATACGATCGTTTCTGACTAGTTTGAAGTCTACTATAAGCTACTGTAATTGGGAATAAGTTCCTGTTATACATAATAACCAATAAATGCGTTCAATCAATTCGAATTGCCACTATAAGCAACAACTCTAAGATTAATTTAAAATAAATGACATAAAACTGCACCCTTACTACAATTCCAACTTTCTCCTTCACACAACACACAATTATTCATCAAGAACATACCTTCCACGAAACCCATCCTACCTATTTCCCAATACAATCCATTACCACCATTACCCTACTGCAGTGGCTCCCTACGTACAAAATCCAAACTAATCCAACACCATCATTCTTAACTGCTTCACTTTCACTGTCACCCAACGCGAGGTATACTCCCGTGCACAAATATCCTCCACACACGAGAATCTGTGAATCTCATGATGTCGCAACGGTGACGAAATGCAGCCAAACCCGGTGTGTCATGAAACATGTTGGTATAACGTGTACCTTGTCCTTGTGGAGACTAACTTTTAAATCACTATGTGGTTCAGGCTGACCTTGAGCTGGCGACGAAAAGTTTACGAAGTTTAGAGGAAAATGTATAGTGGAGATTGAAGATATTTGATGGCTGATAAGTGCATGTTATTTATGATATAAGTATTGTAGTGTATTAACCAGAATGATCTGAAATAAGTGTTACAGTTGGGAATAAAAAAATACTTGAAATTGGTAACACTGATACATAAATTGATTTCTTGTTGTGGACATTTGAAAATTGAAATAAAATAAACTTAGCCGACCTCTGTGGCTCAGTGGTTTAGACTACTAGGCTACTGACCCAGAGGTCCCGGGTTCGATTCCCGGTCAGGGCTGGCATCAACCAGTGTCTGTGACTGACTACAACGCAGACACTTTCATTATCATACCATTCCGGCTAGTAACCAAAGCAGTTGAAGCCGTATCATCAAATTAAAAAAAAAAAAAAAAAAAAAAAAACTTAAACATGGATGTGGCACTCTGCCGAAACAGATTTCGGTTAATGATATATTTAAGCGCGTGAAGTGCAGTTACCAGCCGTCAAATCACGGCTTTCAAAGATATTAGTGAAGGGAAAGCCCCAAGGATAATTTTAATGTGATGAAAATTGTTTGTCGTCTATGGAATTCGAACCAAGATTCTCATATCCACAGTCCGACTCGATACCACTGATACTTAACAATTGATGAAATAAAATTAAATTATAAGAATTATTTTTTGACGTTTCTCAAAACCAATGAAATGCTTCATTGTATGTAACGTGTTTGCGTTTTAACCAATCCAGTCATTATTATACTCAATAAAAGCTCTTGTGATTATTCCCGGAAATAATCTCTGTAGGTGCTTTTTTGTGTGTGACAAATGATAAGTGGTTGTCAAATAATTATTTAAAACTGTCAATGCGTCAAGTAAAATGTGTGAAAAAAATCTATTTAGGTCCATTTCAGATACCGAAATACACCAACAAATTTTGGAAAACAACTTTCAAGAATACATTAATAAGTAATCAATCGATATGGACCCAGTTCAAAATCTTTTAAGTTGGATGAATCGACCTCATCAGCTAAGATAAAAAATCATCTAATTAAATATAACTCAAGAGTTGGATAAATTGAAAATAATTCTCCAGTATCTTTCTCAAACTTGTTGCCATTTGGCAACAAGTTTTCGAAAGATCTGTCAAATTATTTTCAATTTATTCTCACTCTCTTGTTATATTATTACTGAGAAAACATGTTATACCCCTAGGTTTTAAACCCGGCACCTATAACCTACGATTCTCTCTATTTAACTATAGATAATATATTAATTTTATTACCAGTAGCAGTGTTACCAAATTAAAACTTGTATAATAAAATGCAAATTACTTGTCACCTATGGGAGCCTCAGGCCTGCCAAATCAAATATTTATTGATTCTCCAATTAATCTTTAATATTTAAATTCCAAAGTCAATGTCAATCCGGATTACTTAAGTTTTACCCATATTTACGCAGCAATATTTAATGTAAACCTATAAAACAAAGTGTTGAGAACACATTGAGAATCTGGTTTGTTTTTTTGTTGTATTGGACATCCTGTTTTTTATTCATTCTTTTGGATGTATTACCAAACATCCGGTCAGTGAGGACAGGATATACGAAACTGGATTATGGTCAAATGTTATTTACTTATTTTATTTTTGTTTACTTAATATTTTCTGAAGGCTTCATTTATTTTGTGATGTCAGAAAAATACTATAAATAAAAGTGATAGAAAATATAGTTCTCTGTATTTTTATTTGAAGTAATTTTTTTCCAAAATAGTTTTTAATCGTTTTACAGCAGAAAATATATGTGGAAATTAACACCATTTATTCCAGTACTCCCATTGGTGTAAAACCTACCCCTACCATTTTTCTAAACGTGTAAAGATAGGAGCACTTTAAAAATTTCAAACAGCAACTCAATTTGAGAAGTAGGGTTATGTTTCTTCGCTTTGTAAATGTGTTTTGATGATAAATATAAATAAAATAAATAAATATATCATTACGCCTTTTACCCATTACTGGGTGTGGTACTCTATCGAAGCAGATCTCGGTAAGAGATACATTTATAAGCATGAAATGCGGTTACCAGTCGTAAAATCACGGCCCCCAAAGATGTTAGTGGTAGGGGAGCCATAGGGGTAATTTTAATTGAGTGAAAATGTTTGTCGGCTGCGGGAATTGAACCAGGGTTCTCAGGATCCACAGACCGACTTGATACCACTAAGCCCTTATCTCATATGATAAATATAAATAAAATAAATATATATATATATATATATATATATATATATATATATATATATATAAAGGCATGATGGATATATTTATTTATGATAAATATAAATAAAATAAATAAATATATCATCACACCTTTTACCCATTACTGGATGTGGCACTCTGTCTAGAAGATCTCGGTAAGTGATATATTTATTCACATGAAGTGCGATTACCAATAGTCAAATCACGACCCCCAAAGATGTTAGTGGTAGCGGAGTCACAGGGATAATTTGAATGTAGTGAAAATTATTTCTTTGTAATAATAAATATTTGGTAGTGAAAAATGTACGATTATTACGATGCATCGGAGTTCAGTAGCATTTTATTATCGTATTCAAGACACACGTTCGTATTTTAATCGTTTGATGATGACTCAAAGGCAATGATTGAATCATTAAAACATTTGAATTAGTATAGAGACAGGAAACGATGTCAAGTTATTTGCATTTAGTCGACAAAGAATAATTTATAGGTATCTTCAAGCTTTTCTAATACATTTTTTGCTGTCAAACGTTTATAAATTATTTTAGAAAAAAATGCTTCAAATAAAAAATCAAGGGAATCATGCTATCTAAAACTTTTGTTTGAAACATTTTTCTGTAGAGTAACTTAGAAACTCTTTACAGCGAAAAATACAGGAAAGTATGTATCAGCACATGGTTTATGTTCTCATTGGCGTAGAATCTAACCCTCCTTCTAATCTGAGAGTATAAATAGAGATGAATTTGAAATTTTCATCAGCAACTCTATTTAGGAAGCAGGTCTATATTTTTGGCTTATTATTACAGGTTACTGTGCTGTCATTGGTGCAAAATGAACCCCTCCCACTACCCTATGGCTATAAATAGGAAAGAATTTGAAATTTTTATTGGTAACACTATTTGGGAAGTAGGACTATGCTTCTTTGCTATTATACTCTGTTTTTTAACCAGGAGGAGTAATTTAAATTTTAACCGCTAAAACTGACGCTTCTGATTGGCTACTGCTTCGTCCAGTTTACACTGTACATAGATTTTACATTTGATTTATTAGAGCTGTCATAAGTTTTGAGGTTATCTGTTTTCTTGTTGGTTTTTTGCATTTCTGTGACATTAACATAAATCAGTTCTTTTAAGAACTAATAATATACGGAGTTACAAATTAGAGTTTATAATGTCATTTGTATTTTAAAATAAATTCCATGAGACTTAATCAGTGCAGATGTGTAAGAAATTTTTGTATTTCGCGCGAACAAAAATCTAGTAACTTTCTTTGGTAACTTTCTATAGTGTAAATCCGACTTGTTCATTTACTCCTCCTGGTTAAAAAACATAGTACAGAATCCTGAGCTGTCATTGGTGCACAACTTACCCCTCCTACTGGTCTAAGGGTATAAATAGGGAAGAATTTGAAATTTTAATTGGCAACTCTGCGAAGCAGGGCTATGTTTTCTTGCTTTGTAAATATGTATACAAAGATTTTATGATTAAAAATATGCAATGTTTTCTATAAAGTTCTTTTTATTTCGAAACTCACAATTATATTTACAATAAATTATACTTATTTTATGCAGAAAATCCGGCTGATTTCAATTATGACGTCCATAAGTCTGTATCTCGTCTAGATTCAGAGTTCTAAGACATGGTTGGATGATCTTGTCTCTAAAAATGTAAATTGTAACAGTGTATGTCATATACTCAGCAGACTGTAACATGGTGACTCATAATAGCGAATAGTTAAAAAATACATGGTTATGAAAGTGACTTTTTGTTTTGTTACGTTGGCAAACTAGGTTAGAAAGGGTTTTTTTGTTTTATGACCTTTTCATTTTTATTTTACGATAGAACAAAGTATATTTTTTGCTGTTCAATGTTTGTAAATAACTTTGACCATAAAACGCCATTCCTTAAAAATTATAAAAAACATTTTTTGTTTTTATTAATTTTAAAATGTAATTCAATTGTTTTTAAAATATTATTAGGCTTTAAATTACCCCAAAGTGGGAAATGTTGTCATTTATTTATTTATACTACTCTGGACAACAGGAACTTAATCCCAATTGCAGTACAGGGTTCAAATTCACCGAGTCGTAGAATGGTAGTTCATATAATTTTTAGCTTGAGTGGGATTCGAACTCGGGATCTTCGGATTCTAATTCCATAACGCTACTCACAACCAATGTAAATTATAGTTATGAAATATGAAGCCATGATATCCAATCAACACGAAAAATATTTTTTTTTATCTTTTCTATCGTAATAAATTATTTTAGAGAAAAATATCATAATTATCTACATAGGAAATACTTTTTTTAATAAACCTACCAACTAGAACCAGCAGTTCCAAAACTATGGTAACCTTGTATCATATTACAATATACACATCCGGTCGCGTTGTTAATTCTCCGTTAATAATTAAAGGTTGCCCTGACAACACATCCGCAGGCCTTCAACATTCCTCCTCACTTCCCCCCCTCCTCTTACGTCCGCTACTGACTAAACACAAATAAACACTACACCAATTGTCAACATTATTATTATTGCTAAGTATGTTAAGTGGTGCCCCGCCTAGAAAAATTGTTGCACGCCTATGACCTCTACATTACTTATTGCACATAATTAGAATGGTACCTTTCGGAAAAAATACGTACGTCTATGTGACACGCGCATAATAATTATTGGATATTTTCCGCTGGGGCTCTCTGTTCACTATCACCTTTGAGGGTCGTTATTTGACGGCTGGTAACCGCACAATGGCTCAGTGGTATCCGAGTCGGCCTGTGGATCCTAAGAACCCTGGTTCGATCCCACAGCCGACAAAACATTTTTACCAAATTAAAATTACCCCCGTGGCTCCTCCACCACTAACATCTTTGGGGGCCGTGATTTGACGGCTGGTAACCGCACTTCACGCGCATAAATATATCACTTACCGAGATCTGCTTCGGCAGAGTGCCACACCCAGTAATGGGTAAAAGGCGTGATGATATATTTATTTTATTTATATTTATAATGCGCTTCAACAAGTAAAATATCACTTTCCTGACTTATTATCTAATTTACTATTACTTTTCGCTGTAAAATGGTTGTAAATTATTTTAGAGAAAAATTCTTCAAATAAAAGTTAGAGAAAACTAAATTTTCTAGCGTTCTTATTTGAAACATTTTTCTTTAAAATAATGTAGAAACGTTTTACAGCAGAAAATATACAAATATTAAAGTTATTATCAAGTATGAAGCTAAAAAATAAATGTCGACGCCTCTGAACTCACTGCAGTAAATAACTATAATTATCACCCCTTAATAAAAAAATACCCAGCACGCCTGTGGTCACATATACATACGTAATTGTCAACAATATCAGTGACAACTTATGTTAAGTTCAACAATGACGATAATTACAATTGTACCTTCTAAAAAAAAGAAGTCGTACGCCTATGGTCACGGTCATATGACTGTGACGGTAATAACAGATGTGTGGGCAGTCAGTTGCATATGGCTTAGTATTTATAGTATGTTTTACGGGATAGGTACCGTCTAAAGTCAGTGTGTGATTTAAGTTTCATTATTTGAGTTTAGAATGTGAGAGTTGGATTTGTGGTCAGCAGGAATACTGAAGGATTAAACAACTGAAAAAGGTCTGAAAAATTGCTTATTTTATGCGAGAATTTTAGAGAAAAAACTGATAATTTCAGTAAATAAATACCTATTACTTGGTGTGGCACTCTGCCGTAGCAGATCTCGGTGAGTGATTTATTTATGCGCGTGAAGTGCGGTTACCAGTCGTCAAATAACGGTCCCCAAAAATGGTAATGGAAGAAAAGCCACAGGGGTAATTTTAGTGTAGTGAAAATAGTGGTTTCAATAGTATATTCCAAGGGAGTAAAGTGTGTAATTTAATCCTAAAGGTGAAATGTATTTCACGAGCCACAGGCCAGGGAAATAATCACCTGAGGGATTATTATATTATATTTTATTATTTAATGGGGTGGCTAGCTCAGTGGTATGAAGTCGGCCTGCGGATCCTGAGAACCCTGGTTCCATTCCCACAGGCGACAAACAATTTTCATAATTTCAAAAACTACCCCTGTGGTTCCTCCACCACTAACATCTTTGGGGCCGTGATTTGACGACTGGTAACCGCACTTCACGCGCAAAATATATCATTTACCGAGATCTGCTTCGGTAGAGTGCCACACTCAGTAATGGGTAGAAGGCGTGATGATATATTTATTTATTTTATTTAGTCTTTTTCGCACTTTCAGCCATACATTTTGAATTAATGATTAATTTTGATACTAACTTGACATATAATTCACAATGACAGCATTATACAAATTTATAAGTAACTTAGGCAACATAAACGAAATGAAATATTTTGGGGTTTATAATATGTCCTTTTTTACCTGTCAATTTAATCCCGGCGGCATTATATTTGGAATTTAATCCCTCTGGGATTAAAAGTAACACTTCTATCCTCGAAAAGGATGAATAAATAAAAATAAATAAAAATAAATAAATAAATATATCATCACGCCTTCTACCCATTACTGGGTGTGGCACTCTGCCGAATCAGTTCTCGGTAAGTGATATATTTTGCGCGTGAAGTGCGGTTACCCATCGTCAAATCACGGCCTCCAAAGATGTTAGTGGTGGAGAAGCCACAGGGGTAGTTTTTGAAATTATGAAAATTGTTTGTCGCCTGTTGGAATCGAACCAGGGTTCTCAGGATCCACAGGCCGACTTCATACTACTGAGCTAGCCACCCCATAAAAGTGTAAAAATATATTTATTTTCCTAAAGTATTACAAGTATACAACCATAACAGTCCAAGTGTGGATAGATCAATTGCATCACAAGCTAGAGTTTACGAATTCAAACCTTACTAACTTCAATTTATATCCAAAAATACGGTTCTTTTATTAAGCTACCATAATTGAAATGATTTTTCTGTTGTGCAGGGTGGAAAATAAATAAATAAATAAGAAAATTGCTAGTGATTTCAATGAACGATCAAGTAACAAAGTAAAAACCTGATTGAAGAAATCCCGCCAAAAAGATTTCAACGATACCTCAAGCCACAAAACTTTGCAAATTTTGTTAACCTTGCAAAATAATATTACACCGTTACTCAAATCGAACAGTTAAACTGTTAAGCAATTGTTATTTTCTAAAGTAATGAACTGTAAATGAAAAAAACAGTTGCAAACCAGGCCACAGGCAACTGTTTCACATAATTAATTTCATAATTATTATTTATTGACTTAATTCAATTGTTAAGCTACTTCCAGGAAAAATGTAAGCTTAATAGAAATTCTCACGTTCATTTTGAAAGAAGAAGTTTAGTTAATAATAATAGCACAAGGTTGTTTAAAAATACATTCATTGAAAAGTGAAATTAACATTGTTAATATAGTATCATCAGATGTTTTTATTTACGCCTACTAGTAAATCATTCATTAAGTAGATTTTTAAAACCATTCGCAATGCATATTAATATTTTCAATTCTTATTTTAGCATCTGTAAAAGCTATGCTTCTTTCAGATACTATTTAGTATCAACGTAGGAAAGAAGAAAAATAAACAAATGTTGAGGGCTAGTCATTTCTATAAAATAAATAAATCACGCCTTCTACCCATTACTGGGTGTGGCACTCTGCCGCAGCAGATCACGGTAAGTGATTTATTTTGCCCTTGAAGTGCGGTTACCAGTCGTCAAATCACGGTCCCCAAAGATGTTAGTGGTGGAGGAGCCACAGGAGTAGTTTTTTGAAATTATGAAAATTGTTTGTCGCCTGTGAGAATCGAACCAGAGTTCTCAGAATCCACAGACTGACTTCATACCACTGAGCTAGCCACCCCATAAGCTAAAAATAAATAAATATATCATTGTACCTCATATTCATTACTGGATGTGGCACTCTGCTGCAGCAAATCACTGTAAGTGATATATTTTGCGCGTAAAGTGCGGTTACCAGCCGTCAAATTACGCCTCCCAAAGATGTTAGTGGTGGGGGACCCACAGGGATAATTTTATTATGGTGGAAGTTGTTTGTCGGCTGTAGAAATCGAACCCCATAAAAATATATGATATACTAAATCACGGCTCGGTGGTGCCCCTTCAATTAATTCTCTCGGTGCGCTACTGACTACCCCCACATGACGGACGTCCTACGCGCACGTGTCTGATGTTCTGTGCAGACAACGGCACAGTTCTTGTTCTTCAGCAGTCGGTGGTCACCTCTTCACTGTATGTTGTAGAAGGTGTGTGTGTGTGTGTGTTTTGTTAGAATAAGGGCTGTTTTAGGCAGGGATGAAATATTATTTTACGGGATTTGGTGATGCTGTGATTGTGAATAGTGCATATTGTGATATAGTTTGAATTATAATGTCAGAGACTTGAACGATGGGTCAAGAAGCATACTTACATACATACATATTTTCACGCTATATCCCAACAAATGGGGTAGCACGAACCCTAAAATCATTCATAAAATATTCACTCATCACACTCATCAAACAATCAGCCCGAGCCTTAATGTTATAGTTCATATTTCTTTAGCTTGGGAGGGATTCGAACTCGGAATCTCCGGATTCGAATTCCTTAACGCTACTTACACAACCGTAATGTCAGCGTTTCGTGATATACCCGGTATACTTTGTCTGTAGTTACGATTTCTCCGTATATACAGCTATAGTAATCTTACTGACATATTTTTGCTCGTAAATTGCAGTTACCGTCCGTCAAATAACATTCTCCAAAATATATAAGTAAAGGGTTAATTTTATGTAATAAAATGTTATTGGATTTAAACTCATCCATTCTTAAGATAATTCCTCAATATGGAGTGTAAAAGAGAGTCGTTTTTTTGCTGATTTCCTAGTCTCTTGCAGGTGGTAGATTCCTGCTCATTAGTGTCCGCTGACGGCAGCGCAGCGCAGCGGCAACTCCGACAACTAGAAGTATTCCAGTCTCGGAGTCCCGGAACTTCTCTCCAGGTGATACGGGCACACACTCACACAAGCACCAGCAGTAGCAACAGGTGGGGACACACAGCAGGAGCCATTGCAGGAACGGCGGCCACGGGAGAAGAGTTTGAGAATCTGCAGGTAGGAAAAAACTTCAATGATACGTTAAGCGCGATGTAAAATGATGTAATGTGTTTATAAATTGTTTTACTGAAAAATGTTTCAAGTAAAAGTGGTAGATAATTTTATTCTTTACAAGTTTTATTTGAAGTACTTTTCCCTAAAATTATTTAGAAACGTTTTACAGCGGAAAGTATGTTCGAATAGTATTCTGTACTCTAATTGGTTCAGAATTTGTCCCCTCTACTGCTCTAGGGGTATAAATAGACGAGTATTAGAACTTTTCAGAAGCAATTCTATTTGGGAAGTAGGGATATGTTTCTTTACTTTGTATATATGATCCTGTGCTCTCATTGGCTCAAAAGTTGCCCCCTCTACTGGTCTATAGATATAAATGTAGAAGCACTTGAAATTTTTATCAACAACTCTATTAGGAAAACAGGAGTAATGTTACTTTACATTATATACGAGTTTAGAATCACAATATTTGGCCCATAATTCTTTTTTCGTTCAAAATTTAAATAACATTAAAAACGCAGGTATCTTTCATTAACTAAATTGTACAATTAATTTTCAACATTTTTAAGAAAATTTAACACTAATATACCTTAGACATAAAATAAATACCAGTATTACAAGCTTCTTTTTTGTTCAAAAAAGTAATTCAATACACCACTGAACTATCATGATTATTATCGTGTAGACAGTTTGACAGATGAAATCAAAGTTAACTAACATTTAAAACAAAATAAAAATATATCATCACACCTATCCATTACTGGGTGTGGCACTCTGCCGAAGCAGATCTCGGTAAGTGATATATTTTGCGCGTGAAGTGCGGTTACTAGTCGTTAAATCACGGCCTCCAAAGATGTTAGTGGTGGAGCAGCCACAGGGGTAGTTTTTGAAATTATTAAAATTGTCGTCTGTGGGAATCGAACCAGGATTCTCAGGATCTACAAGCCGACTTCATACCACTGAGCTAGCCACCCCATTAAAACAAACTATTACTATACACTTTTTGAATAAAACGAAAAAATTTTAGTTTTCCTCTTTTAATGACTGTCATTTCAAGATGTATGTATCGATTGACTTCAAATTTTATCTGTATATTAACAATATACTTGTATATGTCTCATTAAAATTTCATTTAATTCTCTTGCATATTAAACGAAAAATAAAATTGCAATTTAAACATCAAACGAAAAAATAAGAATCGGGCCAACTAATGTGACACTTTGTTCTCATTGGCTTAAAAATATCCCCCTCTACTACTCTAGGGGTATATATAAGGAAAAACTTTAAATTTTCATCAGCAACTTTATTTGGGAAGCAAGGTTATGTTTCTTTGCTTTGTAAATATGTTTTATGATGACTAATTAAAAAAACAGTTGAAATCTTCTTACAGATAATATCTACAACAATTAATAAATATTAATTGCTACTAGTGACATCTACAAAACAGTACCTCATTTGTTTAACCGGTGTAAAGCAATAAAAGAACTATAATAAAGACTTACAAGTTAAATTAATTACTGTTTAGATACTTTCCACACTTATAAATCAACTTGATGTCTTTATTCATAAATAATAATTATTTTTCTTTGATTTATCGCATCGAGAATCTTTATTTTGTACTCCACATCAAAATTAATTGAGAACTTATTAGAGTTGAGCCACTTTATTTAAATTTAAATGTACTTGAGCAATCAGAAATGAAAGTAAAGTAAAAAAGTAAACTTAAATTATTATTAGCACACTTTTATTTTAAGTACAACTCAAACAAGTACTGTACAAGTTTTATTAAAATATTTGAACACTTGAAATTCGTGAAACTTTTTCAATTTTCAAACCGTCATAATTAGGTGAATTTTTAGCTTATTTGGACGAATTATCAAAAACAAAAAAGTATAAAGAGTCTTCTTTAAGGGGATACATGCAATCTTAATCCCTTCAACCACCTACGAGCCCAGTCCCGCAATTTTTAACAATGAATTTATCGTTTCACATCAGTTGGCCCGAATCTAATTTTTTCGTTAAAAATTTAAATAATACTAAAAACGCAGGTATCTTATATTTACTGAATTCTACAATTAATTTTCAACATTTTTAACTAAATTTAACATTGAATATACCTTGAACATAAACAGGCAGATTCATAAAACGGATTAGCGCTAACTCCGTTTTTATTTATGATCTATAACTCTGTTTCAAATTAAAACAGATTAAAGAAATGAACTCAATTTGATGCTAATTAACTCTCTTTTTAACTCAAGTTAAAATAAACTTGTTTCGTACATTGAAAAGAGAGTTAAAAACGAAATAAAAAATGGTGTTAGCGCTAATCCGCTTTATGAATCTGCATGAAAATATATAGCAGTATTTTTTTTTTCTTCACATAAACTAAATCAACACACAAATGGACTATCATGATTATTATCTTGTGGGCAGTATGGCGGATGAAATTGAATTTTAAACAAACTTTATTATTATACAGTTTTTGAATAAAACAAGTTTTGTTTAGTTAAAATAGAAATGTTTACTTCCTCTTTCAATGGCTGTCATTTCTAGATGTATGTATCGGTTAACTTAAAATTTTATCTGTGTATTAACAACACACTAGTATATGTCTCATTAAAATTTAACTTTATTTTCTTGCATTCAACACGAGAAATAAAACTGTAAAATATAACATCAAATGAAAAAATTAAATTGGGCCAACTGAAGTGGGTCCGGGCTCGTAGAAGAAAAAAAATGTTTTTTGTGGAAAAAATGTTCATCTTTGACGATCTGTACAGAGCTAAAAACTCGATTTCTCAGAAGGGCAATAAAGTTTATTTAATTCCCTGCAAAGGACGCAAAGAACGAAGTTTCTACGATGATTTTCTACAGAGTTATACGTATTTGAAGTTGAATGTGCAATTCAGGGTTTTGGCCTAAAAATATGTTATTTGTTGAGGGAGAGGGGTTGAAGGGTGCAAAAAGGATCATCCTAATTTTGTGTACAGTCTTTTAAAACAGAGACAAAACAGTTTTTCTTTTTCTGAAAGAATTGTCCAATTTTGTCGAAAAGTCTCCGTGTTATGAGCCAAAAACCTTCAAATGCACATTCAACTTCAAACTCGCATAACTCTGTGTCAAATCATCGTAGGAGCTTCGTTCTTTGTGTCCTTTGCAGGGAATTGAATAAACTTTATTGTCCTGATAGTGAATCGAGTCCATAATTTTTTCTTAGCTTCGTAGAGATCGTCAAATATGGACTTTTTTCCTTTCAAAACATGTTTTTCTTCTAGGAGGAGGATGGAAGGGGTTAACCCTAAGATCGCATATATCCCCTTAAAGCAGACACGTCAAACTTTTTCTCTCTTGAAAATTTGTTCAAATTGGCTGAAAATTCGTCAAGTTATGACGGTTTGAAAATAGAAACAATTTCAAGTATTTCAAGTGTTTTTTTTTCTCATCTGTGTATATTGCATTTAAACTGCAAGTTTGCAATAAGCTTCATATTTACAATGTCAGGATATGAGTATAATAATTAGATGTCGTGGCAAGGAAGTAACTTTGTCAACAATTACACATATGTCAACACATGTTTGAATGTATGGGTTTATTTGCAGGCTTGTCACATATGCTGTGTAATCATACCAGGCCTTGAAAGTGTGATTAGTGTACGGAATTAATTATTTTTGTTTAGTTTTTTGTTTTATTTGCAACGCCTACCTAATTTCCTAAGATAAAACTAGCAAAAAAGGTGTTCCTTATCCTTTTTTATTAATTGGGACGTTCAGAACTGTAATGAACCAAGTTCAAAATTGAAAAATGAGAAATATTAAATTCCTTTTTTCTATACCAATGTCAAAAACATTTAATTTTTAAATAGTTTCTGGTATCAAAAGGACATTATTTTTACACGACTTGGAAATAGTATATTACGTACCATGAACTGTAAGTATGTATGTATGTAGTAAGTATGGCATATAAATTAACTTCTAAAGTAAATAAAATTTATTCATTCAAATGACAGTCGAACTTTTGACAGTAATGTTATAAATGCCATAAAATCTATTTATATACATATACCATAGTAGTCAATTTATTCTGTCCTTTCTAATTCTGGCTATTAGACTTTTATGTATAAATATAAATAATTGAAAAAGAAATAAAATGTAATAATAACCATATTATTAAATTGATAATATCAGAGTTATGAAAAATAAAATGATTATTAAAAAAAATACACTAATTAAATATGTTTATTAAACTGTACTTCTAATAACCTAAAGTAAAATAAAAAATAAACTTCGTTTATTATAGTTCTGAGCACTCCAAATATGAATGTTATTGGACAAGAATTTGAGGTTAGATACATTTATCTTTTGTTCCAGCTTGCATTGAACCCGCTCGATTTAAGCTCGCAGAAAACAAAAGCGAGCGTAGGTCGTAGTGGGTCAATCGGGGGCCGACGACCACCATCTCGCCCTCGGAGTTTAACCTCTGACCTAGAGGTAACAGCCCGGCTGCAGAAGGTCTCCAGACTCTGTCAACAGCTTCACGAAGAAGCCGTCCACACGGCAACGAACTTACACGAAAATATCACGAAGAGAACATCTTCAGAAAATGAAGATAATCTATCTTTAAGAAACCCTTACGATCGATCTTATAAAACATTTGAAGAAAGACCTTCGATTCTTGAACGACAGACTGGTGATGGTAGCGTATCTTCAAATCACTATGAATCTTCAGAACCTCTAAGAAATGGTAGACTAGAAGACTGGAGGCAGAGTAGACTTAACACTGCCTTAAGAGGAAATAATGTTGATCTAGAAGCTTTAGACCAAATATTAAAGTCAATTTCTTCTTCTACAACAAGCAGTAGTTATTCTGATAAACTCTCTTTAAGTGATGATCTCTTAAAAGAAGAACCAGAAAAGGATTCAACTAAAAGTTTGAAGAAACGACAATCGTTCATTACTGCAGAGTCTTTACAAGAAGTACGTGGTCGACTAAGAAGACTAAGTTCTCCAGTAGATGAATTTAACCTACAAATTGTTGAACCACCTAAAGAAGAAGAACCTGATGATGGAATAGTTGCTGAAGATACTTCAATGATGAAGAAAGAAGATACGATGCCTGCTTCCAACAACGGAGTATCTAGAGTTAGATCTTATGTCTACGGAATGGAAGCAATGCTGCATAATAAAAAACCAATTATAGGTACAGGTAGTCTTGAATCTAGATCTTCAAATAAAGCTAATGGCAGTTCTATGAATCGATCCGAAGATTGGTATAATCGAAGAAAGTCTTACGGATTCGAACAAGTACATAATCAACAAATAGACCATAGTAACAGTATTTCTTTGCGCGGCAAAAATAAAATAGAATCAAGTACTGATAGTGGGATATGCCGCTCTACTGAAATAGTAGTAATACCTTCAGTGTTAAGGTCACAATCTGATAACAAAGTTACTTCGTTCAGTAAAGTAGGGAATAGTACTGTTATTAATCTAGGAGGTGATACTAACAAAAATACTACTACCATTCCTGAGTATGTTACTAGTAATAATACTAGTAAAGATAACGAATTATTTAATGTATGGAACCGACGTTCTATTGTTACTAAAGAAGATTGTAGTAACAAAAAAGATTTAGAACAAATTACTATTACTATTCCAATTGTTTCTGAAGAACCAGTACCACAAAATGGTCGTAGAATGTACCATCGACAAATATCCGAAGGTACCAGTGTATCTGTTGAATCTAATTGGCCGAATGTAAAACAAAACAGCCCTGAAATCAAACGACATTCGATAGCTGTAGATGAAGCCAAATATGACAATAAATATTCTTATCCCCAGTTACGAAGAACTAGCTTAGCTTTAGAACCTTCAAAAACTGAAGAAAAGTACGACTTCCAAGATGATGATAACATCAACAATTTTGGAAAAAGACACAAGAAAGTAGAATTCTGCAAGACTGAAGTACATTTCGCTGCTGAGTCAGGAAGAGTGAACATCGTAGAAACAGATGAAAAGCCTCCTCCAACACAAAACTTTCGTCGTAGAAGAAGAAACTCAAATGTTACCAACAACCACGTTCCAGAAGATTTCAACAAAAACGGCTTACCTATTATTCATTTTGGTGATACGTCCTATGAGAAAAAACTTTTTGGTGTCTCTGATTCAGATGTTATACCGAATGATGTAACAGAAACTTACAACAAGGATGTACAATCCGAAGCAGTACTTTGTAACAATAATGTAACCGTGTCTGCTGTATCTGTAACAAATAATATTGGTAAAGATTTTGAGCAAGAAAACATTGAATTTGATAATCCACCTAGAGGAATATTGAAGAACAGAATGATTAAACCAAGGCCATACATATTAGGGGATGATAATAATGAGTTTTTAAATCAGAATGAAGATCCGGAAAGTACTATTTGGGGTGTACGTCTTCGACCAGTTCACAAGGAAGAAAATCCTCAAATTTGGCGATCAACCGTAACTGTTCAAAACACTTCTTACAATATCCCTTCAAACGAAACTATTCCTACCTATGAAGAAACTCCTAAACCAGAGTTTCAAAAACTGTTGCATTCCTTGCGTCCTGCAAGGAAATCAGAGCCTTCTATAACTTCTCCTGAAAATACTATCGAAAGATCTTCGCCAATACTTGATCTTCGAAGATCTTCATGGTCTGTTGCTGATAGGGTGAAGCAAGTTGAAGATATGAAGCAAACTGAGATTAAGGGTTATTCTACAAGGGTTAATTTTGGAGGAGGGGAAGCTACTGTTGTAGAAAATGGTGATTTGATGAAGAAAGAAGAAAGGAATCCGACTTGGTCCAGGCAAGAGGAAACGCATAACAAAGGTAGGAAGAAATCTTCATTTGAGCTTAATTCTGTAACTTTATTTTTCTATTACAAGAATTGTTCAGTAACAAAAATTGTATACAAAAATTGGTATTCTCTAAACAGACTTGTTTTTAGTTTTGTATCTGTCAAAATGTTGCAATTTCTATTTTTATTTTATTTCAACACAATTATTTTTTACGGTAGAAGTGGAACATAATTTCATAGATGAAAAATTGTCCTGAATTAAAAAAAAATGATTAATCATTTTAATTACTATCAGTTGTCTTCAGTCCTCGAAAAGGTAGAATAAAGTAGGTAATTGATTCCCGTAAGTGCTAAATTGTCACTTTTAATCTCAACAGAAATAAATTTGTAATTTAATCCCGCTGGGATTAAATTGACAGATAAATACCGTAGCGTCAAGTAGATTATTCACCTCAAAATATTTCACTTTGATTATGCTGCTTAAGTTACCTAAAAATTTGTATAAATTATATATCAAGTCAGTATCGAAATTATTCATTAATTCAAAATGTATGGCTGAAAGTACGAAATAGTATAGTACGGACCATAAACTGTAAGTGACAAAACGTATTTGAATATTACGCGTATTTTGGATTTTTAGTTGAAATATTTAGCTTTAAATAAAAAATAAATAAATTACGGAATAAAAGACCGATCTCGGCGCTTGTTGAATTGTAATAAAAATATTATACAATTATTCTTTTTTTACAATTTTTGTATCGTAGCAATTATGAAAAGTGAGTTACAGAATAAGTATATTTTTTAGATTATTTTAGAGAAAAGTATTCTTAAAATATCTTGACATTTTCAGTGTCAAGATCTTTTGAAAATACTGTAGATTTATAGTGCATGTAGTTGTAGAATTGTAGCGCTTTTCTTGTAGTATAGAGGTATTTTCTAATAAACAGTGGTTCTCTAAATGTTTCACTATTTCTTCTAAATGATTTCTTGTAGTAAGTGAACATATTGAGAACCACTCTAATAATTAACCTAGGCTAAGTTTACAATTAACATCATTGAGAATTTCACTCGGACTGTATAAAAATCATCTTCAATCTTCGTTGTGAACTTCTTCTTCTCCTGGGAGTCTTAACTATCGTCAAAAGAAGAAAAATAAATCTTTGTGCATGGGACATTCTTCTAACATCGTAGAGTAATTATATATTTCTGTAGTTTAACAAAAAGCATTAAAGCTTAATAAACATTCGACAATCTACGAAAGAAACTTTTCCAGATGATAATAGAAAAAACTCTGCAGTTATACAAAAAGGCCTAGTTGTACGAATCGGCAGAGAAGACTCCAATCATACCGTCTGCTCAAAAACAACCACAAACCATAACAATAAATCAACCACAACCACCACTAAAATAACCATAGACATGTCCCCAAGCCCTACTACCAACCTAGACAAAATAGACAAATTCCCTGTTCCAATAAAACTTCCAAGAGCATCTCTCCACAGCCTCAAATCAACTTCACTAATCATGAACACCTTTGCGAAAAATCCTACATCAGTTAAACATATCCCAGCCAATAGAAACCAACCTGAGGCAATTCCTGACCAATTAGCAGCCTTGAAGAAACTTTACGATGAAGCTGCAGAACACAGCGACGAAAGCCAACTTGCCGATGAAGAAGTGAGAAGTTACATGAGCGCAAATGGTGATGAAAGTGATGTGAAGGAAGAGGATGAAGTAAGCTCGGTTGTCTCTGGAAGCTGGAGCAAGATGAAAGCTTTCAGGAATATTAAGCAGCACTTAAACAGCTTAAACGGTGATCCGAACAGAGCGAAGGAAACTGAAATGTTTAGGAATATTATTAACAGGAGTGCATATGTGAAAAGAGGTAGATATTATAAGTTCGAGTGAAATTCTGTTCATTCTCATCGTGAAGGTTTGTTCGTTTAATGTCTGGAGTCAAAATATGAGTAGTTATTTGAATATCAAGGCAAGAATGTATATTTCTTCACGAGGTATACATATTTTTTTTTACTACTCTATCAGAAAGTACAATTTTTAGAAAAATTTAGAGGCTAAACTGCCGAATAGTCACACAATCACGCCTCACCACTTTTTTTTATCAGAAATAGTGAAATAATTATATTCGAGACTATTTCCCATATACAATATTTTGTGCAAAACAAAAGAACATTTAATTTTAAATTCAAAAGATTAAAGCAGGTATATTTATATATCAAAATGACATTTTGCAAAATCTAGTATTCACAATAAACAAAACTTGTCATTTTGTTTATATAAATAAAATAAATATAAATATATCATCACGCCTTTTACCCATTACTGGGAATGGCACTCTGCCGAAGCAGATCTCGGTAAGTGATATATTTATGCGCGTGAAGTGCGGTTACCAGCCGTCAAATCACGGCCCCCAAAGATGTTAGTGGTGGGGGAAATGTTTTACCAGCTGTGGGGATCGAACCAGGGTTCTTAGGATCCACAGGCCGACTTGATACCACCGAGTCACTACCACATATTTTGTTAATATATCCATAGGAAATTATTTGATTATGGCCCAAGGGCCAAAAACAGATGTTTAAGCCCGCTTTTCATGGCTACATTAATTTCGGTCCGGTTGTGCATAATAATTATTTAAGTACCAAGGGTGAAAACAGACGTTTGTGATCCGTGGTATGATTATTAGCACGAGGCGCAAAGCGCCGAGGGCTATTAACATGTTCAGGGTCAGAAACGCTAATTTCACCCGTGATACATATAATATTTTATGCACAATAAAATAACATTTAATTATATGTTCAAAATATTCAAATATGTAAATAGGTTATATATCAGAATGGCATTTTGCAGAATCAAGTATTTACAATAAACAAAAATTGTCATTTTATTTATGTATTCATAGGAACTATTTTTTTATGGCCCTAGGGCCAAAAAGAAGTGTTTTAGCCCGCTTTTCATAGCAAAAACACATGAATTTCAGGCCGGTAGTGCATAAATACATTTTTGTGTTCACTGGTTTTTTAGTGACTACGTTTTTCTAAACTTAAAATTAATATGTGGAATATTTTGGAATTTTCCTGAATAAGATTTATTATTCTTTTGACAGATGTCACCTGGATATCACTCTTGTCAAATCATACAGTTATTTTCTAGTTGGCTGTACTTTCTTCCCTAGGGATGAAAAGTATCACTTTCTCTTTTCTAAATGAGGGAAGAAAATTTTACTTTCTAACAGAGTTGTAAAAAAATACTTTTTTAATAAATTTCACAATGCAGCCACCAAAATAATTGCAATTTAACATAATTTATGTTAAAGAAACGAACAAACCAATTTATAAATTTAATCCGAGTTTAACGGCTTGAGTTTGTCGGTCATGTGTTTCACCACTTTGTTAAAAAATACACCAATCGAGTCGTGCTCAAAATGCATAGATAATTTTGCAACACTGTGCAAAAACTAGTGTTTCATTTTACATATTTTCATTTACACTTTTTTTTTCCTAATATTTCGAATTTATTTTGGGCCTATCCAGAATACATTGGAGTAAATGTGGAACGTATATGGAATAAAAATAATTAATGGATGAATATGATTGAAAGTTTGTTGCGTAAACAAACGACGATACGAGCTTATATGAAAAGAATTATGAATGTGGATAAAACATTGCATAACAGGATAAATATAAAATATAAAATAAAAATATCATCACGCTTTTTACCCATTACTGGGTGTGGCAATCTACCGTAGCAGATCTCAGTAACTAATACATATTTATACGCGTGAAGCCTGATTACAAGCCTTCAAATTACGGCCCCCAAAGATGTTGCTGAAGGGGGAGTCACAGGGGTAATTTTAAATAAATAAATATAAATATATCATCACGCCTTCTACTCATTACTGGGTGTGGCACTATGCCGTAGCAGATCTCGATAAATGGTACATTTATGCACGTGAAGTGCAGTTACCAACCGTCAAATCACTGCTTCCAAAGATATTAATGAAGGGAGAGCCACAGGAACAATTTTAATGTGGTTAAAATTATTTCTCGGCTGTTGAAATTGAACCCAGGTGTTAAATCCACAGCCCGACTCGATACCACTGAACCACATTCCCCATATTTGACAAAGGATGAATTTAATATATAAATGTTGAGTGAACGTTTCAAGGTTTTATGCTACTTCATTTATTACGGAATATATATTTACGGTGTACGTATAAATATTTAACCAGTTGTTTACGTAACAATTAATTAAACTAATGATAGTCTCATTCATTATACAGTTACATAGATAGAATTCTATTATTTAATAGATTTAGTTTGTCGAAATTCAGTGTTGAGTGTAGTTTCGCTGTTAAAATGTCTTCAAAAATAAATATTATCGCCGTTAAACACCGATTATGACCATATTTCAAATACTGTAATTAACAAATTTCCATCAGCCAGATTCTCAAAAAAATATAAGCTAATCCAGAATTTTGGTTTAGCTAATTTTATGCTAGTCCAACTGAAAAAAAGTTAATTCAATTTACTTTCCACAAACTAAATGGTAGCAAAATTATATTAAAGTTTATTTAAACTTTTTTGGGAGTATGGTTTAGCTTCATTTGACAAATCCATAATTCAGGATTAGCTAGATTCTAACTAAAACTCTTTTGAGAATCAGGCTGTATATGATTACAAAAACCAGCTTTTATGATTAACAATTTGTAATTTCAGATTTTCCATCACCAAAATCAGCCCTTCAGCCACCCCAAAAGAAACCAGATCCTTTAATAACATCACGTTTTGACAAGAACATCATCTCAGAAGCAAAAGTAACTTCAGTATCACTACGTTCCAATGAAAGAAGATCTTCAACAAATTCTTCTTTAGATTCACCTCAATTAGAACGAAAACCAATCAGTAATATAAAAAAGTACGACATTCCAAGAACTTCTAACAATAACGGATTCCTTTCTTCACCTTCTTTAGTAGGTAAATCAAATAATACTCCAAAATCTGTGATACACCCAAGATCAGATGAAAGTAAGTTTACTTCGGAAAGAAGCGCTTTTAATAAAGTTACTACTAACAGTAAAGATTCACCAAGTTTTCGACGTAAAAATATAACTAGAAAATCAGTTAGTAATAATCAGACTTACACGAAATCTGTCGTTAAAAATAATTATTACAATGAAATATCATCACCAAGTCCTACCAAAAAAGTGACTGAAAAACCTCGATACCATCAAAATAAACCAGACTTATTACAATTTAGTGATAATAGAGAATATGTCAACTTAACAACTGTGATAAAAGAAGAAAATGATACTAAAAAGGAATCAATAAAACGACCAGAATCTCCTATTTACGAAAACATTGATGATGTAATAAACAATTTGCAACAAATGGAAAAAGAATCAACAATGTTACAAGAGCTTACAAAAGCTGCCGATCAAATCCTCCAAGCTGTCAATGGCTACACAGATGAAGATTCTACTAAAGTCAGTACCGACAGTGAAGATGAATCTCGAAAACATCGTTTAAACTTCAAGAAAACTTCTGAGAGTCTCTGCACAATATCAGAAACAAAGTCCTGGAAACAAAAATCCCAAACAAAAGTTTCCAACAATGTTAAAAACCCTAAAAACAGGGTAAAACCAACATCATCCACTTCTTCTATCGAAAGTATAAAAGAATCAAAACCTGTTCCTCCTGTTAGAATGAACAGGGCAACTAAGTTAAACGAAGCTAAGAAGAAAATTACTGGAAGTAATTCAGAGCTTAGTAAAGCTACGAAAGCTCGAAGACTTCAAAGGGCCAGTAGTAGAGAAGCCTTGCTTCAATCACATGGCAGTTCTTCAGAAGATATTACTAGTAATATAGATATTAGAAAGCCTAGATTAGTCAGAAGAACAAAGACTCAAACTGCTACTGAAGAAGTTAACACGAAGAAATCTACACAAAGTTCTATTAGTAGAAGAACTCAATCGGATGTTAGAAAAAGTGTAGAAAGGTAAGAATCATTAATATAAAATATATATCATCACGCCTTCTACCCATTACTAGCTGTGGCAATCTGCCGAAGCAGATCTCGGTAAGGAATATATTTTGCACGTGAAGTGCGGTTACCAGTTGTCAAATCACGGCCCCCAAAGATGTTATTGGTGGGTGAGCCATAGGGGTAGTTTTTGAAATGGTGAAAATTGTTTGTCGCCAGTGGGAATCGAACCAGGGTTCTCAGGTTCCACAGACTGACTTAATACCACTGAGCTAGCTACCCCATAAATTATTATTATTTTCTTTAAATCAATAGGTGGCTCTGTGGATCCTGAGAACCCTGGTTCCCACAGCCGTCAAACATTTTCACCATATTGAAATTATCCCTGTGGCTCCCACACCACTAATACCTGGGGCCGTGATTTAACGGCTGGTAACTGCACTTCACGCGGTTAAATATATCATTTAACGAGATCTGCTTCGGCAGAGTGCCACACCCAGTAATGGGTAAAAGGCTCATAAAGATAAAAGCAAGGTAAAACTTGCGTTTCTTAATTAGCAAGCAAGAGGTCGTGCGTTCAAATCTCACTGACTTCTACTTATATCCAAAAAAATACGATTGTGTCTGAGTGGTTCGGATTCCACTATAAGCTGTAGGCCTCCTGTACTGTAATTGGGATTTACTTCCTGTTGTGCAGAGTAACAAATAAATAAATAAATAAAAGGTGATAGTGGAGGGACATAAACAAAAATGAATTAATTCAATTGTTTTGTAACTTTTATTTGCGATATTTTTATTTAAATTATTTTTAAAGCGCTGTAAAACGTGGAATGTACGATATTTCAATGTTAAATTGTTATATTTGTATTTATTTTTCAGAATACCAGTAATAGGTCTACAAGAAATTAGACACAAAACGGCAGTATCAACTATTAAAAGTACAGCAGAAAAGAATGCATGCAGAGAGAAGGCGTTGAAAGCAAAGGAAGAGCTGAAAAAGAAGTCTACAGCTAAATCTACAAGTATCACACGAGGTAAGTACATTAAACAGTCTAATTTACGCAAAATATAATCAATATTATATAAAAACAATATTTAATTACACAAATTTACTGCAAAAATAAGTAAACATCCATTTGAGATTACAAAAAATACAAATAAATTCGAGAATCGTTTATAATTTGGGGCGAACAGTTCGCCAATTTAATTGAGAGACCTCGTATAACAAGAAAAATAATATCGAAATGATAATAATTAATAAATAGTTTAATATCCTATGAGAATATTTCTGAAAAAGAAAATTACGGCATATTTCTCATTTCCAATATAAAGTAACATAGCCTTGCTTCCCAAATAGAGTTGCTGCTTGAAAATTTCAGTGCTTGTATATATATCAGAACCCATAGTGTTCACTATCTAAGAGCGGATAGTGCACACTGAACTTCCGTGCGTTCTGATTGGCTTACACATCGAAAGGATACTATCTGCTGTACGAGCGGAGGTTATATATACAAGTGTCAATATCTGAACTTCTAGATATTGTGATACAACTAAAGCAGATGAAATAATTATTTTAGAGCAGAAATAAATATTTTTTTGTTTACAGACGTATATTATGGTATTTAATAAATAAAGTTATTTATTTTTGAATGAAGTTGCGTATATATTTTTAGAAATATGAAAAGTATATTTTAAATCAAATTTTGTTACTTTAAAAATATAAATAAATACGCGGACTGTTTATAGTTTAGAGCGAAAAGTTTCGCAATATAATTGACACGACCATAGCAAGAATGACAATAATTAATAAATAGCTTAATATTGCTGGAAAATAAAATAACTGCATATTTCATGTTACAAAATATTGATAAACGCATTTCCAATATAAAGTAACATTAACTCTTTTTTTCATTACTTTTCCTAAGTAGCTATTTTTACTAATTTATTCATAAATTAAAAATACATATTTAACGCTTTTTATAGAGGCATAACAGTCTTATGTGATTTCTTTCACAAGTCCTTTTGGCTAATAATTACGAATAAAACACAGCTCTTTATCTGTAAAGCATTTGAAAATTACGTTTCTTGATCACTTACTACAAGCTAGTAATTTTGAGCATTGAAATTACTTTAGTTTAGGAATACTATAGCACAATTGAATATTAGTTCTCTTTTCTTGATTATTTGGTGGCTCTGAAAAGAGCCGATGGTGTCTGATGGTTTCTAGATGATTAATGGTATGTGGCACTTTTCCCTACACTGATTCTAACTTTCTAACCCCACAAACAACCGATGTTGTCCGTTTTGCAAAAAAAAATAAACGAGGTTATTCCGAACCTTCGGTGGTCTCTTAATTACGCGAACACACCCCGAAGAATGGACGCCTAGTCTGACGCACGCATAGACCGTAGTCTAAGCCACCGACTGAAGGCCCCACCCCCAGGTCGGATGTGTATTCCCGAGGGGACGTCCACAAGCAGCTGACTCACTGGCATGTAACCCCTGTTAACCGTCCCTCGTTGAAATTTTGAATAAGTACCCGTATGCACTCTACAAACAACCGATGTTGTCTGTTTTGCAAAAAAAGAAACGAGCCTATTTCCCGAGGCTTCGATTGTCTCCTAAATACGCGAAAACAGCCGACAAAGTGGACGCCTAGCCTGAGCATGCGCAGGTACCGAACACGAGCGTTACCTACGCACCGACTGAAGGCCCCACCCGCCGGACGAACTGTTTATTCCCGACGGGACCGTCTCCACTCGTGCTGGTTCCGTCTGCCTTCACCCGGTAGCCTAACGAGGCTCCTGGATTCCCGGGATCAGGGGGGGTGCCAGTAGAGGAGTGTAACCCGTGTCAACCGATCCATCGTTGGCCCTCAAAAGTATGAGAACATTTGCGAAGAAGTCGCCAATTGACTCATGCGTCAAGTAAATTAATTATTTGAAGTTAAATTAAAGAGTGCATATAACGTGCAATTTATTGTCGAATAATTTATTTCGATGTTCCCCATGTGCCACATATCACTAATTCAACCGTCGACCAACTAACCGTGCTTTTAGTCTTAGGAAGGTTACTCAACATGTAAACCATGCCAGAGGCCAACCTAAGTCTACGAACCCGAGTTACGAAACTGTCTTGCTTAAGTACATAGTTATCGAACGGAATAGAGATATGCTACAATAATATTGCACGTATACAATGCATATGTTCCTTCATTATTTTTAATTTGCTCTACCGTAAGTTTACTAATTATTTTATAAAAAAATATTTCAAACAGAAAAGTTAGATAATTTAGTCCTCTACATCTTTGATTCGAAGTATTTTTCTCTAAAATAATTTAGAAACTTTTTATTGCAGAAAAACTATGTTTACTCGTACTGAATACATGTTGAAATTAGTATTTTAGTTTCTAAAATTCGTAAAATCAAAGAAATTACCATAGTAATATCAAAATGGGTTAAAAACACCTTGTACTAAGCTCTGAAATTGCAGATCTGCAGTTCCAATTATTATTAATGACTAATTTTTTACTCAAACAGAAACACATTTCATTCGCTGATATGAAAACACGTGTACTTTATATTATCATTATTATTGAAGATATTTTATAGGTAGTACTGTACCAGCTGTCAATTCATAGCACCTGTGACTGTTAATAGAGACAAAATAACTATTTAAATTGATAGTGATGTTGAAATAGCTAATTTGATTGCATAACAAGTGTTAGAAATATTGTGCTTTTGAAAGTGTATATTTTTTGTTGTCAAACGTGTATTTATAATTTTAAAGAAAAATATTTCAAATAGAAATTGTAGAGACTTAAATTATCTAACTGTTCTACCTGAAACATTTTCCTCTAAAATAAATAGAATACGGAGGGTGGTACAAAATCTCAGTTTCACAAGATTAATATTGCCCTAAAAATCGATATTTTCTTGTTGGAAAACGCTTATAAATTATTTTAGAGAAAAATGCTATAAATCAAAGTTGTAGAGAACTAAATTGTCTAATTCTTTTGTTTGAAACATTTTTGAATATAATAATTAGGAAACTTACTACAGCACAAATTATAGCTAGTCCATGAGACAGTATCTACAAATGTAAAAAATACGCGGTAAAAACTAAAATAGATAGCAACATGAGCTCTTCACCAATGCATTCAGCATATTTTGTACTATAAATTACTATTTCTATTTAGTTTACACTACATCTCACTAACTAATATAGGTACATAGTTATTTTATATTTTTAAAAAATCATTGTCCTGTCATACTCAATACATGTTAATATTAATAATTTTCCAGAAAACTTCTTCAAATAAAAGATATAGAGAAAGAAATTATTTAACGATTGGGCTAAAAAAATATATCTGAAATATGCAGTGCCTTTCTTTTCAGCTTTTTATTAATTACACAGATCTGCAATTGCAGAGCTGTCAATTATTTTAAAGATAAATTGTTCAATTAAAGTTTTGGACAACTAAATATAATGAGGTTACTTTTTTGTTATTTATTCATTAATTTAATTGATTTCGATGTGCTATGTCATTTAGTGAATAGATATGTATTTTGTATTAAATAAATTTATAGAAAAATAATTTTGAGACATAAATTAACAAATAAACTCTCTGATCTCTATTGCAAATGACATAAAAAGTTTGTCAATTAAGTTCGTGAACTAATTGCCATATGAAAGCTATATAAAAAGTTCGCGGATCTTCAATGATATATTTTGAAGGAAATTGACTAGTTAATTAATAACTAATTACGAATTTAGAGCAAAAAATTATGGAAGATATGTGAAACAATGAAAATATATACAAATATTGTCTAAGAACTAAATTAAAACTGTTTAACAGCGAAATATATATGTGGATATGCTTAACTTACATTTCTGTACTTTCATTGGCTCAGAAGCATTAGGCCACACCCGCTGGTCTAGGGGGTATATATAAGAAGCTATTTGAAATTTTTCAACAACCGCTTTGTTTAGGAAGTAGGATTATGTTTCTTTGCTTCGTAAATGTTTTTGAAATATGCAATGCCTTTCTTTCCAGCTTTTTATTAAATAATACATATATGCTATTGCAGAGCTGTTCAAATATTGTTCTGAATTGTATAACTGGGCATAATTTTGGGTTATTTATCGCAACCAATAAACGAAATTATTATTAATTTATATATAATAAATTAATATTACACTAGCTAAATTAGAGAGCATCTTCCCATATTTTTGATACTATGATCCAGATACTGGTAATCCCGGAAAACTTATAAATAGCGTTGTAAATAATTAATAATATTAAAATCTCTAAATTGTTGAAAAATATTTTACAGCCAAGAAAATATTTAGAAAGTATTTCTTCATTGCAGGTTTGACGAGCAGTTCCAGCTACACGCGTCCGTCATCGAGAGAAGCAGCTCTGGCATCACGCAGCAGCAGCTTGTACGTACCCGGCCCGTGTCCGTGCCTCTGTTCGTGATCCGTGATCGTGATTGTGACGAAACGCCCGTGCGTCTCTGGTAGACTCGTAGCACGGCTGTAGTCAATCTCCCTGCTTGGTTTGATAAGGTTTTACAGTACAGAAATACTTTCATTTATATCGCGTGAGACAAGCTTTTTACAAATCAAAAGTTTTCGATTAACAATTATTCTATTAAATTGCGTATTACAATACTAATCATATCCACACATGTTTTTAAATATTGTTTACTCTGTTTTAATGCCACAAATTTAATAAATAAATTATTGCAAATTAAAAGTTTCCAATAGCAATTGTGATATCAAATTGCATATTACAGTACTAATCCTATCAACGTATGTTTTTAAATATTGTTTACCTCGTTTTAATGCCACAAATTTAATAAATAAATTTTTAAAAAATTGGCTACGAACTCATCATTGCAAATATAATTTGGCATCAAATTGAAAATGACAAACATATATTTTAATATAAATTATCTCATTTTAATGCTACAAATTAGACAAATTATTTTAAATATTTCTAGAAAATTGTCCACAAAATTTAATTGCTCAAGTATTTTTATTTTAATACCTAAATTAAAGAAATTATTATTTTTGTTCTCTACTATCTTTTCCCGCTAAGCTGCAGAGAGCAGCACCTACCCAACTCATATTGTAAATTGCGATCAATAGTTTCGCGCATGCGCATTGTGAAACACAAAAATCATTACTTGGCTTTTAGATTCATTAGAACATTGAAATTTTGAAAGACTGACGTATAAAATATGTTTTCTTAGTTTATCTGTTAAGAAATATCTTATTTATGTATTAAATACGATATATTATTTCATATATCGTTATTTTAATTATCTGTATTATAGAAATTATTAAAATACTTTTGAAAAAGTCTGCTAATAATATTAAAAATGATTTAAATTCATTTATCTAATTTGTAGCAACTAAATGGAGTAATATGTGTATTAAATATGATGTATGGAGAGGTCTAGTATTACTATATGTAATTTAGTATCTTAATTGTTTAACAAATATTGTAGACTTGCAAAAAACAAATTTCCCTTGGCCATATCTCTATTTACATGCAAGTTATAGGAAATAAAATTTGTAGAATTATGTAAATATTATTAGGTGAACATTTAAAAATTGAAAATTTTAAAATCAAACAATAAAATATGTTGTTTTGGTTAATGTTAAAAGAAATACCTTGCTTAGGTATTAAATAAGATATGTTTCCTTTTGATAAAAATAAATTGTTCGGTATGGGAATAGATCTCAGGTTCTTATTTTCCAAGTTGTGCATATACCGTCATATTTTGCGCTGTCAAACATTACTGATTAATTTTAGAGAAAAATAGTTCAAATAAATCAGGTAGATAATTTCTTTCTCCGTGTCTTTTATTTAAAGTATTTTTCTCTAAAATAATTCAGAAACGTTTTACGGTGAAACATATGCACGGAAATGTATCACCATACATTGCTGTGCTATCATTGGCTGAGAAACAGTCCCCTCCAGTATTCCACTGCTCTGAGAGTATAAATACGAGCATTATGAAATTCTGAAACTAGCTCTGTTTTGCAAGGTGCGGTACAATTGCGTTATGTTTATGACATAAAATTTATTTTCAGGATGATTTTAAAACCAATTTAAATTATTGTTATAACAAAATCTGTACTGTTTTGCCCTATTTAAGCCATTCTTTCATTTCTAATGCATTTTAAAATTATTTAACTGTCTTTCTACTGTTGTTTAATACCTGTACTCATTCGTAGAGTTTTACTACTACATTTCTGCCGTAGATACGTAGTTTAAAACCAGCTTTAACCAAAATTAGTAACGTTCTCGTAAATAGTAGATAATTATATTTATTTTGACATTTCCCGGAATATAGATCATTCAAAATAGCTTTGTTACTAAAAAGAACAAAATGCATGTAATTCCTATAATTAAATGTGTATTTCCTTTGAAGTTTTACCCAACTTTGGGTATAGCAGCTCTGCTGTTGCAGATCACAAATAATATATTTACTCGTAAAATGTCGTTAATCAGTTGTTTCTGTGAAAATCGAATTGTAGTTCGAATTTCAACAGATACGCTACCTAAAAGCTATTTACTCTATAATGCGATATTTCTTTTTTATTTGCAGGACAATGAAGAAATTCAACAAATCCGAACTAGTGACGAAGTATTGAACGAAGAAAAGATAGCGACTGTTATTTGACTTAGTTTTAAGTTCCTATTCATTCACAAATTGTTGAAATGACAATCGTACTTAACAAATAATTTATAATAAAAGTGATACTTTAGTTAATGACCACTTTAAAAACGCGGTGAAATTATTTATTTGCTTTATACTTCACTAAATTCAGTAAATTATTCACTAACAAAATTTTGCTAAGCCCTTTTAATACTTTCAAAAGAAAATGTTTCCTTTTATTCGCTGCAAAAGTTTATAAATTATTTGAGAGAAAAATACTTATTATTTTGTAAGTAATTATACAAATTATATTATAAATAAATAAAATAAATATATCATCACGCCTTCAAGGCATTACTGGGTTTGGCACTCTGCCGCAGCAGATCTCGGTAAGTGATATATTTTTGTTACCAGCCGTCAAATTGAAATAAAATCAGATTTGAGTTCAGGGTGACCGTGGTTTAGTTCATAAGATCCCAGGTTCAAATCCTGCCGGTATTACAATTTTTCTCGTTATAATTTAATTTCAATGGGGTACGTGGCTCAATGGTATCAAGTCTGCCAGTGGATTAGAGAACCCGGGTTCGATTGCCACAGCCGACAAACAATTTTTACCACATTAAAGTTACCGCTGTGGCTCCCTCTCCACTAACATCTTTGGGAACCGTGATTTGACTCTGATAATCGCGCATAAATATGTCACATACCGAGATATGCTACGGCAGAGTACTACACCCAGTAATGGGTAAAAGGAGTGATATATTAATTTATTTTACATTTTTTATAATTTAATTGAAATAATATAGTTTTCTTTGATGTATTTTTCTCCAAAATGATTTAGAAATGTTTAACAGCAGAAAATATGTTCAAGATCTTTTGAAAACTCGTTATTTCTTTTGAAAATGTGGTCAAAGCTGCATAAAAAGACTACTTTGCTTCTCTTCAATAATATAATTCAATTTGTAAGTAATTTATTGTATTACTGAAGTAACAAAATAATTATAACGTATATGATAATATGTGATTCTACAGTTTGCTTTACTCGAGGTATTGTGATTTAAAATAATAAATAATATTAACATATATGTGTTTTAAATGTTATATTTAAACTAATTAAATAATTCATAACTATTTTAAACAAAGTAGTTCTTTTACAAAATTATATTTGTTTGAATAATATCCTATGCAGTCAACGTATTTTTTTACATTAATATTGTTTGAAATAAAAAATAGAGTCAATATATTTGTTATTCTGCACAACAGGAAATTAATCTCAATTACAGTACAGCTTCCAATGCAATCCGAACAACATGGATGCAGTTATACTTTGGATTAAACTGCCGGAATGTCGCTTCTGAAGCAAGAAGTCTATATAGAGAACCACGACGATATTATTGAACAAAACTGTCAGCAATGTAAGTTATTAGATTGCATTTTTTTACCAGTTTAAATTGTGATAATTAAAATTTTCCCTTGTGAAATGTAACTGAATTATTTTACAGAAAAATGCTTCAAATAAAAAAGATAAATATTTTAATTCTGTGTGACTTTTACTTGAAGTATTTTTCTCTAAATTAATTTAGAAACGTTTTTCAGCGAAAAATATACGCTCATGTGTATCACACATGTTTCTGTGCTCTCATTGGCGCAGAACTTATCCCTACCACTGCTGCCCTGCTCTAAAGGTATAAATTGGAGCAATTTGAAATTTAAAAACAGCAATTCAACTTAATGAGTGGGGCTAGGTTTCTTTGCATTGTAAATGTGTTTACAAAGTTTATGATAAATAAACGATGATTTCTTTTTCAATATTTCACAAATATTTTAAATATGTTTCAAGTGTTTAAAAATGTATTTAGATCTATTTTTTAATTAACAATTACTTAAAAATTGCTATAATTAGACTAAAATCAATCAAATGAGGAGCACAATTACCTCTTAAAAATTTCTATATTTTTTTTTACTCGGGTTCAATTCCCACAGCCGAAAATTAAAATTACCCCTGTAGCTCTTCACTAACATCTTTGGGGGCCGCGTTTTGGCGGCTGGTAACTGCACTTCACGCACATAAATATATCACCTACTGAGATCTCTTACGGCAGACTTTTACACCCAGTAATGGGTAAAAGGCGTGATATATTTTATTTATGAATAATAATTGTTTATTTTGTTTTTTATGGCCTTTGAACAAAGTTGCCTGTGTCGTGGTCATCTTCAGCTGATCGCAATATCAATGTAAACAAATAATTAAATATATCATCACGCCTTTTACCCATTACTGGATGTGGCACTCTGCCTTAGCAGATCTCAGTAAGTGATATATTTTGCACGTGAAGTGCGATTACCAGTCGTCAAATCACGGTCCCCAAGAATGTTAGTGAAGGAGCCACAGGGGTAGTTTTAATATTAATTGTTTACCGGCTGTGGGAATCGAACCCGGGTTCTCAAATCCAAGTCCGACTCGATACCACTGAGAGTTAAGATTAATTTTATTGAAACAAATATTTAGATCTTTATTAATTATTATATATCATCCACTAATGCACATTGTCTTTATGTTTATAACATCTTCACGAATTTGGAATCCACCTGGAGCACGAGATTCCTCTTGGAGCCGCGGATGTCATCAACAGCATCACCACCTTCTGACAGAGTCCTCGGAGCCGGCATCAGCTACACACGTGACCTAAAAGACCCCCTGAATAAAATACAACCCCATACAAAATTGTCAGCCATCATGTATTGTAAAAATAATTTGAATAAAAAAATATTGGTTTTTTAAATAGGATTTATTATTAACTAGTTACTCTAGAATTAAGGTAATAATTATAATCACTGTCCTATAGTTGAGGTAAGACATTTAAGATCATTTCTTGCAGCCTCAGCATCATCTTGAAGCAGCTGGTGGTGTTAGAAGCGTCACCAGAGCTGTTATTCTCGTGGACAACGTCATCAGAGTCACCATCTTCTCTTGACTCCTCCCAGAAGGACAACAAAGCCGACGGAAGGTGAGTAAATTGAGTTAATATTATTTATAATTTTATTCTATTAATAATTATTATAAATTTTGTTCTTAATATTTTGTTTTTATGTTTATAAAGTCTTCGCGGACTTGGAGATCGTCTCTGCAGTCGATGTACAGCCGCTGATGTCATCAGCAGCATCCCCAGAGTCAACATCGTCTTCTAGATTACGCGCAGAGTTATAGCAGAGTCCCTGGAATCGACATCAGCTGTAAAAGTGAACTAGAAGATCCCCAAAAATGAAATACAAATCCCAAACTATATTGTCACCTATCATATATTAAACTTGTAATAATAATTGTATTATAAATATTATCGTCTTTTATATACAGAATAATGTCTCTCATATTGTAATAAAAATTGTAATATAAATGTTAGTGTCTTGTATACAGTTCAAAAATGCCAATAAATGAGTTTAAAATAACTTAAAATCTTTTATTTATTATCTACCATCAACCATCAATACATGAATGAAATGCTAGCCTAAAATAAATCCAAGTTCGTCTGTGTTCAAATATGACTGGTATTCCGCAATATAAATTGCCGCCAAATGTATTAGGCTTGGTGTACTCCTCAACATTCTGCTGCCTGGATACAACTCTGAAAATACGCTATTTTAAGGAGGGGCCGTGTCGGTGTGAGTTGTCTATGTATTGGTGTGAATTTGTCTATGTGTTGGTGTGTATATGTTGCGGCGCTTAGACTGTGAGAAATTCTAGGTCCAATTCGTTTATAAGGTGAGGGAGTTGTAGCAACTCAATTAATTAGTGTTAATTAGTATGTCTGTGTGAATTTGTCAATGTATTGGTGTGCCTGTGTAATGTCAATGTATTGGTGACTGTCTGTGTGAGTGTCTATGTATTGGTGAGTAAAAAGTTGAGGTGACTCCTGAATATTCTGCTCCCCGGATACAAAATTCGTTATTTTGGTCTTGTAAAAGTCACAGTCTAAACGCCGCCACATGCTTAGACTGTGACTTTTACAAGACCAAATTAACGAATTTTGTATCCGGGCAGCAGAATGTTGAGGAGTACACCAAGCCTAATACTTTTGGCGGCTTTTATATTGTAGAATACCAGACATATTTTAAATTCTTAACAGCCCGTCTAACCATTGATAACTTTTCAACGCATAAACTATCATCTTATTCTGAAGTATTTGAATGTTAGAGACGGACGTTTGAATAAAAAAGAATATACGTTATTTTAAATTCATTTATTGACATTTTAAAACTCTATACAAGGCATTAACATTTATATTACAAGTACAATATATTACAATATAAAATAATTCATATACAATAGATACTAATATTTATATTACAAGTTATATTTAATACAAAACATGATATATGACAATATTTTTTGAACATTTTATTTTATTTTTCGGGGGTCTTCTAGCTCATGTGTGTGACTTTACAGCTGATGGCTACTCTGAAGAATCTGCGCGACTCTTGCGATGAATCTAGGCGACAATGTTGACTCTGGGTACTCTGTAGAAGATGGTGACGTTCCTGACGACATCAGCGGCTCCGAGAAGAGTCCTGTGCCCCAGGTCGGCGGCGCAGACGAATCCAAGTCCGTGAAGACCTTTTAAACATAAAAACAAAGTATTAATAGTCATAAATAATTGGACAGAGTTGCTATAGTTTTTTTTTACATTCATTGGTTACTTACTAGATTAATAGAGTTTAGTTTACTGTAGTAAGTAGAGCCAGATGGAAATAAATACAAGTAAATGGCAAATTACTTTTGAATCACAGATTAACTCTATTTTTTCTAAATCCATACAATAAATTATTTTTTAGAACATAGGCAGTGTTTAATAATCAGTACATACTTCGAATTACACAAAACAAAATAAAAAATATTACTGATTTCAGGAATGATACAAAAATATAAAATTATATACAAATTAAACTTGAAATGCTAGATTTACGTTTTAAATAGAGCTAAAAATATTACTTTAAATATTTCTATATTGCATACGAGTTTCTATTTAATATTTCGCAACAAATAAAACGTAAATCTTTACAATACGCAAATGTTTCTTCTTAGATTCGAAGGTAGAAAATCTAAATTTACTATACAGGGTTTAATTTAAGTTTGGCATTGACTTACGATGAAAATAATATAGCCTCAGGTAGACTCAAATATAAGAAAACGATTCTTTTAATTAGATTGATATAATAATTAAGTTTCTACTTTACGCATTCGATTGAATTAAAAAATTGATCGAGATCTCTACATTTTATTCAAGTTTCAATCAATTCTATTGAATTTGCCATTATCTTTAGACAAAAACCATCACAGAATAAATGTAATTTAAGAAACAAATATTTATAATTAATAGTTCAACTTTTGACTGTACTAAAATCGCAGTTTTTGTCGTATTTAATATGTTAAAAATCACTCAATTTGCACACCAAAAAAATCTATCAGCAAATGACATTTGTAGACAATTATTTTTTGCAAATAAAAATTGTTCGGCTAACAATTATTGTACCAAATTGCAAATAACAATACTAGACATATCCATACATTTTATTAAATACAGATTATTTTATTTTAATGCCATAAAACAGAAAAATTAATTTGTTTAGTATCATTTCTCGCTTATCCATCTCTTATTGTAGTTTGCGATCAATACTATCGCACATGCGCACTATGGAACCTTAAAAAATCAATACATGGATTTGACCTACATTTAAACATTCAACCTTTCAAAAAATTAAATACAAAACATGTTATTATTATCTAAAAAGAAATACTTTATGTATTAAACAAGAAATTTTGTTTCAGATAACCTCATTTTAATGACCCATATTATAGAAATTATTACTTGTGAAACAAGTTTACTAATATTATTCAAAAATATTCAGGTTAATTTCGCTACCTTGTAGCAATAAAATGGAGCAATCTATATTCAATAAGATGTATGGACAGGTCTAGAATTTCCATGTGTTTTTGACTTGCCAAAAACAAATTTTCCATGTTTTTATTTCCATATTATTCTAAATAAATTAGGATATAGATGCATATCTTCTGCAGTGATGGTTTTGACAAAAAGCATATTCAAACAAATTGAGACACACTACTTTCAGTCACACATATTTCACGATTTAAAAACTATAATTACTAGTTTAAAATATAAATAATTAGTAGCTAATTAACTATCATTTAGCTATCAAACATCTCTAAATTATTTTACAGATAAATCTTTAAATAATTTATATTTATAACAACTTATCTTTTGAATTTCAGCTAACAGCAAAATAATTCTCTGAAAAATGTGTAACTGTTACAAATGAGTACTACAATATCTCTACTTGGTCAAATACTTATTAGGAACACATCCAAAGTTGCAGATCCTTGCACAGTAGAAATGTAGTAAAGTGAGCGCCCAATATATGTAATATTTCGAATATTATATACAAAAATGACATGTGATACTACATTTACTATATATTTTTATATATTGTTATTTCAATCAAATTATAGACGAAAATGACAAAAGCACAACATAATGTTTCATCAGTTCTAATAAAATATACATTTTAAATCAGATTTACGAAAAAAGAAATTAAAATTATTAAAAATAGCCACGATACAATTTTCTTTGCAGTCTTTTGACATTAAATGTGCGTATGAACCTTATTTTCAATGTTACATCCACAAAATACTGACAAGTCAGACATTTTTCTATTTGTTAAATAAACATTACAAAATTATTTTAGAGAAACTTGTAAGAACTTTTTCATAAAGTTTACAAAATAAAGAAACAGCTTTGCTTTCCACATAGTGTTGCTGTTTGAAAATTTGTTAGTGCTCCAATTTATAGTCTTAGAGCAGTGGAAGGGGTTTCTTCTCAACCAATGAGAACACAAGAACTTTTAGTGATACACATTTTTGTGTATTTTTGGTTGTAAAAAGTTTCTAAATTATTTTAAAGAAAAATGCTTCAAATAAAAGATGTGGAGAATTAAATTATCTATTTGAAGCACTTTTTTGTCAAATAATTAGGGTTTTTTAACAGCGAGAAATATGTCAGTATTTCTTGGATGTGTTATATTTCACTTTATTTTTAATAATTTCAATGTTTTAAAGGTTTTTTCGTATTCCTGGTTAATTATGGCTTCAATTTAAAGCTTCCCTTTTCGGAAGCTTAAAATTGTGTTTAATTTTACTATCTACTATCGACCCGAATGCCAGAACAGTTTTTAAAATGAATAATATTCATCGCATTTATTTACACTTATATTATTAAAAATTCCTTATTAAATTCATGCATTATCATTCATTTTAATCTAGAACCGGTTATCATTATATTATTACAAGAACCTATTATCACGTAGGTATAAAAAATACCGTTTACAAAACATAAAACCTAAGTCGAATCATAAAAACATAAATTAACATATTTACATCTGGTCTAGAAGTCTTATGATTCTCTAGAAAGAGATTATTATCTATACAAACGATGAAAACCCTGGCAGAGGTGCTCTAGATCTGGCCATGTTGTTCATGATGATCTGACCACCGTTTAAGCTGACGACTGCACTGCCCTCTGGTTCGGAATCAGTGTAACTGGAGTAATTCCGAACTGGCTTCTGCTTCTTCCAAGATTGGCGAAGCGAGTCATTCACATTTGCGTAGTGGTTCACAAAAGAGTGCGGATCAGAACGAACGCTTTCGTTCTCACTTTCAGAGCCCTAAAGAAACAGAAAGTTAGTTAGAATGTCGTGAAAGTTGAGGCTGATGTACCATTTCTGATAGATGCAGATAACTAATTGTTTATAGTGTCTTTTGATAATAATACTAAAAATGGATACTACACAATAAAATGTAATCTCTAGTGGACGATTTTCCAAAGACCATGTATTTTCAATTTTCATCATTTAAAAACAACCCCTGTGGCTCCCCCACCATTAACATCTTTGGGGGCCGTGATTTGATGGCTGGTAATCGCACTTCACGCGCAAAATATATCACTTATCGAGATCTGCTACGACAGAGTGCCACAACCAGTAATGGGTAGAAGGCGTGATGATATATTTATTTTATTTTATTTTTATATATTTTCTGCTGTCAATTATAAATGAATTATTTTAGAACTAAATTATCTACCTTTTTTATTTAAGGTATTATTTTCTAAAATAATTTAGAAAATATTCACAGCAAAAAATATGCCCGGGAATGTATTCTGTGCTCTCATTGGCGCAGAAGTTTCTCCCACTACTCTACGATTATACAAAATTAGAGCAGTTTGTAAATATGTTTCAGGATGACAAATGTGTAATGGATGTTTTTTTCAGCACTCAACAAATATTTTAAATACATTTTAAAAGTGTGAAACTGTGTATAAATCTATTTTCTAGCAATTAGTTATTTGCAGTGTATCTAAAAATGCTACAACTAGCCTAAAATTACGTGGACACGCTTACTGCTAAAGCCAATTTTAGTATTTTACGCTGCATGCAACAAAGATAAACATTTAATTACAACAATCACAACAATATATCATAGTGTTAGAAATTGGTAGTTAATACACACATGTATTACAATGTTCTGTGTTAGATAGTACACAAATATGTAAAAGTACTACAAGAACTATATGAAAAATAAAACCAATAAGAATACTGAATTTAATTGCTTACAATTCTTTGTACATTTTATAAGAAACGTACATTAAAAAATCAAGAGATAACAGAAACTTATATACATAAAAGAATTAAAATGTAATTGATTATTATCTTACACTTTTGTAATGCCTGAAAACATAATTGTGTTATGAGAGGTTACTCCTAATAAAAACTATTATGAAATGTAATTAAAACAACAGAATAGTAATTTTAAAAATTAACTGGAGCAGAACAAACTTTGAAATCACTTTTACCAATGTCAAACGTTTATAAACAGTTTTAAAGAAAAATGTTTCAAATAATAAGCTAGGAAATTAAATGTTACATATCTTTTATTTCAATTATTTTTCTGCAAAATAATTTAGAAATGTGTTGCAGCAGAAAATATACGCGGATATGTATAACTACATGTTCCTGTACCAAGGAGCATAAAGCTCCTCCTACCAGTCTACGAGTATAAATACGAGAACAGCAACTCTAATCGGGAAGCAGGGTTATAGTTCTTTGCTTTGTAAATACATTTGCAAATAATGACGAAAAATATGCGATGCTATTATTTTTACAGGATTTTTATTTGAATTATTTTTCTATAAAATAATTTAGAAACGTTTTACAGCGGAAAATATACGTGGATATGTCTAACTACACATTTTTATACTCTCATTGGCCCAGAAGCATCAAGATCCTCCTACCGGTCTACGAGTATAAATAAGAGAATTTAAAATTTTTCAAACAGCAAACTCCGTTTGGGAAGTAAGATTATGCTTCTTTGCTTTGTGAAAAATATGCAATGTCTTGTCAGGCTTACAAAAGTGTAATTTTTAGTTAAACTACTTCACCAAAAGTTAGTAACTAACTAAAAACACCAAAAACTAAATAATATTTCTCTTCTTACCTGACTATCACTCGAACTAATTTCCGAGGGCTTTTCAGTGACACTGCTATCATCTGGATTCTCATCGTAGCCTTTTAAGCTTTCCTCGTCGCTGTGGTAGGCAACGGACGCGGGTGACGGTCTCGGAGGCGATTTTCCCAGGACACCTGGAGGCGGTTGATGGTGAACAGACTTACGAGACATTGTAGCGCGTTTCAACGTACCACAGTTGTTAGATGCTGATGTAGGCGCGTGGCGTGATCGGTATAGTTCCAATGCGAGCTCTTGACGGTCTTCGATGTCCATTGCCATTGATTCTTCTAGCGTCTTTTGGGCCTCTTCTGCATAGAAGAACAGAAATACATTATTATATTATGTTAAGCAAGAATTGTTGTTTTACGATGAGTGTGAGATTGAAAAGAATGTTGTTAAATTAAATTGAGGGTGACAGATTCTAGGCAGAAGAAATGAATCTAATCTAACTTTAAATTGAAGGATTCTGTATTATATTGGCAACTTAGTTTTCTAAGTCAAAACTATCAAAAACGTCACATAGTGGTTTCTGAAATATCTGAATCAATTATTAAAATCTTGTACTTACGTTTATATTTGTAACTTTTGCTCTTGACGCAGAGCACAGCAATAACCATAATAACAATTATGATCGACGTAGCAGCTAAAGCAACCATAAACCATGTCTGTCTATAAAACGGTTTGTGCTGTAAGTAACCATATTCTAAATACAATTTCGAGGGTGTGAGAACTGCGTCGTCCGAATACGCTGGACAGCTAACACCATATTTGTTATAAGGAATCACTCTAAAGTTATATGAAGTTGATGGCAACAAACTCTGGTAAGAAATCGTGAAATCTTGAAGAGGGCCGTTGTTCGTTCTGGTTACTGTTTGCCATTTGTTTTCTTCTGCAAAATAAAGAAATAAACGTAATAAGTAACTGTTTTTTACTGTGGAACATACATTTAAACATTTATTTTAAGACGTCCAATTTCTCTAAAAGAATTAGAAAACTTCTGACAGCGAAAAATATTAAGTTTGTAGTTAGGTGCACAGATTTTTAGTATCTGTAGTTTAGACATTATTTTATTATAAAAGTGGCGTAAAATGTTGTGTGTAAAGCTGAGTGAAAAGTGTATAATTTTAAGTTTGTTACTACAAAATATTTAAGCTATTCAAGCGCAAAAACATCCATTTATTCCTCCTCTATCTTTTTATTTAATAAATTTTATTTAAACAAATTTAGATATTTAGATAAAAATGAGTTAAAATAGTTTAATTTCAGATAGAGGAAGTCACGTAATTAGCACATCATATTTCGTTCTCTTCACCGCTAGGTGCAAAACTTTAGCATTTAAAATCAAACTTACTATGATGCCAGTCATCCTTAGCTGTCCGTTAAAAAAGAAAATTTGTTGGAAATTATGAAAATTAATATTAAATCTACTAAGCTACCTTTTCGTTTAGTTTCTATCGTCTCGATGTAATATCCAAGTATGGGTCCTTTTCCTGAAGGTCCATTTAACCAGTGCATTTCAATAGAAGACATCGATTTCACAAGATGCAACTCTTTTGGAGTTCCTGGTGATCCTTCTTGAGGTCCTGTTGTTACATTGCTTGAAATTGCAGGACCGTAGTCGATGGTTTGTGCACGGACTGTAAATGTGTACGTTTCTTCTTCCTCAAGGGACTGTACCAATAATGTTGTTCCCGAGACTTTTTGTTTTACTTGTTTACTGAATTCTGTACAGAAATATACACATAATTTAACAGCTGCTAGACAATAAAAATAATAATAATTAAAGCTTAAAATGTTAAAAATTAATGTAAATCAAGTCTAGAAATTGTAAGATAAAATATTTTCAAACAGAAACTGTACTTGGGAAGCAAAGAGTGATTTTAGGACATGAAATTTACTATTTCTTACCTTCATTTTGTTCTGTGGTTTCATAAGTTACGATATATCCAATAATATCTCCATTTCTCTTCTTTGGTGAATCCCAGGTTACTTTTAAACTGTTCATAGTAATCTCAGTAAATCTTAAGTTAATTGGAGGTCCTGGTAATCCTTGTAATGTTTTAACAGTAATAGATTTTGATCTGGGACCATCTCCAGCAGGGTTAAAAGCCAAGATTTGAATATGATACTCTGTGTATTTGTCCAAAAAGACAAGACTGTGACTTGTTGCAGATGCTGGTACCACTTCTATTTCTTCTTCCATTTTCTTGTCGTTTTCTATTTCTTGAGGAGAATTTGTCACTAGGTAGAAGATCTGCACGAAAACAATTTTCTTGTAGAATTACAACCACCATTTTAAAATTTAAATGAAGATTATTAAAATGTCTAATTAGGTGAAAAGCATTATAAACAGTCTAATACTAGGGTAGTGGTTCAATGGTATCGAGTCGGCCTGTGGATCCTATCAACCTTGGTTCGATCCCCACAGCCGACAAACATATAACAATTTAAAAAAATTACGACTGTGGCTAACATCCTTGGAGGCTGTGATTTGACGGTTGGTAACGCGCATAAATATATCACTTACCAAGATCTGCTGCGGCAGAGTGCCACGCCCAGTAATGGGTAAAAGGTAAAAAAAAGAAAATATGTCACATACGCCTTCTACCCATTACTGGGTGTGGCACTCTGCCGAAGTAGATCTCGGTAAATGATATATTTTGCGCGTGAAGTGCGGTTACCAGTCGTCAAATCACGGCCCCTAAAGATGTTAGTGGTGGAGGAGCCACAGGGGTAGTTTTTTGAAATTTTGAAAATTGTTTGTCGCCAGTGGGAATCGAACAAGGGTTCTCATGATCCACAGGCCGACTTCATACCACTGAGCTAGCCAGATGATATATTTATTTATTTTTAATATTGTAAGAAAAAATCAAGATCTCTTTAGTTAAAGAATTGTTTATCTAGCAACAGTATCAATAGCGATTTTCTGAAATTTATTGAACCGTTAGTTGCTAATGAATCAATAAAACTTTCATGCAACCCAGTTTAAGTTTTTGTGCGATTTTATAATGTTTTCTGGTTCAAAAATGCTATTAATTATTTAGAATTGTACTTACTTTGTATCCAAGAAGGTCACCGTTCTGCATATGATGTTGAGGAGGCTTCCATTTCAATCTTACTTCAGTAGATGATATTGGTTCACCTTCAAAAGCTCTTGGTTCTCCTGTTGGAACAGCTTCACCGACGTAAACGGTTACAGGGGGACTTGGTGGACCATCGCCTTGAGAGTTGAAGGGTACTACGATTATCTCGTAGTTGCGGTCTTGTAGAAGGTCGCTTAGTACCACTTTATTTGCCTGTAGATTATTTTAAATTATGTAGACGTAAATTTTGGTGCAGCTCTAGTATATTTATAATATTAAAAAGACAATAAACCGTAAAAGAAATCGAACATATTGTCAGCGTATCGCAATAAAATAGAATATAAAATATCTTCCTACTGCACAGAGTTTGTGTAATAATCAAGGCATTAGGTAAGATTCCAGTTAATAGCTAATTAAAGATACTTAATTAGATAAACAGATAATGAAGGTCAACTAAATTTATTGTTGAATGTTGGTAGTGTCATTTAACATACAAATATTTCAAATTGCTAAATTCTTAAAATCATTATCAAACCATTTGATATATTTTCGAAGTGTAGCATTGCACTACAGCAAATGCCAAGGACATATTTATGCGCAAAGTGACTCAAATCACGGCCTACAAATATGCAACTGAAGAAAGTATCATAGGAGTACTTTTAATATGATAAAAATCTGTTGGAATTTAACTCAGGGTCTCATTTTCACAGTTGAACATTTGGCATCACATATTTTCTGCTGTAAAATGTTACTGCATTATTTTAGAGAAAAAGGGTTCAAATAAAAGAGGTAGATATTTAAATTATCTGTGTCTTTTATTTGAAGTATTTTTCTCTAAAATTATTTAGACACATTTTACAGTGCAAAATATGCGCGGAAATGTATTGCCACACGTTGCTGTGCTGTCATTGGTTGAGAAACAGTCCCCTCCAGTATTCCACTGCTCTGGGAGTATAAATACGAGCATTTTGAAATTTTTAAACTGGAGCTTTATATTGGGAAGTTGGGTCATATCTTTTTTATGTTAGAAATGTGTTTACAATGATTTTATGACATATAATTTATTTTCAGGACCATTTTAACACAAATATAAATAAGTACTACTAAACCTTTATAATGAATGTTAAAATTATTTAACTGTATTTTTACTATTGTTTATTGCCTTTACTAATTCTTAGATTTTTACCGCTATTTTTCTATCATAGATACGGATCAGCATGTTCAAAGATCTGCAATTTCAGAGCCACTACGCTGTGCAATTATTTAATAACACATTTCATTTTAGTTTGGTTTATATTGAGAATGATCTTGAGTTAATATGGAGCTATTTAATGGATAATAAACTACACAAACCTTTATTCCAAATACTTCTTCCTTCGGTGTTGCTTGAATTGCAGTAGGAAAATCAGAAACTGGTTGAAAAACAATTCTATATCCTCCAGTTTTTACATCACCGCTCCAAAAACTTTCTTCAATTATATCCCAATGAACTTCCACACTCGTTGTTGTTATTGGAACCACTTTGAGGCCTGTTACACCTTTACTAGGGGCTGAAAACAAAATAAAAATGAAATATAGTTCAGTAAACATTTACACATTAAATTCATAATACTAAACATCCCTATTTTATCACGCTTCATCCACATTCATAATTTCTTTCTTACAAGCTCGTTTATTCTTTTCACCTTCAATAATATTTATCCATTTATTCCTAGATAATCCATGCAATCTTTCACAGAGCTGGGCAGTAATTAGCTACTTTTGTAGCTTAGCTACATTTATCTTAGCTGTAGCTGTAACTTAGCTAACTGTGAAAAAATATAGCTGTAGCTTGTAGCTAGCTACTTTTTTTTTCTATTAGCTTAAAAATAACAACTGAAGCTACTTTTAAAGCTACTTTTTAAGCAGAAGGTCAACAAAGTACGCATGCGTACAAGTTAAAACCACACAAAATATAATTATTTCTTGCCGGTTCTAACTGGCTCTAATACGCAAAAATACACAGTAGGTGCCAGATGGTATTTACTATTTTTGATATTTATGTATATAATAGTAAATTAACAGTCATTATAACAAAAGACTGGTCATATGACAATGGCAAATTTAATTATTTCACAATATTTTAAAAAAGTAGCTTTAAAATTTAACAGCTACTTTAACGAAAGATTTTAGCTGTAGCATAACTACATTTTACAAAATATAGCTTATAGCAGTAGCTTAGCTACTTTTTTAAAGAATAGCTGTAGCTGTAGCTGTAGCTTAGCTACTTTTTTTTAAGTAGCTTGCCCAGCTCTGATCTTTCACCCTCAATTTTATCAATCTTTCATTTATCGTTCCCAAAGAATCTCATCTGATACATATCTAATTCTTGTAACAAGAATCTTCTGAATTATTGTATTACCTGCTGGAAAAGTTCGAACTTCCATGGATTCGGGACTGAAACTCGATGGCCCGATGTCGTTCGTTGCCTGGATTCGAAATCTGTATGATGTGTAAGGCTTTAACTCGGAGGCTGTGTAAGATGTCACTTGGGGATCAACTCTTTCTGGGACAACTTGCCACGGTCCTTTGTTTTCCGATTGTTCTACCGTGTAATATCTAAAAAATAATAATACCTGTATATATTTTTTTTATTAAGTTTTATTTGGTTTTAATCCCGAAAAAGAAATAATTTTGCAATACCGATGCCTGGTCTTAAAATAATAATAAAAAATAAACATCCGGTTGATTGCAGAGCCACCATGTAGAACCAAAAAGTGAACTAATATTTAATTATGCTAATTATTGCTTAAAATAATTGTTTTACGAATAAATTTTGAGATACCTTTGTGGTTATGATGTTAATCTTAAAATTAAGATTTTATACTGTGGATAATATATCTGTTTATTTAAATTAATATAAATATGGTTCTATAAAGAAAAAATGAAGCTGAATCGAATGGTGAAATCCCCAGGTCTCTAACTATTTTAGTTTTTGAGATATTGAACTTGAAACATGAAAATATTAAATAAATCAGGATCTGTAACTGCAGATTTATCTCAAAATTACTTTAAAAAATAGACAAACACATGCCTAATCCAACGTTGACAACCGCATGTCTCTATCTTTTTTCAAAAAATGTTAATCTACAAAATAAAAAAAGTTATACGGAACGGTCACCCATCCACGTAGTACCCTCTCTCAATATTGCTTAACTATCGTGATCGCTCGGCGACGCCTGTAACCGCTCGGCTACAGAGCTATTACAGCCGTGGCCGAGCGTGTATAGGCGTCGCTGGGCGATCACGATAGTTAAGCAACATTGAGAGAGGGTATTACTTTGATGGGTGACCGCTCCGTATAACTTTTTTTATTTTGTAGATTAACATTTTTTGAAAAAAGATAGAGACATGCGGTTTTCAACAATAGATTCAGCATACCATTGGCTATTTTTCTAAGTAAGTTTGAGATGAATCTGCAATTGCAGATATAGATTTATTTAATATTTTCATGTTTAAACTCAATATCTCAAAAACTAAAAAGACCTGGGAATTCCACAATTCAATTCATCACAGTTTTTACTAGATGCTCGTACAACTAAAAAAAATATATCATCATGCTTGCTACCCATTACTGAGTGTGACAATCTGCTCTAGCAGATATCGGTAAATGATATATTTTGAGTTTGAAGTACGGTTACCAGCCATTAATTCATGGCCCACAAAGATAATAATGGAAAGGAAGCCAAAGGAGTACTTTTTAATTTGGTGAAAATTGTTTGTCAGCTGTGGGAATCGAACCCGGGTTCTCTAATCTATTGGGCGACTCGATACCACTGAACATTTATATTAATTTAAATAAATGTTTAATATAGAAAGTATTTAAGGTATTTTATTCCATTCTGATATAAAGAAATATTAAATGAAGCATTTGTATGTCATTTGAGTAAAACTCACCTTAACGGTGCAAATCCATCTCTTCCAGGAGTCCAACTAAACGTAATCTGCTTGCTTTGTATTTGACTTTGACTAATCTGCGGCATAGATGGCGGCTGAGGAGGTTCCCGATTATTCGTCGTAAAAACCAGAACATGTGCTGTTTTTCCCCATCCTAATCTAGTCTGCGCTGTCACAGAAAACAGATAATATTTTTCCGGTTCCAGTTCTGTTGCTCTGAAAGTTCTATCAGATGGTGGAAATTCTTTAGCATAGCTGCGAGCAGCTGAGTTATTCAAGCGGTAGTTGACTCTATACGCGAGGATTTCACCGTTTGGTTCCTCGGGAACATCCCAGATTATGCGAGCAGTTGTGAATGATACATCTGGGAATGATACGTTTGAAGGCGCGCCAGGTGCTGAAAAATAAATAGTTTAAGATTTAATATCTTTAAAACTAGAATATTTAGGGATACGGCGACTTCATCACTGCATTTAGGGTAGTTTTCTACTTAAGTATGAATATTTTTATATATAGTTGAATATAGATTTTAGAGCAAAAAATCTGAACAGTTGACTGTAAATATTTTTAATTTCTGCAAATGTTGGTTAAAAAGTAATTGTTTTTTAAAGTCGGTACTACCGAACAAAACTAAATAAAAATTTGGTTGTATACAGAAAAAACTTTGCTGAATCTAATGGTGATGTCACCAGGGCCGTATATATTTAAATTTTATAGTTATAGCCTTTAAAATATAAAATAAATATTAAAAAAATGCCCTTACTAATATTAATTCATAAACATGCATACAAAAATAATAAATACTACCCTTAGATTTTGTACAAGACATTTTAGTTAATTTATTGGCATAATTCACCCCTCTATCCATTTAAAAAGCTATATGTTTAACCAAGTGATTATTTTACATAAATAAAATTTCTTCAAAACTCACCATCCTCAAAAGTTCGAACCCTAACTGGCGGTGTACTTGGCACGCCATCCCCTAATCTCGTGTACGCCAAAACCTGAATATGATACTGAACAAATTTTCGTAGTTCTGTCAACGTAGTCGTGAAAGTAGAATTACTGGCTATAAGTTTATACTGAAACGGCAGACGTAGATTTGCCCCGTAATATACTTTATACCCGTCAATTTGTCCATTTTGGTGTTCTTTAGGTACATCCCCCCATCGAACGACAATTGTTGTTGAAGATGTTGCATTTGCTTCGACGTTCATCGGACCGAAAGATGGCACTATAAGAAAAGAGAGTTAGATTATAGATGGTAAATAAGAATGATTTATTAGCTATTTACGTAACAAGTGAGTGTTCTTTTCAATTACTTTGAAGCACTAGTGTGCAAAATCAAAATGTACTTCAGTTTCCAAGGTAATGTAAACCTTATTTTGAATGATGTACAAAAATCAGTTTACCTGCTTCGCGAGTTCTTTCAATAGCTGGTGGACTTGGTGCAGAACTTCCTACGTCGTTATAAGCTTGCATTGTGACTTTGTATAAAGCAAATTCTTCAAGACCATCAACTACGTGTGAATTTGCTGTAGGATCATCGATGGTAACACTTCTACTGCGACCGCTACCCATTTCTTTGTAGGTGATGTTGTACCCTCGGGGATTGCCGAACCACTCTACTTGCTGAAGAGGCTGTAAATAAAACCAGAAAAATCTATAAAATAGTTCTGTTCTCCTGATACATATTTTGATTTAAATATACTAAAATTACTTTTATTTATTTATTTAATTCGACGTTGATTGTTGTAAATAATAGTTTATTATGAATTAATTGTTAAACTACAAAGAAATATAGTGATGAGCATTTATCATTTAATTATAATTATGTTAATTATGAGGTAGGTATCGACTCGGCCTGTGGATCCTAAGCATCCTGGTTCGATTCCTATAACCGACAAACATTTTCAATACTTAAAAATTATTAATGAGGCTCTCTCTCTACTAAAATTTTTGGAGGGCGTGATTTAACGACTGGAAACCACACTTTACGCGCATAAATATATCACTTACAGAAATCTGCTTCGTCAGAGTACCCACACCCAGTAATGGGTAGCAAACGCGATAATATATTTATTTTATTCTAACTTGAAAAGTAAAATTAACCGACCAATATTAACTCGGTTAATTAACGTCAATTACGCTAAATAGCCCGTAACTAAAAAATTATAAATAAAAATAAATATATCATCACGCCTTCTATCCATTACTGGGTGTGGCACTCTGCTGAAGCAGATCTCGGTAAGTGATATATTTTGCGCGTGAAGTGCGGTTACCAGTCGTCAAATCACGGCCCCCAAATATATTAATGGTGGAGGAGCCACAGGGGTAGCTTTTGAAATTATGAAAATTGTTTGTCGCCTGTGGGTATAAAAAAATATAATTTCTACTAATAAAAAATGAACTTACAATCCAACGAACTCTCAATTCCGTTGCGCTCATAGCTCGAACAGTAACATTAAACGGCGGATGCGAAGGAGGTGCTTGAATAGTTTGAAACTCTTTAGTAGGTTGTGAAGCACTTGAAGCACCAACAACATTATTGGCGATCAATCTAAGTCGATACAGCATGAAAGGTACAAGCCCTGTTACAGTAATTGTACTTGCATCTGGATCTGATACTTCGAAGACTGTATACCAAGTTGAATTTCTTGCAGTTTGCGCCTAAAACAAAAAAATATTGTAATACAAAATTCATACTATCAAAAATAAATCTCATACTTCTACTGTCCATTTAGTAATGGAAGAATTTCCATCAAATCCAGGAGTAAACTGCAACACCACTGAAAATGCTTCAATGTTTGATAGTGCAAGCTTCGATGGCGGGTGAGGCAAAACAGGTTCAACTCCCGATTGAATAACAGCAACTTTAGGTGCGCCAGGGCCTTTTGCAGTCAATGCAGTAATTTCAAATCGGTAGTGAGTTGTTGCTTGAAGATGATTCACCATCAGACTTAGAGTTTCAGGTGAAAGTTCTTCAGTTTTCATAGTTTCAGGACGGTCTTTGATTTGGTAGACTAATCGGTAGCCCAAAAGAATCCCGTTTGGGTGAATGGGTGGTGACCACATTACTTTGACTGCACGGTCGCTCACTTCGTCGAAAGATAGATTTGAGATTTCATCGGGAACTGAAAGAGAAGAATTACGAATATAGATGAAGCAGGACTTATTTTATTTTTTCAGAGTTTTAGAAAATCGCTATTAATACTGATGCTAGATAAACAATTCTTTATCTAAAGAGTTCTTTAATTTTTTTCTTGCAACTTTAAACTTTAAACTTTAAATGTTGACTTTTCAACACGACAGTAGAAAAAGACTTTCTGCCGCTGGTTAAATAAAATATAAAATAAATATATCATCACGCCTTCTACCCATTACTGGGTGTGGCACTCTGCCGAAGCAGATCTCGGTAAGTGATATATTTTGCGCGTGAAGTGCGGTTACCAGTCGTCAAATCACGGCCCCCAAAGATGTTAGTGGTATGAAGTCGGCCTGTGGATCCTGAGAACCCTGGTTCGATTCCCACAGGCGACAAACAATTTTCATAATTTCAAAAACTACCCCTGTGGCTCTCCACCACTAACATCTTTGGGGGCCATGATTTGACGACTAGTAACCGCACTTCACGCGCAAAATATATCACTTACCGAAATCTGCTTCGGCAGAGTAACACATCCAGTAGTGGGTAGAAGGCGTGATGATGTATTTTTTTTTATCTTTTTCTGGCGTTTGAAAAAAATAGCTTATTTAAAATTAGATTTAAAAATGTCTTATCAATCCTGTTCAACTTCTTCTTCAATAAAATTATAAAATAGGCATTGGGATAAAGGTGAAGTAATGTATGATATTCTTACCATCTTCTGCTGTTTTAAACGGAACAAATTCGCTAATTTCCCCATCTCCAGGGTCAGTAAAACACAGTACCGTAATATTATATTTCGTAAACTTTTCCAAAGAATTCATAACAGCAGTTTGTTCAGCCAGGGGATCTAATAAATTAGGATGAACTGTCATCATCTTAGCTTCTTGGTTGCCTTCTCCATGAATATACTTCCAAGCTTGTATCTTGTATCCTTGGTTAATCCCATTGATTTTTTGAGGATTAGGAGGCCTCCACCATAGCTGAACAGCTGTGGAGTTTAACGGCTCGACTTTCTGGATTTCTGGAGGAGCTTCTGGAACTCCTTCTTTGGTTTTTATTTTGGCACCGTCAGTGAAGATTCCAATGCCTTTATTGTTGTATGCAGCAATTTGGACAACGTAATCTTTCCAAGTTATTAGGTCTTGAATTAAATAGTTTCTTTGCGCCTAAAATACAATAATAAATCATCCATTTATTCCATCAATTTCACTAATATTAAAATAATATATTTTTTTGTTAACAAGCTTTATGAAAAAAACTAAACAATTTGTTTTCAAATAATAAATGTCAATTCATTGCAAACTAAACTGTCAATATAACTTCAAATTTAATAACTTTTCTCACTATCGGTTATATAATTTTTGCTCGTTACAAAAAGCATTGTACAAAACTCGTGCACGAAGACGACAATTGCACCATTCGTGCAAATTAAAGCACTCGCTTCGCTCGTACTTTAAATGTATTGTTATGTAAATAGCTATTACCTCATTAGTGATATTTCTTTCTGTCCAAGGACTATCATTATATCCATACAATCTATATCGAATAATATATCCTAAAATCTGTCCATTCCTATGTTCTTCCAAAGGTGGTTGCCACTGAATAATAATTTCAGAAGAACTTCTTGCAGATCCCACGAAGCCAAGAGGTGGTCCAGACGGTGCTGTAGAAAGAAAAACAGTCTTCAAGTGTTAATCTAGGTGTAGGTGAAGAAATGACGAGTGGTAACAGCACAAGACAAATAAAAGAAAACTGAAAAGTGCAAAACAATCAATGACAAACTGATGGTAGATTAGCCCACCTTGAATATCGCAACATGGTTTGCTGGCTGCGAGAATAGCTCAAAATAATATTATCTCAAATTTGAGAAAGATTCTTTGCTAATAATATGTTGCATTGTGAAATGAGTACACTTTTTAAAGTTAAAATATACTGAAATTCTATTTAAACTAAATTAACTTGCTGCTTGTGAAAGAATTAGAATCAAACTGTACAATTACGTAAGCAAAGAGTTAATGAAATGTATGTAACAGTGATGAAGTAATGATGTAATAATAGTGTTTAAAGTGCTGTATAACGAATGAAATATATCTAATGAAATGAAAAATATTTGTCATAAAATATTTAGAAATACATTTCCAAAGCAAAGTAGCATAGTCCTATTTCCCAACATGAAGTTGCTGATTAAAATTTTTAAATTGCTCGTATTTATACCCTTAAGAGTAGTGGGAGATTCTTCTAGGCCAATGAGAGCACAGGAATTTGAATAACACAAAGCCGCACATATTTTTCGCTGTAAAACCTATCTAAATTATTTTAGAGAAAAATACTTCCAATAACAAATGTGAAGAACTAAATTATCTATAACTTTTATTTGAAGTATTTTTCTGTCAAATAATTTGGATAAGTTTGACAGCTGCAAATATATACCACTATTGTTTATATTAGGTAATTGCATTCTCACACCCCATAATTCCAAGCAGCGCATGAATATATTTCTCTCATTTCACAATACATCATTTTGAATGATCCTCAACCTCTTCTTACCTTCTTGAGGCAACATCACAACATTACTCGGTTCACTCGGACTCCCTTCTCCAACAGAATTAACCGCAGAAACCCTGAATTGATATGCAGCAGCTGCCTTCAAGTTCGTAAGAAGAATCCATCGTTGATCTGCGCTAACATTGCTGACCTCTGTCACCCAGTTGAGCAGCGGATCCGGAATTGGTCCTGGAATTACAAGAACTGATGCAGAGGTAGGCTGTCTCGAAAGAAGAATTGGTAGAAGGGAATGGATGATGACATGCGTGATTGCATGCGAGTGAAATGAAACAAAAGTACTGTTTAATTATTTATGTACATTGGTTTTAGTTTTAGTTGTTTTAGTTTCATGCATTTTGTTATAATAAGGAAATTAGTGTCTTTAGTAGATATTAGAATTGTTGAAAGTTATGGTGTTATATTTATTAATTAAAAGAAGAAAGAAAGATAAGTTTAATTATTTATTTTTACCAATAGAAGAATCCAAATATCTCGGCTGAAATATAAATATAAAAATTGCTGTTCAATAACATTGAGCGAATCTTTATATCTAGTTAAGTTTTGAGATATAGCCTTGGAAAAGTACAAAATCTGACGTGGAAAAATAAGGGAAAATATTCAAATCAAGTCAATTTGGACACGAGGAGTTCAATGTCGTTAAGTACATCTTCAAATCTTGTTTAGTTTTTAAGATTTAGCCTCCGGAAAGATTGAATTACCAAAGATTATATCTCGAAAACTTAAACAAATATGAAGATGCGCTCAACGGTATTGAATTTCTCGTGTTTCAGTTAACTTATAAAGAAATTTACAGTAATTTTAGGGCCTTTACCATTGGATTCAGTGGGTCAAAATGCTAAGTACGTAAATTTTCATTAAAATATTCGCACGAGAAAGGATTTTACAGGAAACAGTCTAAAATTGCATAAAATTTGCTTACAAATAAATTCAGACATGAGGAATTCAATGCCGTTGAGCATATCTTCATATCTTGTTTAGTTTTTAAGATATATCCTCCGGAAGAGAAATTTATTTTTATCAGTAACTGAATCATCGATTGCTGATATATATATATATATATTGTTTTAATTACTTTAAGTTAGTTTGTTATTAAATATTAATAAAAAATATTATAAATAAAAACTTATAAATCATGCATTTTTTTCCATAAATGTTTTATACCATGACAAAAAATAGTACATTTTCTAAATAATTTAGAAATATACTACAAATAACTAGTGTTAAAAAATAGATTTAAACATTTAAAACATTAGAAAAGTGTTTGTGGATTGTTAAAACAGAATATCATTGCATATTTGTCATCATAACACATTTCCGAAGCAAAGAAACATAGCCCAACTTCCAATGTCAAGTTGCTATTTGAAATTTTTAGATATTCCGTATTTATACTGCTAGACCAGTGGGTGGAACTTAATGCTTCCGGACCAATGAGAGTACAGGAACGTGTTGTTAGACATATCCGCATATATTTCCCGCTGTAAAACGTTTCTAAATCATTTTACAGAAAAATACTTCAAATAAAAATCTTGCAGAATTAAATTATCTACCTATTTTATTTGAACCATTTTTCCCTAAAATAATTCAATAATATTTTACAGCGAAAAATATGACACCTAAAGAATTTCATTCAAAATCTACCCATGCATCCAAGACACTATATTTCCAATAATCAAAAACCATTTTAAACAAAATTAAACAGTACTACATTCTCAACAACCATCAAACCAACTCACCTAGCTCAGGTACTTCTCTTTTCTGGACGATAAACTTCTTTGTAGGGCTGTTCCCATCAAATCCAGGTGTCCAGGATATGTTGACAGCTCTCTGGAACTTAGTTTCCAGTTTCTTCGCTCTGACGTTCGTAGGCGCGAAAGGCAATTCGATGACACTTAGCAAAGCAGACCGGGTTTCATTCCCGCCAGTGGATCGGACACTACAAGCATAGCGGCCAACATCTGCAGCTCGGACTGCTTGGATCTCTAAAGTTCCATCCGGAAGAACTGATATTCGAGTCGATGTTGGCAGGATTTTCCTAGAAAAAAGTATTTTACAGAAAAATACTTCAAATGAAAGTTGTAGATAATTTAGTTCTACATGATTTTTATTTGAAGCATTCTTCTCTAAATTAATTTATACATATTTGACAGCAACTTCTATGGTGTACAAGCATTGATATCTCTTTTTTACCAGCCTGTTTGACTTCTAAACTAAATAATAACTATTAAAAAACTTACTGTTTGTTGTGAAACCATTCTAATCTGTATTTGACACTTGGGTCGCTTGAAACCTTGCACTGAAGGGTTGCAGTGTGTCCTAGAAGAACCTTCGTATCGACAGGAGGTTGAATGATCTGCGTTCTTACTATAATGAACATGAAAAACATATTATAATATTTGTCAAACATTTTAAACAATTATAAAACGACATTTCTTAAAACTGTGATTTCAGTTTGACGATGCGGGTTTACTCGGTGGCTGTTTGTCGAAGATTGAATGGTTTAAACATAGGTAGGGGATGAATTTAAAGTTAAGGGTGCAGGTAAAGAGGGGAGGAAACAATAAGGGTACGTTTTATATGTACCTCCGTGAGAAAGAACAGATGTTTTAAAAGAGATATTTTTAATTATGTTTTAAGATCTTTATTCTAGTAATTTATGCATTAATATTGTTCTTAATTGTTACATACTATTTAAAAATTTATAGAAAATTATAATTTACATATTAAGGTAAATAATTTAGTGGCAATCTGGCGTCCTGTAAATTTTTAGCTTTGTGGATCTATGCCCATCATTGGGGGCCGTGATATGACGGCTAGTAATTGTACTTCATGCGCATAAATATATTATTAATCGAGATTTGCTACGGCAGAGTGCTACACTCAACAATGGGTAAAAGGCAAGATGATATATTTACTTTTATGGGGTAAACTTTATTCTACATTAAATATTATTCTGCTACGTCAGAGTGTCACGCCCAGTAATGGGTAAAAGGCAAGATAATATATTTATTTTTTATGGGGTAAATTTATTCCACATTAAAAAATAATCTACTACGTCAGTGTCACACCCAGTAATAGGTAAAAGGCAAGAAGATACATTTATTTTTTATGGAGTAAACTTTATTCCACATTAAAAATTGTTCTGCAACGTCAGAATGTCACACCCAGTAATGGGTAAAAGACAAGATAATATATTTATGGGGTAAACTTTATTCCAAATTAAACATTATTCTGCAACGTCAGACTGTCACACCCAGTAATGGGTAAAAGGAAAGATATATTTATTGTTATGGAGTAAACTTTATTACACATTAAAAAATATTCTACTACGTCAGAGTGACACACGCAGTAATGGGTAAAAGGCAAAATGATATATTTATTTGTAATGGAGTAAAGTTTATTCCACATTAAAAATTATTCTGCAACGTCAGAGTGTCACACCCAGTAATGGATAAAAGGCAAGATGATATATTTATTTATTTTTATAATTTACGAGTCTAGAATCATATTTTATTATTATTTTTTCGTTAAACATTTTGTCAATACTGAACGCAGGTATCTTTCAATTACTAAATTCTATAATTAATTTTCAACATTTTTACTTTAAATCTGACTTAAGAGTATTGCTTTGGTAATAATTAGGTACTTAAAGTTAATTGCAAGTGATGTTAAAACACACAATTCAAGCCATACAGCACTCTTCAATTTCTTGTTCTTCTTAACTTACCAAGAACTCCAAGAAAACCAGTTCCTCTGACTTCCCCGGCCTCGTTGGCCCTCACACAAGTGTACAAACCGGCGTCTGAAGACCTAACAGCAGCTATGAGGAGGTCACCAGTCTCTAGAGCTTGAACTCGACCTGAGAGCTCCACGGGGAGGGTGTCTGTAAGGGTTAGTATTAATTGCAAGGGTGCAGAAGTGAAAATACTTTATATTTTTCACTGTCAAACGTTTCTGAATCATTTTAGAGAAAAATACTTCAAATAAAAGTGATGGAGAACTAAATTTTCTACAACTTTTATTTGAAACATTTTTCTCTAAATTAATTAATAGACGTGTGACAGTTAATATTATATCCGCTGTCGAAGGACAGGGAAAAATATGCTGCAGGTTTCTTGTACTAAAAGTGTTATTAATACACAGTTCTATAGTTAGTCAACAAAATGCACATTATGTAACTCTGTACAACAAAACAACAATAACAACATCAACAACAGTAAATAATTTTCAAAACATACCATTGTAGATCCAAGTAATATTTGGTGTAGGAGCGCCAAATGCTCGGCAAGTAATAGTTGCATCTTTTCCATCCAAAACTGTCACATTTACTGGAGGATTTTCCATTACTGGTTGAGAGGCTGAAACATTTAACTATGTAAGAAAAATTCCTGAAGTATTTACTACCAAACAGGGGGTAAATTGTGTCCATGCACAAACTGTGCAAACATATTTAATAATTAATTAAGTGCAGAGCAAAATTCAATGAAAATAAATGAAATAAATATTTTAAAATTTAGGAAAATGTTTGTAGAGTGCTGAAAAAGAAAATCATCGCATCTTTCTAAATCAAAAAAGAAACATAGCCCTGCTTCACAAGTCCAGTTGCTGTTTAAAATTTTCAGTGCTCCTATTTATACTCAAATTGGAACAGTGGGAGGGGCTTAATAGTTCTGAGCCAATGATAACACAGGAATGTGTAGTTAGACATATTCGCGTATATTTGCTGCTGTAAAAAGTTTCTAAATTATTTTAGAGAAAAATACTTTCAATAAAAGATGTGCAGAATAAAATTCTCTAACAGATTTGATGAAAGATTTTTTTAGGACGAATTTTATAAGACTAGAAACGAGCCGCAGAAAACTTTTCTAAAGGACAAGTGCGATAGATAAGTCTATAAAATGAGTTATTTATACTATTTTTTTTCTATTTTGCGATTTTTATAAACATATATTTTTAAAAAATCTGCGATATTCTAAGAGGGTAAATTTTTTAAATTTATCGAAATTTGTTTATTAAATATTGTGGTTTGTAACTGTTTTTGACATTTATGCACTCTTGAAACGTCTTAGATCGTTTTTTTACAATACTTGTACCTATTAAAGACAAAATTTAAACACAGTAAGTGGAACTTTAATTGCACAGTGGTTTCCATGGTTACTTCAGGACTATAATATTTACTTACCATCCACCGTGGACAGTAAGTAAATATTATAGATCAAGGTCCTGTTTATTTTGACAATTTGACAGCTGTTAATTTTGAAACCTATTTTTCTTTTCCTTCTATTTGTGCAAGTATTATAAAAAATAGCTTACTAATCTCGATCTGTACGTGATTTTTTTAGGTCGCGAACCTTTAGAAAATCTCGACCCTTTAGGCCACGATTTTCCAAATTACATTCTTGACCTAAAAATTGTCACAGTTTATGGTACGTTATATACTATTATATGTATGTTCGTTTATTGTTTGACACTGACAAGACATTTGATATGATAATGAAACATAGAAATTACGAAGTACTCATGAAATCGTTGTTACAGTAACGTGGCTTCTATATTATTTTCTCATTAAGTGACTAATGATGGACATTATTTACTTCAAATAACTAATAGCATCAGGCTTATTATGAGTTGGTGTTGGATAAAATAATTTATAAAAGTTTTACAGCAGAAATTTAAAATATGTGATACAAATATGTAAACAGACTAGCAAAAAGTGCAAAAGGCAGTGCAAGCCTAACAAAAATTATAAATACTCAAAAAAAATCTCTAAAAAAAATTCTTGTACTATCTACAAGTGCAACAATCAGGCATTCGTCTTTTATCTTACATCCGGTGTCAAATCGAAAATTTCTATGATGCCTCTCGTTGAACGCGCGAACCCTTACTACTTTCAGAGGGTAAGCCGCCCTCGGCTTTCGGCCAATCTCTGGGTAAGATTGAAGAGTACAATCAATGAAGAAATCATGATTAGGTACAGAGTGATCAAAAGGAATTGTTACAGTTGGCAATAAAAAAAAATACTTGAAATTGGTAAGCCTGATACATAAATTCATTTCCTGTTGTTGACAGTGACATTTAAATTTGAGTACATTTATTATTACATTTATTTCTAAAGTATTTCTATTACTTAAAAAGTCAAAATTCTATTAGCTGTCAGACTCCTGACATCACCTATTTGTATTTATTAGAAATGTCAAATAGCATTTCCGCCTTTATCTGACGTTGTGCCAACTGTGGAATAAAAAGATCTCTGGAATTGTATTGCCAACTACAACAATTCCTTTTGATCACCCTGTATTATAATAATGATGAAGAAAGGTATTTCTTCTTACAACACTTACTCTTTACTTTAAGCCATGTGGATATTGAGTCTTCACCAGCGTTGTTTCTTCCCCAACATTGGTACATCCCTGAATCGTCCATTTTGAGCTTTTTTATCACAAGAGTGTTGTCTTCTTCGATGGCATATCTATAAAATAATTATTTATTTGATCCCAATTACAGGAAGCGTATTTATTTATTTATTTATACTACTCTGTACAACAGGAACTTAATCTCGATTACAGTACAGGGTCCGAGCTCACTGAACCGCAGTGTGGTAGTTCATATATATTTAACTTGAGTGGGATTCGAACTCGGGATGTCCGGATTCGAATGCCGGAACGCTATCCACACTACTATTCAGTTATATTTTTGGTTGTGAGTTATTGCAAAAATCTAGGTTTAATTCCAATTGTTGTCACATATCTTTTGTTTCAATAATTTTTGATTAAATCCTTTATCAAGATCTGTATTAACAGAGTAGTATACCCAAATATGGGTAAATGGTGGGATACAATATTTATTTAGTCGCTTAATGCATCATTAAAGTTTTTTTCATTTTTTTTTTAAATTCACGTAAAACACGTAAAATCCGACCCAATTCAAACCCAAATATGGGTAAGAAGGAGTATGATGGTCTATAGGTTGATATGAATTAAGATCTGCAAACGCAGATCTGCCATAATTAGCAGAAAGTAGACAAAAATCGTGATGATATATTTATCATTTAAAAATTGTAAATTCGGAAGTATTTGAAATCTAGATATGGGTAAAAAGGATTATGATGATATATATGTTTATATCGGTTAAAAGCTGCAAATGCAGATCTGCCACAATTAGCACAAAGCAGACAAAAATTGTGTTGTTATATTTATTATTTAAAAATGTAAATTCAGAAGTATTTCAAATCCAGATATGGGTATAAAGAACTATAATAATATATATTTAGATATCGATTAAGATCTGAAAATGCAGATCTGCCACAAGTAGCAGACAAAAATTATGTTGATATATTTATCATTTAAAAATATAAATTAGGAAGTATTTCAAATCCAGGTATGGGTAAAAAGTATTATAATAATACATATTTAAATATCGCTTAAGATCTGCAATTACAGATCTGCCACAGCCAAGCAGAAAATTGGTAAAAAAGCAAAGTTAAAGACATATTTAATTAAAACTATAATAAGTGCAAAATATTTAGAAAAAAAATTGTCTTACCGTCCACCGATTTCAGCAAAAACTTCTTTAGTATTTTTATACCAAGTCACATTTGGGGTAGGTACCCCTATAGTATCACAATTTAACGAAACAACAGCGCCATAATCACCTAAAGTTTCAGTTTTTAAATTATTTAAAAAAGACGGCTTTTCTTCGACAATAATTTTAGCCATCGCAGAAATTGTTGCAAAACCTCCTGTCCGCATTTTGACTTTACAAGTATATTTTCCGGTGTGGGTCAAATTTGCAGACAAAAGACCCAAAGTTCTGTTCCAAGGATCGTTGAGATTAAAACTTATCCCTGAATTTTCGATAAGTATCCCGTCTTTGTACCATAATGTCTCTAATTCGTGAAGGGGCCTAAAAAAAACAAAAATGTTCAAGAAATATATTTTTCGTTATTGAATGTTTCTTAATTATTTTACCGAAAAATGTTTCAAATAAAAGATATGGAGAATGAAATTTTCTTAAATTTTTATTTGAAGCATTTTTTTGTAAAATATTACAGAAACAATTGAAAGTCTGAAATATGTTACCTGGCATTAGCTATACAATAAAGTTTAACTAATTGTTCGCCTTTAGTAACATTCATATCTTGTGGTTTAATTATTATTTCTGGAGCAATTTCTTTTTGTGAATCCCCTGATACACTTAATCGAATATATGCGCTGTTTTCTTCTTTTCCTAGTTGAGTATTTATTGCTCTTGCCCTAAGAAAATACAAAAATTATGTCAGTACAAATTAATATTTTGTTTACTTTGAGAGATACAAACACCCTGTATTTCAAAATTTAGTGGTCTAATCAAAAAAAGTTTTTTAATTATATAATTGTCTACATCTTTTATTTCAAATATTTTTTTATTGAACCCCGCAGTTCGAAAATAATTTTATAGGTATATAGTTCAGCAGTTCGCTCATAGATGGCAGCACAAGTCTCGTTTGAAATCACAAAAAATTAAATTTTTCTAATTTCTGGCCAAATGGCTGACTTTACAAAAAACTTGTAATGAAAGAAAATGTGTATTTTTTAAATCCCTACAACAGTTATTTGAACCATTTTTTAATTTTCTTACCTATAAGCTTTTTGATTGGTTTCATCTACAGATAAAATCACCAATTGATGGGTTCCGGTATCTGCATATTGTTGACTGTAGGGCAAAGGGCCATCATCTGCTTGCCACGTGACAGAAGGAGAAGGATGCGACTCTATTAGAGGGAGATCAAGGATAGCTGCTGTTCCTGATTGGACAGTTACTGTCCTTTCAGAAAGATCTTCAAATAGCCCCATATCTAAGAGAAAAAAATATCGAAATTTCGATGAGAAATAGATCCTAATTATATTTGTAGGTAGTGTGATTTGACGGCTGGTTAAAAGTGATATTTATGTACGTGTATAATATCAGAGTTGCCTTTCCCAAGAATTGAGAAAAAGAAAATATTTATGTTTTTCGTAAGAAGTTAAAATCGATTTTAAATTCTGTTTACATTTTATTTTGAACATAAACACAAAGCGTGAAAATTTCAAACCAAAATTTAAAATATAAATATATAATCGACAAAATATCTGGGCCGCTTATTATATATTTTTAATTAAGATATAAAACTTAATGAGATGTCAGTGTTCAATATTTTCTGATGAGAAAAAAATTTTAATCATTTTTGAGTGAAATGTTTCAAATAAAATATATGAAAAAATTAATTATCTGCCGTTTTTATTTAAGGCATTTTCTTTTTAAGTACGAAAAGGTCTAAGTGCCAATAAAGAAAAAAAATAATAGATTTTATTCTGAAAGTTTATAAATCGAAAATATTATTTGTTAACACATCATTATTTTTCGCACTTCTGGGAGGGAATGACATTCTTTGTTCCTTCTTTTTGAGGACTGAAGTATCACTTTTAATCACGGAGGAATTAAATTTTAAATTTAATCCCGCCGGGATTAAATTAGCAGGTAAACTAGAATTACTGTAGAAACAATTATATTATAAACCTCAAAATATATTTATGGGGTAACGGCACAGTGGTATCAAATCAGCCTGTGAATCCAAAGAACCCTGGTTCGATCCCCACAGCCGACAAAACATTTTCAATAATTTAAAATTACCCCTGTGGCTCCTCCACCACTAACATCTTTGGGGGCCGTGATTTGACTACTGGTAACCGCACTTCACGCGCATAAATATATCACTTACCGAGATCTGCTTTGGCAGAGTGCCACACCCAGTAATGGGTAAAAGGCGTGATGATATATTTATTTACTTATTTTTTACAAGAATTACTGTAGCAGCAAGTATATTATAAACCTCAAAATATATTTATGGGGTAATGGCTCAGTGGTATCAAGTCGGCCTGTGGATCCTAAGAACCCTGGTTCGATTCCCACAGCCGACAAAACATTTTCACCAATTTAAAATTACCCCTGTGCCTCCTCCACCACTAACATCTCTGGGGTCATGATTTGACGACTGGTAACTGCACTTCACGCGCATAAATATATCACTTTCCGAGATCTGCTTCGGCAAAATGCCACACCCAGTAATGGGTAGAAGGCGTGATGATATATTTATTTATTTATTTTAAATATATTTCAGTTTGTTTATGTTGCCTAATTTACTTAAAAATTTGTATAATGCTGTCATTGTGAATTATATGTCAAATATCAAAAATTAATAATTAATTCAAAACGTATGATTGGATGTGCGAAAAATAGTGTTTATACCACAGAACTAAAGTTCATTTAATCCCTCAGGTGATTACTTCACGAGCCGCAGGACTAAATTATGCTTTTTAGTCCGTTGGTAATAAATAAATAAATAATATACTATTATTTATTGTATTTTTGATAAAAATATATAATAATATAAATAATCGTTTCGATTTTATTTTAATGACATCAATATTTAAAGAACATTCTTTAACTAAAAAAGAAAATTTTGGAACTGAAAGTTTTTAATTTAGAAACATTTGTTAGTAGAAAATCTAACATTATCGTATTCAAAAAGCATTGCTACTAATGTTAATCACTCTACTATCCATTTAAGCCCTCGGTTAAATTTTAAATACTCTTTTCCAAATTACTTTCATTGCAAAAAGCAAGCGGGTGTACAAAACGACAAAATGAACACAACGTTTAAGCGAAAAAAGAAATAAAAGAAAAAATATGCATTGTACAGAATTCCCTTGAGCTCGAACATGAATTATGAATTTATAAAAAGCCTATCGGATATTCAATTATTTTTAAAGAGTGAATTACTTCGCTCGAGGATAAAATTGGAACGAGATACTCTTATTTTTTGTAAAATATTTTTTGTCAACATACAAATTTGGTGGAACCACAGATTTAAGATTGCAGGTGGAAGAATGAAAAAGATCTGCAATTGCAGGATTCCTACTATCATATTGAAGAATTATACTTCATTTCACGTAAGATTTTAATTACATATATTAAATCGGGTAAGTAGTAAATGGCGATTAAAACCATTTTAAAATTTAAACATAGTTTAAATATTTCTGAATATTTATAATTCTATTTTCTATCGGCTTCTATTGCATTTTTACGTGAAACATATTATACAGGATGTTCAGAAAATGGAAGACAAATCCTGATGCCTGTTTTACACTGAGCAAGCGCAACCTACAATTGCAATTTGCAAGTTTTAAGCCCGTTTTACATTCAGCAACATTTACAGCAACATGTTGCGCAACTAGTTCAGCAACTTGAAGTTGCGCAACATGTTGCTGGTGTACAGTTTTCTTGTATTACATTTAGCAACATATTTCCGCAACTTTACTAGTACTTTTAAGTATTATACCAACATAAATCTCATGAAAGTTGGTAGTCCGTGACAGTTGACAGTTATTAGATATGTTCATGTTTCTTTGTAACCTCAAATTTTTATAATCATATGTTTATCGTTTGATTTTGAGAACAAGAATGGATTGCAAAAAACAAAGAAAACAAAACGCTATTTTGACACATGTAAAACTAGGTTAACCAACTTACAAGATTTACATTGGCAAAACAAAAAGTAACCAAAAATCACAAAATCTGGGGATGTTGCGAGTTGCCCGCAACAAAAATAGAACATGTTCTAATTTCTGCAACAAGTTGCGCAACTAGTTCAGGAACAAATGTTGCACGCAACTTCAGTTTTACATTTGGCAACTCGTGTTGCGCAACTAGTTGCGCAACATGTTGCTGTAAATGTTGCTGAATGTAAAACGGGCTTTACGTTCAACTAGTTGCACCAAAATGTTGCAGATATTTTTTTCACTTTACTTTCAGCAACTAGCAACTGCAATGTAATATTAATTTATTTACAAATTTTTGTCGTTACTAACTTCATATTATATCTGCTTAACCTCTTATTTCACTTGTATTATTGACATTTGTTTCATATGTTATTGTATTGATATAAAAAATTATTCTTATAAGTATTTGCACAATTATTTGCAATGCAGTAAATCATTTTAATATCTTTAAACCATCTTTGTCGTTTCTGACATTTATAATAAGTTGGTAGCATTCTAACAAACTTAAAATTACTAGAAATAACTAACAATGGCCTTTCAAGTCTTGCAAAAATTAGAACACGTTCTAATTCGTGCAAGAGATTCATGCAAGATTGCTTCTGTCTCTTGCACTTGCAATTTCTGTATTACAATATTGCTTCAACTTGTTGAAAGTTGCAATATTGCTCAGTGTAAAACAGGCATAATGCATAAAAATTGTACGGATCTTCTTAAAGCCACACGAAGCCGTCAAACTTTAAATGTGCGACTAGAATTAAGCGAAATTTTAAAATCTGAAATCTAAGAAGAAATATGTAAAATTGCGTTGATGCAACTTTTTTTTCAGCCGTATTTTTTAAATTTTAGTACATGCGGCAACCTTATACAAAATATTATATTATATGTCAAAAGACCAAAGTACGACACGTGAAATAAACTTCACGCTGAGGATTAAAAATGCTGTTTAGTCCTCTGGCAACATAAACAAAGTGAAATATTATGGTTTATTATATACTTGTTGCTACGGTAATGCTTATTTACCTGTCAATTTAATCCCGGCGGGATTAAAAATTACACTACAGTCTTTAATAAAGAAGAATAAAATAGGTCAATTATTGCCGGAAGTTTTTTCTATAATTCTAGTTGAAGCTGTCACTCATTTTCTAAACAACTTGTAGACAAAAAGTAGAATGATAAAGTTAAAATCACTTACAGGCGACGGAGACGTCAATTTTTTCACTGAAGATAGAACCAACATCGTTCTTTGCTACGCATTGGTAATTTCCAGCATCTGACTTCCTAGTGTTGAGTATTCTGTAAAAATGTTCTGAAGAGAAGTCGCCAAGTGCTTGACCGTCTTTCAGCCATCGATATGTCGGTTGTGGATAGCCTGAAACAAGAAAAAAGTAAATAAATTAAAATTTTATAAATTGGCGTATTCTAATAAAAATAAAAAGCCTAATGCCATCCAATATAAAGTAACCAAAATCTCCCAAATTTATGAAATAAAAAATCCAATTATTCTGAACGTACAAAATTAAACGAGACCTGGGCATCGAACTGAATATTGGAACATGATTGGAATTAAAATTGGAATAATTATTGTTTGTTTTTATATAAAAGTATCGAATCGTTTGCCGGCCAGCTATGATGGCGGCAGCGAAATGAACATACGAGTTTCATTTTGTTATCGTGAAAGCAAACTCAGTTTTCGACAAAGTATCAGGTTGGTAGAACTGTTTAGATTCAAATGCAAGGTTATGTATCATACAAAAAATGTATGATATATTAAACTAAATTATATTTCATTTAAATGTAAAATTAATTTAGTAAAATATACCATTATTTTTATTAACTTTGTAAAATAAATAAAAACATATGAATCATATTTATTTTGCATGTTTCTATTTACTATTTACTTATCATATTTATAAACAATATGTAATGTATGCTTTTTTATTAAATATTAACTATAAATAATATAATGGGGTGGCTAGCTCAGTGGTATGAAGTCGGCCTGTGGATCCTGAGAACCCTGGTTCGATTCCCAAAGGCGACAAACAATTTTCATAATTTCAAAAAGTACCCCTGTGGCTCCTCCGCCACTAACATCTTTTGGGGTTGTGATTTGACGACTGGTAACCGCACTTCACGAGCAAAATATATCACTTACCGAGATCTGCTTCGGCAGAGTGCCACGCCCAGTAATGGGTAGAAGGCGTGATGATATATTTATTTATTTTTATTTTATTAACTATAAATAAATAAAATAAATATATCATCACGCCTTCTACCCATCACTGTGTGTGGCATTCTGCCGAAGCAGATCTCGGTAAATGATATATTTTGCGCGTGAAGTGCGGTTACCAGTCGTCAAATGACGGCCCCCAAAGATGTTAGTTGTGGAGGAGCCACAGGGGTAGTTTTTGAAATTATGAAAATTGTTTGTAAATATTAACTGTCGTAGATAAATTAATTTATACACGGCCATATCATAATTTGACAATTATACACGATTTTTTTGTCTTTTTGTAGCCTGCGGGCTATAAAGAGATCCGAGGTGAAGTGTCAAATAAAATAGTTATTTTTGTATCAAGGGTGAAAACAGGCGTTTCTGGCCCGCGGCATGATTATTAGCATGAGGCGCAAAGCGCCGAGGGCTAATAACATGCTCAGGGTCAGAAACGCTAATTTCACCCGTGGTACATACAATATTTTATGCCCAACAAAATAACATTTAATTATATGTTCAAAAGATTAAAATATGTACATAGGTTAAATGTCAAAATGACATTTTGAAGAATCAAGGATTCACAATAAACGAAAATTGTCATTTTATTTATGTATCCATAGGAATGATTTCTTAACAGGCAGATTCATAAAACGGATTAGCGCTAACACCGTTTTTAATATTATCTTTAAGTCTGTTTCAAATTAAAACAGATTAAAGAAATGAACTAAATTTGATGCCCATTAACTCTCTTTTTAACTCAAGTTAAAATAAACTTGTTTCATACATTGAACAGAGAGTTAAAAACGATATAAAAAATGGTGTTAGCGCTAATCCGCTTTGTGAATCTGCCAAAATATTATTTAAATCCTTAAAGACAAATCACAATACTTGATCAAACAGTTTACGCTATAGCGGCGGCTAAAGTTTTTTCCGTTGTCATAGTTACGCACAAAAATATTAACCAAAGAAACAATTGAGTGTATGTGGAAAATTTCTTTCAGAAACACTTTTTCTACAGTTATTTTAGAGAAAAATACGTCAAGTAAAAGATGTAGACAACTAAATTATCTATCTTTTTTATTTGAACCATTTTTCTGTAAAATAATTGACAAACGTGTGACAGCAAAAAATATACCACAACTTTCAGTTTGTGTAATTGCTAAAATTTATTAAAAAAACTGTTTCTTTTATGAACAAAAGCTGCCAACATCGGCTATAAAAACTCACTAACTTTAATACTAAGGCTGTCGTTGCGCGAAATAAATAAAAAACTTTGAAAAAGTTAGCAAATTAACATTTGTCCTCTTCAGGTACATGATATATTCATTCATTGCTGTAAGGAAAGTTCGTCCAGCAAGTTTTTAAATTTGTTATTCTCTCTTTAAATATTTACTGAGCTATTTCTAACCATGTAATGTTTCACTTCAGTTTCTGTAGCCCACCATTATTCACTGAAGCGACCTAAACGGTCAATATTTGTTCGCTGAAAATTTTATACGAAGGATTTTTTTCAGAAAGAACTTTTACTTGCTACTTCTAAAGAACATATGTGTCTTTGGATTTTTCAATGAACTTCTTTAGTTTTAATTTTCTTTGATATGTTTTTATAGTTGTCTAACCGAGCACTAAATGTTCCTGAATTATTTTTTACGCGTATAAATATATCACTTACAGAGATCTGCTACAGCAGGATGCCACACACAGTAATGGGTAAAAGGCATGATGATATTTATTATATTTTACTTTATTTATCATTTCGGTTACTTATTTTTGCCCATTACTAGTTTAGTTTATTAGAAGAATAAAAAATTTTAAGAATTTTTTTTGCAACTTCTTTATTTGATATAACCATACAATTTTTTTTTATAATATAAGTGAGTACTTCGAATGTACAAAAATATATATTTTTTTTATTCTTTTGACTTTTTATCCAATTTATAGATAGCGCCAACGTTGAGTCCTTTAAAAATCCTTCTCCCAGCGGACAGTTAATCTCAGGATTGGAAAGTGAAAAACAAAATATTCCAAAAGCATTTTAAAAAGAAAAGTGTCGCATAATAACTCACTACCGTTAATGAAAAACGGTAAAACAGAAAAAATGGCGGACTTTTTAACAAAGTGTAAAAAATCGACCCTTTTTTCATCCTTTTTCATTGCGCCAAAATTTTTATTTTTTTTATTTTTTGGCCAAATTGTGGTGGATTATTGTGTGGCCTTTATTAAACGACCAATTAGGCACTTAAAACATGTGAGAAAGCCTCAATACACTATTGTATAAAAGAAACCGATATTTTAGAGAAGAAATCTACATAGACGCCACGCAACCGACTGCACGAAAACCAGCGAACGTGAAAAAAAAATTGCAGATCCGAATGAAATTTGGCACACATAAACATTGGATAGTCATACGCATCCTGTTAAAATATGAAACACATTCATCGTCTGTGAACAAATATATTCGCTTGTAAAGTTGAGTTCTTATACACGGGGCTTATGGCGATCATCACTCAGAATTGCACATATTTGGTTTGTGTACCTCCAAAATTTTGCAGTTTTATTTGAAAAACTAGTATGATATTCTAGAACTATCCATGTATATTATATCATAAGGAGAAAGTTTTTTATCGTTTAGTAATGGATATATAACCATGCAAAGCCTTGTTTTTATCGAAAAATTTAGAATCCCAATTTATAATGGCAACACTACACGGTGGTATGGTATTTGAAAATTCACTAGACCAACAACCTGTTAACAATTCATGATATTCAAATCATAATAGGTATTAAACACTTATTTTATTCAATTTTTATATTTTTTTGAGCGTAAGTTTCGCCACTCGACAACCGATGGTGTCACCGTCACGCTAGTACTACCTTAACATTCAAATTTCTCAAAAATATTTTAGGAGGTGACTTTAGAAGGTGTAAGAAGATGAAAAATGAAAAATAATCGATTTTTTAAATATTATAAAAGGTACTACAACCTTAAACTTATCGTGATTTGCAATTGCGAAGCTGTCACACATACTTTTAAAATAAATAAAACAATACAGTTATTTAGCAGATTTTTTCCAAAATAATGGAGAACCATTTGACATTGAAAAATATATAAACATATATGATAGTTAATTACAAAACTAGGTCACGATACATATATTTACAACATAGTAAACTTCTAGTAGACATTGCACCCTTATTATTCTCCCTTAACGAGTAATTATTTAAATTACCTTCTGCACAAATCACTGAAGGGTCCGTAACGATCGCAGGTAAAGCATAATACCTCCTTTAGCGTTAATGATTGCATTGCTATTACTATTCTTCTAGTCCCGAGGGAAATTATCGGAGACGGCCCTGATAATCCATTTACATCTCGATTAGATAGTAAATGCCAATAATAGTCCAACAACGACAAACATAATGAATTATACTTGGTCGAATTATACAGACAATAGATTTAGTACACAGCAAATATTGGTGGCAGTTGCGAAAGACATATTGTACTGATTGTTTTCGCGTTGTACTGCATTGAATTCGCATAAATTTGGAAAATATTACAATGTACGTTTAAACATAACATCATACTATGTCCTATCAAATGGGGTATCATAAACCCTTTATATTTCTTTATTTTGTAAGTATTGTAGCTTTGGGTAAGTAATAATATTTATTTTTTTATTAAAAAAAAATTATTGTAGTGTGTTCTAATTTTGTATTAATATAAATAAATATAAATATATCATCACGCCTTTTACCCATTACTGGGTGTGGCACTTTGCCGAAGCAGATTTCGGTAAGTGATATATCTATACGCGTGAATAGCGGTTACCAGGAGTCAAATCACGACTTCCAAAGATGTTAGTGGTAGGGAAGCCACAGGGGTAATTTTTTAAAATGGTAAAAATGTTTGTCGGCTGTGGGGATCGAACCAGGGTTAATATGAGAGATAAAGAAACAGATAGGGTAGGTGGCTCATTGATATCGAGTTGGCCTGTGAATCCTGAAAACTTTGGTTCGATTTCCACAGCCGACAAACATTTTCACCACATTAAAATTATGGGGTGGCTAGCTCAGTGGTATGAAGTCGGTCTGTGGATCCTGAGAACCCTGGTTCGATTCCCACAGACGACAAACAATTTTCATAATTTCAAAAACTGCCCCGTAGCTCCTCCACCACTAACATCTTTGGGGGCCGTGATTTGACGACTGGTAACCGCACTTCACGCGTAAAATGTATCACTTACCGAGATCTGCTTCGGCATAGTGCCACACCCAGTAATGGGTAGAAGGCGTGTTGATATATTTATTTATTTATTTTATAAAATTACCCCTGTGGTTCCTCACCACTTATATCTTTGGGAGTCGTGACTTGACGGCTGGTAATTGCACATCACGCGCATAAATATATCACTACCGAGATCTGCTTTAGCAGAGTGCCACACACAGTAATTAGTAAAAGGCGTGATGATATATTTATTTATAAAAAAAAAACAAAAAATCAATTATGCAAGTTGATATTTAAATTTATGTAATTATTGGTAAATAATTTCGTATCAACATAATAATATCTAACAATTTTCGCGAATCTAATAAAAAATACATATATTAACCACGGTTAATTATCAATTTCATTAACTGGTTAATTAACATAATTATAATTAACCGGTAAATACCCATCACTTATTTAAACAGAATGCATAGAAAAAAACATCGCATATTTCAGACACATTTTCTACGCAAACAGACATAACCCTGCTTCCCAAATTGAGTTGTTGTTAAAAAATTTTAGTTCTCGTATTTATACCCATAGAGCAATAGGAGAGGGTAACCTCTACGCCAATGAGAGCACAGGAACATGTAGTATATAAATCCTCATATATTTTCCACTTTCAAATGTTTCTTAGTTATTTTATAGAAAAATATTTCAAATAAAAGTTGTAATAATTTATTTGAACGAATTAGAAATAATGAACAGCTTGAAAGCAGTTGTATTTTCGGTAATTAACATTAAAATTCATGAGAGATTTGATACAAATTTCAATCTTTAGTTAATATAAAGTCAATCAACATATGCATCTTGCAACGACAAGCACTTCAACAGATTTAAGTTCAATATAAACTATGCGACGTGCAGCTGCCACCATTTTTCTATTTCTGCAATAAAAATGTACATCAAACTCTGGGAGCCGTTCTCACTTCTGTGCGAGAACTGTCATCGCCTGCTAGATATGTTGACATTTCTGCTCGTCGCTTTTAGAACGAAGCGAGAAAAGATAGACACATGAATAGTTTAGATAAAATATAAACTCGCTTCTCATGGGACCGAATTACTTCTAGTATATGCAGGCCTTTCTTGAAATATAAACATTTATAAATTAAATAACAGGCAGTTGAGGCTGAATGGTTAACACGCAGGCGTGAAGGGTGTGGGCGGTCTAAAAAAACAATGTAGTTAATATTTTACTACCACTTTTTGTTAACAATAGGCTATTCCAACAGTTTGGCGTTTAAAGAAATATTTAATGCTTAATGCATATCCATTTTAGTTGTAAATGTGTTACAATAATGCAAAAAAAAATATTAAGGTAGTACTAGCGTGAAAATTTTGTTTTGCAGTTTTGGCGCACGTAGACATTGGATAGTCATACGCATCCTGTTAAAATATGAAACACATTCATCGTCTGTGAACAAATATATTCGCTTGTAAAGTTGAGTTCTTATACACGGGGCTTATGGCGATCACCACTCAGAATCGCACATATTTGGTTTGTGTACCTCTAAAATTTTGCAGTTACATTTGAAAAACTAGTATGATGTTCTAGATCTATCCATGTATATTGTATCAGAAGGAGAAAGTTTTTTATCGTTTAGTAATGGATATATAGCCATGCAAAGCCTTGTTTTCAACGAAAAATTAAGAATCCCAATTTATAATGGCAACACCACACGGTGGTATGGTATTTTAAAATTCACTAGACCAACAACCTGTTAACAATTCATGATATTCAAATCATAATACGTATAAAATACTTATTTTATTTTATTTGTATATTTTTTTGAGCGTCAGTTTCGCCACTCGACAACCGATGGCGCTACCGTCACACTAGTACTACCTTAAAAGTAACGTATTAATATCTAGAATATGTAATTAATAAGTGAATTATACAAAACTTTTACCATTGATGTTATAGAGGTAACCATGGGACTGTATCTATAGTTAGACTTCCACCTAAGGAATGGCGCTAATAGTCTTTATATGAAGACAACCATTTTAGGTAACTACAATATCGGCAATCATTGGTTACTAGATTGTTCCTGTAGTTGTCATTTGTATCTATTTCAAATTTTTTAATATGTCAAATATCCAATTAATTTTTATTTGTAAAATAATTTCATATAAATAATGCCTTTCAACTAATATCAATTGTTGTGAAAAAAACTGTACTGTTATTGGTAAGTAAGTAATCATATAATAAATAATATTTAGATGAGGAAGTCATAATATATTTTCAAGTTCAAAAGGATTGGATAAAACTGCGATTGAAACAATTCAAATTACAAATAAATTGTATTCACGAGTATATTTTAATAAATGTTTATATTGTATTAATGAATTTTTATTTTATGTAGTCGGCCTGTGGATTCTGAGAACCCTGGTTCGATTCCCACAAGCGACAAACAATTTTCATAATTTCAAAAACTGCCCCTGTGGCTCCTCCACCACTAACATCTTTGAGGACCGTGATTTGACGACTGGTAACCGCACTTCACGCGCAAAATATATCACTTACCGAGATCTGTTTCGGCAGAGTGCCACACCCAGTAATGGGTAGAAGGCGTGATTATATATTTATTTATTTATTTATAAAACTACGCTTGTGGCTCCTCCTTCACCAAATTCTTTGAGGGCCGTGATTTGACGACTGGTAACCGCACTTCACGCGCAAAATATATCACTTACCGAGATCTGTTTCGGCAGAGTGCCACACCTAGTAATGGGTAGAAGGCGTGATGATATATTTATTTATTTTATTTTTTTAAATTATTTATAAAATGATATCTATTTTGACGCACCTTGAAAAAAGTCTACGGACGGCTATGCTACTGGCAGTTTTTACAAAATATAAACTAAAGCCTCAAAATCGTCAAAATCTTTAAATCGTTTATTCATTTTGCTCTAAATACTATTTAATAAACGAAGAGCAAAAAAGTTCCGATAAATTCGACCTTTATATCGCATTGGAAATTTTCAGCAAAGCTTCCACAGAAATCGGTTTTCCAGTTTTTCTTATAAGAAAAACATTTGATGAAAAACAAAATATGCACGCGTCAGCAATATTTAATATAGGTAGCTGCCCTTTTTCAGTTCCTTTCAGTTCGTTTAATTAATTCGTGTATTGAAAGGACTCGATGAATGAAACATCCCTTACTGTTTTAAATTAAATTTTTGCTGTTTCCTACAGTTTTTGATTAATTTATTTATTTTTGCAATTAATTTAAATTGAAAATTATACAGCAATGAATATGTTTGAATTGTTAATACCATGGCAACGCTACGAAATTCGTTCTCTTTTCTTGAGGTTACAGAGTAACTTATTATAGCTTGAAATTTATAGCAAAATATAAATATTAAAATTGCTGAATATCTAAATCAGTAAGGAAATACAATATCGTTGAGCACATCTTTATATCTTGTTTAGTTTTTGAGATATAGCCTCGGGACAGTACAAAATCTGATGCAGCAAACTATTTATAAGAAAATATTGGTGAATATTTTATGAAAAATAAAATGAAAATTTGGATATAAGTTAATTGAAGCACGAGAAATTCGATGCCGTTGAGCGCATATTAATATCTCGTTTAGTTTTCGAGAAAGTACGAAATCTGATGATGTAAAATTTGGCAAAATTTTAATTTTTCCGGAGGCTATATCTTAAAAACTAAACAAGATATGAAAATGCGCTCAACGGCATTGTATTCCTCGTGTTCGAATTGACTTATAAGCAAATTTTAAGCGATTTTTATTTTTTGATAATTTCTTAAGGGGTACCCCTTCAATTTTTGTCGATTTTAGGCCAATTTCAGACTATTTACTCTAAAATCCTTTCTCGTGCGAATATTGTAACGAAAATTTACATACATATGTATTTTAACCCGCTGAATTCACTGGTCAAATCAGCAGGTTCATATGTCTTCTAGTTTTTGAGATATGGTACAAAAACTGCTTTATTAGAAAATTTTGGTAAACATTTTTTGAAAAATAAAAATAGCTGAAAATTTGTTAATAAGTTAATTGAAGCACGAGAAATTCCATGCCGTTGAGCGCATCTTCATATCTCGATTAGTTTTTGAGATATAGCCTCGAAAAAATCGAAAATCTGATGTTTTATAATTTTTGAAAAATTCAACTTTTCCGGAGGCTATATCTTAAAAACTAAACGAAATATGAAAATGCGCTCAACGGCATTGCATTCCCCATATCCGAATTGACTTATAATTAATTTTTCAGCGATTTTAATTTTTTCAAGATTTCTTATGTATTTGAACCCGCTGAATCCAGTGGTAAAGTCCCCAAATACATACGTCTTCTAGTTTTTAAGATATTCTTCAAAAACTGTTTTATGGGAAAATTTTTGTGAAAACTTTTTGAAAAATAAAAATTGCTGAAAATTTGTTTATAAGTTAAATGAGGTACGAGAAATTCGATGCCTTTGAGCGCATCTTCATATCTCGTTTAGTTTTTGAGATATAGCTCCGAGAAAGTAAAAATAAATATATCATCACACCTTTTTATTCATTACTGAGTGTGGCAACTCTGCCGTAGCAGATCTCGGTAATTGATATATTTATGCGCGTGAAAGAAGTAAAAAATCTAAGTAACAAGCTTTGTGGATGCCCTATACTGCATTTGCAGATTGTTTTATTTAAGTTAAAAGCCGGAAATCAATGTTAAACATTCTAGACGATAAGATATTCACCTCATACTTATTTATTATAAGTTTCATGTGACTCGGAAACTTATTACTCCTCACGTTCTCAGGTGTTACTCTAATTTCCTCATTATTCCTCACAGATGAGTCACTTAAGAGTTAATGATCGTCGTCTGTCTCATGCAAGAGTTTATAAATCTTTCTTCACACTTCAGTATACGTAATTCTATACCACATGCACGAAAATAGTATATTACCTACCATGAACTGTAAGTGACAATTTTTAGGTCAAGAATGTAGTTTAGAAGATCGAGGCTCATAAGGTCGTGATTTTTTAAACATTCGCGACCTAAAAAATCACTTACAGTTCGAGGTTAGTAAACTATTTTTACAATACCTGCACAAATAGAAGGAAAAGAAAAATAGGTTTCAAAATTGACAGCTGTCAAATTGTTGTCAAAATAAACAAGACCTTGATATAAAATATTTACTTACTGCCCATGGTGGATGGTAAGTAAATATTATAGTCCTGATGTAACCATGGAAACCAACTGTGCAATAAAAGTTCAACTTATTGTGTTTAAATTTTGTCATTAATGGATAACTTACAGTACATTGTAAACCTACCTTTTTACTTACTTTACATACTTTTTGTTTCTTTAAGTACAAGAAAGTATTTAAAATATACTTTCATGCAAAAAAGTATTTTAAAAACTGTATTTAATACAAATTTTCAAATATATTTTAAGTATGTGATATACTTATAATATTACTTCCAGTATTTTTGCTTCCAGTAGTTTCCAGGACTGACCACATTTACAAGTAATATAAAAAAAATTCAGTACAATTTGATACTATGTATATTTTGTTTGTAAAACGTTCCTAAACTATTTAACAGGGAAAATTAGTTTCTAAATTTGGAAATTTTTGTCAACGAAAAATATATAATGCCAAGATGATTTCAAGGATTTATAAATAAATAAATAAATATATCATCACGCCTTCTACCCATTACTGGGTGTGACACTCTGCCGAAGCAGATCTCGGTAAGTGATATATTTTGCGCGTGAAGTGTGGTTACTAGTCGTCAAATCACGGCCTCCAAAGATGTTAGTGGTGGAGGAGCCACAGGGGTAGTTTTTGAAATTATGAAAATTGTTTGTCGCCTGTGGGAATCGAATCTAGGGTACCAGGGTTCGCAGGATCCACAGGCCGACTTCATACCACTGAGCTAGCCACCCCATATTACAGTTAAAAATACTGAAAATAAAAATAATCCGTCTGTATTTTCAGTAGTGTATGGAATTAAATAATGTCGCAAAATTCAAATAAAACAAGTATTTCAGTTATTTGTTTCAGTTATAAAATAAAAACAAAAATAACAATGCGCCACAAAAAACCAATATAAATATAACAAAACAAATTGTATAAAAACAATATTTGTTACGAATCAATTTGGTGTGTTCATAATGTATGCACATATACAACAGTGTCAGGAAATTATTTATCTAGTAGGTACTGATTTTCACGCCCATGGTTTTGTTTACGCGCGGGAGAGAGATAAAGAGAGGAAGACAAGAGAGAGAGGGAAAGTATCTACATACGCATCCGAATGTATGTATGTAAATATGTAATGGCAAGGATGACGTAACATGGAGTCGTATATTACAATAACGAGTGTCTGTAATATTCTGTATTTCGAGTTCATTATCTGCTCTATTTGTTGTTACTAAATTTAACTGGCATATTTACTTGTGATTTAGAAGATAACATCGAATATTTGACATCATAAACTCTCTTAAGCATAGCTCTGCTTCCCAAATAGAGTTGCTGTTTAAAAACTTCAAAATTCTCATATTTATACCCGAGAGCAGTGGAAGGGATAGCTTATGAGCCAATGAGAGCACAGGAATGTATGATGATACATATCATAAACTCATTTACAAAGCAAAGGTATAGTTACTGTCCAAATAGAGTTGCAGTTTAAAAACTTACTTAGGGTCAAATTCACAATCGTGACTCACCCTGACCTCATTTTCACCTCAAACTCAAAGTCGAAGTAACCAAGGCAACTAACTCAAAATTTATACAATTTGAGTTTGCTGCCTAACGGTCAAATTCACAGTCGTCACTCACTCTCATCTCATCCTCACCTCACTCTCAAAGTCGAAGTAACTAAGGAAACGAACTCAATAATTTGCACAATTTGAGTTAGTTGCCTTAGTTACTTCGATTTTAAGTGTGAAATGAGAATGAGATGAGGGTGAGTCACGACTATGAATTTGACCCTTAGTTACTACGACGTTGAGTGTGAGATGAGGATGAAATGAGGGTGAGTCACGACTATGAATTTGGCCCTTACTTTCCAAATAGAGTTGCAGTTTAAAAACTTCAAAATTCTTTTATTTATACCCTCCGAGCAGAGACTGATGGAAGGGGTTACTTATGAACCAATAACAGCACACGAATGTAAAATGATATATATCATAAAATGATTTACGAAGTAAAGAAACATAACCCTGCTTTGTAAATAGAGTTGCTGTTTAAAAAATAATATAATGACAGCTCTCTGACAGTTTCGTATAAAGTGTGGTTAAATAGTTAGGTAAAAACAGGCGTTTCTGGTCCGTGGCATGATTATTAGCAAGAGGCGCAAAGCGCCTAGGGCTAATAACATGCTCAGGATCTGAAACGCTAATTTCAGCCGTGGCACATATAATATTTTATGCACAACAAAATAACATTTAATTATATGTTCAAAAGATTAAAATATGTAACTAGAATATATGTCAAAATGACATTTTGCAAAATCAAGTATTCACAATAAACAAAATTTGTCTTTTTATTTACGTATTTATAGGGCCAAAAATAATTGTTTAAACCTGCTTTTTAGGGCTAAAACACATGCTTTCCGGCCCGGTTGTGCATAAAATAATTTATAAACGATTTCAGAGCACAAATAAATGAGTACTCTTGCTAGTATAGAACAATCAACCAAAAAAAATTTTTCAATTTATTCTCACTCTCTTGTCATATTATTACTGATAATTATTTCATAAAAAAATATGACTATGCCTATGTGATTCGGATTCCAGTATAAGCTCCTGTTATTAGAATTGTGTTCCTGTTGTACAAAGTAGCAAATAAATAAGTAAGAGATCGCAGAAGCAGAAGTATATTCTCTATTTTCCAATCTAAAAGGCGTATCTTCGAACATGAAATAACCCGCATTTAAATGCAAATACAGTAACAACTCAGCAACAAGCAAGTTCTACAACAGTACAACAAACACAAAAAGATCCACCTCTTTCAGAGTAAAAAGACATACAACATAGAAAAGAAAAGCAACGAAGGTGAAAATAAATCGTGCTGTCTCTACGTGGCGTCTTTCATTCGTTTCATCGTGAGATTCCTAATTGAGAGGTCATTTCCGGTGAGAACTGCACGCAATATCCGCTTCGGGGACGCTGGAGCACCGGACTTATGCTCCGGGATCTCAGACGAACACCGGAATCGAATGGGAGGTTCTAACTGTTGCGCAGCTCAATCAAATTAATAAATATACGCCTTGTTAAATTATTACATTATTTTCACTTTATAAAAATAAATAAATATATCATCACGCCTTTTTATCCATTACTAAATGTGGAACTCTACCGGAGCAGATCTCGATAAGTGATATATTTACGCGCGTGAAGTGCGGTTACCATGGCCCCTAAAGATGTTAGTAGAGGGCCACTGGGATAATTTTAATGTGGTGAAAATTGTTTGTCGACTGTGGGAATCGAACCGAGGTTCTCAGCATCCACAGGACGACTTGATACCACTGAGCCATCTACTCCATATTTTATTTACAAGAAACATGAATATTTGTATGGGGTAGGTGGCTTAGTGATTTTGAGATCCGGGTTCGAATTCCACAGTCGACACACAATTTTCAACATATTAAAATTACCCCTGTTGCTCCCCCACCAATAACATCTTTGGAGGCCGTGATTTGACGACTGGTAACCGAACTTCACGCGCATAAATATATCATTTATTGAAATCTGCTATGGCAGGAAGCCACACCCAGTAATGGATAAAATATATGGTATATTTATTTATTTATTTTAACTCAACTGGTAGTGTGGATTGAAAAGTGCTTTTTTTACAGTTTTTTTACAAACTAATACGTCTCTGCAATTGCAGATTTATGTCATGTTAATTAAGAAGAAATAGACAATGTTTTGCTTAACCCAACAGTGAAAATCGCATGTTCCTATCTATTTTAGTTTGAGAGATATTATAATTTATACAGGAAATGATTAAATTAATATAGCTCTGCAATTGCAGATCCATGTCATTATTAGTTGAAAAGATAGATAATTGCATGCTGAATGCATTGTTGAAAACCGCATGTCTCTATCTCTTTCTAAAAAATGTTAATTTGCAAAATAAAAAAATTATGCGAAACGCTCACCCATCCAAACAGTACCCTCTCTCAATGTTCGTTAACTATCGTGATCGCTCGGCGACGCCTATAACCGCTCGGCTACCGAGCTATTGCAGCCATGGCCGAGCGGTTATACGCGTCACCGGGCGATCAGGAGAGTTAAGCAACATTGAGAAAGGGTATTGCTTGGATGGGTGACCGCTCCGTATAACTTTTTTTATTTTGTAAATTAACATTTTTTGGAAAAAGATATAGACATGCAGTTTTCAGCACTGGATTCGACATGTCATTGCCTGTATTTTCAACTAGTTTTGAGATAAATCTGCAATTGCAGACCCTGATTTATTTAATATTTTTATTTTTAAACTTCAATATCTCAAAAACTAAAATAGTTACAGACCTGCGGATTTCACCATTCGATTCGGCATTGGTTTCTGTTATAAACAACTCTTTTTATATCAATTTAAATAAATAGATACCTTATATAAAATGACAAATTTTAATTGTATACATACATATATTCAAAATGCTCGGTTTGTATATTATTTATTTATTTATTTATGCTATTCTGTACAACAATAACTGACGTCCAAACTCATCGAGCTGCAGTGTAGTAATTCAGATATTTTTAGTCTGAGTGGGGTTCGAACTCGGGATCTCCGAAATTAATTAATTAATACAAGCCGAAGGCAATAGGATGCAGGCATTCACGTGACACTGTGACGTTTTGTGACGTAAAAACAGTTGTTCGGGCAAAGATCACTGCGCCACCTACAAAATAAACTATTTTTTTTGGGACGAGAAGAACTGTTCTTTTCAAATCTCGCCACAAAAAATTGTTCATTTTGTAGATGGCGCAGTGATCGCAGCCCAACAAGATTTGAAAAGAACCGTTTTTTTCAAATCTCGCCATAAAAAATAGTTCATTTTGTAGGTGGCGCAGTGATCGCAGCCCAACAAGATTTGAAAAGAACCGTTCTTTTCTAATCTCGTCCCAAAAAAATAGTTCATTTTGTAGGTGGCGCAGTGATCGCAGCCCAACAAGATTTGAAAAGAACCGTTCTTTTCAAATCTCGTCCCAAAAAAATAGTTCATTTTGTCACAAAACGTCACAGTGTCACGTGAGTGCCCGCATCCTATTCAACAATGTTATATGCACCAGACATGCAAAATATGAAATAATTATCACTTAGAAATTATAACTGAGAAGGCAGAACATATTTATTTGTTTTGTAAATGTTTATGTATATTATAATTTTCTTACTTATATTTCTATCCAAACCATAATAACATTTAGTACAATTTAGCCATTCTCATTACAACCATAATCAGCAATTCACTTGAGCTACCCCATGCAGGAGATTCCTCTGCATGAAAACGTTATCCCTACAACTTAAATTAATTATTTCGTACCTAAATCTCATCAGGAGTGCGGTACGGATACACAGCATTCGCTGGATGTGTCCCTTGTCGCGCGACGCAATCTGCCCACGCACTAAACATGCGTTTATTGTTGGCATATTTGCAAGTTGTTCCGGAAGAGGAACCAACTATGATAGTCCACTGTTTTAACCAAAAACAAGTATATTGATACAAATAACTATTTTTTACAATACTTGTACTGTAAATTACCTATTAATGACAAAATTTAAACACAGTAAGTGGAACTTTTATTGCACAGTGGTTTCCATGGTTATATCAAGACTTTAATATTTATTAGGCGTATTCCATTTGTCATTTGGATCAGATCTAACTTACATTTACTGAACCAGATCACTTATTTATTTCGCTGGATTACTTCGCTTACTTTATTTTCAGTACTAGAATTACTTATTCTAATTTGCTTTGAAGTAATTCACCCCAATAAATGCATCAGTTTGCTTAATTCAGTTCATTTACTTATTTGTCAAATTTATCTGATTTAAGTGAACTAAGTGGCAAATGAAATACAGCTATTAATTTATAAAAAACTGTAAATTATAGTCACTTAAAACAATGCACTATTTATTATACAACCAGTCGAGTAGAAATGATAAATATATTATCATGTCTTTTACTCATTACTGGGTGTGGCACTCTGCCGTAGCAGATCTCGGTAAATGATATATTTATGCACGTGAAGTGCGGTTACCAGCCCTCAAATCTAGATGTTAGTGCAGGGGGAAACACAGGGATAATTTTAAATGGTGAAAATTATTTGTCAGCTGTGGGAATCGGACCGATGCTCTCAAATCCACAGATCGATTCGATATTACTGAGCTACCAATCCCATAAAATAAATAAACAAAAGTAAAAATGAAAAAATGACATTTATGCACAACCGGGCCGAAAAGCATGTGTTTTAGCCCTAAAAAGCGGGCTTAAAAACTTCTTTTTGGCCCATAATTCCTATGGATACATAATAAAATGACAATTTTTGTTTATCGTGAATACTTGATTTTGCAAAATATCATTATGACTTATAACCTATGTTCAAAAGATTAAAATATGTATGGGATGGCTAGCTCAGTGGTATGAAGTCGGCTTGTGGATCCTGAGAACCCTGGTTCGATTCCCACAGGCGACAAACAATTTTCATAATTTCAAAAACTACCCCTGTGGCTCCTCCACCACTAACATCTTTGGGGGCCGTGATTTGACGACTGGTAACTGCACTTCACGCGCAAAATATATCACTTACCGAGATCTGCTTCGGCAGAGTGCCACACCCAGTAATGGGTAGAAGGCGCGCAGATTTATTTTTTATATACATATTTTAATCTTTCGAACATACAGAGTGATCAAAAGGAATTGTTACAGTTGGCAATAAAAAAATACTTGAAATTGGTAAACCTGATACATAAATTAATTTCCTGTTGTTGACAGTGACATTTGAAAATTTAAATTTAAATTTCTGTACATTTATTATTACATTTATTTCTAAGGTATTTCTGTTACTTAAAAAGTCAAAATTCTATTTGCCGTCAGACTCCTGACATAATCTATTTATAATTATTAGAAATGTCAAATAGAATTTCCGCCTTTACCTGGCGTTGTGCCAACTGTGGAATAAAAAGATCTCCGTAATTCTATTGCCAACTGTAACAATTCCTTTTGATCACTCTGTATAAATAAATGTTATTTTGTTGTGCATAAAATATTGTATGTACCACGGGTGAAATAAGCGTTTCTGATCCTGAGCATGTTATTGGCCCTCGGCGCTTCACGCCTCGTGCTAATAATTATGCCACGGGCCAGAAACGTCTGTTTTCACCATTAATACATACATAACTATCACAAGTTAGTACTATTTTCTATCACAAAAGTTACAATAACAAAATATTGCAATGTTAACGTAATTTTATTTAGTTTGAAAAACATTTTACTTTGAAATATTTAGCAAACTTACAACTGCGCAAATTCTACAGAAGTGAACAAAAAATTACAATTACTTCATTGAATCTAAAAACTTTTCCTTTGTACTGCAGTGATGATTACCCTCAATTGAGGGTTGAAATTATAAAGAACTCTTCTCGGATCACTGATTACCTCTAATTAAAGACTCTTGCTATTGGAAACTAAAACATTCTGGACAATTATTTCATATTTTGCATGTTTGGTGCATATAACATTGCTGAATTGCCTGCGGCTTGTATTAATTACAAGCTAAGCGTTGGCCTAATTATATTATAAGAATCATATTCTCTATTTCTTTTTATGAAGTACTTTGAACTTGTTATTTTATTATGGTTCAAAAGAAAAGAAAAATATTTAATCTATTTCATTATTTTACTGTCATAAAAAATCTCGATAAGTAAACAAATATATCATCACGCCTTTTACCCATTACTGGGCATGGCACTCTACCGTAGCAAAGATGTTAGTGGAGGGGGAGCGACGTGAGTAGTATTAATGTGGTGAAAATGTTTGTTAGCAGTGGGAATCGAACCTGGATTCTCATAATCCAATGGCTGACTCAATACCACTGACCCATTCGTACGTACAGTAATAATTTATATGGGGTAGATAGATCCTGAGAACCCTGGTTCGATTCCCACAGCTAACAACCATTTTCACGACATTAAAATTACCCCTGTCGCTCTCCCACCACTAACATCCTTGAAGGCCGTGATTTGACGGCTAGTAACCGCACTTCACACGCATAAATATATCTCTTACTGAGATCGGCTTCGACAGAGTGCCACACCTCGTAATGGGTAAAAGACTTTCATTTATTTAGTAATAATTTATTTTATGCACAACCGGGCCAAAATTAATGTATTTTAGCCCAAAAACAGGGCTTAAACATTTCTTTTCTGCCCAGGGGCCATAAAAAATAATTTCTATGGATACATGTTTTTTGTGAATATTTAATTTTTCAAAATGTAATCTTGACATATAACCTGTGTATATATTTTAATCTTTTGAACATATAATTAAATGTTATTTTGTTGTGCATAAAATATTGTATCTACAACAGTTGAAATTAGCGTTTCTGACCCTGAGCATGTTATTAGCCCTCGGCTCTTTGCGCCTCGTGCTAATAATCATGCCACGGACCAGAAACCCCTGTTTTCACCCGTGGTACAACTATACTTATTTATTTCCCCTGAGCAGTTTTGAATTTCCAATAGTTTATAATATAGTTCCAACAACTCTATTTGCTAGCATGCAGTAACAATTCTTCGTAAAAGATTCTTTGCTTTACTCAACATAAAAAACATATTTGGAAACAGCGACAAAGTAAAACGTATTTATTTTAGTACAAGGTAAGCTGTTTGAATAAATATGAGCTCTCATATTACATATCACAGCAGATTTGCGTGTTTTTTGACAGGCCAGAAAATATCTCAAACATAATAAGAGAAACATGAGATTTCTTTTGTTCACGCGCGATTCTCAAACTAAAAAACAAAACAAAAAGTTCTCCGATCTCTAGAATTTCTTTTTGTTTTCTCCTGTCTACTGGATTCAATTTTCCTTACATTTATAAGAAACTACACCATTATTTTTATTTATTATTCCCAATTACGTCGAACACATTTAAAGTCTTTTCCAATGAACTTTATGTGGAGTAGGTGGCACAGTGGTATGTTGTAGGTATGTGAACCATGAGAACCCTGGTTCGATTCCCACTCCCGATAAACATTTTTATCATATTAATACTACTCCTTTGGCTCCCCCTCCACTAACATCTTTGAGGACCATGATTTGATGATAATTTTAAATGGTGAAAATTGTTTGTCAACTGTGGGAGTCGGACCGAAGCTCTCAAATCTACAGGTCGATTCGATATTACTGAGCTATGTATCCCATAAAATAAATAAACAAAAATAAAAATAAAAAATGACATTTATGCACAACCGGGCCGAAAAACATGTCTTTTAGCCCTAAAAAGCGGGCTTAAAACTTCTTTTCGGCCCATAATTCCTATGGATACATAAATAAAATGACAATTTTTGTTTATCGTGAATACTTGATTTTGCAAAATATCATTATGACATATAACCTATGTACATATGTTCAAAAGATTAAAATATGTATGGGGTAGCTAGCTCAGAGGTATGAAGTCGATCCGTGGATCCTGAGAATCCTGGTTCGATTCCCACAGGCGACAAACAATTTTCATAATTTCAAAAACTGGTCACCGCACTTCACACGTATAAATGTATCACTTACCGAGATCTGCCTCGGCCGAGTGCCACATCCAGTAACGGGTAGAAGGAGTAAGTCTTTTCAAATGAACTTTATATGGAGTAGATGACACAGTGTAGGCCTGTGAATCCTGAAAATCCTGGTTCGATTCCCACTGTCGACAAACATTTTCATACTTCTTCTGTGACTCCCCCTCCATTAACAACTTTAGAGGCCGTGATTTGACGGTTGGTAACCGCACTTTACGTGTAATAAATGTATCAATTACCGAGATCTGTTTCGGCAGAGTGCCACACCCAATAATGGGTAGAAGGCGTAAATCTTTTTAAATGAACTTTATATGGAGTAGACGACACAGTGGTATCTTGTCGGCCTGTGGATCCTGAAAACCCTGGTTCGATTCTCACTAAGGACAAACATTTTCATCACATTAATACTAGTCCTGTGGCTCCCCCTCCACTAACAACTTTGGCGACTGGTAACCGCACTTCACGTGTAATAAATGTATCAATTACCGAGATCTGCTTCGGCAGAGTGCCACACACTGTAATGGGTAGAAGGTGTGATGATATTTTTATTTATTTATTTATTTACTAAATAAACTTTTACCATTGCTCCATATATTTGAATTAAATATTAAAATAACGGTTTACAATCATAACAGTAAAATATGAGGTAGGTGGCTCAGTGGTATCGAGTCGGCCTGTGGATTTGAGAACTTCGGTTCGATTCTCAAAGGCGACAAACAATTTTTACTATATTAAAATTACTCCTGTGGTTCTTCCTCCACTAAAATCTTTGGGGGCCTTTATTTCACGGCTGCATAAATATATTTTTTCACGAGATCTGTTTCGGCAGAATGCCACATTCAATAATTGATTTGAGAAGCCTGGTTTGATTCCCACAGCCGACAAACAATTTTATCCATATTAACCTTACCCCTGTGGCTCCCGCTCCACTATCATCTTTAGGGGATGTGATTTGACAGCTAGTAACCGCACTTCACGCGCATAAATATATCACTTACCGAGATCTGCTACGGCAGAATGTTACACCCACTAATGGGTATTTTATCAGCTTTAAATTGAAACAGAGTTATAGATAATATTAAAACTGGTATTACCGCTAATCTGTTTTATGAATCTACCTATATTAGTTTAATATCTTAACGAAATTTCAAAGATTCAAGAAGGTTCTTACAATGTAATAACTATAAACATAACACTTTTCTAATTTCTCCATAAAAATATCTTCCATAACCAATTACTTCGTTAGATTGGTTCTCATCTTCGTCGGAAACAGTTCCCTGGAGATATTCCAGGAGCTGAATCTGTTCTATTCCCTATAGAAGTTCTACCAAGGAAAATAAACTCCCAAGATGGTCATGAATTGAGAACCATCGTTATGTCTGCTTATTAACGAAACTAATTAGGGATGATGACGGTAGATGGCAGGTGATACGACGGAACAACCCTAACTATGAAAATTTGGAAGGTTCTGAACGGGCTGCTGTTTAATAAATTGATTTTATTGACTGAATTGGAAAATGCTGCACAACAATAAATTGGCATGTTGTATTTTTTGTTGTCAAACGTTTAAAAATTATTTAAGAAAAAATATTTCAAATAAAATTGATAGAAAATTAAATTCTCTGTCTTTTATTTGAAGCATTTTTCTTTAAAATTACTAGGAAAGATGGTCGCTTAAAAATGATTATTTCAAATATTATTTATTTCTCTATTTCGTGGGCTTAAAATGAAGTACTGCTATATGCAATATGTTACAGCATTCGGCTCCAGAGATCCCGAGTTCGAATCCCACTCAAGCTACGGCTCGGTGAGTGAAATTTGGCGCACGTAAACATTGGATAGTCATACGCATCCTGTTAAAATATGAAACACATTCATAGTCTGTGAATAAATATATTCGCTTGTAAAGTTGAGTACTTATACACGGGGCTTATGGCGATCATGACTCAGAACCGCACATATTTGGTTTGTGTATCTTTAAAATTTTGCTGTTTCATTTGAAAAACTAGTATGATGTTCTAGAACTATCCATGTACATTGTATCAGATGGAGAAAGTGTTTTATCGTTTAGTAATGGATATATAGCCATGCAAAACCTTGTTTTTAACGAAAAATGAAGAATCCCAATTTATAACGGCAACACCACACGGTGGTATGGTATTTGAAAATTCACTAGACCAACAACCTGTTAACAATTCATGATATTCAAATCACAATAGGTTTAAAACAGTTATTTTATTCAATTTTTATATTTTTTTGAGCGTCAGTTTCGCCACTCGACAACCGATGGTGTCACCGTCACACTAATACTACCTTTACAAAAATAACAATTAGGTTATGGAACACACTGTATACAATGCCAACGTTTTAGATAACTTGAAAATACCTTACAAGTACATACGAATACATCTGATTAAAAGTAGGAAGACAATAATGTATGATTGTAAGACCTACATAAAGTACATTGCACTTGTACCGTGAATAACTAATGCAACGGTCAGTAACACTCGATGCAATCATCGTATTAATATTTATTTATTTGACTATACTTCCAATTACAGCAGCATTTATAGCATATTCAGATTTATTTAACAAATGACATATATGTCCATTTTAATTCATCATCATTAATTTCTTTATACTTTGTAGCTTTAAAGCGACACAAATTCTTTCAGTTTCAGTTTGCGACTGAAAAGCTTTGATGTTGAGCTTTATCCTGGCGCCTGTATCATTGTAAAGCTTGTATTGCACTTATGTTACAGGCTACACTTCTATACTAAGTCGTCTCCTGCTGTGTTAGAGCTTTAAGCTGTGTGAATGCAGTGAGCTTTTGTGTTTTTCGAGACAGGCAGGCCGGCATTAAGACTGATTTTGTTCGGTTAATAAAATAGCTAAAACGATTTGACACAATAAATTAAAATTATTACTGAAATGTTCAATTTTGTGAACCAGTTATTGAAAATGTCATAGATAAATAGATTTTTATATAATTATCCGAATAATATTAAATTACGATAATTTATACGTTGCAAAATTTGACTGAAATTTATGTATTATAATTAAATAATATTTGAAATTATATTGCCATGAAATGTAGAATTGTATTTCAAATACAACAATATTAAATTTCAGAGAGAAATATATAACAATATTAAAACTAATTATTATTAAAATAGATTTTATCTCTTGTATTAATTAATGCAGGAATATATACAAACATGATAGTATTTTTCCAGCTATAAAATGTTTCTAATTGTATTGTTTTATTTGTATTTTAATACTAGATGTGATAGTTATGCAACTGCAGATCATTGTATGTTTGATCAGAAGGCTGTAAAAGATAGCATTGCATATTTCAAACATATTTACAGAGCAAAGAAACATGGCCCTGCTTCCTAAACAAAGGTGCTGTTTTAAAAATTCAATTGCATCTCTTTATATACGCGCTAGACGAGTAGGCGGGGCTTAAAATCTCTGTGCCAATGAAAGTACAGGAACGTGTAGTTAGACATATCCACGTATATTTTACGTTGTAAAACATTTCTGAATTAATATATAGAAAAGTTTTTCAAACAAAAGTTATAGACAATCGAATTGCGACAGAACACGAAAATTATTTCTTCTAATAAACAAACATAAATCTGAACGCACCGGACTAAACACCGGAATATCTGTCCCTACTCCGGGTATTCCGGAGTGGTTCTGGTTGGTTCCAGAGCCGGTGTTTCCCGGATGCGTCTATTAATTTCCGTTAAAACATCCGGGTAGGGATTTAAAGGAAAGAGATAAATTTTATCTGAAATAAGAAAAAGATCTGAAAGAAAGTTCGAATGAGGTATAGATTTAGTTTTATATGGAGATATATTTAGAGATATTAAATGGTTTTTTTGTAAAATAGAAATGTTCTTCATTCTGAATATGAGTTAGAATTACAGCGAACACCTACATGATTTCATATGCAATTCTAAAAATAAATACCTGTAACATATTTGCACACCTACGGATAAAATGCCCATGACTCCAAGCTTGAATATATCACGCAAGTACGCATGTTCAATACACATACATTCCTGCATATGGATTCAGTGTCTATTCTAAACTAAAACTGGGACAATATCGAAGTGGCTATGGAAAAGTTGCAAATGTGGTGGTGCACTGGTTTTACCAGCGGCGTACATGAATTTTTAAATATGTATGGACATGTTAATTACTTATTTTGACTCTCAAATTTCGGATAATTAAAATTGCTAGTTTTTTATAACGATATGGTAATAATACAGATTTTTTTTCTTGCTAATTATGGGCTAGGAACTCTTTTATATTTATTCATATTTTTGGAATATTTTATAAGTTTTATTTTTGGCATTTTTTACCAGCTGTCAAACCTCAACACTTTTAGATTGACTATAAATAAATTAAAAATAGTGTAATGCAGAACTGTCTGTTTTAATTAGTATCTGCATTATATTTAATAAACATGAAATAATTATAATAAAAATTTGATTTTAAATTTGTTAATAAAAAATGCACATTTACAAAGCAAATAAACATAACCCCACTCTCCAAATAGAATTGCTGATGAAAAATTCAGATTTTCAGATTCAGATTCAAAATGTTTTATTCAATTATGGTTATATACATATCTTTTTTAGTAACATAGAAGGTGCACTTTTAGGGCCCTTGCCCTCTTATGCACAAGGACAGAAGTAAGTATTTACAAAAAAAAAAAGACAATCAAAATAGACATAATAATAATAATATACATAGTATAAAAAAAAATTAACAGGTAAATTATTGAAACAAATAGTAGTAGAGGTAATGGTTAAAAAACAGTAACAGAAAAAATATATATTTGTTTATAATTTCACTGAATTTTGTTGAAAAATTCAAAATGCTCCGTATTTATATCTATAGCTCCTTAGCATAGTGGAGGGAGTTGCATCTGAGCCAATGAGAAGACAGAAACATGGGATACTAATTCGATTATATTTTTGACATTTTTCACAAATTGTAAAATATCAACTTTTAAAAGAACCATAAGTGCCACACCCAGTAATGGGTAAATGGCGTGATATATATATATTTTTTTTAATACTTACAATTAATGTCTAAGTACTAAAATTGCGAACCTAACTTTTTATTTATAACAAAAATATAAGTGTATCGGAATGATTAGTATTCCAGTATAAGCTCCTGTAATTAATTTTCTGTTTTGCAGAGAGGCAAATAAATAAATAAATAATATTCTCGACGCCTATGAAAACAATAGATATGCGTCCAGGTACGAATGGCTTACGGTGGCTATATATCACATATACATATTATATTACATTGTCAACGAGATATGTAGTTACATGCTTTATGTAAACATACACTTTAATATCGTGTGTACATTGTTTCACGAATGATTTATTATTATTCCTTTCTTACTCGTATATCTTTCTATTGACAAAATAATCGCGGTATCCCGAAAAGATTTATTGATAGATATGTAAACATAATTATTTTGTTACTTCTATCAGCAGGAATAATCATTTATAAAGCAAAGAAACATAGCCCTACTTCCCAAATAGAGTTGCTGTTTGAAAATTCCGAAGTTCTCCTATTTATACCCGCAGATAAGTGGAGGGAGTTGATTCCGAACCAATCACAAGACAGAAATTTGTATGATACATGTCCGCACATATTTTCAATTGTAAATCATTTCTAAATTATTTTGGAGAAAAATACTTCAAACAAAAGTTGTAGAAAATGTAATTATCTACCAGTTTTATTTAAAGCATTTCCCGCTAAATTATTTGGTAACATTTGACAACAGTAAATATATCATTTTACATTGTTTGTTATTAAAATTGTAAAATCATTTTTAGAACCTATCCGAAAAAAGTCATAATTTTTTTATTGCAACACTATATAATAATAAATAGTCGATTTTATATTTGCAGGATTACACATTTACAAAGCAAAGAAATATAAATCTGCTTCCCAAATAGAATTGCTCATGAAAATTTTAAAATGCTCAGTATTTATACACTTAGCTCCTTAGAGTAGTGAAGGGGGTTGCATACGAGCCAATGAGAGGACAGGAGAATATGTGATACTTATTCGTGTATATTTTTGGTTGTAAATCATTTCTAAATTATTTTATAGAAAAATGCTTCAAACAAAAGTTGCACAAAATTAAATTATCTACCAATTTTGTTTGACGCATTTCCCGCTAAAATAATTTGGTAACGTTTGACAACAGGTAAAACATCATCCTCCTGAATTGTTTGTTATTAAAATTGTAAAATCTTCTTTTGAAACCCTTCCGAAAAAAATCACATATAAATTTTTTACTGCAACCCTAAATAATAGTAATAAAAATTCGATTTTCTCTAAATTGCGTTATAAAATGACCTATGGCCGTCTATAAACCTAAACGCACTGGCGGCTTATGTTGTACCCTACACATACACCGCTCTTCTGAGGGTGTGCGTGAGTGTGTTTGAGAGAAGGGGTGGAGACCACGTGACCACACACCTGAGGCCAAGCTAACGCGATTTATGATGATACTGTAATCTTCAAGGCGCCGTATGCTCTAACCAATAAACATGGTGTTAGGGGAAAAATAATAAATACGACGATGTTACGTACGGACTGGCTTTTAGTATACACTGAAAATTGCTGAAATATAGGGCAGTGGTTGAGATAAGAATCTGAAATTTTTAAACAACTCTAGTTTACTAAAATGTACAAGAAGTTGAACTGTTTTTCAGGCCTTGCAAATCGACTTGAAGTTAAATTTATAAAATGTTAATAATATAAATAAATAAATAAATATATCATCAAGCCTTTTATTACTGAATGTGGCACTCTGCCGAAGCAGATCTCGGTAAGTGATATATTTATGCGCGTGAGTACGGTTACCAGCCGTCAATTCAAGATGCTAGTGGAGGGGGAGCCACAGGAGTAATTTTAATGTGATGTGCAGCTCAGCGAATAAATAGCCCTCTCTATACGTACAGTATGTGCCATAACCTAGTATATACATTAGTTAAACAGTAGTTTCACCCTTAATTAGATCTGCGAAATGTTTGTCAACTGTGGGAATCGAACTAAGGTTCTCAGAATCCACAGGCCGATTCAATACCACTAAGCCACCTACCCCATAATTATTTCAAATGTGTGGAATTCACTTTCAAAAACAAGCGCAAGGCGACACTCTCTTCCTTTCTTATCTTTTTGTTTCATTTTCAGTGACTGCATTGTGTGGACTTTTCTTTCATATACAAGTGCAGGCTATCGCTTTCATCTTTTCTAATCTTTGTAGATTCGTTGTTAGATTCGTGATTAGATTCGTTGTTAGGAGTAAGCGTGAGTAATTTGAGATGTTTTATGCATATGTTATGTACGTCGGAGAAAGAAGATGAATGATAAGTGAATAGGAGTGATTGGATAGATGTGATTGCAGGTTTGTTGTGTGATAAATGATTTCGAGTGTAATAAATAAATGAGTTCATGTGGAGGGATCTATGAATGTGTGTAAAGTGAGGGTGGTGTGTTCGGATGATAATGTTTGACGAGGGCTGATTTGATGAATGTAATGAGTGAATATTTTATGATTGATTTTAGGGTTCGTGCTACCCCATTTGATGGGATATAGCGTGAAGATATGTATGTATGTATGTAATTCTAGTACTGGAAATAAAGTCAGCGAAGTAATTCAGCGAAATAAATAAGTGATCTGGTTCAATAAATGTAAGTTAGATATGATCCAAATGGCAACTGGAATACGCTTATTATTTCCATGACGTAATTGACATCCCCTAAAATTAGTAAATATTCCAACTATCCTAATAGGGTGGTTATATTTTTAAAATAAGATTTTAATAAAAAGACACTTACTTTGCCGAACATGCTATATATATAGATAGCTATCAACAAGATTGATTCCAAGTACCAACCTAAGTAACTGAATCCATTCGGTGGTTTTCATAACATATCCTGTTGAAATCGCAGAACACACGTGTGAAGCTAGAATGCGAGCCCTAAATATAGATGTTTACATGCGGTTTGTGCTTGTGGTAGAAGCGGCTAACCGATATGTCAACTCAACGTATTGAGTATGAAATTCTATAATCAGTTGTGAATGTTGTGGCGAGAGAACTGATTTATTTACTCTTGGCGCATTATTCCTTTATTTTATGTTCATAATTTAATAATTATTATTTGTACGTACAATTAATAATAAAATATTTTTTCTGAAACCGGCAAGAAGGTTACTTTTCTGACCAATTTTAATATGGGAAGCAGATTTTTATCGAAACAATCAAGTAAACTATGTATCCAAGGCTACAACAAAAATAACAGTCTGGTAAAGTACAGAACAGTCTGGTAAAGATTTAACCTAACTGTTTTGTAGTCTTCTTCTTCTTCTTTACTGGCGCTACAGCCCGAGTCGGGCCTGGGCCTACCGGGCACACCGAGCCGCAGTTTTTACGCTGCCGTACTGCCGGTTTTCTGAGTCGATGTTACTTACTTTTAAGGCATATGTATAAGTGACTAGCTTATAGCGCCCGAGTATGATTAATACAAGTAACTGTATTTTTTTATTTTAACGACAAATCATACTTTGTCGACAGGCGGATTCGAACTGACGAACCTTGGTTCGGATGACGTCACTGTATGTTAAGAGATGTGCATTAACACGCTCGGCCATCGCGCCTGTTGTTTTGTAGTCTACCTGTTCTTTTTTTTTGCTGTCAATACAATGTAAACATTTTATATTATTTATGATACCCTAACTAAATTTCTAATCTATTAATTAAATCCGTATTGTAATTATTCTCAACAAAACATAAAGTTGACATCTGTCAATAGCTTTGTAAAATCTGTCATGTTGCTGTAATATATAAAAATTATATAAGAATAAATAATTTTCATTGACAAATTTTTTAATATTATTTTACAGTTTTTTAACAATTTATTATGTAATTAATAAAATTTGACAGAGTTATTTAAAAATCTGCATCGACAGATGTGTAGGGAATTTAATTGCCTTTAATTAAAAAAAAAATTATCCAGATCCGATGGATATTAAAGTCTCCACCGAGTTTTTGAACAGAAAAATCCCGATTTGACTCACTGTGCGTCCTGTGTTCAAATCTCGCTAATTTCAACTTAAAAATACGATTGTGTCTGCGTGCTTCGGATTCTACTGTAACCTTCTGTAATTGGGATTAAGTTCCTGTTGTGCAGAGTAACTTGCAATCATCATATGTTACAGACACGCATACTACGATAATGCGTGTACATTATTATAGAGCTATGCGTATGTCTAATTATGCACATGCAAATGAGAGCATTAACACTAACGATGCACTAGTACATTGGCTTCCAGTAGTATTAATATAGCATCGATTACGCCGATAATATTCACTTAGACATTCAACAGCTATCTTCTAAATATATCTATAATTATTACAGATTTATAGTCAGAACGGTGGTGAAATTTTTTATATTTGTTGAATAAAATTCCTTTTCGAACAAAGAAATAAAAAAATATTCTCATTTAAAATAAAAAAGTTTGTCCCATATTCAGAAAAACACAGATAGAAAAAAAAAATATATATATCAGCTCGCCTTCTACCCATTACTGGGTGTGGCACTTTGCCGAAGCAGATCTCGGTAAGTGATATAATTTGCGGGTGAAGTGCGATTACCAGTCGTCAAATCACGGCCCCCAAAGATGTTAGTGATGGAGGAGCCACAGGGGTAGCTTTTGAAATTATGAAAATTGTTTGTCGCCTGTGGGAATCGAACCAGGGTTCTCAGGATCCACAGGCCGACTTCATAATACTGAGCTAGCCACCCCATAAAAAAAAATTAGTAATAATTTTATTATGTATATATATATATATATATATATATATATATATATATATATATATATATATATATATATATATATGATATTTAAGGTAAATTTAAAGTTTATGCCGGGCTGATGCCTTAACCACTAGGCCTAGTGGTTAAGGCATCAGCCCGGTAAGCTGAAGGTCTCCGGTTTAGGTCCGGGCGTCTCCCGAATGTTTCTGTTATAAACTTAAAATTTATCAAACGTTAAAGTCATTCATGACTTAAAATTTTTTAAAATATTTAAGGTAATAAAATAAATATATCACACCTTCTACCCAATACTGGGTGTAACACTCTGCTGAAGCAGATCTCGGTAAGTGATATATTTTGCGCGTGAAGTGCGGTTACCAGTCGTCAAATCACGGCCCGCAAAGTTGTTAGTGGTGGAGGAGCAACAGGGGTAGTTTTTTTGAAATTATGAAAATTATGTGTCGCCTGTGGGAATCGAATCAAGGGTACCAGGGTTCTCAGGATCCACAGGCCGACTTCACACCACTGAGCTAGCCACCCCAAAAGATAAATGACTAAATGGTTAGCGCTATCGCTTCCCCGGTAAATTCAATCTCTTAATATTAGTTGCATTCCATTTGCCACTTGGTTCGCTTAAATCAGTTCAGATAAATTAGACAACATGACTAAATGAACTAAATTAAGCAAACTGATGCACTTATTGGGGTGAATAACTTCAAAGTAAATTAAAATCAGTAATTCTAGTACTGAAAATAAAGTCAGAGAAGTTATCCAGCGAAATTCATAAGTGATCTGGTTCAGTAAATGTAAGTTAGATCTGATCCAAATGGCAAATGAAATACGCTTATAGTTGGAAGCAATTTGTGTAAAAATAGAACCAATTGTTTTATAATTCATAATCCATCGATTTCTTGTTCATATCCTTCAAAAACATTGAAAAAATAATTAATCAAGTACATAAAATGTTTCTATAGATTAAAACTGTCATTTTTAAAACTCATCCTTGCATTAATCATGTGTTTATCCTTGAAATAAAAAGTAAACTTTGCTTTTAAAGTACACCTCAATAAAAATAAACTGTAGTACCTGCGCATCATACATAAAACATGAACCATAATTATACATCAAGTAAAAATATTCTACATCCGGTAGATTCGTAGAATGCTTTCATCTGCGTTGCGAGACTTCGCGTGGCTTCGGAAAATTCACACGATGTCTATCTTCACATGAAATTACTCTAATTATGGGTAATTTATTGAGTATTAACAAATTATCGTATACAAGAGCATACTTTATATTTTATTTTATCAATGGTTGTGATTGAAAAATCATTTAAATTGCAAACAGAGAATGCAGTTGCAATTATTGGTATTTGAAATATTTAAGCGTTTAAATACACACAAAAAATAACTAATGTTTTGTAGAAAAAAGCTCAAAGGTATTTTTTTTGTTATGTACATCAAAGTAATAAAAAAATTAACACCACAAAAGGATACAAATTAAAATTCTGGATGCACAGCAAATAGGAAAGTAATAAATTGTTACTGCAATATAAAGAAAAGTGCTTTGAACCAACATCTGCAAAACGCAAATTTTAGTGTGCCGAAAAAGGCTTGTTACGTGCAAGTGCAGAATTTAACGGACGAGGCTTGCCGAGTGCTGAAATCTGCACGAGCACGTAACCTTTTTCGGCACGTGTTATAAACAACATTTTTCCTACAACTGTGCGATTTAGTAAATCACTAAAATATTATCAAAATTTATATAATTCTAATGATATTACACGAGAACGATATTTAACGGCGTTGCTATGGTTTGTTTGTTGATTGCTTGCACATTGTTCTACGTTATTTAAAAATATTTCACTAATTTCAAGACAATTTCTTCAAAATCGTCTAGATTGGAATAGTACACTGAGTGATTCTTCTTTATCATTAACACCTTCAAAGATAATTGAAGCCCCAGATCATGCTATGTTGGATCTATTTTCGACCATGACAATCAACTTGCTGCTGGTACTTCTAAAGCCTCCGCAATTGTTGTCAATAATATTACTGTTAATAATATGAATAGGTACGGAAGAAATCAATGTTTCTTTAGACAGTACAAAAGTTGCTACTTTACATTATGTCAATATAAGCAACTGTAACAATTGTGTTAATAATATACACAAACAATAATATTTTATTTTACAAAATGTCATTTTGATAAATAACCTATGTATATATTTTCATCTTTTGAATATATAATTAAATGTTATTTTGTTGTGCATAAAATATTGTATGTACTACGGGTGAAATTAGCGTTTCTGGCCATGAGCATGTTATTAACCCTTGACGCTTTTCGCATCGTGCTAATAATCATACCACGGGCCAGAAACTCCTGTTTTCACCCTTAATACATAAATAACTATTGTGTATTTATTTCAAATAGTTTCTAAGCAAACTGAACTTAAATTTCATGCATATACTTTCTTGTTTCTATAAGTACAAATTAAATGTACTGTAGCCAAAATTTTACCTTTGTATGTTGATCTGTCACCTGCTCTGCAATTGCATATCCACCTATTCCATTTTGTAAAACAGTAGTGTCAGTATCCTTCAATATCGTGAAGGTATAGTGAATGCATGCTGACTTGAATACCCCGTTAATGAAGTTCGTCTCACAATAGCGTATAGACATAGAGCCTGCCAGCTACCACGGTGAGTTTGTATAGAGCCCATGTACTTACATGAGTCAAGATTTTGTGTGTTTAATGATACTGCTTTCACACAAAATGAGATCTTTATTATTTATAATGTTAGGTTAGTTTTCATAAAAAACTGAAGTTTAGTTACAGGTAAAAAGATGCTTCTACATTTCAGTTAGAATCTGTTCAAATGTCGTTGGTTTCAACTGCAATGCAAGCAACCGTAGCTCATTGGTTAAAACCGAGAAAAAACCATAGATGTGGCATTTTCATTTTGGGTAAATTTTATAAGTATAAAGCAGAATGGCGGTGTGGATAGCGTTATGAAATTCTAATCCGAAGATCCTGAGTTTGAATCCCATTCAAGCTAAATATATATAAACTACCACACGACGGCTCGGTGAGTCCGAACCCTGTACTGCAATTGTCATTAAAATCATATTGTATAGAGTAGCATAAATAATAATATATTACGAACCATGAACTGTAAGTGAGAGTTTTTAGGTCAAGAATGTAGTTTGGGAAATCGAGGCCCGTAGGGTCGAGATTTCTAAACATTCTCGACCAGATTTGTAAACTATTTTTTACAATACTTGCACAAATAGAAGGAAAAGAAAAATAGATTTAAAAATTAACAGTTGTCAAATTGTTAAAAAAAACAAGAATATGATTTATAATATTTACTTACTGTTCACAGTGGATGGTAAGTAAATATTATAGTCCTGATCTACTGACGTAACCATGGAAACCAACTGTGCAATAAAAGTTATACTTATTGTGTTTAAATTTTGTTATTAATAGGTAACTTATAGTACAAATATTGTAAACATACTTTTTTACTTACTTTACATACTTTTTGTTACTTTAAGTACAAGAAAGTATTCAAAATACACTTGCATGCAAAAAAGTATTTTAAAAACAGTAAAAGTTCCACTTACTGTGTTTACATTTTGTTATTAATGGTTAACTTACAGTACAAGTATTGTAAAATAGTATATTATGTACCATGGACAGTAAGTGACAGTTTTAAGGTCAAGAAAGTAGTTCACATTCACGACCTACAAAAATCACTCACAGTTCGAGATTAGTAAGCTATTTTTTACAATACTTGCATAAATAGAAGGAAAAGAAAAATAAGTTAAAAATTGACAGCTGTCAAATTGTAGTCTAAATAAACAGGAGCTTGATCTATAATATTTACTTCCTGTCCACGGTGGATGGTAAATAAATATTACAGTCCTGATGTAACCATGGAAACCAACAGTGCAATAAAAGTTCCACTTACTGTGTTTACATTTTGTTATTAATGGTTAACTTACAGTACAAGTACTATAAAAATAAATAAAAATGCATAGTCCCACATTTATTTGATTCTTGTAAAGTTGGAAGAAAGCGCGAGTGAAAATCTAGAACATCTCTTCCCTTATTTCGTCTCTGATATTTAAAGACTCATTAATAATGCAAGTAAAGAGATAAAACCACTAATTCAATTAGATTCGTCACGATTTCACGGCAAATGAATAAATAATTCCTCTTCTAAGACTGTTTAACACTTGGTTGAATTAGCATATTAAGAATCCTGTCGAGGTTACCGTTTCTCTGATTCACGGATTGAATTTATCGCTATCGTTAAATAACTGGGTCACTTCGAACTGTAGGTGGTGTAGTTATACTTATTGTTACGGCAGGAACCCTCAAAAGTAGGTATTTTTAACCCTAAACACTAAATATTATTAGGAGATTTTTTACTTTAGATTTTACGTCGAAAGTGTTGAATAGTAATATTGTAACACAAGTTTTGAAATGGTCCTTGCCATCCGTATGTACAATACTATTTTCCTAAAATCGTGAAGTTTTATTTCTTTAAATTAAAATTGATATTTGACATCTGTGATTTGCTGTTATATTTCACGTTAATTCAAATTAAAAAATTGTTCTATAATGGTTGTTTTGGAAACAACATCATTACGATTTTTTTGCAGCACTGTATATTGCAAAGAGATACTTTTCACACACACATTTTTAATGTTGAACAGTCAACATATCAACTTTCAAATTGAGTGTAGAAAGTATAGCATTATAACACTCAGTAAGGCAAGAAATCGTTTATGATGTTGTTTCTAAGACATCTATTGTTGAACAATCTTTTTTTCTTAATTAATGTGATTTGACAAATGTCAAATATCGATTTTATGGTATAAATGTTCACGACCGTAAAAAAATAGTATGTAATATACATGTGGCAACGGTCATTGCCACACTTGAGTTAAAATATACTAGTTCTCGACCCTGTCAGAAAATACAATTTTCTTTCTTCAATTGAGTGATCCTTTTCATCCTTAGAAAAAACAGCACATTTGATTTATTTATGCTACTCTGTACAAGAACTTAGTTAATATATTTTTAGCTTAAGTAGGATTCGAACTAGGGACCTTAGAAAACCGTTACGGTACCCATATCACCGTACTTTTAGAGAAGAAAAATAAAGCCATATTCATGGCAATTGGGAAAGAAGAGTATATTTTGATATTAGTGACACCCAGGTCACATTTATCTAAAAAATAATAATATTTTTTTAATTTGTTATTTATTACTTAAAATTTTACTTTCGGATAAGGTAGTGAAACAATCATGTATATCTCGTTACGAAATGTGCTTTACATTCTCCGTCTTCGGCTCAGGAAATAAACCGACATCTTCGGAAAGAAATATCTTACTTTCTTTCCTTGTTATACAAATAATTATTTAATTCTATCAGTTGTATCAATTTCCGATGCGGAGTGTTAGAACTGAATGTAACAGAAATGGCATGTTTGTTTGAGAACCCCTGGAACACGAAAACGAATACGTTTCTTCACAATGATATCGAAAATGCTTATCAGAATGAAATATATTTTTTGTAAGATTTATGAGTGCAATTAAAGTTTACAAACTGATTTAATTTGTTTGTGATTAGAATCGAACGAAAACAGATAAATATAAAAGTTTGAATCGCATTTGATGTAATTTATATAGTCATTGTAAAATAATTTGATATGTATTTTATTGTTATCAGCCGTGAAATTGCTACACTCATAATAAATAAAACAATTTAAACAAAATCATAACTACATTTATAAGGCAAAAAGAAAAACATAACCCTACTCCTCAAATAGAATTGCTAGAGAAAATTTTAAATTGCACTCTATTTATACCCGTAGCCCTCTGCCCGTAGAATAGTGGAGGGGGCAGATTCTGCGCCAATGAGAACACAGGAATGTATATTTTCTGTTGTAAATTGTTCCACAATTATTTTACAAAAAAATACTTCAAATGAAAGTTATTTAAAATTAAATTATCTACCAATTTTACTTGAAGCGTTTTTCTATAATAATATATTACAAACAAGCACCGAAAGTGTAAGATAACGTGCATGTGTACAAATTGAAAAACGAGGCGCGTAGCGGCGAGTGATTTAAGTACACGATCACAGTTATCACACTTTCGAGCGAGTTATGTACACTATTTTCAGGCGACCACAAAATATTTCTAAAAAAAGTTTATAAGAGCAATGTTGTTACACTTTGACAGCTGATGCGTTTTTGTAGGTAAGCGTTGACGTTTGAGGTTAGGTATTGTGCGACTGCACTAACCATAATGTCAAAATATTAAATAATGTTCAAATATTAGTAAATAAGTAATTATTAATTTAAAAAAAATAGATTTATATGTGCAAATGTGTTGAAAAATCTGCCAAAACTTTGATTTAAATAATAATACAAAGTCATTTATTTTATTATCTTCTTTCATCGCAACGCCATCTGTTGTCAATCAGTGGAACTTCACCTGATATGTTAGAAGTGTGCGTTATACTAACATATCAGTGTATAACAGTAATAACATAACAAGGCGTATTCCATTTGCCATTTGGATCAGATCTAACTTACATTTACTGAACCAAATCATTTATTTATTTCGCTGCATTACTTCGCTCACTTTATTTCCAGTACTAGAATTACAGATTCTTATTTACTTTGAAGTAATTTACCCTAATAAGTGCATCAGTTTGCTTAATTCAGTTCATTTAGTCATGCGTCGAATTTATCTGAACTGATTTAAGTGAACCAAGTGGCAAATGGAATACAGCTAATGTGTATTCCGTAGTAGTTAATAATGTTGTTATGGTTACTTTCATAAGTGGTCGTCAGATAAATAATTACAATGATTTTACAGTGTAAAATATATTGAACAAAGTGTCAAAATTTTGGGAGTTTAATTATTCAGTATTGAATTGAATTTTCGTGCTAATCAAAACGGGTCATCTTACTTATATATTCCTTGTCAACCACCTTGCTAATAAAATATTAATTACAAACCCTAATTAATAATTTAGATAATCTAAGATATCGAGCGTAAAATTTCGTATTCATGAGTCCTTCTTCACTTGGGCCTGCTATACACTAGGTAAATAGTGATGAATGTGATGCAATCATATTTTTTCAGTGTGATTATGACTTCAGGGGGTGAATTTCAAGCCATCACGCTTTATTGAAGTATGAATGATGAAGTAGGCTATATGGTTGTAACCTGAGATTGCTATGGTGTGATTTAATGAACTAGGGTAATTAACGGATCTAATTAAGGGTGAAACTACTGTTTAACTAATGTATAAACTAGGTTATGGCACATACTGTATGTATAGAGAGGGATATTTATTCGCTGAGCTGCACATCACATTAAAATTACCCCTGTGGCCCCCCCACCACTAGTATCTTGAATTGATGACTGGTAACTGTACTCACGCGTATAAATATATCATTTAACGAGATCTGCTACGGCAGAGTGCCACACCCAGTAATGGGTAAAAGGCGGGATGAATGACGAGTAATCTGCTGATCCCAGTGATTTTATATTAAACATTGCATTGCCGAAGGGCTCAAATATAGTCTGTCGCGACCATCTTACTTTTTATGTGATCAAAATTGCAGTTTGTGGAAGGCTGATTTAAGATAGTGCTAGCGTGAAAAAAATTTTGCAGATCTGAATGAAACTCGGCGCACGTAAACATGGGATAGTCATATGCATCCTGTTAAAATATAAAACACATTCATCGTCTGTGAACAAATATATTCGCTTGTAAAGTTGAGTTCTTATACACGGGGCTTATGGCGATCACCACTCAGAATCGCACATATTTGGTTTGTGTACCTCTAAAATTTTGCAGTTTCTTTTGAAAAACTAGTATGATGTTTTAGAACTATCCATGTATATTGTATCAGAAGGAGAAAGTTTTTTATCGTTTAGTAATGGATATATAGCCATGCAAAGCCTTGTTTTCAACGAAAAATTAAGAATCCCAATTTATAATGGCAACACCACACGGTGGTATGGTATTTGAAAATTCACTAGACCAACAACCTGTTAACAATTTATGATATTCATATCATAATGGGTATATAACACTTACTTTATTCAATTTTTATATTTTTTTGAGCGTCAGTTTCGCCACTCGACAACCGAAGGCGCCACCGTCACACTAGTACTACCTTAATAATGTACATTACAAACATAGAACCACGATTTCAGAAATTAGTAAAGGAAAAATTTCTCATGAAGGTGGTTCTATCATGACAGACTTATATAAGTACAGGTATCCGAAAAAGTTTATAATAACAAGTTTTTTATTTTATGTATGGTATAGGTTATAAATAAAACAACAAATTTTCATGCTAATGTAGAAACTCGTGAAAAATAATATATTAGTATTTCATTAAAATCTGTCGTAAATGCTTCCATGATAGTACCACCTTAATGATTAATTAAAATAATATGACACTAGTTATGAAATTGAGGATTTCACCATTCGATTCCACATATACTTCTGCGTAGATATGCATATTTTGATCCTCAAAATATTTTTTTAATCGCCGGAGTCATGATTGCAAAGAAATTCGTTTAATGAAAATACAATTTTTTTTTGTTGAACCAGGTGAAAAATCGAAAATTTTAAAATATGTTTCTATATAATTCAGACTACGAGAAATCGAATGCCGTTGAGCGCATCTTCATATCTTTTTTAGTTTACGAGTTACAGCGATTTTTGCCTTTTTAAAAATCTCAACTTTGAAGGCTCATATCTCGAAAACTAAAAGAGATATTGAAATGCGGTTTGAACGAGTGTATTTCTCGTGCTATAATTAGTTTATACTGAAATTTTGAAAATTTTGAAAATTTGACAATTTGTACAAAATTTTATGGGGCCCATATTTCTAAAACTTGAAGAGATAATGAAAATCTGTAAACACCAGTGGATTTCTTGCAAAAAAGTACATCGGTATGTAAAATTTCAGAATGTTTGCTCCAGAGATACAATTTTTAGAGCAAAAAAACTAAAAATGGCCAAAATTCGTAAAAATCTTAAAGGGTACCCCTTCAAAAATAATTAAAAAACAGTGATTTTTCGTTTTTTTGTATAAAAACTTTATCTGTGCGGATTTTTGCCTGAAATTTTGCATACCTATGTACTTTTACGAGAGAAATTCATTGGTGTGCACAGATTTTCATTATCTTTTCAATTTTTGGAAATATTGAGAAACGAAAATTTTGAAAAATATTGTAAAATTTTCAAAATTTTCAAAATTCCTGTATAAGTTAAATGGAGTACGAGAAATACACTCGTTCAAACCGCATTTCAATATCTCTTTTAGTTTTCGAGATATGGGCCTTCAAAGTTGAAATTTTAAAAAGGTCAAAAATCGCTGTATCTCGTAAACTAAAAAAGATATGAAGACGCGCTCAACGGCATTCTATTTCTCGTAGTCTGAATTATATAGAACCATATTTTAAAAATTTTCTATTTTTAAACTGGTTCTATAAAAAATTTGGCATTTTCATTAACAGAAATTTATGCGATCACGACTCTGGCGGTTAAAAAAAATATATATTGGCGATCAAAATATGCATAATTATGTGGAAATATATAAATAATAAATAGTAAATGTAGCTAAGCTAGTAGCTAAGCTACAAAAGTAGCTAGCTACTGCCCAGCTCTGTATTCAACATACATTCTGCATTCCCAAACCATCTCAATTTATCCATACCCACTTTTCTAAAAATATTCTTCTCAATCTCGCACTCATCAAAAATCTAATTACAGAATACATAATGGAAAAATAGTGTTTTCCAATAAACAAACATAAAAATAATCCCCGCTGGTAATATTTTCAGACTTTTCAGCTTCATTTCCATGAACATGAGTTTATATTTGACCTGGCATAACCCCACGTCCTTTCAATAAATTTCAAATCATACCGAACCATTTACTTTACATACGACTGCACAGTTCCACAATTTAAAATTTTACCGCGAATAAAGTCATATGATTAAAATAGAAATATTATCAGAGAAGCTCTTTTATTTCTTATTTCTCACTTTTAATATCATACATTATTTTCTTCTGATTTAATGACTAATAGCTTGATGTATTGTAATTGTAGTCCAGTGGACAAATCTAAGTAAGATTTGTAATTTAAAATATTATGAAACTAGATATGAAATAGAGGTTTTCACCATTTAATTTAATTTATTTAATTTATTATGGGGTGGCTAGCATATTTATTTATTTTATTTATTTATTTTCTTATTTAGTTACTGTTAAAGTTAAATTGGGTGGCTAGCTCAGTAGTATGAAGTCGGTCTGTGGATCCTGAGAACCCTGGTTCAATTCCCACAGGCGACAAACAATTTTCATAATTTCAAAAACTACCTCCGTGGCTCTTCCACCACTTACATCTTTGGGAGCCGTGATTTGACGACTAGTAACCGCACTTCACGCGCAAAATATATCACGTACCGAGATCTGCTTCGGCAGAGTACCACACCCAGTAATGGGTAGAAGGCGTGATGATATATTTATTTATTTTCTTATTTAGTTACTGTTAAAGTTAAATGGGGTGGCTAGCTCAGTAGTATGAAGTCGGCCTGTGGATCCTGAGAACCCTGGTTCGATTCCCACATGCGACAAACAATTTTCATAATTTCAAAAACTACCCCTGTGGCTCCTCCACCACTAACATCTTTAGGGGCCGTGATTTGACGACTGGTAACCGCACTTCATGCGCAAAAATATATCACTTACCGAGATCTGCTTCGGCAGAGTGCCACATCCAATAATGGCTAGAAAGGCGTGATGATATATTTATTTTATTTGTAAGGATTCGTCCTACCTCATTTAATGGGATGTAACATGATGTATGTACTGTAAAAGTACCTATAACTGACACTTGGTTTTTGAGAAATTCTTCTTTAGCGGACATTTAATCAAGTTATATTTATTTGTAAAATTGTGCGCCTCCACCAAAATTTGCAGTAAACACGTTCTCCTCATTTCTGATTAATTTCACGTGTACATCTTGGATATACAACTGTGGTTATCCTGCGTCTTCCTTAAGGAACACATCACCGAGAATTCACGTGCGACTCACGCGCGTCACGCTCCCAACTTCCTGTCACGTGATCAAGAACTGCGGAGCAAACGCAATTAACCTAAGATTTTAATATAATTGTTATGAAGGAAACCAGCAACTGTTGTAATATGCTAACATAAACTGGAAAGTTTTGTCTTATTTCATTTTGTTGCCATCAAGTTTGTGACACTGCGGGAAAGAACAGCGGTCGTCAAAATGTTGGCAGGCTAATTTTATTATGATGTAAACTGTAAGAAGTATGTCAGTCTGTAAGATTTATAGCAGTTGCAAATTATTGTATCAACATCTTGTTTACTTCGGATTATCTCAGTTTCTACTTATTTTTAATACAGGGTGTTCAGAAAATGAACGACAAATTGCAGGTGGAATGATTCTTTGATTAATTCTGAGTCGATAATCCTAATGCAAAAAAAATGCACGACATTTCGTAGAGCCATGTACAAATCAATCTAATTAACGTCAAAAATTAATAAATAATTATTATTTTTTAAATTTGAAACAAACAAATCTTTTTCTTTAAATATGACACTTTTATTTCAATTATTTTAATAATAAAAGAAATCTATTTTAGGAATATTTTGGTTACCATGGATACGTCATTATTTTTTTGTATTAAGACAAAAAAAGCTGGTGTGGGCACCACACGACTTTCTTATAGATAGCATATTTAATATTTAGTATATATGAATGTTATGTATATAATATTATTAAACATGTAATTTAGTTTTTCAGTAATTCAGCATTTATCTGTTTGAAACATAAAATATCAAATTTGTTTACGTATAATTTTTTAGTAATGTTGACTACTTTATGTCTAACTTTACTGATGAGGCATATACAGGATGGCCGTTTATCGAGCCTAATCCTTGGTATCTCAAGAACCGTTAGATACGAAGTCGTTTAAATTGAGGCAAAGTTGCCAAATTAGTTGACCATTTTAATGATGTATTTGTTTTTCCGAAAAAAGACATAGATAACTAGATAAAGCGGAAATTAAAATTTATGTTTTTTGTTTCTATTGCTACTATGATTATTGAAATATATTATTAAATATAAAAATTAGTTTTTCTCAAAATGAGACGCATATACAGGAAATTGCACTTCTTTTATTTGAAACTTTTTTCATAACCGACTCCATTTTTTAAATAAATGGAATTTATTGTTTTGTGTGTCCAGTAAACTTCCTGTTCCGGTTTTTTAATTTCATTCAAAAATCAACTCAGCTCTTTGTATTTTCATGAAACTTATAATTACCAAGTTTCGTTAACAAATCTTATCTCGTTCATGAGATATTGCACACTCGGACACACATCCATCCATCCATCCATCCACACACACACACACACACACACACACACACACACACACACACACACACACAGACATCATTGAGAAAATGATCAAAACGGATTCAGTAGACCTCAAAACACGTATTTCCGCGAAAATCTCGTCAACGACTTTTTTCACGATTACAATACTTCCTTACACTATGTATAAAAAAGTAAAAATGGTCCTTGAAAAATGTTTAATTTCTTTGATATGAATTGTATTGATAGCAGATTACGTATCCAATAAGAAATGTCGTTTAAAATACAAAACAGTCAGGTAAAATCTTTACCAAACTGTTTAGTACTTTAACAGAGTGTTATTTTTATTATAATCTTGGATACGTACTTTACTTGACTGTTTTGGTAAGAATCTACTTTCCATACTAAAATTGGTCAGGAAAGTAAGCACTTTCTTACCGGTTTCAGAAAATAATTTTGACAGTTCAATAAAGTAAAAAGTAAAAATCTAAGGCTAAGATATAACTAAAAATAAAATTAACTACTAAGCCTTAATCAATATAAAGAAAAATCTAAATACGTATTTCGAGAATTAAGTTCTCATCATCAGTAGACGAAACAAGGGGAAAAACAGTTCAATATTCTAAAATGTTATAGTTGCTATAGTATAGTATTTATTTGTTACAGATATTGATTGATTTCTTATTCGCCTGCGTCTGTATTTATTCAAGCCATACATTACACTTATCTTTGTAACGTACAATTGCAGATCCCAATTGTAATTTAATATTTACAACAACAAATTTTGTCATTCTCGTTCAACAATTGTACTACAAAAGCTGTTTGAACATAGTACATTGTGCAGGTGATGTACAACTAGCTATAGTTTCTGTTCTGTACCGTTCTCTATCCGAACAGAAAGTTAGACAGCAACATGGAAATGTGATTGAAAGTTTCCTAATGTATTGAACATTATCATAGTTTTGAACTGAAACTTTACTTAGGGAGTATACTACGGAAAACTGTTTGTATTCGAGATAAGGTCGAACTATTCTATAGGTTTTATAAGGGATTTTGTTGTTTTATCATTTGGGGAAGAGTTTATACAGCGTTGTAAGTTTAAATGTTAAATTTCCTTTGGAATGTTTGACCAGATAAAAATTGTACTTACCAGTTGCTTGACATTGGAGAATTTTTGTTCGTCCTTCACTGACGATGTTACTTGATGATGATGGTTGGGTGATGAATCTGGGTGCTTGAAGTGAATCTGAAAGAAGAATAAAAATATGTAAATAAATATGTCATCATAAATTTACCACATAATATTGTTTTAAGTACATTGGTGACAAAATAAAAAACGAAACACTTGATTCGTGATATTTTTCCAATTTTCTAAGCGTCATAATCAAGTCGTCGCGATTTGAATGCCGTAAAGCCTCATTCACAATACGAAAATAGTGATTTTAAACTGGTGTCAAAATTCGTGAATTTTTTAAATTTTGAAATCGTCACAACCGGTATTTTTTCAAATAATTTGGACAAATTTTCGAGGGCGAAAAAGTTTAAAGTGTCACTTTAAGGAGATATATGCGATCTTACGATTAACCCCTTCCACCCTTCCTCAACCCCAAAGAAGAAATATATTTTAGTCGAAAAAAGTCCATCTTTAACGATCTGTATGGAGCTAAGAAAAATTTGTGGACCCGATTCACTATCAGAGCAATAGAGTTTATTCAATTCCCTGCCAAGGACACAAAGAACTAAGTTCCTACGATGATTTGCACAGACTTATGCGTGTTTGAAGTTGAATGTACATTTGGGGGTTTTTGGCTTATAAGACGGTGATGTTTTAACAAAATTGAACGACTCTTTCAGAAAAAAAAACTGTTTTGTCTCTACTTTGTGGGGTTGTACGCGAAATTAGGATTATCCAACAATGAGGCTAAAAACCTTCCAAACACGCATAACGCCAAATTATCGTGGAAACTTCGTTCTTTACGAGTGTAGCAGCTCTGTAACTGCAAATTTTGATGATAATTAGTCTCGTTATATATGCTATAATAATGATCTTATTGTATACAAAAACTATATATTTCTGCTAGAAATTCTCCATTAAAATCTTGTTACAATTGGCCTCGGATATTTTCTGCTGTATAACATTTGTAACTTATTCTAGAGAAAATTATTTCAAATAGAAAACACGAAGAACTGAATTGTCTATCACTTTTATTTAAAGTATTTTTCAGTAAAACAATTCAGAAACATTTTACAGCATAAAATGTGACTATTTAAATCACAGTTTGTTTTCAGCACTGAAATAACTCCTGAATGCTATTTTCCCTCGCGAAAACAATTGCTTTCTATAATATTTTCTTTACCAATCTAGGAATAATTGAATTACCAGCTATTATCGTCTAGCCTCCTAGATCTAAATTACAAATTACAAAACGTAGAGCTTTGATATTATCTCCCGCAAACTGCGAAGCAAAATTACGAGCGAGGAACAATTTTCAACAAATGAGAGCGTCGCTAACCACCACAATTTTCTTGTTTACACGTCATCAAACTATTGCTGTAGACTATCACTTATGTAGATCAATCATATGATATTATCTAATGAAATTGGAGTCTGTGGTTTTATATACTTAATTGGACAATTGCTTTCAAATTCGTATAGCTTGCTTTGATATTCTAGGGCGATAGTTATTTGAAAGCGTACTTGTACATCTATGAATTCATTTTCAAAATACCGAAATAGATTTAAAAGATGCCGTAGGCGAAGGAAATAGTTATTTTGCAATACCTGTACTGTAAGTTACCAATTAATGACAAAATTTAAACACAGTAAGAGGCACTTTTATTGCACAGTTGGTTTCCATGGTTACATCAGGACTATAATATTAACTTACCAGCCACCGTGGACAGTAAGTAAATATGTTATATTAGGGTCCTGTTTATTTTGACAAGAATTTGACAGCAATTAATTTCGAAACCTATTTTGCTTTTCTTTTTATTTGTTTAGGTATTATCAAAAAATAACTTACTAACTTCGAACTGTAAGTGATTTTTAATCGAAAAACTGTCACTTACAGTTCATGGTACGTAATATACTTTTCTTGTATTAAGTGTGCGAAAGTGTTTTTTTATTGTGCGTGAATGTCACTTTTAATCCAGATTGACAGGTCCAAACAAAAAAAAGTTATTCTAACGCGCCAAAAAAACAAGAATTTCGCCCACGAAATGCGAACATTTTTTCTGCAACTGTCAAAAAGGAAAAATACAATATTTATTGACTTATTTAAGTAAATTTAAGGAAAAAAATAATATAAATTTGATGTGTTGTAACCAAGGAAACGTGAAAATGTTTGTTAAATAAATAAAAGTGTCAACGAATTTGAAATTAGACATAATAATGACAACAAACTGTTTTTTTTTCATGTATGAAAAAAATTATATAAATAAAATAAATAAATAAATATATCATCACGCATTCTACCCATTACTGGGTGTGGAACTCTGCCGAAGCAGATCTGGGTAAGTGATATATTTTACGCGTGAAGTGCGGTTACCAGTCGTCAAATCACGACCTCCAAATATGTTAGTGGTGGAGGAGCCACAGGAGCAGCTTTTGAAATTATGAAAATTATTTGTCGCCTGTGGGAATCGAACCAGGGACTTCAGGATCCACAGGCCGACTTCATACCACTGAGCTAGCCACCCCATAAAATATTATACTTGCACAATAAATAAAAAAACATAAATATATCATCACGCATTTTACCCATTATTGGGTGTGGCAATCTGCCGGAGCAGATCTCGTTATGTAATATATTTATGCGCGTGAAATGCGGTTACCAGCCGTCAAATCACGGCCCCCAAAGATGGTACTAGTGATTTATTTAAAATTAATATTTATTTAATAAATTTTTCCTGTTCCAGATAAATAAAAATTATTAATAAGGTCATCATCAGATGCAGAATTTTCTTGTCTACAAAAAACTATTTAACTGTTTTGCTGAGAAATAATTAGGACAGCCAATAATTAAATATTTTCCCAACGCACGCTTTGTATCTTCCTTTAAAGATTCAGTGCCGCTGGAATCAAAGTAGTCTATGTAAAACAGACAATGTACATATTCAAACTATACAGAAAATTCAATTAACTTTAATATAATCTGATGCAAATTTCTGTTCGGTTTGATATATTTCTAAATTAAATTCTGCCTTGTTGCTGTTATAAATATCTCCAATTAAATAATACCGTTTGTTTTATAACTTTCCTACTAACTTATTAAATTTTTTATTGGAAGCATTTCCGTAATAAGCCACTGTCATATCGCAGGAATAGTATTTGCAACGTGTTTGTAACCATGCCAACAGAAATAGTCTCTATGACAGAGGAAACATGATAAAACACTATACATCGAAATCTGGTGGAGGTGCCGCTAACCATGTTGAGGTAGCGAGAAATCCATTACTGCTAATTCAATTCGCAGCTGGTTTATCTTCTATTGTGCAGGACTGTACTAGAGGATTATTTTAATACGAAGAATTCAAGAGGCCTTCCAATAGTTTTGACATTTTAGAATTGTTTATTTAATTGGTGTACAATAAAATTGTTGTAAATAATAGTGCAGTATATTTTTTTAGTATAAAATATTTATTAATTATTTTAGAAAAAAATGTTTCAAATAAATATGATAGACCATTTAATTGTACATAGCTTTTACTTGAAACTTTTTTTTGTAAAATAATTAATAAACGAGATACAGATCTCAGCAGGATTTTATTCAATCATATTTCACTGACGTTTCGCTCAATTTTTTTTCCTCAATTATATGTTGTAAGTACAAGTAAGTTATGTGAAATTTAATGGTGAAAACAAAATTAAAATATCTTTGGTAGTTTTGGAGTTATAGCGTTTTATAGATTTCAGCAGGAATTATTAAAATAGTGATTGTGCAAAACCAAAAATTTTTTGATTAGAAATTGTTCTATGTATCATATATAAGTAGCTTAGGTCAAAAAAACTTCTGGGAAATATTTATTTCTTCAAATTTTCGACCTGAAGCGAAGAAAGTAAGACATTTTTCCCGAAGGTACTATTTCATTTTTCGAACCGCGTAAAGTAAAATTTTTAGATATAAATTATAACTTTAGATAAGATTTATTATTTTCTTGATAGATGTCACCTAAATGTTACAAATATCAAATCTAAGGATTTTACATAAACACTGGATAGCTAGCGCTTACAAGTGAGGTAAGTGCTGAGGCTATGAGCATCGCAACCGAACGGGTACGGAACATTTTGCATAAATTTTTGGATATGAGAAAGCAATTTGCCAGATGGGTGTCGCATTTGCTCTCTGTTGACAACAAGCGCGACCGTGTGACAAGTTCAAAGGAGTGCTTGGCGATGTTCAAGCGCAATAAGAAGGACTTTTTTCTCCAGATTTGGCCCCCTGCGATTTTTATCTATTTCCAAACTTGAAGAAATGGCTCGGCGGAAAGATTTGGCTCCAACGATAAGGTCATCGCTGAGACAAACGTCTATTTTGAAGGAATGCCAAAATAGTATTATTTGGAACGGATCGAAAAATTAGAAAAACGTTGGACGAAGTGTATCGAGCTACAAGGAGATTATGTTGAGAAATAAAATATGTTTTGACCAAATAAATCATTTCTTGTTTTATTTTTCAGGGACTTTTCACCCTGCCCTCGTATATATTATTTATATTGTTACTGATTATGTTAGGTTGTAAAGCAACAAGCTGAACAAAATTTCCATCACTTGTCACATTTGTGACAAGTGATGGAAATTTTGTTTTCCTATTTTTCTTATTTATTAAGACACAGTTCCACATCCCTATTTTTCTTATTTATTAAGACACAGTTCCACATCGTAATTGACTTTTTGTCTTTATTTTATTTAAATTGCTGTCATGCAGTTTGCGATTCTGTCGGTAGATGGCACCACGGGTTGCTCCTTAGCTCTCATGTCTTGTCTACCGACGTAGTTACTTTAACATCAGTCAGTTCAGCTTGTAAAAATATCACAGTTCACTAGTCCCTAGTTGGTCTAGTTGGATAGTTGATCACACCATACTGATGAGTCCCTAAAGGACGAAACGCGTCTATGGTTAAAGCTGAACTGACCAGCCGTTTGATGATGACCTGATAAGTTGATTCAAACGTGCTGTAAAAAATTTTTGGAATTTGTGACAAGTGATGGAAATTTTGTTTTCCTATTTTTCTTATTTATTAAGACACAGTTCCACATCGTAATTGACTTTTTGTCTTTATTTTATCTATTTCCAAACTTGAAGAAATGGCTCGGCGGAAAGAGATTTGGCTCCAACGATGAGGTCATCGCTGAGACAAACGCCTATTTTGAAGGATTGCCAAAATCGTATTATTTGGAAGGGATCGAAAAATTAGAAAAACGTTGCACGAAGTATATCGAGCTACAAGGAGATTATGTTGAGAAATAAAATATGTTTTGACCAAATAAATCATTTCTTGTTTCATTTGTCAGAGACTTTTCACCCTGCCCTCGTATATATTATTTATATTGTTACTGGTTATGTTAGGTTGTAAAGCAAGCGCAAATTCTATAACACAAATTTAGTTTGAAGCTTAACTCTAGTGCATATGTAGCAGGTGTGCAAACTATGATAGTGCAATATTGTTCTATATATGTGCACTTGCTTACCTAGCTAATGTTTATGAATAATAATTAACTTGATTAATTTAATTCTCTGGCTGCAAGTGATGCCCGTAATTTATACCTCATTTCATATTCTATCTTTATCACGTATACAGACCTACTCATTATCATACAATTTATTTATTTATTTGTCACTGTTATGCATAACAGGAATTTAATTCCAATTACAATAGCTTATAGTAGAATCCGAACCACTCAGACACAATCATATTTTTATATATACGGGTGATTACAGTCTTTTTTAATGGTCGTACAGGTGACAAAAGAAGGCGAAAAACGTAAAAACACATTAATTAATAACATATAAAATATATCATCACGCCTTTTACCTATTACTGGGTGTGGCAATCTGCCGAAGCAGATCTCAGTAAGTGATATATTTATAAAATAAATAAATATATCATCACGCCTTCTAGCCATTACTGGGTGTGGCACTCTGCCGAAACAGATCTCAGTAAGTGATATATTTTGCGCGTGAAGTGCGGTTACCAGTCGTTAACTCACAGCCCCCAAAGATGTTAGTGGTGGAGGAGCCACAGGGATAGTTTTTGAAATTATGTAAATTGTTTGTTGCCTATGGAAATCGAACCAGGAGTCTCAGGATCCATAGGCAGACTTCATACCACTGAGCTAGCCACCCCATTATATATTTATGTTAATTAAAATTATCCCTATGGCTCCCCCACCACTAACATCATTGAGGGCCGTGATTTGACGACTGGTAACCGCATTTCACGCGCATAAATATATCACTTACCGAGATTTGCTTCGGCAGTGTGCCACACTCGATTTTCGCATTTTCACCAAATTAAAATTACCCCAGTGGCTCCTCCACCGCTAATATCTTTGGAGGCCGTGATTTGACGACTGGTAGTCGCACTTCACGCGCAAAATATTTCACTTACCGAGATCTGCTTCGGCAGAGTGCCACACTCAGTAATGGGTAAAAAACGTGATGATATTTTTATTTATTTATAAAAACTTAAATGTTAATATCTCTGTTATTATAAAACTTTGACTAAGATGTTTTTACGTTTTTCGCCATCTTTTAATCTGCAGTATCACTCATTAAATAATAATAATAATAATAATAATAAGACAGTAAACAGCCTGTATAAGTTGGAGTCAGCGAGATTTGAACCCATTAATTAATAAACGCAATATTTTCCCAGTTGTTACGAAACTTAATAAATATATGATAATCTAAAAGAAAAGTCAGTTTTCCTGTTTACTCAAAAAAAAGTAATCATCATTTTTATTTAGTACATAAAAAACAATTAAGATCCTTCACAGTTATCCTTGATGAGATATCCTGAAACATTGTACATTTTGGATGACAGAAGAAAAAATAAGAAGGATATAACGAAAGGAAAACAAAGCTTCTGCAAATAGTTGGTTAAATCGATATTCTCCACGCTGAAGCTCGGGGAACGTAAAAAATATACTTTTTTTTTTAGAATTTTAAAGCAAACATGTATGTGCATATTAGATAATTTTTTTATAGGTATAGTTGTTTAAAATACTGTAAACTCCATTCAAAACTATTGTTTCCTTGCTTGCTACGAGCATAATTTTTAACTATTTTGGCTTTGTATATTTTCTGTTGCCCAGTGTCATATGCTTATTTTAGACAAAAATGTTTCAAATAATAGAGAAAAAAACTAAATTATCTACCACTTTTATTTGAAGTATTTATCTCTAAAGTAATTTAGTAACCATTGACAGCAGAAAATATACGAGGACGTATTTTAATGTTACCTACATAGCCATGAAACAAAAAAAGCAATGATGTTAAACAAATTATTATTTTACAATACCTGTACTGTAAGTTTCCGATTAATGACAAAATTTAAACACACTAAGTGGAACTTTTATTGCACAGTTGGTGTCCATGGTTACATCAGAACTATAATATTTATTTTTCATCCACCGTGGACAGTAAGTAAATATTATAGATCACGAATCTGTTTATTTTGACAATAATTTGACAGTTGTTAATTTTGAAACTTATTTTTCTTTTCCTTCTATTTGTGAGGGTATTGTAAAAAATAGTTTACTAACCTGAAATTGTAAGTGATTTTTAGGTAGCGAATGTTTAAAAAATATCGACTTTAATATTTACTTACCATCCACCGTGAACAGTAAGTACATTCTATAGATCTTTTGACAACAATTTGACAGCTGTTAATTTTCAAACTTATTTTTCTTCTCCTTCTACTTTTGCAAGTATTGTAAAAAATAGCTTACAAAACTTGAACTGTGAGTGATTTTTTTAGGACGTGAATGTTTAGGACTACATTCTTGACCTAAAAACTGTCACTTACAGCTCATGGTACATAATATACTATAATACAATACTTGTACTATAAGTTGACAAAATTTAAACACTGTAAGTGCAAATTTTATTGCACAGTAGTGTCCATGGTTTAATATTTACTTACTGTCCACCGAGACCAGTAAGTAAATATTACATATCAAGGTCCTGTTTATTCGAACAACAATTTGACAGCTATTAATTTTAAAACCTATTTTTTTTACCTTCTATTTGTTCAGGTATTGTAAAACATAGCTTAGCAACCTCGAATTGTAAGTGATTTTTTAGGTCGCGAATAGTTAGGAAATACCAACCCTACAGGCCACGATTTCCCAAACTTCATTCTTGACCTAAACACTTTCACTTACAGTTCACGGTACGTAATATACTAATTTTTAATCGTACATGTTTTTCATGGCTAGCTAAATAACAAAAATACATCCTCGTAAAAGTGTCAAATATCCGTATGTACTGTAATTGTGAATAAATTCCTGTTGCGCACCGAAATAACTAAACTATAAATTCTTATCAAAACGTTTAGGGCTCAAATATAAAGTTAGTCGAATAGCAACGCGCTGCTCACTTATAAAAATTGATTTAACGTGTTTTCAGCCCGTTTGAAACATTTCACTTCAGTAAAATTTAAAACTTTCCGGGCACAATTTTCTACCAATCATAAAGTTTGACTGTTTCTTACAATTTTTTCCAAGTTTACGATTCGTGATTGTTTACCGTAATATCAACTCTAAAAGTTACTGTTCATTGTTTTGGAATTAAAATTTTTTCATTTTCTTATTTATTGATTCTATTGTTTAGAGTTACTTTGTCTGTTTTTTGTAAGTTTTGTAAAATGAAATATTCAACATAATGACCTAAATAAAACCTTTTAATATTTTATTTTAAAATCGATATTTTATTTACTATTATTACTATGAATTTAATACGCTAATGGCCTAACGGACCATTATCATATTTCTAAGTTCTTCAACTGTTGTTTGTTTTTCATTATGATATTATACTGAATTACCTACATAAAATTATATTGAATACCGAACACAATATTTTATTTATTCATTCAGAATTATTTGTATAAAGTATGAATCTATTATACTGTATAAATTACATTACTTATATGAATAATACTTATAATAAACATTACGTCCTATCTGAAAGTACACTCAATTGAGAAAAAAATATGCTTTTATTAATATGTTATTTTATAAGGAGCTAAAGTGATACTTTCTGTGGCAAATCTGTAGGTTATGACAAATACAGATGAGGCACAAATATTATATTACGCACCATGAACGGTAAGTGACAGTTTTTGGGTCAAGAATGCAGTTTGGGAAATCAAGGCCCGAAGGGTCGAGATTTCCTAAACATTCGCGACCTAAAAAAATACTTACAGATCGAGGTTAGTAAGCTATTGTTTACAATACCTGCATAAATAGAAAGAAACGAAAAAATTGGTTTCAAAATTAACAGATGTCAAATTATTGTCAAATAAATACCTTAATCTAAATATATACCCAGTCCCAAAAATAACGAAACTTTAGATATAGAATAAAACACGCATTGTATTATGTTTGAAACTTAATATTTATTCAAAATAGGTTCCATTTGAATCAATACACTTTTTAGAACGATCAACTAGAGCATGCATAGATTTTTTATGCCATCTAAAGGAACGTTCTTTAACACCTGTGTCACGGCTGCTTGAATGGCTGGAATATCATCATAAAACGCTCCTTTCATGGCAATTTTCAGTTTTGGGTAAAGATAATAGTCACATGGTGATAGATCAGGCGAATACGGAGGGTGGTCGATGACACAAATATGTTTTTTGTTGACTTACACGAGCGACTTTTTGGTCTTCATGTAATTCATGTGAAACAAAACGTGAACAAACCTTTCTTTTACCCAAATCTTCAGTTAGAATTCTCCAAATAGTATTTTTACTCGTATTTAATTCTTCACCCAACATTCTAACAGTAAAATTGGCATCGACAGCAATGATTTCACGCACTTTTTCGACTAATTCAGCACGATTTCTGGCTTTTGGACTTCTAGATCTTTCATCATTTAAATCTTCACGACCATTTTTAAATTTTGCAAACCACTTATAAACTTGTGAACGAGATAAACAATTATCACCTTATAGTTTTTTCATCAATTCGTATGTCTCAGCAATTTTTTTTCCAAGTTTAACACAAAATTTCATATTTGCTCGTTGTTCCATTGTATTTTTACAACATAAACACAAAAACTACTGTCACTAAAATGCGTGTAAATTTTTAAACTGTCACCTGATTTCATGAAGTTGTGTGCGTTCGAAAGAGGAAAGATGTATCTTTCTAACAATGTGTATGTTTAATAATTTTTGTTGTTTATCCGATGAGAAATGATAAAAATGATATTTCGCTAAGTTGATTTTTCTAAAATAATTTAGAAACAATTGACAGGTGAAAATGAAGTACCAAACATATCAATTTATTTTGTCCGGCAGTACAGTGGTGTGGATAGCGTTACGGTATTTGAATCCGGAGATCCCGAGTTCAAATTCCACTCAAGCTAAATAAATAAATAAATAAATATATCATCACGCCTTCTACCCATTACTGGGTGTGGCACTCTGCTGAAGCAGATCTCGGTAAGTGATATATTTTGCGCGTGAAGTGCGGTTACCAGTCGTCAAATCACGGCCTCCAAACATGTTAGTGGTGGAGGAGCCACAGGGGTAACTTTTTCAAATATATATATGAATTATTATACTGCAGCTCTTGTTGTAGAGAGTAGAATATATAAATAAATAAAATAGTTTCAAACGAATACAATGCTCTAAATAATCATTTAAACTTTTATTCAATAATGTTTATATTCCGAAATAAAAAGCACAAACTCAGTGAAAACTCTTGAATAAAAGCATATAAATAATAAAAATAAAACTAGTTCGTATAAAAACTAGCATAGAACATAGTCAAATACGAACAAACATGGCAACTGTATCTATTATCGATTTTAAAAGAGGCTTAACTTTATGAATTATTGAAAAATTGCAAAGTTGGAACAACATACATAATACATTCCACAACTCTGCTTCAAAAAGGATTAAATAAACTCAAAAGTGGAGTTTAACTCCAGAAATGGAATAACATGTTTGCATTAGTGGACATTCCTATTTATAGAAACGATTATAAATTCTTGATTTCAAATATTTATCTGTAGAGGCAGTACCAGAACCCCTTTCTTGTATTCGGGTTATTTTATGTGATCAAAATTGTAATTTGTAAAAGGCTGATATACATTACAAACATAGAACCACGATTTCAGAAATTAGTAAAGGAAAAATTTCTTATTAGGGTGGTTCTATCATGACTGTCTCATAAAAGTATAGGTAACGGAAAAAGTTTATAAAAACAAGTATTTAATTATTAATTAAATTAAATTAATAATTTTATGTAGAACCTCATGAAAAATAACATATTTAAATTTCATTAAAATCTGTTGTAAATGCTTCCATGATAGTACCACCTTAAGGATTAATTTAAAATAATATAATACTAGTTATAAAATTGAGGATTTCACCATTCGATTCCACATATATTTCTGCGTCGATATATATATTTTGATGTACAATTTTTTTTTTAAATCGCCGTTATATCTAAAAAAATTCGTTTAATGAAAATGCGATTTTTTTTGTTGAAGCAGTTGAAACTGAAAAAAGTTTAAAATATGGTTATATATCATTTAGACTGCGAGAAATCGAATGCCGTTGAGCGCATCTTCATAGCTTTTTTAGTTTTCGAGTTACAGCGATTTTTGACTATTTAAAAATCTCAACTTTGAAGGCTCATATCTCGAAAACTAAAAGAGATATTGAAATGCGGTTTGAACTAGTGTATTTCTCGTGCTCCAATTAACTTATACTGAAATTTTGATAATTTTGAAAATTTTACATTTTTTTTTCAATATTTTTAAAATTTTATTTTGTCCATATTTTAAAAACTTGAGCAGATAATGAAAATCTGTAAACACCAGTGAATTCCTCTCGTAAAAGTACCTAGGCATGTAAAATTTCAGAATTTTTGCTTCAGAGATATAGTTTTTAGGGCAAAAAAACAAAAAATGGCCAAAATTCGTAAAAATCTTAAGGGGTACCCCTTCAAAAATCTTCAAAAAACAGTGATTTTCGTTTTTTTGTAATAAAAACTTTATCTGTGCGAATTTTTGCCTGAAATTTTGCATACATATGTACTTTTACGAGAGGAATTCACTGGTGTTCACAGATTTTCATTATCTTTTAAATTTTTTGAAATTTGGGCAAAATAAAATTTAGAAAAAAATTGTAAAATTTTTAAAATTTTCAAAATTCCAGTATATATTAATTAGGTCACGAGAAATTCACTCGTTCAAACCGCATTTCAATATCTCTTATAGTTTTCGAGATTTGGGCCTTCAAAGTTTAGCATTTCAAAAAGTCAAAAATCGTTGTAACTTGAAAACTAAAAAAGATATGAAGATGCGCTCAACGGCATTCGCTTTCTCGTAGTCTAAATTATATAGAACAATATTTTAAAATTTTTCGATTTTTAAACTGGTTCAACCAAAAAAATTAACATTTTCATTAACAGACATTTTTGCGATCACGACTCCGGCGATTAAAAATATATATATTGAGGATCAAAATATGCATAATTATGTAAAAATATATAACGAATTAAATGGTAAAATCCGAAATTTCATATCTAGTTTCATATTTTTTTAAATTAACCGTAAACAGAAACAAACGTGAATATAAACATAAATACATTATATTTTCAATTCATTAATCCTTTAAGCTTAAATAAAAGCTTGCTACGGGATGAATCTTTGGAAACATGTATTTTAAAATTTGTAAATAGCATCCGACGACCCCCTCCAATATCTTCGCAACCCCCTTAGGGGTTGCGACCCACACTTTGATAACCATTGCTGTAGAATAACTAGTAATGAACAGTTACTGAGATATGTGGGCAATTAGAGCTATTCATAATTACAGAATTCGTATATTTACATTGTTCAGAATATGTCACACCCCAGCACACCGTCCGAGGGTTAAAACAATATTAAGTAGAGTTGTGTAAATGCACAGTTCGTCTTAGTATACCCAGAAATGGGTAGCAAGTAAAGAACACCTAACAATGTAGAACAGATCACAATGATTATTTTCTTTCTTAAACAAATTTAACTTTTTTTGAATGACTTCTTTAAATTGACTGTAGTTAAATTGAAAACCAGTAGGTCAGGGTTGGCCATGACCGAAAACTAGTACACACTGTGCGTGACTCACGAGGTGGAACATAAAAATAAACAAAAAATTTTATAAAGAAAATTCGTTTTAAGAATATACTGCACTGGAATTTACTTTTTCCGTATAAAATGAATTACCTGTTTTAAGGTTCTTGTTTGATAACAATTTATCAAGATTACGTTTTTTATTTTATTTATATTATTTGGAAGTACAATCATTTTATTGATTTATGAACGTGGGTACAATAACCTGATTTATTTACTTATTTGCTACTTTGTACAACAGGAACCTAAATCCAAAAAGTCTGGTGTGGTCATCACACGACTTTCTTATACACAGCATATTTAATATTTACAATAAATGAATGTTATATAATATTATTAAACATGTAATTTAGTTTTCAGTAATTCAGCATTTATCTGTTTGAAACATATAAAATATCAAATTTGTTTACGTATAATTTTTTAGTAATGTTGACTACTTTATGTCTAACTTTACTGATGAGACATATACAGGACGTCCGTTTTTCGAGCCTAACCCTTGGTATCTCAAGAACCATAAGATACGAAGTCGATTAAATTGAGGCAAAGTTGCCAAATTAGTTGACCATTTTAATGATGTATTTGTTTTACCAAAAAAAGACATAGATAACTAGATAAAGTGAAAATTAAAATTTGTTTTTTGTTTCTATTGCTACTATGATTATTGAAATATATTATTAAATATAAAAAGTAGTTTTTCTCAAAATTGCAAATAACATTTTATGTTTTTTTTTTTAAGTTAATTTTATGACAGAAGACGTCCGGATTCGAACCGGGGACCTTCAGCTTGCCAGGCTGATGTCTTAACCTCTAGACCACATCCCACCTGTACGATCAACCAAATTCTTCTATCATAGTGTCTAACACAGCATCGATCCTAAGACTCCTATGTGTCATAGGTTTTGACAACGGGTTTCGTCTGTAGCGACACATGTCCGATTTTAAAGGAAATCATACCACGAAGTAAATTTTGGCATACGAATGACATTTTATGTTCCAAATATTTTTGCTAACATCTTTTATTTGAAACTTTTTGAAATTGCTAAGTAAAATTTCGCTTAATTTCGAAGCTGCGCATAACCCTTTAGCCCGAAGAATACATGCTTTATATGTATGTACAAGTCGTTATATTCGATTTTACCCAAAATTATTTTGAATTTCACGCATTTATATAAATATTGAACGTGTTCTTGGCAAGACTCGCTTCGCTCTCATTTTAACCAAACCTCAAGCCCTTCAAAAGCATACTCCACACCCGTAAGCCATAATGATTTATTATTGCATTTCTTGCTTGTTACATTATGATGTATATCAGTATGAGGTGTAGTTAAAATAGTTAACTATGTCAAACAGTAATTTAATTTACTGTCATAAACGCTATCTCGATTCTTGTAAACATGTAAACTGATAGAACATCGACATCGCGCGATTGTAAAACTATTTCTACTCATGAAACACCCATAAATACTTCTTTTTGTTGAAAGTTTACATTACTAGCTTTAGCAGTTACGACGTCACGGCGGATATATGGTCAAACTTTAGTGTTAAAACTAGATATTACTCTATATCAAGCAATCGTATCGTAGTAAAGCTATTATGAGTCTAGTTCCTGCAATTCACACTAGAGGAGCTAGTTTCCGATATAGCGAATAGTTTTACAACAGATCCGGGAGTTTCAAATCTCTAAGTATATTAAAGTGGCCATCGAACTTGGTGGTATTATGTTGGTACTATGTTTTGAGATTGGAAAATAAAGTAAGTAAGATATTAAATAAATATTACTTAATTATATTATCACGCCTTTTACCCATTACTGGGTGTGGTACTCTGCCGAAGCAGATCTCGGTAAGTGATATATTTATGCGCGTGAAGTGCGGTTACCAGTCAACAAATCACGGCCCAACTAAAGATATTAATGGTGGAGGAGCCACAGGGATAATTTTAATTTGGTGAAAATGTTTTGTCGGCTGTGGGGATCGAACCAGAGTTCTCAGGATCCACAGGCCGACTTGATACCACTGAACCACTACTCAATTGAGGAAAGAAAATATTATTTTCTAATAGGGTGCAAAAATAAATTTTCTATCACTTTTATTTAAAGAATTTATTTCTAAAAACAATTAGACAAGTAGAATAAAATTAAAATAAATAAATAAATATAAATATATCATCACGCCTTTTATCCATTACTGAGTGTGGTACTCTGCCGAAGCAGATCTTGGTAAGTGATATATTTATGCGCGTGAAGTGCGGTTACCAGCCATCAAATCACGGCCCAACCAAAGATGTTAGTGGTGGAGGAGCCACAGGAGTAATTTTAAATTGGTGAAAATGCTTGTCGGCTGTGGGATCGAACCAGGGTTCTCAGGATCCCCAGGCCGACTCGATACAACTGAGCCATTACCCCAGTCTATGTTTGTGATGAATAAAATAAAATAAATAAATATATCATCACGCCTTCTACCCATTACTGGGTGTGGCACTCTGTCGAAGCAGATCTCGGTAAGTGATATATTTTGCGCCTGAAGTGCGGTTACCAGTCGTCAAATCACGGCCTCCAAAGATGTTAGTGGTGGAGGAGCCACAGGGGTAGCTTTTGAAATTATGAAAATTGTTTGTCGCCTGTGGGAATCGAACCAGGGTTCTCAAGATCCACAGGCCGACTTCATACCACTGAGCTAGCTACCACATATGTTTGTAATGTACCTGATTAAATCAGCTTTATACAAACTGCAATTTTGATCACATAAAAAGTAGGGAGGATCGCGAAATAATTTATTTGTTATTTTTTCCTCTAAAGGGGTCAAGACGGAGAAAAGTTTAAAGACCACTGTAATAATGTATTTATTTTTCTTAGCTATAACATGTAGCACACCTTTGAAACTCTGAAAACAACTGTATTTCAGTAATAGTTTCGGCTGAAATTGTCTATTCCTTTCACGTAGCACAGAAACTCTTCCCATAATTTTGAGAATACGCCGCATATGTTACAATCGTTTTATATTATTTTTCATTTGAAATTTAACTTCAGATAACAAAAGATTTATTACCATATTTTGTCGATAATGACATGAACATTTACAACCATTATTTGAAGATTTCAAAACCATAAAAAATCAAATAAAAGTCAAAGGTTATCTACGAAGAATGACATTGAAATAATTAATTACAAGAACTATTGAAACAATAATAAAACCCTTAATTGAAAAACTTAAAGTCCCGCGGGTACAATTAAATATTCAACAATGCGCGTTGTAAGGTTCACTTAGATTACAATTTTATTTCATTGTGCAGAGAAATATAAAAGATGTAAAAGGAATAAGGATTTTTTTGAATGAATACGAGTGTTCTATTTAGGACTCCTGAAAAAAATTAAATTGAATAGATTAAAACGAAACAAAACAGATTGTGTTTACAAGCAGCAATTGATGCGTTACCAAGCAGCTATTTACCGTATTTAATAAATAGATTGTAAAGTATTTTTCGCTGTATATGATTCCGAGAGAATTTACAGAACAATGTTTTAAAACAAAAGACAAAATGTCTATTGCGATGTGGAATTGAGTCTTAATAAATAAGAAAAATAGGAAAAAATTTTCCATCACTTGTCTCATAATTCCACAGAGGTTTTACAGCACGTTTGCATCAAATTCTCAGGTCATCAACAAACGGCTGGTCAGTTCAGCTTTAACCATAGACACGTTTCGTCCTTCCGGACTCATCAGTATGGTGCGATCATTTATCCAACTAGATCAACTAGGAAATGATCGCACCATTTTTCCTATTTTTCTTATTTAACAATGTTTTAGTAATAATATAACAAGAAAGTGAGAATAAATTGAAATTAATTTGACAGATCTTTCGAAAACTTGTTGCCAGGCAATAGTCACGAAATCCCGTAGGGCTTGAGTGGCTATTGCCAAATGGCAACAAGTTTGAGAAAGATACTGGAGAATTATTTTCTTATTTATCCAACTCTCGAGTTATATTTAATCAGATTATATTTTGACATAGTTGTTGAGGTCGGTTTATCCAACTTAAAAGATTTTGAACTGTGTCCATATCGATTGATTACTTATTAATGTATTCTTGAAAGTTGTTTCCAAAATTTGTTGGTGTATTTCTGTATCTGAAATGGAACTAAATCGATTTTTTACACATATTTTACTTGACGCGTTGACAGTTTTAAATAATTATTTGACAACTACCTTTCATTTTGCCCAAATAAAAGCACCTACACTACAATCACTAGAATTTTATTCACAGTATAATAATGACATAATTGGTTAAAACGCAGACACGTGACATACAATGAAGCATTTAATTGGTTTTGAGAAACGTCTTAAAATAATCAAATAAATTAATTTTTCTGCAACTTTTATTTGAAGTATTTTTATGTAAATAATGTAGAAAGATTTTACAAGCCGTTAATGTAAATTAAAAATTTGTTGTTGTATGAAATATGCCCCTTCTAGGAAAATATTTGGTACGCCACTGAACTGATGTGTTTGGATCGCGTGTGAAATGCTCCAGAAAAATAAATATATAACGGAAGGCTTTAAAAAGAACAAAGCAATGTATTTATTTATTGAATGCAATTCAAATATTTTTCTATAAAGTTAGAAAACTTTACCTATACTGTAGTGCTTTTATTTCTAAACTTATTTTAATGTATCATTGAATTTTTTATGGGGTAATGGTTCAGTGGTATCAAGCCTGTGGATTCTACGAACCCAGGTTCAATCCCCATAGTCGACAAAACATTTTCACCAATTTAAAATTACCCCTGTGGCTCTCCTGCCACTAACATCTTTGGGGGCCGTGATTTGATGGCTGGTAACAGCTCTTCAGGCGCTTAAATATATCATTTACCGAGATCTGCTTCGGCAGAGTGCCACACCCAGTAATGGGTAAAAGGCATGATGTTATTTATTCTTATTATTTTATTAAATTCTTTATTGTAAAAACTAAAAATAAATATATCATCTCGTCTTTTACCAATTACTGGGTGTGGCATTCTGCCATAGCAGAACAAAAAACAAAATTAATTTATTGTCAAATAAAAATGGAAAATATCAATAACTATTTCCTCCGCCACTAACATGTTTGGGGGGCGTGATTTGACGACTGGTAACCGCACTTCACGCGCAAAATATATCACTTACCGAGATCTGCTTTAGCAGAGTGCCACACCCAGTAATGGGTAGGAGGCGTGATGATATATATTTTGTTTTATTTTTTTTATTTTAGAGAAATATTGGTTGCATTTATATCTACACAGGGAAAATTAGTACCACAGAAGTCAAAAGACCTTTACGAAAAACAATACGAATGTATTGTGTTGTCCGACTTTTATTCATAAATCATGATTTTAATTTGTTTGAATTAATTGTTAAGTGGACAGCAGTGAATGCAATAATATTTTGAAAAGAAATAACTTTTTGGTGGAAGCGCCATATAATACACAATCGTATATTTTCTGTTGTCACACGTTTCTTAATTATTTTAGAGATAAATACTTCAAATAAAATATGCGGAGGACAAAATTATCTACCACTTTTATTTGAAGTATTTTTCTCTGAAATAATTTATAAACGTTTGACAACAGAAAATATGCGATGCATGATTTCAACAAAATTCCTCTACAATAAAGTTTTATTTCTGCATGTGCATGACTTCTTTAAAGCCACTCCGCATTAATATTCCAAATCGTCGCGGTTTACTCTACAAATCGAAATCCGATCACGATCACGAACGAATTCCTCGGCAGTCGTGCGAGTTTTATCTCAAAACAACAAGCGTTGTTGGTAATGGGCCACAAATGCAGCACTTCACTTTGTTTTGTCTCATTCTGCTGAACAAATCGCCATGGAAACATACGTGATGTTTATTCTGCGCTGTTTTGCAGATGTTTGGACTTTGTTTCCTGACAAATTTTATTGATAATTACGTGGAAATAGACCATACGATGTTTTTGGAATGAAAAAACAAATGAAATACCTGGAAAATTTCATTTTAGAATTTTATATTAGTGATTATTTTTTGACGTTTCTCACAACCAATGAAATGCTTCATTGTATGTCACGTGTCTGCGTTTTAATCAATCCTGTCATTATTATATTGAGAATTAAGCTCTTGTGATTATTCCCGGGAATTATCTCTGTAGATGCTTTCTTGTTTGTGATAAATGATAGGTAGGTCAAATAATTATTTAAAACTGTCAACTTGTCAAGTAAAATGTGTGAAAAAAATCGATTTAGTTGTATTTTAAATACAGAAATACACCACCAAATTTTGGAAATAACTTCCAAGAATACTCTAATAAGTAATCAATCGATATGAACTCAGTTCAAAATCTTTTAAGTTGGATGAATCGACCTCAACAGCTAAATTAAAAAATAATCTAATTAAATATAACTCGAGAGTTCGATAAATTAGAATATAATTCTCCAGTATCTTTCTCAAACTTGTTGCCATTTGGCAATAGCCACTCAAGCCCTACGGGCTTTCGTAACTATTGCCTGGCAACAAGTTTTCGAAAGATCTGTCAAATTATTTTCAATTTATTCTCACTCTCTTGTTATATTATTACTGACAAATAATTGAAATTCCTAATTATAATTACTAATAACACAGCTTAATTGTCAAACTAATTTTTTTAAACTTTTTTTACTCATAACAGCAACTAACTAAGTCAAAATAAATGTGTAGATTTATGTGGATGCAGATATTTTTCTTTTCTTTTAAAGTAATCAAGAAAACATCGATACAAATAAACTTTTTCCTAACATATTAACAACTGACAACGCGTGTAGAAAACCTAGTAAATAAATTCACCAAAGTAATTATTTTTCATTATTTCGATGCAGTAACCAAGTGATTACTTAACTTGGCCATTTTTTATTCCGCTGGACAGTAACAAATGTTCGCCCGTACAAAGAAACAGAAAAACAAAAATATGTGACGGGGCAAACACAAAAGCACAGATCGAAAATATTACTGTAATCAGGAGAAATGTCCGTTGAACAATCGACTGCTCCGTTAACGGGAACCGGTAAACGGTAAACGGAAACGGAAGAATTTCTACAGCGCCACATAAATTATTTGAATGGGCTGCGAGTATTTTTACACAGATGTAGCATCGATGGGTATCGAATCGCTATTGACAGATTTAATTGATGTTACTATTATTATTTAGAAGGCACTTCATTTTGAAAGCAGCAACTATAGTTTGAACTAATATAATATTATGTTTTCTTTATTTTGAGATATTGTTCAAAAACTGTTTTATGAAAACATATGTTTATAAGTTAATTGAAGCATGAGAAATTCAATGCAGTTGAGCGCATCTTCATATCTTGTTTAGTTTTTAAGATATAGCTTATAGATAAAGGCTTGCGAAAGTACAAAATCTATTGAGATGTAAAATTTTTGACAACTTCTACTTTCCTGGAGGCTGCATCTCAAAAACTAAACGAGATATGAAGATGCGCTCAACGACATTGAATTCCTCGTGTCTAAAATCCTTTCTTGTACGAATATTGTAACAAAAATTTACATACATATATATTTAGACCCGCTAAATACTATGGTAAGATAGCTAAGTGCATATGTCTTTTAGTTTTTGTGATATTATTGAAAAACTGTTTGATGGGAAAATTTTGGTGGACATTTTTTTGAAATTTAGAAATTGCTAAATATTTGTATATAAGTTAATTGAAGCACGAGAAATTCAATGCCGTTGAGCGCATCTTCATATCTCGTTTCGTTTTTGAGATATAGCCTCGGAAAAGTCGAAAAACTGAGATGATAATTTTTTTTAGAAAATTTTTCTTTTCAGGAGGCTGTATCTTAAAAACTAAACGAGACATGAAAATGCGCTCAACGGCATTGAATTTCTCGTACTCAAAATGACTTTTAAGCAAATTTTTAGCGATTTTTATTTTTTGAAAATTTCTTAAGGGGTACCCCTTAGACTTTTTTCAATTTTAGGCCTATTTCAGACTGTTTCCTCTAAAATCCTTCCTCGTGCGAATATTGTAACGAAAATTTACATACATATGTATTTAGACCCGCTGAATACAATGGTAAAATAGCCAAGTGCATATGTCTTTTAGTTTTTGTGATATGGCTGAAAAACTGTATGATGAGAAAATTTTGGCGAACATTTTTTAAAATTTAAAAGTTTGTATAAAAGTTAATTGAAGCACAAGAAATTCAATACCGTTGAGCGCATCTTCATATCTCGTTTAGTTTTTGTGATATAGCCTTGAGAAAATCTAAAAACTGAGATGATAAATTTTTAGAAAATTCTACTTTTCAGGAGGCTGTATCTTAAAAACTAAACGAGATATGAAAATTCGCTCAATGGCATTGAATTTATCGTGTCTAAATTGACTTATAAGTAAATTTTTGGCGATTTTTATTTTTTGAAAATTTCTTAAGGGGTACCCTTTAGATTTTTTTCGATTTTAGGCCAATTTCAGACTGTTTCCTCTAAAATCCTTCCTCGTGCGAATATTGTAATGAAAATTTACATACATATGTATTTGGACCCGCTGAATCCAATAGTAAAATCCCCAAATGCATAAGTCTTCTAGTTTTTTAAATATTATACAAAAACTTATTTATGAGAAAATTTTGATTGAAAATTTTTGAAAAATAAAAATTGCTGTAAATTTTGTTAAAAGCTAACTGAAGCACGAGAAATTCAATACCGTTGAGCGCATTTTCATATCTCGTTTAGTTTTTGAGATATAGCCTCAGGAAAGTACAAAATCTGATGAAGTAGAGTTTGGAAAAAAAATCAACCTTTCCGGAGCTTATATCGTATCTTAAACACTAAACAAAATATGAAGATGAGCTCAACGGCAATAAATTCCTCGTGTCAGAATTGACTTATAAGCAAATTTTTGAAGAATTTTATTTTTTAAAATGAATCAATAAATGACGGTAATAATAATAATAATTGTTTGGTGAAACATTATTAAAAATATTTTAAATAAAAGCACTTTGTAATTTTCACAAATTAACACTTTTATTTTTTAATTATAATTAATTAATAATAATACACCTGACGATGACTGAAGAGTCGAAACGCGTAGTGTAAAATTAAAAATTTCTGAAAATTACCTCGTGAAGGTAATAATACTATAAAGAAATTATTTTGACAGTTTAGACAGATAAAACGTCAAACATTTGTTTAATTTTGTTTCAATTTCATGGCTATCGATAGTTTCCAGATCATTATCTTCATTTTCAGATCTAATTTGTGCAGTTACACAGCATGAAAAATTAATTTTGTTCATCGATTGAGCTGCAGAATTTTATACCCTAAAACTTTTATTCGAAGCATTTTTGCTTAAAATAATTAGGGAAGCTGGAAATTACAACATTATGATTTTACATATTAAATCCCTATTTACCCTTATCAAGCACCACCCTGTATATATGTAACAAATTATAATAACAATACCAACTCAACAGCCTTTGGTGTAACTTTCGTACGATTCATTCGCACCAAATAGCAATTGCATTTAAACTGCAAATGCACATGGCTGCACATTACCACACGAGGTTCTAATAAAACTCCTCTTTGTGTCTTAAGCGCGAAACTCGAACAGAACGAAGAAATCTATGCAAAGTACCCCGCGATAAGATTTCCTGCTCGTAATTGTAAGTCTTGTTGGTTTTTCCACATAATTTTCTTGAGATTGAATGAAAGATTTCTAATGACTTTAAATGAGTTTAGAATTAATTACGGAACTAGTTCTTTTAAAGTTTGAAGAAATAGGAATGGCTTTGACATAAGAAAGAAATTTAAGAGTCTAAAAGAATTGATTAATCACTTATTCTGCAGACTTCAACTAGAGAACAATTGGAAATACTTTCTTTCAGGCAAAGTACGTCTATTCTTCCTCATATTTCGGATCTTTTATCACCGATCATCAATCTATTCATCATCTATTACAGGTTCCGCAATCCATATTATACAGCATATTTATAAATATAATTTATTTAACTTTAAATAAATATATCATCACGTCCTCTACCCATTACTGGGTGTGGCACTCTACCGCAGCAGATCTCGGTAAGTGATATATTTTGCGCATGAAGTGCGGTTACTAGGCCACAGGGGTGGTTTTTGAAATTATGAAAATTGTTTGTCGCCTGTGGGAATTGAACCAGGGTTCTCAGGATCCACAGGCCGACTTCATACCACTGAGCTAGCCACCCCATTTAACTTTAACAGTAACTAAATAAGAAAATAAATAAATAAAATAAATAAATATATCATCACGCCTTCTACCCATTACTGGGTGTGGTACTCTGCCGAAGCAGATCTCGGTACGTGATATATTTTGCGCGTGAAGTGCGGTTACCAGTCATCAAATCACGGTCCCCAAAGATGTTAGTGGTGGAGGAGCCACAGAGGTAGTTTTTGAAATTATGAAAATTGTTTGTCGCCTGTGGATATCGAACCAGGGTTCTCAGGATCCGCAGGCCGACTTCATACCACTCAGCTAGCCACCTCATTTAACTTTAACAGTAACTAAATAAGAAAATAAATAAATATAATAAATAAATATATCATCACGCCTTCTACCCATTACTGAATGTGGCATTCTGCCGAAGCAGATCTCGGTAAGTGATATATTTTGCGCGTGAAGTGCGGTTACCAGTCATCAAATCACGGTCCCCAAAGATGTTAGTGGTGGAGGAGCCACAGGGGTAGTTTTTGAAATTATAAAAATTGTTTGTCGCCTGTGGGAATTGAACCAGGGTTCTCAGGATCCACAGGCCGACTTCATACCACTGAGCTAGCCACCCCATATAACTTTAACAGTAACTAAATAAGAAAATGAAGTATGTAATATCTTTTTTTCTGAAACCGGCAAAAAAGTGTCTACTTTCTTGACCAATTTTAGTATGGAAAGTAGATTTTTACCAAAACAGTTAAGTAAAGAACGTATCTAAGGCTACAACAAAAATAACAGTCTGGTAAAGTATAAAATTGTCTGGTAAAGATTTTACCTAACTGCTCTTTTTTTATTGTAACCTTGGATATTCTCGTATAGCCTTCTGTCATTACAATTCATGTAAAAATATGTAATATTTTGAATGATTTATGATTAATTATTGATTAAATTAAACGGTTTCAAAATAAAATAGTATACATAATACGTCAGAAAAGTGTTTTTACTTGACTCAGTCGAGGCCGCACGCCGAGTATTTCAAACAACCGTTTAGTCTAGTGAAATATCACTTTCCTGACTCATTATGTAATATACTATTACCTATTTCCATAATATCAAAAGAGACAATTGTCAGAAATAATGTAACAAGAGGGTGAGAACAAATTGAAAATAATTTAACAGATCTTTCGAAAACTTGCTGCCAGGCAATAGTCACGAAAGCCCGTAGGGCTTGAGTGGCTATTGCCAAATGCCAACAAGTTTGAGAAAGATACTGGAGAATTATTTTCTAATTTATCCAACTCTCGAGTTATATTTAATTAGATTATTTTTTGACTTAGCTGTTAAGGTCGATTCATCCAACTTAAAAGATTTTGAACTGGGTCCATATCGATTGATTACTTATTAATGTATTCATGGAAGTTGTTTCCAAAATTTGTTGATGTATTTCTGTATCTAAAATGGAACTAAATCCATTTTTTCCACACATTTAACAGTTTTAAATAATTATTTGACAACTACCTATCATTTGTCACAAATAAAAGCACCTCAGAGATTATTCCCAGGAATAATCACAAGAGCTTTATTCTAAGTATGATAATGACAGGATTGGTTAAAACGCAGATAAGTGACATACAATGAAGCATTTCACTGGTTTTGAGAAACATCAAAAAATAATCTCATCAAGTAACGCGCTTGCAACACTCTCGCGTGAAAATGCCTCAATTATTAATTGCCCTCATTAACACACTAGTTAGTTAAATAACTATTATTTGACAGACTTTCCTGCATAATATATATGGGGTGGCTAGCTCAGTGGTATGAAGTCGGCCGGTAGATCCAGAGAATCCTGGTTCGATTCCCACAGGTGACAAACAATTTTCATAATTTCAAAAGCTCCTCCACCACTAATATCTTTGAGGGCCGTGATTTGACGACTGGTAACCGCACTTACCGAGATCTGCTTCGGCAGAGCGCCACACCCAGTAATGGATAGAAGGCATCATTATATATTTATTTTTATTTTATTTATATCCAGGAAAGCAACGAGGTCAAAATGTCTCAATTAGTAAGTGCCCTCATTACACACTAGTTAGTTTAATAACTATTATTTGAAAGAATTTACTGCAAAATATCCAGGAAGGCAACAAGAGAAATTATTTATCATATGGATACTATAATACTAACCGTATGACTCATAATCTATTTATACTTTTATCCTTCGTAGCTCATACGCAGACGATGGTTTTCTTCCTTTTAGCTGTAATTATACTTTAGAATTTACGTGAAACTAACCAATTTGTTCCTAATTAATGTATTGTTTCATTTAAATTTAAATTATGAAATAATGCGTGTATTCATGAACACATTGTTTTGTTTGAAAAATTGGCAAATAATTTCAAAAATATTTATCTTTATTTCCATTGTGTCTGACAAAGGAAATGTTACCATGTGTTAGACTTGCTTTTGTTTCAAATAAAATAATTATTCTTCACGCAAATGTATAAATAACCGTTAAAACAATGAATATATTTGATGCCAGTATTGTATGAAAATGTTGCCCAGCATGCAATGTATTAAATTGACATTACTAATATTTATTTGTAAATAAAAATAAAGCAATATGAAACAAATATGCGTGTTCTGTTTTATTTAATTTAATTATTAACCAATCCAAAACAATTTAGTTAATTTAATATGCATGCAAACAAATAAAAATACGTCAACGTGGGAATAATGATTTCAAATATCGTACCAGAGTAAATAGCGAATAAAAAATATTTGTTTCGTAAATAAAAATAGTTAAAAATAACATAATTAATTTGAACATATTTTAATTAGCACTTGCAATTAACAAAATGCTATTTAAAATATTGCAGAGAGAAGCATCATATTCTGTAGTCTAATATTTCTTAAGTATTTTCAGTCTCTTTTTGACTCAAGGAGTGATCATTTCTTTGTATTCTAACAATATTAAAAAGTAAATTTTACTTTAAAAAAAAAATTACATTGATTTGATAATGGAGTAAACCCAGGTCCGAATGTGGTCAATTCTATTTTTGGTATTCGAAACCAACAACCAGAAAAATTATTTCATTAATTTCCTAACTCAATACTCGTTTTCGGATTAACTAAATAATAAATAAAATAATAAATATACCATTACTGGGTGTGGCACTCTGCTACAGCAGATCTCGGTAAGTGATATATTTTTTGCGCGTGAAGTGCGGTTACCAGTCGTCAAATCACGGCCCCCAAACATGTTAGTGGTGGAGGAGCCACAGGGATAGCTTTTTTCAAATTATGAAAATTTGTCGCCTGTGGGAATCGAACCAGGGACCTCAGGATAAATAAATAATAATAATAATAAAATTGATAGAAAGAGTATATAGTAATGTGAATATGTTTTTCAATAACCTTTCAACACGTTTAACAGTATGCATTATAAAAATTATTTCCAACCCAATTCTCAGTAATAACAAGAGAGTGAGAATAAATTGAAAATATTTTGACAGATCTTTCGAAAACTTGTTGCCAGGCAATAGTCACGAAAGCCATTAGGGCTTGAGTGGCTACCAAATGGCAACAAGTTTGAGAAAGATACTGGAGAATTATATTCTAATTTATCCAACTCTCGAGTTATATTTAATTAGATTATTTTTTGACTTAGCTGTTGAGGTCGATTCATCCATCTTAAAAGATTTTGAACTGGGTTCATATCGATTGATTACTTATTAATGTATTCTTGGAAGTTGTTTCCAAAATTTGTTGGTGTATTTCTGTATCTGAAATGGAACTAAATCGATTATTTCACACATTTTACTTGACGCGTTGACAGTATTAAATAATTATTAGACAACTACCTATCATTTGTCACAAACAAAAAAGCACCTACAGAGATTATTCCCGGGAATAATCACAAGAGCTTTATTCTCAGTATAATAATGACAGAATTGGTTACAACGCACGTGATATACAATGAAGCATATCATTGGTTTTGAGAAACGTCAAAAAATAATTAAAATAATTTTATTTAACCCTAAATTTTTGATTAAACAGGTTAAGCCAAATCATACTCTCATAAAAGTTTAAATAAACTCTAATATATGAACCTATTCTGTAACTAATGTTGCTAAGTATAGCAATTGTTAACATATCTTTTGATAGCAATCTTCCTAGCAATCACTGTTGTTTTTATTTGAAGTATTTTCCTCTAAAATAATTGAACAGCGTTGAACATTTCAATAAGTCCATTTTCTCAGTTTTCACGTTGTTATTTACTAATTCATGGCTAATCCTATAACGCCCTGTTAAATGTTCTCATCTGTAAGGCTATTTAGTTCTTCTATTTTCCTTAAGAGGCTCTGAATTCAAGATTTCTCGAGAATTTCTACGAGATCGTAAAACAGCAATTGTAGGGATTTTATGGCTACTAAAATAAATGAAGTGATTTTTGAACCTTTTCACTTGAATTAGTATATTCTTCCTTACAAAAAATAAATACAATAAGTTAACACATACATACATAAAATCACGGTATATTCGATCAAATGGGGTAGCATGAACCATAAAAACATTCATAAAACATTAACGAATCAGATTCATCAAATAATCTGTCCTCGTCAAACATTCTCATCCTAACATACCACCCTCACTTCATCCACATTCATAGTTACTTCCATATAAGTTCATTTACTTATTACACTCGAAATCATTCATCACACAACAAACCTTCTATCACATCTATCCAATCACTCCTATTCACTTTTCATTCATCATTCTTCGACGTACATAACAAATGCGCAAAACATCTCAAATTGTTCACGCTTATTTTAACAACAATCTAATAATGAATTTAACAACGAGTCTACAAAGCTTAGAAAAGAAGAGAACGATAGTCTTCACATGTATTTGAAAGAAAATTTGACACAATGCAGACACTGAAAATGAAACAAAAAGATAATAAAGGAAGGGTGTATCATTTTGCGCTTGGGTTTGAAAGTGAATTTCACATAATTGCAGTTAAACACTCTGTGTAAGAACTAAACACGAATAGATAAGAAAGGAAGGGAGTGTCGCTCTACGCTTGTTTTCGAAAATGAATTCCACACAGTTGCACTTAAAAACTCCATATTAGATCAGAAAACGATAAAAAAGTTCTTTCATATCTTAATTTTATTGGTTCAGAAATTGTACTGAGAAAGAATAAATGGATGAATATGATCGAAAGTTTGTTTGAAGGGTTCGTGCTACCTCATTTTATTTATTTATTTGTTACCCTGCACAACAGGAACCTAATTCCAATTACAGTACTTACAGTGGAATCCGAACCACTCAGGTACAATCGTATTTTTATATAAGTTAAAGTCAGCGAGATTTGAACACACGACCGCTTGCTTGTTAATTAATAAGGGTAAGTTTTACCTCGCTTTTTTTCACTGAGCTACAATTGATTGTATTTGTAGCTTCACTGACATATATAGGTGTCACGAGATGACGGAAATAATTTGTCATTAAACTGCAAATAAATTATGGCATAATATTTTGTAAAATACAATTATTTTTTAAGTGTAGTATAAATTACACAGGTCATATTATATTTTATTAGCTATTTATCAAGCTATAAAATTTTTAGTGTAATTTCAATCATGAAAAAACTTTTACTGAACGATTATCTTGACATTCTTAAGCATCTCATTTAAAGTAAAGATTGCAGCTGCATTTTAATGGCATTACGTTAATCTAGTTTTAACTACTTTTATTAAAGTGGAATAAGAGTAAAGTGAAGGAAAATGCCATCAGATTTATAAAGTACTTTCAAAAGATTTTGACGGGTTCTCATATTTCCCGCTGTCAAATATTTTTAAAATAGATAATTTAAATTTAATTAGTATTTTAAGTTAACATTTAACAATTGAGGAAATCAAACTGAATTATAAAAATTAGTCTTGACGTTTCTCAAAACCAATGAAATACTTCATTGTATGTCACGTGTCTGCGTTTTAACCAATCCTGTCATTATTATACTGAGAATAAAGCTCTTGTGATTATTCCCGGGAATTATCTCTGTAGGTGCTTTTTTGTTTGTGACATTATTTAAAACTGTCAACGCGTCAAGTAAAATATGTGAAATAATCGATTTAGTTCCATTTCATACACCAACAAATTTTGGAACCAACTTCCAAGAATACATTAATAAGTAATCAATCGATATGAACCCAGTTCAAAATCTTTTAAGTTGGATGAATCGACTTCAACAGCTAAGTCAAAAAATAGTCTAATTGAATATAAGTCGAGAGTTGGATAAATTAGAAAATAATTCTCCAGTATCTCTCTTAAACTTTTGAACTGGGTCCATATCGATTGATTACTTACTAATGTATTCTTGGAAGTTATTTCCAAAATTTGTTGGTGTATGAAATGGAACTAAATCGATTTTTTTACACATTTTACTTGACGCGTTGACAATTTTAAATAATTATTTGACAACTACCTATCATTTATCACAAACAAAAAAGCACCTTCGGAGATTATTCCCGGGAGGTTTATTCTCAGTATAATAATGACAGGATTGGTTAAAACGCAGACACGTGACAAACAATGATGCATTTCATTGGTTTTGAGAAACGTCAAAAAATAATTTGTCAAACTAGAGTTTTCGTGTAACATCCTGTATATATCCTAGATTTCAGATCGTATTTGAGAAGAATAAACACTTGCAAAAATGGTGGCAACGCGAGAACACTTTTCTTTTTATCCACTCTATTCAAACATAAATAAATTAAGATGATCCGTGCAAAAACATTCACAAATCTCATCGTGAGATTAGTGCTGCCGCCATATTTCGCCGGATTTTCAACTGTTCTGTTTCCACGGCCAACTAGACGGCCTCGCAATTAATCCGGTATTTTACACCGGCATGCATTGAATACTGAATTTCCCGGCGTTTAAATCGAACGCGGTGTTATTGGTAGCCAAAGCGTTTAATGCTGTTTGAAACGGCTCAATTTAGGATCAATTGAGTTTAGACTTGGTTTACGACATTTTTTAATAGTGTTACTGGAATTGACAGTTAATACCATTTATTACAGGTGAAACAATAACCAGATGTGTAACATTTCATTGGTGTTTTCACCCAATCAAATTTTATAGCCCCAAACCTTTCTAAATTATTTTTGTTTTTTAATAGTAATGCCGGACAAAGAAACATTCAAGAAATTGTATTAGAGAAAAGGATCGGCAATTATTGAAACTAACATATTTATAGTACAGGCGATCGTAGCCCAGTGGATAAAAGCGTTTCTTAATTAGCAAGCGAGACGTCGTGCGTTCAATCTCACTGACTTCTACTTATATCCAAGAAATACGATTGTGTCTGAGTGGTTTGGATTCCAATATAAGCTGTAGGCCCCCTGTACTATAATTGGGATTAACTTCCTGTTGTGCACATGGGCATCCACAGACTTTTTGCAGGGAGGGCGGGTCGCAAAAAATCTCAGATAGACATAAATTTCTAAAATATTTTTTTTTTACATAATATAAATACAAGTAAACATAACAAATAGACAAAAATATTTAAATTTGTGAAATAAATTACTAGTCTTTGTCGTCTGGGTTTGAATTGAAGAATAAGGACAATCTTCGAATAACTCTTCCATAAATTGACACCATTTCTTCAATAAATTCCGATTTATAGTATTTTTTTTCTAATATTTTGTGTCCGTCTATACTTAATAAACTTAGTTTACTCAATTGTTACGATAGGGAACATGTCGCTAGCTGGCCATAAGAATACTGCCGAGAAGTTTCAGCTTGATTTTATTATCTTTAAACTTATAATTTAATTTTTATTTAATTTATATACATATACATATAAAGGATGATGACTACGACTCTCGGACATAGGATTTTAACATGTAAAATCATATTGATTTAATTTCCAGCTTCATAATTATTTAAAACAAAAAAGCTTTAAATAAAATTTTTAGGGAATAAAATACGAAATTTATTTTGCATGCTTTGTAACGACACAAATTAGAATTGAAAATGACTAAAATTGTCTCAAAACTATCGATAGCTATGAAATTGAAACAAAATTAAACAAATGTTTGACGTTTAATCTGTGAAAACTGACAAAATAAATTCTTTATTTATTATTTCATTTATTTTGTCAGATAAACCGTCATACATTTGTTTAGTTTTGTTTCAATTTCATGCCTATCGATAGTTTTGAGGCAATTTTCGTCATTTTCAAATCTAATTTGTGTCGTTACAAAATATGTGAAATTAATTTAGTTCATTGGTTCACATGCAGACTTTTAAGCCCTAAAACTTTTATTTCAAGCTTTTTTGCTTAAAATATTTAGGGAAGCAGGAAATTACAAAATTATAATTTTACATGTTAAAGTCCTATGTTCTATCATAGTTGACTGCGTAAAACTTGCCAACGACCGTCGTGAACTGAACATCCCAAACACCCTCAAAGAAGCCCTAGGCAACGATCCCGACAACCGGGAAAAACCTTGTCATTCCTACAAAAAATTAACATATACAAACAAATATAAAATGTAAAATACCTTCAGACCATTTATTGTAAAAACCTCTAATGTACCTGGGTGTTAATGGTCACAGCTACCGAAACACCCATTATAATTATAATAAAAAAAAAAACAAAAAAAAGTCCTATGTTCGAGAGTTAATATCCAGAGGGAGGGCGGCATGCCTCCTCCTGCGGACGCCCATGATTGTGCAGAGTAACAAAATAAATAAAATAGTAACTGATTTCGTGTCAAATCGAACGAACAAATATTTCTAAGAAGTACATACAAAATAAAGACTGACCAACAATTTCTCTTATATAGAAAATACTCAAATCTGAATCAATCATAACAACCGCAAAAACAGTTTATTACAGTAATGAATATACTTTTAAAGTGAACATATACAATAAATTATTAAAGCTAAATGATTCATTTTACATAACGACCATTCAAAATAAAATAGTCTAAAGCATTATTGTTGAAATCATTTCGTATAAAATATTCATTTATTTTTATAGAATATACAAATATTATTTTATTAATGAAACAAATGTTTCGTTTGTAAACAATGAAATGCTGTCTACGTATACAGTTTCATTACACCTTTGTTTACTTTATAGTTTAGTAAACATTATTATACGTACGATATTCAATTATTGTACGGAACACAATTACTGTCACTGCGTGTAATATGGAGTCATTTCTAATGACAACTACAAATTCTTTTGTTTTGTTTATGACGTAGAGACGACCATAATAATTTTATCATCATTTGTCGATTATATAAAGATGGCGTTGTGTATGTCGCTTTACTTTCTAGCTCATTTAAATTTCAAATTGCTTTAGTAAAAGCGAGCGGTATGAGAAATGTGCATTAGGATAAAAACTACTTTATTATAAAGCCATTTTCATTGGCTCTTCACTGTGTTTCGCTATTTTAACGCATATTTAATAAAAATTTAGTGTTTACAAATTAGTGTACTACTGACGATGACTGCATGACAGTCTAAATGTACATTTAGTAGAATAAAACTTCCCTAGTGAAATAATACAAAGACAAAAAGTCATTGCGATGTGGAACTGTGTTTTAATAAATAAGAAAAATAGGAAAAAAAATTCCATCACTTGTCACAAATTCCAAAAAAATTTACAGCACGTTTGAATCAACTTATCAGGTCATCATCAAACGGCTGGTCAGTTCAGCTTTAACCATAGACGCGTTTCGTCCTTACGGACTCATCAGTATGGTGTGATCAACTATCTAACTAGACCAACTAGGGACTAGTGAATTGTGATACCTTTTCAAGTTAACCTGACTGATGTTAAAAAGTATGTAAGGCGGTATGCATGACATGAGAGCTACGGATCAACCCGTGGTGTCATCTACAGACAGAAATCCCTAGTGAAGAAAATAATATTGAGTTGTTTATAAACATTTATCATCACACATCTCTAAACTATATATTAATAAGTTTTTAAATTAATTATGGGATGGCTAGCTCAGTGGTATGAAGTCGGCCTGTGGATCCTGAGGTTCCTGGTTCGATTCCCACAGGCGACAAATTTTCATAATTTGAAAAAGCTATCCCTGTGGCTCCTCCACCACTAACATGTTTGGGGGCCGTGATTTGACGACTGGTAACCGCACTTCACGCGCAAAATATATCACTTACCGAGATCTGCTTCAGCAGAGTGCCACACCCAGTAATGGGTAGAAGGCGTGATGATATATTTATTTATTTTTTTATTTAAATTAATTTGATTATTTGTCGTCGAAGTACAATTTTATTTATTAAAATAAAAGCCAGGAAATCCAAACAACGTGAAAAATTTGTTATCTTTTTTCCATTTTACGATATTCTTCACGGCTTAACTAATCCTCTCCAAAAAAGTTATATTTAGCAGCCACAAAAAGGATTCAGATAAACGATTCAAGAAACTAATATTTCCACTACTTTTTAGCTAGATCGAATTGTATTCTTAGCCATTGCTTCAACTTGCACGACTACCTACCCACATCACTTATCTTACAAATAACTATATTCACATTTTTAAGATAAGATAACACTAAGTCCCTTTCAACATAAAACATTTACACAATTAAAACACACTCCTCTAAACGACTTAGTTATATTCAGCATCAACCACCACACTTGATAATGTTTACCTACATGAGTACATTCCACTAGTACTCAATTAAGCAAGGCCTATTTCGCCCTTCACTAACGATGGCCCTAAACTATCCCCAAGCAATTTAACACGACCGTCTAGCATGTTGTGTGACAGGAAAACAGTTTTAGTGTCTTTATTTTCTGTCTGTTACCTACACTGCCTATTAGAGGATGAATATACTCGAAGGGTGGATATGGATAGTTGAGGCTGAGTGGTTATCGAGCCCAGTAAGAAAACGAGACTTTCAAAAATATGACTGTGGTTCAAGACCGTGATTTGATAGCTGGTAATCGCACTTCACGCGTAAAAATATATCACTTACCGAGATTTGCTTCGGCAGAGTATCACACTCAGGAGACCGATTTTAATTCGTAGCAACCAGTTGTAGCGACTGGTTTGACGTCATTTATTGTCGCTACCGATAGTGTAGCCACCTTGCGGGATAAAATGTAACTTACGTGTGACGTCATTATTAGCGACTAGACATTTTCTAGCGACTTACTGCTAGCAACTGCTTTGAACCAGTCGCTAACTCAGTCGCTACGTCCTATTCGTATGTTTTGCAGTGCCGTGTTTTGAAAAGTTTGCTTATTTTAATAAATAATACTAAATGTAGAAACATAGTTACGATTTCAAATCAACAAAGTGGACTTGTTAACAATAAACAATCACAAAAAGCGGCAACATATTTTTCAAAAATACCACATCAAAATATATAGTCTGATCTTTTTAACCAACAGTAGAAAATAAATTCCCTAGAAATTTAACTAAGTCGCCTGACTTCATCAAAAATACGTCATTCAACTAAATATTTGGTTGCTACGAATTAGAATCGGTCTCCAGTAATGGGTAGAAGGCGTGATGATATATTTACTGAGTGTGGCACTCTGTCGTAGCAGATCTCAGTAAGTGACATATTTATACGCATGAAGTACAGTTACCAGCAGTCAAATCAAGTCCCCAAAAGATGTTAGTGGCGGGAGAGCCACAGGGGTAGTTTTATAATGTGGTGAAAATTGTTTGTCGGCTGTGGGAATCGAACTACTTTGACTGGGATTTACTTGTAAACATGTACAGTCGGATGTATTGATATTAATCTTAAATTATAAATTTAAAATATCTAATTTCCGTGGTAAGTATTTTCAGTAATACTGATTTGTTATTCCATCAGCTTTTGATATATGAATAATAAACACATAATTTGATATATGCAAATTAGAACTAATTCTCGCTGTTCTAGATGACTTGTCATCAAAATAATATAAACATAATTGATTCAACTGGTAACATATTCGTCTTAAAATGGAAATACTCTGGTTGGAATTAATTATTAATTACATCAGGGACAGATAATCCTTGAATAAATTTCTCAAGCGCGCCAAATTCTTGACAGGATATTTCCTGCTTACAAACGTTTCTAAATTATTTTGGAGCAAAATAAGGTAGATAATTTAGCTCTCTATTACTTTTATTTGAAGTATTTTTATCTAAAATTGTTTACAAATATTTTAGAACGAAATCGTATACTTTTTATAAGAAGCTAAAGTGATACTTTTTTTGGCAAATTTGTAGGTATTGACGGATGAGGCACAAAAAGTCACTTTTGCTCCACATAAAATATGTAATTTATCCAATTAAACATTTTTATATCATATAATTTTTCTAACGCTCATGAGCGGCAGAAAAATACTTTTTCAGCAGCTGGTGAACCAATGGAACTATTTAATTTTAACGAGCATCAGAAAATATTTGTCAGAAAAGTCAAACTTTAAGTGTTTCTATGAAATAAAACAAAAGACAAAATGTCTATTGCGAAGTGGAATTGAGTCTTAATAAATAAGAAAAATAGGAAAAAAATTTCCATCACTTGTCTCATAATTCCACAGAGGTTTTACGAAACGCGTCTATGGTTAAAGCTGAACTGACCAGCCGTTTGTTGATGACCTGAGAAGTTGATGCAAACGTGCTGTAAAACCTCTGTGGAATTATGAGACAAGTGATGGAAATTTTTTTCCTATTTTTCTTATTTATGTTTCTATGAAGTTCTGAAATATCATATTTTTCTGACATTTGAAGAAATAATAAGGGACTAAAGTGTATAATTTAATCCCGAGGGTGAAGTTTATTTCACCTACCTGTTTACCTGGTAATTTAATTCCAAGAGATTTATATTTGAACTTTAATCCCTTTAATAAAATTGCTCTTGTGATTTTTTTAGGAATATTTTGTGGTCGTCTGAAAAATAGTGTACATAAATCACTCGGCGCTGCGCGCCTCGTTTTTCAGTTTGTACACTCGCACGTTACCTTACACTTTCGATGCTTGTTAAGTAATATACTACTACAAGAATATTATGACACAAAATATACAAATATTTATATTATACAAAATATTGTATCCTATGCTTGCAAAGGACATCAGATTACACCCGAATAATATTTCTACATTGACAGCATAATAACCAATCCCTTATCGATTGCATCAGTACACTCAGTTACAATATTAAAGGTGAACCTTCTCTATCATTGCTGAACTACGTACTACATTACCTGGGGGCTCGACTTTAAGCCTTGTGGGTGTTCTAACACAGAATCTAACATTGAATCACATGTGATATAGGTTATGTCTCTGCACACATTGTGTCAGAATTATGTAAATTTTGAAGAGTGTATAGGAACCCGAGAGATGTGGCTTTGATCGCAGGGGTTGAAACAGGAGGGGAGTAAGGTATATTTGTTGATATTTCTCCCCATTTGAGCAGGGTGATAATAGATATTTGTATATCAAGTGAGACATTTATTTATTTAATTTGCACAAAAAATCACGGTACTAAATTTACTAATATTACATTAAAATATAGAGATAAATGTTCTGAATCTAATGTCGAAAACTGCAATGTAATATCTGTTGCAGTTTAGGAGATAAAGCTTTCAGCAGGATTATACTCAATCGTACTTCAGTGTCGTTTGGCTCAAAACTTTGTTCTCATTTATATTTTGTAAGTACAAGTAGTTTTAGAGATATAGCTATTTAAAGATTTCAGCAGGAATGGAAAAAAAATTGGGTGTGTATAATTTAAATATTATTTGATTAAAAATTGTTCTTTATATCATAATTAAGTAGAATAGATCAAAAATAGTTCTGGGAAATAGTTATTTTCTCAAATTTTCGACTTGAAATAATTATTTGTATATTATTGGAAGAAAGTGAGATATTTCTACACCTGAGGGAAAAACGATACTTTCTTCACGAGGTATACATATAATTTTTTCCCTACTCTATCAGAAAGTAAAATTTGTTCTAATAAATTAGCAATTTAAATAAGATTTATTATTCTCTTGACAGACGTCACCTGGATGTCACTAATGTCATAATCATACCGTTGTTTTCTAGTTGCCATGGATATAGCCTTACTTTTAGGGAAGAAAAATATTCTTTCTTCCCTAGGAATCTCACGGATGAAGAGTATCGATAATAGGCGTATTCCATTTTCCACTTGGATCAGATCTAACTTACATTTATTAAACCAGATCACTTATTTATTTCGCTGGATTACTTCGTTGACTATATTCTCAGTACTAGAATTACAGATTCTAATTTAGTTTGAAGTAATTTACTCCAATAAGTACATCAGTTTGCTTAATTCAGTTCATTTAGTCATGTTGTCTAATCTATCTGAACTGATTTAAGTGAACCAAGTGGCAAATATTAGCTGTATTCCATTTGCCACTTGGTTCATTTAAATCAGTTCAGATAAATTCGACACATGACAAAATGAACTGAGTTAAGCAAACTGATACACTTATTGGGGTTAATTACTTCAAAGTAAATTAGAATCTATAATTCTAGTACTGGAAATAAGTCAGCAAAGTAAGCTAGCGAAATAAATAAGAGATCTGGTTCAGTAAATGTAAGTTAGATCAGATCCAAATGGCAAATGGAATGCGCCTGGAATACAACTTATGTAAGAGTGTATCCATAGTTACAGTTTTCAAGCGAATTTAAAAACAGAAATCTGTCAACAATTATTTTTAATTCTTTTTTAAGGGTTTTTAAACGGTCGTAGAAAACCTATTGTATGCACCTCCACCAAAAAGTATCCTTGCCGCTCTTGCATGGTTGTTGCTCTTGGCTATGCCTCGATCAACAATTTCAATACGCGAGCGACAATAGACTATTTTCTGTTTTACGTACACCAATAAATATTTTAATCAATTTACTGTATTTCAAATCACAATAAATTAATGAAAATATTCACTTAGGTAGAAAACTATGCTGAATTTATTTCCAAAATTCCGCGGCCTGCATCAAATGAAATTTGGGAAAAATATTTCCTGAAACGTTGGATTCCGCTACTAATTAAGATGAAATTTCTGTCGAGATTTCTTCTTAGGCCGGCCCTGCAATTCGCGTGTTAAGTCCACTATATTAAACAAAATGACGGACGATCATGCGATACCGTTAGGGCGTTATCTGGCGCGTAATTTATGAACTAGAACTATGTTTAATTCGCTAACATAACGCACTAAGCTTAGTGCTTCACTAACTATGACTACACTAAGATTTAACACCTTGAAGTAGCATATATTAAGAAATAAAGCGCGAAATTAAAATATATTTTAAATGGAGACCATTTTGTGTTATATTATTCACTACCAAACGTTCATAATTTTTTTTGACCAAAATTTGTTCCATAATTTAGATCTGTACAACTTAATTGAATAATTTTCCTGGAAATTCATTTAAAAATGTTTGACAGCACGCCAAACAAATTACCTACTGCTACTGTAATTATGAAAATAATTACACTTTAATAATTATATTTTTATGTTGAACATTTCCGACCCTACAATAAAATACTTGTAACTGAGAAGAAATCAGAAAAATGTGAAAATATAATTAGGATCTCAACGCGTTTCTTTAATTAGCAGAATTTACAGGAAAGAAGTAAATATAAAGTGAATTTACGTCGGTCAGTCTCAGAGTTTACACGAGAAATTCTCTTTCCTGCGTTTTAAAACACTAGGGAGATAAAGCCCTTTACAGTTGGCAAAATAAATATTGTTTTTGTACTAATTTGCTCATTTCTTTATGCGTGCGTCCCCTTGGATGTTACAGACGAGATTTTTTGGACCGTATTTAATTTGTAACAAATATTGTATACGTACATAACCCTTGGACTATTTACTGAACATTATAGATTTGTTTCATCCACATTTATAATTATTTTCGTTCACGTAACAAACCTTCAATCATATCCATCCATTTATTCTTAAATCTTTCATATAATTTCACATAATATACGGGATGGTGCGTCAGAAGACGCACAATAAGGATTTCAATGTTAATTTTGGTAATATATAATTACGGGCGCGCCTAATTCTTTCTCAGCAAATATTTAAATAGTTTTTATAGACAAAAAAATTCTGCATCTAATGATATTCTAATTCATATTTTTCCTTTATCCGGAACAGGAAAAATTCATTAAATAAATGATAATTTTAATCAAATGGATTTAACAAAAAATAAATGTGCAAACGACAGCTGAAATATGAATTTTTTATTATATTTTGGCATCATAATGGCAATTTGTGTATCAAGAGCGTAAAGTGAATCTTTGTTGCTCGTGCTCGGTAATTGAAGCGTGACCGAAGCGAACGCTGCAATATAGCGAGAGCAATAAAGATACTTTACGCTTGAGGCACACACATAATTTTTTCTACGGCTTTACTTACTAAAAAATTTCAAAAAATAATATGGGGCTAGTTCAATTCACGTTCCACCAATTTCTGTATTCTACGTAACCATGACGATATCAGTATCCAAATAAATAATTAAAAAATTCTGTTAGTATCAACAATCATTGTTTGTGATAAATTTTCACACATAAATAAAAGATGTACTCAAAAATCTCAGTAAATAGTGATTGGCGTACTAACTGAAAATTCTAATGAAAATATCACAGAATCTAATTTATCCTCAAATTTATCAAACTTCATTTCAAATTCCGGAATAAGTATACAAAACTATCAAAGCTGCACTTTCAATTTTAACATCCCTCATCCTCATTAAGTTGGCACTGCTGCCCAGCTGCGATCAGGTTCAACTTCAAATCATAGCGTAGCAAACTTCATGTATAATATGTGTAAAAATGAATCTAACCTATATTTTAGATTTTGTAAGTATTGTTTCAAGAAATTAAAATTTCAGCAACAATTTATATTTTTCTAAGCGAGCGGTAAAGTATTTTACCGTTTGTTGCTATAGGAGACGCGTGGTAAAGTATTTTATTGTTTGTTACTCAGTAACCATCAACTTTACGATGACAACTAAAAGCATAAATATCAACTTTTCATAGCAGTCGTAGAAAAACTTGTTTATTAACCCTCAAAAGCGGATGCAATTTCGCTATTATAGTCCTAGGACGTATAAAGTTGCCAATCTTTTATTAACCTCAAATAAATTATGACGATATGTCGCTTCAACCATATTCATAATTCCTTTCATACAAGTTCGTTTCACCTTTCGTGCACATAACAAATCTTCAAGAAAATCCATTTATTCCTCTTACCCTCAATTTCACCAATCTTTCATTCGACATATGTTGCACCTACTCATGTTGGGTTGCATGAAAGTTTTATCGGTTCATTAACAACTAACGGTTCAATAATTTTCAGAAAATCGCCATTGATACAGTTGCTAGATAAACAATTCTTTAACTAAAGAGATCTTTGATTTTTTCTTGCAACCCAGCATTAATTTCTTCTCAATCTTACGTTCATCAAACACCAATATATTCCGCTCGTATTGGAATAAATCTATAACGCAGTAAATTATGAATAAAAAGTGAATGAATAATTGATTCAATTGCGGTTTGCTTCCAATTGAAGAAGAAAAAGAATGAAATCGATGAAGGCAGCTGTTGTGTGAGTTAAATATGCATGTGAAGAAGGTGTCCCGTGTCTAAAATGAATTTATAAATAACTAATATCAAATGGAGGCGTGAAGAAAAATGACAGTTTGATTTGTCACGGTTTTTTGAAAAGTTCAGAGCTGAAAAAAGTTTAAAGACGACAAGACGGTTTGACATTAATTGAAATATGAATACCCAGAAAATTTAAACGCTGATTTATCGTCATTTTATTTATTTGCTTGCTGCGTAATAGAAAATTTAAAATGAATAATAATTTACTAAGGCCCTGTTGCATAAAACAGTGATAGTTAATCATGTTGTTAACAACAAGTTACGTATTTCGTAAAATAAAACAGTGTGTTCTTTGGAAAAGAGTTGAGTCTCAAAACTGACGTGAAACGATTTTTGCATCAGCATATCATTTAATATTCAGTTTATAGAATATTAAAATGCCAATTACCTGCAGGTTTCAAGTGTATGCAGACATGCATTTGATTTATTTTATACTCATCTATGTTGCTCACTTGTCTAATTATATGAGATGTTTTGCGCATATGTTATGTACGTCGAAAAAAGAAGATGAATGATAAGTGAATAGGAATGATTGGATAGATGTGATTGAAGATTTGTTGTGTGATAAATGATTACGAGTGTAATAAATTAATGATGGGGTAATGGCTCAGTGGTATCAAGTCGGCCTGTGGATCCTAAGAACCCTGGTCCGATCCCCACAATCGACAAAACATTTTCACCAATTTAAAATTACCCCTGGGCTCTCCCACCACTAACATCTTTGGGAGCCGTGATTTGACAGCTGGGAACCGCATAAATATATCACTTACCGAAATCTGCTTCGGCAGAGAGTCACGCCCAGTAATGGGTAAAAGGCTTGATGATATATTTATTTTATTTATAAATTAATGAGTTTATATGGAGTGATCTATGAATGTGGTTAAAGTGAGGGTGGTGTGTTTGGATGAGAATGTTTGACGAGGACTGATTATTTGATGAATGTAATGAGTGAATATTTTATGAATAATTTTAGGGTTCATGCTACCACATTTGATGGGATATTACGTATGTATGTATGTTTAATTACTTATAGACAGAAATATTATGGAGTCGGTGGCACAGTGGTATTGTTTTGGCCTGTGGATCCCAAGAACCCTGGTCCGATTCCCACTGGCGACAAATTATTTTCAACATATTAATTATCTACCCCTGTGGTTCCCCCTCCACTAACATTTCTTGAGGCCGTGAATTGACGGCTGGTAACCGCACTTTACGCGCAAAAATATATCGCTTACCGAGATCTGTTTCGGCAGAGTGCCACATCCAGTAATGGGTAGAAGGCTTGATAATATATTTATATTTATTTATTGTTTATAGAAATATTTTTCCAAATATAATAATAATATATCATCACGCCTTCTACCCATTACTGGGTGTGGCACTCTGCCGAAGCAGATCTCGGTAAGTGATATATTTTACGCGTGAAGTTCGGTTACCAATCGTCAAATCACGGCCCCCAAAGATGTTAGTGGTGGAGGAGCCACAGGGGTAGCTTTTGAAATTATTAAAATTGTTTGTCGCCTGTGGGAATCGAATAAGGGTTCTCAGGATCCACAGGCCGACTTCATACCACTGAGCTAGCCACCCCATAATTATATTAATTATTATATTTTTACAAATATAAATATGTATTTTTTCATATGCGACGCCAATGATTTTATATGCTAATTGTAACATTTCTATGTTTTTGTTTTTTGCACAGATCACTTTGATTTCTGTCAATTCAGAATTATTTTTATGAAAAGAGTTAAACATAAAATACAGCAGATTTGGGTTCCAACATTCTATTAAGCTATGTACGTTTACTTACAGAACATCCTGTATAACTATGTCAAATATTACGATAAATGTAAATATCTATATTTAGATTTAATTCGAAAACACTCATGGCATTTCACATCAACTACAACAAACTGAATAAGCTATTCTATCTATGAAATAAATCACATTTTGTTGTATTGTTATGACATGTAGTATTGAAAACAAAATAGTCAATATTTCCTGCTCTAAATATCATGTCAACGTTTATTTTTATTTCAAAAAACATTATTACGCCCTCAACTTTTCAATGCAGCGTTTCAAAACTTAAAATCTTATCAAGTGCTTTGCAAAACGCGCCAACTGGTTGCAACTTGCATCCAGGGTTTGTTCTCCTCTGGGGGATGTAAATTTTATTTGTCCATACATCAAGGAAGCAGCAGGAATGAAGCAGGAACCGTGCAGGAACTGCAGTTGGACCAAAGAGGTCTCTAGTGACAAGGACATCATTTCTCCGACGATGTATATTATATAGACTGACTGCAAATGTGACTGCTACTGCATGGTATGTTTAACATCTGCAAGCTATGGTGGAGGATATAAATAAATGTGTTTTAATGAGGTTTCCCCCTTTTTTAGGGTAGCAGCTATCGTCGTGTGATTTGATGGAATAAGGTTTGTTTGTGGTTTGAACTTTATTTGTAAAATGAATATATCTATGTACAGTTCTTGAACATTTTCCTGAATGTTTTTTCCAAAATAACCGTTTTCCTTAATTTTAATTCTTTCGCATGATTATTTCCTGAAGGTCTATTTCCAGAAATTACATTTCCCCGAATGCATTTACCTCTCATGTTAATTTGTTGTAGGTAATTGAGAATTTGCCCGAATGACAATTTACATCTAAATAATTTCCCGAAAAATTATTTTCCCGAATATATTACTGTACATTTTTTGTTTAAAATTGATCGAAAAACAATTATATAACATACCAATTTCTCAAATATAGCAGGCGTGTAATTAGTATGCGGAAAAATTGTTAATTTGTTAAATGATCATTTAGGAAATTTGCATTTTAGTTTTAGGAAAAAAGGTTATTTTGGAAATTTGTATTCGAGAAATTACATGCTGGAAATTACTCCGGAAATTTGCCAATAGTGTTCTTGTAATCTGCATTCGTAACATTGTCATTCGAGAAATCATTATTTGTTTAAAATTTTCCGAAAAACAATTATATAACATACCAATTTCGCAAATATTGCATACGTGTAATTAGCATGCGGAAAAATTGTTATTTTGTTAAATGATCATTTAGGAAATTTGCATTTTAGTTTTAGGAAAAAAGGTTATTTTGGAAATTTGTATTCGGGAAATTACATGCTGGAAATGACACCGGAAATTTGCCAATAGTGTTCTTGTAATCTGCATTCGTAACATTGTCATTCGAGAAATCATTATTCTTTAAAATTTTCTTTCAGTAAAATTGTCATTAAAGTCAAATAAACAATAATAAATATGCAAATATTTTTGTTGATTACAAATAATAATAATAATAATAATAAAACTAGTTCTGGTCACCCATATACCTTACATATTTATTTAAATTCAGATTCCAACAGCGATAGTTTGAACATAACGATCTTACGTTACCGACACGACATCAGCGGATCCGTATGTGACGAAGTATGAAGGAAACTCATGCGTAAGCTGCAACCGGAAGTGTGTCTTGTGCGTGCAGTCACGTGACGACAGCGAGAAGTAATTGATTGAATTATAAAGATGTTCGATTGTTTTATAAAGGGTTCAAGATAAATGACAATATTTGATTTTTGTATTTGTTCAGTATTTGGATATTTCGTTCTAGAACATTGATTCGTGGAGATATATACAGGTAGAAGAAAAAAGGAAATAAACGATGTTCAAAGATGTGCTCCAAAAATGTAATTAAAAAACATGTATTTTAATTAAAATTTATTCAACTACCTAGTTTACCAATATTTGTGTTTTTAAATTATATCATAAAAAATGTAATTATTTTCGTTAAAAGTATTACATCCAACAATACTGTATACCTATTTTCTTGCAGATAAAAATTTCCCTGTATATATATATATATATATATATATATATATATATCACCACGCCTTCTACCCAAACTGACAAAAAATGGGGGTTCCTATTTAAGAATACAAAGTTGTCCCCCGCTCCACCCACTGGAGGCGGAGGGTGGGGGGTCGAGTTTGGTATCATTGGATAGATTTTTGAAAAAAATTTGACTCGTATATTTATCCGTCCCGGAACTGTTTCCCTGTATATATATATATATATATATATATATATATATATATATATATATATATATATATATATATATATATATATATATATATATATATTTTTACTCTTAGACTAGTGGAAGGGATAAGTTCTGCACCAATGAGAATGCAGGAATGAACAGGAAAGCCAATATCCGAACATTTGAAAAATCTTGTATTAAACTCTTATGTCCCGCGTTTCTGTGCCACCTTGTATATCTGTAAATTAGGGATAGTAAAACATCAACAAAGGTATTAATTTAGTTAGTGTGATAAACTGACCGAACCCTACTTACGATTTAAAACAGTTTAAAGTTTTTACAAACATTGAAGTGAATTAAGAACACAAAATTAATTAATTAAAGCGATTAAAAAACAAAACTGGAAACACTGATTTTCATGTCACTCTCATACATCCCCTTTGGGATATAAACTTATCCTAATATCAGTTTAATTCGCTCATTTTTACGAAATAAAATACTAGAGATAATTACTGTTATTAATTTTTATTTTTATGAAAAAGCTCATGGATTAAACTTAATTCATTACACGAGCGACAATTTTAAACCCTAAATGTTTGGAAGAGTTTACAACGAGATTTATACATTTGAACCTTCAGCTGCAATTGCAGATCTGACAGAATTTAAACCTTTATTAAGCATAGCTGAGATTTAGGGCCAGTTTTTCAATCGCCGGTTTACTCTCGATTAATGTTAATCATGATTAAATAATAATAGAAACCATAGTTTCCATTATTATTTAATCATGATTAACATTAATCGGTGATTGAAAAACTGGCCCTTAGTGGTTAAAACACTGGCTACACAACGAAGAGTTCGAATATTTAGACTTATCCTAATGAAATAAATAAAATATATTTTTCATTCTTCTATCAAAGATCTGCAGTTGCAGAGCTGTCCAAATTATCATAAATTATTAGGGATGTGAATGGATTTCGGATATCCGAATTTTCAATCTTAGAAATCCGAATGTACATTAAATTCGGTATTTGTTTAAAAACAGGAATCCGAAAGAAACCGGAAGCCGATTAAAACCGATATTTGACCGGATTAACGAAATTTGATACTTCTGAAGTTGATAGAAAATGCTAATAAACTTATATATTTCACCAAAATTTGAAAAAATCGTGGTATCGACTGAGACTGTGGATTTAAACAGCCGTTGCCGTGCAAATTTTACACGCGTATCTTAATGATGTTCCATAATTTTAAAAAATTGAGACATTTTTGTAGTGAACAAACCAGAATATTTCGAATATAGTAATTAAAATTTCTAAATTGATTTTTATATTATTAAAATATGATTGAATTGCAATTATTCTTATAAAATCAAAGAAAAGAAATAAATTTTAAAATGACAGCGACCAAATAATTTCTTTTTAATATGTTAGTTTTGTTGTTGCTATAAATCTAGTAATTTTTATTTTGTTCACAGTTGAAATTATGACTATTTTTATTCTATTGTCTATATTTGTCGTATTCCCCACATAAACCTAATGACAGAACAAGAGCTAGCATTACCGCAGTTAACTCTCTCTTACAGAACAGCGACGAAAAACTATGTCGAAAGTATGAAGTCTGCAAACTTTGTGTTTATGCGCAGCGACAAAGACTGAGACTGAAACAGTAGCTGGAGACGCTCAGCTGTATTCACATATGACAAACTCTCAAGGATATGTCGAAAAACTAAAACTAAGACTATGTTAAGACGTGGAAACAAGGCTTAAGATAAATAAATAACTAAAAATGCACCTATGTCCCATTAGTTCGGATTCTGTAACAATCAATTGTAACTAGTATTAATTTCCTGTTGTGCATTGTAGTAAATAAATCTAATAGGATAGTTGTAGTTCAGTTGTTTGCGCTGTCGAAGATAGGCGAGTGCTGGTAAATTCAAATCTCGCAGATCTCATTTGATCCCATTACTCTAGCTGCGTTTCCTCACATTTAACAGCTTGGCTACTTACAAAGTTTTCAGCGCTGTTTAACTACGCGTCTCTTAAGTTTAAATACACGCACTTGCGCTCTTAACTTTGCATTGTTTTGCTTTATGGAAAAGTTATTGCGAAAGTTCCAAATAAGTTCCTTAATTCAAGTCATAATTCATACTGCGTTTTCGATATTTTCACTCTCTAAGACCTTACGAAATTGTTGCTGTTGGCACTGTTTTTAATTTCACTTGGAATATTACTTCAATAAAAGAATTAAATAAATATATCATTACGCCTTTTATCCATTACTGGGTGAGGCACCTTGCAGTGGGGTACCTAGAACTTTTGCCACCCTGGGCGGTCTACAATTTTCCGCCTTTTCTAAGTCAATCAAATGGTGGTTTTTATAAATTATAAAAATAAATATACAATAAATATATCATCACGACTTTTATCCATTACTGGGTGTGGCACTCTAGAGAAGCAGATCTCGGTAAGTGATATATTTATGTACGTGAAGTGCGCTTACAAGCCATCAAATCACGGCCCCCAAAGATGTTAGTGATGAGGGAGCCACGGGGATAATTTTAATTTGGTGAAAATTGTTTGTTGGCTGTGGGAATCGAACCGGGATCCTCAGGATCCACAGGCCAACTCGAAACCACTGGGCTATTACCCCATTAAATTAATAAACATCAATAAATAATTGTTATTGAGACAAACTATAGGTGGGGAACTTTTTTACCATTGGATGGCATATTTAAATTAGGCAGTAATAAAGGAATTTTTTGAGATAATATTTTCAACCCTACATTGACTTGACGATAAAGAAAACAAGTGAACAAGTTGTTCTTTACAAGTAAAACTAAATATAAAAAATGCCGCCCGGTGGGGACCGCACCCACCGGCCCCACCCTAGGTACGCCACTGCACTCTGCCGTAGCAGATCTCGGTAAGCGATATATTTCTGCGCGTGAAGTGCGGTTACCAGCCGTCAAATCACAGCCACAAAAGATGTTAGTGGTGGGGAAGCCACAGGGGTAATTTTAACGTGGTGAAAATTGTTTGTCAGTTATGTGAATCGAACCCGGGTTCAAAAATCTACAGGCTGATTCAATATCACTGAAACAATAATAATACTAATAATAAATAAAATTAATATATCATTACGCCTTCTACCCATTACTGGGTATGGCACTCTGCTGTAGCAGATCTCGGTAAGTGATATATTTTGCGAGCTAAATATGTTTACCAGTCGTCAACTCATGGCCTCCAAATATGTTAGTGGTGGTGGAGCCATAGGGGTAGTTTGTGGTTTGTTTGTCGGCTGTGGGAATTGAACCAAGGTTCTCAAATCCATAAGCCAACTCGATACCATTGTGTCACCTACTCCATATAATAATATATAATTAAAATAAAATATTTAGGTTCGTAATTTGACAGTTGAAAATCGTATCGCCACACCCAGAAATGGATGTATTGGTGAGAGAAATAATGAATAATTTGTCTGCCTTTGAAGTTCTAATCAATATTTTTTTTTAATATAAAAATATTTATTTGGCGAAGCTTAATATAATCTACTAAAAATTTAAAATTAAATGTAAATATAATTTTTTGTTTTTCACGTATTTTCTGTAATTAAAGCGGTCAATATTTGCAAGACAAAAAAGATATTAAATTTTTACGAGGGCTTTGAAAGGTTACGTGAAAAACATGATAAAAAATTGAATATTGGAAAAAGGCGAACACCGGGATACACATTTCTTTTACATATGAGATACTATATATTTATTCCATGTATTTCATATATATTTATTTGAATATTGAAGGTGTTCTTGGCAAGGCTCGCTTCGCTGGCGGTTAAACAAACAAATCTGCGTAAGGCCTGCTCCACATATACAGGATGATCAAAAGGAATTGTTATAGTTGGCAATACAATTCCAGAGATCTTTTTATTCCACAGTTGGCACAACGTCAGATAAAGGCGGAAATGATATTTGACATTTCTAATAAATACAAATAGGTTATGTCAGGAGTCTGGCTGCTAATAGAATTTTGACTTTTAGAGTAATAGAAATACTTCAGAAATAAATGTAATAATAAATGTACTCAAATTTAAATTTTAAATGTCACTAACAGAGCTGGGCAAGCTACTTAAAAAAGTAGCTAAGCTACAGCTATTCTTTAAAAAAGTAGCTAAGCTACAGCTATACGCTATATTTTGTAAAATAGAGCGAAGCTACAGCTAAAAGCTTTCGTTAAAGTAGCTATTAAATTTTAATGCTACTTTTTTAAATTATTGTGAAATAATTAAATTTGCCATTGTCTGTACTGTAATTTAAATTTTAAATGTCACTGTCAACAACAGGAAATGAATTTATTTGTCAGGCTTACCAATTTCAAGTAGTTTTTTTTTTATTGCCAACTGTAACAAGCTGTAGTATCCTATAATAATTCTTTATGTATTAAGGACATAATTAAAAGATTATAACATTGAGGGAATATTTAAATGTATAGTATAGGTTATAAACAAAACAACAAATTTGCATACTACTGTGGAAACTCATAAAAACATATTTAAAATTAATTAAAATCTGTCGTAAATGCTTCCATGATAGTACCAACTTAAGGATTAATTTAAAATAATATGACACTAGATATGAAATTGAGGATTTCACCATTCGATTCCACATATATTTCTGCGTAGATATGCATATTTTGATCCTCAAAATCACCGGAATCTTGATCGCAAAAAATTCGGTTAATGAAAATGCGGTTTTTGATTGAACCAGTTTAAAAATCGAAAAATTTTAAAATATGGTTCTATATAATTCAGATTACAAGAAATCGAATGCCGTTGAGCGCATCTTCATATCTATTTTAGTTTCAAAGTTACAGCGATTTTTGACTTTTTTTAAATCTCAACTTTGAAGGCTCATATCTCGAAAACTAAAAGAGATATTGAAATGCGGTTTAAACGAGTGTATTTCCCGTGATCTAATTAACTTATACTGAAATTTTGAAAATTTTGAAAATTTTAGTATTTTTGTCAAAATTTTCTTTTACCCATATTTTAAAAACTTGACGAGATAATGAAAATCTGTAAACACCAGTGGATTTTTCACAAAAAAGTACATAGGTATGTGAAATTTCAGAATTTTTGCTCCACGGATACAATTTTAAGAGCAAAAAAATTAAAAATGGCCAAAAATCGTAAAAATCTTAAGGGGTACCCCTTCAAAAATAATTAAAAAACAGTGATTTTTCGTTTTTTTGTAATAAAAGCTTTATCTGTCCGAATTTTCACCTGAAATTTTGCATACCTATTTACTTTTACGAGAGGAATTCATTAGTGTTCACAGATTTTTATTATCTGTTCAATTTTTTGAAATATTGAAAAACGAAAATTTTGAAAAACCTTCAAAAATTTTCTAAATTTTCAAAATTTCGGTATAAGTTAACTGGAGCACGAGAAATACTCTCGTTCAAACCGCATGTCAATATCTCTTTTAGTTTTCGAGATATGGGCCTTCAAAGTTGAGCATTTCAAAAAGTCAAAAATCGCTGTAACTTGAAAACTAAAAAAGATATGAAGATGCGCTCAACGGCATTCGATTTCTCGTAGTCTGATTGATATAGAACCATGTTTTAAAAAATTTCAATTTTTAAACTTGTTCAACCAATAAATTTTCATTAATAGACATTTTTGCGATCACGACTGCGGCGATTAAAAAAATATATATATTGAGAATCAAATTATGCATAATTATGTAGAAATATATGAGGAATTAAATGGTGAAATCTCCAATTTCATATCTACTATCATTTCATAAATATAATACAAAATAAATATATTATCACGCCTTCTACCCATTACTGGGTGTGGCACTCTGCCGAAGCAGATCTCGGTAAGTGATATATTTTGCGTGTGAAGTACGGTTACCAGTCGTCAAATCACGGCCCCCAAAGATGTTAGTGGTGGAGGAGCCACAGGGGTAGTTTTTAAAATTATGAAAATTGTTTGTCGCCTGTGGGAATCGAACCAGGGACCTCAGGATCCACAGGCCGACTTCATACCACTGAGCTAGCCATCCCATCATAAATAAAATATAAAATAAATATATCATCACGCCTTCTACCCATTACTGGGTGTGGCTCTCTGCCGAAGCAAATCTCGGTAAGTGATATATTTTGCGCGTGAAGTGCGGTTACCAGTCGTCAAATCACGGCCTCCAAAGATGTTAGTGGTGGAGGAACCACAGGGGTAGTTTTTGAAATTATGAAAATTGTTTGTCGCCTGTGGGAATCAAACCAGGGTTCTCAGGATCCACAGGCCGACTTCATACCACTGAGCTAGCCATCCCATCATAAATAAAATATAAAATAAATATATCATCACGCTTCCAACCCATTACTGGGTGTGGCACTCTGCCGAAGCAGCTCTCGGTAAGTGATATATTTTGCGCGTGAAGTGCGGTTACCAGTCGTCCAATCACGGCCCCCAAAGATGTTAGTGGTGGAGGAGCCACAGGGGTAGTTTTTGAAATTATGAAAATTGTTTGTCGCCTGTGGGAACCGAACCAGGGTTCCCAGGATCCACAGGTCGACTTCATACCACTGAGCTAGCCACCCCATTTCATTAATCGTTAAAATTTGTAAACAGCATCCGACGACTCCTCTAGTTCTTTAATATACTATTTTGATAAAATTTGCATGATTTAATACCGCATTTCATTTCATTTCTCTCTACCATAATTCCCTGTTGTAAAAAGTAGCAAGGGCATACATATATTAAGTTTAACAAGGATAAATTGACGTTTAAAATATCTGCGAACCGGAAAAAGAACTAAAAGAAATAAATGTTTTCAAATCGTCTTTTTCAAATCTATTTTGGGACCGTTCATCGCGTTAACATCTACCGGGTGATCGGTCCTCGACGCGAAGTAGTCAATAGCACGTGTATAGTGCCAGGAAACTGGAGTGTACGACACTGGAATTCGAATAGGGGAAAGTGAGGTGAGGTGAACCTATGAATGCGTTTTCGTTCAATTGATTTGATTATCTATTATCCGCTCCAACGGGGTCGAAGCCTTGCTAACAGGAGCGGATTTAGATAAATTTTAAATATTTTAAACAACAATAAATATATCATCACGCCTTGTACTCATTACAGATCTCGGTAAGTTATATTTATGCGCGTGAAGTGCGGTTACAAGTCGTCAAACAACTGCCCCCAAAGATGTTAGTGGGGAGAGAGAGACAGGGGTAATATTAATGTGGTGGAAATTCTTTGTCGGCTGTGGGATCGAACCCAGATGATCAAATTTGCAGCCCGACTCCATACCACTGAACCACCTACCCCATAACATATAACATAAATAAATATAAATATATCATCACGCCTTCTACCCATAACTGGGTGTGGCACTATGCTGTAGATCTCGGTAAGTGATATATTTATGCGCGTAAAATGCGATTACAGGCCGTACAATCACAGCCCCCAAAGATGTTAGTAAAAGGGAGCCACTTGGGTAATTTTAATGTGGTGAAAAATGTTTGTCGGTTGTGGGAATCGAACCTAGTTTTTCAAATCTTCAGGTCGACTCGATACCACTGAGTCACCTACTCTATAACATATTACATAAAAAAAACTAAATATATCATCATGCCTTTTACCCATTACTGAGTGTAGCGCTCTGCGTGAAGTGCGGTTACAAGCCCTCAAATCGCGCCCTCCAAAGATGTTAGTGGAGGAAGAGCCACAGGGGTAATATTAATGTGGTGAAAATTGTTTGTCAGTTGTTAGAATTGATCCTAGATTCTCAAATTCACAGGCCGATTCGATACCACTAAGCCACCAACTCCATAAATAAAATAAATATATTTAATCAAATAAAGTGGTAGTCTTATATTAACCCCATTTTATGATAAAATCATAAATGCTGTAAGCAAATTTTTCAAGCTCTCTTTTTGGCATTGTTTCAAATGACATAAAATCTTATTTTGTTGACGTCACACAGCTTTATAGATCCTTAACTTTATTATATTATCACGAACAGATGTAGCTGCTTAAAACGTTTGCCTTTAAAACATAGTTCGTACGTCGTATTGTAACTGAAATTAATTACTTGTTTCACCGAGTAACAAATAAATAAAATAATAAATTTATTCTTATTTGAGACGTAAGTAGGTTGATTATATTTTCAATAAAATCTAGGTTTCATTATTTGTTTGAATCAGACTGTCATTTGACTGTTCAAATTCATTACAGCACTTGTATCGTAATCGAAATTATTACGACACGCTTTTAAGTCTTGTAATATTATGTTATTAATTTAGGTAAAGATTGTTTCACAGTGATTGTCTTAGAAACGACATCAAAAATGATTTATTATCACTCTGAGTGTTGAGAAAAGATATTTTTGAACTCATTCAAAATAAGGTTTTTGTACTCGCTGCATTTAAAATAATGTTTACATAACCTTGGAAACCGATGGAAAGTTTGATTTGGTGCACTAGTGCGCAAAGTAATTGAAGAAAACGCCCATTTTATATGATTCTAAATTTTGACTATAACAACGCTATTTGTACTTATTTATATACACACATTTTAAGGAATTTATAAAAGAAGCAGAGACATTAGCTTATAACGCCATCGAACAGACATATTTTAACAAACTTTACGACAAAAAATGAATAATTTGTTTTCAAATAACAAATGTCAATTCATGGCATACTTAACTGTCAATATAAATTCTAGCTTCAAATTTAATAACTTTTCTCATTGTCGAATATATAATTTTTGCTCGTTACAAAAAGCATTGTACAAAACTCGTGCACAAAGGCGTCATTTGCACAATTCGCGCTAATTAAAGCACTCTCTTCGCTCGTGCTTTTAAAATTGCGCTCATGTGAAAAGTATGTCTTCGCACACTTGTTATGTAATAGCTATTTCCACACTCATTTTGAATGTTGATATGCTGACTTTTCAACACAACTATAGAAAGAGATTGTTCCAAAATGGTTGTCTTGAAAACATCATAAACGATTTCTTACAGCACTGAGTATTGAGAAAAGATACTTTCCAGACTCATTTTAAATGCTGAAACGATGACTTTTCAACACGACTATAGAATAATACAATTTCGTCGAAATCCATTATAAGCTCCTGTAATTTGAATTAAAAAAAATAAATTTTCGGGTTTGAATATTATCTTAATCCTTCTCTGTTCAATCACAGCAACTAGCAAACATTCGCGTCGATTGTCATCGCCACATGGCGAATCCCGGATTCCGAATTCCATCGATTTGGCAGCTATCGACATGTGATGATCCACAATCCGAATCGCTTTAGAAATCCCAGAATACATTCTATACACATGACCAAACCACGTATCAATAATGCTAATGAATTTACGCTATCGTTCAATGCAACACCGCCAGATAAAAATTATCATCTGATACGGAATTGGGATTCAGGCTGAATTGGAGAGATTAGGTGGTCAGTTCAACTGAAGTCATGTTTGATGTTCCATTGTTTCTGCATGATGGATGGTAAGATTTTATCAGGACACCATGACGTGTAATTGATTTGTATGAATCTCTCGCTTTTGTGGAGAGCGTTCTAATCATAGAGCCATAACTACCCTAAGATATACTACAGTTTTCAGGCAGTTGTAGCTTCGTAGTTAGAGCGTTCGCCTTACAAGAGATACTTGTAACCTAGTAGATGCATGATGAATGGAGAGTTTTTATAAGTAAATCATGACGTTTAATTGATTTGGATGAATCTCTCGCTTTTGTGGCGAGTGTTGTAATCATAGAGCCATAACTACCTTAAGATATACTACAGTTTTCAGGCAGTTGTAGCTTCGTAGTTAGAGCGTTCGCCTTACAAGAGATACTTGTAACCTAGTAGATGCATGATGAATGGAGAGTTTTTATAAGTAAATCATGCCGTTTAATTGATTTGGATGAATCTCTCGCTTTTGTGGCGAGTGTTGTAATCATAGAGCCATAACTACCCTAAGATATACTACAGTTTTCAGGCAGTTGTAGCTTCATAGTTAGAACGTTCGCCTCACAGGAGATACTTGTAACCTAGAAACCGAAATAATTTTTTTGTGGACTAGCATATTGAGATTAAGTTCCTGTTATACATAAATGCGCCTTTTACCCTATTCTGGGTACTGCAGACCTTCATTGCAGATCATATTTACATTTATTTAACATCAATTGAAATGAGGAGTAAGTTTCAAAGGTGAAATTACTTCAAAGTAAATTTAACAAACTAAAAACACCCTTGTTAAATTTTTCTTAAATTTAACGATGGTTTAACAGTCATAAGGAGGGGTAATAACATCTCCTCCAAAGTTAACGATGTACTAAAACTCTTAAATAACGACTTAACAGTACACTCAAGTCAAAGAAAGAAATTAATTTCGGTATTTGACGCCAAGATCAAAACCGTTTCTAAGAAGTCATAATTCCACAATGTAGCAATTTATTTGTCATAAATCATTTATTTCCCAGAAACTTCATCACTGATGACTGTCAAATTAATTTTGTATATGCAAAATATACTATAGATATTTCAAAAGATCTTGATGAACTTCTCATCATGAATATTTTCTGGTCAAACTGTTCTCTATTTGATCTCGGTAAAGTGATATATTTATACGCGTGAAGTTCGGTTACCAGCCGTCAAATCACGGCCCCGAAAGATATTAGTGGTGGGGAAGCCGCAGGGGTAGTTTTTTAAAATGATGAAAATTGTTTGTCGCCTGTGGGAATCGATTCAGGGTTCTCAAGATCCACAGACCGACTTGATACCACTGAGCTAGCTACCCTCAAAATGAATATGATAATGTCATAATGCAAAAACAAATTGTCAATGAATAAATAAAACAAAGACAAATTGTCAATTGCGATGTGGAACTAAGTCTTAATAAAATAAGAAAAAAAGGAAAAAAAAATTGTTTCCAACACTTGTCAAAGTTACAAAATTACAGCATATTTGAATCAACTTATTAGGTCATCATCAAAGGCTGGTCAGTTTAGCTTTAACCATAGACGCGTTTCGTCCTTTAGGGACTCATCAGTATGGTGCGATCAACTATCCAACCTGACCAACTAGAGACTAGTGAACTGTGATATTTTTCAAGCTGAACTGACGGATGTTAAACTATGTAAGCCGGTAACATGACATGAGAGCTACGGAGAAACCCGTGGTGCCATCTACTGACAAAAATCGCATGATAATGTCATTTATCGCACGGTCGTAGATAAATTTATTTATAATATTTATATGTATTTTTATTTTAGTAAATAACCTCTATATAATATTGCTATTTTTTCCTCCATAAGAAAGTAAATTAATTTTCCTCACTATTTTTTAGCAAGAAGAAAGTTGATTTTTCTGCACATGTAATAAAACATTATTTAAATAAAATAAATAAATAAATATATCATCACGCCTTCTACCCATTACTGGGTGTGGCACTCTGCTAAAGCAGATCTCGGTAAGTGATATATTTTTGCGCGTGAAGTGCGGTTACCAGTCGTCAAAACACGGCCCCCAAACATGTTAGTGGTGGAGGAGCCACAGGGATAGCTTTTTCAAATTATGAAAATTTGTCGCCTGTGGGAATCGAACCAGGGACCTCAGGATCCACAGGCCGACTTCATACCACTGTGCTAGCCATCCCAACTCAAAACTGATTTGTACTGTTAGGTATTAATTTCCTATTATGCACCAAAACAAATAAATATCAACAGGGTTGAATGAGACTCTCCATGTCTTTCTCTACAAAGAATCCATCATTAAACCTACAAATCCCTTTCTTACAACCGGAACTAAAACAGTTTGTAACACATTGCGTATATACCGCTTCAAACATCAAGGCAGGCGGTGCTTGCGTTCCCATCCACCCTGCTGACTTGCGTAGCGCTATAAATCAGTGGCCACAAAAAACCGACACACATGGGTTTATATCCGCTACATTTGTGGTTTTTACACCCGGCTTACGCGGCATCATATGTTACAGAAAGACCAGAGGCGTCCACGCAGATTAGCGCAACAGAAGAGGAAAAACTAAATTAGATATTGGTGAAGGTTAGGTGAGTGGATGAATGGAATGTACGAGATTGTAGGGGAGGAATTATCAATGTGGGTGAACTGAAAGTAATATAGTAGGATAAGAATAAAATAAATAAATATATCATCATGCCTTTTGCCTATTACTGGGTGTGGCACTCTACAGTAGCAGATCTTGGTAAGTGATATATTTATTTTGGGCCGGATTAACACTATAAGGGGCCCTAAGCACAACAGATTTTGGGGGCCCTCGTTTCATGAAAATTAGTCTTTATTAATAGAATAAAGTAATCTAGTCTGTATATCATTTATAATTGTATGTACCATTGTTTATATATGTATCATCACGCCTTCTACCCATTACTGAGTGTGGCACTCTGCCGAAGCAGATCTCGGTAAGTGATATATTTTGCGCGTGAAGTGCAGCTACCAGTCGTCAAATCACGGCCCTCAAAGATGTTAGTGGTGGGGAAGCCATAGAGGTAGTTTTGAAATTACGAAAATTGTTTGTCACTTGTGAGAATTGAACCAGGGTTCTCAGGATCCACAAGCCGACCTCATAACCACTGAGCTAGCCACCCGATTAGTACCATTGTATATTCAGAATATATATATATATATATATATATATATATATATATATATATATATATATATATATATATATATATATATCACGCCTTTTTGGGAGTCTGTAGACCCCCATTATTCCTAAGGAGAATAATTCAGAATATAGCGTATATAATATATTTGATGACATATATAAAATGAATTGTTTATACTTTGGTTTGGTAGGAATCAATTCTGTGAGTATAACACTGATGTATAACCTCCTATGTCGAGCACGCGAAACTTGCCTGAATGGAGATAGAGGGATCACTTATGGGAAACTAGCCACTGCACTACATTTCGAAGATCAAGTGTTGTAAGCGTGAATTTTTCGCCTTTAATACAAAATGAAGTTTCCTCACTTCATCATTTTTTACCCAGAAGAATTTTTATTATTAGTTTTTTAATTTTAATTTTTTTATAATTACCGCGGGGCCCCCAATGTGTCGAGGCCCTAAGCTATAGATTAGTCAGCATATGCTATAATCCAACACTGGATTTATGCATGTGAAAGTAGTGTAGTAAGGTAGGCTTGATGATATATTTATTTTTATTCTAATTATTTCCTACTGTAAGCAAAATCTAGAGTTTTCATGTTTGCTAATTTCCGAAAGGTCCCTTCCTAAATTAAAACTAACCTACAGCACTGGATAAGAGTATGTCAAGCGAGAAGAGACGCAAGGGGAGACACTAAAGTACCTATGGATCATTTAGCAAAGGGGGAGTGAACAAGGATTCAAATTATATTGTTATTCTATGATCATAGCGAAGTCTGATGAAAAAGTGACAGATGGCAATGTTCACAATTGGGGTTGCGGTTTTGTATCGCGTTAATTTCTAACCACATTTAATTCAAATTTAATACAGTTATTGTTCTCTAGCACCACACAATATTTAATAATTTACATCAATTTGCAGATTATCCATAATTAAAACATATATTTACTTTCATAGTTTCGAGATTCTAACTTATAATTTATTTTACTGTTCTTGTAAAATTATAAAATTAAATAACATTTTATTATCTACATACCTATTTTATTTAAAGTATTTATTTGAAGGTGTTGAAGATTTTGTTGCTCGAAACATTTAAAAATACAATATTTTATTCAAATATATAGATTTCCGGAAGCCTTTCATTTATTCAACATTAATAATTATTTTAGATCCATCTTAAATATTTACAAACAAGATCATTTATCGTCTTGTAATTTACCAAATGCTGAAAGTACCAGAAGATCTGCAAGTACAGATCTTTACTTTGATTGTAGTTAGAAGAGATCATTTAAAAAATTGTTATCCAATATTTCAAGTTGATTGAATAAAACAGAAAACGTCAAAGATATAAATCTATATACGAGTGTATTGGAGACATGTCATATAATAAAATCGTAGCTGTGGTTGTCGCGAGTCATTTTGACGAGGGTCAGCACCACACCCAGATTTCATTTTGCATGGACAAAACAGATTTAGGACAGATTAACTTGAATAGCTGCCATTTGAAATACAGCAATTTGAAAAAGAAATTGCTGGCTATAACATTATTACTTGTTTTCTTTTCATATCATAGTTATTTATATATCAAGGGTAGAATGACATTTTCTTCACGAGGTGACATTATTTTTTAACTATCCTATCGGAAAGTAAAATTTGCAGAAATACATATTAGAAATTTATAAAGTGCGTTTTTTTGATTGAGCGTTTTTTTTGATTGAGTAGATCATCATATGGAGTACGTGGTTCAGAGGTATCGAGTCGACCTGTGGATATGAGAACCTGGGTTCTATTCTCACAGCCAATAGACGAACAACTTTCACCACATTAAAATTACCCCTGTGGATTCTCCTCTACTAACATCTTTGGCGGTTGTGGTTTCACGGCTGATAACAGTGCTTCATGAACAAAAATATATAAATATATTACTGCTACGGTACAGTACCACACTCAGTAATGGGTAAAAGGCGTAATAATATTTTATAAAGAACTAAAGTTATATTTTTTTAGGTGAATCTGTAGGTATTGACAACTACAGATGAGGCACAAAATATTGGGTTCGCTCTACATAAAATATTTTTCTTCAAACGCCGGAATATATCACATGAGATCTGCTTCGGCAGAGTGCCACACCCAGTAATGGGTAGAAGGCGTGATGATATATTTATATTTACTTAACGTTTGAAAAAAAAAAATTGTTTTTGACACATTTCTAAATGGTCGTGTTTTTGCGCAAGCAGTAATAGACTACTTTCAACTCTAGGTACAGAAATAACTTTCTCTAGGGACGAAAAGTACCAATTTCAATTTCTTCTTTAAATTCAGAAATTAAAATATTACTTTCTGACAGAGCCATCAAAAATAGCTTTACTTATATAAAAACTTCGTGCAGAGTGCTTGAGATCATCCCTTAGCATCTTAAAATATCCTGGCTGTTTACAAACATCTGTTTCTCTCTACGGGGTGTTTGCATCGCCACGCATGCGTTACTAGATGCGTGTAGAGTGTTCTCAGTATGCCCTGATTCGTTTTAAGTGGATTAGCGGTCGTTTGTTTTAGCAGCGATGAGATTAACACGGAAGAACTAACTTAAAAGTGAGATTATTTCTAATTTTAACTCTAGTAGACTCCCTTTGGTTCAATGGTGGTTTTATGCCTCAAAATGTTAGAATACTTTCTAATAAATATAAATACGGATGACAGGGATAAACAAGCATAAATAAAATGAGTTATAAATCTGGATGAGATAGATATAATTAGAGAGCTAGGGTGCAAAATGATGTCCCATTTATTCCAGTAACAGAAATGGATTTTTTCATAGATTATGTCATGATACATATGAAAAAAAGAAAATTAGATTTGGGAACGGGTGGAGACTATAGAAGGCGCAAATGTGAATGCGCCGATTTTAAAGGTAGTTGTTGACATATTTTTAGAGGCTAATTTTCAGTTTAAATTACAGATTTTGGTATAATTAAGTAATAAAAATGGAAGACAGAATTCTTGGCCAGTGACGCATGCGCGACAAAACCGGCCAAAATAAGCAATTTTTATAGTGTCGTGTGACTTGTTCACGACGAATACATGACAAAAAAATTATTGATAGAAATTATTGTTGGTTGCTCATTGGTGACTAAAGCTCTGAAAGTGGACTGGTGTAGGAATTAACAACCACCCTTAAAATTGCCGCATTCACATCGACACCATCTATAGTTGCCACCCGTCCCCAAATCTAATTTTCTTATTTTTCATGTGTATCTTGACATAATCTATTAAAAAATCCATTTCTGTCACTGGAATAAATGAGACATCATTTTGCACCCTAGCTCTCTAAAAGTGCTGGAAGTCTTCTTCTGTCAGCTCCTTTAGAATGCGTGCCGATTTCTCTTTCAAAGCTCAAATCTTGTTGCTATTAAGGCAAATTTCACCTTATGAAACAGTTAGAAGTCGCACGGTGCAAGATCTGGCGAATAAGGCGGATGGTCCAACACTGGGATGCTGTACTTGGCTAGAAATCTCTTGACAGACATTGCGGAATGAGCCAGCGCATTGATTTGATGGAGAAACCACGACTTGTCCTTGCACAATTCGGGTACTTTTTTCAATAAATTATAAGTTTCAGTAGCAGTTTTGCCAAGTTTCATGTGACACAACAATTCGTTGCTCTAATGTTGCACTTAACATTTTTTTGGCGAAACAAAAAGCAACTAGAATTAGAACGAATGCTACGGCTATACGGATTTGTTTACAGAAGCAAGAGGAACTGCATTCGAAAGAGAAAGCTTCACGCTAAAAAGCTGACGGTCGTTGGTGTTTGGCGCATGCGTACTTCGCCTGTAGCAGCGTCAGTCTCGTTATTTAATAGCCACACCTACGTTTTCAGTATAGAACGATTCTATGATTAATTCTGAGTCGACAATACTAATGCAAAAATGTGTACGTCCCTTCGTAGCGAAGCCATCACACTTGTAAATGTGCGACCAGAACTAAGCGAATTATTATAATAATTCTTCGCTGACTATTATGAAGTAACGGTGAGAAAGACTATTAAAAAGATAATAATTTCTTCCAGATTAATTTTAAAGTTATCGAACTCTTTGCAATATCAACATTCGGCATTTTGCCATTTCGCCATATCTTGCTCTGTTCGTTTTTCAGTTGAATATAGCTTAAAATGTTTCCGTGCCAGAGGCTATTAACAAATTTTAAACATGCAACGAACGTTTGGCTACGTTTAACGTTAACTACATTTACTTTATTTGGAGACCGCAGTTGTTCATTATGACTAATGTTTCTGCCATACTATTTAATAGTTACTGGATTTCATATTTGCTTACGGAATTGTAAAGTACATAACTACATAAAGTTATATTAGCAAAAAAGTTATTTACCTGAATAGTCACCAAAGTTTTATGCAGGATTGATTTAATAATTATTGTACAATAGTAATTTTTGTATTGTATGCGAAATACGAGGTGTGGCTATTAAATAACGAGATTGACGTTGCTACAGACGAAGTACGCATGCGCCAAACACCAGCGGACATCAGCTTTTTAGCGAGAAGCTTTCTCATCGATTGCAGTACCTCTCACTTCTGTAAACAAATCCGTATAGCCGTAGCATTCGTTCTCATTAAAGTTGTTTTTTGTTTCGCCGAAAAAATGTTAAGTGCAACATTAGAGCAACGAATTGTTGTGAAATTTCACATTTAACTTGGCAAAACTGCTACCCAAACTTATAATTTATTGAAAGAAGTACCCGAATTTTGGAAGGACAAGTCACGGGTTCTCCATCAAAACAATGCGCTGGCTCATTCCGCAATGTCTGTCAAGAGGTTTCTAACCAAGTACAGCATTCCACTGTTGAACCATCCGCCTTATTCACCGAATCTTGTGTACGACTTCTATCTGTTTCCTAAGGTGAAATTTGCCTTAAAAGCAACAAGATTTGAGTTGTGAAAGAGAAAGCGGCACGCGTCCTGAAGGAGCTGACAGAAGAAGACTTCCAGCAATGTTTCGAACAAAGGAAGATTCGCATGGAGCATTGTAGGGATAGAGGAAGGGTGTATATTGAAGGTGATAATAAGTATTGAATCAAAATGTTAAAACAGCATCAGTCTCGTTATAGCTACACCTCGTAATCAAACTTCTAAATGAGCATTTATCATTAACCATATTTTGACAGCCATATTAATATCCCATAAGTAATGCACTGTTTTGTCCTTCTTAAACTAGATTTAAGAAATAAATATGGTTGATAATACTTCGTTATTTAATAGCCACACCTCGTATCTTCTGAAACACCTGTATTATGCCAATGGCACACTGGTCGAGGAGTATCAATGAGCGTCGAGGAGCACATCGATGAAACAACAGAACGCATCCGTCATCGATGAAAAATAGAGGTTCCTCTATTTCCATCGAGGAGTTCCTCGATGAAACGATTGTGTCTCATTTCACACGTATTATTGTGTCTCATTTCATGTTAGCGTCGGCCGTCATTTTGGTTTTGCTTTGTGCTAATCTTTCGTGTTTGTTTATTTTATCAGTCAGGATGCGTTCTGTTGTTTCATCGATGAGTTCCTCGACGCTCATTCATGCTCCTCGACCAGTGTGCCAAAGGCATTACATGAATTTTCTCTCGCTTGTAAAGCGCGAGCGCATCCTTTATGCCTCTCTTGATCCACAGAGATAATTTTAGCTTAAAACTATTTCATATAAAATACATCAAGTTACCTCCAAAATGCATTAATCATAATCATGGAAATCAGTAATTAGACTTCATATATCATTAAATCACCGAGAATACAACACTGCATTCCGTTCGTCATCATCAAATCAATCATGAAACCAGGGACCTGTCCTGCATGTCCGCAAAATTATCCGCACCGCCAACCAACGAATTCGTTTATTATTTCATTAATTTGCGTTGTTGAATTTAATGTTAATTTGTGGAATAATGAACATAATTTGTGCGCTCAGCTGAGAATTGCGTTATGAGCATTTGATTGAGGGAATTGATTGTTTTAATTTATTAAATAACCGTTCAGATTTGTTTAATTATCGTATTATTGCAAAAATTATATCCATGAATATAATTATAAATATCGCCCAACTTTTCTCTTTATAATTTAATTTGCGTAATTACTAAGTATTTACTTAAGTAATAATTACATGGGACGTTCTTCGTCAAAAAGGCCACCCCCCCTGCACATTTCTTTAAGATAAATGACTCTACGGGGTCTCAAAATTTTCGTTAGCCCTTACATTTTTTAATGCCGTTGGGTCTTTTTAGAAATTTCAAAATGGCGGTTCAAGATGGCGTTCACAACGGAAAAAGTCACATAAAACTTTTGTAAAATATTAAAAAAAAATCTTTAGAGAGTGGTGAATACCGAGTTTTAAAGGATATGAATGAGTTTTGAAATCGCTGATTAAGATTCTGAAGTCAGAATTCGATAATAACTAAATCCAACATGGCGGATACAATACAATACAATAACAAGTTTCGGCCTCTAGCGTCAGAAAAAATATTTGTTAGAAAAGTCAAACTTTACATCAGAATAGTGATCAGCGATTTCAAAACCGCTTAAGATCCTTCAAAACTACATTCACCATTTTCTAAAGAGTTTAGTAACTTTTTCGATATTTATAACAGCCATATTTAAAAGAACATATTACTTTCCACATACGTGTAGAAAGAGAGTTTTCTTTTGATTGAGTAGATTATCATATGGGGTACGTGGATCAGTGGTATCGAGTCGACCTGAAGATATGAGAACCCGGATTCGATTCCCACACCCAACAAATATTTTCACTACATTAAAATTACCCCTGTAGATCCTCCTCTACTAACATCTTTAGGAGCTGTATTTTCACGACTGATAACCATGCTTTATAAGCATAAATATATAAATATATTACTTAACGAGATCTGCTACGTTACAGTGCTACATCCTGTAATTGGTAAAAGGCGCGTTAATATTTTATAAGGAGCTAAAGTGATACTTTTTGTTGCGAATCTGTAGGTATTGACAACTACAGATGAAGCACAAAATATTTCTTTCGCTCCACATAAAATATGATATTTTTCTTCAAACGCCGGAATATTTACTCAAACAATTTTATATCCTATAATTTTTCTGACAAAGAAAATGACTTTTTCTGCCGCTGGTGAATCAATGAAATTCCTTGATTTTAACCAGCGTCAGAAAAAATATTTGTTAGAAAAGTCCAACTTTACATCAGAATAGTGATCAGCGATTTCAAAAACCGCTTAAGATCCTTCAAAACTACATTCACCATTTTCTAAAGAGTTTATTCAATATTTTATAAAAGTTTTAAGTGTTTTTGTCCGTTGTGGACGTCATCTTGAGCCGCCATTTTGAAATTTCCAAAAAGGCCCAACGGTATTAAAAAAATTAAGGTCTAACGAAAATTTTAAGACCTTGCAGAGTTATTTATCTTTAAAAAATGCGCAGGGAGGAGCGGCTTTTTTGACGAAGAATGCCCCATATGCATGTATGTTCTTAATATTACATAAATAAAAGACTTCAGGAATATTTAATACAAAAATTCTTTCATTGTTTATAGTTAGAGATACATCAAATAGAAGTGGCAGAAAATTAATTTCTTTTTAACTTTTATTTTAAGTACTGTATGAGGTAGGTGGCTGAGTGGTATCGAGTCGGCCTGTAGATTTGAGAATCCGGGTTCGATTCCCATAGCCTACAAACAATTTTCACCACATTAAAATTACCCCTGTGGCGTTCCCTCCACTAACATCCTTGAGGGCCATGATTTGTCGGCTGGTAACTGCACTTCCGAGATTTGCTATGGCAGAATACCACACCCAGTAATAGATAGAAGACGTGATGATATATATTTATTTACTATCTTTAAAACAATTTAGAAGCGTTTGAAATGCGCTTCACTAAGTACTAACAATATTTGATACGTTTCAAGTTCTGCAATTCTAGTAGTTCAGTACATTTGAACATCTGACTGCGCAATACACTTGGGGGGCTCTGAAGTGCACTTGACACACTTGGGGTAGTTCTGAACGCACCCTTTCAGTACCACATGATATAAATACACACTATACACAAGAGATAGTTTGTAAGGGGTACAAATATACGCCAGTTGGCTTATATATAAATCAAGTAGAAATATGTTTTGAATAAATCATGGCGTGCTATAAATAGGATTTGTATTTGTATGATGCATCCCTTGAAATTGGGGTGACAATTGGGCGACGAAATAAGATTTATTTTTTATTTAAGAATTTATTTTTGTATTTGAAGTATGTAATGGGGTAATGGCTCAATGGTATCAAGTCGGCCTGTGGATCCTAAGAACCCTGGTTGGATCCCCCCAGCCTATAAAATATTTTCACTAATTTAAAATTACCCCTGTGGCTTCCTCCACCACTAAAATCTTTGATGGCCGTGATTTGACGGCTTGTAACAGCACATCACGCGCATAAATATATCACTTACCGAGATCTGCATCGGTAGAGTGCCACACCTAGTAATGGGTAAAAGGCGTGATGATATATTTATAAAATAATTTGTACTTGTTGAATTATATAAATAAAATAAATATATCATCACACCTTTTATCCATTACTAGGTGAAGAACTCTGCAGTAGCAAATCTTGGTAAGTAAATAAATAAATATATCATCACGCCTTCTATCCATTACTGGGTGTGGCACTCTGCCGATCTCGGTAAGTGAGATATTTTGCGCGTGAAGTGCGGTTACCAGTCGTCAAATCACGGCCCTCAAAGATGTTAGTGGTGGAGGAGCCACAGGGGTAGTTTTTGAAATTATGAAAATTGTTTGTCGCCAGTGGGAATCGAACCAGGGTTCTCAGGATCCACAGGCCGACTTCATACCACTGAGCTAGCCATCCCATATCTTGGTGATATATTTATACGGGTGAAGTGCGGTTACTAGTCGTCAAATCACGGCCCCCAAAGATATTAGTGATGGAAGACTCACAGGGATAATTTTAATGTGGTGAAAATTGATTGTCGGCCTTGAGAATCGAACCGAGGTTCTCAAATCGATAAAACTGAGCCATCTATGCCATAGTAGAAGGTAATTGAAAGAATTAGTTATTAATAGTAATATTTTTTTAATGCCTTTATTAATTAATAATAAAAAGTTTCATAAAAAACAATTTCAGATTTTTAACAATTACATAACTGTTTATTAGCCATCTTTTACGAATTACCATGGGTACCAATTGTTGACGCAAATTCTACTATCTGTTGCTAATAGACTGGCAGTTAATAAATTTGATGCGTTAAGCACAGCTTATAATACATGAAGGGTTAAACGATGTCAGATTATCAGTGTATTAATTACACTAATTATATCTCTGATTTGGGATATTGGCTTTATTACGTTTGATTCTGTTTAATTGCTTCACAAAGAAACTATGAAATTATTATCAGTACCGTATATAATGTATATGAACTGTGCTAAAAAAAGCAAGATTATAGATAGTTATAGTAGCTCTGCAATTGCAGATCTTGCTGGAAAAAATATTTAAGATGAAAAACATGCCTACTTAGGTGAGCCTTTTTTGAAACTAACATGTTTGGTGGCCGTGATTTGACGACTGGTAACCGCACTTCACGCGCAAAATATATCACTTACCAAGATCTGCTTTAGCAGAGTGCCACACCCAGTAATGGGTAGAAGGCGTGATGATATATATATATATATATATATACATATTATTGTTATTATAAATAATAGTATATTATATAGGGTAGGTAGCTCAGTAGTATCGAGTCGGCCTGTGGATTTAACAACCTAGATTCGATTCCCACATTCGACAAATAATTTCCCCACATTAAAATTACCCCTGTGGCTCCACTACTCCTAACATCATAATAATCCAGAACTAAATAAAAATTTGTTACCATATGCGTATTCCATTTGGATCAGATCGAATTTACTGAACCAGATCACTTATTTATTTTGCAGGATTACTTCGCTGATTTTATTTTCAGTACTAGAATTACTTATTCTAATTTACTTTGAAGTAATTCACCCACATAAGTGCATCAGTTTGCATTCAGTTCATTTAGTCATGTTGTCTAATTTATCTGAACGGATTTAAATTAACCAAGTGGCAAATGAATGCAGCTTATAAATAAGTGTTGGATAAAAATATTACTGCACTGCAATAGTACATTCTCTTCCCATATATTCCTCACACCATCCATGTTAGCTCGTAACATATGATGTGGGTTTCGTCGTCAGCTGCGATCAGATTAACATTTGTATTTACTCGATGAGTTTGTAGCAATACGGTTTGATGTTAGTACATTGTTACGATGTATGCAGTACTTGTACGTTGTTTAATTAGTGGTGACAATTGTATTACTATTGACGAGGTCGAGAACGTAACGTATGAATGGTTGAAAGTGGTAGATTTAAAGTAAACAGAGGCTAATTAGTTGAATTGTCGAGCGAAATATTTTTTAAACACAGGTTTGACGTACATCTCAAATTACTCACGCTTACTCCTTTAACTACGAATCTACAAAAAATAGAAAGGAAGTAAGCGATAGTCTGCGTTTGCATTTGAAAGAAAATTCCACACAAAATAGTAACTGAAATTGAAACAAAAAGATAAGGTTGAAAGCGCCGCTCTGGGTTTGTTTTTGAAAGTGAATATCACATAATTAAATAATAACACATGCATTAATAAATTTAATAAAGAAAACTCTGTCAAGTCAACTTTGAAAAAGATACTTAAAATAACATTTAATTAGTCTGTATCTCTCGAAGCTGAGTAGATTGAGAAAAATCCTAATTATAACAAAACATCGCTGTATTATTCACTCAAGTAGATCGCAAATCTATATTTATAAAAATTAATGTTTGTTTGTTTGTTTGTCCCTTATGCGTTCCTATATCATTCATCCGATTGCGATGAAACTTTGCTAAGTTGTTGTGCGCACGCCCGCGAAGGTTTCTGACTTAGCAAAAGTCCAATCCGCCATCTTAAAACAAAATGGCCGCTAGCTATCCTGAGAAGTACTGCACTGATTCGATTCAAATTTGGTATAGGCATAGACGAGAACCAATCTTAACATATAGGTATAATAAAGCTTCAGTTTGCCGTTTTGAAACAAAATGGCCGCTAGCTATCCTGAAAAGTACTGCACTGATTCGATTCAAATTTGGTATAGACATAGACGGGAACTAATCTTAATATATAGGTTTAATAAAGTTTCAGTCCGCCATCTTTAAACAAAATGGCCGCTAGCTATCCTGAAAATTACTGCACTGATTCGATATAAATTTGGTTTAGACATAGATGGGAACCAATCTTAACATATAGGTATAATAAAGCTTCAGTCCGCCGTCTTGAAACTAAATGGCCGCTAGCTATCCTGAAAAGTACTGCATTGATTCGATTCAAATTTGGTATAGGTGCAGACAAGAACCAATCTTAACATATAGGTATAATAAAGCTTCAGTCCGCCGTCTTTAAACAAAATGGCCGCTAGCTATCCTGAAAAGTACTTCACTGATTCGATTCAAATTTAGTATTGTCTTAGACGGGAACCAATCTTAACATATAGGTATAATAAAGCTTCAGTCCGCCGTCTTGGAACAAAATGGCCGCTAGATATCTTAAAAATACTACACTGACTCGATTCAAATTTGATATAGGCATAGACGGGAACCAATCTTAACATATAGGTATAATAAAGCTTCAGTCCGCCATCTTGAAACAAAATGGCCGCTAGCTATCCTGAAAAGTACTGCATTGATTCGATTCAAATTTGGTATAGGTGCAGACGAGAACCAATCTTAACATATAGGTATAATAAAGCTTCAGTCCGCCGTCTTTAAACAAAATGGCCGCTAGCTATCTTGAAAAGTACTGCACTGATTCGATTCAAATTTGGTATAGACATAGACGGGAACTAATCTTAATATATAGGTTTAATAAAGTTTCAGTCCGCCATCTTTAAACAAAATGGCCGCTAGCTATCCTAAAAATTACTGCACTGATTCGATATAAATTTGGTTTAGACATAGATGGGAACCAATCTTAACATATAGGTATAATAAAGCTTCAGTCCGCCGTCTTGAAACTAAATGGCCGCTAGCTATCCTGAAAAGTACTGCATTGATTCGATTCAAATTTGGTATAGGTGCAGACAAGAACCAATCTTAACATATAGGTATAATAAAGCTTCAGTCCGCCGTCTTTAAACAAAATGGCCGCTAGCTATCCTGAAAAGTACTTCACTGATTCGATTCAAATTTAGTATTGTCTTAGACGGGAACCAATCTTAACATATAGGTATAATAAAGCTTCAGTCCGCCGTCTTGGAACAAAATGGCCGCTAGATATCTTAAAAATACTACACTGACTCGATTCAAATTTGATATAGGCATAGACGGGAACCAATCTTAACATATAGGTATAATAAAGCTTCAGTCCGCCATCTTGAAACAAAATGGCCGCTAGCTATCCTGAAAAGTACTGCATTGATTCGATTCAAATTTGGTATAGGTGCAGACGAGAACCAATCTTAACATATAGGTATAATAAAGCTTCAGTCCGCCGTCTTTAAACAAAATGGCCGCTAGCTATCTTGAAAAGTACTGCACTGATTCGATTCAAATTTAGTATTGTCTTAGACGGGAACCAATATTAACATATAGGTATAATAAAGCTTCAGTCCGCCATCTTGAAACAAAATGGCCGCTAGCTATCCTGAAAAGTACTGCACTGATTCGATTCAAATTTGGTATAGGTGCAGACGAGAACCAATCTTAACATATAGGTATAATAAAGCTTCAGTCCGCCGTCTTTAAACAAAATGGCCGCTAGCTAACTTGAAAAGTACTACAATGATTCGATTCAAATTTCGTATAGGTGCAGACGAGAACCAATCTTAACATATAGGTAGAATAAAGCTTCGGTCCTATGCCATTCGAATTCAGACGTTTGCTGTTTCCGGTACGACTCGCATTTGCAACAAAGCACAGGGACATTCGCTACAATTGTGTGGACTAAATTTGGAAAATCCATGCTTCTCACATGGACAGCTGTACACAAACACTTTCTTTGAGTTGCAATGCAACGCATGCCGGGTACTCGCATTAAATTGTAAACCACGCGAACGAAGTCGCGGGTAATAGCTAATAAAAAAATAAATTTTGAAAAGTTCAGAATATGATGCTAGTCAAACTCTAAAATCCAGTGAGTTACAAACAAAAACATGTTACAAAATTCCAGTACATACAATTGACAGCATACGATCTGTAATATAGTTTCGGCGCTGAAAACTGAAATGTTGCAACGAAGTCTGAAGCGTATTAAATTCACAGCAACACTGAACTTCCTGAGTGGTGTGAAATATTCACGGCAGATGTCACTGGCGTCCTCGAGAAGGATAGTAAAGAGCTTGTAAAGGACTATTGATAATGGACGAATTATTATTTTAGCTGTTCGATTATTTAATTGGTAACTTTGCACTTAATAATTTGAAGTTGACGTTATCAATATTCTATTTAGTATCTTGCAATTAGCTAATTTTTGTAGATTCGTTGTTAGGAGTAAGCGTGGGTAATTTGAGATGTTTTATGCATGTTATGTACGTCGAAGAAAGATGATGAATGATAAGAGAACAGGAGTGATTGGATGGACGTGATTGAGGGTTTGTTATGTAAGGAATGATTTCGAGTGTGATAAATAAATGAGTTTATATGGAGGTATCTATGAATGTGGTTAAAGTGAGGGTGGTGTATTTGAATGATAATGTTTGACGGGGACTGATTAATTGATGAATGTAATGAGTGAAAGTTTTATGAGTGATTTTAGAGTTCGTGCTACCCCATTTGACGGGATATAGCGTGAAGATATGTATGTATGTATGCAATTAGCTAGATAATAATAATATAAGGATTATTTTACTAGATGTAGAATTGAGAAGACTGATCTGAGTATATAGAATGTATGTTGAATGAAAAAATGACAGCGACACACGTTACGTGAAGTTATCTCTGTCTTATCTGTCTCTCTTTAATCCAAGATGCAACTACGTCATATTCGTTTGTTTCGAAACTTTAAATATATTTATCATGCTTAATACAAATTTAAAATAAAAATTAAAATTTTGGGTATAATAATTTTATTACGTAGATTAATATATAAAAATTTCAAAAAAGTCTTGAAAGGCCCATTATGAATGTGAATGAAGCGAGAACGATATGTCAGGATAAAAATAATAAAAGATTAATTTAAGGATAAATTTAATTAATGTTTAAATTGAGGGAAGGAGCATACTTGGATGACCTAGGAATAAATATATAGATGAATATGATTGAAGGTTTGTTGCGTGAACGGAACATGAAACGAGCTTGTACGTCTGGAATTATGAATGTAGATGAAACCAAGAAATGATTGTAATATTTCACGAGCTAATTTGAAGGAGCAAACAGAATTAAACGGAGAAATTGTCCTTGACATTTTTCTATTCTTGTTGTTTGCCACTTGTTTAAAAGCACTGGAACATTAACGGCTGACCTTGGTGAGGTTGTCAGAACATGTCACACATTAAATACACACGCATACATTCTCACATATACATACATACAAACACACGCGCACGTATAGAAAGAGTGAGTCATATGTAACGAACTCACATACCTTTCTTTACATAACTTTAGCTGCAGTGCACTAGAATTACTAACGCTGAGATTAGTATATTTACCATTCTACCAGACAAAGAAGAGTCCATTTTGTTAGGTTTTACTCATAATTAGGTAGTTAACATTTTAAAATTAATTTTAAGTATTTCTTTACAAGTTATCTTTGTCTAAGGCACAATTTTCTTGAAACAACTGTGTTTGTTTTAAATAATTTGTGGCATTATTTATAATTTAGGCTGTTTTTGTTAAATTATGTGTTTTGTTTAATTTTAGTTAATTTATGGTTATTGGTTTTAGAAAATTTAAGTATTGTGAGAATGGAACGCTTGGGGTTGTGTTTATGTTTTTCAAACCAATAAATTATGGTCAAGCTTGTCTGGGGTTTGTTTGAGTGACACCAGATGTGAGAGCATGTTAGAATAGGTGAGGGATGAAGAGACGTGAGTGAATGGTTAAGGGTGCATGAGACTTTGTGAATAGTTGCTAAGATAGTGTGTATCCGACGATCGACGAGAGAAGTTGAAATTAATTATCATTGTAAATCTTGATCTTAATAAAACTGATGTACATATTCCCTGTACTTCGTTTGTTATTTATCCTGACGAATATATGAACAGGAAGTGCAGAAGGAGCAGCATTAATCACAGAAAAATTATATCATTTATAGACAATTACCAGAAGAGGATAGATTGTTTTATATTAGGATTGCGACAAATTTAGGAAACTTTGAAAGTGCTCAGATCTTTTGAATATACTTTAGATAAATCATTGTATGGGGTAGCTAGCCCAGTGGTATAAAGTCGGCCTGTGGATCCTGAGAACCCTGGTTCGATTCCCACAGGCGACAAATAATTTTCATAATTTCAAAAGCTACCCTTGTGGCTCCTCCACCATTAACATCTTTGGGGGCCGTGATTTGAAGACTGGTAACCGCACTTCACGCGCAAAATATATCACTTACCAAGATCTGCTTCGGCAGAGTACCACACCCAATAATGGGTAGAAGGCATGGTGAAAAAAGCATAAATACTGGTAGGTAATTAAGAAAAACTAAATAAGCAAAAATGTTGACATTTTAAAATGATTTACATCACAAAATATTGCAATGTTGCCGTAATTTTTCACATTTCCGGCAGTAAATGATCTATTTTGTTCTTCCTTTTCGAGGACCGAAGTACCATTTTTAATCCCGGAGGAATATATACTTCCAAATCTTTCATTTTGCTTATATTGCCTAAGTAACCTAAAAATTAGTATAAAAATAGTGTATTTATATACCACAAAACTTAAGTGCATTTAAAACCTTAAGTGATTATTTTCCTAGCATGCGGTCGTGAAATAAGCTTCACCCTTGGGACTAAATTATGCCTTTTAGTCCCTTGGAATATATGATACTATTATTTAGTTCGGGATTATCATAAAACAAAATTATAAAAAATGTTTTGTAGATAAAATATAATATAGTCCTCGTTCGTGTTGTAAACGTCATCGTTGGGTAAAATAGCATGAATTATAGAGTCGTTGCATAATATACTATTATTACTCTATCAGAAAGTAAAATTTTTGGAAATATTTAGATAAGATTTATTATTCTTTTGATAGATGTCACCCGTATGCCACTAATGCCAAATCATAAGACAGTTTTTCAGTTGCCATGGATAAGGCTTTCCTCTCCTTCTCCAGGAATCCTAGAAATCAAAAGAAACACTTTCCTCTCTCAATTCTCTGACAATTGTGAAAATATAAAATTATTAACCCACTTATTTATTTATTAATTTATTTTATTTATAAAACAAAAGACAAATTGTCTATTGCGATGTGGAATTGAGTCTTAATAAATAAGAAAAAATAGGAAAAAAAATGCCATCACTTGTCTCGTAATTCCACAGAGGTTTTACAGCACGTTTGCATCAACTTCTCAGGTCATCAACAAACGGCTGGTCAGTTCAGCTTTAACCATAGACGCGTCCGGAAGGACGAAACGCGTCTATGGTTAAAGCTGAACTGACCAGCCGTTTGTTGATGACCTGAGAAGTTGATGCAAACGTGCTATAAAACCTTAGTGGAATTACGAGACAAGTGATGGAAAATTTTTTCCTATTTATTATTTTATTTATGCTACTCTGTACAACAGGATCTGAATCCCAATTACAATATAGGGTTTGGACTCACCTATCCATAGTGTGGTAGTTCATATATATATTTACCTTGAATGGAATTCGAACTCGACATCTCCGGATTCGAATACCATCACGTTATCCACACCACCATACTACCAAATTGTTATAGAAGCGTTTTCATAATAACGATTTATTAAGCCAAATTCAATTTGCCAAGATAATCTTCACTTTGAGTACCATCGCTATGATTCGATATTAATATCAGTAATTGTACACAATACAGACAACATTCATTAACAAGAAAGTCACCTCCAGAGATTTAGAGTGCCAGGAGAGTACACAACACAGATCAGTAAAGACCATTTAAATAATTCTCGTTTGTAAAGGTCGCAACTCGACTAGCTAAATGTACAAGTTCCGTGCGCGAATACACAGATACAAATAGTTTAAAAGTCACAAAAAATTGTTTAACTGACCGGATATTACTGACGGCACGTGCTGAATTCAACTGTTTCCGGTGTTGAGTTTGTTTTTGATTTGTTCACGGAGATAATGACGCAGTAGGTTTTTTGTCATTGGTTCAATTAAATTTAGTTTGAATACTCAGAGCGAGAACGATATTAAAATAGAAAATTTGAGACGAGATTGATATAAAGAAATGTCTCGTGAAAGTCTCGCATTTTTGTAGGAAAATATTATGGCGACAAACAATTTTCATAATTTCATAAGCTACCCCTGTGGCTCCTCCACCACTAACATCTTTGGGGGCCGTTGTAACCGCACTTCACACGCAAAATATATCACTTACCGAGATTACGGAGGGAGGTCGATGACACAAATATGTTTTTTCATCAAAAATTCGGTGACTTACACGAGCGACTTTTTGGTCTTCATTTAATTCATGTGTGAACTAACGTTTCTTTTACCCAAATCTTCAGGTAGAATTCTCCAAATAGTATTTTTACTCGTATTCTTCACCCAACATTCTAACAGTAAAATTCGCATCGACAGCAATGATTTCACGCACTTTTTCGACTAATTCAGCACGATTTCCGGCTTTTGGACGTCCAGAACTTTCATCATTATTTAAATCTTCACGACCATTTTTAAATTTTGCAAACCATTTATAAATTTGTGAACGAGATAAACAATCATCACCATAAACTTTTTTCATCAATTCGTTTGTCTCAGCCAATGTTTTTCCAAGTTTAACACAAAATTGAATATTTGCTCGTTGTTCTATTGAATTTTTACAACATAAACACAAAAACTACTGTCATTAAAATGTGCGTAAATTTTTAAACTGTAACCTGATTGCATGAAGTTGTGTGCGTTCGAAAGAGGAAAGATATATCTTTCTAACAATGTGTATGTTCAATAGATTGCGCTACGTGTTCTATGATTTAAATTAAAAGTTTCGTTATTTTTGGGACATACTGTGTATGACAAACAATTACTATTAATTGTATATATTAATTAGATGGCTGTACATCCAGTTTAAATCTGATTCGAATCTTTGACATATTTGTAAAGATTCCGATAAAGTTGTAGTATAGTTCTTAGTTCGTATATTTTCCGATTTCAGCGCTGTTTGTACTACAAGAATAAAAGAAAACTCGTTATAATTTATGAGTTGATATAAGTCATCAATATTAATAGACTTTTCGTTGTCATGTAAGATGATAACAAAGTAATAAATACGTTTGGTTAAAATCATCATCAATTAAGAATGTCTGATGCTACTTATTTCACATTTTCCATTTATCATTTTAAATATAGAATGTGTAGAGATCTCATTGTTGAAGCGACGTCATTGAAGAACATTTTTGATGAGATTTTGTTGGTTTTACACCTTTTGTACAAAATATTTGCAAAAGAAAATTGTCTTTTAAGGTATTTTCATATCTGCATTAACATTTTCTTACAATTAAAATTGAAAAATCTTGGATTCTAATCTGTAAATAATTGTATGTTTTATTTAAAATAAAATAATTAATTCTATTAATAAATATCCCGGGAAATAAAATGAATAAAAATTCATAATTTTTTGCATAAAACCTTGTGAATAATTTTAAATAATTTTAGGAAAATTAGCTATTTTAGATTCACAGTAAATAATTAAAAAGATAAATTATTTAAGTACACTTTTTCACATTTACAAAAAATTTGTTTTTATATTTTACGTTCATAAGTAAGTCATTATGAAAGCCAGTTGTTTCAGACGGTTGGTAGTATACTGAAAACATTATAAACATCGACTGACGTCATCAAACAATATAACTAGATGAATGACATAAGGTATTGCTACTTTTACATATAACCAATTTTAAATTGTATTGAGCGTTGCTTCTTTGGAGATGACAAGATTTCATTTTCTTTGACTTCGCAGATATTTTAGAGACTTTTAGTGCGTCCAGTACCCTCTAATAAATTGTGAATTAATATAAATAAATAAATAAATATTTCATTACGCCTTCTACCCATTACTGGGTGTGGCACTCTGCCGAAGCAGGTCTTGGTAAGTGATATATTTTGCGCGTGAAGTGCGGTTTCCAGTCGTCAAATCACGGCCCCCAAAAGATGTTAGTGGTGGAGGAGCCATAGGGGTAGTTTTTGAAATTATGAAAATTGTTTGTCGCCTGTGGGAATCGAACCAGGGTTCTCAGGATTCACAGACCGACTTCATACCACTGAGCTAGCCACCCCATATCTTGGTAAGTGATATATTTATACGGGTGAAGTGCGGTTACTAGACGTCAAATCACGGCCCCCGAAGATATTAGTGGTGGAAGAGTCACAGGGGTAGTTTTTGAAATTATGAAAATTGTTTGTCGCCTGTGGGAATCGAACCAGGATTCTCAGGATCCACAAGCCGACTTCATACCACTGAGCTAGCTACCCCATATACACAAAACCTAACAATAACAATTGCATAAATGTCAAAAACATTTAAAAACCAGAACATTTCATGTACACCCAAATTTCTCTAAACCAAATTTTTAAAATGGTCCATATTTATATCCTTAGATTGCAGTGGAGGGGTTAACTTCTGAACCAATGAGAGTACAGCAATTTATGTTAATACATTTTCCGCTGTAAAACGTTTCTAAATTATTTTAGGGAAAAATACTTGAAATAAAATTTGTAGAGAATAAAATTATCTATTATTTTTATCTAAACATTTTTTTTGTAAAATTATTCACTAACGACAGACAGAGAAAAGTAAACCTTTCATACAAATAAAATATTAATTTTTAATAAGTTTCTATTGTATTTCCAATACATTTATGCATCTCTCTCAGACTAACAGCGCTCTAGTTCTCTATCCTTGTTGGTCATATGTAAAGTGCGGTCAGTCACCTGTAAAGCAAATGCACAGCGTTCATTCGTGACGTAGTTATCCGACCTTATCGCTATGCGGAGTAGAATGCAACATTAATTGTTATTTTATAAGTACAATGCCCATGGGCATTTTTATTTATATTTATTACTGTTTATTATGTTCTTTTCGAATGCGTTTTTATATTTGTGTGGGTATTGTATTATTTCTGCGTTTGACGGATAACAGATTTTGTAGCTTAGAATTGTAAGTGAATTTAGGTCAACTACTTGTTCTACTTTTATCATTTTTACAGTTCATGTTTTGTTAAAAGGATTGACTGATTTGCAAGCAGAATAAGTGGATTTAAAAAAATTTAAATAAAATATATCATCACGCCTTTTTACCTATTACTGGATGTGGTTCTCTGCCGAAGCAGATCTCGGTAAGTGATATATTTATGCATGTAAAGTGAGATTACCAGCTGTCAAATCACGGCCTCCAAAGATGTTAGTGATAGGGGAGCAACAGGGGTAATTTAATTTGGTTATTTTCACAAGTAATGTTTATGGGGTGGCTAGCTCAGTGGTATGAAGTCGGCCTGTGGATCCTGAGAACCCTGGTACCCTAGATTCGATTCCCACAGGCGACAAACAATTTTCATAATTTCAAAAGATATCCCTGTGGCTCCTCCACCGCTAACATCTTTGGAGGCCGTGATTGGTAACCGCACTTCACGCGCAAAATATATCACTTACCGAGATCTGCTTCGGCAGAGTGCCACACCCAGTAATGCGTAGAAGGGGTGATGATATATTTATTTATGTTGAAAAAAAAAGTTTCTCCGTAGCGAAGAAAAGAAAGCTATATTTATGACAACTGGACAACAACAGTATAATTTGACATTAGTGACATCCAGGGGACATCTGTCAAGGGAATAATAAATCTTATCTACATTTGTAATGATTTTTTGAATATTTTACTTTGTAGTAAGATAGTAAAAAAAAATATGTTTATTTCGTCAAAACAATGTCATTGATATAAAAATACTGTTTCAGGTCTAAAATTTGATGAAATAAATAGTTTTTAAAACTATTTTCGACCTAAACTATTTATATATGATATATAGAACAATTTTTGATAAAAATATGTTTAGGATATGCACAACCAATTTTTTTTTCATTCCTGCTGAAATCTTTAAAACGCTATATCTCTAAAACTACAAAAGATATTTTAATTCTATTTACACTACTAAATTTGCCCTAATTTACTTGTACTTACAAAATATAATTGAAGAATTTTGTTTTAGCCAAACGGTAATGAAGTAGGATTAAATAAAATCCTGCTAAGAGCTCTATCTCCTAAACTATAACAGATATTTAACTGCACTTTCCTGCATTGGATTTTGCACATTTAACTCTATATTTCAGCGTAATATTAGTACATTTAAAAAAAAATAAAGACAAAAAGTCAATTACGATGTGGAACTGTGTCTTAATAAATAAGAAAAATAGGAAAACAAAATTTCCGTCACTTGTCACAAATTCCAAAATTTTTACAGCACGTTTGAATCAACTTATCAGGTCATCATCAAACGGCTGGTCAGTTCAGCTTTAACCATAGACGCGTTTCATCCTTTAGGGACTCATCAGTATGGTGTGATCAACTATCCAACTAGACCAACTAGGGACTAGTGAACTGTGATATTTTTACAAGCTGAACTGACTGATGTTATTTTATTTAAATTGCTGTCATGCAGTTTGCGACTTTAACATCAGTCAGTTCAGCTTGTAAAAATATCACAGTTCACTAGTCCCTAGTTGGATAGTTGATCACACCATACTGATGAGTCCCTAAAGGATGAAACGCGTCTATGATTAAAGCTGAACTGACCAGCCGTTTGATGATGACCTGATAAGTTGATTCAAACGTGCTGTAAAAATTTTGGAATTTGTGACAAGTGACGGAAATTTTGTTTTCCTATTTTTCTTATTTATTAGTACATTTATCATTCTAATTTTCAAAGATTTTAGGTATGTTTATATCTTTCGGGATTTGAACCTGTGGTGACTACTGGAACTCACATTACTAATTTATGACGTTACTTTGCTACTTTTTACTTAACTGTAATGTGTGTTGCCAGCCAACACGCGCAAGCCCTTGTTACATCCCCTAGTCGGTGCCCGATAGCTTGGGGGATGCCAATGTTAAGGTAGTACTTGCGTGAAAAATTTTTTTGCAGATCTGAATGAAATTTGGCGCACGTAAACATTGGATAGTCATACGCATCCTGTTAAAATATGAAACACATTCATCGTCTGTGAACAAATATATTCGCTTGTAAAGTTGAGTTCTTATACACGGGGCTTATGGCGATCATCACTCAGAATCGCATATATTTGGTTTGTGTATCTCTAATATTTTGCAATTTCATTTGAAAAACTAGTATGATGTTCTAGAACTATCCATGTATATTGTATCAGAAGGAGAAAGTTTTTTATCCTTTAGTAATGGATATATAGCCATGCAAAGCCTTGTTTTTAACGAAAAATTAAGAATCCCAATTTATAATGGTGTGTTATGATATTTAAAAACATTTTATAAGTAGTAGGTACATACCGTTCCAATTCCTAGATTATGAACGATTGCAGAATTGAATTGTCACTTACCTGAAACAAAAAGAAAATATTGTTAAAACAATTTACATTTATTTGCTACGCTGAAAAAAAGGAAATTAATCTCAATTAGAGTAGCTTACAGTAATAAATAAGAAAAATAGGAAAAAACTTTGCATCACTTGTCACAAATCACACAAAATTTACAGCACGTTTGAATCAACTTATCAGGACATCATCAAACGGCTGGTCAGTTCAGCTTTAACCATAGACGCGTTTCGTCCTTTAGGGACTCATCAGTATGGTGTGATCAACTATCCACCTAGACCAACTAGGGACTAGTGAGCTGTGATACTTTTTCAAGCTGAACTAACTGATGTTAAAAAGTATTTAGGCCGGTATGCATGACATGAGAGCTACGGACCAACCCGTAGTACCATCTACCGTCAGAAATCGCAAACTGCTTGACAGCAATTGAAATAAAATAAAGACAAAAGTCAATTGATTATAGTAGTATTAAAATAAGAAACTCTCGCTTTTGTGGCAAACCTTCTAACCTATCAGTCATGTAAAATATAATTCTAAATATATACTTCACTAAAATCTTACAAACTTAGGTAGTATTTAACCACAGACATATAATTAAATTAATAGTTCGAAAATAATTTCAGATTTTGGTTAGAACTTATAAATACTCGTAGTTAATAAAACCAATCTTCCGCTATACTATGTCAAATATATCCATTCCAGGAATCTTAAATGACGGTATCATTACATAAAATTACTTCAACCCTTATAGATACCATCCGAAGAAATTTAAATATCTCCCAAGTTGAGTATTATTTAGCGGGGGTAAAATTAGTATTCACAGAATGTAGAGTTGTCCAACATCTGTTCAAGATAACCCCCACCCCAAATTTAGGGAGTGAAATTTTAACTGCTGACGGATTTATTCGACATTATCTGACTGGTGTCATCTCGTTTCTGAATGGTGGTAGCTTTGCTGGGATTCGCTGTTCGATTTTTTGTTGTTTTGACGTTCATTTGTTTGTTGTGTTTTGTTTTTCAAGGACTTTTTTCTTGATCGGTTTTTGTGATGTGCAACTGTCCTGATGCTATGGGAAATTAAATTTTTTGAACGGGTTTTTATCAGTGGAGAAAGAGTTTTTAATTTGCTCAATTTAATTTTAGAGGTATTGGATTTTCTTTGGCTATTTTTAAGAAATGCGTTTCCTCAATTTTAATTTTGAAATATATTGGTAGGATTAATAACATCAAGTATTTAAATAATACAAAGACAAAATGTCAATTGCGATGTGGAATTGAGTCTTAATAAATAAGAAAAAATAGGAAGAAACTTATTTTCCATCACTTGTCACAAATTCCACAAAAATATTTACAGCACGTTTGAATCAACTTATCAGGTCATCAACAAACGGCTGGTCAGTTCAGCTTTAACCATAGACGCGTTTCGTCCTTTTGGGACTCATCAGTATGGTGCGATCAACTATCCAACTAGACCAACTCAATTCAATTCACTAGTCCCTAGTTACCCACTTATCTAGAAAATTTTGCAGATTTCTTCAAATTAAAATGAAACAAATTAACAAAATTATTTTTTACAATACTTGTAGTTGATTTCTGTGGTTACATCAGGACTATAATATTTACTTACCAACCACCGTGGATAGTAAATAAATATTATAGATCAATGTCCTGTTTCTCTTGACAACAATTTGACAGCTGTTAATTTTGAAACCTATTTTCTCTTCTTTCTATTTGTACAGGTAATGTAAACAAATGTTTACCAACCTTGAACTGTAAGTGACTTTTAGGTCGCGAATATTTAGAAAATCTTGACTATATCCACCTCGATTTCCCAAATTGCATTCTTGATCTGAAACCTATGGGGTGGCTAGCTCAGTGGTATGAAGTCGGGCTGTGGATCCTGAGAACCCTGGTTCGATTCCCACAGACGACAAACAATTTTCATAATTTCAAAAACTACCCCTGTGGCTCCTCCATCACTAACATCTTTGGGGACCGTGATTTGACGACTGGTAATCGTACTTCACGCGCAAAATATATCACTTATCGAAATCTGCTTCGGCAGAGTGCCACACCCAGTAATGGGTAAAAGGCGTGATGATATATATATATTTTTTAACTTTCATAATTTCAAAAGCTACCCCTATGCTCCTCCACCACTAACATCTTTGGGGGCCGTTACAATTAATATCATCATAATTGAATTATGGGGTAGGTGACTCAGTGGTATCGCGTCGACCTGTGGATTTGCGAACCTCAGTTCGATTCCTACAACCGACAAACCATACCCCTGTGGGTCCCCTTCCACTAACATCTTTAGGGGCAGTTATTTGACGACTGGCAACTGTATTTTAGGCGCATAAATATATCACTTACTGAGATCTGCTACGGCAGAGTGCCACACCCAGTAATGGGTAGAAGGCGTGATGATATATTTATTTATTTGTTTTATTTATTTATTTAAATGGGATGGCTAGCACAGTGGTATGAAGTCGGCCTGTGGATCCTGAGGTCCCTGGTTCGATTCCCACAAGCGACAAATTTTCATAATTTGAAAAAGCTATCCCTGTGGCTCCTCCACCACTAACATGTTTGGGGGCCGTGATTTGACGACTGGTAACCGCACTTCACGCGCAAAAATATATCACTTACCGAGATCTGCTTTAGCAGAGTGCCACACCCAGCAATGGGTAGAAGGCGTGATGATATATATATATATATATATATATTTATTTATGTAAACTGTCACTTACGTTATATACTATTTCTCACCATGATAACTGTAGTAAAAATGCTATTTTTGGTCCTAATATCAAAAAACGGTAACGTAAACATTCCTGAAATAACGTTCTTTTATTATTAAAAAATTTGAAATAAGTGTAGGTAAAAAAATAATAATAATTTTGAAATGTTTGATAAAGAAAAATAAAACAAGTCTTAATCAGTTGTTAGTATTAACTATCTTAATCTACTTGAGTTTTTATCGAATTCTATTTCGCAAAATGTGTTCAATTTCAAGTTCCCTATACTCCACAATCCAAGCACTTCCGAATTACTCCGTTTCCGCCATGCAACATAGATGTTGTTCCATACTCCTTCTTTACACTAGAGTGACTCCAGCACACTTCGAGCAACTCGGTATAATTCAGCTACACTTCGCTGATGAAGCCCGCTGTTTATTTTATAACGTGGTACGAATTTCATGATTTTGTTTACTTCCTTGTATGGTTACGTTACACTACGTTAATTTTACGTTAATGGTGTTGATGAAAGATGCTTGATTTATTGTTGATTAATTTGGAAATTTCTAAGGAAGTAGGTTAAAATTTTGGGGTAAATAATGAATCTTTACTTTCACTTTTCACTACTTTCTTCAAGCTTTATTAATAATTTATTTTCAGTGTTCTTCAATGCTTTGATTTCATTTGCTATTAAGTATTAATCATAAAAGCGCCTTACGTGATGGCTTGTCATCTGAGAACTACATAAAATGAAACCAAACGAAACCAGTGGCGTACCTAGGGGGCGGGGGGCGGTGGGTGCGGTCCGCACCGGGCGGCATTTTTTATATTTAGTTTTAGTTGTAAAAAACAACTTGTTCACTTCGTAAGTTTACTATTCGATTTCTACACAGTATATCCCAAAAATAACAAAACTTTTAATTCAAATCATAGAACACGTAGCGCAATCTATTGAACATACACATTGTTAGAAAGATACATCTTTCCTCTTTCGAACGCACATAACTTCATGCAATCAGGTGACAGTTTAAAAATTTACGCGCGTTTTAATGACAGTAGTTTTTGTGTTTATGCTGTAAAAATACAATGGAACAACGAGCAAATATTCAATTTTGTGTTAAACTTGGAAAAAAATTGCTGAGACATATGAATTGATGAAAAAAGTTTATGGTGATGATTGTTTATCTCGTTTACAAGTTTATAAGTGGTTTGCAAAATTTAAAAATGGTCGTGAAGATTTAAATGATGATAAATGATCTGGACGTCCAAAAGCCGGAAATTGTGCTGAATTAGTCGAAAAAGTGCGTGAAATCATTGCTGTCGATGCGAATTTTACTGTTAGAATGTTGGGTGAAGAATACGAATAAAAATACTATTTGGAGAATTCTACCTGAAGATTTGGGTAAAAGAAAGGTTTGTTCACGTTTTGTTCCACATGAATTAAATGAAGACCAAAAAGTCGCTCGTGGAAGTCAACGAATTTTTGATGAAAAAACATATTTGTGTTATCGACCACCCTCCGTATTCGCCTGATCTATCACCATGCGACTATTATCTTTTCCCAAAACTGAAAATTGCCATGAAAGGAGCGTTTTATGATGATATTCCAGCCATTCAAGCAGCCGTGACACAGGTGTTAAAGAACGTTCCTTTAGATGGCATAAACAAATCTATGCATGCTCTAGTTGATCGTTCTAAAAAGTGTATTGATTCAAATGCAACCTATTTGAATAAATATTAAGTTTCAAACATAATACAATGCGTGTTTTATTCTATATCTAAAGAGTTTCGTTATTTTTGGGACATACTGTGTACGAATTATAAATTACTATACGATTTCGAATATTTTTCTTCATCGTCAAGTCAACGTAGGGTTGAAAATATTATCGCGAAATATTCCTTTATTACTGCCTAATTTAAATATGCCATCCAATAGTAAAAAAAGTTCCTCACCTATAGTTTGTCATATATCACTATCTGCTGCGGAAGTGCCACACCCAGTAATGGGTAAAAGGCTTGATGATATATTTATTTATATTTCACTAGTATTATAAATACAATCTAATAGCAATGTACAAAATCCTATACTGAACATAACCTAATTATCTTATAAAAGACAGAATTGTATTTGAAATAAATATGATATCATGTATCAAGATAACGAATAAAATTTCTCACTGCCTCAAGGTTCCAGTAAAAATAGCTCTTATTCTTTGACTAATTAAAACAAAGTACATCTTCTGTTTTGATTCATAATAAAATATGAAGCTCGGTACACTCCTCGGTATAATCATAACTCTAAATTTAATTCGCTAATGAGCTGAGCTACATTATCTAAATATAGTAAATTACTTTAATTATTTACATATGGTCACAGTGGTTTATATCGTGCATTCCGTTGTCGCATTACGAGAGCTTGAGGCAGGAAAATGAGGAAGGACAATGACTATGTTTCATCCAGTACTGTTTTGACTGAAATAATACACCAAACATGAGATTTCAAACTGTTTAAAAGAGATAATCTCTCAATTGATAACAGAAATTTGGATCAGCTCTGTGGCTTTCATGTTACTAATATTTATTTATTCTACTCTGTACAACAGGAACTTAATCTCAATTACAGTATAGCCGCAGTATGCAAGTTCATATACCGGGTGTATAGGAACATGAAAAAATAGTTTTTTCCTATAACTGTGCGATTTCTTTTTTATTACGTAACTATAATTGCCTTGGTTACGGGTGGAAAGGAGACAAATGTAGACCAAGTGCGTTTCTGTAAGCAAAGAAACACTAGTGCGGAAAGTAATTCGTTACGCAAGTGTAGAAAAAGTTGTATTGAGAGCGATTTAAAATTCGCGGCGAGCGCGGAATTCATATTTTGGCCACAGACGCTTATGGAAGAAGAAGATGCAGTGAGCGAGCGCTAATATATACGCAGTAGTATATTTTGACGTTTATAAACATAACCTTAAATTGCAGTATATCTAATCTGTACACAATTAATAAAGAGAACCGAACAAAGTAAAATATATCGATAAATGGTTTTATTTTAAGAGTAAATGAAGTACATAATATTTATTGTTTGTGTATATTATTAACACAGTTGTTATAGTTGCTTATATTGACATAATGTGAAGTGGAAACTTTTGTACTATCTAAAAAAACATTGATTTCTTCCATACCTGTTCATATTATTAAGTACCAGCAGCAGGTTGATTATCATTGTCGAAAATAGATCCAACATAGCATAATCTGAGACTTCAATTATCTTCGGATGTGTTTATGATAAAGAAGAATCACTCACTAGACGATTTGGAAGAAATTGTCTTGAAATTAGTGAAATATTTTTAAATACCGTAAAACAAGGTACATACTCGTACTGTTAAATATAACTAAATCGTTAGATGTCACCATAAAATCCTTGTAAACACATTTACAAATCAAAGAAATATAACCCTACTTTCCAAGTAGAGTTCCTGATTGAAAATCTCAAACCAGTGGGAGGAGCTTAATGCTTCTGAGCCAATGACAGTACAAGAATGTGTAGTTAGACATATCCATATATATTTTTCGCTTTAAAACGGTACCAAATAATTTTACAAAAAAATGTTTCAAATAAAAAAGGTAGATAATTCAATTCCCTACAACTATTATTTAAATTATTTCTCTCTAAAATAATTCAGTATTGTTTGAAAATAAAAAGTATGCGACAGCGTCTCATCAGCAGGCAACGAAACATCGTCTACAGAGCGAGTGCCAAGTGGAGCGCAAAGATTACGTCCAGATGTGAATTTACTCCACAGAATTACGCCGTAAAACCAGGAAATTAGCTCAAGTAAAATAATGCTGGAAAACAAAATCACCCCAAGAGCTAATGTAAAGTTTTCTTAAATCTGGAAATGCTGGAGCTGCCAGCAGAAGTTTGGAAAAGCGACAAGTTTTATTCCTTAGTAATAGACTTTGTTGTATTCTAGTTTATTTTTGTTTTATTAAATACCGGCCCACAGAATAATTTTAATCACACTTGGGTTACTTTTAATCTAAGTTTTGATTGCGGCTAAATTGATAAAATGGAATGCGTTAATTTCAATTAATTACAGTAGCTTATAATGGAATCCCAACCACTTAAACAAGATATATTTTTGATTGTAACTATGAATTCTATCTTACAAAACGAGAGCACTAGTAAATGCACAACAATTTTTCCAAATTTATATTTATTTGCACAACAGGAAATTATTTCCATCTACAGTAGCTTATAGTAGAATACAAACTAATTTGACTCACTTGGTAACAGAACGGATAATATAACAAGAGAGTGAGAATAAATTGGAAATAATTTGACAGATCTTTCGAAAACTTGTTGCCAGGCAATAGTCACGAAAGCCCTTAGGGTTTGAGTGGCTATTGCCAAAGGGCAACAAGTTTGAGAAAGATACTGGAGAATTATTTTCTAATTTATCCAACTCTCGAGTTATATTTAATTCGATTATTTTGTGACTTAGCTGTTGAGGTCGATTCATCCAACTTAAAAGATTTTGAACTGGGTTCATATCGATTGATTACTTATTAATGTATTCTTGGAAGTTGTTTCCAAAATTTGTTGGTGTGTTTCTATATCTAAAATACAACTAAATCGATTTTTTTCACACATTTGATGGGATGGCTAGCACAGTGGTATGAAGTCGGCCTGTGGATCCTGAGGTCCCTGGTTCGATTCCCACACGCGACAAATTTTCATAATTTGAAAAAACTACCCCTGTGGCTCCTCCACCACTAACATGTTTGGGGGCCGTGATTTGACGACTGGTAACCGCACTTCACGCGCAAAATATATCACTTACCGAGATCTGCTGTAGCAGAGTGCCACACCCAGCAATGGGTAGAAGGCGTGATGATATATTTATTTTATTTATATTTGACTTGCGTTGATAGTTTTAAATAATTATTTGTCAAAAACAAAAAAGCAGACACGTGACATACAATGAAGCATTTCATTGGTTTTCAGAAACGTCAAAAACTAATCAACATAATATAAAGTTGACATCTGTCAATAAATAATTTTCATTGTTTAAATGTTTTATGGGGTGGCTAGCTCAGTGGTATGAAGTCGGCCTGTGGATCCTGAGAACCCTGGTTCGTTTCCCACAGGCGACAAACAATTTTCATAATTTCAAACACTACCCCTGTGGCTCCTCCACCACTAACATCTTTGGGGGCCGTGATTTGACGACTGGTAACCGCACTTCACGCGCAAAATATATCTATTACCCACATCTGCTTCGACAGAGTGCCACACCCAGTAATGGGTAGAAGGCGTGATGATATATTTATTTATTTATTTATACAGTTGACATCTGTCAATAAATAATTTTTATTGTTTAAATTTTTAATATTTTTCACAGTTTTTTGACAGTTTATTATGTAATTAATCGAATTTGACAGAGTCATTTAAAAATCTGTCTCGACAGATGTGTAGGGAATTTAATTACCTTTAATTTAAAAAAATATATATCCAGATCTGATGGATATTAAGGTCTCCACCGATTTTTGAACAGTATAATCCCGATTTGCGGCGCACAACCGGCAACCAAAAATAAAATTGCATGCAAGTTATTTATATTCCATTTCAAATTATATGTTTTCTATCCTATAATTAGGATTAATTTCTATCTAAATACAAATTATATTTGTTGTTAAACTGAGTATTTCGTGTAATAACAACGCTTTTGTTAAAAGACAACAAAATAACAAGTTGTAAACACATGTTATTTATTTAAACATCACATCAGCGAATTTGAGAAACATAGTAGAGCATATAGCGCATCTAATTGTAAGCTAAACAGTCGGTTAAGTTTCATAATATGCAGAAGACACTCGCCTTCATTGTTTGACCTAGTTCAGAAGCTGTTGAGTTTATTTGAATATTTAAAACACATTACAACTTTGCATAATTTAATAAACCTGTAACTGATCGGTATACATATAATTTATTCTGTTTTAAAATACTTTTTAAGCTGCGTTATCCGGTTACAGAATACAGATTACCTTTCAGAAAAGTGGATTAAAACCTGTATGGAACTTATATTAATGCAGAAGAAGAATATTGATATAAACACATTGTTTGAGTGAAATTTTTTGGCAATTTTCCCGAGTGGCGTGACGAAAAAGAATGTAAATATTATATGATAATTATGGAGATTGCGTTGGTTATATTTTTCATTAACATTTTTAAAAAAGAAAAATTGTACTTCAAGTAATTTTTATCTTTCGTAATGAAGACTAATTATTTTACTTTTCATTTGTTAAATAAGGTAAGAAATATATCATCATGATTTCTTCTTACGTAAACGATGAACAAAATATATTTTCCTACAACTGTGCGATTTCTTTGTTATTATGTAACTATTATTGCCTTGGTAACGGGTGAAAAAGAGACAAATGCAGACCAAGTGCGTTTCTGTAAGCAAAGAAACACTAGTGCGGAAAGTAATTCATTACTCAACTGTAAAAAAAGGTGTATTGAGAGCGATTTAAATGTCGCGCCGAGCGCGGAAGTAATATTTTGGACATAGACACTTATGGAAGAAGAAGATGCAGTGAGCCAGCGCTATTAAATATGCAGTAGTATATTTTGACGTTTATAAACATAACCTTAAATTACAGTATATCTAATCTGTACCCAATTAATAAAAAGAACCGAAAAAAGTAAAATATATCGATAAATAGTTTTATTTTAAGAGCAAGTGAAATACATAATATTGATTGTTTGTGTATATTATTAACACAGTTGTTACAGTTGCTTATATTGACATAATGTGAAGTGGAAACTTTTGTACTGTCTAATGAAACATTGATTTCTTCCGTACCAGTTCGTATTATTAACAGTAATATTATTGATAACAATTTCGGAGGCTTTGGAAGTACCAGCAGCTGGTTGATTATTGTCATTGTCGAAAATAGATCCAACATAGCATGATCTGAGGCTTCAATTATCTTTGGAGGTGTTTATGATAAAGAAGAATCACTCACTGTAGTATTCCAATCTAGACGATTTTGAAGAAATTGTTTTGAAATTTGTGACATATTTTTAAATAACTTAGAACAATGTGCAAGCAATCAACAAACAAATCATAGCAACGCCGTAAAACATCGTTCTCGTGTAATATTATTAGAATTATATAATTTTGATAATATTTTAGTGATTTACTAAATCGCACAGTTAAATTCTGCACTTGTACGTAACAAACCTTTTTCGGCACTTGTTAAAAAAATAACTATTATTACTGCTTAATTAGTTTCTTTTTAAAATAATTTAAGAATGTTAAACACAGTATGAGTCACCTATCGAGATCTTCCACTTCAGTATAAAATGCGTGATAACTAATATTTATTTACTATTTTTATCTACGGCCTTGCTCTTTATAAGTTAACCTTGTGGGAACTATATTATTACTACAAAAGATCCTAATTTAAACTGTGTACAAATTAAAGTACGCACGTCAAGGAAAAACGATCGTTCATTGGTAATTGACGCCTGCCAATCAACTTGGTACAGTCAGATCCTTTTAATTCGCTTTTTGATGTTTGATATTTTTGAGAATAAACGAATAAGAAACAATGGTATCAAATAATCGTGTAATGCATATTACCTTGACACAGTATTTGAATTCAATGAGAAAATTTGTTCAATTACTTTTATTGATAATTGGGGCATTTAAAAGATTGACCGATGTCAAATAATTCTAGATTATTTACGAGAGAAGTACCTTATTTGTTACTCATTTGTAAAAGTCATTTATTTAAACCGTTTATGAATGTGGTTGAAGTAAGGGTGGTGTGTGAGGATAAGAATTTAAGAATGTTCGACGAGGACTGATTATTTGATGAGTCTCATGAGTGAATGTTTTGTGAATGATCCTAGGGTTCGTGCTACTTCATTTGATAGGATATAGCGTGATGTTATGTGGTTTATTCACTTGAATTTTAGAAGCTGTCACGTGTCTGCGTTTCCACCATTCCCGTCATTATTATACTGAGAATAAAGCTCTTGTGATTATTCCCGGGAATAATCTCTGTAGGTGCTTTTGTTTGTGACAAATGAAAGGTAGTTATCAAATAATTATTTAAAACTGTCAACGCGTCAAGTAAAATGTGTGAAAAAATCGATTTAGTTCCATTTCAGATACAGAAATACACCAACAAATTTTGGAAACAACTTCTAAGAATACATTAATAAGTAATCAATCGATATGGACCCAGTTCAAAATCTTTTAAGTTGGATGCATCGACCTCAACAGCTAAATCAAAAAATAATCTAATTAAATATAACTCGAGAGTTGGATAAATTAGAAAATAATTCTCCAGTATCTTTCTCAAACTTGTAGCCATTTGGCAATAGCCACTCAAGCCCTACGGGCTTTCGTGGCTATTGCCTGGCAACAAGTTTTCGAAAGATCTGTCTAATTATTTTCAATTTATTCTCACTCTCTTGTTATATTATTACTGATAACTTTGGATCAATTCTAGTGAATTGTTTTAAATAGAAAAATATTTGCTAAGATCGATAAAATATGACAATATACGCTCAAGTATAATTTATTAATAATTCCAATTAAGCAATTTTGCTTATTTATTTAATAGACTCAAATTGTGTCATTTTTCTTCCTTTAACTTTCTATTTTTTAGCCACAGCATTCTCAATCTATCAATTGTCTTGTTTCAAAAAAAGGCCTAATTGAAACCAAAGCCATCGCGATAAACATCTCAATAAATTAATTCATGATATATATCCCTTTCAAACCCTTAATAACAAGTCACGTTTCTGACAGAACCGCCCTACTAAATCTACTAGGCCATGGTAAAGAAATATTACCGTTCTCTTTCGTTTACCTGGCAACATAAATACACCAAAAGCAGGATTGTTATTTCGTCTATTGATCACAAAAGTCATAATTTTTTCATACTGCCCGGTTTTTGACGGATTATTCGATAGCAGAACAAACAAGAATTCAACGAGTAAAGGATATATTTCACAGGAAACACACCAATGGAAAAACGTATCGTGAAATACATTGTCCTGACTTATGGCTGTGTTTCGTAGTGGCCTGTGCCCGGGTTTTGTTTGTTTATGATCAAATGGACTGATAACTCTTCTGATTTGATGGTGCTGATATAAATGATGCCAAAAATTTACTTCAATACCGCTGGAGATTTTAGAAGAATGAACTGAATTGAACTCGTGCAGATCTTGAGAAAACTTATATTTATATTTATCCTTAATTAGGTATATATTTAAATATTTCAAACAGCCACCAAAACAGTAGAAATAATTTTGTATCAATGTAGAAAATTAGCGCATTGAATTTTAGTTCTAATTGACGACCCTCGTAGATAATTGAATTTTGTGGTTGACCCTAATTTTCACCCTTGGTTGTCACTGCATTTAGCTGTTACCGCACATCATGTGTCAATAATATCACTTTTCAATATTCTGAACAGTAAACATACAATTACTCAACTGCCACCAATTTTTTTAATGAAATAAAAATATATGTATACTTATACGTATATATCATCAAACCTTCTGCCCATTACTGGGTGTGGCACTCTACAGTAACAGATCTCGGTAAGTGACATATTTTGCGCGTGAAGTGCGGTTACCAGCAGTCAAATCACAGCCCCCAAAGATGCTAGTGGAGGGAGAACCACAGAGGTAGTTTTAATGTGGTGAAAATTGTTTATCGGCTGTGGGAATCGAACCCCGGTTCTCTAATTCACAGGACGACTCGATATCACTGAGCCACTACCCGATGAAATATATAATAAATAAATATATCATCACGCCTTTTACCCATTACCGAGTGTGGCACCCTGCCGTAGCAGATCTCGGTAAGTGATATATTTATACGCGTGAAGTACGGTTACCAGCAGTCAAATAACGGCCCTCAAAGACGTCAGTCAAGGGGGAGCCATAGGGATAGTTTTAATGTGGTGAAAATTGTTTGTCAGCTGTGGGAATCGAACCCGGGTTCTCAAATCTACAAGCAGACTCGATACCACTGAGCCACCTACACCATAAAATATTTGGAGTATATTTGCTGCGCGGTATTTTTGCGTATCAAAATAATAAATGATGAAATAAACAGATAAATTTTGTTTGGAACATCTGTCAAAAAGTAAAAGCTTCAATAACAGATTTCACAACCAGATAGTTTTATCCATATTTCAAAAACTATTTTACTGAATCAAAACTTACTTATCTGTTATTTATTTATATCATACGCAAAACAAAATAGTGAGAAACTTATTTACTTTAAAAGTTGGCAAAATGATGTCTTTATAGAATCTGTTTGTCGATGCTGAGATAGATTGACAGATAATTTATCTATCCGCTGAAAAATATAGTGGTGTAGTAGTAAAAACAAATATATCATCACGCCTTCTACCCATTACTGCGTGTGGCACTCTAGCGAAGCAGATTTCGATAAGTGATATATTTTGCGCGTAAAGTGCGGTTACCAGCCGTCAAATGTTAGATGTTAGTAGAGAGGGAAACACAGGGGTAGTTTTAGTTTGATTGTATCGTTTTTTTAATAAATTTTGGGATTTTATAAATAAATAAATAAATAAATAAATATATCATCACGCCTTCTAACCATTACTGAGTGTGGCACTCTGCCGAAGCAGATTTCGGTAAGTGATATATTTTGCGCGTGAAGTGCGGTTACCAGTCGTCAAATCTCGGCCCCCTAAGATGATAGTGGTGGATTTTACTGATTTCTTTTTATAATCAACTTCCTAACAAAATTTTATATAAAAAGTTTCGTTAACAAATCTTGTCTCGTTCATGAGATATTGCACACTCGGACACACATCCATCCACACACACATACACACACACAGACATACATACATACATACATACATACATACATATCTTCACGCTATATCCCAACAAATGGGGTAGCACGAACCCTAAAATCACTAATAAAATATTCACTCATTACATTCATCAAATAATCAGCCCTCCTCAAACATTATCATTCGAACACACCATCCTCACTTTAACCACATTCATAGATCACTCCATATAAACTCAATCATTTATTACACTCGAAATCATTTATCACAATCAAACCTTAAATCACATCATTCCTATTCACTTATCATTCATCTTCTTTCTTCGACGTACATAACATATTTATGCATAAAACATCATTGAGAAATAAAATAAATAAATATATCATTACGCCTTCTACCCATTACTGGGTGTGGCACTCTGCTGAAGCAGATCTCGGTAAGTGATATATTTTGCGCGTGAAGTGCGGTTACCAGTCGTCAAAACACGGCCCTCAAACATGTTAGTGGTGGAGGAGCCACAGGGATAGCTTTTTCAAATTATGAAAATTTGTCGCTTGTGGGAATCGAACCAGGGACCTCAGGATCCACAGGCCGACTTCATACCACTGAGAAAATGATCAAAACGGATTCAGTGGACCTCACAACACGTATTTCCGCGAAAATCTCGTCAACGATTTTTTTCACGATTACAATACTTCCTTATACTGTGTATAAGTAAAAATGTAAAAACAGTCCTATATGCATCTTTTAATTCTAAGCATCTTTGCTTTCTACAGTTTTTTCCATAAAATGAACAGAAGACCAGAAAATTGCATAAATCTAATATTCCATCTTAAATCCCTAAATCACGCTTACCATCCACCACCCGGTATAATAAGTAAAAAATCACACAAGTTCCAACTAATCACCAAGCTTTTCATAAAAAATCTAGCAGCTTTCCACCATAAATATTATTTTTTACATCTGCAAACTCCAACTCAAACTGCCTTTCGTTGCTAAATGACGCGGAAATCAATTACAGATCGTATGTGTAAACGTAGTCGCCCACCTCGAATTTCTATCATGAACTGATGGTGTGACAAAGAAGACTCATCTGGTCAACTCGATTTTCATGAAATTCGTGATGTCACGACCTGAAAGTTTATGAAATGTCGAGGGGATGACACTTCATTGTTAGTGGTTGATCGGTGTCATTTCGAGGTACATTTAATACTTTGGAAGTTTGAGGAATCCTCTGATTTTTATAGGGTTTTTTAGTAAAGTTTTCATGAGAGAAATAGATAAATATATTGAGTTACTTAAAACAACTCTTACTTTTGATGCGAGTGTTCTATCCATAGAGTCGTGATTGACTGTTGTATTTTACAGACAGTGGATTAAAGTGTGGGAAATTTGAGTTTCTTAATTAATTAAGAAGTCGAGCATTCAAATCTTGCTGGTTTTTACTTACGAGGGCAGGGTGAAAAGTCCTTGAAAAATTAAACAAGAAATGATTTATTTGGTCAAAACATATTTTATTTCTCAACATAATCTCCTTGTAGCTCGATACACTTCGTCCAACGTTTTTCTAATTTGTCGATCCCTTCCAAATAATACGATTTTGGTAATCCTTCAAAATAGGCGTTTGTCTCAGCGATGACCTCAACGTTAGCGCCAAATTTCTTTCCGCCGAACCATTTCTTGAAGTTTGGAAATAGATAAAAATCGCAACGACGCAAAAAGTCCTTCTTATTGCGCTTGAACATCGCCAAACACTCCTTTGAACTTGTGACACGGTCGCGCTTATTGTCAACAGAGAGCAAATGCGGCACCCATCTGGCAGATAGCTTTCTCATATCCAAAAATTTTTGCAAAATGTTCCGTACCCGTTCGGTTGAGATGAACATTATTGTCAGAAATGATTGCTGGTTGCTCATTGGTGACAGAAGCTCTGAATGTGGACTAGTTTAGGGATCAACAACTACCCTTAAATTTGGCGCATTCACACCGACGCCATTTATAGTTTCCACCCGTTCCCAAATCTAATTTTCATTTTGTCATGTTTATCATGACATAATCTATTAAAAAATTCATTTCTGTCACTGGAATAAATGAGACATCATTTTGCACCCTAGCTCAACCAAAAATTACTGAAAGAAATTATTGCTGGTTGCTCATTGATGACAGAAGGTCTGAAAGTGGACTGGTGTAGGGATCAACAACTACCCTTAAATTTGGCGCATTCACACTGACGCCATTTATAGTTGCCACCCGTTCCAAAATCTAATTTTCTTTTTTTCATGTTTATCAAGACATAATCTATTAAAAGATCCATTTCTGTCACTAGAATAAATGAGACATCACTTTGCACCCTAGCTCTCTAACTATCTGTACAACAGGAACTTAATCCTAATTACAGTAGCATATAGTGGAACCCTTACCATTCAAACACAACAGTATTTTGTTAATCAAACAAATACAAGTATTATTTAGGTTTTACCAAAAAAATAGATAGCCCCTTCAAAATCGAAAGTAACGAAGTTATTTCCAATAAACATAAATATTTAAATCAGCTACAATTGCTTCAGAATCACTCCATAAATTCCTGAAACCCAAGCAATTGTTTCTAGTGTCTATAAAAAGGTGGTTTTACAGCTCCACTGCAGTTCTTTACACTCTAACATAAACCTGCATCGTGGATCGAACCGCACGAAAACAGAGCATTTAATAATGCAAGAAATTAGAGTCACCGGTCACTTTGAACACGGTACTCGAGTTCCAGTGGTCGCTGCATGTAACCAACACGTAAACAAGGAAATATCACCTAAGGAGAACGTTAAATTTTCAACTACGGCAAAACTGATCACGCTTTGAACTTTTAACTGGCCTAGATGTTAAAAATTCAGCAGGAGATACCAGTCAATATGCTATCAAACACGCCAATACATGCCGATGTAATTATTATTTATAGAAGAACATTCTAGAAATGATATTAACTAAGATATTCACCTATATTCTATAACAAATGAATAAAGCAGTTGTCAAAATAAAATATGGGGTAATGGCTCAGCAGTATCCGAGTATATGATATATTTATTTTTATTCAAAATAAAATTTTATACGTTTGTAATTCAATAATAATAATTTATATGGGGTAGTGGCTCAGTGGTATCGAGTCGGCCTGTGGATCCTAAAAACTCTGGTTCGATCCCCACAGCCGAAAAAACATTTTCACCAATTTAAAAATTACTCCTGTGGCATCACCACCACTAACATCTTTGAGGGCCGTGATTTGACTGCTGGTAACCGCACTTCACGCGCATAAATATATTACTTACCAAGATCTGCTTCGACAGAGTGCCACACCTAGTAATAGTTAAAAGGCGTGCTGATATATTTATTCATTTATTTTATAGTGAAATCAGTTATAAATTAAAACAGTAACCTCTCTTTAAATTAAAATAATTACATAGACAGAAAAAAATGTTGAAATTAACATCCATTTTGTGTATTTAATTTCTGAAATAAAAAAAATATAAAAAAACTGTCCCAGCAATAACAGAGTATAATAAACGTAAAACAGGAGTTCATCAAATTAAAAACAAAATTCATTACCTTCTAATAATAAAACTTTCGTGAAAATGGAACGCAACATCACTTAATTTACCCGCTAAATTTAAATAATTTGCAATTAAAACTTTTTGCTCCTATAAACGGACCAATTAAAAAATTCCAAATGTAATCCCACCTTTCGTTAAATAAAACACGAAATTTTATTATTTCGTCACTTTTCCAGAACCGTACTGCAGATTTTTATACAGGAAAATAATAAAATATCTCTGTCATGTTATTCCGGGCTACATTTCTTCCGGGAAAATACTCCCGCTCCCTTCCTGCAACCGGAGTCCCTGGAGTCTCGTTACACCGCTATCATGGCACACTAGATTTGTCATGGAAACGCGCAGGTAATGACAATACTACCAACCTGATAAATCTAAAGTTACTATTTGTATTCTCTCTGGTTATATCACAAGAATGGTAGACTTTAAAGCATAAAAACTATGTATACTCTATTTAAATATTTAAGCGCACACAGTATTTAATTATGTATGGTATAGGTTATAAACAAAACAACAAATTTGTATACTAATGTAGAAACTCATAAAAAATAACATATTTCGATTTCATTAAAATCTGTCGTAAATGATTCCATGATAGTACCACCTTAAGGATTAATTTAAAATAATATGACACTAGATATGAAATTGAGGATTTCACCATTCGATTCCACATATATTTCTGCGTAGATATGCATATTTTGATCCTAAAAATATATTTTTTTAATCGCCGGAGTCATGATCGCAAAAAAATCGGTTAATGAAAATGCAATTTTTTTTGTTGAACCAGTTCAAAAATGGAAAATTTTTAAACTATGGTTCTATATAAATCAGACTACGAGAAATCGAATGCCGTTGAGCGCATCTCAATATCTTTTTTAGTTTTCGAGTTACAGCGATTTTGGACATTTTCAAAATCTCAACTTTGAAGGCCCATATCTCGAAAACTAAAAGAGATATTGAAATGCGGTCTGAACGAGTGTATTTCTCGTGCTCCAATTAACTTATATCAAGATTTTGAAAATTTTGAAAATTTTTGAATTTTTTTCAAAATTTTCATTTCTTAATATTTCAAAAAATTGAAAAGATAATTGAAATCTGTGACCACCAGTGAATTCCTTTCGTAAAAGTATATAGGTATGCAAAATTTCAGACAAAAAATCGCAAAGATACATTTTTTATTACAAAAAAACGAAAAATCACTGTTTTTTCATTATTTTTGAAGGGGTACCCCTTAAGATTTTTACGAATTTTGGCCATTTTTAGTTTTTTTGCTTTAAAAATGTTATTCGTGGAGCAAAAATTCTGAAAGTTTGCATACCTAGGTACTTTTACGAGAGGAATTCACTGGTGTTCTCAGATTTTCATTATCTTTTCAATTTTTTGAAATATTGATAAAGGAAAATTTTGAAAAAATTGCAAAATTTTCATAATTTTCAAAACTTCAGTATAAGTTAATTAGAGGACGAGAAATACACTCGTTCAAACCGCATTTCAATATCTCTTTTAGTTTTCGAGATATGGACCTTCAAAGTTGAGCATTTCAAAAAGTCAAAAATCGCTGTAACTCGAAAACTAAAAAAGATATGAAGATGCGCTCAACGGCATTCGATTTCTCATAGTCTGAACTATATAGAACCATATTTAAAAAAATTTCTATTTTTAAACTGGTTCAACCAAAAAATTCGTATTTTCATTAACCGTATTTTTTGCGATCATGACTCCGGCGGTTAAACAAAAATATATTTTGAGGGTCAAAATACGCATATCTACGCAGAAATATATGTAGAAGCAAATGATGAAATCCTCAATTTCATATCTAATGTCACATTATTCTTGTTTCTTGTTACTAGAATGTCATCCAGGTTCAAGAACATCTTCTACTTGCATACGGCTAGAACTAATATGTTATCTAAGTCACCAATTCATCAAATGGTTAATTCTCACAATGACTTTGAATGTGAAATTTATATTTTTCATAACACCATAAATGATATAAAGAAATTTATTACTTCCCGCTAATTTTGGTGTTCTTTTCCTTACCCTAGAATTGGGCGCTTTGCCTGTTGGGTAATGTATCAATAATAATAATAATAATTATTATTATTATTATTTTAAATTAATCCTTAAGGTGGTGGATGCACATAATCAAGTTACGTTCCATTAAATGGGGTAACACAAACCCTTGCAACATTCATTGAACCGTGACTTATCATCCATCCATCATACCTTCTTTCAACAAAAGATATTTGGACTAAATCTACATCACTACATTTTTAATGAACTTCCAAAATTTCTGAAACAGTTCCAGTTTGAATATTTAAACTCTGTCAATCGACAAACCCCTCAATACATCTTCCAACCCCCAATTTTTCAAACTGTTCATGAAATATAAACAAACTAGGGTGGAACCTGCCTCAAAAGACATTTACACCAGACGTTGAATAGTTGGTAATACTGAGGAAATATTAGGCCAATTACGTGATCGATGCGGCTAGTTTGCTCGAGGCAAAGATGGTCATGGCGAACTGGCAACTGTTTCCAAGACAAATGACTTGCGGGAGAGAACGATTGGCATTCGTTGGTTTTTATTAAAATGACCAGCAATTTGTTACATAGTTTTTATTTCTATTTGGGATGGACGACAACATGATAGGATTATTACTGGCGTCAGTAGGAGTTTTTGGTTTTATTGTTTTATGCTAATTGGTGATATTAAAAATAACTCTAGCATAGTGTGAGTCAAGCAAAGGTCGTATGTTGAAATCTTCAACTAATATTAAAAAATTCGATTGTGTCTGAGTGGTTCGGATTCCACTATAAGCTACTGTAATTGGGATTAAGTTCCTGTTGTGCAGACTAACAAATAATTGTTATTTGTCCTTGGCGCCCTTGCATGGTTGTTACTTTTTAGACTACTTTCTGTTCAAGGTGCACATAATATTTTTTCTAGGACCATTTAGAAAAGCTTGAAAAAGAATTTAATAGTTATTTATGAATCAAGGGTGAAAAGCTTGAGCATGTTATGCCTCTGAAACGTTAATTTCACCCGTGGTACATACAATATTTTATGCACAACAAAATAACATTTAATTTAATATTCAAAAGATTAAAATATGTAAATAGGTTATATGCCAAAATGACATTTTGTAAAATCAAGTATTCACAATAAACAGAAATTGTTATTTTATTTATGTATCCATAGGAAATATTTTTTAAGGCCCTAGGGCCAAAAACAAGTGTTTAAGCTCGCTTTTTAGGGCTAAAACACATGAATTTCGGCCCGATTGTGCAAAAATTAATTTTAGCTATTTTTCTTTAACCATCGGAATAATTACCCAATTAAACATTTTTATGTTATATAGTGTTTTTGTGCCGCTCACGAGCGTTAGAAAAAGACTTTTTCTGCCGTTGGAGAACCAATAAAACTCCTTGATTTTAACAAGAGTCAGAAAACGTATTTATCAGAAAGTCAAACTTCAACTGTTTCGGACTTCTGACGTTTGATGAAAACAGCTATTTCCATGGCGTGGATATCAATAAAATTCAGTACACTAGACTCTATTATACTTTCTTCTTTGGGGGACGTAATTTAACAGCTGGTAACTACATAGCTGCAATATAGCAGCTACCAAATTTAGAAATGGGTAAAATAACATGATCACATATTTATTATGTATGTATCCAGATCAGCAATTGCAGAGTTAACAACTCAAAGGCTTAATGATATACGAATATTTGTCCGAAATTTATAGTAGTCTTTTATAAAAATGTAATATTTGTAATCAAGGAAAGTTGAAGCAATTTTAAGCAGATTGCCCATCAACTTATTTGATGAAAACCATTACTTTCTTATTACTACGTACGCCCAGTATGCACTAACTTTGCTAGTAATTCATACACGCTGCTAAATTAAATTTACATCGTATGTAAGTTCATTTAAAAATTCTGTATGAGACATTAACGGTATTAAAGAGAATGCAGTGCATCAGAATTTTGCATTATTATAAAAGTTTCAACGATGCATCACAGGACTTCGTTTATATTTACTTTATATTCTTCATAAGGGATGAAACATTTTATATTTTGTCTTAAAAATATTCTATCAGGTTGTTGAAGAGTTAAACAGTATCGTAAATTATTTTTCTTATATTGCGTTTACAAAGTGAATTTTGTACAACTGTTTTTAGGGATATTTTTTGTGAATTTTTGGGGGGTAACTTCTGAGCCAATCAGAACACAGGTACATGTGGTGAAATATATTCGCGTACATTTTGAGCTGCACAATATTTCTACATTATTTTAGGGAAAATACTTCAAATAAAAAATGCCAGTTTTATTTCAAACATTTTTCTACAAAATAATTAATAAAAGTTTTAAAGCCGAAAATATACAGGGTAATCAAAAGGAATTGTTATAGTTGGCAATACAATTCCAGAGATCTTTTTATTTCACAGTTGGTACAACGTCAGATAAAGGCGGAAATGCTATATGACATTTCTAATAAATACAAATAGGTTATGTCACGAGTCTGACAACTAATAGAATTTTGACTTTTTAAGTAATAGAAATACTTTAGAAATAAATATAATAATAAATGTATCCATATTTAAATTTTAAATGTCACTGTCAACAACAGGAAATGAATTTATGTATCAGTCTTACCAATTTCAAGTAGTTTTTTTTATTGCCAACTGTAACAATTCCTTTTGATCACTCTGTAGTAGATATAATAGATTGCTACCTTCAATAAAGGGGTCACGCAGCAGTCCTCCTCTGCAGCTTCCAGCTAAACACATCTAGTATGAGAAAATCCTGCTCCATCCAACTGATGACGTCACAGCACCAACACATATGTACATCACTCACACATACACTACTACACAATACAGATTAACCTGTATAATGATATATACACTTACACACACTTTTCACTAAATATTTATCCGTTCTAAGATATGTTATTATTAATCACACACTTTAAACACTTTAAAACAAACTTTGAAATTAATTTCAAGCCACTATTTACGCGAAAAACACGAAAAACGTCACACAAAATACTGTTCTACAAAACCCACGCCATGCTAATCTTAACTTGTCATTGTTACTTAGTAATATTAAATTGTGGAATACCAAAATGGAGATCCATTTTATTATTATTATTATATGGAGTTTAAGTTTTCGCAACCCTTCTGCTCCTAACTAGTTCATGAAAATTAAACGGCTTAATAAAACGGGTCGACTATTATTATTATTTTGTAATAAATTGATTGAAAAAAGCCAAGTAATCCAAACCTTGTGGAGTTTAAGTTTTCTCAACCCTTCTGCTCCTAACTAGTTCAATTAGTAATATTGTTCCCGATGCGCAGGCGTCAAATCTAAATATTTCTTAAATATACGATATCCAAATGCTTCTTGTAATTCGCGCGATGCACCTGAAAACTTGAAAATTCTCGCGCGCTTGCCGCAGCAATGTTTTTAAAAGTATTGATTTTGAGAACGAGATATGTATTTCAATAAGTTTTATGTTGTTCGCTAATATTTTATAATGTTAAATACATTATTTTATAAAAATTATGGTGCAAAACGTAGCACATGCAAGTAGAAAATATGTTTTATAATATTTCTCATTATTAATATATGTTCAATTTAATTAATGTCTATTTCGGAGGCAGAAAAATAAACTTTTATTACAAGCGCACTATTTGACGTGTTCTTTAATATTCCTGTTAATTTTTAATGGCCTGTTAAAAAATTTAATCAATAAAAATATGTGTCAAATGTATTCGAATCCAAAGATCTCGACTTTGAATCCCATTTAAGCTAGAAATATATTTATTTATTTATCCACAACTCATATATAATAAAGACATTATTAGACTGAATTATATGGCTCATAAAACACTAGTGTTTTATATTCCATAAAACACTGTAAACAATTTGTTACTTAGCAACCACTTCATGATCTACCGTATTTTGAGAAACTATATATAGGCGTATTCCATTTGCCATTTGGATCAGATCTAACTTACATTTACTGAACCAGATCATTTATTTATTTCACTGGATTACATCGCTGACTTTATTTGCAGTACTAGAATTACTTATTATAATTTACTTTGAAGTAATTCATCTCAATATGTGCATCAGTTTGTTTAATTCAGTTCATTTAGTCATGTTGTCTAATTTATCTGAACTGATTTAAGTGAACCAAGTGGCAAATGGAATACAGCTTATAACTGAATCAACGTTAAAAATTATATTCTTGACCTAAAAACTGTCACTTACAGTTTATGGTACGTAATATACTATTTTACAATAACAGTACTGTAAGTTACCCTTTAATGACAAACTGTAAACACAGTAGAACTATTAATGCACAGTTAGTTTCCATGGTTACAGCATAATTATAATATTTACTTACCATCCACCTTTGACAGTAAGTAAATATTACTGATCAAGATCCTGTTTATTGTAACAATTTGAAAGCTGTTAATTTTGACACCTATTTTCTTTTCCTTCTATTTGTGCAAGTATTGTAATAAAATAACTTACTAACCTCGAACTGTAAGTGCATTTTTAGGTTGCGAATGTTTAGGAAATATCGACCCTATAGGCCTCGTTTGTCCAAATTACATTCTTGACCTAAAATCTGTCACTTACAGTTCATGGTACGTTATATACTATTTTACAATACCAGTACTGTAAGTTACACATTAATGACAAACTGTAAACACAGTAGAACTATTATTGCACAGTTAATTTCCATAGTTACATCAGGATTATAATATTTACTTACTATCCTTCGTGGACAGTAAGTAAATATTATTGATCAAGATCCTGTTTATTTTAACAATTTGATAGCTGTTAATTTTGAAACCAATTTTTCTTTTCCTTCTATTTCTGCAGGTATTGTAAAAAATAACTTACTAACCTCGAACTGTAAGTGCATTTTTAGGTCGCGAATGTTTAGGAAATCTCGACTCTGCGGACCTCGATTTCCCAAATTACATTCTTGACCTAAAAACTGTTACTTACAGTTCATAATACGTAATATACTATTAATTTTTTTATGGGGTGGCTAGCTCAGTGTTATGAAGGCGGCCTGTGGATCCTGAGAATCCTGGTTCTATTCCCACAGGCGACAAACAATTTTCATAATTTCAAAAGCTATCCCTGTGGCTCCTCCATCACTAACATCTTTGGGGGCCGTGATTTGACACTTCACGCGCTAAATACATCACTTACCGAGATCTGCTTCGGCAGAGTGCCACACCGAGTAATAGGTAGAAGGCGTGATGATATATTTATTTATTTATTTTAATTTTTTTTCGGTACCGTCTTTTCTCATCGGCTAAAAATTTAACGGACTACTAAAAATTAAGAGGTATGTTTCAGAATACGCCTATTTTTCCGACATAACGATGAAATTTACCCACTAATGCTGAATATGTTTTCCTGCAATTCTCAATCATACGTATTTAAGTTAAATTTTCATAGTTGTTCTTTTCCCTTTTGGCTTTGAAAGAACATCAGCAGTGAAGAGCAGGAGATACTGGCCTAATGTCGGTCCATTTGCCGATATCGTTCAGTGCAAACCGTCATTTGTTTAACGGAGATCGATAGTCAATTTACCGGACCGCAGAAATTAAATTTTTAAAAGGGTGCTGACCGTTCATTAGCGAGAACAAGCACCCTGTTGTCAGAGAAAAGTGAAGCTACATACCACATTGAGGGGAGATGAATTCGTTTGATTGCTTGATGATTCGTTCGTTATTAGGGTTCATAAATTAATATATTGTCATTTATTACTGGCGTGGTGCTCTGTCGTAGCAGATCTTGGTAAGTGATATATTTATGCGCGTGAAGTAAGGTTACCAGTCGTCAAGTTACGGCCCTCAATGATGTTAGTGGAAGGAAGCTACAGGGATTATTTTAAAAATACAAAAATTATTAAATTATTGTTTGTATTAAAGAGAAAGCAGTGCATCAGAATTTTGCGTTATAGTCAAAGTTTTTGTATTAAAAATATTCGATCAGAATTAAACAGTATCGTAAATAATTTTTTCTACAACTGTGCGATTTCTTTGTTATTACGTAACTATAATTGCCTTGGTTACGTATGGAAAGTAGATGAATGCAGACCAAGTGCGTTTCCGAAAACAAAGAAACACTAGTGCGGAAAGTGCTTCATTACGTAACTGTCAAAAGAATATTGTTTTGACAGCGATTTAAATTTCGCGCCGAGCGCGGAATTCATATTTTGACCACAGACGCTTATGAAAGAAGAAGATACGGTGAACCAGCGCTAGTAAATATGCAGTAGTATATTTTGACGTTTATAAACGTAACCTTAATTTGCAGTATATCTAATCTATAGACAATTAATAAAAAGAACCGAACAAAGTAAAATATATCGATAAATGGTTTTATTTAAAGAGTAAGTGAAATACTGCATATTTATTGTTTGTGTATATTATTAATACAGTTGTTACAGTTGCTTATATTGACATAATGTAAAGTGGAAACTTTTGTGTCTAAAGAAACATTGATTTCTTCCGTAAATTTGATGGTTACCAAGGAACAAGTAAATAAACATTTAAAAAAATATTTTCTCGCCCGCTTATAATAACAAATTTAAGATATTTTTATTCATTTTTGACTAATATACGACAATTTGTGAAGAAGTGACAGATTCAAACAGAATTTTGTTGTTTGTTTACTTCCATTTTATATACTCGTATTGTCATGGCTATAAATAAAATATAAATTGGATGAGAGTTGATTGAACTAATCGAATTAAATATTTTTGATAATTTCAGTCATAGAACAATTTATTTTTTGACAGTTCTTCTGCTTTGAAATTGCTTTGACAATATTGACAAATTTCCTTAAAGATAAAAATCTTTAATAGTAGTAACATATTAATAAATCTTGAAATGTGGTTACATATCTGTGAAATTAGTTTTCAAATCTCTGCAAAAACACATCTTAAAAAGTGTCTAGTAAGCTTGTAAGAGAAGAGGCAATTATTTTAAAGATACTTTTTGCTCCTTCAATTTATTAGAATCTGAGGTTTTCAGAAGTTTTCAGTTCCCTGAAAACTGCAACGCTTATCACATTAAAGTAATTTAATTTTACATATGAATCTTTTACAGATATTGTTCTAACCGTTTTTGCATATTTTATTTATTTCTTTTCGCTTATTTTAATTACTTTACACAACAGGAACTTAATCCCAATTACAGTAGCTTATAGTAAAATCCGAACTACTCCGACACAATAATATTTTTTACAATAGGTACCTGAAAACTGTAGGTTCTCCATTAAAACAAAATTTAAACACAGTACGTGGAACTTTTATTGCATACAGTGAAACTTTACTAACTCGAACTTCTAGAACTTGAATTATTCTTTAAGTCGAATTTTTAACACAAATATTTACGTTTCCTTTTATTTTTAATGTATTTTTATTTCCCTAAGTCGAATTTCTATAACTTGAATATTTCTACATCTCGAACTGATATTTCCCCTTCTTGTCCCTTGAGATTCGAGTTAGGGAAGTTTTACTGTAGTTGGTTTCTATGGTTACATTAGAACTATAACATTTAATTACCATCCACCGTGGATAATAAGTAAATCAAGGTCCTGTTTATTTTGACAAAATTTAACAGCTATTAATTTTCAAACCTATTTTTCTTTTCCTTCTATTTGGGCAAGTATTGTAACAAATAGCTTAGTAACCTCGAACTGTAAGTGATTTTTTAGGTTTCGAATGTTTATAAAATTCTTAACCTAAAAACTGTCACTTACACTTCATGGTACGTAATGTACTATTTTTATACAAGCTTAAGTCAGCGAGATTTGAACAAAAAACCGCTTACTTATTTATTTATTTATGCTACTCTGTACAACAGGAACTTAATCCTAATTACAGTACAGGGTCCGAATTCACCGAGCCGTAGTATGCTAGTTCATATATATTTACCTTGCGTGGGATTCGAACTTGGGATCCATACCAGTATAATGTTGATTAATAAACGTAAGTTTTACCTCGATTTTATTCACTGAGCTACGATTACCTAAATATGCGAATTATCGTCTAAATTTAGAACTTGAGAAAGATATTTGTAACACTGGAAAATTCGTGAAATACCTGCAGAATCGTATCGAAAATAATAAAAATATTTTCTGAAATTAATTAAATAACTTTCACTCATCCAAATTGAGGATAATTAATAAATTCTACAATCCTCAAATATTTTCATTAATAAATATATTTTCAGAAGATCTTGACGCATTTGGAATTCTATTTCTTCAACTGTCAAACATTTCGAAATTATTTTAGAGGTGATAAAAAAAATTATATCAAAATACGAGGGCAGAGTGAAAAGTCCCTGAAAAATGAAACACGAAATGATTTATTTGGTCAAAACATATTTTATTTCTCAACATAATCTCCTTGTAGCTTGATACACTTCGTCCAACGTTTTTTTAATTTTTCGATCCCTTCCAAATAATACGATTTTGGCAATCCTTCAAAATAGGCGTTTGTCTCAGCGATGACCTCATCGTTGGAGCCAAATCTCTTTCCGCCGAGCCATTTCTTCAAGTTTGGAAATAGATAAAAATCGCAGGAGGCCAAATCTGGAGAATATGGTGGATGACGAACCAATACGTAGCGCAATTCATGCAATTTTGCCATTGCGACTTCGGACCTGTGCGCCGGTGCGTTGTCTACAATGCGGCACCCATCTGGCAGATAGCTTTCTCATATCCAAAAATTTATGCCAAATGTTCCGTACCCGTTCGGTTGAAATGCTCATAGCTTCAGCACTCTCGTGCACTTTAATTCGCCGATCGTCCAATATCATACCATGGATTTTATAGATGATTTCTGGCGTTGTAACCTCAATTGGACGACTAGAACGTTCGGTGTCCTTTGTGGACATACTACCACAACGAAAATCAGTAAACCACTTGTAAATCGTTCCAATCGATGGTGAGGAGTCCCCATAATGCTTAACAAGCGATGCTTTGGTTTGCGTAATGTTTTTTCCATGCAAGAAATAATGTTTAATCAAGACGCAAAATTCACTTTTTTCCATGTTTTCAAAAATCTTCAAGGTTGCTTGCTTTCGATGGGTGTCAAAACAGAACTGAATGACATATCAGTCTGAAAATTTTAATGCGTTCTAGTTAAAGATGGTACATCACAAATATCACATCAGATTTGCGATTGTGGCGCCATCTGTTTTATTTTTCAGGGACTTTTCACCCTGCCCTCGTACATGATGCTCGTGCATCAAACTCTTTTCAAAATTAACTTTTTACAAATTACTAATACAAATTTAATAAAGTTGTTATACGTTTTTAAGTCAAATAAAAGAAAAATATAACTTCTTTGTTCTTGAATAAAATCAACAAAAAACAATGAAAATTTAATATATTCCGAGCTGTCAGTTTGAGCTATTCAGGATTAAATTATCCTAAATTAGAATAACAAAACAAAATTAATATCAATAGTTTCTGCATTTAATTTAAGCTCCTTTTCATACCACTACAAAGAGCTTACGAGCTTTTCACCAGCTCCATGTATATGTTACAGTTTCATGAAACAAATGAACCACAAAATAAACAAGAATAATTCTCGGTCAGTAAGTAATCACAATTAATTATTTTAACTTCCTAGAATATTGTTTGTAATTAATATCCTTCATTAGTATCACGCAAAATGATCGCAAAAACTGGACGATAAAGTTTATAATTTTACCCATTTCTAAGGGTAGTACAACTGTACGTTGTGTATTTCGTAATAGTGTTTATGTATTTAAAACCCACTTACATACATACATAATGGGGTGGCTAGCTCAGTGGTATGAAGTCGGCCTGTGGATCCTGAAAACCCTGGTTCGATTCCCACAGGCGACAAACTAAATAAATAAATAAATATATCATCACGCCTTCTACCCATTACTGGGTGTGGCACTCTGCTGAAGCAGATCTCGGTAAGTGATATATTTTGCGCGTGAAGTGCGGCACCAGTCGTCAAATCACGGCCACCAAACATGATAGTGGTGGAGGAGCCACAGGGATAGCTTTTTCAAATTATGAAAATTTGTTGCCTGTGGGAATCGAACCAGGGACCTCAGGATCCACAGGCCGACTTCATACCACTGAGCTAGCCGTCTCAAACAATTTTGATAATTTCAAAAGCTACCCCTGTGGCTCCTCCACCACTAACATCTTTGGGGGCCGTGATTTGACGACTGGTAACCGCACTTCACGCGCAAAATATATCACTTACCGAGATCTGCTGCGGCAGAGTGCCACACCCAGTAATGGGTGATGATATATTGATTTATTTTATACATACATACATATCTTCACGCTAAATCCCAACAAAATGGGGTAGCACGAACCCTAAAATCACTCATAAAATATTCACTCATCACACTCATCAAACAATCAGCCCTCGTCAAACATTATCATCCAAACACACCACCCTCACTACAACCACATTCATAGATCACTCCATATAAACTCAATAATTTATTACACTCGAAATCATTTATCACACAATAAACCTTCAATCACATCATTCCTATTCACTTATCATTCATCTTCTTTCTTCTACGTACATAACATATGCATAAAACATCTCAAATTACTCACGCTTACTCCTAACAACGAATCTAATAACGAAACTAACAACGAATCTACAAAGATTAGAAAAGATGAAAGCGAAAGCCTGCACTTGTATATGAAAGAAAAGTCCACACAATGCAGTAACTGAAAATGAAACAAAAAGACTTAAAAAAGAAGTTGCTAATTCAGTTGTGCTGAAAATGAACTGTAGAAAGTTTTCTTCTTAGATCAATTTCTGTACAGTGTGTTTTAGAACATGCGAATATGAGAAAAGTATACAATAATAATATGATTCGTTTGAAATCACTTAGAAACTTTCCGCGTCAAATTCTCTACAGCGACAGTAAAGTCATATTTATTCGAGAAGATGGAAAACAGAAAAGAAAATGGAAAAAGAATTTGGAATGATAGATGGTTTCTCCTTCAGGTAGTATTCATGAAACTGAAAACCCGGAAAATTGTTTTCAGCTAAATTAAGATAACATGTTTTAAACCAATACTCAACATGGGAATAAAAAGAAAATTTTATATATACAATTATTGTCAGCATTTATTTATGAGCTATAAGTACCCGGGTTCGATTCTCACAACCGGTAAGCAATTTTCACCGCATTAAAACTACCCCCGTGGCTTCCTCTCTACTAGAATCTTTGGGGGTTGTGATTTAACGGCTGGTAACCGCACTTCTCGCGCATAAATATATCACAGGCTCAGTCGGTCTGTGGATCCTGAGAACCCTAGTTCGATTCCCATAGTCGACAAACATTTTCATCAAATTAAAATTTACCCCTGTGGTTCCCCCACCACTAACATCTTTGGGGGCCGCGATTTGACCGCTGGTAATTGCACTTCACGCGCATAAATATATCACTTACCGAGATATGCTGCGGCCAAGTTTTTATTCTACCTTATTGTACATATAATTGCTCTGCTATTGCAGATCTTTAAATAGCATTGTTTTTCATCAAAGCTGTTCAGTTTAAAATGAAAATAAGCGTTTAAGTCCGCTTTTTAGGGCTAGAACACATGCTTTTGTGCATAAAATCTATAAACATATTTTATTTTTCACTTGTTCTTAACCTATCCTACTTTTGTATTAAATATTAGATGAACTAAACATTGACTGTTTAGGAGTCTTCTGTTAATGTGACTGTTAATTTATTCCGATATAAATAAAAATTATACCATCAAAAATTAACAGTACTCTTGTCCATTTGCGATTTTTTATATTTATGTACATAATAGTAAATTAACAATCATTATAACAAAAGACTGATCAACTGATCATAAGACAATGGCAAATTTAATTAATTCACAATAATTGAAAAAAGTAGCTTTACAATTTAACAGCTACTTTAACGAAAGCTTTTATCTGTAGCTTAGCTATATTTTACAAAATGTAGCTTATAGCTGTAGCTCAGCTACTTTTTTAAAGAATAGCTGTAGCTGTAGCGTAGCTACTTTTTTAAGTAGCTTGCCCAGCTCTGCTAACAATAATATATTGTCAACGGTCATGGCTGCACTCGTTGGAACTGATCTAAGCGATAACGCGAGTTAAGTAACGTTGCGCGCGGGTAGTACTTGGATGGGTGACCGTCCAAAGAAAACCTGCGTTGCTGTTGACCATAATACCTAAAACGCAGATCAGGGCGTAATGGCGGCATATGACCTAAGTAGTTGGTCCGCCAAAGAAGCCAGAAAAAAAAAATATATATTACTTAAAAATATCAGATTTTCACATGCTAATTACAAACCTAATTAGGCACATAATTAACTTTAAATTTACACCCCAATTTGGATTAATTACTTATTATGCAAAGAAGCAAATAAATATATAATTAAAATATTTACAACTTCATGTAAAACGTTGCTTAATGAGTATGTAACAAATCTATATATGTTATGATATATTTGCGAGATTTCTAACTAGATTAATGAATTTCGTGTCCAAATTACTTCCGGCAATTTATCTACATATATAAACCCTAATAATTTATTGGTCGAGTATAGATTAACATCGAAAGTAACCCTTGATCAATGAATATATGACATACGTACTACACAACGTACGTTTCGTAAGCCAAGATTTTCATCGGCTTATATTATGTTTTATGCTGATAAATTTGTTGTGCCAACATAAAAAATATGTTTTATATTGTTGTTAAGTGTAGTATTTATACTGTAAACATTATAAGGATGAAGTGACGTCATCCATCCTGATAAAACTTAATAAAATCATTGTAAATAGTGCAATATTTAAAGGATAATTACAAAAAGGTGGCATTGAAACACAAATCTTATATAAAATAAAATAAATAAATATATCATCACGCCCTTTACCCATTATTGAGTGTGGCACTCTGCCGAAGCAGATCTCGGTAAGTGATATATTTATACGCGTGAAGTCAAATCGCAGCCTACAAGGATGTTAGTGGAGGGGAAGCCACAAGGGTAATTTTAATGTGGTGAAGGAATCGAACCCGGGTTTTCAAATTCCACTGAGCTACCTCCCCCATGAAATAAACTGAATGTGATAAATTTATTTGTATGTGGATGAATTTAAATTACGGCTCCCAAAGATGAAAACAAATAGCAATTAAAGACACATATACGAAACCAAAATGATTGAAAAATAATTTTAAAAATATTAATAAAAAGAAATAATAAGAAGAAAGATAACAAACAAGAAGAAAGAAAATATATCAAACTCCAAACTCTCCTAAAACGGCCGGTCCCCGCGGGAGAGTATGACCAAACCCCCCAGAAATATAAACTGAATATAGGTACCCTGAAAGTACGAACTATAATTGGAGAAGACAGAATGGGGGAGGCCTTCACTCTAATAGGGTTGTAGTAGATTCCGTATATGTGAACTTAAAAAAAAAATATATTTTATGTAATCTTTGAACTAAATATAATGTAATACGTATTTAATTGAACTACTTAATGTAATTGGGATTTCCCGAAATAAAGGCTATTATTATTATTATTATTATTATTATTATTATTATTATAATTACCGGTCGCACTAAAAGTTAGTATATACACGATCTCTAAAATATCTAGTCAAAGAAAAATGAAATATAAAATAGTATACAGAGAACTTAAATATTGTTACTAGTTTTAAAGTTACAGCAACAAACATCCGACTTAACTCTAACAAATGAAAAAGCTTCATTGAAAAGCTCAACAAATGCTTTCTCCCATAAATGAAGACACCCAAATTCCCGCATCAATTAGCCCTTATCCGATAACTCCCGATTCAGGAAAAATCCCTTCTCTCCTCAGATTGCGTTAGCCTTAAATCATCGGCTATCGCGATGCGAAAACCTCGGCAACTGACGCGCCACTTGCCGACAAAACGCGAACCAAGCAAAGGGTTAGAACTTATCAGTCTGTTTATACGTGTTGGAGAGAGAGGTTGTTACGCAGAGGAAGTGAGGTGGATAAGGAGAACCGGATCTGAGACGGCAGCTGCAGATCTTGAGGAATGGATAGAGAAACGTCTCATTGCGTTTGATTATGAAAATTGTATTTGTTTGCTGGTTGACAATAAAAGTGCGTTTTTGATAGCTGACAATCTGTAAAGAGTCACTTTTAAGGCCAAGGCAATCGTAGCCCAGTGGATAAAAGCGAGGTAAAAACTTGCGTTTCTTAATTTACAAGCGATTGTGTCTGAGTGGTTTGGATTTCACTATAAGAGAATAAAAATAAAATAAATATATCATCACGCCTTCTACCAATTACTGGGTGTGGCACTCTGTCGAAACAGATCTCGGTAAGCGATATATTTTGCGCGTGAAGTGCGGTTACCAGTCGTCAAATCACGGCCCCCAAAGATGTTAGTGGTGGAGGAGCCACAGGGATAGTTTTTGAAATTATGAAAATTGTTTATTGTCTGTGGGAACCGAACCAGGGTTGTCAGGATCCACAGGCCGACTTCATACCACTGAGGTAGCGGGTCCAAATAAATAGTTTCCAAAAGTATTTTCGACCTAAACTACTTATATATGGTATAGAGAACAAGTTTTAAGCAAAAATCTTTTAGGTCATCCACAATTATTTTTTTTTCATTCCTGCTGAAATCTTTAAAACGTTATATCTTAAAAACTACGAAAGATATTTTAATTCTGTTTACACCATTAAATTTATCACAATTTACTTGTACTTACAAAATATAATTGAGAAAGATATTTTGAGCCAAACGGTAATAAACTACGATTGAATAAATTCCTGCTAAGGGCTGTATCTCCTAAACTATAAAAGATATTTAACTGCGGTTTTCAGCGTTGGACTCAGCATATTTAATTCTATATTTGAGTATAATATTAGTTAATTTAATACTGTAATTACCAATTATTTTAAACAGAAATAACATTTTAAAATACGATTTCGTATAAGTAGCTCAACTTTTATTGTCACCTGCCTTCTTCTTCCTATGGCACTATAATCCATTGAGGATTTGAGCCTATGAGGTTCACCGATCCGCAGTTTTTACACTGCCGTACTACCGGTTCTTATAGTCAGATGCTACATTATTTAAAGCTTCTAAATAACTAGCTTATAGCACTCGAGTATGATTAATACATGCATCTGTATTTTATATTTTATGACAAATCACAGGATTCAAACTGACGAACATTGGTTCGGGTGACGTCACAGTATGTTAAGAGATAATTTCCTTTGCAAAAATAGTCACTGAGTTATACCTATGAGAATTCTGCCCCATGGCACACTTCATCTATCTACACTTGGTGAACAATTGAGCCGGAACGAGCAAGACCACATTCTCGTGTCTTCATACACATACACACTCACATACATACATACATCAACATATCGGTAACCAGATATCCTATACATAACACCAATACACGTATAAGATACCGCATATGGTATCAAATGCTATTGAGTAGCACAACAAAATGTCTGTAGCGAAATGTGGAGAACGCGAGCGTATACAACTGCAATCTGTTCGAAGAATAAATGGTATTTTTAATACTTTATACTTGAATGGATGAGGAAGCTTTGGTTAGGAATAATAAACAATAAAAAAGAATTTGGTGTCATATCATGTTTTTGTTTCTATTATTTAAAATGCGTTGTCAAATTCAATTTCTCTAATATATTGTATGCTTCAAATAAATAAACACAGAGATTAGAATAGTTATTTATGTATTAAGGGCATAATCAAAAGATTATTTCGACCCGGTTGTGCATAAAACAAGTTTATGATAAATAAATAAAACAAAATATAAATTTTCCAATCAATGTCAATTTAGACAAAAAAATAAATCAATAATTTAAAAAGTAAGTTACTCGTAATATGATAAGACATATGTAAAGATAGGTCTATTTCATTTGCCATTTGGTTCACTTAAATCAGTTCAGATAAATTATACCACACGACTAACTGAACTAAACTAAGCAAACCAATACTACTTATTAGAGTGAATTACTTAAAACTTAATCCGAATCTGCAAATCTAGTACTAGAAATAAAGAGAGCGAAGTAATCCTGTCAAATAAATAAGTGATTTGGTTAAGTAAGTGTAAACTAGATCTGATCCAAATGGCAAATGATGATTGTTGAAGTTTGTTAAAATTTATCTTGTAATTTAATTTGAATAAAAACTTTTTTTGGACAGATCGAAAAAAATGTTTCAGACAAATGTTATAGTAGATAGTTTAAGGATTTTATAAATGTTTTATTTTCAAAAATTGATCGAGTGGTTTACAAAATATCTTGTTTTGAAATTTTTGATCGGTCGCCATTTTGATAAAATAGAAAATATCTTATTATTATCGATTAAGAAAGAGATTTAGGGCCAGATTCTCAAAAAAGTTTTAGCTAATCCTGAATTTTGGATTAGCTAATTTTATTTTACAAATTTTCATAATTTGAAAAAGCTATCTCTGTGGCTCCTCCACCACTAACATGTTTGGGGGCCGTGATTTGACGACTGGTAACCGCACTTCACGCGCAAAATATATCACTTACCGAGATCTGCTTCAGCAGAGTGCCACACCCAGTAATGGGTAGAAGGCGTGATGATATATTTATTTTATTTATTTATGCAAGACCGACTTTAAAAAGTTAATTCAATTCACTTTCCGAAAACTAAATGGTAAGAAGATTGTATTAAAATTAATTGAAACTTTTTTGGGGATATGGTTGAGCTTAATTTGACAAATCCCTAATTTAAGATTAGCTGAATTCTAGCTAAAACTCTTTTTAAAATGAAGCTATTAGAGAATACAGAAAAGCATCAACACTAGAAAATAAAGATTTGGCATTAAATTTGTTCTAAAGAATATTAGTAGTCTTAGAAATTTCCTGAATACAATTCTGTGTTCACATCGTCATTCTCCTGGGATCAAATGCCAAGCTAAGACCAATCTAGTCGCGGAGCAACTTTTTGTTGGCATCTTGGAACCTGGGTTTCCTTCCAAAGCTTTTTCTCGTTAACGGCATGTTGTACATTTATGTTTCAACGCTATTCAACGCGTAACTCTTTTATTACAAAGTGAAAATAACACTTTTGATTATTGTTCAAACAGTTTTAAACAATTTTATCTTGTTATTTTTTGTAATAAAGCTAATGAAAATACCTATAAAGTTTTGTTTTTTGTCAACAAAAGAAATAAACATGGCGTGAGAAATTTATTGGAAATGTTGTTTGTTCGTTCGATTCCACGGATTAATAATTCAAACCAATGAAATGACAATGATAGTTTGACATACTGCATTGACAATATTTACTAATGTTCTATTTTATTACTTTACTTAACTTTAAAAACGAATTATTCATTTTCTTTTCACCTTATTTATTTGCTACTTTTTACAACAGGAAATTATCCTAATTACAGTAACTTATAATGTAATTTATATCAATTGGCTAGACCCGGAAAATGAAATGACAACTTCAGAAATAAATGTCTCACTTGAACTATTGACATGATTAATATCAGATAAAATACTACAATATTTGTAATTTGGATACTAAATTTTGGAAGTAACTTCCAAGAAGAATATTAATAAGTAATCAAACGATACTGATCCAATTCAAAATCTTTTAAGTTGGATGAATCGACCTCAACAGCTAAGTCAAAAAATAATCTAATCTATCACATCATTGTACTGTTAAGCCGAAGATGCAGTAGTGTTTAAGCTAAACTACAGACGGATTGTTTTAAGGTGGTACTAGCGTAAAAAAAAATTTGCAGTTATGAATGAAATTTGGCGTACGTAAACATTGGATAGTCATACGCATCCTGTTAAAATATGAAACACATTCATCGTCTATGAACAAATATATTCGCTTGTAAAGTTGAGTTCTTATACACGGGGCTTATGGCGATCATCACTCAGAATCGCACATATTTGGTTTGTGTACGTCTAAAATTTTGCAGTTTCATTTGAAAAACTAGTATGATGTTCTAGAACTATCCATGTATATTGTATCAGAAGGAGAAAGTTTTTTATCTTTTAGTAATGGATATATAGCCAGGTAAAGCCTTGTTTTTAACAAAAAATTAAGAATCCCAATTTATATAGGCAACATCACACGGTGGTATTTGAAAATTCACTAGACCAATAACCTATTAACAATTCATGATATTCAAATCAGCTATAAAGCACTTATTTTATACAATTTTTATATTTTTTTGAGCGTCAGTTTCGCCACTCGACAACCGATGGCGCCACCGTCACACTAGTACTACCTTAAACTTAACTTTAGTAACCTTGGTTTAAATGTTAAATGGTAGTGGTGTAAATGGCCATTACATGACAGTTCCTCTATTCAATATAGTTTAAATCTTTTTCTAACTTTATTATACAAAAACAGCTACATTAAGATAAAACGTTGATGTGACTGCAATGTCATTACGCGATTGTGCGTAGAAAATCTCACTCGCGTATAATGTCTTATTTCACTCACTTATGATTTAATGTACTATTATCAACACTTAATAACGTTTATTTTTCGTTTGTTCATTAGTAATAAATTGTAAGGTACATACCGTTCCAATTCCAAGAATGAATGATTGCTGAATTGAATTATAACTTACCTAAAACAAAAGAAAACATTATTAGAACAATTTATTTCCTACATTATAACAGAAAATCAATTCCAAGTAACTTATAGTACAATCCGAATCCCAGCTTTTGTGGCAATCATCCTGACCGTTCATCCACGCTAAACCGACCATCTCCAAGAAGAAATAACTCACATACTTCCCTTACTATACAAATAACTACAGAGTGATCAAAAGGAATTGTTACAGTTGGCAATAAAAAAAACTACTTGAAATTGGTAAGCATGATACATAAATTCATTTCCTGTTGTTGACAGTGATATTTAAAATTTAAATTTGAGTACATTTATTATTACATTTATTTCTAAAGTATTTCTATTACTTAAAAAGTCAAAATTCTATTAGCTGTCAGACTCCTGGCATAACCTATTTGTATTTATTAGAAATGTCAAATAGCATTTCCGCCTTTATCTGACATTGTGCCAACTGTGGAATAAAAAGATCTCTGAAATTGTATTGCCAACTATAACAATTCCTTTTGATCACCCTGTATTTCATAGGGTTGTTGATTTCCACCGAATTTCGAATTTCTGAACATCCGAACATTCGAATTTTTTTAACTTCGTCAAAAAAACTTCGAATCTTCGAATTTTTGAATTTTTTGAACTTTTCGAATTTTCGAATTTACGAATTTTTTGCCAATTAATTAACGCCATCTGTCATCTCCAAGTACGCTCACGCATAATTCGTGAAAAGTCGGACACGAATTAAATAATAAATTCGGCGAAGTATTCTGCAAAAACTCTGTAAGGGTGGCGTCTTAATTAAGCCATCTACTCTCTTAACCGCCCATCTAAATGCTATGGATTTTTAGTAAAACATTTTAAAATGACAATAAGAAGCATACAAAAACGTCTGAAATATAACGCTTTTGACAGTGTACCGAAATTTTAAATCTAAATTGAATTAATTTGACAAACAATAATTATTAAAAATAATTACTTACGAATTAATACAAAACTCTGCAAATGAGTTTATTCTGAAAATAATTCATACCACGTTAGGATCTAAAACATTTCAAATAATTCGCAAAATTCAAAAAATTCGACAAATTCGGAAAATTCTAAAAATTCAAAAAATTCGAAAAATTCGAATATTAAAAAAATTCAAAACTTCGAATAATTCGGAAGTTCGAAATATTCGAAAATTCGAATTTAAATTCGAAGGTTCAAAAAATCAGACCATTCGAATTCTCGAATATTCGTAAAATCAACAACCCCAGCTATTTCATATTGACTAGAAGCAATTTTCTGTAGAGCAGAATTAAAACTAAAATTACATAGTAAGCTTATAATCTCGGCGTAAGTTAAAAGCACAGCTTTGCTTTGCTCAAGTCGCGGTTAATTCAAAGCTCGTGTAGCGTTGTCAAGACAACGGTTTGAGTCTGTATTTAGCGGCACTTGAGTGCAAGGCCTTCCTTCGTGCCGTGCTCTTGGTGGTCGGTAAGTGTCTGTGTGGAACCTTTTATTAAAACATGCATTCTCTGACTCAAGTAGCTTGTTGGAGTTCACTTTGTTCTTGTAGAGAGGAAAGCATGGTCACTGAGTTTGGAAAATTGTGAGATCAAAAGTTTGTAAATTATTTTATATATAACCTGTAATTTTTTTTAACTTTATTCTTTATTTACGTGAAAGTATGCAACTAGATATAAATGTAGATGAATATAAATTTCAGTAGAAGTTTTGCCAAGTTTCAAGTATTATTTATTTCTTAAACCTAGTTAGTAAGGACAAAACAGTGCATTACTTATGGGATGTTAATATGGCTGTCAAAATTTAAACTGTGGTTAACGATAAATGCTCATTTAGAAGTATGATTACGAGGTTTGGCTATTAAATAACGAGACTGATTCTGTTTTAACATTTTATTTTGATTCCATACCTATTTACTTATGATCACTTTCAATATACACCCCTCCTCTATCCCTACAATGCTCCATGCGAATCTTCCATTGTTCGAAACAGTGCTGGAAGTCTTCTTCTGTCAGCTCCTTTAGACCGCGTGCCGATTTCTCTTTCAAAGCTCAAATCTTGTTGCTATTAATGCAGATTTCACCTTAGGAAACAGATAGAAGTCGCACGATGCGAGATCTGGCGAATAAGGCGGACGATCCAACACTGGGATGCTGTACTTGGCTAGAAATCTCTTGACAGACATTGCGGAATGAGCCAGCGCATTGTTTTGATGGAGAAACCATGACTTGTCCTTCCACAATTCGGGTACTTTTTTCAATAAATTATAAGTTTCAGTAGCAATTTTGCCAAGTTTCTTGTGAAATTTCACAACAATTCGTTGCACTTCGACGAAACAAAAAAAAACAACTCTAATGAGAACGAACGCTACGGCAATATGGATTTGTTTACAGGAGCGAGAGGTACTGCATTCGAAAGAGAAAGCTTCACGCTAAAAAGCTGACGGTCGTTGGTGTTTGGCGCATACGTACTTCGTCTGTAGCAGCATCAGTCTCGTTTATTTAATCGCCACATCTCGTATTTTTGCGCGTGAAGTGCGGTTACCAATCATAAAATCACAGCCCCAAAAAGTGCGGTTACCAGTCGTCAAATGAGTAAACATACAAAGTAATAATAAATAATGGTAAAATAAATACAATTGTATATTCAGAAGTCATGATAAATTATTTTATTTCCTGTTTCAATTAATTTATAAATAATTGCCTACTGTTTGGTTAATATCATTATTAATTGCTTCAATTGATTAATCAGCTGATATAATTAATGATTTCACATACTCATTAAAGCTTTTAGTTCAGTAGTTTACAGGGTATAATTAATTGTAATTGTCAATAAATGGAATCAATAATAATACTGATACCATTTTGTGATAATTAAACGAACGTTTACATTGTTCTAAATTGATCTATGAGTTCATTTATGTTTAATTAACAATCCACATCCAAAAATATCTCCATTAGTGCCCTAAATTTATACGAAATTATGTTACGAAAACAAACCTGCAATAGCGTGAACTGGGCATCCATTTATATACAATTTCTTAACTGCAATAACAGTAAAACTTAATGTTATAGAAGTGTATAAAAATGAAACCTTTTAATCTGGCTTTGAATATTTTCTGCAGCCAAACAACCCTAAATTATTTCGGTGTTCTTACAGCCAAGGATGTTGAAAGGAGGGGATATGGTATTACGATACTGTAGCATTGCTTGAAGTGAGGCTTGGGCAAGGGAAAGAGACAACAATAGTTTTTCTGCACCGTGCTTAGCCAAATCTCTTCTTCTTCCAAATATTTTTAATTTTTGTGTAAGAAAAGTGGCGTTTAGACGTTATCAGGGGGCGTTGTTGTATGTGAATATAACCACGAGGTGTTCATTTGTGTTTCAATCGTTGCGCTGTGTGGAATTGGACAGGCAGATTCACAAAACGGATTAGCGCTACACCGTTTTTAATATTATCTATAACTCTGTTTCAAATTAAAACAGATTAAAGAAATAAACTAAATTTGATGCTAATTAACTGTCTTTTTAACTCAAGTTAAAATAAATTTGTTTTGTACATTGAAAAAAGAGTTAAAAACAAAATAAAAAATGGTGTTAGCGCTAATCCGCTTTATGAATCTGCCTGTTAGTGTTTAGTTTGTACACTTATGTTTGTTGAAGTAATTGCAATTTTGATTTGTTTAAAAACATAAATTTGATATTTATTCTCAAACTTCCTCTTCATATTAGCGGGTTTTATATTTATTATTAATAGTAAATATTGTTCAACAATTACAATTACAAATATTTATTTTAATCGATAGATCACACTAATAATAAACGTTGATAATTTCAGTTTCCTTGTAAAAATTTATAATCTTTTAGGAAGAATGATTCTGTTCTGTCCTGTTTAAATTTCAAATTTATGACACATGCGCAATAGCAGGGGCTAAGCACGGTACAGGAAATAATACTTCTGTCTCTGTCAATCTGCCGAGCCTCACGGTCTTGACTTTAATGCCGTATCCCCTCCTTTCAACGTCCTTGCTTATAGCTTAAGGAGATCTATACGCACACTGTTTTTGGCGCTTTTTATTTTGTAGGAGTGGTATAAATGCTCTTATATCTGACAGATGAATGACATATAACCTCAAAATTGTAAATTGTCGGTGTTGAAATATTACTAACAGAATATGTTAGAATCAGATAAAATTGAAAACATCCATAATACAGAAAAAATATTGATTAATTGTCAAAAAATATGATATTTCAATTGTCTGTGTTATGAGAAGCGCTACCAACACGAATGATAAAAAACACCAATTTATATTTTTGACAAGTCGTAGTTTTTAAACAGCTAACAGAATTATAATGGCCGTATTTATTTGGGATTTTTAAAGTAACCTGGTAGGTTACTTGGCACACTTTAAGTAACCTGGAACTAACCTTAAACTGACCCTACTGCCCCAGCTATTTTAGCGGGTTGGTAGATTCAACCCGTTTACTATCTCTTTCTAATCAACTTGTGTTCCTTGTTAATCGTGGCGGCATCGCTATTTGTAATAGTATACAGAGGTTAGGAGTTATTTTTTATGAAAAACGTAATTAATTTTATAATAATATTTTGAAAAAATATACTAAACTATTATTTATACAGATAATAGAAGAGCAATATGCATTATGTGTTTCTTGCAATATAAGTCACAGAGGATAATATTACGACACATAATTGCGACTCCGAAATTCATTATTTTGATAGTGCTGATGACAAAATTATAAAAAAAACAGACCCTGACGTTATTTGCTTTTTGACTACATATAAAAAATATAAAGATGACTCAAAACATCCAATTAAAAGCGCAATTAAACACACAAACAAAACTAAGCAGATGTCGCTTCGAACATGCATTCAGATTTTAAATTTACCGCCAGTGTTTACAACTGACACTAGATGCATCATTTTTTTGGAAGTAACACGAGTTAGTTCTAGGTCAGTTCAGGGTTGGATCCAAATTTCCCAAACAAATACGGCCAATATTACCTCAATATAAAAAAAAAGTATCAAGAACACGTTTCATAAGATTCGTATTTTACTTGACTTTTCTGGTAAAAATCTACTTGCCATACTGAAATTGATCAGGGAAGGAGGCACTTTCTTGCCGGTTTCAGAAAAAAATAATTCCTGTACGATATTTTTATTGTCTAGCAATTATTTTCGCGTATTTTTATAAAAAAGTGATTATAACTTGGCACAAAATCTTAGACAATCTCTGGCCTTTACTGTTTCGCGTCGAGCGATCTTATTAGGGTATCAATATTAATTGAAACCTCATCAAAGGTCTTCGCCAGATAGCCTACTTGCTGACTGTACAAGTTGGTCTAATTGTTATATGCAGTATTGTAATTTCCCTTCAGAGAACCCAGGAATATATGTACGTGTTGTGTGCATTCCACAATATGATTGTCCGATTCAGATTCACCACAAAGCGATACTGCAGACAGATCTGGGTGAAGTTTGAAGAAATAAAGAAACTCTTAATGAACTAAGAAAATTTCTGAAAAAGTCATAAGCGTTAGTGGTTAAAAAGCTGAAGTAGTAGTCGTGTAGGAAATGGTTTTAATTAAGTTCTAAAAGTTTAGAAACTTTAGTAATTTTTTACAGGTCTTGTTGCTGGAAAACGAACGAAAGAAATTGTCTAAAGAATTAAGTTATTTACCATTGCGGAAATAGTTCCGTTCAGTGTATTTGAATTTAATTAATTATAAATTATATAGTTTTAAGCGAACCAAACATACTGTTATTTTATCAAATGTCCCTAAAGATATACTTGTTCATTTGTTATTGCTCAACAGGAAATAAAGCCTACTTACAGTAGCTTAGAGTTAAATTTACACCATTACAGTTATAAGTTATTGCACTACCATCTTTAGGGGCCGTGATTTGACGGCTAGTAACCGCACTTCACGTACATAACTATATCACTTACCGAGATCTGCTTCGGCACACTGCCACACCCAGTAATGGTCAAAGGCGTGATGATATAATTATTTATTTATTTAAAAAAATCATATATCTAATACAGTATTAGATAAAATATAGTATACCATCGCTATAATAACTATTATTTCCAACGATGAAGTTTACAGGGCGAGCAAGCAACACGAGGTTCAAATCCTGTACCGTAAATGGAATTAAATTTCTGTTGTACAAATATCCAACGGTACAATAGGAGTATATACAACTGTTTACAAATAAACAAAAAAGAGTTTCTAAAAGTAGCCAACTTATAAACTGGCCTCTCCACAATCCATAGCCACCCTGACGTGTCAGACCTAGCCACAGTAACCACGAGTGCCTATTATGCATACCTATACGTCACGACAGTATGCTAATGAACCAGCGCGTTCTTGGATCAATATTACTTCTATTGATCAAGTTTTTAATCTTTGCGTGTAAAATTACAGTGCGATTAATGTAGGCCATGCGAATACGATCATTAAAAATGAAAGTTGACTGCGACCACTGGCAGAAACAGTTGTGGGAAATGGCGGGATTTACATCGTTTGTGGGGTAATCATCAGTATTTGGTGTTATTCATTATATTCTTATCGTTCGGGAGGGTAATTTGTAAGTGAATAGGGTTATTTCTTTCTCGTTTTATTCTTTCAGGCTTTTGTGATTTTTCAGGAAATTGCTATTGTTGAAAGAAAGCTTTCAGATTCTACAATCGTCATTTGTAATTACTGATCTCTCAAGAAAATTAATTCAACCCTTAAGTACTGACGAAATATATACAGACGTATACTAAATGTATTTAAATGGTAGCGCTTTTTATCAAGTAAATGTATTATAAAATTGTTGCTGCCGTTTACAATTTTTAGTATTATTTTTATGGGGTAGGTGGCTCAGTGGTATCGAGTCGGCCCGTGGATTGTGAAAATTCTGGTTCCCACAACTGACAAACATTTTCACCACATTAAAAATTACCCCTGTGGCTCTCCGTGGTTTGATGGCTTCTAACCGCACTTCACGCGCATAAATATATCACTTATCGAGATCTAAACTTGTGAACGAGATAAACAATTATCACCATAAACTTTTTGCATCAATTCGTATGTCTCAGTAAATTTGTTTCCAAGTTTAACACAAAATTTAATATTTGCTCGTTGTTCCATTGTATTTTTACAACATAAACACAAAAACTACTGTCATTAAAATGCGCATAAATGTTTAAACTGATTGCATGAAGTTGTGTGCGTTCGAAAAAGGAAAGATGTATCTTTCTAACAATATGTATGTTCAATAGATTGCGCTAATGCCCGGTTTCATCAACAAAAATTAAATTTTAAACACGGTTTAAAGAAATAAAAGCAAATTGAATGTATGACAGCAATGTTAATTATTTCATTTGACATGTCATTTTGATTTGCTTTTATTTATTTAATCCATGTTTAAAATTTAATTTTTGTTGGTGAAACCGGCCATAAGTGTTCTATGATTTATATTAAAAGTTTCGTTATTTTTGGAACATACGGTGTATTTTAAAAAGGAAGAGAATGTGATTGGGCCATACTTTGAGATGGGATACTCTAATGAAGGATGTAATAGAAGGGACAGTAGAAGAAGGTAAAAGAGACAGGAGAAGGAGGAACATAATAGACGATCTGAAAGAAGGATGAAGTTATGTTGAAATGAAGAGGTTGTCTATGAGTAGAAGAAGTTGGACAAGGTATTTAGGACCTGCGTCAAGCAGATAACTATTGATGATGATATTTTACCCTAGTAATTTATTATTTAATACAGACAATGAGTAAATATGTTTATTAGTCAGCAAACAGCAATAATATAATGTACTACTGCAATTACATGTTAATTTAATTCATTTTGAGTGGATAATATCCTACATGAACAATACAAACATGTCTATGAAACGATATTACCCTATATTTCTGATGATAATTATACCTACAGCAATTCTACTGTACTACGTAATAAAAACAGCAATATGTACATTCATACATATATTAATATTTTATGTAAAACATTATATATTGTCGGAATTTGATATATTGGAGTATATTGATAATGTAATAACTTGCAATAAATGTATAGGTTTACCTGGATATAATTGGTTTATAGAATGAGTAATTTGTTTGTTCCGTGTTAAGTGTTTCTAAATTGCTTATTTACTACTGTTATTTGAAGCCTTTGTCTCTTGAATATCAAGAGACAAAAGTGAGACTAATTTTTCCGAAGGTTCTGTTTCATTTTCCGAGCTGAGGATGAAGAATTTAAAACACGTGAGAGAAAATAACACTCTCTACACGAGGTAAACATACACAGTATGTCCCAAAAATAACAAAACTCTTTAGATATAGAATAAAACACGCATTGTATTATGTTTGAAACTTAATAAATAAAAATAAATAAATATATCATCACGCCTTCTACCCATTACTGGGTGCGGCACTCTGCTAAAGCAGATCTCGGTAAGTGATATATTTTGCGCGTGAAGTGCGGTTACCAGTCGTCAAATCACGGCCCCCAAACATGTTTGTGGTGGAGTAGCCACAGGGATAGCTTAATATTTATTCAAAATAGGTTCCATTTGAATCAATACACTTTTTAGAACGATCACTAGAGCATGCATAGATTTTTTTATGCCATCGAAAGGAACGTTCTTTAACACCTGTGTCACGGCTGCTTGAATGGCTGGAATATCATCATAAAACGCTCCTTTCATGGCAATTTTCAGTTTTGGGGAAAGATAATAGTCACATGGTGATAGATCAGGCGAATACGGAGGGTGGTCGATGATACAAATATGTTTTTTCATCAAAAATTCGTTGACTTACACGAGCGACTTTTTGGTCTTCATTTAATACATGTGGAACAAAACATGAACAAACCTTTCTTTTACCCAAATCTTCCGTTAGAATTCTTCAAATAGTTTTTTTACTAGTATTTAATTCTTCACCCAACATTATAACATTCTAAAATGATTTTTTGTGTCGCGAATATTTAGGAAATCTCGGTCTAAAACTGTCACTTACAGTTCATGATACATAATATACTTTCGCCGCAAGTGTTGTAAATTTCATCGCTGGTAATATCATTTCATTATAGCGTCGTTATATAGTATACTATTACTTAAACTTTTTTGAGAATTTGATTTAGATTAATTTGACTAATCCAAAATTCAGGATTAGTTAAAACTCTTTTAAGAATTGGATTGTTAAAATATATTACTACTAAATAAAGAATTTTTAAAAGTTTTCTTCCTCTCTAAAGAGGAGAAAACTAATTATTCTCACTATTTCACAAGAAGAAATTTGCGTCGTAAAAAAATATCAGGAAAGACATAATTGTAAAGTACTTATAAAAATTCTGTGCAAATTGTCGCTTTCATATGCTCAACTACGTCTTCTAACTATGATAAAGGTAATGGTAGAATAATACAACATGTTCTCAAGCGCAAAAACAGAGAAAACATTCTATTTCCTACGAATAGAGTGCTCTGAAAGAAGTTGTACAATAAACTACAGGTTTCTGACTTATACATCTCTGGTCAAGGCTTCCATATAAAACAGAAAACAAACGGTCGTTGTTTTGTCATCGCGTCATTTGTTCCCACAGGAGGCTAACTAGGAACAGTTGAAGGGGGAACATTGCCTCAGACTCCTTAGGTATTCCTCTTTTATTTATACACACGAGGAGAATATATTCATTTATTGTTTTTTTTCGTTGCAAATACTTCAGTTAATTGCTTTTCACTATACAAGCTGTTCAATTTAATAGTGCCACCATTGCTATCTCGAGAACACCCTGTATTCTCTGTACTAATTGTCGAGCCTCATATATTCATCTATTTGATGCGTACGCAGATAAGTAATAAAGTAATTTGAGACAATTATTACCTGCGTTATGTGAAAACTAAAGTTGCTGTAGCATCATCAACTTCAGATAACATTTAATGTATTTAACTTTAGAAGATAACTACTTTTTAAACTACCTCAATTCGAGTAATTTCTTTATAATGACCTTACGAGAGCAAATGTACTTTGCCGAATAAGCTTTCGTTACTTGCAACCGGAAATTCAAAGAATGGAATTAATTTTCGTCCCATTTTTTTAATTACCTATTTTTAATAGTATATTACGTACCATGAACCGTAAGTGACAGTTTTTAGGTTTGTAGTTTGGGAAATCGAGGCCCAAAGGATTGAGATTTTCTAAACATTTGCCTACAAAAATTCACTTGCAGTTCGTGGTTAGTAAGCTGTTTTTTACAATACTTGCACAAATAGAAGGAAAAGAAAAATAAGTTTAAAAATTGACAGCTATCAAATGGTTGTCAAAATAAACGGGAGCATGATATGTAATATTTACTTACTGTCCACGGTGGATAGTAAGTAAATGTTAATGTCTTGATATAGCCATAGAAACCACTGTGCAATAAAAGTGCCACTTACTGTGTTTAAATTTTGACATTAATAGGTAACTTACAGGTAAAGGTATTGTAAAATAGTATATTACGTACCATGAACTGTAAGTGATAGTTTATAAGTCGATTTCCTAAACATTCGCGACCTAAAAAATCATTTACATTTCGAGGTTAGTAATCTATTTTTTACAATACACAAATAGAAGGAAAAGAAAAATAAGTTTAAAAATTGACAGCTATCAAATGGATGTCAAAATAAACGGGAGCATGATATGTAATATTTACTTACTGTCGACGGTGGATAGTAAGTAAATATTAATGTCTTGATATAACCATAGAAACCACTGTGCAATAAAAGTGCCACTTACTGTATTTAAATTTTCTTATTAATAGGTAACTTACAATACCAGAATTATAAAAAAGATATTTAGGGTAATTAAAAGACAATGATTATGTGGACGACCGAGGAATAAATGGATGGATATGATTGAGGGTCTACTAAGTGAATGAAAAGTGAAATAAATTTGTATGAAAGGAATTATGATTGTAGATGAACAGAAACTGAATCCCAATTGCCTGTTTTTCATATACAGGATGATCAAAAGGAATTGTTATAGTTGGCAATACAATTCCAGAAATCTTTTGTTGGCACAACGTCAAATAAAGGCGGAAATGCTATTTGACATTTCTAATAAATACAAATAGGTTATGTCAGGATTCTGACAGTTAATAGAATTTTGACTTTTTAAGTAATAGAAATACTTTAGAAATAAATGTAATAACAAATGTACTCAAAGTTAAATTTTAAATGTCACTGTCAACAACAGGAAATGAATTTATGTATCAGGCTTATCAATTTCAAGTAGTTTTTTTTTTAATGCCAACTTTAACAATTCCTTTTGATCACTCTGTATATCATAGCAATGATATCAGGACTAGCAACATAAATTAAACAAGGCAAAAAGTAACTAAATAACCGTTACAAATATGTTCTCAACCTTTAGAAGGTTATCCACTACCTTACGGTAACTGAATTACTAGTAAATTGCAGTATTTCTTTATTTATGCAGATGCATTAATGAGCGTCTATCAAATTAACCACTTTCAACAAAAAATCAAATAGTTGAACGCGATTCCTCATCGTAGCAGACTTGATTACCGCTATCATAACGGTTTCTCGTGTTTTACTTTTCATTAATTAGTTGATCGCACGCGCTGCTCTAATTAAATCAGCGGTCCTCAAATAAATAACAATATTTACCATAAAATATATAAGATCTTGAAGAGAGGATCGTCGCATGCTACTTACATATTTGAAAATATATGTTTCCAAAGATTCATCCCGTTGCAAGCTTTTATTTAAATTTTAAGAATTAGTGAAATGATAGATATGAAATTGGAGATTTCACCATTTAATTCCTCATATATTTCTACATAATTATGCGTGTTTTGATCATCATATATATTTTTTTAATCGCCGGAGTCATGATCGCAAATAAATCAATTAATGAAAATGCGATTTTTTTGATCAAGCCAGTTTAAAAATCGAAAATTTTTAAAATATGTTTCTATATAATTGGGACTACGAGAAATCGAATGCCGTTGAGCGGATCTTCATATCTTTTTTAGTTTTCGAGTTACAGCAATTTTTGACTTTTTAAAAATCTCAACTTTGAAGGCCCATATCTCTAAAACTAAAAGAGATATTGAAATGCGGTTTGAACGAGTGTATTTCTCGTGCTCTGGTTAACTTATAATAAAATTTTGAAAATTTTGAAAATTTTACAATTTTTTTCAAAAATTTTATTTTTCAATATTTCAAAAAATATAAATGATAATGAAAATCAGAGAACACTAGTGAATTCCTCTCGTAAAAGTACGTAAGTATGTAAAATTTCAGAATTATTGCCCGACGGATACAATTTTTAGAGCAAAAAAACTAAAAATGGCCAAAATTAATCAAAATCTTAAGGGGTACCCCTTCAAAAATAATTAAAAAACAGTGATTTTTCGTTTTTTTGTTATAAAAACTTTATCTGTGCGAATTTTTGCCTCAAATTTTACATACCTATGTACTTTTACGAGAGGAATTCACTGGTGTCCACAGATTTACATTATCTTTTCAATTTTGTAGAATATTGATAAATGAAAATTTTGAAAAAAAAATCAAAAATTTTCAATTTTTCAAAATTTCAGTATAAGTTAATTAGATCACGAGAAATACACTCGTTCAAACCGCATTTTAATATCTCTTTTAGTTTTCGAGATATGGGCCTTCAAAGTTGACATTTTAAAAAAGTCAAAAATCGCTGTAACTCGGAAACTAAAAGAGATATGAAGATGCGCTCAACGGCATTCGATTTCTCGTAGTCTGAACTATATAGAACCATATTTTAAAATTTTCGATTTTTAAACTGGTTCAACCAAAAAATTCGCATTTTCATTAATCGAATTGTTTGCGATCACGACTCCGACGATTAAAAAAACATATTTTGATAATTAAAATATACATATCTATGCATAAATATATGTGGAATCGAATGTCACATTATTTTAAATTAATCCTTAAGGTGGTACTATCATGGAAGCATTTACGACAGATTTTACTCAAATGTAAATATGTTATTTTTTATGAATTTCTTACATTAGTATGCAAATTTGTTATTTTGTTTATAACCTATACCATTTATAAAATTAAATACTTGTTTTTATAAACTTTTTCGATTACCTACACTTTTGTATGAGACTGTCATGATAGAACCACCTTAATAAGAAATTTTTCCTTTACTAATTTCTGAAATCGTGGTTCTGTTTGTAATGTACATTATTAAATCAGATTTTAGAAACTGTAATTTTGATCACATACAAAGTATGGTGGTAGTCACGAAAGAATATATTATTGATTTGTGCTCCAAGAGGGCCACGGCTCCGAAACGTTTGAAACCCACTCTTCTAAAACAATTGAGAAAAGATTGACAGGTGAAAACACATGATGACAAATTTCCTAAATAACTTATTCGATTATATTCAATTCGTCGATGAGTCTGGCGTCCGTCTAGCATTTCGAATAGTAAGAAGCATTCCATTTAGGTTCTATGACGTCACAAGCATGATTTATAGCCCTCACCTTAACGTCAAGAAGACCGAATAACGATTTATTTGAAGCGTTTTGTATGAACGTAATAATTCGAACGTGGCCGTCGCTTCAAGGCTCCAAGGAATTAATAAACGACATTGGTTGGTGAGTATAAGAATAGCGAAAGAAAATCGAAACGTTATGTTTAACAGAAAGGAAATTGGGCTAATAGGAAATCGGGTTTTTAGCGGTTTCGGAGAAGTTCTATCAATTCTACGTAGGTTTCTTTTATCAATAATGTCTTTAGAAATTCGTATATTATGTAGGTAATATTTATGTCCCAATAAATGCGCCAACAAGAATCGTTGAAATATTCATTCTATTCAAACTGCAATTACGACGGCAGGGTGAAACGTCCCTGAAAAATAAAACAGATGGCGCCACAATCGCAAATCTCATATGACATTTGTGATGTACCATATTTAACTAGAACGCATTAAAATTTTCAGACTGATATGTCATTCAGTTCTGTTTTGACACCCATCGAAAGCAAGCAACCTTGAAGATTTTTGAAAACATGGAAAAAAGTGAATTTCGCGTCTTGATTAAACATTATTTCTTGCGTGGAAAAAACATTACGCAAACCAAAGCATCGCTTGTTAAACATTATGGGGACTCTTCACGATCGATTGGAACGATTTACAAGTGGTTTACTAATTTTCGTTGTGGTAGTATGACCTCAAAGGACGTCGAACGTTCTGGTCATCCAATTGAGGTTACAACGCCAGAAATCGTCGATAAAATCCATGGTATGATATTGGACGATCGGCGAGTTAAAATGCACGAGCTTGCTGAGGCTATGAGCATCTCAACCGAACGGGTACGGAACATTTTGCATAAATTTTTGGATATGAGAAAGCTATCTGCCAGATGGGTGCTGCATTTGCTCTCTGTTGATAACAAACGCCGGCGCACAGGTCCACAATCGCAATGGCAAAATTGCATGAATTGTGCTACGAATTGGTTCATCATCCACCATATTCTCCAGATTTAGCCCCCTGCGATTTTCATCTACTTCCAAAGTTGAAGAAATGGCTCGGCGGAAAGAGACTTGGCTCCAACGATGAGGTCATCGCTGAGACAAACGCCTATTTTGAAGGATTGCCAAAATCGTATTATTTGGAAGGGATCGAAAAATTAGAAAAACGTTGGACAAAGTGTATGGAGCTACAAGGAGATTATGTTGAGAAATAAAATGTGTTTTGACCAAATAAATCATTTCTTGTTTCATTTTTCAGGAACTTTTCACCCTGCCCTCGTATTCATCTAATTTTTCACCAATCTTTTATTCGACATTCGTTCCACATGCCCAAACCATTCCAACTAACACAAAACCATTCTTTTAGTAACATTCATTCAAACCACTAATTTTACTTTTGTTTGAACGAATCAACTTTTGATCCTTGTATGTTTAATTTACAAACAAAATTTTGTACATGTTCCTAATTAACTAAACAAACAAAAATTAACATAGGCTGTGAGAAATATTATTACATATTTTGAAACTCTCTATTGTTTCAAGTAACCTTTATCTCAACCTTGAAATAGCATAAATTATTTCATGTATCCATGAAAATAAAGCATTATATTTAGAAATGATTTAAAAAGTCATACGGAAATGACATCATACTTACATTTTTAATAGTATCTGCTGAGCTTAATGACAATTTTATTTTAATTATTTTATAACGCTATATCCCATCAAATGAAGTAGCAAGAAGTTTTAATTTATTTTTTACTCTGTACAACATGAACTTAATCCCAATTAACTAGAGATGCAATGAATAATAATTCTGCAGAATACTGAATACCAAATATAAGGCAGAACTGTGGTGCCGAATGAAATTACTAAACAACAAAACTAAAATCTAAAATCCTGCGCTTTTCTGGAATCATCAGATTCATTCCGCAATTAATCTTCGCCAAACGTTCCTATCCTGACACACCACTTTAGCTTCATCCACATTCATAATTCCTTTCATACAAGCACGTTTGTTCCTCATACTCGGAAACTTTCGTTCACGCAACAATCCTTCAATCATATTCATCCATTTATTCATAGGTCGCCCACGCAATCTTTCACCCTCCATTTCACCAACATCAATCTCTCATTCGACATACGTTCTTTTTCTTCTAATAGGTACTAGTCCATTAGTTAATCTTAGTCAATCTTATACCCACTTATTTCTAGATTTTCTATACAATCCTTCACCTTCTGCTTCGCCATTTCACTCAACATGCTCAAATCATCTACATTCACCATTCCTATTCTCATAAAAACATTTTTATTAATTCTACAAAGATTAAAAGTAAAAGTAATATAAAATATATTAATCTTATGTTGAAAGTGTTAATACCATCTTAATGGCAGTATTATTCACATGTGTATACACACCTACATGTAAATGGATTACACAATATGTAACCAAGTAATTAACTATTGCATTGTTTACTATTTGTGTACATTACATGTTGATAAAGTGTGTTAGTTACAAATATATTTGTAGTGTAAACTTTATAATAGCACACATGTGATATTCATATACGTATAACTAATATTTACTGTACATTACTTAGCAGATATATATTACTGTCTTCATGACATAATCAAGAAGTCTTCTTCATCGTAATTTGAGGACAATTCAACTTTTCCGGAGGCTGTATCTTAAAAGGTAAAGGAGATATGAAGATGCGCTCAACAGCATTGAATTACTCGTGGTCGAATTGACTTATAAGTAAATTTGTTGCGATTTTAACTTTTTAATATATTTTAAGGGGTACCCCTTGGGTTTTTTAAATTTTAGGCCAATTTCAGACTGTTTGTTCTAAAATTCTTATACGAATATTGTAAAGAAAATTTACATACATATGTATGTAAATTTGGACCCGCTGAATCCAATGGTGAAGTACCCAATTGCATATGTCTTTTAGTTTCTGGAGATATTGTTCGGGAACTGTTTAATGGGAATAAACAATTCATCCGGAGGCCATATCTCAAAAACTAAACATGATATGAAGTTGCGCTCAACGGCATTGTATTCCTCGTGGTCAAATTGACCTGTAAGCAAATTTTGAACGATTATAATTTTTTTTTAATTTCTTAAGGGGTACCCCTTGGATTTTTTCGATTCTGGGCCAATTTCAGACTGTTTGTTCTAAAATTCTTTCTTGGACGAACATTGTTACGAAAATTTACATACATATGTATTTGGACCCGCTGAATCCAATGGTGAAGTCCCCAATTGCATATGTCTTTTAGTTTTTGAGATATTGTTCGGAAACTGTTTAATGGGAATATTTCCGTGAAATTTTTTTGGAAAATAGAAATTGTTGAAAATTAGTTTACATGTTAATTGAAGTTCAAGAAATTCAATGCCGTTGAGTGCATTTTCATATCTTGTTTAATTTTTGAGATATAGCCTAGGGAAAGTCGGAAATCTGAGGTGTTACAATTTTTGGAAAAACCAATCTTCCGGAGGCTATATCTCAAAAACTAAACATGATATGAAATTGCGCTCAACGGCATTGAATTCCTCGTGGTCAAATTGACCTACAAGCAAATTTTGAGCGATTTTAATTTCTTGAAAATTTCTTAAGGAGTACCCCTTGGATTTTTTTCGATTCTAGGCCAATTTCAGACTGCTTGCTCTAGAATCCTTTCTTGTATGAATATTGTAACGAAAATTTACATACATATATATTAGGATCCGCTGAATGCAATAGTAAAATCCGCAAGTGCATATGTCTTCTAGTTTTCGAGATATAGTTCAAGAACTGTTTAAGGAAAAATGTTGGTGAAATATTTTCGAAAAATAGAAATTGCTTCAAATATGTTTATAAGTTAATTGAAGCACGAGAAATTCAATGCCGTTGAGCGCATCTTCATATCACGTTTAGTTTTTGAGATATAGCCTCGGGAAAGTACAAAATCTGATGACGTAAAATTCGGGACAAAAATTCAGCTTTTCCTGAGTCTATATTTCAAAGACTAAACATGATTTCGTTTTCTTTTTCGTTGTCAATGAGTTCTCGATAGTTTTATAAATAAACGCTTGAAATGAAAGATACGAAGAATTAAAATATCTGCCATTGCTCTTTGAAGCCTATTTTATTAAAAATTTATGACAGTGAAAAACATATTGTACAAACAAAATTTAATTTATAAATGTTAACAACATGGGGTAGGTGGCTCAGTGTTATGAAATCGGCCTGTGGATTTCAGAATCCTACTTCGATTTCCATAGCTGACAAACAGTTTGCACCATGTTAAAACTACCCCTGTGGCTTCCCCCTCCACTAACATCATTAGGAGTCCTAATTTGACGGCTGGTAATCACATTTCACGAGCTCTGCTACAACAGAGTACCACAGTCAATAATAGGTAGAAGGCGTGATGATATATTTATTCCATTTAACAGCATAAAATAAAGTTATCTGAATGTGTCAAAATCTTCTGAAAGGTGTATAAATATTAGGGAAGCAAAAAGAAATTTTTCCTGACGTTGTAGTAGTCGTATTTTGCTGAGTTTTCTTATTTTATTGCTTATTTTGGAGAAATTCTGTAGACTTTCAGATGTTTGAACGCTGAAGTATATTTGACGTGTTAAGAAGGATTATTAGATTATCCTTCTGTAATGTTTCAGTCAAATTCTGAAGGATAAACTGTAAGCAGATCCTGGAGCTTATTGTTAGAAGGAAGGAAATACATCATTTAAGATATATATGGGGTGGCTAGCTCAGTGGTATGAAGTCGGCCAATGGATCCTGAGAACCCTGGTACCCTAGATTCGATTCTCACAGGCGACAAACAATTTTCATAATTTCAAAAACTACCCCTGTGGCTCCTCCACCACGAATATCTTTGGGGCCATGATTTGACGACTGGTAACCGCACTTCACGCGCAAAATATATCACTTACCGAGATCTGCTTCGGCAGAGTGCCACATCCAGTAATGGGTAGAAGGCGTGATGATATATTTATATTTATTTAAGATATATGGAGTTGACATTGTATATTTCCAAACCTTTATAAATTATTTTCAAGAAAAGTTGTAGAAAATTGAGTTTTCTCTATCTTTTTATTGTACCTACATAATAATTCTTATTTAACAAACTAAAAAGCATGCGAAAATGCTACTTAATATCGACAGATGTGTAGGGAATTTAATTATCTTTAATTTAAAAAGAAAAAAATCCAGATCCGGTGGATATTAAGGTCTCCACCGATTTTTGAACAGTAAAATCTCGATTTGCCCCACTGTGCGTCGGTCGCCTCATTGTGCAAATTTCACAGGCGTATCTTAATAATGCTCTTATCCGTCTTATATCGTAAATAACTATTATTTGGACAATTTTTGTCTAAAATAATTTCGAAACCTTCAAAAGCGGTACAGAATTAATATGTTTCGCGTTTCTTATTCAGCAAAATCATTGAAGTATTCCTCAAAAAACTGAACAAACTCTTAAGAATCGATGACAAAGTATATAAAATATGCAACGAACGCAAAATTAAAACGTTGACAATATCTATTTAAAATTCTCACACTAAATAATTCACCATCTCTTGCTAGATCTTATGAGAAAAATAAAACAAATGTAAATCTTCCTGAAGACTCGTGAATCCAAACAAAATCCAAATCTACATAGTGGATACCTTGCAGTTGAACAAAAGAGTAAATAAACAAAAGCACCACAAACAGCATAATAAATCCCCGGGATCCGGAAATGGAGAAATCGGAAACAGTCTCCAGGAGAGAGAGTATATACCTTCATACATATTACACTGTTATTTTACACGTTTGCAAGGAACTAAAATCGAATCCTGACCGCCAATTTCCCCTATGACGTGAGTTACTACCTTCAAGGGAATACTATATACTCCGCACTCTATGGTGGATGTCACCATGAGCCAGATTACATTTCGGACTGACGTATTTCAACCAGGGAGATTACAAATCAAAGATAAATAGTAAAATAAATATACGAGGGTAGGGTGAAAAGTCCCTAAAAAATAAAACAGATGGCGCCACAATCGCAAATCTCATGTGACATTTGTGATGTACCATCTTTATCTAGAACGCATTAAAATTTTCAGACTGATATGTCATTCAATCTGTTTTGACATCCATCGAAAGCAAGCAACCTTGAAGATTTTTGAAAACATGAAAAAAAGTGAATTTCGCGTCTTGTTTAAACATTATTTCTTGCGTGGAAAAAACATTACGCAAACTAAAGCATCGCTTGTTAATCATTATGGGGACTCCTCACCATCGATTGGAACGATTCACAAGTGGTTTACTGATTTTCGTTGTGGTAGTATGACCACAAAAGACGCCGAACATTCTGGTCGTCCAATTGAGGTTACAACGCTAGAAATCGTCGATAAAATCCATGGTATGATATTGTACGATCGGCGAGTTAAAGTGCTCGAGATGCTGAGACTATGAGCATCTCAACCGAACGGGTACGGAACATTTTACATAAATTTTTTGATATGAGAAAGCTATCTGCCAGATGGGTGCCGCATTTGCTCTCTGTTGACAACAAGCGCGACCGTGTGACAAGTTCAAAGGAGTATTTGGCGATGTTCAAGCGCTACGAATTGGTTCGTCATCCACCATATTCTCCAGATTTGTCCCCCTGCGATTTTTATCTATTTCCAAACTTGAAGAAATAGCTCGACGGAAAGAGATTTGGCTCCAACGATAAGGTCATCGCTGAAACAAACGCCTATTTTGAAAGATTGCCAAAATCGTATTATTTGGAAGGGATCGAAAAATTAGAAAAACGTTGGACGAAGTGTATCGAGCTACAAGGAGATTATGTTGAAAAATAAAATATGTTTTAACCAAATAAATCGTTCCTTGTTTCATTTTTCAGGGACTTTTCACCCTGCCCTCGTATACAAATAACTATTTCGTATCGAAATCAAAACAATTCGATCAGATAATACGAGATGAATATTCTTAGAATAAAATTGGTTTAGTTATGAATGTAGATGAAGTTACAATCAGGTTACAATAGGACCGGTCGAAATGCAATCCTTTTCGTCGATGTTCGTCTGTCACCATCCACAGCCATCTCAAAACCAATTGATAATTCTCGGTAGCTGGTTTACAACCTTGGTTAGACTGTGACCATCTAAGTATGCGTGTGTTTGTGTGTAGAGTGGGGGTAAGATACGGTCACCGTCTACCAGCAGGGTGACTGGCCACAAAGGAAATACCTGTGGAATAGGAATGCCGAGAGGTCATTGCTGTGTGAGACGTTCGTTTGTTCTCGGCCACTTTCGAATGTCTTCGACTGAGTTTTGTTTGCTGAGGAATTGAAGATTGGTAGCTGGATTCATATTATTTCTACCACCAAGACAAATGAAAGATAGATGGGGCTGGAATTGAGGGTGAGAGATTGTGAAATGATTGAAGGGTTGTTGTGCGAACGACAGATAAGACGAGCTAGTATGAAAGGAATTATAAATGTGGATTACATATAAATAAATAAATATATCATCACGCCTTCTACCCATTACTGAGTGTGACACTCTGCCGAAGCAGATCTCGGTAAGTGATATATTTTGCGCGTGAAGTGCGGTTACCAGTCGTCAAATCACGGTCCTCAAAGATGTTAGTGGTGGAGGAGCCACAGGGGTAATTTTAAATTGGTGAAAATATTTTTTGTCGGCTGTGGGGATCGAATCAGGGTTCTTAGGATCCACAGGCCGACTCGGATACCACTGAGCCATTACCCCATAAAATTTAATTAGTATTTTAAATACTTAACAATTATATTATAAAGATTATTTTTTGACGTTTATCAAAATCAATAAAATGCTTCATTGTATGTCTGTGTCTGCGTTTTAACCAATCCTGTCATTATTATACTGAGAATAAAGCTCTTGTGATTATTCCCGGGAAGAATCTCTGTAGGTACTTTTTTGTTTGTGACAAATGATAGGTAGTTGTCAAATAATTATTTAACACTGTCAACGCGTCAAGTAAAATGTGTGAAAAAATCGATTTAGTTGTATTTTAGATATAGAAATACACCAACAAATTTTGGAAACAACTTCCAAGAATACATTAATAAGTAATCAATCGATATGAACACAGTTCAAAATCTTTTAAGTTGGATGAATCGACCTCAACAGCTAAGTCAAAAAATAATCTAATTAAATATAAGTCGAGAGTTGGATAAATTAGAAAATAATTCTCCAGTATCTTTCTCAAACTTGTTGCCATTTGGCAACAGCCACTCAAGCCCTACGGGCTTTCGTGACTATTGCCTGGCAACAAGTTTTCGAAAGATCTGTCAAATTATTTTCAGTTTATTCTCACTCCCTTGTTATATTATTACTGAGAAAAATTGATATACCTATTTTTTCTCTTTATAGTTCGATTAATGGGGTGGATGGCTCATTGGTATTCAGTCGACCTCTGGATTTGAGAATTCGGGTTTGATTCCCCAGCCGCCAAAAATTTTCATGACATTAAAACTACCTCTGTGACTTCCCCGCCACTAACAGCTTTGGATTTCCCTTCAAATGGGGTAGCACGAACCGTTGAAACATTTATGCTGGTTTGAATCAACGACACTTTTAAGTTTGATATAAACTGATATTGCATCAAATTTAATTAGCATTTTAAATAAATACTTAACTATTGATGAACCCAAATCGAATTATCAAGACAAAATTTGGGTTTCCCATTTTTTTTCTCTTTATAACTGGATTAATAGGGTAGATGGCTTAGTGGTATCGAGTTGGTCTGTGGATTTGAGACCCGGGTTTGATTCCAACAGCCGTTAAACAATTTTCATCACATTAAAACTACCCTTGTGGTTCCCCTCCACTAACATCTTTGGAAGCCATGATTTGACGTTTGGTAACTACACTTCATTCGCAAAATATATCACATACCGAGATCTGCTACAGCAGAGTGCCACAATGGGTAGAAGGCGTGATGATTTCAATTTTTTTGATATATCTGATGAGTGGATGTTTTGTGAATGTTTCAGGGGTTCGTTCTACCCCATTTGATGAAATAATACTGAATAACAAGGTTCAGAAACAAATCAAAAATTACATTACAATATAAAAATGTAAACTTAATCAATCATAGTAGTCATTTCTTAAGTCTTTAATTGACTATAAAAGTGACAACTCCAAACATTCCTGCAGGTATACCAATTCCAAACCACCCTCTATTAATATCGCTACCCTACACAATACAAGCCATAGTTACGCAAGGTAAAAACAAACCACGAAGATATACGAGCGTCATAGGGGAAAAAGGGGAAAGATGAATCCTTCTCCAATGTATGTAGCCATCGTCCGTACTTCCGGTGTCTCGTCTACAATGTGTTAGACAAAGAGAGATAGAGTAGACAGAGAGAGGAACTCGATTAAAATACAGAGAAGCGCACAGTCTGCTGGAAGAATAATGACGGTTATAATAGACACCAAACTGGTTATTTTATTGTTATGTTGGTAGTTGTATTTATTCGAATCTTTAGTTGCAGATCTACTGTTTATTTATACAAGGTGTTAAAAAAGTTCCGGGACGGTGAAATATCTCGAGAAAAACACATCGAATCAAGAAACCAAAAAACACGTGTTTCATATTTTACAAAAACCTATCTAAGCACACCAAACACAAACCCCAACCCCCACCCCCAGGGGGTGGGGCGGGGGGCAACGTTGAAACCTTAAATGGGAACCTCCATTTTTTATTACAGATTCGTATTCTGCAAAAAAAAATAAGTTAATTTTATCTGAAACTTTTTTTCCAATTCGGAATAGATGGCGCTCTAAACGCAAAAATAAGTTTTGACATGATTCTGAAAGAAAAATAAAAAACGGTCTCATATCACAAGAAATAAACATTGAATCAAATAAAAAAATCAACATAATCACAAGTAGCCACAAGCCTTTTTTTTTGCAAAATATGAAACACGTGTTTTTTGGTTTCTTGATTCGATGTGTATTTCTCGAGATATTTCACCGTCCCGGAACTTTTTTAACACCCTGTATACTGCACAACAAGAACTGTGTCCCAATTACATTACCTTATAGATGGAATACAAATCACTCAGAAATAATCGTATTTTTGGATATAAGTCGAAGGCAATGAGACTTGAACGCACGACCTCTTATTTGCTAATTACGAAACCCAAGTTTTACCTCGATTTTATCCACTACGATTGCCTGTAAAATTACAGAAGACAACGTATTCTGTCAGAATGTTCATCTGTAACGTGTGTTTTATACGATTTTTTCGGCAGAGTACTACACCCAGTAATGAGTAAAAGGCGTGATGATATATTTATTTTTTATTTATATTAAAAGGGTACATGCTACCCTATTTAAAAGGAACTACGTCACAAACCACTAGATAAATTAGTCAACATTTGTGTATTGTAGAATTTGATCGCAATGAGCTTGTTGACAAGCACTTCGAAATCTATTAATATGTGTCAGATATGCCGCTATATACACACAATGTTTGTTACTCGCTAGCTGTTCTGTGAATGCCGAATACCCGGTGGAATATTAATGAATGGATACATGGGTTTTTATTACAGGACAAGCTACGTGAAACAATTTTTAATTTACGATGCGCTTGTGTAAATTTGAATCACGACACTGGCTGTTAAATGTTTTACAGATGAATAACTTTGTTAACTTTACACTGGTGATTTAGTTTACTGAAATTTTTACAACTGGATCGACGATTTATTGATACAAATTGTTAGATGAAGAATAATGTTTTACACGGATGATATTTATTTATGTTACTCTGCATAACAGGAATTTAATCCCTATTAAAAGTACAGGATCTGGACACATTGAGCCGCAGTGTAGTAGTTTATATATTTTTTAGCTTGAGTGGGATTCGAACTCGGGATCTTAGGATTCAAATACTGTAAGGCTAACCACAGAATTGTACTGCCGGATAATAAAGTTACTATTTGGTTTCTAATTTAACATAATAGTATATTACATAATAATAATTACCCCTGTGGCTCCCCTTCACTAAAATCTTTGGAGGCCGTAGTTTGACGGCTTCTAACTGCACTTCATGCGCATAAATATATCGAGATCTGCTTCGGCAGAGTGCCACATTAAGCGTTTAACTGCAATTGTGTGGAATTCACTTTCAAAAACAAGCGCAGGGCGACACTCCCTTCATTTCTTATCTTTTAATTCGTTTTCAGTTCTTGCGTAGTGTTTAACTACAATTGTGTGAAATTCACTTTCAAAAACAAGCGCAGGGCGACGCTCCCTTCCTTTCTTATCTTTTTGTTTCATTTTCAGTGACTGCATTGTGTGGACTTTTCTTTCATATACAAGTGCAGGCTATCGCTTTCATCTTTTCTAATCTTTGTAGATTCGTTGTTAGATTCGTTATTAGATTCGTTGTTAGGAGTAAGCGTGAGTAATTTGAGATGTTTTATGCATATGTTATGTACGTTGAAGAAAGAAGATGAATGATAAGTGAATAGGAATGATGTGATTGAAGGTTTGTTGTGTGGTACATGATTTCGAGTGTAATAAATTAATGAGTTTATATGGAGTGATCTATGAATATGGTTAAAGTGAGGGTGGTGTGTTTGGATAATAATGTTTGACGAGGGCTGATTATTTGATACATGTAATAAGTGAATATTTTATGAGTGATTTTAGGGTTCGTGCTACCCCGTTTGTAGGGATATAGCGTGAAGATATGTATGTATGTATGAGTAATAAGTCAGGAAAATGATATTTTACTTGACGAAGCGGTTATTTGAAATACGAGACTGGAGGCCGAGTATTTTAATCCGCTGAGTCAAGTGAAAACACTTTCCAGACGTATTATGTATACTATTTTTTCTGAAACCGTTTAATTTGATCAAAAATTCATCATAAATAATTCAAAATCATAAATTTTTTGATATGAATTGTACTGACAGCAGACTACGTATCCAAGATTATAATTAAAAAACAGTCACGTAAAATCTTTACCAGACTGTTTTCTACTTTACCATACTGTTATTTTTGTTGTAATCTAGGATACGTATTTTACCTGACTGTTTTGGTAAAAATCTACTTTCTACTATTGGTCAGGAAAGTAGGCACTTTCTTGTCGGTTTCAGAAAAATAAGTAATATAATTTATTTCGCAAAATAATAATAATAAATATATCATCACTCCTTCTACCCATTACTGGGTGTGGCACTCTGCCGAAGCAGATCTCGGTCAAATCACGGCCGCCAAAGGTGTTAGTGGTGGAGGAGCCGCAGGGGTAGTTTAGAAATGGTGAAAATTGCTTGTCGCATGTCGGAATCGAACCAGGGATCTAAGTATCCACAGGCCGACTTGATACCACTGAGCTAGCTACCCCATGACATTTTCTTCACGAAGTATACATATAATTTTTTACGTACCCTACAGAAAATACAACTTTTAGAAATAAATTAGAAATTTAGAAAAGATTTGTTATTGACAGATATCAGCTAAATGTCATTCATGTCAAATCATAAGACGTATTCCATTTGCCATTTGGATCAGATCTAACTTACATTTACTGAACCAGATCATTTATTTATTTCGTTGGATTACTACGTTGACTTTATTTCCAGTACTAGAATTACAGATTCTAATTTACTTTAAAGTAATTCACCACATTAAATGTATCAGTTTGCTTAATTCAGTTCTTTTAGTCACGTTGTCTAATTTATCTGAACTGATTTAAGTGAACCAAGTGGCAAATGGAATACAGTTAATAGATATATATTATCTTTGATCATACCGTTGTTTTCCAGTTGCCATGGATATGATTTTACTGTTCTTCCCTATGGAAGAAAAATTATCTTTCTTCTCTAGGTATCGTAGAGATGAAAATATCAATTTCTTCTCTCAATTGAGGGAAGAAAATTTTACTTTCCAGCAAAGTCATGAAAATACAAACAGTACGATGATCGTTTTATCTTTATCTAATTCCAGTTAGTACCAACAAAATTCGTGTGGGTATTTGATCAATATTCATTTCGTCATCATCAAACAATCAACTTTTCAAAGAACTAATCAATACTTACGGCAACGCCAATAGAAAAATTCTAATAGTAACCATGACTAGCAAATATTTTTCAGTAAACTTATACATCAAGGAAGCTACAGTATTTCTAGCCTTTTTTTTCTTTTTCACAACGGTGCTTCGTTCACACGGTCAGTGTCTTGCGGAAACCGTAGGAAACTAAGCAGACTTCCAGAGGGTGGTTCGCAGAAGCCCTTCAAATAAATGAAAGTGACCGAACGTGACAATGAAGTACGGTTTCACTTGATTAAAATTTTGTGAGGATTAGAAAAGATTTTTGACGGACAGTAATTGGTTTATTTCAACTAGAATATTCAGATGCATTTGACAATAGGCGTATTCTATTTGCCATTTGGATCAGATCTAACTTACATTTACTGAACCAGATCATTTATTTATTTCGTTGGATTACTTCGTTGACTTTATTTCCAGTACTAGAATTACTTATTCTAATTTACTTTGAAGGAATTCACTGCAATAATGGGCTCATGTACCTATCTTTTTTAATGTTTTTTTTTATAAAACTACATGATTTAAAGAGTAAGTGAAATACATAATATTTATTGTTTGTGTATATTATTAACACAGTTGTTACAGTTGCTTATATTGACATAATGTGAACTGGAAACTTTTGTATTGTCTAAAGAAACATTGATTTCTTCCGTACCTGTTCATATTATTAACAGCAATATTATTGACAACAATTTCGGAGGCTTTAGAAGTACCAGCAGCAGGTTGATTGTCATTGTCGAAAATAGATCCAACATAGCATGATCTGGGGCTTCAATTATCTTTAGAGGTATTTATGATAAAGAAGAATCACTCACTGTAGTATTCCAATCTAGACGATTTTGAAGAAATTATCTTGAAGTTAGTGAAATATTTTTAAATAACATAGAACAATGTGCAAGCAATCAACAAACAAACCATAGCAACGCCGTAAAACATCGTTCTCGTGTAATATCATTAAGATTTTATAAATTTTGACAATATTTTAGTTATTTTCTAAATTGCACAGTTGTAGGAAAAATGTTGTTTATAACACGTGCCGAAAAAGATTACGTGCTCGTGCAGGTTTCGTTAAATTCTGCACTTGCACATAACAACCCTTTTTCGGCACTTATTATAAAAATAACTATTTATTACAATCGAGCAGAAAATAGACTTTTTCAACTGTCACTAGAAGGCAGAAAGTTGATATTTCCCGCTTACCGAGCCGCTAAGGGCCAGTTTATTAATGTTAATCATGATTAACATTAATTAAGAGTAAACCGGCGATTGGAAAACTGGCCCTTAGTGGATATGAAATTATTAGTATTTCTTTTCCTTTCGGAACAAACAAAAATATATGATCAGGAAACCTTGACATATTAAAAATTAAAGTCCTGCTCGCTAACATTCTATAAACAAAGTCCTGGATATCATTTTATTATCCTACGTCGCTCGGAAGTTAAGTACAGTCTCACATAAAAGTTAATTTCCTGTTTGGTGATACTTTCCAATAACGATAATAGGTGTTTATGAATGTATGGGAATAATGGGCCGAAAGAGACGTTTTTTAGACTGTTGGTACGCCTGGTGTGTCTAGAAGGCTTTGCTAGGTTATACTCCGTGGCTAGGCCAGGGTCGGAGATAGTTTTTGTTTTATTAGTTGGTAACACTGCGACGTATTTCTTCCTGAAAGCGCCTGAAGACAATGTAGTACAAAATAAATAAATAAATATAAATATATCATCACGCCTTTTACCCATTACTGAGTGTGGCACTCTGCCGAAGCAGATCTCGGTAAATGATATATTTATGCGCGTGAAGTGCGGTTACCAGCCATCAAATCATGGCCCCCAAAGATGTTAGTGGAAGGGAAGCCACAGGGGTAATTTTAAATTGGAGAAAATGTTTTGTCGGCTGTGGGGTTCTTAGGATCCACAGGCCGACTTGATACCACTGAGCCATTACCCCATATAATACAAAATAAAATAAATAAATAAATCATCAAGCCTTTTACCCATTACTGGATGTGACACTCTGCCCTAGCACATCTTTGTAAGTAATATATTTATGTGCGGTTACCAGTCATCAAATCGCGGCCCTCAAAGATGTTAGTGGAGATGGAGCCACAGGGATAATTTTAATGAGGTGAAAATTGTTTGTCGGCTGTGGGAACCGAACCGAGGTTTTCAAATCCACAGGCCGATTCGATACAATTGAGCTACCTACCCCACAGAAAATAAAATAAATATATTACTGCACCTTCTACCCATTACTGGGTGTGGCATTCCGCCGTAGCAGATCTTGATAAACGATATATATATGCGCGTGCCGTAAAATCACGGCCCCAAAGATATTAGTGGAGGGGGAGCCACAGGGGTAGAGATAATTGTTTGTCTGCTGCGGAAATCGAACCCAGGTTTTCAAATCTACAGTCCGACACGATACCACTGAGCCACATGCCCCATAAAACAAAATATTAAATAAAATATATCATCACGCCTTCTACCCATTACTGAGTATGGCAATCTGCCGAAGCAGACCTCGGTAAGTGAGATATTTTGCACGTGAAGTGCGGTTACCAGTCATAAAATCACGGCCCCCAAAGGTGTTAGTGATGGAGGAGCCACACGGATAGTTTTTGAAATTATGAAAATTGTTTGTCGCCTGTGGGAATCGAACCATAAAACAACATCAATCATTCATTTACTTCAGTTTTAAATTCTTTAAATTTTCTGGCAATTTTTCTGCGTACGTCACTGGAAATTTTTGTTCTGCTGCACATTATATTGCATGCACTCCACAATTACTTTCAGCCACATGCTACAAGTAACACTACTAGCTGGTGTATTAAACTTTTAAAATGTTCGTAAAATATACTTACAGCTCATAATATGAATTTAATATTTAGTTCTGCATTTGCCACAAGTTTTCATTTGAAATAACAAAGAAGTATTTATAGTTCTTGTGAACACATATTAAAAGCATATTACTTTTTTCATTTGTTATTCGTATTTTACTTTCAAAACCATATTTCCAGCTGTCAAATGTTTATAAATTATTTTAGAGAAAAATGCTTCAAATCAAACTGATACAAAGTTTAGTTTTCTATATCTTTTATTTAAAGGATTTTTCTCTAAAATAATTTGGAAACGATTGAAAACAGAAAATGTGCGGTGAGAAATATGTTTAATATTTTTTGTTAAAATTTTTTCAGTTAGTCACATTTCAAGGAAATGCTATTATACAAATAATATAATATCTTTATTTTTATAGCAATCAGCTAATGCTTCAATTTTCTAAATGATCTACAATCTAGATTATGAAACAGATAAAGTAATAGATCTATTAGTACAAGTATAATGAGAATTGTTATATACTCTATACACAAAATGGTTTAATTATAATAAAATAAGAACAAGGTAAAATATTTTAGTGTAAGGTAAACAGTATAAAATATTTGTATTGTTTCGGCGTTTTATTTTAATTGGTATATTTAATAGTTGTTTAGTCAACTAAAAATTACATTATACCACACTTTTATTTCAAATACTTTTCTCTAAATGTTTGACAGCGGAAAATATACTGGGTGTTTCATTTTTTCTTGATACATAGGAAGTACAATTGTGACGTTTTGTGTGGAATACTTTCTTTCTTAATAATTTTCAAACAAAAGTATAAATACAAAAGATGTTCATAATTAAAAACTGCATCCAATGAGCTCAAATTTCTTGATATACGAGGGCAGGGTGAAAAGTCCCTGAAAAATAAATCAGATGGCGCCACAATCGCAAATCTCATGTGATACTTGTGATGTACCATCTTTAACTACAACGCATTAAAATTTTCAGACTGATATGTCATTCAGTTCTGTTTTGAAACCCATCGAAAGCAAGCAACCTTGAAGATTTTTGAAAACATGGAAAAAAGTGAATTCCGCGTCTTGATTAAACATTATTTCTTGCGTGGAAAAAACATTACGCAAACCAAAGCATCACTTGTTAAACATTATGGGGACTCCTCAACATCGATTGGAACGATTCACAAATGGTTTACTGATTTTCGTTGTGGTAGTATGACCACAAAGAACGCCGAATGTTCTGGTCGTCCAATTGAGGTTACAACGCCAGAAATCGTCGATAAAATCCATGGTATGATATTGGACGATCGAAGAGTTAAAGTGCATGAAATGGCTGAGGCTATGAGCATCTCAACCGAACGGGTACGGAACATTTTGCATGAATTTTTGGATATGAGAAAGCTATCTGCCACATGGGTACCGCATTTGCTCTCTGTTGACAAGCGCGACCGTGTAACAAGTGCTAAATTGCGCTACGAATTGGTTCGTCATCCACCATATTTTCCAGATTTGGCCCCCTGCGATTTTTATCTATTTCCAAACTTGAAGAAATGGCTCGGCGGAAAGAGATTTGGCTCCAACGATGAGGTCATCGCTGAGACAAACGCCTATTTTGAAGGATTGCCAAAATCGTATTATTTGGAAGGGATCCCAAAATTAGAAAAACGTTGGACGAAGTGTATCGAGCTACAAGGAGATTATGTTGAGAAATAAAATATGTTTTGACCAAATAAATCATTTCTTGTTTCATTTTTCAGGGACTTTTCACCCTGCCCTCGTAGTCATATTATTTAATTTATCTGATCTGATTTAAGTGAGCCAAGTAGCAAATGGAATACAGCTATTGGTATCAAATTCTTAACCAAGGATACGGCAAGTCCCAAAAATTCACTGCATTACAGTGGTATGACATTCGAAGCCTCAAATTTTGAGTTCAAATCCCATATATGAACTAACATACTGCAGCTTGATGCATCCAGACCCTATACTGTAATTGGGATTAAGGTCCTGTTGTACAGAGTAGTATAAATAAAACTAAATATATCATCACGCCTTCTACCCATTACTGAGTGTAGCACTCTGCCGAAGCAGATCTCGGTAAGTGATATATTTTGCGCGTGAAGTGCGGTTACCAGTCGTCAAATCACGGCCTCCAAAGATGTTAGTGGTGGAGGAGCCACAGGAGTAGTTTTTGAAATTATGAAACTTGTTTGTCGCCTGTGGGAATCGAACCAGGGTTCTCAGGATCCACAAGCCGACTTCATGCCACTGAGCTAGCTAGTATAAATAAATAAATGACTTTCATTATGTTGAAATTGTTTTGAAATAGTTAAATTACATTTCCGACTAAAATTCAGTTTATTTAAGGATGTGAAAGTAAAGGTATTTCAGGATTCAACGGTTTTCAATAAGGATTAAAGCCTTGAAGAGATTGCAAACTTGAATATGTCTCAAGTTTCAAATACCGCAGGTTTATCGTCACAAAATTCAATTTTGCTTCCTTGCTCTACATAGCAAAACACTATGTTATAATTCCAGCAAATATCGGCAAAATCTTTCAATTAACTCAACACAAACAATACTTACGATCAGACTTATCTAACACGGAAGTGTGTAATATATCAGAGCAAAGCTACGCACAAATATCTGATATGTACGCATGGTGATTTGCTTGCGTTGTTGTGATTGCTTGCCTTTCCTTTCCAAGTTTCGCAGAGAGAACGAGAATTAATTGCTTAAAGACATGTAAGTTGTAAGATTTGTGTAATGTAGCGTCTCACAAGCTCCATTAGCGCAAGAAATCTTGGATTTAATAGCACTGATTGCTTCTTCGATTTAATTGATTGTAACTGTGAATCCCACGAACATGGAATGGAATCAATTAAGGTTTACATAAAAATATTGTTGCGTTCTGTTGTCATATGTTGCTCGATTATTTAGAGAGAAATAAAGGTGTATAAACAAAAAATCTGTACTAAGTATGGTTTATTAGTATTTTGTAAAACGTAGTAGCCTACGGAGGATCAATTATTTTGTTTTATAGTTTAAGTAAAGTCAAATATCAATTAATATATTTTTCCTACACCTGTGTAATTTCTTTGTTATTACGTAACTATTATTGCCTTGGTTACGGGTGGAAAGTAGACAAATGCAGACCAAGTACATTTCTGTAAGCAAATAAACACTAATGCGGAAACTAATTCATTACGCAACTGTAAAAAAGTTGTTTTGAATAAAAAATAAATAAAATATATCATCACGCCTTCTACACATTACTGGGTGTGGCACTCTGCTGAAGCAGATCTCGGTAAGTGATATATTTTGCGCGTGAAGTGCGGTTACCAGTCGTCAAATCACGGCCCCCAAACATGTTAGTGGTGGAGGAGCCACAGGGATAGCTTTTTCAAATTATGAAAATTTGTCGCCTGTGGGAATCGAACCAGGGACCTCAGGATCCACAGGCCGACTTCATACCACTGAGCTAGCGATTTAAATTTCGCGCCGAGCTTATATTGACATAATGTGAAGTGGAAACTTTTGTACTGTCTAGAGAAACATTGATTTCTTCCGTACCTGTTCATAATATTAACAGTAATATTATTGACAACAATTTCAGAGGCTTTAGAAGTACCAGCAGCAGGTTGATTGTCATTGCTGAAAATAGATCCAACATAGCATGATCTGAAGCTTCAATTATCTTTTCAGGTGTCTATGATAAAGAAGAATCACTCACTGTACTATTCCAATCTAGACGATTTTGAAGAAATTATTTTGACGTTAGTGAAATATATTTAAATAATGTAGAACAATGTGCAAGCAATCAACAAACAAACCATAGCAACGCCGTAAAACATCGTTCTCGTGAATATCATTAAGATTTTATAAATTTTGACAATACTTTAGTGATTTTCTAAATCGCACAGTTGTAGGAAAAATGTTGTTTATAACACGTGCCGAAAAAGGTTACGTGCTCGTGCAGATTTCGTTAAATTCTGCAATTGCACGTAACAACCCTTTTTCGGCACTTATTATAAAAATAACTATTTCCTACACCTGTGCGATTTCTTTGCTATTACGTAACTATTATTGCCTTGGTTACGTATGGAAAGTAGACAAATGTAGACCAAGTGCGTTTCTGTAAGCAAAGAAACACTAGTGCAAATTCTGCACTTGCATGTAACAAGCCTTTTTCGGCACTTGTTATAAAAATAACTATTTCAAGTAGTGGTCGTAGAAAGCATAAGCTGAAGATGTATCAATTAGATTGCTGATGATTACTTTAGGGTAATATAATTTGACTGAAGATGTCGACTAAAACCAAAATGAAATCACCAACTTTTTTCAAAATATAAGCAAACATTCAAACAAAAATTGTAAGGTTTCTTATTTTAAACTTGTCATCTTCCGTTATTTCTAGACTGCAATTTGGTCTTTCAAGTATTATAAAAAAATTAGGTTTTTATCTTAGTGGTTCAGATTCCAGTATAAGCTACTGTAATTGGGATAAGTTCCTGTTGTGCAGAACAATAAATAAGCTATAAGTAAATATTTATTTCTGTATCTGATTAAAGTATTTAAAATATAGATCATGCATATTTCCAAGTGTTAATGGTGAAATAAATCGAAACAATTATCTCATGAACACACGAAAATAATTACAAAACTTTTCATTCGAATACAGTTGACCTATTTGCGTCTTCCATTGTCATATGAGTTATTCCTATAACCGGATACAATCTAGAGAGCTATGATTCAGTCAACAGGCCATGAAAAAACACACACATACACAAATACACCTGAACAAATGAAAACGAATGCAGGTAACTTTATGATGACTAGATTCGGAACTATGCCGGTGAAATAAAAAGATATAAAAGTGAAATAAACCCATTTTGGGGATGGAGTCACGCATATTTTTGCAGGAAATATGGATGGAATAAGAGGAAAAAGAAGTGATGTTACTCGTTTCCTGTTTGGCGTTACTTTGTCCTCATCTGAATTACAAATGATTATTTTAGAATTACATATTTGCAACTGTCAAACGTTTTTAAATTATTTTATGCCCAGCATAAAATAATTTTAAAACGTTTGACAGTGGTAAATATGTAATTTTAAAATAATCATTTGTAATTCAGATGAGGACAAAGTAATCCCAAACAGGAAACGAGTAACACCACTTCTTTTTTCTATATATATATATATATATATATATATATATATATATATATATATATATATATATATATATATATATATATATATATACGTACGTAGAAAAATTCAATGACGTCATTGTGCCCTAATTATCTTACAGAATATCGTTAAAAACAAATTTTTCTCCATACGATAAAGAGAGCAAACACAAATTCATTATCGTACGGCTCATAAACTAGTATCTAGCCTGTTGGTGTGTAGGCAAAAAAAACTAAAACGTTTCGATCTTAAATAATTCAACCAATGAATATTTAAAGCGTTTTGGAGTACGTGATGGTGATAGCTTAGGTTACGTTACGTTTACGCTAAACTTACTTAAGTTTACGTCACTATAAACTTTAACAGTACGTAAGTAAAGTTAGCAAAAAAACCAGAAGGTATCGGGTAGTTTTTGATCGATATATAACAATACAATTTAGAATTTTTAGGGAGAGGGATATCCAAATTTCGACAATTTAAAATGGACGAATTTTAAGGTGCATAATAATAATAATATATCATCACGCCTTTTATCCATTACTGGATGTGGCACTCTGCCGTAGCAGATCTCAGTAAATGATATATTTATGCGTGTAAAGTGCGATTACCAGCCGTCAAATCACGGCTCTCAAAGAAGTTAGAAAAGGGAAAGTCACAGGGGTAATTTTAATGTGGAGAAAATTGTTTGTCGATTTTTTTTAAAGGGTGTAATATCAAAATTTCTACATTTTTTTTTTTTTTTTTCTGTGGCTTCTTTGGCGAACTAACTACTTAGGTCATATGCCGCCATTCCGCCCTGATCTGCGTTTTAGGTATTATGGTCAACAGCTTCTACAATTTAAAATGGACGAAACAAAATTAAATCCTTTTACTCTTAAGGCGCATAATAACAATATATCATCATACCTTTTATCCATTACTGGGTGTGGCACTCTGCCGTAGCAGATCTCAGAACATTTTCACTAATTTAAAATTACCCCTTTGGCTCCCCCACCGTGGTAGGTGGCTCAGTAGTATCGAGTTGATCTGTGCATCCTGAGAACCCTGGTTCGATTCTCACAACCGATCAATATTTTCACCACATTGAAAGTATCCCCGTGGCTCTCCCTCCCCTAATATCTTTGGGGGCCGTAATTTGATGGCTGGTAACCACACGTAACGCACATAAATATATCACTTACCGAGATCTGCTTCGGCAGAGTGCCACACCAGTAATGGGTAAAAGGCGTGATGATATATTTATTTTAAAATAGTAAATTTTTAATAGAACATTTTGTTTGTAAACCTATAGTAATCCATACAAAATTCCTGTTAAAATATTCAAAAGAACAATTACAATTTGGCCAGAAAATAATGAATCAAACGATTAAAAATTAACCAACCCCGCCATTTATAAACACTGAATAATTCCAACCTCTATTACAAATCCCAGACGGGTAAGCCATCAATATTTCCGTATGGGTACCCACAGGATCACCGTAACAGGATCATACCGTATATAATGCTATTATATCCGCGTATTCAACAAGATAATCGAATTCTTTCGTTTGCGTTTTTAATTAGGACAAACAAAATCGGAAGTGGATGTTATCCTTTTTGTTTTTTTGGTAGAAAAAGTTGAAAGCGTACAAATTACAATCCTTTTGGGGATTTTGGAAAATAATACTCGGTGTGGGTTTTGAGGTCCCTGATGGTTAGAACGGAAAAGAGATATGAACTTTGTGCTTTTGTTTCCAACGTAATATAGGTTTTGTTTCATTGGCTACACATGTAAACAGGGATTATTATATACGTGTTTGTATTATCATAATTCTTTTTAAATTTCGACAAATATTTTCTCTAAGACTTGAATGATATCCAGGCACGTTCTGCAATTGCAGATTTATATGTGCACTAAAGCCTACGGGCTTTCGTGACTATTGACAAATGGCAACAAGTTTGAGAAAGATACTGGTGAATCATTTTCTAATTTATCCAACTCTCGAGTTATATTCAATTAGATTATTTTTTGACTTAGCCGTTGAGGTCGATTCATCCAACTTAAAAGATTTTGAACTTGGTTCATATCGATTGATTACTTATTAATGTATTCTTGGAAGTTGTTTCCAAAATTTGTTGGGGTATTTCTATATCTAACAACAAAATCAATTATTTTCACACATTTTACTTGAAGCGTTGACAGTTTTAAATAATTATTTGACAACTACCTATCATTTGTCACAAACAAAAGAGCATCTACAGAGATTATTCCCGGGAATAATCACAAGAGCTTTATTCTCAGTATAATAATGACAGGATTGGTTAAGACGCAGAAAAGTGACATACAATGAAGCATTTCATTGGTTTTGAGAAACGTCAAAAAATAATCATTGCACCAGTCTGATATGATTTTATTAGGTTTTATCAGGATGGATGACGTCAATCGATCTTTAAAACGTTTTCAGTAAACTGATTATTTTTTGACGTTTCTCAAAACCAATGAAATGCTTCATTGCATGTCACGTTTCTGCGTTTTAACCAATCCTGTCATTATTATACTGAGAATAAAGCTCTAGTGATTATTCCCGAGAATAATCTCTGTAGATACTTTTTTGTTTGTGACAAATGATAGGTAGTTGTCAAATAATTATTTCAAACTGTCAACACGTCAAGTAAAATGTGTGAAAAAAATAGATTTAGTTGTATTTCAGATATAGAAATACACCAACAAATTTTGAAAACAACTTCCAAGAATACATTAATAAGTAATCAATCGATATGGACCCAGTTCAAAATCTTTTAAGTTGGATGAATCGACCTCAACAGCTAAGGCAAAAAATAATCTAATTAAATATAACTCGAGAGTGCGATAAATTAGAAAATAATTCTCCAGTATCTTTCTCAAACTTTTTGCCATTTGGCAATAGCCTCTCAAGCTCTACGGGCTTTCGTGTCTATTTCCTAGCAACAAGTTTTCCAAAGATCTGTCAAATTATTTTCAATTTATTCTCACTCTCTTGTTATATTATTATTGAAAATTTTGCTGCTGATTACCTCCAAATTTCAGAATTTTGCCGAAAGTTATTTCCCGTCCGATACTTCTATTTATAATTTAGCAATTATTTCCAAAGCATAAACGCGTCCACGTTCCACAGTTGTAACTTCAGTATACCTAATTACAAGTGCAACATGAAGTGGTTAAAAATTCATAATGTGTGAAACTGCAGCGAGCAAAACGAAAAAAATATCCTTGACAGCTTTTACGCGTTTCCACTGCATTGAAAATTGCAATCTGCAATTGCGAGCTGTTCATTTGTAAGAAATTAATTGCATTTCGCTATTCGCTTGTTTTTATTTGTTCGATAAAGTGATTTCATTAAAGTGATGCGTTTTCATCACGCTGTAATTTGGCAATAAATTCCAGTTCATTGATTTTAAACGGACTTTTCTGTTTGAATTTAAATAGTGCAATTTTATCTCGGTTTCAAAAACAAATACACATTTTCAGATAGTTATTTAGTTGTTACTCTGCACAACAGGAACTTAATCTCAATGACAGTAGCTTATAGTGGAATCCGAACCACTCAGACACAATCGTATTTTTTATATAAATTGAAGTTGGCGAGATTTGAACGTGCGAATGCCATGGTTATTAGTACAGAGTGATCAGAAGTAAGCGTTTCAGTTGGCAATAAAAAAAACTACTAGTTATATTATTTTAAAGGAATCCTTAAGGTGGTACTATCATTTACGACAGATTTTAATGAAATTTAATTATGTAATTTTTCATGAGTTTCTACATTAGCACGAAAATTAATTATTTTGTTTATAACCTATACCACACATAAAATTAAATACTTGTTTTTATAAACTTTTTCGGTTACCTATACTTTTATGAGACAGTTATGATAGAACCACCTTAATGAGAAATTTTTCCTTTACTAATTTCTGAAATCCCGGTTCTATGTTTGTGTAATGAACATGATTAAATCAGCCTTTTACAAACTGCAGTTTTGATCACAGAAACAGAAAGGGGGTCGCGAAATAATATATTTGTAAATAAGAAAAAAAATTCCACAGAGGTTTTTCAGCACGTTTGCATCAACTTCTCAGGTCATCAACAAACGGCTGGTCAGTTCAGCTTTAACCATAGACGCGTTTCGTCCTTCCGGACTCACCAGTATGGTACGATCATTTATCCAACTAGATCAACTAGGAATTAGTGGATTGTGATACCGGCTTAGCTGAACTGACTGATGTTAACCTATCTACAACGGTAACATGACATGAGAGCTATGGAGCCACTCGTGGTGCCATCTACCGACAATATATTTGTGATTTTTGCTTCCAAGGAGGTCATAGTTCCAAAAAGTTTGAAAACCACTAGGCTAAAGTATTTCTATCACTCAACCTGATTGTATTTATTATAAAAATGACAAGACAAATAGTATTTCCGCCTTTACGTGGCGTTTTATTAACTGTGGATTAAAAATATCGTCAGAATTGTATTGCCAACTGAAGTTAAACTACTGTATATTGCGTCTGGATGCATTATATGTATTTTAAGAAAAGGCAGATTATCTAAAACTAAACAACTTGTTTGTAAATAAATGACAATTTTCTTACTAAACTATTTTGTCTGGAATTAGAAGAATCTAAACAAATTGCTACACGCTTATTTTTATAAATAGTTCGTCTTCAAAATATACAAATAGCTCCTCACGAATTCCTTTTTTTTACTCTTAAAAATTGTAAAGAAATAGAACGACATGTAGGTGATATTCAGGGTGAGAGATTTCGTGGAAAATATAGTAATACTTATATTTTGGAGGCCCGTCATTTTCAGGGGCCCAATATATTAAAAAATTTATCTTAAACATTTGATTTGGTACTTGTATATTTTTCTTTAAAATTATTCAAAATAACTTGAAATTACTATAGGTTATGGAAAAAGATTTTAGAACTCAAACAATTTTTGGTATAAGTTCTGCACATTTATTTAAAATCCGATATTTCGGTACACTAAACTTGTTTTAGTTATTTTACTGTAAGAGTTATTATTATTACCCTACTTTTAATTCTACAACCCTCTGATAAACGCTGGTTAATACAATAGTCCACTATCACATTCATGTGTCGAGCTTAATTGAATCAACCGACGTGTTGTCCGTTTGTACGTTCTCCAAACTTGAACTCCATTATAGTGTATATCGACTGCTGGACACGCGGCTGCCAACAATTATCGCCCTCGTTGCTCATTAATCAACTACCTATGATGTGCACTGCACAGAACGAAATCTGCAGTTTGTATTTGTCGTTTAGCAAGCATGCATTCCTGCTATCGAATATTTTCTGTAGTCAAATGTATATAAATTAATTTAGAAAAAAATACTTCAAATATAAGTTGTAGAGAACTAAATTATCTACCAGTTTTGTTTGAAGCATTTTAGTCTAAAATCATTTAGAAATGTTTGACAGTAATTTGTATTTTATATATTCGTCAGTAAAAAGATTTTGGTACATACCATTCTAATTCCAATAAGGGATAGGTACTTGTTGAATAGAATGATCACTTACCTAGAACAGAAAGAAAATATTATTAAAATATTGTACATTTCCAATTACAGTACATGTAACTAAATATATTGTTGTAATTACATATTGTTGTAATCACATATTGTTGTAATCACATATTGTTGAAATCACATATTGTTGTCATCTCCATATTGTCATTATTGTATTGTTGTCATTCATATATTGTCATCACTGTTTTCTTTCAAATACAAGCGTAGAATGTTACTCTCTTCCTTTTTAATCTTTGTAGATTTTTTGTTAGAGGAGTTAGTAATTCGAGATGTTTTGAGCATATTAAACGTACGTCAAAGAAAAATTAATGTAAAGAGTATAGGAGTGATTGGATGGACATGGTTGAAAGATTATTGTGAGTTATAAAATTGACGTCACGACGAGGAGAGATGGAAGGAAATCAAAAGAAAGAGACATCTTGCCTAATGAGAGAGTTAGTTGATAGATCACGACTAACCAGAACCAGAGCATACTTTCAACATACGATGCAGCTTATGCCAATGGCACACTAGTCGAGGAGCATGAATGAGCGTCGCTGAACTCATCGATGAAACAACAGAACGCACCCGTCATCGATGAAAAATAGAGGCGCCTCTATTTCCATCGAGGAGTTCCTCGATGAAACGATTGTGTCTCATTTCACACATATTATTGTGTCTCATTTCATGTTAGCGTGGATTTGCTTTGTGCTATTTTTTCGTGTTTGTTTATTTTATCAGTCAGGGTGCGTTCTGTTGTTTCATCGATGAGTTCCTCGACGCTCATTCATGCTCCTCGACCAGTGTGCCATTGGCATTAAATAACATGTTAGAAATATGCTCTAGTTGATCATGGTCTGCCAGCTAGCTCTCTCACTAATGCGAAATATCTCTTTCTGTGTTCCATCTCGCAAGAATTTTAAATATAGACATAACTCGTTCTTGTAAAGTAATTCGTTTTAAAATGGATTGTGTATTGCGAAATTATATTTCCTTATCTATTAGTGTCGTAATTATATGTCCCTGAATTAAATCCCCATTAGCGCTGCAATACAGACTTGCCCAGAACTAAAAATTTCATTAATAAAAACGATGCCAGTTAGTTTTCGTGTTAGCAAAATTTAAAGCAGATTCAAAATATTTGCAAACTCTACCTAGTGAGGAGAGTGTGCTAAACAGAGCGTCGCAACTATCCGCATTTTCACAATTTACTAAAATTATAATTCAGATCTTTCTAAATATATTCAAGCAACATTAACCCAAGGAATGCAAAGTAAAACGTAGATTCATGTTCCCATAACATGAACATTTTATTTGCATACTTACTTTTTGTATTCGTTCGGGATTAAATTATACAAGAACGTAGAAAATTGTATGTTATTAGTGTGTACGGGAAATGGTTTAACTTTGAATGAAATTGCAATCGCTGTTAAAAAGAATAGAAATGCAGGAAGGTATAAAATCACATTAACTGTATCTGTCAATTTCTATCAAAAACGAAATGTAATGAGCAATATTCAAGAATAAGGAGATATCCACAATGGTTGAAGTTATTTATACTACTCTGATTTTATTTTGAAAATCTCTGGATTTTGGGTGGTGATTATAGTATGTCATTAGTACAGGATTATCCTTAATTTAAGTAGGTAGAAATATACAAAATAACTGATATACGACTAGGTATACAAACTTTGTCAATGCGAGTATACTGGACGCAAAGATATAAGAAAATGACTTTTAGACGCCCCTCACAGCATGTAATTAGTACAGGCTTATCCCAGGATTACAATGGTAGAAATGTGAAAAGAAACAGAGCCGTATTATAATTATTTTATTTCTGTTAACATAATAAAGATGTTTCATTATTTATTTATGTATTTATTTACATTTTAAGTTTAAAATATAGTCAAAAGTCATGTTACAGTGTTCAATAATAATATAATAACATGGATAAAAATAGAATAACAATAATATGAGCATGAAATAGAATTTTATTAACTTTATGACAAATCTACTTAATGCACCCCTTTGTTAACTGTAGCCAGACTTCCCGCTGAGGCCGGTAAAACCCACCTATTAAGAAGTCAACTCGATTTCTTATATTTTTGCGTCCACTATACATTTCATTTCTAAAGCTATGACTTTTGGACGGTGATTATAGCATGTCATTAGTATAAGATTATCCATAAGTTAAACAGGTACAAATATGAAAAATAACAGATTCGTTTTCAAATATTTATAGATACGAGTGCATTTTATTTTTCATCAAAATAAGAAAAAGGTTTGTTGGCTCTCATCACTTCGGTTTTTTTTAGTACAAACACCATTTTCAATCATTCTTCGAACTATCGTCTGTGGCACTTTGGTCAAAAGTTTTTAATTATATGTACAGAATAGTCCTGATAAATTAAAATTCTACTAAATATATCCCTGTGTAACAGATAGTAACACCCCTACCGAGAATGGTAAAATTACACAATCGAAATTTGCGGATTTTCGAGCGACGATAAAACTATTTATTTAGTGTAGAAACCTAAAAGTATTCATTTTTAACTTTCAAGAGCCGAAAAGCTCACGTATTTACATTGAAAAATAACAGAATGGTGTTAGTTTGAATATTTAGACAATTTAAATGATAATAACAAGTGAATTATAACCAACTAATGGCATATACCGCTTCCTAATGAGTTACTCTAGGGATACAAACAGCCGAACATCAATATTTTATTATTTTATTTAAATATAAATAAGAAAAAATAGGAAAAAATTTTCCATCACTTGTCTCGTAATTCCACAGTGATTCCATACTGATGAGTCCGGAAGGACGAAACGCGTCTATGGTTAAAGCTGAACTGACCAGCCGTTTGTTGATGACCTGAGAAGTTGATGCAAACGTGCTGAAAAACCTCTGTGGAATTACGAGACAAGTGATGGAAAATTTTTTCCTATTTTTTCTTATTTATTAAGACTCAATTCCACATCGCAATAGACATTTTGTCTTTTGTTTGATTTTTTATTTACCGATTTTAAAATGAAATATCATGAAATTTGAGGGTTTTTTTCAAGTTTTTAGCCTATAACTTTCAAAAATCCGCTTGTATGCTACTTTTGGCACTTTGGCTGACTTCTCCATACATTTCTCTACAAGTTTAGATAGAAACAACAAGTACTAAGTTATGGTTATATAGAGTTAATTCAGCATATTCGTGAAAACATTCTTGTTTTCAAAAAAAATTCGCCCTGGACGCAAAAGCAAACTTTTTGGCTTGCGACTATGATTTTCCTGAATGATTTTGTATCAGAAATCGAGCTGAAGTACTAAGAAAGTTAGGCAGAAAACCTTATTACATAAGGAATATTCCATTTGCCATTTGGATCAGATCTAACTTACATTTACTGAACCAGATCACTTATTTATTTCGCTGGTTTACTTCATTGACATTATTTCCAGTACTAGAATTACAAATTCTAATATACTTTCAAGTAATTCACCCCAATAAGTGCATCAGTTTGCTTAAGTCAGTTCATTTAGTCATATGTCGAATTTATCTGAGCTAATTTAAGTGAACCAAGTGGCAAATGGAATACAGCTATTGTGTAATATGACAAATTTTGACATTTGTCATATTGATTTGCATGGTTACCTGATAACTACAATAACAATTGTTTGATTCAGTGTTGCCAAATTTACTTTTATTTTAAGTAGTTCGTCTGGCTTTACGAAAGACCATACAGTATTAATCAAAGAAGCTTTTCATCCACTTTCTAGTAGACAAATTTATTTATTTATTACTCACACAACAGAAAATGAATCCCAATTACAATGACATCTAATATGTCAAAATCTTTCGAAAATAATGCAGCAAGCAATAGTTCTATCGTATTCAAAAACAAACTAATTCTCTTCTTGAACTTGATTCATTTCAATTAAAAAATCCAATATCAATTCTTTCCAATATCGGAGGCGTCCATTTCATCAGAGAGATAAGATAAATAAATAGGTAAACACGCTGCGAAACAAGAGGTGAAAACAGGACACAAAAGGAATTACCTACCGTGAAACAAGGACAAAAAACAATCACAAAGAACTAGAAAAAGACAAACAGAGAAACAATGAAAACAGATAGCGTGGTTTATTGCAAGCGTAAACCGGTAAAAAGAACCGGTACAGGACAACCGGTTCACGGGGAAGTGATAGATGGTCTGCAGGACAAGTAAGCGGTAAATAGTCCTTATGAGGATTGATGGCGTCATAAAAATATTATATTTAATTTGATGAGATATAAGAAAATGTAAGGTGTCGTAGTGCGTTAAAAATGATGGGGATATATGAACGCAGATGTTTTGTTTCTATATAGCATTAATAAATTTGTTTTTTAAAGTCTGCGTGATAATGAATCTTCGTTAGTTAAGTCTCTAATGGTTTTGTCATTTTCCAACAATAATATTATTGTATATGAAGATATAAATCTGTTGTTTCTTAAGCGAAAATTCGATGGTTCTAAACTTAATTAAGAAAATTAATATTTTATTTTCCCTTTCCTTATCTTCTGGAGTGGAGAAAATCAAGGTTTTTATGTTATGTAGCCACAAAAATGTTTCCAGTTGGGGGATACACATGTCATTGTTTTTTGCGATTGTAGCGCCACCTGTTGCTCGTACAAAAAAATGTTTCGAATAAATTTTTCATATTTTTAAGCTAACAATTCAAATCTACAATAAAAAATAGGGGTTGCCGTTTGAAAATTTAAAGTCCCCCCTCTACGAGGGGGGCAGGGGAGTTCGATAGATACAGCATTAGATAGAGCACATTAACATTAGTAAGATCCCGTATAGAATTATTGAAAAATATTCATCAGCGGAATTTTAAAAGAAGTGGACGGGAGTTCTGGGACACCCCGTATCATCACACCTTCCAGGTGTGACACTCTGCCATAGTAGGTCTCGGTAAGTGATATATTTTGTGCATAAAGTGCAGTTACCAGCCGTCAAATCACGCCCTTCGAGGATGTTAATTAAGGGAGAGCTACAGGGATAGTTTTAATGTCGTGAAAATTGTTTGTCGGCTGTGGGAATCGAACCCGGGTTCTCAAATTCACAGGCTGACCACTGAGCCACCTACCCCATAGTTATATCAATTTATATCATGTTTAAAACTACATTTCGAGTGGAGAATCACACAATGCAGTTGTTTTTTTTCACCTACAATTTCAATGGCAAACTCATGTATAATTATAATAATAAGTAGCTCATTTCAATATCGAGTAGGTCTTGTAAACTGAAGAACAAAAGCAGAAAGAAATCTCAGATTTCTTTACACTTGCTGTGGTAATTTTAAAGTGCATTTCGCAAACAACTGACTGTAAACGCGACAGACATTTGCATAATTACACCAAACTGCCCTTTACATGCTACACACGCCATGCTATTATACTAAGGCGAATCTGTACACTGGAGCGTCCGTAAGTTATTCATTCAACAAAGTTGACCGTACAGAAATTTTTAGTTGATGTTTCAACAAAAAAAAAAACACTATGGATAGTAAGTAAATATTATAGCTCAAGGTCCTGATTATTTTGACAATTTGACAGCTGTTAATTTTGAAACCTATTTTTCAAATAAATATAAATATATCATCACGCCTTCTACCCATTACTGGGTACTGGCACTCTGCTAAAGCAGATCTCGGTAAGTGATATATTTTGCGCGTGAAGTGCGGTTACCAGTCGTCAAATCACGGCCCCCAAACATGTTAGTGGTGGAGGAGCCACAGGGATAGCTTTTTCAAATTATGAAAATTTGTCGCCTGTGGGTATCGAACCAGGGATCTCAGGATCCACAGGCCGACTTCATACCACTGAGCTAGCCATCCCTATTTTTCTTTCCTTCAATTTGAGCAGGTATTGGAAAAAATAACTTACTAACCTCGAACTGTAAGTGATTTTTTAGGTCGCGAATGTTTAGGAAATAGACTCCTAAAAACTGTCACTTACAGCTCATGGTACGTAATATACTATTTTCTACGACTACAGGCCTTATCCTTGAACTCATGCGAGTAAATTCATATACGAAAATAGACTTTTTTGTTAGCCTTTCTCACTCTAGGAAAGAAAGTAACTATTTCCCCTCATACTCCGTAGTAAGAAAACACAGGATGTAATAGTATATTATGGTACTATACTCTGTTTTTTAACCAGGAGGAGTAATTTAAATATTAACCGCTAAAACTGACGCTTCTGATTGGCTAGTGCTTCGTCCAGTTTACACTGTAAATAGATTTTCATTTGATTTATTAGAGCTGTCTTAAGTTTTGAGGTTATCTGTTTTCTTATTGATTTTTTACATTTCTGTGACATTAACATAAATCAGTTCATTTAAGAACTAATAATATACGGAGTGACAAATTAGAGTTTATAATGTATAATTAAGTATTAAAGCACGTGTGTCCAGTTTAAGAAGCGGAGTAGTTTTAAAGGCACTTATACAAGCGTAAGAGCGTGTAAGAATAACAGTATTTTTAAATAAATAAATATAAATATATCATCACGCATTTTATCCCTTACTGGGTGTGGCACTCTGCCGAAGCAGATCTCGGTAAGTGAGGAAGCCACAGAGGTAATTTTAAATTAGTGAAAATGTTTTGTCAGCTGTGGGGATCGAACCAGGATTCTTTGGATCCACAGGCCGACTTGATACCACTGAGCCATTACCCCATAGCAGTATTTTTGAATTGCAAATTTAATTTTGCGAGCACATTTTGCGGTATCAACTCTCCTGTTAAAAACAAAAAAATATATCGTCCAGTGACGTAATTAGGAGGGGGCGGAGCCCTCCAAGTCGCACGCGAAATTAAAGTTTTGATTTAGTGCTTTTTATTTTAAATTACAGACCTGCGTGATGAAAAGTTTTCAGTAATTTTCACACATTTCTCGCCTTTTGATGCGTCCATATTTCTTCCGTCCGATTTTAATTCCCACGGGGAAAGTCAGAGGACTCTGTTGTTTCTTCATGAATATGAAAATGTACTAAATCGCATGTCATCCATTTTAGGCTTTTTCTTTCCAAGCATTTGTTTGTCAGTCAAGGATAAAGTATCGACCAACTGATTAAGTCTAACTAAACTTATGTTTTCTTGACAAATATTCCGAAATTATTTTATTTATTTTTTATTATAGTGCAAACAGCGACTCCAATTTCGAAAAATAATCAATAAAAATAAATTTATCATCATTTTTACCCATTATTGGATGTGACACTCTGCCGAAACAAATCTCGGTAAGTGATAAATTTATACGCGTGAAGTGCAGTTATCAGACGTCAAATCACGGCCCCTAATGTTAGTAGTGGGGGAGCCACAGGGATAATTTTAAAGTGATGAAAATGTTTGTCGGCTGTGGGAATCGAACTGAAGTTCTCAAATCCACAGGCCGAGTCGATACCACTGAGCTACTTACATCATAAATTAAATATATATATATATATATATATATATATATATATATATATATATATATATATATATATATATATATATATATATATATCATCACGCCTTCTACCCATTACTGGGTGTGGCACTCTGCCAAAGCAGATCTCGGTAGTGAAGTGCGGTTACCAGTCGTCAAATCACGGCCCTCAAAGATGTTAGTGGTGGAGGAGCTACAGGGGTAGCTTTTGAAATTATGAAAATTGTTTGTTACCTGTGGGAATCGAACCAGAGTTCTCAGGATACACTAGCTAGCCACCCCACATCATAAATAAATAAATAAATAAATATATGAAAGAACATTAGAGATGGTATGAATATGTATCCAGTGCGTCGCGTCGCGTCGTGTTTGTTATACAAAACAGTATGTTTGATTAAAGTGATTGTCTACGTGATTAACATGGAAGATGCAGCGGAAAAGAACGCAAATGAGCACTAGAATATTTAATGAAGTTTACTCTTTTATGCACACGTAAACATACGAACAATACACAGTAATGCATTCAGTCATATTCATAGAAGAAATTTTAATATTGTAGCCGTAAATTTAAAAAAGGATTTATTAATTTATTTGCTACAACGGGATATTAACTTCAAACAATCGCATTCATAACGAGGGCAGGGTAAAAAGTTCCTGAAAAATAAAACAGATGGCGTCACAATGTCAAATCCCATGTGACATTTGTGATGTACCATCTTTAACTAGAACGCATTAGAATTTTCAGACTGATATGTCATTCAGTTCTGTTTTGACACCCATCGAAAGCAAGCAACCTTGAAGATTTTTGAAAACATGGAAAAAAGTGAATTTCGCGTCTTGATTAAACATTATTTCTTGCGTGGAAAAAACATTACGCAAACCAAAGCATCGCTTGTTAATCATTATGGGGACTCCTCGCCATCGATTGGAACGATTCACAAGTGGTTTACTGATTTTAGTTGTGGTAGTGTGACCACAAAGGACGCCGAACGTTCTGGTCATCCAATTGAGGTTACAACGCCAGAAATCGTCGATAAAATCCATGGTATGATATTGGACGATCAGCGAGTTAAAGTGCACGAGCGTGCTGAGGCTATGAGCATCTCAACCGAACGGGTACGGAATATTTTGCATAAATTTTTGGATATGAGAAAGCTATCTGCCAAATGGGTGCTGCATTTGCTCTCTGTTGACAACAAACGCGATCGTGTGACAAGTGCAAAATTGCATGAATTGCGCTACGAATTGGTTCGTCATCCACCATATTCTCCAGATTTGGCCCCCTGCGATTTTTATCTATGTCCAAACTTGAAGAAATGGCTCGGCGGAAAGAGATTTGGCTCCAACGATGAGGTCATCGCTGAGACAAACGCCTATTTTGAAGGATTGCCAAAATCGTATTACTGGGAAGGGATCGAAAAATTATAAAAATGTTGGACGAAGTGTATCGAGCTACAAGGAGATTATGTTGAGAAATAAAGTATGTTTTGACCAAATAAATCATTTCTTGTTTCATTTTTCAGGGACTTTGCACCCTGCCCTCGTATATTTTTAGTTTAAATGGGGTTCAAACTCGGGATTCTGGGTAATTTTAATTTGGTGAAATTAAGAATAAGATTAGCTAAAACTCTTATCAAAATAGATCTATGAATCTACAATAATCAATTACGTAAACTAATATTTGATCAATTCAAAATTGGATCACATTACCTATAGGAAACAAAATAACTATGTCAATTACTCAAATACCGGTAAAATACAACATCATTATTTTGATAGATCCATACTGCTTATTATTTCATCGGTAACAACAGTCTTATCTAAATTATTTAAGAGTAATGCGTGGCAATAATTGCGATTAAGTATTTATGGTTATTGATATTTGCTTTCGTGTGTAATTTGTAAAGTCAGCGCTCTAGTTTGAAATCAATAAGTGATCTTGAAAGCATGGAAACCATCATCAGAAATTTTTTATTGTACACGTTTACAATGCAAAGAAACATACAGCTCCTATTTTTCAAAATATAAACTATCCCTACTTATACCCTTACACAGGCAGATTCATAAAACGGATTAGCGCTAACACCGTTTTTAATATAATCTATAACTCTGTTTCAAATTAAGACAGATTCAAGAAATTAATTAAATTTGATGCTAATTAACATTCTTTTTAACTCAAGTTAAAATAAACTTGTTTTATGCATTGAAAAGAGACTTGATGGGGTGGATAGCTCAGTGGTATGAAGTCGGCCTGTGGAACCCTGGTTGGATTCCCACAGGCGACAAACAATTTTCATAATTTTAAAAGCTACCCCTGTGGCTCCTCCACCACTAACATCTTTGGGGGCCATGATTTGACGACTGGTAACCGCACTTCAAGCGCAAATATATATCACTTAACCGAGATCTGCTTCGGCAGAGTGCCACACCCAGTAATAGGTAGAAGGCGTGATGATATATTTATTTTTATTTATTTAAAAACACTTGAATATTATATTACGTACCATGAACTGTAAGTGGCAGTATTTAGGTCAAGAATGTAGTTTGGGAATTCGAGACCCGAAGGGTGGAGATTTCCTAAAAAAAATCACTTACAGTTCGAGGTTAGTAAGGCATTTTTTGCAATACTAGCACAAATAGAAGAAAAAGAAAAATACGTTTCAAAATTGACAGCTGTCAAATAGTTGTGAAAATAAACAGGACCTTGATATGCAATTTTTACTTACTGTTCACAGTGGACAGTAAGTAAATATTAAAGACCTGATATAACCGTGAAAACCACTGTGCAGTAAAAGTTGCACTTACTGTGTTTCAATTTTATTATTAATAGGTAACGTACAATATAAGTATCGTAAAAAAATCATTTAAATCATATATCCTTGGATACGATGATACACACTTACTTTACCGCTCGTCAAGCGGCAAACTCTTATTGGCGCTCAGTAAGTGGCAAACATAAACTTTCTGTTTTCAACTGACAATTGAATATGTCTATTTTCTGCTCGGTTGTAGAAAATAGTTATTTGTGTATCTAGAGCAGAAAGCAGTCTATTTTCGCTCCTGCATAGAGATCATTTATCGAGTCGTAGTCGAGAGCAAGAATCATGCAGGAGCGGCATTGATACTTTCTATTGGAAGTATACACAATCTTTTTTCTACGGTCATTTAGCAACCATTAAAAAATAATTCAAAATAATTTATGACAGTTTTTCTGTTTTTAATTCGCTTCAAAATGTTGACAGTTTTTATATATCCACGGTACACTTTTATTTTACCGCTCAGCGAGCGGCAAAATCTTATTACCGCTCAGTATGCGGAAAAAATTAACTTTCTGCTTTTAACTGACAGTTGAAAATGTCTATTTTTCGCTCTGTAGTAAAATAAAATATTTATAAATGTTGTACAGAGGAAAATATATAATAATATAATATTTTTAATAGCTTGCTACCTTGAATAAAAGGGCCCTGGTGCAATCCATATGAAGTTCTCGTCTGCAGCTTCCACCAAAATCACACCTAGTCTGCTCCATCCATCTGATGACGTCACAGCACCAACACAGATGTACATCACTCACATACACTATTACACTAATACAGACCAACCTGTATAATGATATACACACTTACACACACTTTTCACTAAATATTTATCCGTTCTAAGATATGTTATTATTAATCACACACTTTAAACACTTTAAAACAAACTTTGAAATTAATTTCAAGCCACTAATTACGCGAAAAACGCGAAAAATGTCACACAAAATACGCTGTTCTACAAAACCCACGCCATGCTAATTTTAACTTGTCATTGTTAATTAGTAATATTGTTCCCGATGCGCAGGCGTCAATCTAAATATTTGTTAAATATACAATAACCAAATGCTTCTTGTACGTCGAGCGACGCACCTGGAAACTTGAAAATACTGGCGAACTTGCCGCTGCAATGTTCTTAAAAGTATAAATTTTTTTAAAGGAATACTTGTATATATCGCAATAAGATTTATATACTTAACAATTGATGAAATAATATTTAGTTAAACAAAGAATATTAGAATCCGAATACTTCGGAAATTTAAAATATATTTGAATATTAGAATTATTTGAGTAATTATAGGGTATATTATTGTATTTAATTTTTAATAAAAAAACAATACGTAATTTTAATTTAATATAAATAAAATAAATATATCACCACGCCTTTTAACCATTGCTGTGTGTGGCACTCTGCCAAAGCAGATCTCGGTAAGTGATATATTTATGCGCGTGAAGTGCGGTTACCAGTCGTCAAATTACGGCCACCAGAGACGTTAGTGGAGGACAAGCCACAGGGGTAATTTTAAAGTGGTAAAAATGTTTGTCGGCTGTGGGAATCGAACCAGGGTTCCTAGGATTTACAGGCCGACTCGATACCACTGAGCCACGTACCCCATAATAATAATAGAAATTTATTAATAAAAAATAAAAAATGCAGGTTTTCTTAAAAAAAATTGAAAAGATAATTGTAATTAAAAAAACAGTATGCTATAAAATATTAAGATATTTTTAATTATATTAAATTAATTTTATACCAGTAAAAACTGATACTTACATTGTTGAAAAATTTATTTAAATAAGAATAATAGTTATTCATGCATCAAGGGTGAAAACAGGCATTTCTGGCCCGTTGCATGATTGCGCCTCGTGCTAATAATCATGCCACGGGTCAGAAACGCTAATTTCACTCGTGGTACATACAATATTTTATGCACAATAAAATAACATTTAATTATATGTTCAAAAGATTAAAATATGTACATGGATTATATATCAAAATGACATTTTGTAAAATCAAGAATTCACAATAAACAAAAATTGTCATTTTATTTATGTATCCATAGACATGATTTTTTTATGGCCCTAGCGCCAAAAATAAGTGATTAAGCCCGCTAAGGCTAAAACACATGAATTACAGCCCGGTTGTGCATAATATATATATATATATATATATATATATATATATATATATATATATATATATATATATATATATATATATATATATATCATCACTGGGTCTGACACTCTGCCGTAGCAGATCTCATGAAGCCATAAGCGTGAAGTGCGGTTACCAGCCATCAAATCACGGCCCTCAAAGATGTTAGTGGAGGAGGTGCCTCAGGGGTAATTTTTAAGTTGTGAAAATTGTTTGTCGGCTGTGGGAATCGAACCCGAATTCTCAAATCGACAGACCGACTTAATCCACCTACCCTTATTGAATATTATAGTTGCTTTCTAGAAGGCTAAGGTATTTGAAATTTTGCTGTTATGCTACAATTTCGCGTTTTATACATTTGTGTTTGCGGTCTCATTAAAATGTGTGAAACAAAAAATAGCTTTATTACCTCATCAAATGAAACCAACCCAAAAAGACGTAAAAACAGGCCGCGGTACCAAAAATTAAAAATTCTATACATACGAAATTTTATACCTTTCATTACGTTTAAAAAGTCAGGGATTCGTGTCATCCTATATAAATTGCATGTTAATTGATATCGGTAATTTTAAACGACTTTAGACACGAAACCTTACTTACAACGGATGTTCGCCGTATCCTTTCGTTTACAAGACACTTTTATTGCAATTAAGCTTCATAATGTAGCAAAGAATTCAATTTAAGCGTCTTTAAAATATATGTACATAGTTACTTTAAGGTAGTACTAGCGTGAACAAAATTTTTGCAGATCCGAATGAAATTTGGCGCACGTAAACATTAGATAGTCATACGCATCCCGTTAAAATATGATACACATTCATCGTCTATGAACAAATATATTCGCTTGTAAAGTTGAGTTCTTATACACGGGACTTATGGCGATCATCACTCAGAATCGCACATATTTGGTTTGTGTACCTCTAAAATTTTGCAGTTTTATTTGAAAAACTAGTATGATGTTCTAGAACTATCCATGTATATTGTATCAGAAGGAGAAAGTTTTTTATCGTTTAGTAATGAATATATAACCATGCAAAGCCTTGTTTTTAACGAAAAATTAAGAATCCCAATTTATAATGGCAACAACACACGGTGGTATGGTATTTGAAAATTAACTAGACCAACAACCTGTTAACAATTCATGATATTCAAATCATAATAGGTATAGAACACTTATTTCATTCAATTTTTATATTTTTTTGAGCGTCAGTTTCGCCACTGGACAACCGATGACGCCACCGTCACACTAGTACTACCTTAATTAATTGTAAAATAAATAAATAAATATGGTCTAGTTCAGTGGTTTTCAAAGTATGGGTCGCGAAGGTATTGGAGGGGAGATGTCGGATGGTATTTACAAATTTTAAAATACATGTTTCCAAAGATTCATCCCGTTGCAAACTTTTATTTAAATTTTAATGATTAGTGAAATGAGAAATATAATATTTACTATTTATTTAGATGTTTATATTCACGTTTGTTTCTGTTTACGGTTAATTTTAAAAAATATAAAGCTAGATATGAAATTGGAAATTTCACCATTTAATTCCTCATATATTTTTACATAATTATGCATATTTTAGTCCTCAAAATATAGTTTTTTTAATAGCCGGAATCGTGATCGTAAAAATGTCTGTTAATGAAAATGCAAATTTTTTGGTTGAACCAGTTTGAAAACCGAAAAATTTTTAAATATGGTTCTATATAATCCAGACTACGAGAAATCGAATGCCGTTGAGTGCATCTACATATCTTTTTAAGTTTTGGAGTTACAGCGATTTTTGACTTTTTGAAAAGATCAACTTTGAAGGCCCATATCTCGAAAACTAAAAGAGATATTGAAATGCAGTTTGAACGAGTGTATTTGGTCGTGCTTCAATTAACTTATACCGACATTTTGGATTTTTTGAAAATTTTACAATTTTTTTTAAAATTTTCATTTCTCAATACTTCAAAAAATTGAAAAGATAATGAAAATCTGTGAACACCAGTGAATTCCTCTCGTAAAAGTACATAGGTATGCAAAATTTCAGGCAAAAATTCGCACAGATAAAGTTTTTATTACAAAAAAACGAAAAATCACTGTTTTTTAATTATTTTTGAAGGGGTACCCCTTAAGATTTTTATTAATTTTGGCTATTTTTAGTTTTTTTGCTCTAAAAACTGTATCCGTAGAGCAAAAATTCTAAAATTTTACATACTAACGTACTTTTACGAGAGGAATTCACTGGTGTTCTCAGATTTTCATTATCATTTAAATTTGTTGAAATATTGAGAAATGAAAATTTTGATAAAAATTGAAAAATTTTCAAAATTTTCAAAATTTCGGTATAAGTTAACTAGCACACGAGAAATACACTCGTTCAAACCGCATTTCAATATCTCTTTTAGTTTTCGAGATATGGGCCTTCAAAGTTGAGCTTTTCAAAAAGTCAAAAATCGCTGTAACTCCAAAACTAAAAAAGATATGAAGATGCGCTCAACGGCATTCGATTTCTCGTAGTCTGATTGATATAGAACCATACTTTAAATTTTTTCGATTTCCAGCTGGTTCAATAAAAAAATCGCATTTTCATTATACGATTTTTTTTTTATTATCATTAACGACAAACAATGTTCATAAGTGTGGGGTTGCTAGCTCAGTTGTATGAAGTCGGCCTGTGGATCCTGAGAACCCTGGTTCGATTTCCACAGGCGACAAACAATTTTCATAATTTCAAAAACTACCCCTGTGGCTCCTCCACCACTAACATCCTTGGAGGCCGTGATTTGACGACTGGTAACCGCACTTCACGCGCAAAATATATCACTTACCGAGATCTGCTTCGGCAGAGTGCCACACCCAGTAATGGGTAGAAGGCGTGATGATATATTTATTTATTTATATTTATATTAACGACAGATTTTAATGAAATTTAAATCGGTTATTTTTCATGAGTTTCTACATTAGCATGAAAAATTGTTGTTTTGTTTATAAGTTATACCATGCATAAACTTAAATACTTGTTTTTATAAAGTTTTTCAGTTACCTACACTTTGATGAGACAGTCATTATAGAACCATCTTAATAACAAAATTTTCCGTTACTAATTTCTGAAATCGTGGTTCTATGTTTATAATGTACATTATTAGCTGTATTCCATTTGGTTCACTTAATTCAGTTTAGATAAATTAGACAACATAACTAAACGAACTGAATTAAGCAAACTGATGCATTTATTAGAGTAAATTACTTCAAAGTAAATTAGGATCAATAATTCTAATACTGGAAATAAAGTCATCGAAGTAATACAACATAATAAATAATCTGGTTCAGTAAATGTACATTAGTTCTGATCTAAATGGAAAATAAAATACGCCCATTAAATCAGTCTTTTACAAACTGCAATTTTGATCATATCAAAAGAAAGGGGGCCGCGAAAGACTATATTTGTGATTTTTGCTTCCAAGGGGCCATGGCTCCGAAAAGTTTGAAAACTACTGCTCTAGTTGATCATGATCTATGAACTAGCTCCCTCACTAATACAAGATATCTCTTTTTTCCCCTTTTTTTAATATACAACTTGCCATTCAATGATGACATCCGTCCATATCTAGTTTAACATTTGAGATAGATCTATAAAAATTAGTTTATTAGTTCATGCTCGAACCAAACATAACTCAACCATAACAACTAATTACCTGCGCCACCCTTCAACCAAATTCGTTCACCCTTGACAAATAACCGCCATGTACAACGTACACATACACCACACCGCCATCAACTTAAGCACGCAGTCTCGACCCCGATGTCGGCTCCAAGCATTTGTTATAGTTCCGGCTGGGCGAATACCGGAAGGCCTGGTGTCTGCCTAAGCTATATAATGTCATCCGTATTGCGCAGAAGAAACCATATGGGGATGAGGAAATTCTACAAGTTTTGTTTTTGTCGTTAGGGATGAAACTTTTTATGTGGAGTACATTTAAAACTAGTAATATAAAAATTATTATAAGGCCGTATTTATTTAGAATTTTTAAAGTAACCCGGAAGGTTAATTTTGTTTAATTGGTAAGTTTTAAGTAGCCCAGAACAGTTCCTGAACTGATCCTAATGTCTCAGCTATTTTGGGGGGTAGGCAGGTTGAACCAGTTTTCTATCTCTTTCCAATCAAATTGTTATCCGTTTTGAATTGGTGGCATCGCCATTTATATTTAAACAGATGTTACTGAGAACGTGCATTCAGATTTTAAATTTATCGCAAATTTTTCCAACAGATACTAGATGCATCATTTATTTGGAAGTAACACGAGTTAGTTCTAGATCAGTTCTGGGTTGAACCTAAAGTCCCTAAATAAATACAGCCATAGTTTTACTTTAATATTTAAGTTAAAAATTATAAAAATAAGTTATAATGGAACCTGAACTACTCTGGCAGATATTCGACTTTTGTTAAAGTTGAAGTCAGCAACATGAAACGGACAAAATAGGTGATTAAGTTATTTACTACCTTTGCTTCTCTGATAACTTTAATGGGGTAAGTGGTATCGAGTCGGCCTATGAATTTGAGAACCCTGGTTCAATTTCCAAAACCGGCAAACAATATTTACCACATTAAAATTACCCTTGTGGCTCCCCCTCCACTAACATCTTTGGAACCGTTATTTGACTCCTGGAAACCGCACTTCACGCGCATAAATATATCACTTACCGAGATCTGCTACAGCAGAATACCTCATCTTGTAATGGGTAAAAGGCGTGATGATATATTTATTTTTATTTATCTTATGAATGTCTGTATCATCGAAACTTATCAAAACAAGTGAAGATCATAACTGTGGTAGCTTCAAAGGTAGCTAGATGAAATGACTGTATTTATACATTTATATCCAATGAATATTCTATACAGATGAAGTCCACTGCATATTCTCTTGTTGTGAAATATAATTAAGCGATGTTCGTCTGTTTCTATGAAGATTATAGTAGGCAGGATTATCAAAAAATAATATTAACGTTCTTTTGTATTTAAATTGTAGCAACAATGAATTTTTGATCATGAGAAGATTAGTTAATATTTTTCAAGGCTTTTGTCATGATATATATCCTGTTTCATATAAATTTTGGTATATTTCCTGTAGTTTTTACCATTGATTACATGTTTGATATCACGTCGAGTAGAAAATTATGTTATTTAATATCTGATAACTCGAAAACGTTCACTGCGCATTTATTATTTGACACAAATTCTGCTAAAATTGCTTTCCTGATTACGCTGCAGAAAAAACCATGGAATGAAAGTTGTACGTGATTTAATTTTGCCTCAAAATCAATCATAATATTTTATTATTTTTATTTATTTTGTGTATGCTACTCTGTACAACAGGAACTTAATCCCAATTACAGTACAGGGGCCGGACGTAACGAGCCGTAGAATGGTAGTTCATATATTATTAGCTTGAGTGAGATTCGAACTCAGGACTTTCGTAATGCTATGTATACCACCGCATTGCCGTATTTTATTTTACTTATTAAGTTATTATTATTATGGGGTAGGTGGCTCAGTAGTATCGAGTTGGACTGTGGTTTGGAGAACCAGGGTTCGATTCTCACAATCGTCAAACAATTTTCACCATATAAAAACTATAATTCCCTGTTCATAAACTAAATCGACATTAGCGCTGTAATATAGACTTGCCCAGAACTAAAAATTTCATTGCTAATTTTTTGACGTTTCTCAAAACCAATGAAATGCTTCATTATACTGAAAACGTTATAAAGATCGACTGACGTCATCCATCCTGATAAAACTTAATAAAATCATGAGACTGGTGCAATATTTAAATGATTATTTTTTGACGTTTCTCAAAACCAATGAAATGCTTCATGTATGTCACGTGTCTGCGTTTTAACCTATCCTGTCATTATTATACTGAGAATAAAGCTCTTGTGATTATTCCCGGGAATAATCTCTGTAGGTGCTTTTTTGTTTGTGACAAATGATAGGTAGTTGTCAAATAATTATTTAAAACTGTCAACGCGTCAAGTAAAATGTATGAAAAAATCGATTTAGTTGTATTTTAGATACAGAAATACACCAACAAATTTTGGAAACAACTTCCAAGAATACGTTAATAAGTAATCAATCGATATGAACCCAGTTCAAAATCTTTTAAATTGGATGAATCAACCTCAACAGTTAAGTCAAGAAATAATCTAATTAAATATAACTCGAGAGTTGGATAAATAAGAAAATAATTCTCCAGTATCTTTCTCAAACATGTTGCCATTTGGCAATAGCCACTCAAGCCCTATGGGCTTTCGTGACTATTGCCTGGCAACAAGTTTTCGAAAGATCTGTCAAATTATTTTCAATTTATTCTCACTCAACTTCAATGATCGTATATTGTGTCTGAGTGGTTTGGATTCCACTATAAGCTATTGTAATTGGAATTAAGTTCCTGTTGTGCAGACTAACAAATAATTATATAAGTTTTACAAGGAGGCCAAGTTTTGATTTAATAATTGCTTTTATTTGTTTTTTAGTACATTTGATGTGGTATAGTTGATCTAACTTTGCCCTAAGTTTAGTGTAAATTATAGATGATATACCCTGTCCCTTCCAGGAAAACGTCCGTTACATCTGTTTGTTATGTTTGAACACCTGAAGGCTTTTAGAATTATACGCAGTCAAACAAAACCTTGTCAAATTGTAATAATATATACATACATACATATCTTCACGCTATTTTCCATCAAATGGGATAGCACGAACCCTAAAATCATTCATAAAATATTCACTCATTACATTCAACAAATAATCAGTCCTCGTCAAACAATGTCATCCAAACACACCAGCCTCACTTTAACAACATTCATAGATCACTCCATATAAACTCATTTATTTATTACACTCGAAATTATTTATCATCAATCATATCTATCAAATCACTTCTATTGACTTATTATTCATCTTCTTTCTTCTTATTATGGTAATAATAACTTACATAAATATAAATATATCACCACGCCTTCTCTCCATTACACTGAGTGTGGCACTCTACCGTAGCAGATCTCGGTAAGTGATATATTTAGCGCGTAAAATGCGGTTACAAGCCGTCAAATCAAGACCACCAAAGATGTTAGTAGAGAGGGAGTCACAGGGGTGAAAACTGTTTGTCGGTTGTTGGAATCGAACTCAGGCCAATACCACTGAGCTACCTACTCCATATTATAACTTAGTTACATATGTAAATATCAATTCTAGGATTCCGTTAAACATTAAATAAAATGGAGTGGCTAACTCGGTGGTATGAAGTCGGTCTGTGGATCCAGAGAACCCTGGTTCGATTCCCACAGGCGACAAACAATTTTCATAATTTCAAAAGCTACCCATGTGGCTCCTCCACCACTAACATCTTTAGGGGCCGTGATTTGACGATTGGTAACTGCACTTCATGCGCAAAATATATCACTTACCGAGATCTGCTTCGACAAAGTGCCACATCCAGTAATGGGTAGAAGGCGTGATGATATATTTATTTATTTTATTTATTTATTAAATAAAATCTTTTTTTTTAGATTAGAATGTTGTGAGTGAAGCAATATTACACATATTACCGTTTAGAGGTCGCAAAGTCATTTCATGATGAAAAAGTTCGCAAAGCTCAATTTCCGGACGAAGGCGTGTACAGTGTTTACTTTCCCCATGAATTCAGGAACAAATTTAATGAGAATATGAGAATATTGTCACGCGAAAATACGACGGTAACGATTTGACTTTTGCCAAGAACAAAATAATACAACGAATTTATTTATTTATGCTACTCTGTACATACAGGAACTTAATCCCAATCCGAAATCACCCGGCCACAGTGTGATAGTTCATATATTTTTAGCTTGAGTGGGATTTGAACTCGCGATCTCCAGATTCGAGTTCTGTAATGCTATCCACACCACCATACTACCGGATAAATTGAATAAAATATAAATATATAAATATATATTTTTTAAATAAAAAACACTTTTTACCAATTGTATATGAAATTTATTTGAAGTTACGACTTGCTCTAAATATTTTATTCATTCAGAAAGTCAAATTTATTTATGCAAAAAAGTTAATTTAATCGAATGGTAAACTTCTCATATTTGGATCTGCTTTAATATTTTAATTACAATTAAATTATAATTGATAATAATTCCGATGTTTCTCTTTACATCCAATTCACTTTTATATTATTAAAAATTGCTTCACAATATATTTATTAATAAAACTATTTAATAAAATACTTCAAGATGAAGTCTGCATACCTTCATTAAAATTACTAATTAAATTACTAAATTTAATAAACAAAAAACCCTCATGAACTTTACAATCTTCTACATTTTAATAAAATTGATTTTCTCAACAACAAAGTTAATATTATACCGAATCATTAAACTAATAAGGGTCGTAGGAAATTCATCCATAGTTAGAACCGGTTGATTAACCTCGTAAAATCTGGTGAATTAAACATAACCAATTTGCTATAATGAAGTCGGCTGGTTACTGGATAGAACCATGGTTGCCGCTAACATCATTACTGCATTATCACAGTTTTTATCGTATTCATATTAGAGTTTCTATGGCGATATATTATTAATATTTTTTGTAGTGTCATCAGAATTGAAGGAATCATGATATTTGATTGAATATGCCTCAAATAATTGCAATTGATGAATACTTTTTTTTTATCAGTATAGTATATTTATTTCTTTTCCCAATTATAGTAAGGTGCTGCCGATGAAGAATAACAGCTATATTTCAAAATCTGCAACTGTAAATAGCTAACAACGGCCGTATTTGTTTGGGGACTTTAGGTTCAACCCAGAGCTGATCTAGAACCAACTCGGGTTACTTCCAAATAAATGATGAATCTAGTGTCAGTTGTAAAAATTAGCGATAAATTTAAAATCTGAATGCATGTTCTAAGTGACATCTGATTAAATACAAATTGCCGCCAATTCAAAACGGATAATAAGGAACACAAGTTGATCAGAGATAGAAAACAGGTTCAACCTGCCATCCCTCCAAAATAGCTGGGGCAGTAGGACCAGTTCTGGGTTACTTAAAATATGCCAATTAAACAAAAGTAATCTACCGGGCTATTTTAAAAATGCCAAATAAATACGGCCTAAATAAGCGAATTTAAAGTGAAGCAAAATCGGGTCTATTTAAATCTTATTATAACAAATTTATTCCAGCTGATTGTCATCGTATAGTTAGTTATATTAAACTATCAAGCAATCTGTGCTAAACAAAAGATCAGATTGGTTAAGAGGCATCGTTACTTTACTCTAGCACAAAATATATATTAATGATATTTAAATTTATGCAACATGCATTTTAAGTAATCTTACTTTCAACAGACTGTGGCCTAGGTTTTAATATAATAGTGAGAAATGACGTTTAGTTTTGAAAATATAGACTCCGGAAATGTTGAATATTTCCAATGTCATCAGATTTTGTGTTTTCCTGAGACTATATCCCAAAAACTAAACGAGATATGAAGATGCGCTCAACGGCATTGAATTTCTCGTGCTCCAATTAACTTATAAGTATATTTTTAGCGATTTTTATTTTTGAAAAAATTGTCTCTAAAATTTTCTCATAAAACAGTTTTCGAACAATATCTTAAAAACTAAGACATATGCATTTGGGGATTTTACCATTGGATACAGCGGGTCAAACAACATATGTATGTAAATTTTCGTTACAATATTCGTACGACTAAGGATTTTAGAGCAAACAGTCCGAAAATGGCCGAAAATCGAAAAAAACCTAAGAGGTACCCCTTAAAAAATTTTCAAAAAATTAAATCGATTCAAATTAGCCAAAAATTAGCTAATAAGTCAATTCGGACACGAGGAATTCAATGCCGTTGAGCGCATTTTCATATCTTGTTTAGTTTTTAAGATATAGCCGCCTGAAAAGCAATTTTTTTTGTAAATTTTACCTTATCAGATTTTGTGCTTTCCTGTGGCTATATCTCAAAAACTAAACGAGATATAAAGATGTACTTAATGGCATTGAATTTCTCGTACTTCAAGTAACATATATACTAATTTTGAGCAATTTTTATTTCTCAAATATTTTTCACCAAAATTTTGCCATAAAATTGTTTTTGAACAATATCTCAAAAACTATCAGACATACGCAATTGGAGATTTTACCATTGGATTCAGCGTATCAAAATACATATGTATGTAAATTTTTGTTACAATATTCGAACGAGAAAGGATTTTACAACAAACAGTCTGAAATTGGCCTAAAATCGAAAAAAACCTAAGGGGTACCCCTTAAGAAATTTTCAAACGATTAAATTTCCTAGAAATTTGTTACTAAGTCAATTCGGACCCGAGGAATTCAATACTGTAGCGCGCATCTTCATATCTCGTCTGGTTTTTAAGATACATCCTCCAGAAATGTTCCCAAATAATACCTCATCAGCGTTTGTACTTCAAAGTCTTTCAAATTCCTCGCCTTTGAGGCAAACATACATCATCATCTACAGACGAAACACTTGCTCGACTCTGGAGCTACCATGCAGTGTCTTATCCCTTTTGAGGAATCGCGCCAAGGACACATAAATATGAAAGATGCAGGTCGTTTAGCCCTCTTCAAACGGGCAGCGGTTCGAGATACGACAGCTGAGGAGGCGACGCAAATTGACAGATTACATCCGACCCAGCACACTTTAATAAGATTTATTAAACGTCTCCAAGTTGTATCAGACTACCGTGATTCTCTGAACACATGAGTCCATTATATTGTTGTTGTTATGTACTTTGATTTTAAATGCAGATTTTTACAAGACTTTGTAAAATTTTCAAGGACTTTTTATTAATTACTGGACTTCTTTCACTAGGTATAAACTGGAGGCAAAAAAAAACTAGATATTCATGAAATTTTCCCATTTTCAAACCGTTATTACTTGGCGAATTTTTAGTTAATTTGGTGGAATTTTCGAGGGCGAAATAGTTTAAAGTGTCTATTTTAAGGGGATACATGCGATTTTAGGAGTAAGCCCAACTGCCCCCTCTAAACACCCTAGAAGAAAAAAATGTTTTTAGTGGAAAAAAGTCTATCTTTGACGATAATAATAATAGATTTGAAACTATATAATAACTTGTTGTCAGAGCTGGGCAAGCTACTTAAAAAAAGTAGCTAGGCTACAGCTACAGCTATTCTTTAAAAAAGTAGCTAAGCTACAGTTATAAGCTATATTTTGTAAAATATAACTAAGCTACAGCTAAAAGCTTTCGTTAAAGTAGCTGTTAAATTTTAAAGCTACTTTTTTAAATTATTGTGAAGTAATTAAATTTGCCATTGTCATATGATCAGTTTTTTGTTATAATGACTGTTAATTTACTATTATGTACATAAATATCAAAAATAGCAAATACCATCTGGCACCTACTGTGTATTTTTGCGTATTAGAGCCAGTTAGAACCGGCAACAAATAATTATTTTGTGTGGGTTTAACTTGTACGCATGCGTACTTTGTTGACCTTCTGCTTAAAAAGTAGCTTTAAGCTATAAAAGTAGCTTTAAGCTACAAAAAGTAGCTTTAAAAGTAGCTTCCGTTGTTATTTTTAAGCTAATAGAAAAAAAGTAGCTAGCTACAAGCTACAGCTATATTTTTTCACATTTAGCTAAGCTACAGCTAAGGCAAACGTAGCTAAGCTAGTAGCTAAGCTACAAAAGTAGCTAGCTACTGCCCAGCTCTGCCAACAAGGAAATTTATCTAATTTTGATGAAAAATAAAATGCATTCGTATTTACAAACATACGTATGTTATTTAGAATAATTATGGGATGGCTAGCTCAGTAGTATGAAGTCGGCCTGTGGATCCTAACAACCCTGGTTCGATTCCCACAGACGACAAACAATTTTCATAATTTCAAACACTACCCCTGTGGCTCCTCCACCACTAACATCTTTGGAGGCCGTGATTTGACGACTGGTAACCGCACTTCACGCGCAAAATATATCACTTACCGAGATCTGCTTCGGCAGAGTGCCACACCCAGTAATGGGTAGAAGGCGTAATGATATATTTATTTATATTTATTTAGTATATTTCTACCTGCTTAAATTATAAATAATCCTGAAGTAATATAAGAAACAAAATCTGATTTATATTAGAATTAAGTAAGGAAAAAATGCACAACAATCTTTGATATTGATTCGTCCTTCTTGGAATGATTTGAATATATTCTCGTGTAGAATGACATCATAAATTAATAAGAACCGTTATCATCTAGCCCATATTATATTTAACCGCTGTTACACTTTTAATGCGATGGCTGTGTGTGGCTTCGACTCGGGTTGTAATCTTTTATGAAGATGATAAATGCTCTCTAGAGTTTAGAAAAAGATAGTATCATTAAAAGTGCAATAGGTCAAACGCTATCTGACAGATAAATATAATAATAATTTTGGTTTTGAATTTGATAAGTTTTGATGCTGCACATCACGAATGGTTTATTTATTTATGGTACTCTGTACAACAGGAACTCTCAAAATACAGAGTGCAACTTTCTTATTTTAAATGGAAACCTACTTTTTTTATTTACTTGTTCGATTCAACTTTTTTTTCCCGAATTCAACGACTATAGTTCAGTATCCTCACATTACAAAATTTTTGACAAAAATGCAAATTACATTGACATTGATTTAATTAAAATCGCTTAGGAAACAGCGTGCTCTGAAAGAAAATGGCAAATAATAGTTATTTATACAGCAAGGGTGAAAACAGACGTTTCTGGCCAGTGGCATGATTATTAACACGAGGCGCAAAGCGCCGAGGGCTAATAACATCCTCAGGGTCAGAAACATTAATTTCACTCGTGGTACATACAATATTTTATGCACAACAAAATAACATTTAATTATATGTTCAAAAGATTAAAATATGTAAACAGGTTATATGTCAAAATGACATTTTGCAGATTCAAGTATTTACAATAAACAAAAATTGTCATTTTATTTATGTATCCATTGGAATTATTTTTTTACAGCCCTAGGGCCAAAAAGAAGTGTTTAAGCCCGCTTTTTAGGGCTAAAACACATGCTTTTCGGCCCGGTTGGGCATAAAATTTATTCATTTATATTTTCACAAAATATATTTGTATTAATATAAATTAATGAATGAAACAAACAAGAATATTATGATTGTTCATTTATTTCTAACATAGCATGCTGATACCTATGCGATTTTAATTAAGATAGTAGTAGTGTGACGGTGGCGCCATCGGTTGTCGAGTGGCGAAACTGACGCTAAAAAAAATATAAAAATTGAATAAAATAAGTGTTTTACATCTATTATGATTTGAATATCATGTTGTTGGTCTAGTGAAATTTCAAATACCATACCACCGTGTGGTGTTGCCATTATAAATTGGGATTCTTAATTTTTCGTTAAAAACAAGGCTTTGCATGGCTATATATCCATTACTAAACAATAAAAAAACTTTCTTCTTCTGATACAATATACATGGATAGTTCTAGAACATCATACTAGTTTTTCAAATGAAACTGCAAAATTTTAGAGGTACACAAACCAAATATGTTTGATTCTGAGTGATGATCGCCATAAGCCCCGTGTATAAGAACTCAACTTTACAATCGAATATATTTGTTCACAGACGACGAATGTGTTTCATATTTTAACAGGATGCGTATGACTATCCAATGTTTACGTGCGCCAAATTTCATTCAGATCTGCAAAAGAAAATTTCACGCTAGTACTACCTTAAGGTAGTACTAGCGTGAAATTAATGGTAATTTAATATGCATTTTTATCAAAAAAATTGTAATGTGACGATATTGAACTTTGTAGTCGATAAATGAGAAAAAAATACTGAATCGAATAAGTAAATAAACAAAAAAAAGGTTTCCATTATAATAAGAAAGTTGCACCCCGTATTTTAAGAACCACTCGCCTAAAAAAAATTTTGGTAACAGTTTTGTAATAAACTTAGAAAATGGTATTATTTTGCTCATATAACCAACCTTGTAGCTCTTATAGTACTCGAGTTACCAATGGTGCACAACTAAATTGAACACCCTGTATATTTGAGTGGGATTCAAACTAGGAATTTTCAGATTCGAATGGCGTAATTCTATCCACATCACCGTACTCTCTTATGACTAAAATTAGATACACATTGCAATAAAAATATGAAAGCCAGATTTGAAAAGTGCTTCAAAATTTTGTATAGCTTTCTAACGTTGTCCGTGCTGTACTCTTTCAAATATTCAAACATATGCACGAAGTTTTGAATGTTTCGCATCCAAATATAGCAACACCTAAACAGAACACGAAAACGCAAATGATAAAATGAAATAAACAGAATGAAATAAGCGCGCGTGTTCAAAGACGCGAATGGCGAATGCGATGGTGGCCGCCGGGGTGTTAATTTATTCCCCAGGCAAATAGGATACATACGAACTGCATTATTGCGAGCGAATTTGCATATTATGTTTACTTCTGTTGGTAGGCCTGACATGTGTGTGTTTTATATAGTTTATACCCTCACGAGAGACAATTGCGTTACTGATTTTGCTTGATACATGTGAGAACCAATCAAATCAAGAATTTGGTTGAAAATGAATGAACCAATGAAATGACAGCTGTTATGATAATTTTCTACTAGTGAAATTAATAAGTGATAATTATTTGCTGTAATTAAGAGCCAAATTCATAATTGTGACTCATCCTCACCTCACACTCAAAGTGAAAGTAACTAAGGCAACTAACTCAAGAATTTGCACAATTTGAGTTACTTGCTTTAGTTACGTCAACTTTGAGTGTGAGGTGAGAATAAAGTGAAGGTGAGTCATGACTGAATTTGACCCTTAATCTCCATGGTTACCAATAGAATAATAGGATATTACCTAATAAGAGGGTAGGGTGCGAAGTCCCTGAAAAATAAAACAGATGGCGCTACAATCGCAAATCTTATGTGACATTTGTGATGTACCATCTTTTACTAGAACGCATTAAAATTTTCAGACTGATATGTCATTCAGTTCTGTTTTGACACCCATCGAAAGCAAGCAACCTTGAAGATTTTTGAAAACATGGAAAAAAGTGAATTTCGCGTCTTGATTAAACATTATTTCTTGCGTGGAAAAAACATTACGCAAACCAAAACATCGCTTGTTGAACATTATGGGGACTCCTCACCATCAATTGGAACGATTCACAAGTGGTTTACTGATTTTCGTTGTGGTAGTATGACCACAAAGGACGCCGAACGTTCTGCTCGTCCAATTGAGGTTACAACGCCAGAAATCGTCGATAAAATCCATGGTATGATATTGGACGATCGGCGAGTTAAAGTGCACGAGCTGACTGAGGCTATGAGCATCTCAACCGAATGGGTACGGAATATTTTGCATAAATTTTTGGATATGAGAAAGCTATCTGCCAGATGGTTGACAACAAGCGCGACCGTGTGACAAGTTCAAAGGAGTGTTTGGCGATGTTCAAGCGCAATAAGAAGGACTTTTTTCTCTAGATTTGGCCCCCTGCGATTTTTATCTATTTCCAAACTTGAAGAAATGGTTCGGCGGAAAGAGATTTGGCTCCAACGATGAGGTCATCGCTGAGACAAACGCCTATTTTGAAGGATTGCCAAAATTGTATTATTTGGAAGGGATCGAAAAATTAGAAATACATTGGACGAAGTGTATCGAGCTACAAGGAGATTATGTTGAGAAATAAAATATGTTTTGACCAAATAAATCATTTCTTGTTCATTTTTCAGGGACTTTTCACCCTGCCTCTCGTACAATACTGAGGAACTACAGCTTATAGTGGAATCCGAACCACTCAGAAGCAGTTGTATTTTCAGTTAAAAGTTGAAGTTTTGAACTATTGCTTTTGAAGTAACATCGCAACCATGTAACTATAACTACTATTCATAAGTATAATTGAAATATACGAGACATGAGACATAAAATAAGAGCCCTAAATTAACTGCAAAATCCATGAAAACGAAGCAATAAAATAAAAAATTTAACTTGACTACTGTCGTAAATAACTTTTCCATAACTTAGACATTTATAGTTCAGTTTCAAAGACCATTAAATTGACTAAAATAGTAACTCATATCTATTATTTACTAATTTCTTACTCTGTACAACAGGAACTTAATCCCAATTACACTAGCTTACAGAGAAATCCGAACCACTCAGACACAATCGTATATTTTATATCAGTTGAAGTCAGCGAGATTTGAACGCACGACCTCTTGCTTGTTAATTAAGGTAGTACTAGTGTGACGGTGGCGCCATCGATTGTCGAGTGGCGAAACTGACGCTCCAAAAAATGTAAAAATTGAATAAAATAAGTGTTTTATACGTATTATGATTTAAATATCATGAATTGTTAACAGGTTGTTGGTCTAGTGAATTTTCAAATACGTACCACCGTGTGGTGTTGCCATTATAAATTGGGATTCTTAATTTTTCTTTAAAAACAAGGCTTTGCATGGCTATATATCCATTACTAAAAGATAAAAAACTTTCTCCTTCTGATACAATATACATGGATAGTTCTAGAACATCATACTAGCTTTTCTAATAAAACTACAAAATTTTAGAGGTACACAAACCAAATATGTGCGATTCTGAGTGATGATCGCCATAAGCCCCGTGTAATAATAAGAACTCAACTTTACAAGCGAATATATTTGTTCACAGACGATGAATGTGTTTCATATTTTAACAGGATGCGTATGACTATCCAATGTTTACGTGCGCCAAATTTCATTCCGATCTGCAATTTTTTTTTCACGCTAGTACTACCTTAAGACACAGCCTGTGGATCCTGAGAATCCTGGTTCAATCCCAACAGCCAACAAACATTTTCACCAAATTAAAATTACCACTGTGGCTCCCCCACCACTAATATCTTAGGGGCCGTGATTGAACGGCTGGTAACCGCACTTCACGCGCATAAATATATTACTTACCGAGATCTGCTTCGGCAGGGTGCCAAACCCAGTAATGGGTAAAAGACGTGATGATATAAATATTTATATTTATTTTAAGTTTTACCTCGCTTTTATCCACTGGGCTACGATTGCATGTACCTAGAGAGTAGTATTTACGAAAAAAACAATGAAAACTAAATAAAGATAAATGTAAACCCCAGTTGACACAATGAAATGAATAGAAATTGCATTTTTGTAGCACCGAGTGAATCAGATCAGTTGGGAGCTCATCAACGTAACTCATGTGATCCTGATGACGTCACGAGAGATGGTGCGTGATGGTAACTTTGAATAAATGCGTCACGCATTTGTGATTAGCTATTGTTTATTTATAAAACGATTATGAATTGAAAGGCATTATCTGATGGAAGTTTTTGTCCTATTTTAATTTAAATAACTATAACGAAAAGAAGAATACTTTTGTATTAAAATAAAGTTTAGTTATTATTTTGTAAGTTATAAACTTTTGTATTTAACTTTAGTTCGTCTGAAATACAGAAAATAACTATTTTAAAAGTTCATCTAACTACTGAAAGTTGTATTATTAGTAGTCATATATCCAAATGTACAATGTTATATTTAAAGTTCGTATCTATAACTATTTTTAGATTTTTTTTCTTTAGAAGAAAATTTACAAACAAAATTTTCCACCTAATAATAACGAGGTGTTTAATAAGTCTTTTTGTCCTTTAATAATAAGGGATTGGTGTCTCAGTGGTATCAAGTCGACTTGTGGATTCAGAGAACCTTTGTTCGATTCCTCAACCGATAGTTTTCACCACATTAAAACAACCTCTGTGGCTCCCCCTCCACTAATGTCTTTCGAGGCCATGATTTGACGACTGGTAACCGCATTTCACGCGCAAAATATATCACTTACCGAGATCTACTTTGCAGGGAATTGAATAATCTTGTGTTTTTGCATGCATTTTAGTTTGCCAACCAATTATTACTATACGGGTACTATAAACAAATTCTTGCAGTTAAAATGTCCTATTCCGGATCTACTTTTTCCTAAATACACATCCTTGTCTGTACCACATAGTCCAACATCTAATGTTTCAGTTTCTTCTGAGTGTTGCAGTGCATCTGGCATCTTCCAACAATTCTTGTAGCTCTCTCGATGACTGATCAGGGTCTAGGGTCGGTGACCCTTCTCTACACGACCTTCCGGCAGACCGCTTACCTTCCCCCACCATTCTTCTTCCTCATAGGTTGCGCTGTTGTCTTTTACAGCTCGAGGAAATGGTTGTAGTAGAAGATGTGGTTAACGTCAATGCTGCATGCTTAAGCTAACACTAGACGTTAGCTTAAGACTTAGATAACTTTCTCTGTAGTGGGAGGGTAATTATTATACAATATGTCGAGAATAGGCGTATGTTGTTTCATTCAACTTTACAGGTAAAGCAGTTTCAAAAGATCTCGGCGACAATATGAAATACTGTTTTGTTCTGTAAGGTTTATGCTGAGATTGAGAAGCATATTGTTAGTTTGAATATTTGTCGAATGGAAAATTGGTGAAATTGAGGGTGAGAGATTGCGTGGTAGGTGGCCTGAGAACCCTGGTTCGATTCCCACAACCGACTAATATTTTCACCACATTGAAAGTACCCCCGTGGCTCTCCCGCCCCTAACATCGTTGGAGGCTGTGATTTGACGGCTGATAACCGCACTTCACGCGCATAAATATATCACTTACCGAGATCTGCTTCGGCAGAGTGCCACACCCAGTAATGGATAAAAGGCGTGAAGATACATTTATTTATTTATTTTATTATTGAAAATTTGTTGCATAAAGCGTGAACGAAAGATGACACAAATCATTAACTAGAACGCATTAAAATTTTCAGACTGATATGTCATTCAGTTCTGTTTTGACACCCATCGAAAGCAAGCAACCTTGAAGATTTTTGAAAACATGGAAAAAAGTGAATTACGCGTCTTGATTAAACATTATTTCTTGCGTGGAAAAAACATTACGCAAACCAAAGCATCGCTTGTTAAACATTATGAGGACTCCTCACCATCGATTGGAACGATTCACAAGTGGTTTACTGATTTTTGTAGTAGTAGTATGATCACAAAGAACGCCGAACGTTCTGGTCATCCAATTGAGGTTACAACGCCAGAAATCGTCGATAAAATCCATGGTATGATATTGGACGATCGGCGAGTTAAAGTGCACGAGATGCTGAGGCTATGAGCATCTCAACCGAACGGGTACGGAACATTTTGCATAAATTTTTGGATATGAGAAAGCTATCTGCCAGATGGGTGCCGCATTTGGACAACGCACCGGCGCACAGGTCCACAGTCGCAATGGCAAAATTGCATGAATTGCGCTACGAATTGGTTTGCCATCCACCATATTCTCCAGATTTGGTCCTCTGCGATTTTTATCTATTTCCAAACTTGAAGAAATGGCTCGGCGGAAAGAGATTCGACTCCAATGATGAGGTCTTCGCTGAGACAAACGCCTATTTTGAAGCATTGCCAAAATCGTATTATTTGGAAGGGATCGAAAAATTAGAAAAACGTTGGACGAAGTGTATCGAGCTACAAGGAGATTATGTTGAGAAATAAAATATGTTTTGACCAAATAAATCATTTCTTGTTTCATTTTTCAGGGACTTTTCACCCTACCCTCGTATATAAAGTATCTTTAGTATCGTGACGATCAATTTTAACCTATCCCCTTTTCAGATTCAACTAATTATTTATTAATAAAAATAGAATAATTAATATATTCACAACTGGAAAGTAATTTGATATTTACAACTTTATAAACTAATTACTATACAAATTATCTTTAAATTAGTATAATTTGAAATATATTCTAGTATCAGATAATAATTACACCGTCCAATACATATAATTAGAAGTCTCATTAAACAAACATGAATTCCGAAACCGTATATGTCACCTGAACGAGCATACACCTGTTCTGAAGCATATTTTCATCACATATTCATGGTAATGTGAAATTGGGTCATTTGATATTACTACCTGTCAACGAAGTACGTAGTTCGTCCGTTTGGCTATTATGTACGGTGTTCTCTTTGTATTTTATGAATGAATGGAACGACAGATATTTTACAGTGTGGAGTCCACATATATGGTTTCAACTTTACTAAATACTGAAGTTTGTATTTTATTTTGTATTAGTTACATTATGAGATACGGTAGAGATATATCACTGGTATTGTTATTGTTGTTAAAGTTATTTAAAATTATGGCTAGCTATAACTAACATTTTAGTCCTGAATAATTCAAGGACAGAAGTTCAGAAGAAGTAGTACTCTACCTGTTTCGCAATTTGAATAACATATTTTTGCACGCATATTGATGCCAGAATGAGCAACATTCTTAATCGATTTTAGGTGACATACTGTTATCATAGATTGGTATAAATAAATATAAATATATCATCACGCCTTCTACCCGTTACTGGGTGTGGCACTCTGCTGAAGCAGATCTCGATAAGTGATATATTTTGCGCGTAAAGTGCGGTTACCAGTCGTCAAATCACGGCCCCCAAATATGTTAGTGGTGGAGGAGCCACAGGGGTAGCTTTTTCAAATTATGAAAATTTGTTGCCTGTGGGAATCGATCCAGGGACCTCAGGATCCACAGGCCGACTTCATACCACTGAGCTAGATTGGTATAACTGCATTAAATATACAAAATATCTAGGCAACGGACGAAATAATAGTTATTTATAATAAAAGTGTTTTATATACCAATAAAACACAAGTGTAATACAAAATTTTATCCACAACTCATAATTATAGGTATCGAAGAAGATTGGTCATAACGTTCAACATTGCTTCAGTTATATAGAGTTTCCCAAAATACAGTAGATCATGAAGTGGTTGCTAAGTAACAAGTTGTTTACAGTGTTTTATGGAATATAAAACACTAGTGTTCTACCAAAAATTTCCCTTAATAGCAAATATCAACTATTTTTATAAAGAAATTATATAAAAAAAAAGCCGACATAGAAAAAAGAGTATTAGAACACTCGTTATAGAAGGAAATTCTAATAGATTGTTTGTATTTTAATACAATATTCTATTTTAAATTATAATGGCAGTACGGTGATTTGAGTAACGTTACGGAATTCGAATCTGTAGATCCCGAGTTCAAATCCCACTCAAGCAAAAATTATTTGAACTACCACACTGCGGCTCGGTGAATTCGGACCCTGTACTATAATTAGAATTCAGTTCCTGTTGTACAGAGTAGTATAAATAAATAAATATACTGTATATACCAAAGTTATTTCAACACGGATGCATGTAATTTACAAAAACAGAAGCAGGATTTATCTTTAAATACAGAGTAAATAAAGATCAAATTCCAGAATGAATGGCTATCATATATTTGGTTTTTATTTCGGATTACTTTATTCACACACAGATGTTGATGACCTTAATGTTTGGAAGTTTTTTATCAAAACTTTTTATAATTTCCTTTTTGTCTGTGTTGTATACACGAATATCTAGACATGTGTTGTAAGATATTATTCTAAGAATAATGCAAAAGATCTCAGTGGCATATTTTTCGTTGCCGATAGTTTCTAAATAATTTGAGAGTAAATTACTGTAAAAAAAAAGAATTGCATATTTTAAACATATTTAAAAATCAAAGAGACATAATTCTACTTCCCAACGAGAGTTGCTGTTTGAAAAATTTAAATTATCCTGTATTTATACCCCCTAGGCCAGTACGAGAGGCTTAGTGCCACTGAGCCAATGAGAATACAGGAATGTGTAGTTAGACATATCCGCATCAATTTTCCGCTGCCAAGCGTATCTACATTTTTTGAGAGAAAAATACTTCAAATAAAAATTACGGATAACTAAATAATCTACCTCTTATATTTGAAGTATTTTTCTCTAAAGTAATTTAGAGACGCTGGGCAGCGGAAAATACATGCGGATATGTCTTACTACACGCTCCAGTACTCTCATTGGCTCAGTGGTATTAAGCTCCTCCTACTAGCCTAGGGGTATATATATGGGATAGTTTGAATTTTTCAAGCAGCAACTCAAGTTGGGAAGTAGGGTTATGTCTCTTTGATTTGTAAATGTATTTAAAATATGAAATTCTTTTCTTTTACAGCTTACATACAATGAGATCTGCAATTGCTGAACTGCCACATATATTATTTTATATAATCATATTTACAATTGTTTAACCAGACACTGTATTGTAATTTATTTTTATATTGTGTTCCATTCACGCTTATTTAGACATTTGTTGTAAGTTATTATTTTAAGAAGAATATAGTAGATCTAGATTGTATATTTCTCGTTACCAATTATTTCTGGATCATTTTAAAGATAATTGCTTTAAATAAAAGAGATAGAAAATATAGTTTTACGTAACTTATTTGAATTACATATTTCAACACATTTATAAATCAAAGAGACATAATCCAGCTTCCCAACAAGAGTTGCTGTTTGAAAAATTCGAAGTATCCCGTATTTATACTACCCAAACCAGTAGAAGGAGCTTAATGTCACTGAGCCAATGCGAATACCGGAATGTGTAGTAAGACATATCCACATTTATTTTTCGCTGCCAAGCGTTTCTAAATTATTCTAGAAAAATATACTTCAAATAAAAGTTATGGAAAACTAAATTATCTACCTTGCCAATAAAATATACATAAATATATCATCACGCCTTCTACCCATTACTGGGTGTGGCACTCTGCCGAACCAGATCTCGGTAAGTGATATATTTATGCGCGTAAAGTGCGGTTATCAGACGTCAAATCACGGCTCCCAAAGATGTTAGTGGTGGGGGAGTCACAGGGGTAATAATCTCTAGTAATTATTATTTTCAATACTCTATTTCACCTTAGAAAATAGGGTTGGCTACTTCACATTTTTTTTTATCTTAAAATTTAATAAAGTTGGCTTGTGGATCCTGAGGTCCCTGGTTCGATTCCCACAGGCGACAAATTTTCATAATTTGAAAAAGCTATCCCTGTGGTTCCTCCACCACTAACATGTTTGGGGGCCGCGATTTGGCGACTGGTAACCGCACTTCACGCGCAAAATATATCACTTACCGAGATCTGCTTCAGCAGAATGCCACACCTAGTAATGGGTAGAAGGCGTGATGATATATTTATTTTATTTATTTTAAAATTTAATTCAAATTTCGAACTAAAATAAAATTGGCGGGTATAAAACAGACTGCGTTCGCAAGAGCCATCTGTTATTTTCTAAGGTGAAATGAAGTATAATTGAATAGTAAAGTATAGTATTGAACTCACGTGTAACAGATATTATTATACACTCGTTGAATAATATACTATTATTTTATTTTACGTTACGGGTAAAATAGAATTATTTTCTGACTACGCTACTGGTTTAACCCCCTTGTAGGGGCGAGAGGGTGAATAAATAGCTCTTGAATTTAGTTGACAATAAACGAAATAGATATAGATATTATACATTTGATACGCCAGTTACTGTTATTGCTATTATTATGATAATGTCCTGCATGCAATTACTTTTACGGCTAAAATATAATTTATAGTTTGGACAACACTAACTAGAAATGATAATAGGGAACTTCTCAACTACAGGTATATTATTTATTTATTCTACTCTGTACAACAGGAACTTAATCCCAATTACAATACAGCAGTGGCGTACCTAGAGGGGGGCGGTGGGTGCGATCCGCACCGGGCGGCACATATTTTGGAGCGGCATTTTTTATATTTAGTTTTAGTTGTAAAAAACAACTTGTTCACTTCATAAGTTTACTATTCGATTTCTACGAATTATGAATTACTATACGATTTCGAATATTTTTCTTCATCGTCAAGTTGGGTTGAAAATATTATCTCGAAAAATTCCTTTATTACTGCCTAATTTAAATATGCTATCCAATGGTAAAAAAGTTCCCCACCTATAGTTTGTCTCAATTACAATTATTTATTTATGTTTATTAATTTGATGGGGTAATGGCTCAGTGGTTTTGAGTTGGCCTGTGGATCCTGAGGACCCCAGTTCGGTTCCCACAGCCGACAAACAATTTTCACCCAATTAAAATTACTCCTGTGGCTCCCCCACCACTAACATCTTTGGGGGCCGTGATTTGACAGCTGGTAACCGTACTTCACGTACATAAATATATCACTTACCGAAATCTGCTTCGGCAGAGTGCCACACCCAGTAATAAATAAAAGTCGTGATGATATATTTATTTTTTTAATTTATAAAAACCACCATTTGATTGACTTAGAAAGGGCGGCAAATTGGAGACCGCCCTGGGCGGCAAGAGTTCTAGGTACGCCACTGCAACAAAGCACATTACTCACCGTTTGTTTATGATTAAAAATGTAAAAATAGATTAATTTATATTTACATTTACTTAAAATCCGTAAACTTTCAATTTTATTTTGCGTTGACCGCTGATGACTTTAAATAAACCACGAACACCTAATTAACTCTTTTGTATATTTATTTAACCAATACTAGTCATTCAAACAGATTTAAAAGCCAATAGGAGTTCAGTTTACACTTGACTATATAAACTGGTGTAACCTAAATATGCTTGCCAAATCAAAGTTTTGTTTCTTCTACTGTCGGTTCGTCCTAAAATATAATTCAAATTATATATTTTATTTATTTAAAGGGTGAAATAAGATAGTCTCAAGTATAGTCCCTTTAGAGCAGTAGTTTTCAAAGAGTGGGTCGCGACCCTTCAAGAAGTCGCGAAGACATTTATTTACAAATTTTAAACTATATTTTTCCAAAGATTCATCGCGTTGCCAGTTTTTATTTTGAATTTTAAGGATTAATGAAATGATACTTATGGGGTGGCTAGCTCAGTGATATGAAGTCGGCCTGTGGATCCTGAGAACTCTGGTTCGATTTCCACAGGCGACAAACAATGTTCATAATTTCAAAAACTATCTCTGTGGCTCCTCCACCACTAACATCATTGAGGGCTGTGATTGGACGACTGGTAACCGCATTTCACGAGCAAAATATATCACTTACCGAGATCTGCTTCGGCAGTGTGGCACACCCAGTAATGGGGTAGAAGGCGTGATGATATATTTATTTATTTATTTTATGAAATGATACTAGATATGAAATTGAAGATTGCGCTATTTAATTCCTCATATAGTTCTACATAATTATGCATATTTTGATCTTCAATATATGGTTTTTTAATCGTCGGAATCGTGATCGCAAAAATTTCTGTTAATGAAAATGCGATTTTTTTGGTTGAACCATTTTAAAAATTGAAAAATTTTAAAATATGGTTCTATATAAATCAGACTACGAGAAATTGAATGCCGTTGAGCGCATCTTCATATCTGTTTTAGTTTTCGAGTTACAGCGATTTTTGACTTTTAAAAAATCTCAACTTTGAAGGCCCATATCTCGAAAACTAAAAGAGATATTGGAACGCGGTTTGAACGAGTGTATTTCTCGTGCTCCAATTAACTTATACTGAAATTTTGAAAATTTTGAAAATTTTTCAATTTTTTACAATATTTTCATTTTTCAATATTTCAAAAAATTGAAAAGATAATGAAAATCTGTGAACACCAGTGAATTCCTCTCGTAAAAGTACATAGGTATGCAAAATTTCAGGCAGAAATTCGCACACATAAAGTTTTTATTACAAAAAAACGAAAAATCACTGTTTTTTAATTATTTTTGAAGGGGTACCCCTTAAGATTTTGACGAATTTTGGCCGTTTTTAGTTTTTCTGCTCTAAAAATTATATCCGTGGAGCAAAAATTCTGAAATTTTACATACCTACGTACTTTTACAAGAGAAATTCACTGGTGTTTTCAGATTTTCATTATCTTTTCAATTTTTTGAAATATTGACAAAAGAAAATTTGGAAAAAAATTTCAAAATTTTCAATATTTTCAAAATTTCAGTATAAGTTAATTGGAGCACGAGAAATACACTCGTTCAAACCGCATTTCAATATCTCTTTTAGTTTTCGAGATATGGGCCTTCAAAGTTGAGATTTAAAAAAAGTCAAAAATCGCTGTAACTCGAAAACTAAAAAAGATATGAAGATGCGCTCAACGGCATTCGATTTCTCGTAGTCTGATTTATATAGAACCATATTATAAAATTTTTTTATTTTTAAACTGGTTCAACCAAAAAAATCGCATTTTCATTATCCGAATTTTTTGCGATCACGAATACGGCGATTAAAAAAATATATTTTGAGGATCAAAATATACACATCTACGCAGAAATATACGTGGAATCGAATAGTGAAATCCTTAATTTCATATCTAATGTCATATTATTTTAAATTAATCCTTAAGATGGTACTATCATGCAAGCATTTACAACAGATTTTAATGAAATTTAAATATGTTATTTTTCATGAGTTTCTACATTAGTATACAAATTTGTTGTTTTGTTTATAACCTATATCATACATAAAATCAAATACTTGTTTTTATATACTTTTTCGGTTACCTATACTTTTGTATGAGACTGTCATGATAGAACCACTTTAATGACACATTTTTCCTTTTACTAATTTCTGAAATCGTGGTTCTATATTTGTAATGTACATAATTAAATCAGCCTTTTACAAACTGCAATTTTGATCACAAAAATTAAGGAGGGTCGCGAAAAAATATATTTGTGATTTTTGCCTCCAAGAGGGTCACGGCTCCGAAAAGTTTGAAAACCAGTACGGTCGGGTGGGTAGCGTTACGGAATTTGAATCCGGAGATCCCGAGTTCGATTCCCATTTAAGCTAGAAATTATAATTACAACTACTTTGCGGCTCGGTGAGACCGGACCCTGTACTGTAATTGGGATTCAATTCCTGTTGTACAGAGTAACATAAATAAATAAATTATTATATAAGAAACAACAACCATATAATAATTTAAACGTCAACTTTCATACTGTAGTAGGACTATACCCTTAATCTGATCGCCATTATTAAATTTTCCTTATGTAGAGTTTCTCGAATATTTACTACGTCACCTGTAAACACGTCTATGTAAAGTAAAGCTAGTGTGTTAGAACAGACGATGCGGCTTCTTTGAATCAAGTAGTCTGGATAAATAATCTCCGAGACTACATGTGGTTAGGGCTTTAAATAGACAGCCCGAAGGCGTATTTACAAACCCTACATTGGTGTAGATACAACGAGATGTTGCTGGGATTTTTCAAGCGGAATTTTCTAGTATTTAATCAGTACACTTTAAATAAAACATCGTTAAAGTAACTGTATACAATGTAAATGAATGAATTTATAAATAAATTTATTTTAAAAGAGCAACTTTCACTTGAACATTGACTGATTTTGATGAACTAATAATTTTGTAACAGTAAGAAACATTGATAATTTATGTAAATATTTATAAAAAAACTGTATTTAATAACTAGGTAATCAGGTTAAAAATTGTTTTTTTAATTTGGTTTGATTCCGACTGCCGACTAACATTTTCACCACATTAATACTACTCTTGTGGTTCATCTTTGGAGGCCGTGATTTGACGGCTGGTAACCGCACTTCACGCGCAAAAATATATCACTTATCGAGATCTGCTTCGGCAGAGTGTCACATCCAGTAATGTATAGAAGGCGTGATGATATATTATAATATTATTATTATTTATTTATTTCTGACTAGTTACAATTGTTCTTCAATTGCAGATCTTTCTTATACCCATAAAATACAATAAAACTCGCGTATTGACAAGCAAAAGATCGTGTGTTCAAATCTCGCTGTGACTTATATAAAAAAATACGATTGTGTCTGCGATAAAATATATATTTTATCAGTTATAGCTAGAGAATTGAATATTACCGATAATTTTTTTTGAGCTCACGAGTTCTTGTATTGCTATGGAAATATGTACTCGTCTTCGACTCGTGCAGATTTCCCAAGAGCAACAAAAGCCCGAGTGAACAGCGAGAATAATAATAAAAATAAAATTCTGGGAATATTTAGTATATATCATCACGCCTTCTACCCATTACTGGGTGTGGCACTCTGCCGAAGCAGATCTCGGTAAGTGATATATTTATGCGCGTGAAGTGCGGTTACTAGTCATCAAATCACGGCCCCCAAAGATGTTAGTGGTGGGAGAGCCACAGGGGTAATTTTAAATTGATAAAAATGTTTGTCGGCTGGGGGGATCGAAGCACGATTTTTAGGATCCACAATTCAAAATAAATTCTAAATATATAAAGCCTTAATTTATCATTTAAAAATTAATAACCGACATTAGAGCTGCAGAAGTACAAATTTTAAGAAGATTTTCTTCTTATTCTTCATTCAATCATTAAAGATGAACTAATATCTAGCACTTTCTACTGGTATCTTTATATCTACGCCAGTTAGAACAACAGAATTCAAAACTGAAAACAGTAAACAAAACTTTGTATTTTGTGTTACAATGCCATGTTTTGGAAGTGTTCGGTATAAAGCATTTGTTTCTTTTATTCGAATTGTATTCGTAATGAATAGACAAAGGTATTGTTGTACATTCCGTGGCAAAAGGTGTAAAGAACGGATGTATTTTCACTTGTAACTTCAAGTGATATTTCTTATAAATTGAACAACGTTTTTTTTTTGACATTTAAAATATGAAATATTAGTTAGTTTCACTTTCTTATTACTGATAAATATAAATTTATGCGTTTACTATATAATTTTAATAAGTAATTAAACTGATAAAATTGCAGTCACATAAATTCAATTAGCAATTACAATTAGCAATTATAATTATCAAACCTGAAATGCGATTTTTTTGTGAACCTGTTTAAAAAACGAAAAATTTCTAAATATAGTTCTAAATAATTCAGTACCCCACCTTAAGGATTAATTAATTAATTAAGGATTAATTAAGGGGTGGTTAGCTCAGTGGTATGAAGTCGGCCTGTGGATCCTGAGAACTCTGGTTCGATTCCCACAGGCGACAAACAATTTTCATAATTTCAAAATCTACCCCTGTGGCTCCTCCAGCACTAACATACTAAGATCTGCTTCAGCAGAGTGCCACACCCAGTAATGGGTAGAAGGCGTAATGATATATTTATTTTATTTATTTAAGGATTAATAAATAATATGACATTAGATATGAAACTGAGGATTTCACTATTCGATTCCACGTATATTTCTACGTAGATGTGCATATTTTGATCCTGAAAATATACATTTTTTAATCGCCGTATTCATGATCACAAAAAAATCGATTAATGTAAATGCGATTTTTTTGGTTGAACCAGTTTAAAAATCGAAAACTTAAAATATGTTTCTCTATAATTCAGACTACGAGAAATCGAATGCCGTTGAGCGCATCTTCATATCTTTTTTAATTTTTGAGTTACAGCGATTTTTGACTTTTTAAAAATTTCAGCTTTGAAGGCCCATATCTCGAAAACTAAAAGAGATATTGAAATGCGGTTTAAACGAGTGTATTTCTTGTACTCCAATTAACTTGTACTGAAATTCTGAAAATTTTGAAAATTTTAATATTTTTTTCAAATTTTCTTTTTGCCTTTAATTTTAAAAACTTGAAGAGGTAATGAAAATCTGTAAAAACCAGTGAATTCCTCTCGTAAAAGTACATCGGTATGTAAAATTTCAGAATTTTTGCCGCACGGATACATTTTTTAGAGCAAAATAACTAAAAATGGCCAAAATTAAATAAAATCTTAAGGGGTACCCCTTCAAAAATAATTAAAAAACAGCGATTTTCGGTTTTTTTGTAATAAAAACCTTATCCTTGCGAATTTTTTCCTCAAATTTTGCATACCTATGTACTTTTACGAGAGGAATTCACTGATGTTCACAGATTTTCAATATCCTTTCAATTTTTAGAAATATTGAGAAATTCAAATTTTGAAAAATAATTTCAAAATTTTATAAATTTCAGAATAAGTTAATTGGAGTACGAGAAATACACTCGTTCAGACCGCATTTCAATATCTCTTTTACTTTTCGAGATATGGGCCTTCAAAGTTGTGATTTTTAAAAAGTCAAAAATCACTGTAACTCGCAAACTAAAAAAGATATGAAGATGCGCCCAACGGCATTCGATTTCTCGTAGTCTGATTTATATAGAACCATATTTAATTTTTTTTTATTTTTAAACTGGTTCAACCAAATATTGTCATTTTATTTTACAGAACACCGGAAATTAAAAAAAATGTGGTTATACTGAGGATCAAAATATGCATAATTATGTAGAAATATATGAGAAATTAAATGGTGAAATCCCCCATTTCATATCTAGTATCATTTCATTAATCCTTAAAATTTAAATCTTTGAAAACAGGTATTTTAAAATTTATCTGCAACCCCCCTCCAATGTGATCGCGACCCGTCGAGGGGTCGCGACCCTCACTTTTAAAACCACTATCTAAATAATTTATTTTTAAAAATTCTAGTTAATATTTAAATTGAAATTGTCAAAAAATTGAAAATACTAGGTAACGATCAATTCACCACCCTCACATTAATTATAATTTAAAATGTCTTAATTGTAAGTGCTAATTGTAATTACTAATTGTATAGCTGTGATCGCAGTGTTGCCATCTGCAATTTTGCGCTGAAATAAGCGATAGCATTTGTTAATAAAAGACAAAAACAAATACACAAAACAAAACATTTGAACGTAGCTACGTCACTCTTCAGCGGTTCAACTTGGTCGTAATTATCAAAATGAAACCATCTTTAAATGGCAGCAATCTCAGATTTAAAACAATGGACAAAGGAAATTCCTCAGCCAACACGATTACAACGGAAAGAGAGGTTTACGATGCTCAGATGTTTCCTGAGGACGCTGGGAAAACGTTTTATATACCTACAGTTATACCCTTCCGAAGTGGTACCACGATTTTGACATTTTAATAATTATTTTTATTTAATGGGGTAATGGCTCAGTGGTATCAAGACGGCCTGCGGATCCAAAGAACTCTGGTTCGATATCCACAGCCGTCAAAACATTTTCACCAATTTAAAATTACCTCTGTGGCGCTCCTACCACTACCATCTTTGGGAGCCGTGATTTGACGGTCAGTAACCGCACATAACGCGCATAAATATTTCACATAACGAGATCTGCTTCGGCAGAGTGCCATACCCAGTAATGGGTAAAAGGCGTGATGATATATTTATTTATTTATTTTTATTCAAAATAAAATTTTACACGTTTGTAATTCAATAATGATAATTTGTATGGGGTAATGGCTCAGTGGTATCAAGTCGGCCTGTGGATCCAAAGAACCCTGGTTCGATCCCCACAGGCGACAAAACATTTTCACCAATTTAAAATTACCCCTGTGGCTCTCCTACCACTAACATCTTTGGGAGCTGTTATTTGACGACTGGTAACCGCACTTCAAGCGCATAAATACATGACTTACCAAGATCTGCTTCGGCAGAATGCCACACCAAGTAGTGGGTAAAAAGCGTGATGATATATTTATTTTATATTTTATTTTAATAATTAATCATAGGCAAACGTAGCTCAGTGGATAAAAGCCAGGTAAAACTTGCGTTTCTTAATTATCAAGCAAGAGGTCGTGCGTTCAAATCTCACTGACTTCTACTTATATAAAAAAATACGATTGTGTCTGAGTGGTTCGGATTCCACTATAAGCTGTAGGCCTCCTGTACTGTAATTGGGATTTACTTCCTGTTGTGCAGACTAACAAAATAAATAAATAAATATAATTGAAAATGTTAAAAAAAAAATATTTGAATTTTATTGACAGCAGACTACGTATCCAAGGTTACAACAAACAAAAAACAGTCAGATACAGTCTTTACCAGACTGTTTTGTACTTTACCAGACTGTTATTTTTGTTGTAGCCTTGGATACGTACTTTACTTGACTGTTTTAGTAAAAATCTACTTTCTATACCAAAATTGGTGAGGAAAGTACGCACTTTCTTGCCGGTTTCAATATTTGACAACGAAAGCATTACCTGTTTGCTGTCAGCAGTAATCGAACTCAGGTTCTCTCGCAGTACATTGCGTTACCAAGGAGCTATTTACCCTAATAAAAACCAAACATCTGTTGATGCTAAAAATCTAGTTACGCAAGAAACAGATTTCATCTGTTTCGGACAGTTATTATTCTTATTTCTGATTACTTTTATACCTGGGCAAGTCTTATTTATTCCATTTCGTCTTTCGGTTCGGTAGGATTTACGGATCCGTTTCCGGTTGATCCGGGTCAGAGGTCACGTGATTTGAACTCGGACCATGTATGTGACATAGTATACAATGTATAGTGTATTAGGGACTTTATTACGGAAGCCAGAAAATTGTATTTTTGAATGTAGAAGATGTAATATTTGATGGAATAAATCGAACAAAAATTATTGTCAACTAAGGGATATATAAAATAAATAAATATATCACGCCTTCTACCCATTACTGGGTGTGGCACTCTGCCGTAGAAGATCTCGGTAACTGATATATTTTATTTATTTATTTTTTTATTTTGCGCGTGACCGTCAAATTACGGCCCCCAAAGATGTTAGTGGAAGGGGAGCTACAGGAGTAGTTTTAATGTGGTGAAAATTGTTTGTCGGTTATAGGAATCGAACCCGGGTTCTTAAATTCATAGGCTGACTCAATACCACTGAAATAATAATAATATTAATAATAAATATATCATCACGCCGTCTACCCATTACTGAGTGTGGCACTCTGCCGTAGCAGTGATACATTTTGCGCGTGAAGTGCGCTTGCAAGCCGTCAAATCACGACCCCAAAGATGTTAGTTGTTGGGGAGCTACAGGGGTAATTGTATTGTGGTGAAAACTGTTTGTCGGTTGTGAGAATCGAACCCAGGTTCTCAAATTCACAAGCCGACTAGATACCACTGAGACACCTCCCCCATAATGATAATAATGGCTAGCTCAGTGGTATGAAGTCAGCCTGTGGATCCTGAGAACCCTGGTTCGATTCCCACAGACTTCAAACAATTTTCATAATTTCAAAACGCTACCCCTGTGGCTCGTCCACCCCTAACATGTTTGGGGGCCGTGATTTGACGACTGGTAACCGCACTTCACGCGCAAAATATATCACTTACCGAGATCTGCTTCGGCAGAGTGCCACACCCAGTAATGGGTAGAAGGCGTGATGATATATTTATTTATTTATTTATTTATAAATACAGGTAATAATAAAAATATGAAGTAGGAGGTCGTGCGTTCAAATCTCGCTAACTTTAAATTATATAAAAAATACGATTGTTTCTGAGTGGTTGGGTTTCCACTATAAACTACTGTAATTGGGATTAAGTTCCTGTTATATAGAGTAACAAATACATAATAATAATTAAGAAAATAAATGAATATATAATGTGTAAAAATGTGTACTAAATATGATTCATTTACTAAGTATTTATCACCTACGCACGAATTTAAATAGCTATTAACACGTTAAAATTTTAATGAACAGAATTTTTTAATGAATTCTTATATTAGATTATTGTAGATTGCAATCGTCAATTTTATTATTTTATTTAATATTACTGTTGTAAAAACATACAGGTATGAATCAATGAAATAAATAAATAAATATTCTAATAAAAATTTGCTTTTATTTATTTAATAAATAACAATAAATAATATTCTTCTATAAATCTTGCTGAAAATTATGGATAGGAATCTTCAGGATTATTGGACAGGACCGTCACCACAAAATTCTGAAAAATAATAAATATTATATTCTGCGTCATTAAATGGTCCCAAATTATTTTTAAATGAAAAATATATATCAAATTTGAAAATATGTTTTTTCTACTACTAATGTCAAAAAATGTCATTTTCAAATACTTTCTAATGTCGAAAGTACGTTATTTTTGCACGTTGCCATTAGTTACGTAACCTACAAAATAAATATTTTTGATGTTTGTTATGTCATTCGTTATATTAGCATAATTAGTTAAAACTCGATCGTAGAAAAAATTATGTATGCAACTCGTATTAAACGCGTCTTTATTGCACGAGTGGGAAGTTTGCAGCACGAGCCGTAGGCGAGTGTTGTAAATCCATGAGTGACACTTTTAACACTAGTTGCATAACTATTTATATTGAATGTCAGACTATTAGAAATTAGTTGTATGGGGTGGCTAGCTCAGTGGTATGAAGTCGGCCTGTGGATCCTGAGAACCCTGGTGCGATTCCCACAGGCGACAAACAATTTTAATAATTTCAAAAACTACCCCTGTGGCTCATCCACCACTTACATCTTTGGAGACCGTGATTTGACGAATGGTAACCGCACTTCACGCGCAAAATACATCACTTACCGAGATCTGCTTCGGCAGAGTGCCACACCCAGTAATGGGTAGAAAGCGTGATGATATATTTATTTATTTTTATGACTGGATTTCAAGCTATTCAAAAAAAAGTTGTAAACGTTTAAAAAACACATTTTTCTCCGGGAGTAAATGACCTACTTTATTCTTCCTTTTCGAGGACTGAAATATCACTTTTAATCCCTCTGGGATTAAATTGACAGTTAAACAAGCATTACCGTAGCAACAATTATATTATAAACCTCAAAAAGATTCACTTTGTTTTTGTTGCTTAAGTAACCTAAAAATTTGTATAATGCTGTCATTATGAATTATATCTCAAGTCAATACCTAAATTAATCATTAATTCAAAATTTATGACTAGAAGTGCGAAAAATAGTGAATATACCACAAGATAAAAGTGCATTTAATCCCTCTGGTTATTATTTACTTCGCCTACAGCTCGTGTAATAAACTTTACCCTTAGAATTAAATTTTACACTTTAGTCCCTTGCTATATAATATTACATTTATTTTGCAACATTTCGGCCAAGGTTATGACCATTCTAAAGCAATAATTAAATATTAAAAATTAGTTAAAAATTAATTTTTAAAGTCAAACAATTTTTCTAATAAAACACGTATTGAGGTATACACTCCAAAAATCAAAATGATGACTCAAAATATGTTATTATTCTAGACGCAACAAATCTGCAACTGCAGAGTTCGGTAGAACACCTGGTATATATATAAATATACCTGATTTGTAACACAGAATGTTCTTATGCAATGCAGTCACTATGCACAAGGCCATATATGCATTTGCTGACGCTATATCTATGCAGAATACAGAGATAGTAATACTTATAATAATGCAGTTTGCAGCTGAAAATATAATATTTATTTTACACCTTGCGCGTGTTATCAAACTGATAACAATATTATATTATTATAGCCCTATTTACATTCAGATAATTCAGTGTTTCTTTTTTGTTAAAGCGAGAGTGAAACAACAACGATGATTTTGTTTAAGTTAGTCATACCTTATCTTTTACTTAGTAAAGTAATAATTGCGTTTTATTATTTTTATGGCAAAAGGGTACTTACCGGCAAAACATTTGTCCAAATCCAAAACAAGTACAACAGCCACAAGAATCCACGTCCAAAGGTTCGAATCCCTAACAAAATATCTTTCTTTCTCCTCCATAGTTTGTTGCAAAGTTCTTTGTTTATCCATAACCCGAGGAGAACTTTAAAACTTTTCCACTTTTATCAATTAAATATTTAGTAAAACCACTTAACAACACTTTCTTACACGAATTTTAAACTGAAAGTTCCACATTGTTGATGAACGTAGCAAAGTAACCTCCATTTTATCACAAACGTTTGCTTAAACACCTGTAGACGCTCAGGTATACACTCGGCGATCACCGTTATTTTAAACAATTCTTCATGATCTCTTTTCCCACATAATATTTAAACATTTTACTACATATTTATTATTATTTCATCACTATAACTTTGAATTTTATTTGACTGCGAGTTTTGGAGTCATGACAAACTTTTTCGTAAGTTTTACGTAAATCTGGAGCAACATTCAGCACTCGCGACTCTCGCGATCGGCAACGAACAAACTTGTGTAACAACACGCGCTATGTTCGAAAGAATTTTCCGGACGCATGCGCAAAGCTCAGCCAATGGAAGCAGGCCGTGGAAACGATGGATATGTTAAATTATTTCGAGCAAGTAATTTTACCTGTTTGCTGGATTCCGTAACTTAGGATAAACTTTTGTAGCTAAATTGTTTTTGGAGAAATTAATTATTGAGTCTTTAATTAAGTTGGGTTCATGTATTTGACGGCTGGAGCCGAGCAGTAAAATAGTTTTATAAGCGAACATAAAAATAATTTATCTTTTTGTAGAGACGCCACTAGTAAGATAATAGGGTTACAGTTGATATATTTATTTATTTATTTATGCTGCTCTGTACAACAGGAACTTAGTCCCAATTACAGTACAGGGTCTGGGGACTCACTGAGCCGTACTTTGGTAGTTTATACATACCGGGTGTTTTATAAAAAGTGGGCCACAGGCGTGTAACATAGGAACAGTTTTTCTGAGCGCATTACTTCGCAAATAAATTTAGACAAAAATGCTTCAAATAATAGTTGTAGAGCTTAAAATTCTGCATTTAAATCAATAAACTAATTTACCCTAGTTCGACCCCCGCAGCCGACAAACATTTTCACCAATTTAAAATTACTCCTGTAGCTCCACCACTACTAACATCTTTGGGGGCCGTGATTTGACGGCTGGTAACCGCACTTCACGCGCATAAATATATCACTTATCTAGATCTGTTTCGGCAAAGTGCCACACCCAGTAATGGGTATAAGGCGTGATGATATTTACTGTTTTGTAACGACAGAAATTAAGGGTGAAATTCATAGTCGTGACTCACCCTCACCTCATCCTCAACTCACACTCAAATGAGAAGTAACTAAGGTAACTAACTCAAATTATGCAAATTTTTGAGTACGTTGCCTTGGTTACTTCTGGGCGGTTCCACCAACAAAAGTTAAATTTTAATCATGGTTTAAATAAATAAAAGCAAATCGAATGTATGTTAATAATTTCATTTGACATGTAATTTTGATTTTCTTTTATTTATTGAATCCAAGTTTAAAATTTAACTTTGGTTGATGAAACCGACCATTCGACTTTGATTGAGATGTGAGGATCAGGTAAGGATGAGTCATAACTGTGAATTTGACCCTATATATAAAAATTTACAATATTATAATTTAATTAGTTTTAATCAAGGAATTAAAACAATTTAACAATCTAATGCATTAAGTTTTTCTGTCAAACTTTCCTTTAATTAATGCCATTTAATTATTTGTAATTTTTCTTTAAATGAATAATTTTCTATTTTTAATAAATTTGTAATAATCATTAAAATTTACACAGTTCAAAAACTTACGTTTAAGCTATTCAAAACTTCAATGTGTCAAAATATTTTACAGAATTAAGTCGCGCATTTATTTGTTATTTTATTTTAATATTAAATTTATATTTTTGTAAATTTTCATATTTAATTTCTGCCGTTACAAAACACAGAAAATAAATTTAGATTATTGATTTAGATACCGAACTTTAGCTCTAAAACTTTTATTTCAAGCATTTTTGTCTAAAATAATTTCGGAAGCAACGCGCATCCCAAAACTATTTTCTCAAATAATCGCCTATGACCCGCTTTTCGTTATACACCCGGTATATAAGGACGTATTACTATTGTATTTTCCACATTTTATTAATTAAATAAACAGATTACTTACCTTTTACAATTAAATAATAAAATCTAACCTTAAATAACACTAAAATAATAAATAAATGAACACAAATAAAAACCCCATTTATTTTTGCGAAATAAATAGAAAATTTATTACAAACTGTTCAAAAAATATGAAGAAATGTGTGAAACATTCCTGTGAAAATGCGGATATTCAAACAAAACAGATACAAATTTATAATAAAAGCTTTTATTAAGCCATTATAATTTACAATAATTAGAAGAAAAATCCTAAGATTTTTCCTCCAAGATGTTTCCTTCTTGCTTCTTCGTGGTCCATTATGCCACCGCTGGTTGTTAACACAACGTAACTAAACAGAAAAACAACAATTAGTCACCATAAATATATATATTTTTTAAATAACATTAACGTGCATTCAAACGACCCGCTCACGCCAGGAAAAAATAAAAACATCGTTCACAGCCACCCGCTCACGCCAGGAAAAATAAAAACATCGTTCACAGCCTTCTATGTGTAACACAAAGCTGCATTTGATTTAATATTATTTTTTTAAATAACATTAACGTGCATTCAAACTACCCGCTCACGCTAGGAAAAATTAAAACATCGTCCACAGCCACCCGCTCACGCCAGGAAAAAATAAAAACATCGTTCACAGCCTTCTATGTATAACACAAAGCTGCATTTGATTTAATTTAGCTCGTAATTAACAATCAGAATTGTTGCATAAAATAATACTTATTTGTTTTAAAAATAAGTAAGATTAATTTTTTTTAACTTACCCGAATTGACGGGAAGGCAGTAAATTATTCGTCCATTTCTCAATATGTGTAATTGGTACATCGAATCTAGGCGAGATGACACCACATTTGTTTAACCTGCCTGTAAGATTTACAACAATCTTCCCTGATCTGTGGTCATCAACAATTTCGAATTCTCCGATGTATCCATGTTTCATCATTACTGTCAAGAACTTAACAATGACTTTTGAGCATGGCCTGATGAGAACTTGTCTTTTGCCACGCTTTTCAGCATTGTTGATAGATTTTAGAGCATCGCTCAACACATTCATACGCACCATGGCTGAAAACAAAAGAAAATTAATAAAAACATCGACCAACAAATTATCATCTGACAAGCATGTCCAATCTTTAGGTTATGACTCTAAACATGCACATAACTTTGTCAATATTTTTATCTGACACACAAAAACTAACTTTAGCACTAAATAAACACTTGTTGATGACACTACACTCAACTAGAGTCACTGGAAATAAAGAAATACTAGTTTGACATGCCTGAAAACTGTAAACTTCAAATGTCCAACTCGTCACAACAAAGTTATACTTTTAAGTATTTTCCAAACTTAAAACTCAAAAAATACTGTTGTACCCAGAAAATATATTTTATTAAGTATCGAATAAAACTTATTTTACGTTCAGATGGTCTAAAATAACTTGAATTACCTGTGATTTAATATCTGTTTATCGCCGCACCATTAACGGGGAGAAAACAGAGGAAAAAGGAAGTTGGTTAGGTTCTGTCAACTCAAACGCCATGCGCGTTAACGTGCTGCCCCCTACTACAATATTTTTTTTATATTTCGGTTTAAAACTATTTAAATATCTTTATTTGAATTATATTTTCACATTTGCTACAGTAATCATTAAAATAATAATTGCGAAATGAAACAGAAATTGATTAACAAAATTTCATTTTAAATTTGAAATAGAGCTCGACAAATGAAAGAAATCTTTGGGAGGACGCTACTATCGTCAGTACATTCAATGTCAAAAGTTGAAGTTCTAAAAATGGCGGTTTATTTGAATTTATGAAATAATAAGACGGTATGTCATTCTTTCCATTTACAAAAATAACATGTTAAATAATAATAATTATGATGTATTAATAATGAATAAGTTTAGCATTAATAAATAGGCATAAATGCGCATATCGTACATGGCGCGGCGGTCAAGTGTTTTTACTGAGACTGTATATTTCACTTTCATGTGAAAGTAGAGCCACGCCATTCGTTATATACTTCAAGTAAGTGGAGTTAAAGCGCATTCCAGCCACGGTTTCACTTTAGTTTATTGATTTCTAGTAATGATTTATGCGCATGTGCCTAGTAACAATTTGTGCTTTTAGTAGCTGTATATTTATGTTTACGTCTGGTAGTTCACATTTGAAGACGTATTTATATAAAATTCTTATTAATAATGGAAGAATTTGCCAATTTACCATGGTAATTTAAATATTTGCAATACCAATACAAAATAAACTTATAAAAATGTTTTTTTGGCAGGAGAATTTCGGAAGCATCTGTGTTAGATATTGGAACAAACTTTATAAGCGAGGAAACTATAGCAGAAAGTTACACTTTTCTAGATAATTTCGTACCTCCTCCACATACAGAAGATAAATCTAAGGCTAAAACACCGAAGCCTAAAACAAATAAAAAATTAAAACGTGCACATAAATCTTATTTGGATCATATTCAACATAAGCAGTGCTTAGAAGCATTGCAACTTTTGGAAAGCAATCGTCCGTTAAATAGTTTTAGAAAAGAAGAACAGAATTTAATAAATACCTACAATGTAAATGTTCAATAAATTGTAATTTATAATAATTTAAATAAAATTCATCTTGTAGAAATTGAAAATTGTGATAGTCAAAGAAAATGCAGAATATTTAAAATTTGTGGAATTTAAATGGAACCAAAAATACCATGTACGTACCATTAAACACGGAATAAAAAAATTAAACGACCATATTATGGCAAAACGGCAACTAAAATTCGATTTAGTAAAAAGTTATCCGAAATTTTATGCTGATAATAGCATGATTCCTTTAGTAAAAAACCAGAATATTGAAATGATCCATGAGGGCTGTCTTCTAGAACTGGTAAAATTAAAATATCGTTTTTAAATAAATATATCATCACGTTTCTACCCATTACTGGGTGTGGCACTCTGCTGAAGCAGATCTCAGTAAGTGATATATTTTGCGCGTGAAGTGCGATTACCAGTCGTTAAATCACGGCCCCCAAAGATGTTAGTGGTGGAGGAGCCACAGGGGTAGTTTTTGAAATTATGAAAATTGTTTGTCGTCTGCGGGAATCGAACCAGGGTTCTCAGGATCCACAGGCCGACTTCATACCACAGCTTTGTGGGCCGTGATTTGACGAGTGGTAACCGCACTTCACGCGCAAAATATATCACTTACCGAGATCTGCTTCGGCATAGTTCCACACCCAGTAATGGGTAGAAGGCTTGATGATATATTTATATTTTTTATTTTGTTAAATTGCTTGATAATACCAAAAATTTTGTGCCGAAACGTCGCTGTCGAATAATAAAATAAAAATTGTTTCAATTTTTGCAATTTTATTAACCAAGTTAAGCCAGTAACCCATTTAATATTCAAATTTAAAAATTATTAAAATTTTTTTACGAATAAAATATTGTTTAATAGTTAATAAATTAATAATATATTTTGCAGGGGGTCGTTGCTAAATTAGATTTGCCAAATATAGAAAGAAGTGACAATTTTAATTTTCATCCAAAACAAACTTGGATGGTCCCAACTTTGGAACCAAATTCTGATGAAATTTTGGCTACAACTAAATTATCTGGTAAAAAAATAACCATCCTGAATTTTTAATTTGTCAAATTAAGCTAAACCATATTCTCAAAAAAGTTTAAATATACTTTATCCACAACGCATATATAATAAAGACATTATTACACTGATTTCAGTTGAATTATATGGCTCATACAACAACAAGTGTTTTATATTCTATAAAACACTGTAAACAACTTGTTACTTATCAACCACTTCATGATCTATCGTATTTTGAGAAATTATATATAACTGAATCATCGTTAAACGTTACGACCAATCTTCTTCGATACCTATAATTATGAGTTATGGATAAAATTTTGTATTACACTTGTGTTTTATATACCTAATAAAACACTTGTATAATAAATAACTATTAATACATTTAGTATTCGGAAAGTAAAATGAATTAACTTTTTAAATCGGACTACTATAAGATTGGCTAAACCTTTTTTGAGAATCTGGTTGAACAATTTTGACTTATCAATTTAATGAATATATTTTTGTAGTAAGCAACGATATTCATGCAGAATTTTTGGCGAAACAAACTGCTTGTAATGTAGTTATTTCTTCTAATAGTCTTAAAACAATTATTGATAATTTTGGACCAGATTTTGGAGCAAGTTGGGATATACCAATAGTTGTAAAAGAACACAGTAAGTTCTATTTAAATTATTATATATTTTCGATAATATCTATGCTTAATTTTAGTTGTAAATGGAAGAAAATTTAATGTAGTTTATGTAGACAAAACTTTACCCAAAAAAAATATTACGTCAACTGAACAACATTTATTAAATAATTTTACGTCTCGTAAAATTTTGGTAAAACGACTCTTGTGTAAACAAATTGCACACAGGTAATAGTTATTTTTATAACAAGTGCCGAAAAAGGCTTGTTACGTGAAAGTGCGGAGTTTAACGCACGAGACTTTTTTCGACACGTGTTAATAAACAAAATTTTTCCTACAACTGGTATTTAAAAAATCACTAAAATATTGTCAGGATTTATGAAATTTTAATGATATTACGCGACACCGATGTTTTAAATCGCTGTCAGTTAAATTTAATTTCAACAGTTGCGTAAACGAAATACACTTGTTCTTTTCGTTTACAGAAGCACTTGCTCTGAATTTGTCTCTTTTCCAACCGTAAGTAACCAAGGCAATAATAGTTACTTAATAACGAGAAATCGCACAGTTGTAGGAAAAGATAATAAACACCGATTAAAAATTATAATTTGTAATACTTAATTTGTAGTTTTGAAACGCCGAATGTAATATTAGAAAATGTTAATGCTCAAAAAAATATTATAAATGAGTTTAATAGTCCAAAAAGCGATAGCAGTAAATCGACAATTAGTTCTACCCCAAAAAACAATTTAGCATCGCTGAAATCACCAAAAACAAATGCAGCAACTCCAAAAACAAATGAATGCTCTACACCAAAACAACAAAAACTTAATTCTTCAGAAATCAAGTCACCTGTTTTTGACACATCCTCTATACTAACTAGAAGTGCAGCAAAAAAATTAAATGACACAATTAGTGGTACTGACTTAACTGAAGAAGAATCAAATGAATCTTGTGACTTAGTAAAACAATTGACTGAGGACAGCAGGACTGAAACAAATGATGGTGATGAACAAATGCCTGAGCACAGCAGGACTGAAACAAATGATGGTGACGAACAAATGCCTGAGGACAGCAGGACTGAAACAAATGATGGTGACGAACAAATGCCTGATATTAGACAAAAAAGATTTGTAATCCCAAAGAAAACATTTATTAGACATGATAACGTGAACTACAGATTATGGAAACTAAAATCTCAAGATGAAGAAAATATTTTGCTAAAAAATTCTGCGGAAAAGAAAGAAATTAAATTATTAGTTAGGTCAAAAATTGACGCATACCAGGTTGAAAATGGAAAATTTGTGTCCACAAATTTGACCCCAAAATTAGAATATCAGTCAGAATATGGAGCAACAATGTCGACGAAAAGCGAGTTGTTAAGGCAATGGACTACTCTTTATTTTAGACCATTTTCTAATTTATTACGAGGTAAAAAAAACATCCATACATACAAATTGTCTTTAAATTTATCATAATTTTTAATTTTACAGTAAGAACTTCGCCTCAAAATAATAGATATTTAAAATTTGAAAACATAAACTTGAATAAAATTACTTACGAGTGCATGAAACATTATAATTTTAATCCGAAAGAAAATTTAGGAGTTTTATTTAATGTTTTATCAAATTTGACTGATTTGAATCCAGGAAATTATATTTTACATCACGAACCTAAACATGGAACTTTTGCAGCGATTTTGGAAAGCGTTTCTGAAAAGTAAGAATTCATTTTTGTTGTAAAACAATTAAAAATATCAAATATATCATCACGCCTTCTACCCATTACTGGGTGTGGCACTCTGCCGAACCAGATCTCGGTAAGTGATATATTTTTGCGCGAGAAGTGCGGTTATCAGCCGACAAATCACGGCCCCCCAAAGATGTTATTGGAGGGTAAGTCACAGGAGTAATATTAATGTGGTGAAAATATTTGTCGGCAGTGGGAATCGAACCAGGGTTCTCAGGATCCACAAGTCGACTCGATAATTAATTTTTATTATTTTTTAGTTCGGCAAATTCGGTAAATTTCCATGATTTATACAAAGATGTAGAGTGTATCGAAACTAATATTCCGTCTAAATGGATTCCAGTCGACACATCTTTTATTTTACCATCTCATATTAAAAATGGCATAATGCCAGGACTTTTCCCGCCTCCAAATTTCGGCAAGTCATCAATAAAGAGAATGTTCCTTTAAACAAAGAGTTTTGTTCATTAATTTATTTAATATTTCGCCTAAAAAATGTCGAAAATATGAAGAAAAGTACAAAACAACGATGCCTAGGATATTTCAATTAAATTGATTATCTTTTGTTTTACTTGCGCCGAAACTAGAGTTTCTTTTGTTTTATTTGCCATAACTAGAATTTCTTTTGTTTTATTTACCATAACTAGAATTTCTTTTGTTTTATTTACCATAACTAGAATTTCTTTTATTTTACTTACCATAACTAGAATTTCTTTTGTTTTACTTAACTTACCTAGAGTTTATTTTGTTTTACTTACCTTAACTAGAATTTCTTTTGTTTTATTTACTATAACTAGAATTTCTTTTATTTTACGTACCATAACTAGAATTTCTTTTGTTTTATTTACCATAACTAGAACTTCTGTTATTGTACTTACCATAACTAGAATTCCTTTTGTTTTACATAACTTACCTAAAGTTTATTTTGTTTTACTTAACCAGAATTTCTTTTGTTTTACTTACATTAGCTAGAGTTTCTTTTGTTTTATTTTTCTCAAAACTAGAGTTTCTTTTGTTTGACTTACCTTCGGACTAAAAAGTTTTGTTTGTATTTTTTATTTTTTTTGTTGATGTTTTGTATACTTTATTATAATGTTGAATTAAATATTTATTCTCCCGCAAATTTAGTAAAGTTATAAACCCTTTTTATCAAAATTTCGCCCCATTTTTATGAGGCGATAACGTGATATACAAATAACTACAGTAGGGAATATGAATTAAACCGATTGTCTTTTGTTTTACTAACTTCAAAACAAATGTTTCTTTTATTTTACTTCTCTTAACTAGAGTGTTTTTTGTTTTATTTAACCATAACTAGAATTTTTATTATTTTATTTACCTTAACTGTTTTTTTATTTACGTACGCCAAAACTAGAATTTCTTTTGTATTATTTACCATAATTAGAATTTCTTTTGTTTTACTTACCTTAACTAGAATTTCTTTTGTTTTACTTACCTTAACTAGAATTTATTTTGTTTTACTTGGCTGAAAACTAGAGTGTCTTTTGTTTGATTTACTTTAGGACTAAAGTTTCTTTTGTTTTGTTAGGAAAATACTTGGTTTGTAATATATTTTTTTTTATTTAATATGTAAAATGAAACAAGTTATTGTATTATATAAATACTTTATTAGAATGTTGAATTAAATATTTATTTTTCCACACATTTAGTAATGTTATAAACCCATCCATAGCAGAACAGTTAAAGTATATGTACAACATGAAATGTTAGCAAATATCTGAATTCAACATTTTCAACAGAAATGAGGTAAAAACAGAGTTTATTATTAATTTAATTTGTATTCACATCTGTAAACAAATTTAAGAAATAATGAAGTTCATGTTCTCTCCGGTGTTAGTAACTAAAAATTAACACTAAAGTCTACGAAAGTTTCTTCGCCTTCTGGTATAAGGTATCCACCACTTTGCTCATACTCTGGATGGTTTCCAAAGCCATTTCATAAGTCTTGTCAATCGGTGTTTCTTCAAAAACTATCAACACTCCTTCGCCTTGATCCAGAATGCCGTGGAACTTCTTGTCGAGGATCATCTGCGACAGCTTCTTCTCCACCTAACAAACACAAGAACCACAAATAACAACGACTGAGTGTGATAATAAGAGTCATTACTCACCTGTGGCATCGGGAGCTTGATGGTCTTCGCGATATAATCAACTTGAACCCTAGAATAAGGTTCGATAATTCTGCAAAGATTCTGCTCGAGCATATTATCGTAAAGAGTTCCCAAATGCGCTCGAACGATGACATCATCTTCCAGTTCATGCTGGTAGTTCTTCACTGCGGTTTGAAAATCGGCTAAGGAACGTTTATGTGACGCCTGAGCGACGCTTTTCATCGCGTCGATGTCTCTCCCAGCATATTTAATCGCTAACTTCCCGCTGATAATTTGTTGAACGTCGTCGGGGGTGTTTAGCATGATTTTTGATAACAACATGTATTTTAAAGCTGTTAGAGCTTTTGGACATTCGACGCTGTCGAATCCTTCGAAGGCTTCGTAGAAATATGAATACGCGGTTTTGAAATCTCGTTCGTCGGCGGCGTGTAAGATTCCGGATTGTAAATCTAAAGCTGCTTGCATTTTCGGAGGACAGTAAATCGCGTTTGCTGTGGTTCTGGCTGATGTTAACGCTGCGCGAGCTTTGGGAAGATTACTTAAAGCATGATAGGTTTTACTTTCTAATAATTGAACTTCTACTAACAAATTTTTGTCGTCTAATTTTTTCAATTCTCTAAGAAGTGTGGAACCTAGTTGCAAAGCTTCTGGAAACATACCTGTGTCGAAATACAAAGCGATAAGTCGAGCTTCGAGTGATTGACGGAGGAATGTTCGTTTTTCTTCTTTCGCCCATTCGATACATTCTTTACAAAGTTGTACTTCGATTCCGATGCCAGCTTCCAAATCCAGGAAGAAATCCACCAAAGTTCGGACGAGCTTTGCAGCTTTCGCTTTACTTATTAGACTGAGAAAAGGTCTTGTTGCTTTGATTAGGTCTGCGAGTTCCTTAGCCTTACCTTCTTTCTTGTAGAGTTCACCCAGATGAAGAATACCTTGTTCTTTGAGTCTGATGTTATCTTCATCGTTTTCTTCGATATCTTGTTCTTGCACTATTTTATTTAAAAGATGAATACCTTCTTCTCGATTTGTGTTTGAAATTGCTTGAGCTCGCTCAAATAACATTGCACCCGCCATGTTGTCTAGAAAAGCACTGTCATCAATGGACGGACGAAATTAGTCAGTGACTGTGTACGTTACTTTGACTTTGTTTTAGCATAATTCTAGAATTTCCCCACTTTCAAACCAAAATTCCACTGTTTAATTTTCTTCTATTTTTAGGCAATACTTGGTCTAAATTTAATACTTTCCTTAAATACTTTCATATAATTATTATTACTTTTTTTATGAAAAATAAACCGGTTTGTTTTCTTTTTATAAATTGCGGAATATTAAATTGTTTGTAACAACTGTTCAAAACAAATCTGCATCACCTTTTTGATTATTATAATTTAATTATTGTAATTTCACGAAAATTCTGCCGACAGATAAAAAATAAATATTCTTGAATAATTAATTAGTACATTTTATTGGATATATTATGTAATGGAAAAGGTAATTATATTTGCAGTAATTAATTTAGGAAATAATTTTAAATTTTATTGACAACTCGCGCTCGAATACGCCAACTAGCGGTAAAAAAAATAACTACTCGTGGCGGGCCTGTTTCATTTATTGTGCATGTTTGTATGGTAAACATACGTATTTCTATAACGTTAATTTTTAATTTTTTCTATGAAAAATCTAATACGAGCTGTTGCTTTTAAGGATGCAAATGGCTCTGAACTATTGCAACTTATTATAAAGGAATCATCCTCAGTTAATAATTTGTAATACATGTTCCGGCAGCATTTTTTTAACTCAAACATTACACTGCTAATTTCATACATTAATAAATTATCGTAGCAGTGGTCAATAAGTAATTTAAATTTTAATTTTAATTCGTCAGTTAAATCATGGTCTTGTAATTTTGTATGCCGGCCTGTAGAACATAAATGTAATTCGAAATCTTCGGAACATGAAATTAGTATAATTTTCTATTGAGTAAATGTTTACATTTTTTAAGTTTAAATTTTTGATAGTTGAATACCTATCCCCATATTTAATATGTATGTTTTAATCACAAATCAGTTATCTATGCAAAAATAATATTCAAGCAAAAAGTAAATGATCATGACAAAAAATCTGTTTTTATTTTCTAATATTATGCGAGTTATTCAGAATTAAAATAATATATACAATTTTCCTACGAATGTGTAGACGTCCAAGACTTTAAACAAATAAACAATACTTAATTTCATCGTCAAAATTGGCGAAACGAACTCTACATAACTATGTAAAAAACCCATTTATCCTAGGCGAACGCAGCGCCTCTATAGTTGATTTCATGAAAATTCTGCCGACAGATAAAAAGTTAATATTCTTTAATAATTAATTAGTACATTTTATTGGACATATTATGTAATGGAAAAGTTAATTATATTTGCAGTAATTAATTTAGGGAATAATTTTAAATTTTATAAAGATAATTTGGGTATTTTTTTGTAATTATATGAACCAATCAGAGGGTCGGAATTTGAATTTAGGCGGGAATAGAGGGCGCCGTAGTCAGTAGCCAACAGTTTCATTTGACAAGAAATAAACGACGCCATTAGCTAGTCTTCGAGTTGGTATTTGAGCTTTTAATGCTCTTAGTTTTGTGAGTTGTTTATCTTTAATAGATTCCAGCAATGAGTGACCGAGAGGTAAAGACTTTCTGTACAATTTAAAATAGATTTAAGGAGTGCAATTTATTTATAACGTTTGGTTCGAGTTATTTTGATGCTTGCCGGTTGATCAACGAGCACCACGCCGTGGTCTGCCACGAGATCAATAGCTTTTGTTTATTTGCGATTATGTTTTCAATGAATTTCACAGCGAAATATTCTTCTACTCATAATCTTAGCTGATTTTCTAAAGCTCAGTTTTGATTCATGTTGGTGAATTTTGGAGCTTTCTTGCTCATTGGATTGTTGTTTTGGATTGCTATTTTAGAGAAGCCGATCGCCTAGCGCTTCAGAACGTAAAGTTGTCACTATCAGTGGAGATCAGTCGCCTCCACACGGAAGGCCAAGAGACCGAGAAAACCACGATTCTCCTAGTCGGAATAACAAAATTGTCAAACGCAGTTATTCCAGGTATGTTTGTGTTTATCGTCATTGTTACCAATCAATTTTCGTTATCTTTATTTTACTAACACACGTCTAATCTCATTATTCAAATACACGTAATACTAATTATTAATTCGGGAAACTATATTTTTTATTATTGTTTATTTTTGTTTGAACCGCAAAAGTTGTTTACAAAAATTGGAGGGAATTTTATAAAAGATATTCTATCAATCTTTTAAATTATAATGAAATAGATATTTTCACTAAAAACACATGTTGTAAACATACACAGTATGTCCCAAAAAAATTCTTTAGATATAGAATAAAACACGCATTATGTTTGAAACTTAATATTTATACAAAATAGCTTCGATTTGAATCAATACATGTAGAACGATCAACTAGAGCATGCATAGATTTATTTATGCCATCTAAAGGAACGTTCTTTAACACCTGTGTGACGGCTGCTTGAATGGCTGGAATATCATAAAACGTTCCTTTCATGGCAATTTTCAGTTTTGGGAAAAGATAATAGTCACATGGTGATCGATCAGGTGAATACGGAGAGTGCTCGATGACACAAATATGTTTTTTCATCAAAAATTCGCTGACTTTTTAGCGACTTTTTGGTCTTCATTTAATTCATGTGGAACAAAACGTGAACAAACCTTTCTTTTACCCAAATCTTCAGTTAGAATTCTCCAAATAGTATTTTTACTCGTATTCTTCACCCAACATTCTAACAGTAAAATTCGCATCGACAGCAATGATTTCACGCACTTTTTCGACTGAGCACAATTTCCGGCTTTTGGATGTCCAGATCTTTCATCATTATTTAAATCTTCACAACCATTTTTAAATTTTGCAAACCACTTATAAACTTGTGAACGAGATAAACATCACCATAAACTTTTTTTCATCAATTCGTATGTCTCAGCAAATTTGTTTCCAAGTTTAACACAAAATTTAATATTTGCTTGTTCCATTGTATTTTTGCAGCATAAACACAAAAACTACTGTCATTAAAACGCGCGTAAATTTTTAAACTGTCACCTGATTGCATGAAGTTGTGTGCGTTCGAAAGAGGAAAGATGTATCTCTCTAACAATGTGTATGTTCAATAGATTGTGCTACGTGTTCTATGATTTAAATCAAAAGTTTCGTTGTTTTTGGGACATACTGTGTACATTAATAGGTATTTATGATTAGTTAGTTGAATGTAGATCAAATAAATCTGAATTTTGAACCAAATACGATCTAAAATTGATTTATTTGTAAAATAGGATGTTTGTTCGTTAATATCATAAATTGTATTTACTGGGGTGGCTAGCTCAGTGGTATGAAGTCGGCCTGTGGATCCTGAGAACCCTGGTTCGATTCCCACAGGCGACAAACAATTTTCATAATTTCAAAAGCTACCCATGTGGCTCCTCCACCACTAACATCTTTGGAGGCCGTCATTTGACGACTGGTACCGCACTTCACGCGCAAAATATATCACTTACCGAGATCTGCTTCGGCAGAGTGCCACACCCAGTAATGGGTAGAAGGCGTGATGATATATTTATTTTTTTATTTAGTATTAAAAATGTCAGATTTGTTTGGTATTATTTTAGTTTAGACCTATCCAAGAAATTACCAAAAATTCCAAGACAGTTTGTTCTGTTACACCCTGTTTCTAAACGTGAATCAAATTGGCGCTAGAAAATAAAATTCTACCCAGTTTTGGGTGCAGCAAATACGTATTTGAAACGTAACATTTTCGATTTAAATTTCTATTTTTTTTATTCATTACTTACAAAATAATTTGATAAATAATCTTATTATTTATAATCTTTGTAAGGGATTTTCAAATGCTTCAAATAAAAGATAGAACTCGATAAACCAATGAGAGGAGTGTCTGAGGTCGCTACTATCGTCTGTACAGTCAGTGTCAACAGTTGAATTTAAATTTGTGAAATAAGACGGCGCGTAATTCGTTCCATTTATAAAAATAGTATGTGAGAAGAATAATAATTGTGATAGATGATTAATAAATAAATTTATCAATAATAAATTTGAATACAAGCGCAGGGTATCGCTTTCATCTTTTCTAATCTTTGTAGATTGTATGAAAGGAATTATGAATGTGGATGAAGTTAAAGTGGTGTGTCAGGATAGAAACGTTTCGCGAAGATTAATTGCGGAATGAATCTGATGATTTCAGAAAAGCACAGGATTTTAGATTTTAGTTTACCTGCAATTGTGTAAAATTCATTTTCAAAAACAAGCGTAGAGCGACACTCCCTTCTTTTCTTATCTTTTTTTATTCGTTTTCTGATCTTATATTGAGTGTTTAACTGCAATTGTGTGGAATTCACTTTCAAAAACAAGCGTAGAGCACAACTCCCTTTCTTATTTTTTAATTCGTTTTCAGTTCTTACGTAGTGTTTAACTGCAATTGTGTGAAATTCACTTTCAAAAACAAGCGCAGGGCGACGCTCCCTCCCTTTCTTATCTTTTAATTCGTTTTCCGTTCTTACGTAGTGTTTAACTGCAATTGTGTGAAATTCACTTTCAAAAACAAGCGCAGGGCGACGCTTCCTCCCTTTCTTATCTTTTTGTTTCATTTTCAGTTACTGCATTGTGTGGTCTTTTCTTTCATATACTAGTGCAGGCTATCACTTTCATCTTTTCTAATCTTGTAGATTCGTTGTTAGGAGTAAACGTGAGTAATTTGAGATGTTTTATGCATAGGTTATGTACGTTGAAGAAAGAAAATGAATGATAAGTGAATAGGAATGATGTGATTGAAGGTTTGTGGTGTGATAATGATTTCGAGTGTAATAAATGAATGAGTTTATATGAAGTGATCTATGAATGTGGTTGAAGTGAGGGTGGTGTGTTTGGATGAAAATGTTTGACGAGGGCTGATTATTTGATGAATCTAATGAGTGAATATTTTATGAGTGATTTTAGGGTTCGTGCTACACCATTTGGTGGGATATAGCTTGATGATGTTTATGTATGTATGTATGTAAATTTGCATAAATGCGCAAAATGTTTTTCTGGAGATTGTATATTTCACTTTCGCGCCAAAGTATATACCTGAATTGGTGGAATTAAAGCACATTCCAGTCACGGTGTTTCACTTTGGTTTATCGAGCTCTACAGACAGTAAAATTGTAAATATTGTCCCCAAAAATAATTTAGAAACATCCAGTAAAAAGTATCCGAATCTTTTGAAAATCCTCCATCATCTTGTCAATTTGCCGCGCGTTTAGTTCATTCCTTTCCTAGGAGTCCCTCGCGTAAAATGTCTTATCGTGGTGACAGAAGCCGCGAGGAACGCGACAGAGCCCCCGGAGAGAAGCACGAGCGCGGAGAACGTCGCTATCGCACAAGAAGTCGCTCTCGTTCCGCGAAGCGCTACAAGTCGCGCTACTCGCATTCGCGCTCCAGGTCGCACTCTCGAGGACGAGGCTACGGAAGAAGCGATCGCTCGCACTCTCATTCGCCTATGTCCAGCAGGAGGAGACATGTCGGTACCAGGGATAACCCCACGCCCTGCAGATGTCTTGGAGTCTTTGGATTGAGTGTTAATACCACTGAGTCGGAGATACATTATATTTTTTCCAAATATGGACCCGTTGAACGAGTGCAGATTGTCATTGATGCTAAGGTGAGCAAGAGAATCCATTTACACCGAATCGGAAGCTTTTTTTGTCTTTTCTAATTGTTTTACAGGAAAATACTTCAAATAAAACTTGCAGAAAATTTAATTTTCTATAACTTTTATTTGAAGTATTTTTCTCTTAAATAATTTAGAAATGTGTGACAGCGGAAAATATGTTAAGAATTTTCTAAAACTGAGTCATAGTTTTATGTATTTACACCGAATCATGCGAAAATTAATCGGAAGCTACTTCAAGTAAAACTAGAAAATTTAGTTTTCTATAACTTTTATTTGAAGTATTTTTCTCTCAAATAATTTAGAAATGTTTGCCAACGGAAAATATATTAAGAATTTTCTAAAACATTGAGTCATGGTTGTATTTATTAGTTTTGATTAACTCTATTGAGTTCTTTAAAATTGTTCATGTAATAGCAAATATTTTATGACCAAAGTGCATCTATAAGTAACAAAAAGACGACTATTTTTTTTATGTTTGTGTTTATATATTATTTATTAATCTATTTTACATATAATTTCACATTTGATAGTATTTATTCAATACAAATACAAGAAAAATCCAATATAATAGAGCAATGCATGTTTTGCCTTTCCTGCAAATGGCGGAATACTTCTGCCTCACTTGTAAATACCCAGTGTTCACATAAAATCATTGTTTACACTTTAAATTTGTCTTAACTTAAAATAACGAAAAATATATTTACAACTGCCACCATTTTTACTTTCCAAACAAAAAAATACTATTTGTTTATTGTATTGAAAATTAATTTATTGTGCGCCTTAAATTTTGTATAAATAGTTCTTTGTGTACTTAGAGCAGAAAGTAGTCTATTACCGCTCATACATGCAGATTGTTGATCGAGACACAGCCGAGAGTAACAACCATGTAAGAGCGGCAAAAACACTTTCTGCTCTAGGTAAACACAGTATTTATTTCTACGATCGAGCAGAAAGTAAACATTTGCAAGTGTCAATTGAGTGTAGAATGTTGACGTTTGCAGTTCGCCGGGCGGTAAAGTAAGAGTGTATCACCGTATCCATGAATATATGATAATTGTCAACATTTTAAAACAGAAAATTCTTTTTCAAGCGTTTCTAAATGGCCGTAGAACAATTTTGTTTGCATCTAGAGCAAAAAGTGTTCTTGCCGCTCTTGCATGGTTGTAGCGCCTCGATCAACAATCTTCATGCGTGATAATAGACTACTTTCTGCTCTAGATACACAAATAACTATTCTACGAACATTTAAACCCTGAAAAATAATTACTGACAGGCAGATTCACAAAACAGATTAGCGCTAACACCGTTTTTAATATTAGCTATAACTCTGCTTCAAATTAAAACAAATTGAAGAAATGAACTAAATTTGATGCTAATTAAGTCTCTTTTTACCTCAAGTTAAAATAAATTTGTTTCGTACATTGAAAAGAGAGTTAAAAACGAAATAAAAAATGGTGTTAGCGCTAATCCGCTTTATGAATCTGCCTGTGAGAGTTTTTCTGTCGCGCTTGAAAATGTTGACTCTTTACCGCCCGGCGAGCGGCAAAATCTTATTTCCGCTTGGCCTATGACAAATATCAACTTAATTGGAAGTTGAAAATTAAAACTTTTAGCACGGTCGTAGAAAAGAAATTACGAGTAACACGTTGTTTTTGTGAAACAGTACGATAATATGAACAGTAATACTACAGGAATGTTGTAATATATGAATCAGAATTATGTTTATGCTTCCTGTTTCATTTTGCACTGAAACAAAAACATAAATATCTGGAAATCCTTAAAAAAGAAAATAGAATTATCTTATTTATTATCTGGAGTCAACAAAAAATTGTTTAATATAATAATTTAGTTTGAAAGAGACCAACGAACTAATTAAATTAATCCCGATCTATTTTAGTGAAATTCTAATTGCGTCTTCGTAATTTCCGCTTTCAAATAACGACAAATATCTGTCACTAAATAACGCGTATCGGATTCTAATAAAAGTGTAGTAAATATCAATAGTGAAGAATTTTGGCGGGAATCCAATCCTGGATCAAAATGTTAACTATTTAATTTCATTTTTAGACTGGACAGTCGAGAGGGTTCAGTTTCGTGTATTTTGAAAGCACGGAGGACGCAAAAGTTGCGAAAGACAAATGTAATGGAATCAAAGTTGGTGGGAAAAACATAAGGGTTGATTTCTCCATAACACAGAGGGCGCATACCCCCACACCTGGGATCTATATGGGCAAACCTACATAGTAAGTCGAACTAATATTTATTCCAGCATGTTTTCTACCCTTTTTTGTGGGTAGCAATGTTATGTTTTTGTAGTTATCCAACATTGTTTCATAAAAGTCTTTTTAAAGTTTTAAAGATTTGCTGGACTTTGTTGGAAGATTAATTTAAAGAATTTAGTGTAGGTATTTTGAAGATTATAGGTATCTACTAAAGGCTTCTTTAAACAATTTTATTTTTAAAGTAGACTGTATTGTTGAGAGGAAGAAAATTGGTAAAATGTATAATATTTTCAGTATGTCTTCACGTATGGGTTGGTCTGAACGCGGCCGAGGCGGACGAGACAGAGAGTGAGTATATTTTCATACCATTTACCCGCTTTTGGGTTAAAAACGTACATGACTATTTACAGTAAAAATCGTTGTTAAAAGCCATATTTACATTAGAGACCTAAAAATATTGTTATTAATGGAACGTTCATTTCAAAATTACATATTTTAATTATCTATTATTATTATTATTATTTATGGGGTGGCTAGCTCAGTGGTATGAAGTCGGCCTGCGGATCCTGAGAACCCTGGTTCGATTCCCACAGGCGACAAACAATTTTCATAATTTCAAAGGCTACCCCTGTGGCTCCTCCGCCACTAACATCTTTGGGGGCCGTGATTTGACGGCTGGTAACCGTACTTCACGCGCAAAATATATAACTTACCGAGATCTGCTTCGGCAGAGTGCCACACCCAGTATTGGGTAGAAGGCGTGATGATATATTTATTTTATTATTATTATTCGGTTAATAAAAATGCGAATTATTTGATTGAACCAGTTTAAAAATAGAAAAATAATAAAATATGTTTCTATATAATTCAGACTACGAGAAATCGAATGCCGTTGAGCGCATCTTCATATCTTTTTCAGTTTCCGAGTTACAGCGATTTTTGACTTTTTCAAAATTTCAAGTTTGAAGGCCCATATCTCGAAAACTAAAAGAGATATTGAAACGCGGTTTAAACGAGTGTATTTCTCGTGATCTAATTAACTTATACTGAAATTTTGAAAATATTGAAAATTTTGATATTTTTTCAAAATTTTCGTTTCTCAGTATTTAAAAAAATTGAAAAGATAATGAAAATCTGTGGGCACCAGTGTATTCCTCTCGTAAAAGTACATAGGTATGCAAAATTTCAGGCAAAAATTCGCACAGATAAAGTTTTTATTACAAAAAAACGAAAAATGGCCAAAATTAATGAAAATCTTAAGGGGTACCCCTTCAAAAATAATTAAAAAACAGTGATTTTTCGTTTTTTTGTAATAAAAACTTTATCTGTGAGAATTTTTGCCTGAAATTTTGCATACCTATGTACTTTTACGAGAGGAATACACTGGTGTCCACAGATTTTCAATATCTTTTCAATTTTTTGAAATATTGAAAAACGAAAATTTTGAAAAAATAGCAAAATTTTCAAAATTCTCAAAATTTCAATTTAAGTTAATTGGAGCACGAGAAATGCACTCGTTCAAACCGCGTTTCAATATCTCTTTTAGTTTTCGAGATATGGGTCATCAAAGTTGAGATTTTAAAAAAGTCAAAAATCGCTATAACTCTGAAACTAAAAAAGATATGAAGATGCGCTCAACGGCATTCAATTTCTCGTAATGTGAATTATATAGATACATATTATAAAATTTTTCGATTTTTAAACTGGTTCAACAAAAAAATTGCTATTTTCGTTAACAGAAGGCGTATTCCATTTGCCATTTGGATCAGATCTAACTTACATTTACTGATCCAGATCATTTATTTATTTCGCTAGATTACTTCGCTAACTTTATATCTAGTACTAGAATTATAGATTCTAATTTACTTTGAAGTAATTCACCCAAAAATGTGCATCCGTTAGCTTAATTCAGTTCATTTAGTCATGTGTCGAATTTATCTGAACTGATTTAAGTGAATCAAGTGGCAAATGAAATACAGCTAGAAATGTGGATCCTAAAAACTCTGGTTCGATTCCTACCGCTGACGTTTTCACCACATTAAAATAACCCCCTTATCTTTGAAAGACGTGATTTGACTTCACGCGCATAAATATACCGAGATCTGCGTCGGCAGAGTGCCACACCCGGTAATGGGTAAAAGGCGTGACGGTATATTTATTTTATTTTTTATTAAATTGTTCCACTAATGTTACAACTTTGTCTAATTTAACCATGATGCGTCGCTTGTCAACATTTCAAATTGCAAATTCGCGGGGTATATTTTGTGTTTGTAGGAATCTGTGGTTGTTTATTGGGGGGTGCAGGTCACCCAGTTATTGCGGATTCTATATGTGTCTGTTGTTTCAGCGACTATTACAGCTACCGCGGCAGCAGTTACAGAGACCGACGTTCTCAATCACCACCTTACTACAGACGGCGCCGTTACGACCGATCACGCTCACGGTCTTACTCTCCTCGTGAGTATTATTCTTCACGCTCCTCCCGTTACTAAACTATATTCACTCCCTCAATGCGTCCCTCAGTCTCCTCAGCGACCACCAGGAATTTTAGAATTTAAGTTGTACATTTTTAGTTTATATGCGACAAAGCGATCATGTTGTATCACTGTAATTTTACTGAATTTGATTAATTGAATTTTTGGGAGAGTCTCTTCAATAGGATCATGTTTCAGCGTTGTTTGTGAAGCAGAACTGGCAGAAACGGCCTAAAATAATTTGGTGTAAAAAGGGAACATTCTTTTGTCTTTAAAAGTAACAATTTTGAGGAAAATTTTCCCTGCAAAATAATGGAACCGAGATATATGTTATTAGACTATTTCCCAAACAAACTTACACAGTAAAACTACAATTTTCTATTTCTATTTCTATTGCGTTCCCGAACATTTTCCCAAATACAATTTCCTGAATTTCCGGTTTGCCATTTTCCTAAATTATAATTTTCCTGCATGCTTATTTCCACAAGTTCTATTTTTTCCTTTTGCTAATTTTCTTATATTTTCCGATTGACAAGATTCCCAAAACACAATTTGGAAACTAAATAATTTCCCGAATAACAATTTCAGTGTATATCAATTCCTCGAATTTTATGTTTTACACAAATTTTATTATTTACGAATGCATTTTTCCTTAAACTCTATTTCCAGAACAACAATTTTCGTAAATTGTAATTTTTCAGAAAAACAATTTCTAATACAATAAATTTTAAAATGGCCAGTTTCTAGATTCATTTTTTTTTTTACACAAAAATGTTACAAATTAATTAACTCTTTTTTAACAATACAATAAGCATTATAAAAATAATCTAGAAATTTAAAGAAATTACATTCGGGAAAATTGCATACGTGTAATTAGCATACGGGTAAAATGTTTTTGTATTCGAGAAATTATTTTTTGGACATTAGCATGCTGGAAAAGATAATTCGAAGAAATGGTTATTTCTGAAATTTGTCATTCGTGAAAATGCATTATTGTTCGGAAAATTGTTTTCGGGTGAATGGACAATAACTTTATTATAGATGTGTAACAGGAATTTTGACATTTCGTGACTCTAGGGCATTTTTCCCAATTTTGTCGTTGTAATACTTACATGATTGGTCAGAAATGACAAAATTGAACCAAATGATTGGTTTATATGTGGGAAATAGTTTATCAACATTTTACACCGCAAAAAGTACAATAAAATTGATAATATTTCACTGAACATATTAATAAATAATTTGCTTCAGTTCTGCTTCCAAATTAACAAATATTAATTTCTATCTTTGAACCAACTGTAAATACTCGCTCCTATTATTCCCCAACATTTTAACCTGAACAGAAACAGAAAAATGAAGCTCAACTTGAATTTTTTTCAAAATTATTGTTCTCAAATTCAGTGTACAGCTTAAAAAAGCGCGTCTATGAATACGAAGTGTAACATGTTGTCTTGTATGCCACTTTCAGGTCGTTATTAGAGCCACGCGACATCAGAAGGCCGAGAAGGCCTTTTACATTTTGAGAATCTGCGATTCTTGCAACTTAAACTGTTCGCGCTAAACGGGGAACGTTTTTCACGTAGAGTTATTTTTTAAAGAGTTGTATTAGGTTCCCTTTATTTTTTAATATGAAATGTTCCTCGTTTTGCCAAACAGACTTTTTTTCAATTTTATGTATTACTTACAAAGTAATTTGATAGTTGTTTCGTGTATATAAATTTTGAAAGTGCTTCAATTTTAATTACTAACTTTGTTAAAATTATTTTGCTATTTTTCAATGACTTCCAAATTTGAAATTGGATAATAATGACTTAATTTTTGGGGGAAATGGGGACACTTGCCGATAGTTTCCGCTACCAAACCTCTTAAAAATCTTTTATAGAAAAATACCCCTTTATTCTGTAACTGAATCATCTGTTACTGATCGATAAGTTAATGACAATCCGTATTTTTCATGATTATTAATATCATTTCGACTTTAAGTGACTAAAATAATTTATTCTGTTTTTCTATTTTATTTTTATGAATTTTGATCCTCGTGTGAAACTGCCATTATCAAAAATATTATTTTTTCACCAAATTTTTTACGAAACTGTCATTATATTAATTTTTATAATAACAGCTACGTATAGAAGCAAGAAAAATGTATGAAAATAACATTAAAAATACCAGGATAAATTATTCTGGTGACAGAATACTAAAATTGTAATCAATACAGTAATAATGAAAAATAAAAGTTGTCATTAATTTATCGATCATTAACAGATAATCCCCCCTATTCTGTAACTCCATCATTATCTGTTAATGATCGATTAGTTAATGATAACCCTTATTTTTAATTATTAGTCTACAAATTACTACCATTTCGGCATTCTGTGATGAAAATGATGTATTCTGTTACTTCTATTTTACTTTTGAGCATTTCACCCTCGTACAAAACTACAATGGCTTGGAAGGACCACGGTAAAATATATTTTTGGCTAAAGTCCCGACTTTTAAACTCGGGACTCCAACTTTTTAAAGTCGAGATTCCGACTCTGTAAACTCGGGATTCCGACTTTTTAAAGTCCAGATTTCGACTTTGTAAACTCGGGATTCCGATTTTGTAAACTCGGGATTCCTACTTTTAAATTCGGGACTCCAACTTTTTAAACTCGGGATCCGACTTTTTAAACTCGAGATCTGAATATTTCCGTTATTCGTCCATATTCGAAGTCGGAATCCCGAGTTTAAAAAGTCGAAATCCCGAGTTGAAAAAGTCGGAATTCTGAGTTTAAAATGTCGGAATCTTGACTAAAAGTTGGATCTCGAGTTTAAAAAGTCGGAATCCCGAGTTATAATGTCGGAATCTCGAGTTATAATGTCGGAATCTCGACTTTTAAAAGTCGGATCCCGAGTTTAAAAAGTCGGAATCCCGAGTTTAAAAAGTCGGAATCCCGAGTTTAAAAAGTCGGAATCCCGAGTTAAAATGTCGGAATCTCGACTTTAAAAAGTCGGACTCCCGGGTTAAAATGTCGGAATCCCGAGTTTAAAATGTCTGAATCTCGACTTTAAAAAGTCGGATCCCGAGTTTAAAAAATCGGATCGCGAGTTTAAAAAGTCGGAATCCCTAGTCTAAAAGTCGGGATCCTGACTTTAAAAAGTCGGGAATTTAGCCAAAAATATATTTTACCCTGGTCCTTCCAAGCCGTCGTACAAAACTACTATCAAATAAAATATTGTTTTTAACCACACTTTTTACGGAACTGTGTGTCAGTGAGCCAGTATATATTTTTTTATAATAACAGCTACATGTATTAATAAACAAAATGTATGAAAATAATATAAAAATGCCAGGATAAATTATTTTGGTCACAGAATACCAGAATTGTAAGAATCTGTGCAGTAATAATGAAAAATAAAAGTTGTCATTAAGTTGTCGATCATGAGCATTTAATGATGGATTTACAGAATAGGGAGGATAATTTGTAAACGTTTGAGAGCAGAAAATATGGGATGTAAATGTGGAAAATGGTAGTAAATGATGGTAATAAAAAGATGAGCCACTTTCATAGGAAGAGAGAGATTTTTGCAGCATGTAGCTGTAAGATTTGAATTTATATGCACTTTAAATGTTGTGTTCCAAAGTTTTGTTTGAATTAATACAACAAATAAATATTAGGTAAATTCTAATATCGTTTTCGTTTGTTCAATAAGGAATAGGGCCACGCAAGGTGGGCTGAAGTTTTAGAAATTTGAATTTAGAAGTTTCATACATTTCTTCAGATGAAGAATTTGCTTATCTGAACTTGTCGCCTTTCAAGAGTCAGAATCACTTAATCTTCTTTCGAAGAAGCGTGTAAATGAAATTCTTGCAAGTCGAAGATTAACAACCAGCAAGTTCAGAAGATTTCCACATCTTCTTCTTGTTGTGTTTTCTGTCGAGTATTTGATTCCTATTGGTATCAAAATTTTACAGAATCCGAAGCCCACTCACTACAGCTTTGTGGTTGATTTCTGCTGCAGCTTTTCAACTCTCTTGAAGCTTTCAACCAAGCTTTTAAGAATAGAGTTGAATCTTTGCAGAGAAACGCAGAAGTAATGTTTTCCAGATATGATTTTATTGTCAACTACAGCATTAAATACAATTATAAAGTCTTTCTCAATGTTTTTTCAACCTAGAATCATTTTTCCTTTCTGCTTCCAAGAATTTTCCCCGAATATATTTGAATGAATGAATGTTTTATTAATGTTTACGGCATGTTGATATGAATTATTTTCAGAATAAACTCATTTGTAGAGTTTTGTATTAATCCATAAGTAATTATTATTATTTGCCAAATTAATTCAATTTAGACTTAAAATTTCGCTACACTGTCAAAAACGTTTTTGTATCATTTTTCTCATTTTAAAACGTTTTAATTAAGACGCATAAACTTGCAGAGTTTATTATTTAATTCGTGGCCGACTTTTCGCGAATTATGCGTGAGCGTGTTTGGAGATGACAGATGGCGTTAATTCAGAGACAACAAATTTGAGAATTCGAAGCTTTTAAAAATACGAAGCTTCAAAAAATTCGAATGTTTGAACTTCGGTGGAAATCAACGACCCTACTTTGTATTAAAAAAAGTATGTTTCAATCGGACTAAAACTATTATTTCGGCTCTCGTAATTTTGCATTTATACTCTCCCCGAAAAAGTTGCATTTTCAGTTCTACTGAAACAAATAACTATTTTTTGATGATGAAATAACCATCGAAACGTTCATCAATAAATAAATAGATTTTATTGGATCCTAAAACCAAAATATCCTCCATTAATGATACAAGATCAACAATTTCTTCTAAATAAATGTTTTACTAGTTTTTTTTATGATTCCGTTTAGCAACAGTAGGTATTTGGCGCCAAAAGGTACTTCAAGATATGTACGGTAGGTGTAGCACTAAATTGTGACTTCACTATTGCTCCCACTGCCGTTCATCTGTTTCCTACGATTGTCATCTGTCAATAAACTTTTACAAATGAAAATTGTGTTTTATTTCTTAACAAATAGCAAATAAAGTAAAAATGTTATCTTCTATGGTAAAAGAGCATCAATTGAAACAGACACAAAGAAAAGAAATTCAGGGTAAAAATTTATCTTGTTTTTTTAAGGGGTTTAAATAAATTTTATATTGTTTTCTTAACAGAATTAAAGCGAAAAGATGCTGTATCTTCAGCTAATGATTTAACTCAAGCTTTAGTCGATCATTTAAATGTCGGGTAAGATTAAAAACCCTTTTCAAGAAGTTTTAAAATGTTTCTTTTCGTAATGACTTTTAGGGTAGCACAAGCATATTTAAACCAAAAACGTTTAGATGCTGAAGCTAAACAGCTTCATGTTGGAGCTACTAACTTCTCAAAACAGACTCAACAATGGCTTAATTTAGTAGAAACCTTTAGCAGCGCCCTAAAAGAGATTGGAGATGTCGAAAACTGGGCCAGAACCATCGAAGGAGACGTCCGAATGATCACCACAGCTCTAGAAGGTGTTTATCGAGTCGCACAAGAAAATGCGTAGCCTCCAGAGGTTCAAGACTTCAAGTTATTTAATTTTGTTGTTTATTTTATAAGAAGTATATGAACTAAGCTTCATTTGTTTTGTGAATGTGGGGGAAATGTATTTAAAAGGTTCAAATAATAAATAATTTTAAGAAGTCTCCTGCATGTTTTTATCTCCCACAGATTGTATTAAATATAGAAATAAAAAATGAATAACAGTGGGTAGAAATAGCGAACAAAAGAACATCGCGGGGGTAGTGTAGTTGTCATTTGTCACGCGAGTCATTTGTTCTCGCATGCGCAGAAGTATATGACGTATCGCAGTGTGGTGAAACGACCGCCATGTTGACACACTCAAAGGCGGAGTAATAGAAAGTTATTCAAGTTAATTCATTTTACTATAAAAATATTAGTTATTTTGTGATATGTGAAGTTTGTTATTACATACAACTATGTAATTGAAGTGCAGTGTTAAAGCAGTAGTGCACCTGCTTTTATTTAGTTATTTTTTTAAGTTAATCAACCGTAAGTATGTTTTTTCCGTACGTGACAATTCTAAAATGTGCCAATCTGTAGTTTTCTGTGATGGCCGTTTTATATTCAAACTCACTAAGTAATTCTGTGTTAATTTAGCTATATTCCCGTAAAAATCTAGATGACTTCGTAAAGATAAACAGATACACTTCCATCAAAATTCATGTCTTTCACACATTTACATTTCTTGTAATTCATGTAATAATGTATTGTTTTCATACCTCTTGAGATAAAGTACAAGATTAGATATATTTAGAGGTATTTGAGTGATAAAAAAGGTTCGATAAGTGATTAACCAGGTATCATTTTGAGTCATTCCTCCATCGGTTAACACGATTTCTCAATTAGTATTCTAATTAACTAACTGTACTGAATTGTCTTCCAATACTAGTCTCTTGCTACATGAGTCATATTCTCTGTTATTGTCATTAGTAATCTAGGTGTAGTCGGCCTGATATGGGGATCAAATCATTCGAATCAATTTAAAGAATTTCCGTTTTGAGTTGTCGACAATTAGCGTTTCAATTTCGGCAATTTTTTACAGTAAGTGAAAATGCCGATGCCACCACCTCCGCCGCCAGGGCCGCCACCTCCTGGACCTCCGCCCCCGTCTATGCCGGTGTACAACCCCAAGAAAGGAGGAGGTGGACAGGATAATCGAGGAGCACTCCTGCAATCTATTCGATCTGGGACGAAGTTGAAGAAGGCTGTTACTGTTGATAAAAGTGCTCCAGTTATACCCGGTATTTTACACTTTTACCTTCTTTTAACACTTTTTACTTGAAGGGAACTGACTATAGTAAAACCCATCGGAAATGATCCCAGATTTATTTTTATTTATTGTTGATAAGTAAATAATCTAGCTGATTAAATTAATTAATATTTTAGATTAACTAGTAGAGACTTATAGCTAAGATTATTATTCTCTTGACTAATGTCAGATAATACCGTTGTTTTTTCGTTGCCATGGATAATGCTTTACTTTCTTTTAGGAAAGTAAAATTTACTTTTGCTTTAAGGGCCAGTTTTTCAATCACCGATTAATGTCAATCATAATTAAATAATAGGCTATGGTTACATTTATTATTTAATCATGATTAATACTAATCGAGAGTAAATCGGCGATTGAAAAACTGGCCCTAAATGTCAGAAAAAATGATATTTCAGAACTCTATAGAAACAGTTCAAATTTGATTTTTCTGACTCTCGTTAAAATTAGGAAGTTTCATTGGGTCACCAGCGACAGAAAAAGTCTTTTTCTATTATTCTATTAATTGATTTGTTAAATTCGTTGACACTTTATTTATTTAACAAACAAATAATTATATTATTCTTTTTTGACAATTGTAGAAAAAATGTTGTTTGTATTTCATGGACGAAATTTGATTTTTTTGGTGCTTTCGAATGAATTCTCTCGCAACAAAAATACTAGAGTTGTAGATTCGAATTTTTGAATTTTGGAATATTCCGAATTTACGAATTATTCGAATTGTGAATCTGAATCCTAACGTGAACACGGCATGTTGATATGAATTATTTTCAGAATAAACTCATGTGCAGAGTTTTGTATTAATTCGTAAGTAATTATTATTATTTGCCAAATTAATTCAATTTAGACTTAAAATTTCGCTACACTGTCAAAAACGTTTTGATTAATACGTTTTTGTATCCTTTTTATTGTCATTTTAAAACGTTTTACTAAAAGTCCATAGCATTTAGATGGGCGGTAAGAGAATAGATGTCTTAATTAAGACGCCTAAACTTGCAGAGTTTTTGCAGGATACTTCGCCGAGTTTATTATTTAATTCGTGGCCGACTTTTCGCGAATTATGCGTGAGCGTGTTTGAAGATAACAGATGGCGTTAATTCCGTGGCAAAATTCGATAATTCAAAGCTTCGAAAAATTCGAAAATTCGTAAATTCGAAGCTTCAACAAATTCGGAAGTTTGAAGCTTCGAAGTTTTTCTGACGAAGTTCAAAACATTCGAATGTTCGAACGTTCAGAAATTCAAACTTCGGTGGAAATCAACGACCCTAAAAATACACTCATTTCGTGCACTTCATTCAAAAATAACTATTTCATAATTCAAATAACAGGTATTTAAAAATAAAATCTGTCAATATTTTATTATTGTGTTGTCTAGGTTACTTAACTGTCATACAGGTCAAACATATGGCGTATTCCATTTGCCATTTGAATCAGATCTAACTTATATTTACTGAACCAGATCACTTATTTATTTCGTTGGATTACTTCGCTGACTTTATTGCCAGTACTAGAATTACAGATTCTAACTTACTTTGAAGTAATTCATCCCAATAAGTGCATCAGTTTGCTTAATTCAGTTCATTAAGTCATGTTGTCGAATTTATCTGATCTGATTTAAGTGAACCAAGTGGCAAATGGAATACAGCTAATTTTGCAAAGGAGAATAAATACAGTTTGAAAAGTGTTCATTTCTGATCAGTGTTGCTATTTTATGATTTCCCTTTAAGATTGGCTTTTATGGCGATGTCATTATTGACGAAATCATTTTTCAGGTAAAGTTTCTAGTAATACAAGTAGCAATAACGACTTAGGTAGAACCAAATATAGCTCAAATACAAATAGTCAGCCAGTGTCAAACGGTTTAGCTTTAGGAGGCCTTTTCGCGGGCGGAATGCCCAAACTACGACCAACCGGTCTAAGATCAGGTAACATGTCAAACATTCATAAAAACAACAGCTTGGCACATGTCAAAATTTCCGATGAGTTGGCAGGTTAAATTTCGGTTTTTAGGTACACCACCTTCGTTAAATGTAGCAAATAATGGATCGGAGAGAACGACCAGAAAACCTTCTCCCGAACCAACGAGGCAGAATGCGATTTCAAGTTCGCCAAATGTTAGTCAATTTAATGAGGTACGGAGACAAATGAGTGCGGATATTAGGAATAGAGGGCCGCCTCCTCAACCACCCACACCAAGAAATCCTCCTTCGATGGTAAGAAAACTAACTTATATAATATCACGATATATTCCAAGAAATGGAGTAGCACGAACCCAAGAATCATTCGTAAAACATTCACTCTTCAAACTCATCAAATAATCATTCTAACAATAACAATTATACACTTTTCATTTATCTTATTTTATGGGGTGGCTAGCTCAGTGGTATGAAGTCGGCCTGTGGATCCTGAGAACCCTGGTTCGATTCCCATAGGCGACAAACAATTCTCATAATTTCAAAAGCTACCCCTGTGGCTCCTCCACCACTAACATCTTGGGGGGCCGTGATTTGACTACTGGTAACCACACTCCACGCGCAAAATATATCACTTACCGAGATCTGCTTCGGCAGAGTGCCACACCCAGTAATGGGTAGAAGGCGTGATGATATATTTATTTATTTAATTTCTGCCTTTACAAAACAGAAAATAAATATTAGAAATATTTTTGTCTAAAATAATTTGAAACGCTATATATAAATAACAAATGAAACAAAATCAGTAATAATGTCAAATTACAAATATTATAAAAATATTTCAGTAATTGCGAAAAGTGTGATGTTTCGAAATACTCAGTTTTGAAAAGTGACACTTTATGTCAAAATTAAAAAAATATATATTCTTTTTTATGTTATGAGTTCTCATAATTTCTTTTACTTTTTTGGCGCAAATATTATATGCGCAAATAGATATACGTTGTTTACATTTGATATTCAAAGAAAATTGTTTTTCTACACACCTATTTGACGTAATACTTATCTACTAAAATGTCAATTTTACATCATGTAACATTGATTTTGCGTGTTGTAACAATATTCTATTTGCTTAATCATCTTCAGATGAATCACAATTTTTCACAAGCAAATTTTCTTTATTTACTTTATTAACAGTTATAAACACCGGAAATACTACTTAACTATCTAGAAATTATTAATTATGTAGTATGCAAATGAATCATTTGATATAATTACTCATTTAAATTTGAAGCAATTGTAATCATTGTGAAAAAATGGTTCACATAATCTTCCTTCTGTTAGAGAGATAAAGAAGGAAAGTAAAATAAAAATAAAGATAATTCGTTAATCACCGAGTTAAATATACTTTTATCTCGGGTTTTCATGGTCAGTTTTCATGCATTTTTAAGAACTTGAAACGTAATAAATGTTTTAAATGTTCAAGATACATTATTTGTGGGTAGCGGTTTTTGATATTACGTGTTTTAATTTTTGCGTTTTGCACGTTGATAAGATATATGGAGGAAAAAATCTAATATTTAAATATAGGAAATACTTACAAAATATACAGGGTGGTGCGTTAGTAGATGTACCATATAATTTCAATGTTTATTTTGAATTATTTACTTTTTTCTTCACATAATTTTTTCTGTGGATGCAAAAAACCCTGGTTCGATCCCCACAGCCGACAAAACATTTTCACCAATTTAAAATTACCCCTGTGGCTCCTCCACTTCTAACATCTTTGGGGGCCGTTTGACGGCTGGTAACCGCACTTCACGCGTCTAAATATATCACCGAGATCTGTTTCGGCAGAGTGCCACACCCAGTAATGGGTAAAAGGCGTGATGATATATTTATTTTTTATTAATTTTTGGTTCACTTAATTTTTTCTGTGGATCCAAAGAACCCTGGTTCGATCCCCACAGCCGATAAAACATTTTCACCAATTTAAAATTACCCCTATGGCTCTTCCACCTCTAACATCTTTGGGGGCCGTTTGACGGCTGGTAACCGCACTTCACACGCCTAAATACATCACTTACCGAGATCTGTTTCGGCAGAGTGCCACACCCAGTAATGGGTAGAAGGCGTAATGATATATTTATTTTTTATTAATTTTTGGTTCACTTAATTTTTTCTGTGGATCCAAAGAACCCTGGTTCGATCCCCACAGGCGATAAAACATTTTCTCCAATTTAAAATTACCCCTATGGCTCCTCCACCACTAACATCTTTGGGGGCCGTGATTTGACGACTGGTAACCGCACTTCACGCGCATAAATATATCACTTACCGAGATCTGCTTCGGCAGAGTGCCACACTCAGTAATGGGTAAAAGGCGTGATGATATATTTATTTTTTATTAATTTTTTCTCAGCCAAACAGCTAAAATAGTTTTTTGTAGACAAAAAAATTCTGTATTTATCCGGAACAGGAAAAATTCATTAAATAAATATAAATTCTAATCAAATTATTATTTCCTGTATTTTATATCCAGTGATAAAATATAATCTAAATTAATTATTTGTATTTTTAAACTGCCTAGATGATTTTATATGTAACTGCCGATTCGAAATAAATTTCGCAATGGTTGATTTACATTTGATAGTGATGAGATCGACACATATTTGGTAGTGAAAGCGATCAAGTTTTTTTAAATGTCACACAAATGCTAATAAAATATTTTCGTTTCCTTTCATTTATTTTAACTCAAAGATTTGTAACTTAATATATTCTAAACAAGTTTTTCTTGTATTTTTATTTATTTAAAAATAATTTTATACATTTGCCGTTGTTAAATTATTCTAAATTATTTTCAAAAAAAATGCTTCAAGCATTATTTTTTTAAATAATATATTTTTTATGATTTGAGAACTCGGGTTCGATTCCCATAGCCGACAATTTTTAACATATTAAAAAAATTAACCCTGTGGTTCTACTATCATCTTTGGGGGTCGTAATTTGACGAGTGGTAATCGTACATAAATATATCACTTACTGACATCTGCTACGGCAGAGTGCTACAGACAGGCGTGATGATATATTTATTTATTTATTTAATATATTTATTTTTTTATCGAGGGAAATAAAAATAACAACTACTTCCTAGGCAAATAAAATGATTCAAGGCCATTGGCAGTGCCACCTAGAAAAAATATGTACTTTCGTAGTATTCAAGAAATTTTCTTTATTGTTCTTGTGCTCATATCAGAGAGAGACCTCCAAAATTCCTTGTGAAATTATTTACTTGAAAATATTTATAATATTTATTAATATAAAATAAATATATCATCACGCTTTCTACCCATTACTGGGTGTGGCACTCGCAGATTTCGGTAAGTGATATTTTTTGCGCGTGAAGTGCGGTTACCAGTCGTCAAATCACGGCCCCCAAATATGTTAGTGGTGGAGGAACCACAGAGGTAGTTTTTGAAATGGTGAAAATTGTTTGTCGCCAGTGGGAATCGAACCAGGGTTCTCAGGAACCACAGGCCGACTCGATACCACTGAACTAGCTATCCCATGAAATATAGTAATTAATATTTGTTATTTGTCTCAGGTTGAAATCCTGGCTATTATCCCAATATAATTTAATTTGTTATAATGAACTAATACTTGAACAAATCTACGTAGTCCCCAACAGGGGTAGTTTTTAAAATTTTTTGTCGCCTGTAGGAATCGAACCAAGGGTCTCAGGATCCACAGACCGACTTCATACCACTGAGTTAGCCACTCCACATAAAAAAATAGTTTTTCGTTTATAGGAATGTGCTTCATTCTTACTAGTTTTACATGCTGTTATCAGTCTCTTTTGTTAAATAACGATTTTTTCCGTTTGTGTATAATATCGTATATAACTCGTGAGTAAAGTGTCATTATTTACCTCAAGCGGTTGCATCCCTCGGGCTACACTCTCAAGATTCAATCTTCGTTCTCGACAAATAATAGCGAACTTCGCATCGTTTTTATATGAACTACAATTATTTTATGTTATAATATTTTTTAATTTTCGTTTTCTAGGACTTACCAGATTCGACTCAATCTACCCCGCGTTACAAAACATCTCCTGATAGTCCCCTCCCTAACAAATCCTCTCTCCACAACCGCTACCCGCCTCAATCCCTGCCTTCTCTCCCTTCCCTTCCCATTCCACCTCCCACTAACGGAAGCTCCACCCCTTCGCCAATCCCTACTCCAGTGCCTACCCCCACTACCACGCGGCCAGCCATTAGCCACGGCAAGCCGCATGTAGCACCAAAACCCCCTCCACTTGGAGTGGGGAGTGATGTTGGTAGTAGAGGGAGTAGTGGTGGTGGTAGTAGAGCAAGTAGTGCTGGTAGTGGGAGGGAGAAACCCGCCACGCCTCCTAAGAAACTTGGAGTTAATGGACGGACGCCGGTTTCAAGAGCACAGAGTATGAGAGTCCCGAGAAGTCCTCCTGTGGCGCCGGGACCGGCACCGTTTCCTCCAGGAACTGTTAATGGTAAGAGGGGTGGAAATTGTTACTTTGTTTACCCATTTTTGGGAAAGCATGGAATAATAATTTTTGACAGGATATTCTCTTGAAAAAGTTCATAGTTTATGGGTACGGTAAACTACTCGTCCAGAAAAGTTCTCTCTGCACATGTGTGTAGAAAATAGTACTTTCTGCACGAGTGCGTGGCAAAGGTCTACTTTCTATATATAAAATAAGTACAAAATCTTACTTTTCACCATGGTCCTATAAAAAACAGTTAACAAACATTTTTGACCACATTAAAATTAGCCCTGTGGCTCCTCCACCAGTAACATCTTTGGGAGCCGTGATTTGATGGCTGGTAACCGCACTTCGCGCGCTTAAATATATCGTTTACCAAGATCTGATTCGGCAGAGTGCCACACCCAGTAATGGGTAGAAGTCGTGATGATATATTCAATTATTTGATGACTAGTAACCAGAAACAACAAGTACTAAGTTATGGTTATATAGAGTTAATTCAGCACATTCGTGGAAACATTTTTGTTTTAAAAAAAAATTCGCCCTGGGCGCAAAAGCAAACTTTTCGGCTTGCGACTGATTTTCCTGAATGATTTTGTATCAGAAACCGAGCTGAAGTACTAAGAAAGTTAGGCAGAACAAAAAGTCAAATTTTGTTACATAGTTTTATTGTTTTCCAATTAATATACAAGCAAATAATTTTACTTTCTTTCTAGGTAAAGACTTCGGTACAATCCGTGGCATCCCCTCCGCCTTTCACTCCCAAGAGAACCTCACCCGTCCTCTCCCCCACCACAGTCGCAATCAAACCCTCCCTGTCAATCTCCTCAAATCCACGGCTCCGCAACCGCCGATCAGCGCCGCTGGTTCATCGCTGTCGCTCAGCGGTCGACCTAGTGCACCGCCTCCGTCACGACCGCCTGTCCCGCCACCCCCCAGCAGAACTGTAGGAGTTAAAGCGCCGTTGAGTCCACCTCCACCACCACCGGTGGTTCCCAGTGGGGGGGCTCCACCCCCTCCCCCACATAGGAATCAAGCGCCACCGCCTCCGAGTCATACGAGGCCGCCACCAGCGGTGAGTTTAAACACTAACACTGGTATGCATAGTCGTTCGCCCAGCGACGCGCTGAGGAAGCGTCCATAAGCGATACACTTGGCGAACCGCTGGCGAACGACTATGAATACTAGTGTAAGAGTCCGATTCTCAATATAGTTTACATTACCCTGGAAACTGAAATAAAATATGATTTTGCGCACTAGTGCTTGAAAATTATTGAAAAAAACATGCATTTCTATGGTTCTAAATTTTAACTATTAAAACGCTAATTGTACTTACATTATTTGAAGGCTGGTAATCGCACTTCACGCGCGTAAATATATCACTTATCGAAATCTGCTTCGGCAGAGTGCCACACCCAGTAATGGGTAAAAGGCGTGAATAGCTATTTTAACTTTTTAAATAAACGAAGCCTGATGGCGCTAAATCAGGGTTATAAGGTTAACTATAAATATACACAGTTATTGATTAGTTGCTGAACTTCATTTGCTTTATGAACCCGATAATAATTCTGACTCATTTTATCAACAAATAAAGCTCCACAAATCTGTATAAACCTCACAAATTAAATACAACTTCGCACATGTATCACAAATATCACAGCTATTTTATAATAATTTGTTTGGCATCATTGCTTTTTTGTTTCATAAAAATACACCCTCTTATCTTCTTCATAGAAGAATATTAATAATTATCTCTAATTTAGATTCCAACAAACGGTCCGCCGCCCCCGCCAGTACGAAACTCGTCCATGAGGCCTCCAGGAGGCATCATCCCCAATTCAGGGGGAGCAAATATTGACTTTGATACGCGGTTTTCAAATCTTTTTCATCCTGTGACAGATTTCTCTTCGCCTCCTAGATTTGCGGGTTTCAATAAAGTCTACAACAACAAGAATGGTGAGTGGGAAGAATGGGATTTGTTAGGGGAGTGGTTAAATAGTTGTCCGTTTCATTATGATATTACGGTTCGAGTCAAGTAATTAATAAAGATTTAAAAGTCGCGAATTTTTGTCTGTGAAATCTTTATGCTGCCAAACTTTCCTGAATTATTTTTCAGAATTTTTTTTAGACAAAAGTGGTAGATAGTTTTGTTGTCTACAACTTTTATTGGAAACTTTTTTCTCTAAAATAATTTAGGAACGTTTGATAAGTCAATTTTGAATTGTATATTTTTGTCCCTTTTATTTTAAGTAGGTTTGAAGATACCAATATAAGGTAGGTCCCTAAAAGATACGGATAAGGACTCAATAAAGGTAGGTTCCTAATACAAAACGAACAGAAGAAAACATTATTTACTACCCTGCTAGAAAGTAAAATTTTCTTTTCTCAATGGAGAGAAGAAAGTGATATTTTTCTCCACTAGGGAAGAAAAGTAAAGCCATATCCATGGCAACTGGAAAACAATAATATGATTTGATATTACAGGGTGACCAAAGGAACCATGTTAGAAAGTAAAATTTTCTTTCCTCAATTGAGAGTAGAAAGTGTGATTTTTCTTCCCTAGGAAAGAAAAGTTTTCGGGTCGAGTAATAATAATAATAATAATAATTTAAAATAGTATTTTAAGTTCGATTGAAACATATTATTTTTTTTTATTCACTTATTTACAAAATTTCGCAGATTTATTCTAATTAAAATGAAACAAATTAATAATTTTTTTTTTCTATAACTGTCAAAAAAACATGACATTTTTACATCGCTATGGTTACGCGAAATTTGTGTTCTTTTGACAAGTAAAAAAATAATATAAATAAAATAATAAAAAAGTCATTTTTTCACATGTGAAAAAATGACTTTTTTTGTTCATTGAAATGTCAACTTAAAAAAAATATTTATCAAACATTTTCACATTTTCTTTGTTATAACACATCAAATTTATATTATTTTTGATTTTGTCCTTTCAATTTACTTAAATAAATCAATAATTACTTTATAATTTTTTTTTTGACAGTTGTAGAAAAAATGTTGCTTTTATTTCGTGGGCGAAATTCGTGTTTTTTGGCCCGTTCGAATGTCTTTTTTGTTCCCACCAAAATTGACATTCTCACTCGCAACTAAAAAAAAACAACTATTTTGTACTTCCGGGAATAAATTACCTACTTTATTCTTCCTTTTCAAGGAATTTTTCTCTTTATAATTTAATTTGATCAATTACTAAGTATTTACTTAGAAAATAATAATTAAATGTTATTAAAAGATTTCACAGATTTAAATAAAAAATAAATCGTTCCAAAAAACCCAAGTTTTTATTTACTAAATATTATTTCATGGTATTTCCCAGCGGCCAATAAGCAACAAGCACCCCTTCCACCCAACTCTGTCCATCTGGGTAATAAACTATGGGAGTCCTCGACATGCTAGCCCCAGTAATTCACCAGCATCATCCCCTGCTGCAGCGACCCCAAACGAAATATCGTGCAATCACATTTTACAGAATCAGCGTTCGTGAGACATTGCAGTGATGTGCGAACATGTGCTATTTAGTCATATTATTTAACATAAGTCATAATATAGTTATGTATATTTGGAATTGATGGAAAGATATTTATTTTATTTTTATTTATCACAGGACATTTTTAAGCTATTTTCTTCACTTTGTCTTAAAAGTATTTCTTACTTTGGTTAGTTAAGATAACAATAATTACTACTATTATTTAGTAACGAGTATTATTCGAAGATTTTATCAAAACTTATATTTTCTGCGGTTGTTACAGACAAAAATACTTCGAATAAAAGTTTTTTTCTGTATGAAAATACATGCTAATTAAATACTATATGATTTTTCTGCATCATTTTTTGTAAAAATGGTAGTTTCTTTTTAAGTGGTCTTTCTACCTTATGAATGAAAAAAAATAATATTTAAAAAAAAAAATTGTACAGAAGGAATCAAGATATCGTTTTGAATTTTTTCAGGTATATTTATTCACATTTTAAGAGTACAAAAATATATTTTTTTGGATTTGTACGTTGATTTTTTGGTCTGACGAAAAAACAAGAAAATGACGATCGACATGATTTCGGCTGTCTGAACATCTGAAAAAAAGGCAATTAAGAGTTAAAGTCGCTATAGCCCGGCGTAAAAGGATTTTTTTTTCATCCTAAAATAACAAAATGGCGGCTGTTTTTCAAAAAACCCATTTTAGAAAAACGGCCGTCATTTTTGTTATTTTTCGATGAAAAAAGTTTCTTTTAGTTCGGACTAAAACTCAATAATTTGTCATTTTTTTTTTCAGGTGTCCAGACGGCTGAAATCATGTCAACCGTCATTTTTGGATGTTTTTTTTTTAAATTCGTGTATCCAAAAAAACCAATGTAAAACTAAAAAAAATATATTTTTATTCTTAAAGTGTGAATAAATATACCTGAAAATTTTGAAAAGGATATCTTGATTCCTTTTGTAAAAAAATGTTTAAAAAAATATTCTTATTTCATTCTCAAGAAGAAAGACCCCTTAATTCAACATTATGTAAATTGTTGTTGAAATTATGTTTAGTCTTACGGCTGTGGTTACAAATAGTAGATTCAATTGTTACGGAAGCTTGAATGCATTTGAAGTGTTGTGCACAAGAAATAGACAAAATGGCTGCCAGTTTAAGAAAATTTTACTAAATTTGCTCAGCGGATTTCAAAATATGTATCATCGAAACGAGATACCTCAAATAACTTCTAAACAATATACTGGCTATGGTAGTCGAGCGACTAGAATAGCAGTAACTTGCCATTGCACATCGTAGGTCGCGGGTTCGAATCCCGCCCGGGATATGGATATTTATATTGTATTTATATTTGTAAAGATGGCAACAAAGAGATAGAGTAGAAGCCGGAAATGTAATTTAAAAAAGATACAATAAAATTATAGAAGACCCATGGGCGTCCACAGACATTTTTCCAGGGAGGTGGAGGATTATCAAATTTGGTCTCTTTCGATAGAGCACATCGAAGTTAATATTATCGTAGATCTTGTTTTCTCAAAACGTTGAACACAGAATTTTTAAAGGGGTGGACGGGTGGTCTGCACCACCCTGTATACCAACATAAAATGATTTAGAAAAAAATTCGATATCGAAAAGGCACAAGAAATAAATATCTCATTTGAAAAAATATAACTTTGTGTTGTAACTTGAGAACCATTAGTTTAGAAAAAATATTTCTAATAATCGGATGTTCCCCTTAGTCCTTCTAAAAGTTTGTCTTACAATATTTTATTATATTTTTAATAATATAGAAATTATTTGAGGTATCTCGTTTCGCTGATACATCCTGTATTGATATAGATTTATACTCGACACCAAATGAGCAGACAGTGACGTAATTATGTTTTTGTCTGTCAAATTTGTCCAAATAATTTTAGAGAAAATTTCTTCAAATAAAAAATCTATCCAATTACTACAATTAATTGTCTGCGTAAGTACTACAGAGTGATCAAAAAGAATTGTTATAGTTGGCAATAAAAAAAACTACTTGAAATTGGTAAGCCTGCTACATAAATTCATTTCCTGTTGTTGACAGTGACATTTAAAATTTAAATTTGAGTACATTTATTATTACATTTATTTCTAAAGTATTTCTATTACTTAAAAAGTCAAAATTCTATCAGCTGTCAGATTCCTGACAACCTATTTGTATTTATTAGAAATGTTAAATAGCATTTCCGCCTTTATCTGACGTTGTGCCAACTGTTGAATAAAAAGATCTCTATTGTATTGCCAACTATAACAATTCCTTTTGATCACCCTGTAAATGTTGTCCCGTGTTTCATGATACATCCGGTATATTATTTTGTCCCCATCTTTTCGTTATTTGGACGGGGACAATTTTCATGTCAACTAGAATTTTATAAAACTACATTATTAAGGAAATATAGAGGTGATAATAATAAAAATAGTCCATTTTTCACTAATTCATTTATGCTGAGTTGCAACAAAGTTTTAACGGTTCAATAAGTTTAAGAAAATCGCTATTGATACTGTTGCTAGATAAACAATTCTTTAACTAAAGAGCTCTTTATTTTTTCTTGCAACTCAGCGTTTTAATGCTATTAATTGTAATTGTTAATTGTAATTGAATAGTGGTGACCGCAGTTTAATTCAATTTTCTTCTTCAAGATTTTTTCTCTAAAATATTTCGATTTTTTATGTCATAATATTTTGAGCTATTCTGTATATGAACCAAAAATCTCTGCATCGTCTGATAATTGGCCAAATTTTCAACAAAATCGTTGAAATGAATAACATTTTAAGACTGACTCTTTTAAAAAATATTTTCTTGTTCTTCCTCAAAGTTTTTCTCAATCTGTACTAATTTGGTGTTTTTTAGATCAAAGTTACCAGTGATTAGTTTTCTTGTTGAGCAGCAGTTACTGTTAATTTTAAATTTGTTGCGCCTAAACTCCATTAACAGGATGTTATTAACAGAGAAGGACACGCTAAAATACACTTTTCAATTTTACTAATTCACTGTTGTTTTTTGGGCTAGTCCGGCTCTGGTATAATCAAATGTGAATTAAATTCGACAGTAATACAGAGCGGTATTGATTATTAATTGTAGTGAATTTTGCTCTGGAATAATTATAAAATTTTAGCTTCTAAAACAGATTAATAATAAAATTGTTACTAATAAACACTTGTTATATTTACACCAATTGTTAATAGTTGAAATATCAAAAATTTCATATCATTTGTTCGATGAATAATAGACGCAAATTCTACAGGTTATTATAATCTGCTAATTTTAATTAATAAATATATTACAGAAATATTTATAAATATCACAAAATAAACATTTTTACACTTTTCGCAAAATATGTTTTTTGCTACCAAACGCTCCTAAATTATTTGACAAAATAGTATATTACATAATATGTCAGGAAAGTAATGTTTTACTTGATGAAGCGGTTGTTTGATTTACAAGGCTGCAGGTCGAGTATTTTACTCCGCTGAGTCAAGTAAAAACACTTTCCTGACGTATTATATATACTACTTTTTCTGAAACCATTTAATTTAATCAATAATTAATCACAAATCATTCTAAATGTTTAATTTTTTTTTATATGAATTGTATTGACAGCAGACTATGTTCCGAGGTTACAACAACAAAAAATTGTCAGGTAAAATACAAAACAGTCAAGTAAAATCTTTACCAACCGGTTTTGTACTTTACCAGACTGTTATTTTTGTTGTAACCTTGGATACGTACTTTACTTGACTGTTTTAGTAAAAATCTACTTTCCTTTCTAAAATTTGCAGGAAAGTAGACACTTTCTTGTCGGTTTCAGGAAATAGTATATTACATAATAAATCAGGGAAGTGATATTTTACTTGACGGCCGAATATTTTAATCCGTCAAGTAAAAACACCTTCCTGACGTATTATGTATACTATTTTTTCTGAAACCGTTTAATTTAATCAATAATTAATCATAAATAATTCTAAATGTTTAATTTTTTGAGTATATTGAACGCAGACTACGTATCCAAGGTTGCAACTACAAAACAGTCAGGTAAAATATAAAACATTCAGGTAAAGACTGTTTTATACTTTATCAGACTGTTATTTTTATTGTAACCTTGAATACGTACTTTACTTAACTGTTTTGGTTAAAATCAACTTTCCATTCTAAAATTGGTCAAGAAAGTAGGCACTTTCTTGCCGGTTTCAGGATTTTTTTTTAAATAAAACATGAATTATTATTTAAAGTATTTTTCTGTCAAATAAATTAGGATCGTTTAAAAAAGGAAAATGTATAATGCGAAAAGTATCTTTAAAAATATTGTACGATCGTTTTACGGTATCATTGTAAAATGGTCGTACTGTAAGTGCTTAAAATAGTTGGTACATATAACCAATAACCAGGTTATAGACTTGTGACCAGCGTCTAACCAATTTTGAACCCAGTATTTTATTATTTTCAGTATTGTTTTATTTCCAATTGAAAATTATAAATTTGAATTTGTATAATTTGTATTTAATATCACTTATATTTAATAATATTTTTTATTAACAACCAGTGAAATAATTTATAATAGATTACATTTAAATTTTGAAAAATAATATTTCTTTGCAGGCCAGTACTTATTGTATTTTACAAGTTAAGTTAATTGTTAAAAAAACAAATTTGAAATATACTTCAACAACTTTAATATTAAAATCAAAATTTCTAATTACTAGACATAAATAGCTGTTTGTAAAACGTGGGGGAAAAGTATATCATTTCTTTACTCAAGTGAGGAAATGACACTTTACTCCACAGATATACATATGATTTTTTTCTACGACCATTCTTTCATATTTCTAAATAAAAATTTATAGTTATTTGTGTACCTAGAGCAGAAAGTAGTCTATTACCACGGAAGGACGCTTTCTGCTCGTGGTACGCACAATATTTTTTCTACGGCCATTTCTCTTATAAAATAATTTAAAACAACATTTGATGTTTTTATATTTTGAAATTCGCTTGAAATTATAGACAGTTTTACTGCTCGGCTAGCGGTAAAATCTTATTACCGCTCGGTGCGTGGTAAACATCACCTTTTTTCACTCAACTGACAGTTGGAAATGTGTACTTTCTGTTTGGTCGTACAAAATAATATTTAGAGGACTGTGTTGATGGTTGCTATGAAACCAACAATAAACAAGGAAGGGAAATGGTTACTTTTCTCCCTAGTGAAGAAAGTAGGTACTTTTCTCCCTAGTGAAGAAAATAGATACTTTTCTCCCTAGTGAAGAAAGTAGTGACTAGTGACGGAAGTAACTACTGTCCTCAGCTGACAGTTGGAAATAACTGCTTTCTGCTTGGTCGTACAAAAAAATATTTAGAGGACTATGTTGATGGTTGTTATGAAACCAACAATAAACAAGGGAGGAAACGGTTACTTTTCTCTCTAGTGAAGAAAGTTGTCACTTTTCTCCCTAGTGAAGAAAGTAGTTACTTTTCTCCCTAGTGAAGAAAGTAGTCACTTTTCTCCCTAGTGAAGAAAGTAGTTACTTTTCTCCCTTGTGAGGAAAATAGTTATTTTCTCCCCCTGGATATAATAGTCAACTTTCAACCTGCAGATCTAGAAATAAATGCCTCGTTATGGTGAGGTCGTAGAAAAAAATACATTTTTTGAAAATGTTAAATTTCGATTTTCAAAATCAATTTACTTACAGGAAAAATGATGTTTTATGTAAGAAGAATGCAAGAGCGGTATTCTAAGTCCTCGACTAAGAGCTTACTAATTGTTGGAAGTGAGGCTAAATGCACACAAATTATTTTAGAGAAAAATGCAGTATTTATTTCGAAAATAATTTGTTGCAGCCAAAATTTAGTTAGTAGACTTCTAGTTAGTCTTAGTCGAGCTCTTAAAATTAACAAATACAGGATTTTTAAAAGTTCGTTGTCAAACTATATTAGAGAAAAATACATTGAAGGTATGAAAACGTCAAGATCTTTTAAAAACAGTGAAAGTATGAAAGAAATATTTCAAGTTGTGAGTTATTGACTAGTCACATACATACAGACACACACAGTGGCGTAGTCAGAATATTTTCGACTGGGGGCACATTTAAACTAGGATACTGTTACATATACTATCATGACTTGATTAATTAATATTGTTAAGAGATAAAAGTCCTTCAGGGAAGTTTATCTGGCCTACGCCACTGGAATCACTGAAAGGTGGACTGAAAGACTAGCGAATTTCTTTACAGCTTCACTCAACAGTGCCTATGCTATCTTTATAACTACTGTAAATATGTTTGTAAATATATGTAAAGGTATAATGTACAAAGTTACAACTTAATATACTTCAATATTATGTTCATTGTTTTATTTTTTCATATTATTTCCTCATTTGTTTAGAATTTTATTTATTTATTTAGGTAACTCTGTACAACAGGAACTTACTCGTAATATGCTGTGTATAAGAAAGTCGTGTGGTGCCACACCAGATTTTTTTTTAATATGGTTCTATATAAATCAGACTACGAGAAATCGAATGCCGTTGAGCGCATCTTCATATCTTTTTTAGTTTTCGAGATACGGATTTTTAACATTTAGAAAATCTCAACTTTGAGGGCTCGTATCTCGAAAACTAAAAGAGATATTGAAATGCGGTTTGAACGAGTGTATTTCTCGTGCTCCAATTAACTTATACTGAAATTTTGAAAATTTTGAAAATTTTACAATTTTTTTAAAAATTTTCTTTTGTCCTTATTTCAAAAAGTTGAAAAAATGATGAAAATCTGGGAACACCAGTGAATTCCTCTCGTAAAAATACATAGGTATGTAAAATTTCAGAATGTTTGCTCCACGGATACAATTTTTAGAGCAAAATAACAAAAAATGGCCAAAATTCGTTAAAATCTTAAGGGGTACCCCTTCAAAAATAATTAAAAAACAGTGATTTTTCGTTTTTTTGTAATAAAAACTTTATCTGTGCGAATTTTTGCCTGAAATTTTGCATACCTATGTACTTTTACGAGAGGAATTCACTGGTGTTCACAGATTTTCATTATCTTTTAAATTTTTCGAAATATTGAAAAATGAAAATTTTGAAATAATTCAAAAATTTACAAAATTTTAAAAATTTCAGTATACATTAATTAGAGTACGAGAAATACACTCGTTCAAACCGCATTTCAATATCTCTTTTAGTTTTCGAGATATGGGCCTTTAAAGTGGAGATTTTTTAAAAGTCAAAAATTGCCGTATCTCCTATATTAAAAAAGATACAAAGATGCGCTCAACTGCATTCAATTTCTCGTAGTCTGATTTATATAGAACCATATTAAAAAAAAATCAAGATTTAAACTGGTTCAACCAAAAAATTGAAATTTTCAGATATTTTTGCTATCATGACTTTGGCGATTAAAAAAAATATATATTGACGTTCAAAATATGCATAATTATGTAGACATATATAAGGAATTAAATGGTGAAATCCCCAATTTCATATCTAGTTTCATATTATCTTAAATTAACCGTAAACAGAAACAAACGTGAATATAAACATATGCATCTAAATAAATAGTATACAGGGTGTCCCATTTAACTTGACAACTTGAAATAACTCAAAAAATACGCGATGTACGAAAAATTGAGCCGAGACCAAATCTTAACAGTTTTAAAGGAGGAATCATTCTATGCTAAAATCAGGACCCCCCTGCCCCCAGTGTGTGGGGCGGTGGGCAACATTTAAATCTTAAATAGGAACCCCCATTTTTTATGAAAAAAAGTTTCACACAAAACTTATGTTTTTTGTCCGTAGAATCCGAATCTGGAATAAAAAATGGGGGTTCCTATTTAAGATTTCAATGTTGATCATCGCCCCACCCACTGGTGGCAGGGGGGGTCCTGATTTTAGCATAGAATGATTCCCCCTTCAAAACTGTTAAGATTTGGTCTCGGCTCAATTTTTCGTACATCGCGTATTTTTTGAGTTATTTCAAGTTGTCAAGTTAAATGGGACATCCTGTATATTACATTTTTTATTTCATTAATCCTTTAAAATTTAAATAAAAGCTTCCAACGGAATGAATCTTTGGAAACATGTATTTTAAATTTGTAAATAGCATATTTAAATAAAATATTTCAGATTTAAAAGAACAAGAACAAGAGATGCCTTCTCAAACAGTACGTATATATATTTATTTATAAAATATTAAGATTAAGCAGAAATTAAATTGGAAAAGAAATATTTGAAAAGCAGGCATTAACGTCATACATGTTATTGTTTACATTATCTTAAAATATCGTACAAATAAATTGTCAGTTAATCTTACACCAAACTATATTTATTGAATGAAAAATAAACATTCAAAAATAAAATTTCAATTTGTTTAGAAACCAATTGTAGTTTTAAAATTTAAAACAGTTTCGACAAAAATTAATTTGTCCAGTTTACTATTATAAATAAAGTTAAAAACGAGATAGTGGCTCAGTGGTATCAAGTCGGCCTGTGGATCCTGAGAACCCTGGTTCGATCCCACAGTCGACCAACATTTTCTCCAAATAAAAATTACCCCTGTGGCTCCCCCATCACTAACATCTTTGGGGGCCGTGATTTGATGACTGGTAACCGCATTTCACGCGCATAAATATATCACTTACCGAGATCTACTTCGGCAGAGTGCCGCACCCAATTTTGTCATTAATATGTAACTTACTGTACAAGTATTTAAAAAATTATTTATAATTATTATGTAAATAAAATGTGGAGTAGGTGGCGTAGTGATATCGCGTCGGCCTGTGGATCACGAGAACCCTGGTTCGATACCCACAGTCGACATTTTCATCAAAATAAAATTACCCCTGTGGCTCCACCATCACTAACATCTTTGTGGACTGTGATTTGATGGCTGGTAACCGCATTTCACGCGCATAAATATATCACTTACCGAGATCTACTTCGGCAGAGTGCCACACCCAATTTTGTCATTAATATGTAACTTACTGTACAAGTATTTAAAAAATTATATATTATTATTATTAAATGGAGTAGGTGGTACAGTGTACAGTGGTTATCGTGTCGGCCTGTGAATCCTGAGAACCCTGGTTCGATTCCCACTGGCGACAAACATTTTCACCACATTCATACTACTCCTGTGGCTCCCCCTCCACTAACAACTTTAAGGGCCGTGATTTGACGGTTGGTGACCGCACTTCACGCCCAAAAATATATCACTTACCGAGATCTGCTTCGGTAGAGTGCCACACCCAGTAATGGGTAGAAGGCGTGATGATATATTTGTTTTATTTATTTATTATTTAAATAAAATGTGGAGTAGGTGGCACAGTGGTATCGTGTCGGCCTGTGGATCCTGAGAACCCTGGTTCAATCCCCACAATAGACAAACATTTTCACCAAATTAAAATTACCCCTGTGGCTCTCTCGCCACTAACATCTTTGGAGATGTGATTTGACGGCTGCTAACCGTACTTCACGTGCATAAATATATCACATACTGAAATCTGCTTCGGCAGAGTGCCACACCCAGTAATTGGTAAAATACGTTATGATATATTTATTTATTTTTTTCTTTTAGTTTGAAAATAAATAATATTCATGTTAATTAAGTAGACCGTTTTTTATTCCATTTTAAAACTTACTTCAAAGATCGCTTGGGCAGAGTGCCACACCCAGTAATGGGTAAAAGGCGTGATGATATATTTATATTTATTTATATATTTTGATGAAGTTAAAAATATCTGGCCTATATTACAATAAAAAGTATGTTTTATGTGACTTTATATAAATATTTACAAGTTTAATTGATTTAAAACTGTGAAACCGAAAATGTAGGCCGGTGAACTGCAAATTTGTTTATATTTTACTTTCTAACATTTAATTATAGTAAAATGTATTTTTATTATGTCTCTAAAATAGAAATTGTAGACCAAAAAAGAAATTTAAACATATAAAAAATTAACGAAATTTCTCTAAATATTGCTCGTACCTACTTCTTTTGCAATATTCATAAGGAAAGTTACTTTTTCTATTAAGTTTTACTTTTATTTTTATAATTTATATCGCAAATCTACTATTCTTTCTACTCAATTCACTTAATAAATTATTCTTTGTAGCAACATTTATTCATGCTGATAAATCTGTTGCAATAAAAATTACATTATATTGCTTTTAAGCAAAAACGGTTGTATAAAATTATTATTGTTACATTGTAGTTTAATAAGCTAGTGGTACAATGTTCAAATCCTGCTAATTTAACTGTTAATAAGTGTTTTGAAGTCCTGTAAAACCTGAAGGACTTTTGCAAGCTGTGGACTGAAACCAACTTCACTTTAGTGCAAATATTTCATTTTGCGCTGTTCTGTTGTATAAGTTTATTTGCTGTTGTGTATTTAAAGTTGAAATTATAAATAAATAATTTATTAATATAAATATTGGAGCTCTATATAGATTCATTTTTTCTTCAAACGTCAAAACAGATGACAATTCAGAACTCCATAGGAACAGTTCAGTTGTACTTTTTTGACGCTCGTTAAAATCAAGCAGTTTCATTGGTTCACCAGCGACAGAAATAGCTTATTATGTACCCAGGGACTAAAGAGCATAATTTAATCCTAAGGGTGAAGTTTATCTTACGAGCCGGAGGCCAGGGAAATAATCACCTGAGGGATGAAATGATATATGCTATTAATTGAGTAAATATTCCGGCGTTTGTAGATAAAATATGTAGTATATTTTATGTGGAGCGAAAGTGACTTTTTGTGCCTCACCTACAGATTCTCCACAAAAAGTATCACTTTAGCTCCTTATAAAATAACATACTATTTTTTGCACTTAAGTATATTTCGTAATCTTAGTAGCAGTAACGATAAGCTCAAACTTATCAGAACAAATTTCAAGATAAAGATTTCATAACAATTTTCTTTTGGCAGTATTTCATAATCAGAATTGTTTATTGTAATGTAAAGGACAGTACTGCAATTGCAAATCACTGTAGAAGCAATATTTTTCCTGGAAAATGCTTTACCAGCCGTCAAATAGCGATATTAGTAAGTGAAAGTTAATAAAATAAATTTGGAACATTTTACAGCACGAATTTTACATGGATATGTCTAACTACACGTTCCTATACTCTCATTGGCTCTGAAGCATTAAGCCACGCCCGTCTGTTCTAGGGGTATAAATACGGAATCTTTAAATTTTTTAATCAGCAACTCAAGTTGGGAAGTAGGGCTGTGTTTCTTTGCTTCGTAAATGTGTTTCAAATATGCAATGATGTTCTTTTACAGCTTTCTGATTAAGTACACCAAGATCTACAATTGCAGAGCACTATTTTTATGGGATAAGTGGCTCAGTAATATATAAAGTGTGGATCTGAGAACCCGTGTTTAATTCCCACAGCCCACAAATAATTTTCACCACATTAAAATTACTGCTGAGGCTCTTCCTCCACTAATATATTTGGGGGCTTGATTTGATGGTTGGTAACCGCACTTTACGCACATAAAAATATCACTTACCGAGATCTGTTTGGGCAGAGTGCCATACCCAATAATGGGTAGAAAGCGTGATGATACATTTATTTTATTTTTATAATTTTTTGATAATATTACAATAAATAAATATATCATCACGCCTTCTACCCATTACTGGGTGTGGCACTCTGCCGTAGCAGATCTCGTTATGTGATATATTTTGTACATAAAGTGCGTTTACCAATCGTCAAATTACGCCCCCCAAAGATGTTAGTGGCGAGGGAGCCACAGGGGTAGTTTTTTTTTGACGGTTTTCAAATCCAATAATTTTTGTTTACTATATATTAAAATTATTCTTATGACTCCCTCTTGGGGCCGTGATTTGACAGCTGGTAACAACATTTTACACGTACAAATACAGGATGTTTTCATACTTCAGGATAAAATTTAAGGACATATATTTTATGAAAAAGATTTTTTTTCAAAATTCACCAAATTAAGGGTGGTTTATCATTAAGTAAATATTTTTAGTACCAGTGGCACTAAAAATGTACACTTCAAGAACCAAGTTTAGCATTTTTACTACAGTTATCTTAGTAATATTTATACGCATATAGTGCGGTTACCAGCCGTCAAATCGTGGCCCTCAAATATATTAATGAAGAGAGAGCCACAGGGATAGTTTTGTTTGTCGGTGCTCGAACCCGGGTTCCCAAATCCACAGGCCAACTTAATACCACTAATAAAAATTAATATTACCATAATGAAATCGAACCTTTAACTTTAAATATTCGCTTTTCTTCCGTACATTCCTACACTTTTATTTAACCAAAATCAAAGCGAATCTTGTCCATTAAACAATCTCATCCCCTCTTTCCAAAACCTACTGCTACGGACCTGCATCTACGGTGTTCAACAGTCTCATTCAGCCGCCTCAGTCGCACAGGTGTTCGTATCAGAGTAGGTCATGTCCTGCTGCTCGCGATCGGCTCAAATTTTGCGATCTGAAGTGATCTGACTTTAGATTCTAGTGATCCAGACATCTGAGGTCAGTTGTGAAGTGATCTAAGTGGTACAATTTACCCTAAAGTGATTTTAAGTGCAGTGGAAGTGTGATAGTTCTTAGGATGACAGTTTGGGACCTATTTGGATTTTTTTGAGGGACCTATCGCAGATAAAGGTAGGTTGATTTTATACTATCGCTGACAAATTGAGAAATGGTTGAGATGTCATCGAAGCTGCTAAATTTAAATGATAAATATACGATCATGAAATCAGTATTTTATATTTTAATTATTGTTGTTATTGATACATTCGTACAATTTTTGTCAGTGTAAAATATCAACTATTTTTGGAATGCGGTATCACGACTTGTTTATTAAAACAAGTATAAACAAATATACAATTTATTTATCATCAGCTGTTGCTGTTGATTACATTTTTGTAATACGTAATACATACTATTCCACGTAAGAAGTGATACAAAGTCGCCTCTTCGCTAATCACTTTTAGAAATACTATTAAAAGTTGTAAACTAATTTATAGATATTTTAATTAATTTTGACAGTATTTCAATCTTTAACAAAGTTTCTAATAAATTATGTCTCAAAGAAACAAAATATCGGGTGGTGTTTAGTAAGGGTGAAGATGGGGATTTAACATGTAAAATCATAATGTAATTTTTTGCTACCCTAATTTTTTTGACAGAGAAGCTTCAATAAAAGTTTTAGGGTATAAAATTCTGCAGCTAAGTTAGTATACAAAATTAATTTTGTATGTTTGTATCGGCACAAATTAGATATGAAAATGACGAAAATTGTCTTAAAAATATCGATAGTCATGGAATAGAAACAAAATTAAACAAATGTTTGATGTTTAATCTATCAAAACTGTCAAAATAAATTAAGATAATAATAGCTGTATTCCATTTGTCAACTGATTCACTTAAATCAGTTCAGATAAATTTGACACATGACTAAATGAACTGAATTTAGCAAATTGATGCACTTATTTGGGTGAATTACTTCAAAGTAAATTAGAATCTGTAATTCTAGTACTAGAAATATAGTCAGCGAAGTCATCTAGCGGAATAAAATACTGATCTGGTTCAGTAAATATAAGTAAGATCTGATCGAAATGGCAAATGGAATACGCCTAATATAAAGAAATTATTTTGACAAATAAAACGTTAAATATGAATAAATTATATGAACTGGTTAATGTTCTATTTTTTGTTTGTCAGATAAAGAAATAATATTAGAAATTAACAATAAATAAATAAAATAAATATATCATCACACCTTTTACCCATTACTGGGTGTGGCGCTCTGCTGAAACAGATCTCGGTAAGTGATATACTTATGCGCGTAAACTGCGGTTACCAGTCGTCAAATCACGGCCGCTAAAGATGTTAGTGGTGGGACGGCCACAGGGGTAATTTTAAATTTGTGAAAATGTTTTGTCGGCTGTGAGAATCGAACCAGGGTTCTTAGGATCCACAGGCCGACTTGATACCACTGAGCCATTATCCCATAATTAGTATATAAGTAAATAAAATAAATATATCATCACGCCTTCTACCCATTACTGGGTGTGGCACTCTGCTACAGCAGATCTCGGTAAGTGATATATTTTGCGCGTGAAGTGCGGTTACCAGTCGTCAAATCACGGCCCCCAAACATGTTAGTGGTGGAGGAGCCACAGGGATAGCTTTTTTCAAATTACGAAAATTTGTCGCCTGTGGGAATCGAACCAGGGACCTCAGGATCCACAGGCCGACTTCATACCACTGTGCTAGCCATCCCATAAACATTATATAAGTAAATATTTAATAATTGATAAAATTAAATTGGCTAGCTCAGTGGTATGAAGTCGGTCTGTGGATCCTGAGAACCCTGGTTCAATTTCCACAGGCTACAAACAATTTTCAAAATTTCAAAAGCTACCCCTGTGGCTCCTCCACCACTAACATCTTTGGGGGCCGTGATTTGATGACTGGTAACCGCACTTCACGCGCAAAATATATCACTTACCGAGCTCGACTTCAGCAGAGTGCCACATCCAGTAATGGGTAGAAGGCGTGATGATATATTTTTATTTATTTATTTACTCCAATTTCTAAATTATTTGAAAGAAGTATGAAAATAATACAAAATGTAATTCTCCGTAATTCTGAACGAAATTTGTTTTCAACTTTACTAGTAATTATTTCGTAATTTAAATATTTTCAAATTAATTGTTAAAGTCTATGAAATGTTAACAACTTTCAGTTGGTCCATGAATTATTTATTCTTCTAAAATACGAAAGTTATGATTCCGAATGCTTTTTTATTTGTTCATTCATTTAAAAAGTATGTTCAATTTATAATTTCTACACAAAAAAAATCTAATTTAGGAAAGTTTTTCCTATGAAACATTATTATTTAAATTATCTATTTATGTTGTAAAGAACATGAATTTAAAGTAAATTAATCTGTTACATGCAAAGCTACAATTCACTTTTATTATTTGACATTTCTTTTATTATCATAAAATTACTGAAGCATTATAAAAACTGAGTTGAATTATCTTTAATCAAATAATAAATTATACTTAATGAGTTACTGAGTTCCGTACATATCATGCGATATTTTATGGTTTATCCTTCGAAAGGATCAAGGTAAAAAGTACATATTACAGTATATAGCTATTTGGTATCGCATCAAACATTATAATAATCCTGATTCATTGTCACCCAATTTTATCAACAAAAAAAATCTATAATATCTCCTCCACCATATTTCGTTTAATAGCGCCGTAAAGTGACAGCTAATTTTGGGAATTTGATAATCTGTATATAAAAATAAAACAAAAATATCATCATGCCTTCTACTCATTACTGGGTGTGGCACTCTGCCGTAGCAGATTTCGGTAAGTGATATATTTATGCGCGTGAAGTGCGGTTACCAGCCATCAAATCACAGCCCCCAAAGATGATAGTGGAGGGGGAGCCACAGGAGTTTTTTTAATATGGTGAAAATTGTTTGTTTCTACAAATAAATATAAATATATCATCGCTCCTTTTATCCATTACTGGGTGCGGCACCCTGCCGTAGCAGATCTGGGTAAGTGATATATTCATGCGCGTGAAGTACGGTTACCAGCCATCAAATCACAGCCCCCAAGGATGGTAGTGTAGGGGGAGCCACAGGATTTTTTTTAATATGATGAAAATTGTTTGTCTCTATAAATAAATAAAAATATATCATCGCTCCTTTTATCCATTACTGGGTGTGGCACTCTGCCGTAGCAGATCTCGGAGAGTGATATATTTATACGCGTGAAGTGCGGTTATCAGCCGTCAAATCGCGGCTTCCAAAGATGATAGTGAAGGAGGAGCCACAGGAGTATTTTTTAATATGGTCAAAATTGTTTGTCTGTATAAATTAATGTAAATATATCATCGCTCCTTTTACCCATTACTGGGTGTGGCACTCTGCCGTAGCAGATCTCGGAGAGTGATATATTTATGCGCGTGAAGTGTGGTTACCAACCGTCAAATAACAGCCCCCATAGATGATAGTGAAGGGGGAGCCACAGGAGTATTTTTTAATATGGTCAAAATTGTTTGTCTGTATAAATAAATGTAAATATATCATCGCTCCTTTTACCCATTACTGGGTGTGGCACTCTGCCGTAGCAGATCTCGGTAAGTGATATATTTATGCGCGTGAAGTGCGGTTACCGTCAAATCGCAGCTTCCAAAGATGTTAGTTTAAGGGAGAGCCACAGGAATAATTATAATGTAGTGAAAATAGTCTGCTGTGGGAATCGAACTGAGGTTCTCAAATCCTCAGGCCGACTTGATACCACTCACCCACTGTATATTTATAAAATTAATCAAATTTGAAAGTAAATCTACGTAAGTCATCTGCCACTTTCAGAATTGTGTAAAAGGCGCGAATATTATAAGAATGTTTTCTTGGATTCCTGGAAAATACTATGATATAATTTTAAAGTAGGTTAGTTTAGTATTACACTAGTTAGTTACTAATGAATATGGGCACTGTGCGTAATTTAATACTAATGAAACTCAAAGGCGCACTTTGCTTAAAATAATTATTTCACTATTTAGTTAAATAGACCTTCTGGAAATTCTACTAAATAAACTAACTGAAATATACCAGCATGAGGTAAAACAGAAGGAACAAGATATAGACAAGAAATGCTAAAGGTTAAATATACTAATTTGATTTTGAACAGATACGGAACACGAGACAAATTGCAATTGATCATTAAATAAAGTATTTTTTCTTTTGTCAAACGTTTTTGAATCATTTTAGAGAAAAATGCTTGAAGTAAAAGTTGTAGACAATTTAATTCTCCTTGTTTTTTATTTAAAGTATTTTTTTCTAAAATAATCAAGAAACATTTTACACCGGAAAATATGTTTAGACAGATATGCATTACCAGTTCTTGTGCTCTCATTGGCTACTACTAGACCCCCTCCACTGTTCTAAGGGTATAAATACGGAACAATTTAAAATTTTCATCAGCAACTCTAATTCGGAAGTAGGGTCATGTCTCAACGCTGATTTTTATCCTCACACATTCCGGTGATCTCATTGGCGCATAACTTATCCCTACCACTATCCTAGGGATACAAGTATAAATAGGGAGCAATTTGAAATTTACATTAACAACTCTATTTAGGAAGCAGGGCTATGTTTCTACGCTAATTTTTATCCTCACAGATTCCTATGATCTCATTGGCGCAGAACTTATCCCTTTTACTCTTTTAAGGGTACGACTATAAATAGGGAGTAATTTGAAATATATATGAAGGTAGTAGTAGTGTGACGGTGGCGCCATCGGTTGTGGAGTGGCGAAACTGACGCTCAAAAAAATATAAAAAATTGAATAAAATAAGTGTTTTATATCTATGATTTGAATATCATGAATTGTTAACAGGTTGTTGGTCTAGTGAATTTTCAAATACCATACCACCGTGTGGTGTTGCCATTATAAATTGGGATTCTTAATTTTTCGTTAAAAACAAGGCTTTGCATGGCTATATATCCATTAATAAACGATAAAAAACTTTCTCCTTCTGGTACAATATACATGGATAGTTCTAGAACATCATACTAGTTTTTCAAATGAAACTGCAAAATTTTAGAGGTACACAAACCAAATATGTGCGATTCTGAGTGATGATCGCCATAAGCCCCGTGTATAAGAACTCAACTTTACAAGCGAATATATTTGTTCACAGACGATGAATGTGTTTCATATTTTAACAGGATGCGTATGACTATCCAATGTTTACGTGCGCCAAATTTCATTCATATCTGCAGAAACTTCACTTGGCTTACTTGTACACGTAAATTAGCTACCCAGTGTTCATATAAAATCATTGGATTAACTTTAAAAGATCAGCAATTACACAGCTAATAATCGATTCTAGAAATTGTCAAATATATTGATAAAAACCACAACAAAACCTGTTTGTACTTTCTGAGAATTTTATCGATAAAATTGCGACTGTAATTATTTCTTAATGACAGGTATTTCTGCTGACGCACCGAAGAAAATTGACACCGAAAGTAACGCCAGTATAATCACATTCTTGTGTACACTTAGTCGAATTAGTATACTTACACTGCTATAAATCATACATAAACTAGTACAGAATGTGAAAGGAAGTTTCAGTACGATTTCGCAATATAATTTCGATAAACAAACATTTGTTTATTTATTTTGTTACTCTGCACAACAGGAAGTAAATCCCAATTACAGTAGCTTATAGTGGAAACCACTCAGACACAGAGCTGGGCAAGCTACGTAAAAAAAGTAGCTAAGCTACAGCTACAGCTATTCTTTAAAAAAGTAGCTAAGCTACAGCTATAAGCTATATTTTGTAAAATATAGCTAAGCTACAGCTAAAAGCTTTCTTTAAAGTAGCTGTTAATTTTTAAAGCTACTTTTTTAAATTATTGTGAAATAATTAAATTTGCCATTGTCATATGATCAGTCTTTTGTTATAATGATTGTTAATTTACTATTATGTACATAAATATCAAAAATAGCAAATAACATCTGGATCTACTGTGTATTTTTGCGTATTAGAGCCAGTTAGAACCGGCAAGAAATAATTATTTTGTGTGGGTTTAGCTTGTACGCATGCGTACTTTGTTGACCTTCTGCTTAAAAAGTAGCTTTAAGCTACAAAAAGTAGCTTTAAAAGTAGCTTCAGTTGTTATTTTTAAGCTAATAGAAAAAAAAGTAGCTAGCTACAAGCTACAGCTATATTTTTTCACAGTTAGCTAAGCTACAGCTACAGCTAAGGTAAATGTAGCTAAGCTAGCAGCTAAGCTTCAAAAGTAGCTAGCTACTGCCCAGCTCTGCTCAGACACAATCGTATATTTTGGATATAAGTAGAAGTCAGTGAGATATGAACGTACGACCTCTTGCTTGCTAATTAAGAAACGCAAGTTTTACCTCGCTTTTATCCACTGAGCTACGATTGCCTGTAAATAAATAATTACTAAGATTTTTCATCAATTTGAAAATATACAATAAATAAATATATCATCACGCCTTTTATTAATTACTTGATGTGGCATTCTGCCGTAGCAGATCTCAACAAGTGATTTATTTAAACTCGTGAAGTGCGGTTACCAGCCGACAAGTTACGGCCCTCAAATATGTTAGTAGAGAGGGAGCCACAGAGGTAATTTTAATGTAGTAAAAATTGTATGTCGATTATGGGAATCGAACCCAAGTTCTCAAATTCACAGGCCCACTTGTCCACTGAAATGCAGTTACCAACCGTCAAATCATGGCAAGATTAACAGCAACAGGGGCAGTGCTGAACAGTAGCTAGCTACTTTTGTAGCTTAGCTACGTTTATCTTAGCTGTAGCTCAGCTAAATGTGAAAAAATATAGCTGTAGCTTGTAGCGAACTATTTTTTTTCTATTAGCTTAAAAATATTGTTATTGAAGCTACTTTTAAAGCTACTTTTTGTAGCTTAAAGCTACCACTGTTCATTATGAAATACCTATTATTAATTTTTGTTTTGTATTTGAATTGTACCTTCTTTATTGTTTTCTATAACTGTAGGATAACAAGTTATTATATAGCTTAAAATCTATTAACATATTTTATTTTTTACTTGTTAACCTATTCTACTTTTGTATTAAATATTAGATGAACTAAACATTCACTGTTTAGGAGTCTTCTGTTAATGTGACTGTTCATTTATTCCGATATAAATAAAAATTATAGTATCAAAAATTAACAGTACATTTGTCCATTTGCGATTTTTTATATTTATGTACACAATAGTAAATTAACAGTCATTATAACAAAAGACTGATCAACTGATCATATGACAATGGCAAATTTAATTAATTCACAATAATTGAAAAAAGTAGCTTTAAAATTGAACAGCTACTTTAATGAAAGCTTTTAGCTGTAGCTTAGCTATATTTTACAAAATGTAGCTTATAGCTGTAGCTCAACTACTTTTTTTAAGAATAGCTGTAGCTGTAGCTTAGCTACTTTTTTTAAGTAGCTTGCCCAGCTCTGAACAGGGGTAGTATTAATATAAAATAAAATAAATAAATATATGATCACACCTTTTATCCATTAATAGGTGTGGTATTCTGAAGCAGATCTTGGTAAGTGATATATTTATGCACAGGAAGTACAATTACCAGCCGACAAATCACGCCTCAGAGATGTTAGTTGTGGGGGAGCCACAGGGGTATTTTTTATGTGGGGAAAATTATTTGTCGGCTGTGGGAATCAAACCCACTGAGCCATCTACTCCATAAAAATAAAATAAATTATAAATATACAAGGCCTAATTTATCGATTATGAACTAATAAGCGACATTAGCGCTGCAATACGGACGCGTCCAGAACTACAAATTCCATTTATAAAAAACGTTGCCATTTCAATACATTTAGTTAGACGTTCCAGTAATGGGTAGAAATCGTGATGATATATTCATTTATTTTGGTTATTTTATATTTTTATTTATAAGAACAGAGTGTTTCAATTGTTCGTGTTACCATATTTATTGGAACGTCGTGTGATATATCACTAACAAAGTAAAAAAAAATAACATCAATAATAAAAATGCCACTTTACAGTATGAAATAAATCATGCAATAATGGATGAACAATGTTTACATTTTAAATGACAATTATGGCATGAGCAGTGCAAAAACATAATGGATATTATTTCATTCTCATTTTAAAAACGAAAGTTTACATAAACACAAAATGAAGCTTCCGGCTGGATAATGATCGACCCTGTTGCTGAACAGTGGCGTACGTGAAAGTGGGGCAAACGTCACGGGTTTTACACAATAACAGTAGACTATGAATGACATATTTCTCCCCTCCAATTACAGTTCTGTATTATTATAATTTTGTTTGTTCATTTCGCGTAATTTAAAAGAATATGATTTTCGGGTTCAAGAAAGTTTTTAAAGTATTTAAACTTAAGCTGTGTAATTGCGATTAAAAAGTATAATTATCAGTTAGTGAATTCGTCTTAAAACATGAAATTCTAATTACAATTAATTGCACCATAAGTGAAACGTAATTAAACAATAAAATATATAAAAATAGTGTAATGTAGATCTGCATCTTTTCCTTTGAACGATTTTAATTATTAACAGCTCTATATTTGAAAAATACTGTAGTTTTATCAAATTGTAATTGACATTTAAATTGTCAGTGTCTAAAAAATGTATGAATCCTAAGTAATGAAGTTTGTACCTTAAAAACTAAACAAGATATGAAGATGCGCTCAACGGCATTGAATTCCTCGGGTTCGAATTGACTTATAAGCAAATTTTTAGTGATTTTTATTTTTTGAAAATTTCTTAAGGGGTACCCCTTAGATTTTTTTTGATTTTAGGCTAATTTCAGACTTTTAGCTCTAAAATCCTTTCTCGTACGAATATTGTAACAAAAATTTACATACATATGTATTTGGACCTGCTGAATCCAATGGTAAAATAGCCAAGTACATATATCTTCTAGTTTTTGATATATTGTTGAAAAACTGTTTGATGAGAAAATTTTGGTCAACATTTTTAGAAATTTAAAAATTGCTGAAAATTTGTGTACAAGTTAATTGAAGCACGGGAAATTCAATAATGTTGAGCGCATCTTCATATCTCTTTTAGTTTTTGAGATATAGACTCGAGAAAGTCGAAAATCTCACGTGTTCAATTTTTTGGAAATTTCAACTCTTTCGGAGGCTGTATCTTCAAAATTAAACAAGATATGAAGATGCGCTCAACGGCATTGAATTCCTCGTGTCCGAATTGACTTATAAGCAAATTTTAAGCGATTTTTATTTTTTGAAAATTTCTTAAGGGGTACCCCTTAGATTTTTGTCGATTTTAGGCCAATTTCAGACTGTTTGCTCTAAAATCCTTTCTAGTACGAATATTGTAACAAAAATTTACATACATATGTATTTGGACCCGCTGAATCCAATGCTAAATTCCCAAGTGCATACGTCTTCTAATTTTTGAGATATTGTTCAAAAACTATTTTAAGAGAAAATTGTAGTGAAAAATTTTTGAAAAATTAAAATTGCTGAAAATATGTTTATAAGTTAATTGAATAATGAGAAATTCAATGCCGTTGAGCGCATTTTAATATCTCGTTTAGTTTTTGAGATATAGCCTTGGTAATGTAAAAAGTATCATTTGGGAAAAACTTTTCCACAATCTATATCTTAAAAACTAATCAAGATATGAAGATGTGCTTAACGGCATTAAATTAACTTATAAGCAATTTTATAGCAAATTTCTAGAGATTCAATTTTTTATTAAATTTTATTAATTTTGATGAGGTAAAATTTAGAAACGTTTTACAGTAGAAAATATACGTGGATATGTTACACACACATTCCTGAACTCCCATTGGCTCAGAACAATTAAGCCCCTCCCACTGGTCTAGGGGGTATAAATACAGAACAATTTGAAATTTTTAACAGCAACTCTATTTAGGAAGTAGGGATATATTTCTTTGCTTTGTAAATGTTTTTAAAATATGCAATGCTTTTTATTTACAGCTTTCTGATTAAATACGCTGAAATCTGAAATTGTAGAGGTGCCAAGCTTAAACTTTATATATTGAATATGCGTTTTAATCAGTATAATAGTTCGTGGTTTTAATATAAAAATACCTACTTATGTTTGTTTTATCGCGTATAGATTCGAAAAAATCTACTTAATATTCATATCAAAACTTCTAAATATTTTATTAGCATAAAATCTCATAAAAAATCAATATTACTTTTAGAATGTGTTCTACTTTTTATCGATTTTCTTCATTAATATTTAAACAACAATTTCAAGGTTTGTTTGATTCTTTTCTTTAACAGTAATTGGTTTTTTATTGCTTATATAATGACATAAATATGAATAATGATTCAATTGTTAGTACATAACAAATCACGTAACATACATACATATTATTACTGTCAAACGGTCCTAAATTATTATCAAAATATTTCTAGTTTTCTGCACGTTTTACTTCAAACATTTTACTCGTAACAACAACAAATAAAACAGTATGGCAGTACGGTGCTGTGGGTAACGTTACGATATTGGAATCCGAAGATCCAGAGTTCGAATCCCGCTCAAGCTAAAAATATATGAACTACCACACTGCGGCTCGGTGAGTTCAGACCCCAGATATAAAATAAATAAATATATCATTACGCCTTCTACCCATTACTGGGTGTGGCACTCTGCCGAAGCAGATCTCGGTAAGTGATATATTTATGCGCGTGAAGTGCGGTTACCAGCCGTCAAATCACGGCGCCCAAAGATGTTAGTAGAGGGGAAATCACAGGAGTTGTATTAATGTGGTGAAAAAGTTTGTCGGCAGTGAGAATCGAACCAGGGTTCTTAGGATCCACAGACACGATACCATTGTACCACCTACTCCATATATATCATCACGCCTTTTACCCATTTCTGGGAATATTTATGAAGTATGAAGTACGGTTACCAGTCGTGAAATCACGGTCCCCAAAGCTGTTAGATAATGAAGGGAGTTACTGGGGTAATTTTTAATGTGGTGAAAATTGTTTGTCGCCTATGGAAATCGAAATATATCAATAAGCAGTTGTTCATACTAGCACCAAAGGACACCCAAGGTCAATATCACCCTCTGGTCATAATGGAGGGTGAGGTTTGAGGATAGATAATTAATAAAACTATTTGAACAAATCTATTGTAATGATTGTGTTTGTAAAATAAAATAAATATAAATAAACATATCATCATGCCTTTTACCCATTACTGGGTGTGGCACTCTGCCGGAGCAGATCTCGGTAAGTGATGTATTTTTGCGCGTGAAGTTCGGTTACCAGTCGTCAAATCACGGCCACCAAAGTTGTTAGTGTTGAACTCCTCTACAGGGGTAATTTTTAATATGGTGAAAATTGTTTGTCGGCTTTGCGAATCGAAATATATCAATAAGCAATTGTTCATACTATCATCCAAGGACACCCAAGGTCAATGTCACCCTCTGGTCATACTGGAGGGTGAGTCTCAAGGGTAGATAATTAATAAAATTACAATAAAACTGTCTTAAAAATTTCATTGTGTTTTTCGTGTCTGTGATATTTATTAAATGCCCTACAGCATTCCTGCTCTCTGTTGATGTTACGCGTTATTACGTTGGTACACCTGAGCTCTGACGCTATTCTTGTTTTATTAAACAAAGTAATTTCGAACCAGAAGCGCCGCGTGGAGAAATTATGCATTTATCCCTCGAAGCAACGTATTCCCAGGAATCCTATATAAATAATTAATTTCATTTCCGTTGAACGGAAAATTAAAAAAACAAATGAGATATGAAACTCGACGGATGAAGTGTGTTATTATTTAATCGTTATGAAAAGTACTTCATTAGTGTTGACATGGAATCATCCGTTCACGCGACAATTCATACATTTATTCCTCCCACGACCACGCAATCTTTCACCTCTCACCGCTGTCAAATCTTTATAAAGCATTTTTATGAACAACCGAGCCGAAATGAATGTGTTTTAGCCATGAAAAGCGGGCGTAAACACTTGATTTTGGCCCTAGGACCATAATAAAATATTTCCTATGGATACATAAACAAAATGACAATTTTTGTTTATTGTGAATACTTGATTTTGCAAAAAGTCATTTTGACATATAAATGTACCTATTTTAATCGTTTGATTATAAAATTAAATAAGAATAAGTTGATTGACAATATTGTCTGATGGTAGATAAGAAATAATTATTGAGAAAAGTATGAGCGTTCGCAGGGATTTGAACCCAGAACCTTTCACAAAAATTTAAACGAAAAAGCATGAGAATTCACCGAGTGTTTGTAGCTCAATTCGTTAGAGCAATCATCATGCCAGTGAAAGGTTCTAGGTTCAAATCCTGGCGAAAACTCATAGCTTTTTCAAAAATTATTTCCTATAAAATTAAATGTTCATTTGTAGTACATAAAAATTGTAAGAACCACGGGTGAAATTAGGGTTTCTGACCCTGAGCATGTTATTAGGCCTCGGTGCTTTGCGCCTCGTTCTTATAATCATGCCACGGGCCAGAAACGCCTTATTTCACCCTTGATACATAAATAACTATTTATAAAATCGTACAATAATGAATACGTGGTTATTTTCCTCGGCTAATATCTCGGTAAATAATACTCTACATTCGTTATAAAATATCCTTCTTTATAGCCCAGATATACAGGGTGTTCAGAAAATGGGTGAGAAGCGTCGGGTAGAACGATTCTTTGATTAAATCTGAGTCGACAATACTAATGCAAGAAAATTGTGCGACCCTTCATAAAGTCTCGCGTGTTACCTACTTAAAAGAAATGTAAATTTGGCAACGTCGAATTAATAAATTATTATTAATCAAATAAAATGTAATAACTGTACCAAGGTCTAAATGACCTTGATGTAGAAAGACCCATAAATCAAATAAAAAATATAGAACTTTAACTAAAAATTATTGTAATTAATTTTGATAGTTTTTGTCCATATATTAGAATAAATTATGTCACAGTCACTTTAATTTTATCACATTAATTTTGTTAGTTAGACTCGTCTTTGCTTATATCATCTCTTATTGTTATAACAATTCAAAGTATTTACGTAACAACTGATTATTGCTTCGCCGATTCGTCGGATTCTTACGTTAGTTTCAGTTTATCGTTCGACGAGTAAGGTAGTGGTGAGATAGTTCGTTGTTAGTGATTATTAGAGTGTCGAGGGATATTCTAGATAGTTAAGAAGTGAGTGAATTGAGTTGGATGGTGGTATTACCGATACAGTTAAAGCCTGGTTTGATTTCCGACGGTGCAGCGAGCAGCTTTGGGTTGTAGTGATACCCTAGCCAATACAGCGCGCAGCTTTATGTATTATAGTTATCCTAACCAGGTTATCAACGAGATACGCAGGATATCTAATGTTATGGGATTTGGTTCATTTGACTTGTGGAGAATTTGAGGTGAGTGATTGGAGGTACGTTCTCACTGAGCTATAATACTTCATTAGTCTGTTCGTCCATTGTTAATTTATTAAAAATAAAAAATAAATATATCCATTACTGAGTGTGGCAATATGGTGAAACAGATCTGGATAATTGATATATTTATACGCGTGAAGTGCTGTTACTAGCCGTCAAATTACGGCCCCCAAAGATGTTAGTGGAGGGAGAAGTCACAAGGGTAGTTTTAATGTGGTGAAAATTATTTGTCGGGTGTGGAAATTGAACCTAGATTTACTTAGCCGCCTATCTCAAAAGTTTATTTAATTTAACAACTGCGCATCAAAAATTTGACTGTAATTTTACAAATTAAAATTTATTTACTGTGAAACTAAATAATAGTCTTAAACATTCGATTTTTTAATTTGGTAATTCTTTCTATTTTACGAGACTTATTTTTATTTAAGTAAAGTCATTTAGATTTATTATCAACATTGCCCTTATTCATCTGAAATCACCTCTTGTGTCAATTATACGCAGATACTGCAGTTTTAATTTTAAATGACATATTTGTTTTGTCAATTAAGTTCGCGAACTCAGTGCCATATGATCGTTACGGAAATAGTTCGCGGTTCTTCAGGGATCTATTTTGAAGGAAAATTTACTAGTGAATTAATTATTAATTGCAATTTTGGAGCAACATCTAATTAAAAATGTAGGAAACTATGAAAATCTATTAAAACATTGCTAAAGAACCTATTTAGAATCATTTTACAGCGAAAAATCTACATGGATATGTTACACACTCGTTTCTGTACTCTCATTGGCTCAGAAGTCTTAAGCCACTCCCACTGGCCAAGAGGGTATAAATACGGAGAAACTAGAAATTTTTAAACAGCAACTCTATTTGGGAAGCAGGGTTATGTCTCTTTGCTTCGTAAATATTTAAAAAAATATGGAATGCATTTCTTTTACAGTATTTTAATGCACCATATGGTGATATGCAATTGCAGAACTATCATAATATTATCCGCCCACTCCTCTAACAATTCCTTCGAGATTAAATCTACTTTTTTCAGTAAAACAACGTAACGAAATAATAATTTATTCATATATTCAGTACAAATTTCCGAACATAAAAGGTCAAAAGAAAAACTGATACGTATTATTTTATTACATTCATTTTACATATATTTACATGCTGTAAAGTAGAATATCGCCTTTAAATTTGCATAAATTTGCACAGATGTAATACATAATCGCGTAAAACAAAAGTCTGTAAGTTAATCTATTCGTAATACTCAGTTAGCGTTGGCGTTGTTTTTTTTTTCTTTCGATAATTACTTTAATATGATTCATAGTCTCAAGTGAATAAATTTATTTCATTCATAACTTTACTTTTTCATTTCACTTTATAAAATACATTATCGTAATGAAATATTTTAATAAGCAATATTATAAATAAAATATTGTAGTATATAAAATGTCATTCATGTAGAATATTTTACGATAATAAAAAGTTATGTATTGCTATTCAAAACTATTTATTTGAATAGTATATAGAATAAAATATTAATGAAATAGGCGTATGGTGGTGAAGTTGTGATTAAGAGATTGCGAGTGTAATTTAGGAGTAAATGGATGGAACAAACGAACTTGTATGAAAGGAATAGGCTGCTATAACTATTTTTATTTATTTTTATGAAAATACATGATAAACTATGACGATCAGTGAAAACGCAGGTTGAAAATTCTTTATATTACAAGAGATATTATTTTTTTGAAGTTTTGTATTGGAGTTGTGACGTAAGAAGTTTATTTCAGTTTTGTTTTCATTATTTTATTCAAAGAGAGCAAATAGGTAATATACTATTAAATTCTTATCGTTTTGATTCGTGTTTAACTGCAATTGCGTCGAATTTTCTTTAAAATACGAGCGCAGACTGTCTTTCTCTTCCTTTCTAATCTATGTAGATTCGTTATTAGACGAGCGAGCATGAGTAATTTGAGATGTTTTGAGCATGTGAAAAGTATGTCGAAAGAAAGGCTAATGAAAGGTGTTTAGGAATGAATGGATGGACGTAATTGAAGGTTTGTTGCGTGATGAATGATTCCGAGTATGATGAGCAAATGACCTTATATAGAGGGAACTATGAATGAGGTTAAAGCGAGGATAGTATGTTAGAATGAGAATGTATGACGAGGATTGTTTTATGAACGATGCTAAAGTTCGTGCTACCCCATTTGATGGAACGTTATGCATGTATCTAATGATTAAATGTTCAGTAAATGTTTGAAGGGTTCATGCCACCTTATCTAATGGAACATAGCGTGATCTCCACAAAGTACGACTGATAATTTCTTAGAAATTTACATTATTTATTCACACCTTTCCTGTGAAACAGCACACTTGCACATCGAATATGATTTTCTATTAAATATTAGCTGAATAAATATTTAATCCTTGCAGCGCATTCAAGATTGTTCAAAGCACCTTGAACTTGAGTTCTCGGAACTGTGAAGAGTTTTGCTAGGCAAAACAAAAGAAAAACGCGTTCCATGACGTCAGAGATGCACTGTAAAATTTACTCAAAGACGTTTATTCTAAAATTCAACAGAAAAGTTGAAAGGTTTTTAAGTATTTTAATAAGATGATTACTTGAATTTATATCTTTAAAGTTTCTGAAATGTAGATGATGTATGACTCTTTATCTAGATCTAGATGGAATGTCACATTATTCATGATTTGAACCGTTTTATTTCCTTTCAAAGAAAATTTGTTTTCCCATGTGCAAGTTGATGCACAGATCGTTCAATCATTTTTCCATCTTCTATTGCCATATGTGGGTTCCATAATTCTGCGACTGGTTATGACAAGTATTTTTGCACTGTAAAACGTTTTTAAATTAACATAAACATGTTTTAAAATGGAATAAATAACGGTCTACTTAGTTAACATGAATATTATTTATTTTCAAACTAAAAGAAAAAAATAAATAAATATATCATCACGCATTTTACCAATTACTGGGTGTGGCACTCTGCCGAAGCAGATCTCGGTAAGTGATATATTTATGCGCGTGAAGTGCGGTTACCACCCGTCAAATCACGGCCCACAAAGATGTTAGTGGTGGAGGAACCACAGGGGTAATTTTAAATAAAAATAAATAAATATATATATCATCACGCCTTCTACCCATCACTGGGTGTGGCACTCTGCTAAAGCAGATCTCGGTAAGTTATATATTTTGCGCGTGAAGTGCGGTTACCAGTCGTCAAATCACGGCCCCCAAACATGTTAGTGGTGTAGGAGCCACAGGGATAGCTTTTTCTTCAAATTATGAAAATTTGTCGCCAGGGACCTCAGGATCCACAGGTCGACTTCATACCACTGTGCTAGGGGTAATTTTAAATTGGTGAAAATGTTTTGTCGGCTTTGGGGATTGAACCAAGGTTCTTAGGATCCACAGGCCGACTTGATACCACTGAGCCATTACCCCATAATTTTTAAATAATTATTCTACAGTGCGGTAGTGTGTTTAGCGTTACGGCTTATGAATCCGAAGATCCCGAGTTCGAATTGCCTTCTATAAGAGTGTTTTATACTACAGATTGTTCAGAAATAAGTGTTTCAGTTGGCAATAAAAAAAACTACTTGAAATTGGTAAGACTGATACATAAATTTATATCCTGCTGTTGACAGTAACATTTGAAAATTTCAATCAATAAAAATCGTTTTTTCCCTTGCCCACATGCTTTTATTTCTTAACATTACTCACAGAGCAATAATTTAAAGTATTTCTATCACTCAACCTATTTGTATTTATTACAAAAATGACATGTTAAATAGTATTTCCGCCTTTACCTGACGTTGTGCCAACTGTGGAATAAAAAGATCTCCAGAATTGTATTGCCAACAGAAACATTGATTTCTGATCACTCTCTGTTTTCTCTATTTCGGTTTTCCTTTACATAATTTCTTTATAAAATAATTGACATTTTCTACTAGGGGAAGTTTTTGATAGAATAGTTAAGTTGGTGACAGTGATTTGCGATTTACTCAAAATTACGTTTCATGCCATAAAAGTTTCATTACGCTCTTAATACATAAATAACTATTACTTATGAATTTAATCCCGGCAAGACCAAATTTGATATTTAATCCCTTTGGGGTCAAAAGTAACACTAGTCCTCAAAAATGAAAAATAAAGTAAGTTATTTATTCTCTGAATTGCGAAAATAATTTAATAGACCATATTACTATCTCAATACAAACATTAGTATTGCCAACACAAATGGAAAAAATAGAAAAAAGTTTGTTACCCTGCCACGCTTTTTTCATTTCATAAATTTGCCGGCAGAGGTGCTATAAAAAGTAATATGGTCTATTAGAAATTCCAAGTTGGTATAGGGGAAGGTGTCTCAGGGGTATCGAATCGGCCTGTGGATCCTGAGAACCCTGGTTCGATTCCCACAGGCGACAAACAATTTTCACCACATTAAAAAACTATCCCTGTGGCTCCCCTAACATCTTTGGGGGCCGTGACATAACGACTGGTAACTGCACTTCACGCGCAAAATATATCACTTACTATGATCTGCTACGGTAGAGTGTCACACCCAGTAATGGGTAGAAGGCCTGATGATATATTTATTTATTTATATAGGAAAGCAGGGCTATGTTTCTTTGCTCTGTAAATTTGTTTACAAAATGCAATGCTTTTCTTTTACATTTTTTACAATATTAAATATATCAAGATCTGCAATTGCAGAACTGTTAAACACAATATTAAGTTTATATAAAAATACTTGTCTCTTACTGCGGTTAATGGTTGCAATTCTAAGTTCAGCTAGAAAATGTTGGAATCAAGTAAACCGCATTTCCTGGTCTTCAACCGGTACCGGTACCGGTAAAGATTCCGTTATTTAGCGAATTACTCTACGAGTGCATTGAGGCGAGTAGTATGTCCACACCGTAATGGAACATTTCAATTTTGTTTTAATGCAATTAATTGATATCATTAAAAGTAGTTTGCCTTGTAATTATACTAATTAATAGGTATTAATAGGTTACCATTGATTGATTTTGACATTTGATTTGTTCCAATTTTTTGGTTCTTGACATTATTTACAATTTATAATTTTGCTTCGCCGTATTTAATTTAGTATAGTACCATGAACTGTCAATGACATACTTAAGGTCAAGAATGTAGTTTGGAAAAGCTATTTTTATGGGGTGGCTAGCTCAGTGGTATGAAGTCGGCCTGTGGATCCTGAGAGCCCTGGTTTGATTCCCACAGACGACAAACAATTTTCATAATTTCAAAAAACTACCCCTGTGGCTCCTCCACCACTAACATCTTTGGGGGCCGTGATTTGACGACTGGTAACCGCACTTCACGCGCAAAATATATCACTTACCAAGATCTGCTACGGTAGAGTGTCACACCCAGTAATGGGTAGAAGGCGTGTTGATATATTTATTTATTTTATTTTTTACAATATCTGCACAATTAGAAGAAAAAAAATATAATATATAATATCGTCACGCCTTTTATCCATGATTGGGTATCGCAATCTGCATAGTAGATAGTGATGTAGTACTGTACGTGATATATTTATGTGCGTGAAGTGCGGCTATCAGCCGTCAAATCACAATCCCCAAAGATGTTAGTGTAGGGGGAGCAACAGAGGTAATTTTAATGTGTTGAAAATGTTTGTCGGCTGTGGGAATCGAATCTAGGGTACCAGGGTTCTCAGGATCCACAGGCCGACTCGAACAAAAAAAAAAGTTTCAAAATTATTAGCTGTCAAATTTTTGTCAAAATAAACAAGACCTTAAGCTATAATATTTATTTACTGTCCACGGTGAATGGTAAGTTAATATTATAGTCCTGATGTAACCATGGAAACGAACTGTGCAATAAAAGTTTCATTTACTGCGTTTAAATTTTGACATTAATGGGTAACTTAAAGTTAAGGTATTGTAAAAATAAAATAAATAAATATATAATCACCCCTTCTACCCATTACTGGGTGTGGCACTCTTCCATAGCAGATCTCGGTAAGTGATATATTTTGCGCGTGAAGTGCGGTTACCAGCCATCAAATTACTGCTCCCTAAAATGTTAGTGGTCAGGGATCCACAGGGGTAGTTTTGATATTTAATGAAAAATATAATTAATTTTTATATCTTGTTTGAAAGAAGAACATATATATATGATTTGGTGTATTCCTTTTGTTTTCATTTTTTTGTTACTTTTCATTTTGATATGGTGCGTGATTGCGTGACCTTATAGGTATTACGGGCATAACGAATATCACGTGTTGCGCTAGGGTCAAGGTCACGCGAGGCACTCGCACGAGCGTAGGTAGTGGGTTTTTACCCAGGGGGCAACGACTTTATGTAACTTACACTTAGTTGCTTATTACCCTGGAAATCCTGTTATGTTCTTATGTAACGCCGGGGACATGAGAGATATAAAATACAATTATTCTAGGTGTGCCAACAGATCCGTTATTGCAGATCTTTGTAACTGAAATATGTTCATTTACAGCCCGATTATCTAAAAAGTTTTAGCTAATCCTGGTTGTAGATTAACTAATCTTATTCTAGTCCGACTTGAAAAAATCAACACAAATTACTTTCCGAAAATTGTAACAAAATTATATTCGAGATTATTTGAGAATCTCGGTTCGATTCTCACAGCCGATAAACAATTTTCACTACATGAAAATTATCCCTGTGGTCTTCCCTCCACTAACATCTTTGGAGGCCGTGATTTGACGGCTGCTAAACCGTACTTATCGCGCATAAATATAAGACTTACTGAGATCTGTTAAAGCAGAGTGCCACACTCAGTAATGGGTAAAAGGATATATTTATTTATTTAATTTTATTTAAACTTTCTCCCGTGGTTCTCTCTCCAGTAACATCTTTGGGCGTTTGACGGCTGGTAACCGCACTTCACGCGCATAAATATATCACTTATCAAGCTCTGATACGGCAGAGTGCCACATCCAATAATGGATAGAAGGCGTGATAATATACTAAGATTAATTTTTGTTTGTTTTGTCCAAAAAAAATTTCACTTTATTTACTTTTTTTTGCTGTTATTATATACGTCATAGGTATAAAAAATTAACATAATTTCGGGGAACTACAAATCTTACGGTTTGTCTTTTTATAGTCGCATAATTGGTTGTTTAATTTCGAAGTTGCTTGGCTTGTTTTCAAAAAATATTTTCTTGTTTTATAAAACGAGTTATTAATCTATTTGAAACAAAATATCATTGGGGTATATCACAAAAAGCAGACCATTGCTGCCCAACTTATTTTAGACAAAAATGATTAAAATAAAAGTTGTAGTACAATTTAATTAGTGTTATCTACGAAATTAAAACATTTGTAATAAGTTTTTCTGTCAAACTTTCCCCTAAACAATAATGCCATATAATTATTTCTAATTTTTCTTCATGTGAATAATTTTTCATTTTTAATAAATAATGTAAAATTTGCAGATAGATTAAAAACTTACTTTTAAACAATGCAAAACTTCAATGTGTCAAAATATTTGACAAAATTAAGTCGCACATTTGTTTGTTATTTTGATTTAAATTAAATAAATAATTAAATATATCATCACGCACTCTGCCGAAGCAGATCTCGGTAACTGATATATTTTGCGCGTGAAGTGCGGTTACCAGTCTTCAAATCACGGCCCCTAAAGATGTTAGTGATGGAGGAGCCACAGGGGTAGCTTTTGAAATTATGAAAATTGTTTGTCGCCTGTGGGAATCAAACCAGGGTTCTTAGGATCCACAGGCTGACTTCATACCACTGAGCTAGCCACCCCATTAGCACTATTAAATTGAAATTTTGTAATTTTCATATATAATTTCTGCCGTTAACAAAACAGAATAGTTATTTATGTATCAAGGGTGAAAACTGTCGTTTCTGGTCCGTGACATGATTATTAGCACGAAGCGCAAAGCGCCGAGGGCTAATAACATGCTCAGGATCAGAAACGCTAATTTCACCCGTGGTTCATACAATATTTTATGCACAACAAAATAACATTTAATTATATGTTCAAAAGATTAAAATATGTACATAGGTTATATGTCAACATGAAATTTTGTAAAATCAAGTATTCATACTATACAAAAATTGCCATTTTATTTATGTATCCATATGAATGTTTTTTTATGGTCCTAGGGCCAAAAAAAGAAGTGTTTAAACCTTGTTTTTCGGGCGAAAAAAACTATAATGTCGGTCCGGCTGTGCATAAAATAAATTAGATCCAGAATTTCTTGCTCTATAAGATTCAAAGACTAATATGAACATTGAAATATATTTTCCGGATCTAGAAAGGTTAAACATTAACATCTTGATATCCAATTCACCTTTCCAGAGATTTGTCCTTTACTCCTGAATAAATTTAATAGTCCTGAGGGAATATATTGATTCCTTGAGCATATCGTAAGATACAATAATAAATTGGTATTTGCGGCAATAAATTATAACGCCAAAAGTAAATTTGAACGTCGGTAATAAATTTTAAACGTAAATATTCTCTGAGAGAATTGTATATTTTTGTATCGTTGGCTGATGGTGCCGCTGCAATTGCAGATCTCGGTAGATGACACAATTAAATGCAATGTTAATTTAACATATTTAACTTATTAATAACAATGCAATATTTGCATTATATGAACTTGAAGTACAGTGGTGTGGGTAGCTTTACGGAATTCGAATCTGGAGGTCCTGAGTTCGAATCCCACTCAAGATAAAACTATGAACTAGCATACTGCGGCTCCGTAAGTATAGACGCTGTACTGTAATTGGGATTAAGTTCCTGTTGTACAGAGTAACATTAATAAATAAATAAATAAACTATCAACTTTGGTATATATTGCACTAATTGCCTGAATTTTTTAGCTGTAGAACGTTTTTGAATGAGAAAAATGTAGAAAACGTAGTTCTTCATATTTTGTACTTAAAGTATTTAATTCAATCACGCGTACTTAAAGTATTGTAAATAAAAATCGTTTTTACGACGAAAAATATACGTGGATATGTAAAACAACCCGTATTGTGTTCTCATTGGTTGAGAACCTACTCCCTCCTTTTTCTCTGTGGGTATAAATTGGAGCACTTACAAAATTTCAAACAGCAATTCTATTTGAAAAGCAGGGATATGTTTTGTTGCTATTACCACATGTGTCTGTGCTGTCATTGGTGTAGAACTTACCCCTACCACTAGTCTAAAGGGTATAAATATAGCGCAATGATAATTTCAAATAGCAACTCTATTTAGGAAGCAGGGGTTATGTTTCTTTGTTATTACCTCTTGTTCCTGTGCTGTTATTGGCGCAAAACTTAACCCTACCACTAGGCAAGGGGTATAAATAGAGCGCACTGAAAATTTCAAACAAACTATTTGGGAAACGGCTATGTTTCCTTGCTTTGTAAATGTGTCTGTAATATGCTATGATTTTCTTTTAAATTTTTCTGATTAAATACTCTGTAATCTGCAATTGCAGAGCTGCCATACATACGATATTGTATTCTTAAAAAATATATACCCGTATTATATTATTACGCCTTCTACCCAGTACTGGGCTTGGTACTCTGTAGTAGCAAAGCTTGGTAAATGATATATTTTGCGCGTGAATTGCAGTTACCAGCCGTCAAATCACGGCCCTCAAAGATAATAATAATAAAGATGTTAGTGTACGGCGAGTCACAGGGGTAGTATTAATATGGTGAAAATTGTTTGTTGTCTGTAGGAATCGAACCCGCGTTCTCATATCCACAGGCCCCATATTATTGTATTCTGTTTTAATTTTAATTCATCTAAAAGTAATAGACCATTTTTTAAATGTCCGCGACCCCTAGGTGTTTATTTTTTGAACTAACAACTTAGTGCCGCCAAATGGCGGCGAACGAGATATTTCAAAATACAAAGTAAGTAAAATGTTTATATTGAAAATGAAAACTTATTGTAGTATCAAATAACATCCATTCTTTTCTTCTGTTCACGTTTTGAGGAAAAGAGTGAAATGAAATGTTGCTTGTTTTTCTTTTTGAATCATTATTAGAATCTTGTAAACAGTATATAGTATCCGTCATAATTACTATTATTAATTACTTTTCAATGAAGAAACAAATACTAAGCAACAAAAATAATCGAACTGTCACTTGTCAAATCACAAAGATGAGTATACGGCACTAACTTTTTTTATCTCCGTCTAACGTTTGCACATGCGCAATGACTTTTTAAAATGGTCTATTCTAAATGAATTTACTTCACAAATGAATAAAAAATATGTGTTTGGTAGCAACAGAAACAATGAAGCATCCAATCGTATAATCAGATTAGAACTAACTTTATTCATTTCAAAGTTACATGTTACAAGTCTTTGAAAGTTAACGAATATTCGTGCAATGTTTATTTGCATTTCTTAACATATTACAATACCTATAACATCATAACTATAAATAAATATTATTCTAGCATAAATCTGTCTATTATACAGTTAAGTTTAAGCACTTTGCGTTTCTTTATTTTATCTCTATGTTAATTAGCGACGGAAAACAACCGCTCTAATGAGACGTGCCATTGTTACTTTGCATTTTTTTGTAAAATCTCACACGAGATAGTTGCAAGTGAAAGCGTTAGATGTTAGCAACATGTGAAAGCTAAATGGAGCATTCGGGTCCGGCAGCATATTTTGGAATGATATATCTAGCTACAGTGACGGATTTAGGGGATTTTGAGCTAAATTTTCACTTTTCAAAAACAAGATTGTTTCACTTCATTACTGTGTGTGATACTCTGCCGTAGCAGATCTCGGTAAGTGATATATTTATGCGTTACCAGCCGTCAAATCACGGCTCTCAAAGATGTTAGTGGAGGGGGAGCCACAGGGATAATTTTAATATGGTGGAAATTGTTTGTCAGCTGCGAGACTTGAACCGAGACTCTTAAATCTACAGGCTGGCTCGATACCACTGAGCCACCTATCCCATATGTGATGTATTTATACGTGTGAAGTGCGATTACCAGCCGTCAAATCTTCTTTACAAATGTTAGTGATTATTGTTTTTCGGATATGGAAAACTTATTTCTGTTATATACAGGATGGTGAACGCAACTCTCGAACATAGGGATTTAACATGTAAAATCACAATTTTGCAATTTCCTGCTTCCCTAATTATTTTAAACGAAAAAGCTTCGAATAAAAGTTTTAGGGCATAAAATTCTGCATCTAAGCCAATAAACAAAATTAACTTTGCATGCATCGTAACGGCACAAATTAGATCTGAAAATGACAAAAATAGCCTCAAAACTATTGATAGCCATGGAATTGAAACAAAATTAAACAAATGTTTGACGTGTAATCTGTCAAAATAATTTCTTTATTTATTATGTCATTTATTTTGACAGATAAAACGACAAACATTTGTTTAATTTTGTTTTAGTTCCATGGCTATCAATAGTTTTCAGGCTATTTTCGTTATTTTCAGATCAAATTTGTGCCATTACGAAGCATGCAAAATTTATTTTGTATTAGATACAGAATTTTATTCCCTAAAACTGTTATTTGAAGCTTTTTTGCTTAAAATAATTGGGGAAGCAGGAAATTACAATATTATGATTTTACATGTTAAATCCCTATGTTCGAGAGTTGCCTTCATCACCTGGTGGAGAAGCCACAGGGGTAGCTTTTGAAATTATGAAAATTGTTTGTCGCCTGTGGGAATCGAGTCAGGGTTCTCAGGATTATTGTAATTAAAAGAGTTATTTATTCCAATGCGATAGGCGATCTTGCAATTTAAATAAAACCTTGAAATGTTTCATAAATAAATAAATACTTCGTAAAAATAAAAAGTGGAGCTACTCAAATGTCTCTTTTTTATAATAATGACGTCAGAACTGTTGTTTTGACGGTTTTTGCTACACCAAATAGAATTAAAGTTTATTGATATATAACTGTGTGGTTCCTGTTCCGAATGAACATGGGGATATTAGTTTTATTAAATTTCCTGCTCTCTTGTACATTTTACGGAAAAAACTGTAGAATGCAAAGATGTTCAGAATTAAAAGGTGCATGCAAAACAGGTTTTATATTTTTTATTACGTGTCTGGTTTAGCTTCAACTTTAAAAATAAATTAATTTTTTTTTTTGTTAAATTACAGCAATAACCATAACTTTCATTTTTAAAATTTACACTAAACTTTATGATAATTTAGATTTATTACAAGCTCTTTTCTAATCTTGTAAATTCGTTATTAGATTCGTTGCTAGGAGTAAGCGTGAGTAATTTGAGATGTTTTGCGCATATATTATGTACGTCGAAGAAAGAAGATGAATGATAGTGAATAGGAGTGATTGGATGGATGTGATTGAAGGTTTGTTGGGTGATGAATGATTTCGAGTGTAATAAATAAATGAGTTAATATGGAGTGATCTATGCATGTGGTTAAAGTGAGGGTGGTGTGTTTGGATGAGAATGTTTGACGAGGGTTGATTATTTGATGAATTTAATGAGAGAATGTTTTATGAATGATTTTAGGGTTCGTGTTACTCCATTTGATAGAATATAGCGTGATGATATAAATAAATAAATATATCATCACCCCTTTTACCCATTACTGCGTGTGGCATTCTGCCGAAGCAGATCTCTGTATGTGATATATTTATGCGCGTGAAATGCGGTTACCAGCAATCAAATCACGGCCCCCAAAGATGTTAGTGGTGGAGCCACAGGGGTAATTTTAAATTGGTGAAAATGTTTTGTCGACTGTGGGGATCAAACCAGGGTTCTTTGGATCCACAGGCCGACTTGCTACCACTGTGCCATTACCCCATATGTATGTATATATTATTAAACAAAAATTTACGAATTATTTCCGTTATTATTTGCACGTAAACATAATGTTTTCAACTTGAAAAACATATACATACAATGTTTCATTATTATTAATAATAATAATATTTTTAACTTCAGACTTGCCAATTATTGACAATACCAAATAAAAAAATATATGTTGAAGGTTGCTATGTTTGTTTTTATTAGTTAATTATCGTTCAAATTTAACAGTCAATTAAAAAATACATAATTTAAGTTAATAACAATGCAAACACTGCATTTTGTTTTAAACACAACTTTTTTTTGAATTCTTTGATAAAACGGTTGATTTTTTTTTCAATACCATACATTATATCTTGATTATACAAGACTGAATGACATAATAACATTCTCATAGTGATTATAGCTTACTGCGTAACACTTAGTCGCTTTAATATCAGTAATAAAGTCATGCAAAGTGCAGAAAATGCATTTGCAGTGTGAGTGCAGTGTTATCTAATCACCGTTCTTGTTACATTGAATTGCTAGACGTAACATAATAGCAGCAAACTCTAAACCTCGTTTTAAACTCTAGACAATAGATTGAGAATGTGTGCTTGCTTGTACCATAGATAAAATATATACACGTCTAACTAAATGTATTCTTATGGCAGCGTGTTTTATCTATGAAATTTGTAGTTCTGGATGAGCTTGTAAGCGCTAATGTTGATTATCAGTTTTTGAACGATGAATTAGGGCTTTTGAGAATAAATTTCTTTTAAAATGAATTGATAATTAAAAATAAATAAATATATCATCACGTCTTTTACCCACTACTGAATTTGTGGTACTTTTCCGTAACAGATCTCGGTAGATGATATATTTATGCGCGTTAAATGCGGTTACCAGCCGTCAAATCACGGCCCAAAAGATGTTAAGGGTGAGGGAGCCACATGGGTAATTTTAATGTGGTGAAAATTGTTTGTCGGCTGTGGGAATCGAATCCGGGTTCTTAAATCTACAGTACAACTCGATATCACAGAACCATCTATCCCATAATATTTTTTTTACTATACATTAAAGTTACCCTGATGACTATCCCTTGAGGCTGTGATTTGACGACTGGTAACCATAATTTACGCGCATAAATACAGGATGTTTTTATACTTAGGAATATAATTTTAGGGTATATATTATATGATGCCGAGTCGATACCATTGAGCTACCTAGGCCATAATAATATTAAGAGTTGCATATCTGTTTTGAATAATGTAAGATACACTACGTCGTCACCATCTTCAGCTACTAATTCTCTTTTTTCTTCTCCCCCAGGTCGACAATGCCAGCGCTTCGGTTGCTCGGCCGCAAATGGTCAGCGGCATCAGATGACCTTGTCTTCCCCGGACTATTTGAGATCTCCTTCAGGGTATTGTGGCTGGTCCTCACTATTCTGGTGCTGGTGCGGTACTATCCTGTCACCTGGGCAGATTGCACCCATGGAGGATATCTCGTAAGAGCGTATCTAATTGGACAAGCGGCTTTACTTGTTGGGGTGATTTGTATCACCACTGTTATGGTGAACAGGTAAGGATGGTATTTGAGAAGAGAGAGATTATTATAAAATAAATAAAATAAATATATCATCACGCCTTCTATCCATTACTGGGTGTGGCACTCTGCCGTAACAGATTTCTGTAGGTGATATATTTTGTACGTGAAGTGTGGTTATCAGCCGTCAAATGTCGTAATGCTAATCGCATCATTATACTGCCAGACATAAATAAATAAATATATGAGCTCTGCAATTGCAGAATATTTGAGAATAATTATGTTTTTCTAGATCAGCACAAGGAGCAGTAATGGATACAGCAAAAAGGAAACACGTTCCTTCATTACTATTACTAAAAATAGGCCTAGTACTTCCAGAAGTAGCATTAAATTGTTTAGGGACTATCTGGACATTTGGAAGCAGTGACGTCACGGGAATAGAATGTGGCGACACTGAGAGCTTCTCCAAGACTGTAATCGAAGGTAATCAATCTTCAGGAAATATAATTCCTTTCATACAAGCTCATGTCATCTTTAGTTCACGCAACAATACTTCAATTATCATCAGCAATAGTTATCTACTTGACGCAGATCCTAAATGCCTTCTCCAACTTCTTCTACTCATAGCCAGCCTTTTCATTTCAACTTAACTTCTTCCTTCTTTCAGGTCGTCTACCATCTTCCTCCTCCTCCTCCTGCGTCTTATACCTTCTCCTTCTACTAACCCTTCTATTATGTTTTTCATTAAATTATCCCTTCTCTACGCATGGTCCAACCACATTCTCTTTCTTTTCAAAGTAATCTCATACAGTGTCCTTTTTTCTTCTACTTGTTCGGTACTAACTAATGCTAATAATTAATCGTCATTACTAGTTATCTGTTTGACGCAAGTTCTAAGTGCCTTCTTCAATTTCTTCTACTCATAGCCAGTCTCTTTATTTCAACATAACTTCTTCCTTCTTTTAGGAAGTCTAACATCTGTCTCCTCCTCCTTCCTCTTTTACTTTCTCCTTCTACTATCCCTTCTATTAGGTCCTTCATTAAAGTATCCCTTCTCAACGCATGGCTCAACCACATTCTCTTCCTTTTTAAAACAGTCTCATACGATGTCTTTTCTTGTTCAACAATCCTTCAAGCATATCCATCCATTTATTTGTCATTGCAATTTTTCACTCTTAATTTTATCAATCTCCACTACCTCGTTGATACATACGCATTTTTTTAGCTACATTTTTCTTAATTTAACCATGAGAATTTTAGTAAAACCTACGCAAGGTAAAGAAAGTGAATGTTTCTGTTTTCCAGCGCTGGTAATTTTCGACTGGGTGCTCTTCGGGTTAACAGTCTTCGGATTATCAATGATCTTTGACCCTATGGGGTCAAAGAGATACCAAGATCCTCAAGCAACTCCTGGAGAAAGTCTTCGGCATCGAAAGACAACTAGTCTTTGGACCAGAAGATTTCGATGGTTGTTCTGCTGGATGAGGACTGATGAGTATGGACATGAAGCTTTTGAACAAGTTGCTGGTAAGATACAAGTTTGTTTTCTTACGGCTTCTATGAAAAGTTTACGTTTATGCTTTCAGTTGTCAACGTAAAGTTGATGGTTACTAAGGAATATGCAAATAAACATTGGATCGCGCGTTTAAAAAAATTACGATATTTTCATTCATTTTTAACTAAAATATGACGATTTGTGAAGAAATGACAGACTCAAAAATAATTTTATGCACAACAGGACTGAAATTCATGTGTTTTGGCCCTAAAAAGCGGACTTAAATACTTCTTTTTGGCCCTAGGGCTATAAAAAAATAATTCATATAGATACATAATACAATTTTCATAATTTGAAAAAGCTATCCCTGTGGCTCCTCCACCACTAACATCTTTGGGGGCCGTGATTTGACGACTGGTAACCGCACTTCACGCGCAAAATATATCACTTACCAAGATCTGCTTCGGCAGAATGCCACACCCAGTAATGGGTAGAAGGCGTGATGATATATTTATACATTTTATTTATAAATAAAATGACAGTTTTTGTTTATTGTGAATACTTGATTTTGCAAAATGTCATTTTGACATATACCTACATACAAATTTTAATCTTTTGCACATATAATTAAATGTTATTTTGTTGTGCATAAAATATTCTATGTACCACGGGTGAAATTAGCGTTTCTGACCCTGAGCATGTTATTAGCCCTTGCGCTTTGCGCCTCGCGTTAATAATCATGCCGCGGGCCAAAAACGCCTGTTTTCACCCTTGGTACATAAATAACTGTTTTGTTTATTTACTTCGATTGTATATATTGTCATGGTTACAAATAAAACATGAATAGGTTGAACTTAGATTAAACTAACCGAATATAGTTATTTTTAATTTAAAACTATTTCAATCAAATTTTGCAAAAGATTTCTGTTTGAATTATAATTAATATGTTAGTTTTTGCAAGCAGCTGCAGTTGTGTTTAAGTTCCTGTTGTCTAACGGAGCAAATAAATAAATAATCGGCGATTATACAAGTATAATTTTCTTAGTATAAACTAATTACAATTAGTAATCATTAATAATATTGTCTTGACTTCTATGGTTATTAAAAAACAATTATTGCATTGTATACATCGTTTCTTAGAAAATATTCGTATACATAACGTAAAATTCATGTCTATAATTTAATTGTAACATAGAATAAAAAAATCTTACCTTATTGTTAATGTTGTTTTAATTAATACTTATCACTTAACACAACAAACTAATTATTGTAATTGTTTTTTTGTTCTTAGGATTGTTAAGTGCATTATTTCGAAGCACTGATCTGGTTCCTTCGGATCTAGTGGCTGGTTTTGTTCTTCTACGAGTCAAACAGAAAAGGGAAGTCAGAGAAAAAAGAAGGATACAGATGTTGACAAATGATGAACCCAAATATTCAATCGGTAAATTTATATTTTATTTTCCTTAAGGGGTAATTCCATTCTAGCACCCAAGAAACAATAAAATTTTGTCTATTTGTATTTTTGTTTTTATTCCGTAGTCAAAACGGCGACTTTGACTCAGAGGGGTGCAAACTTGCATAAACCTTAAAAAAATTTAATCAATTTTTTTTTTTGTTAAAAACATGTAATTTATTAAATAAAATATTTTTCATTTTAAATTGTTAATAACCACGTCGTGGTTAAAATTATCTTTGACCTGAAGATGAACACGAACATGTGTTCGAAACGTCGTCTTTTTTTAATTAAATAAATAATTAAATTATTATACTAAATTCTTCAAGCTTTTATCCAATAACCCTGGATCTTTTGATTCCTTATTATAAAATTCAACTTTAATGGCTTAATAATCAAAATTTAAAAAATATAAAATTTTAGTCTCTACAACTTTTATTTAAAGTAGTTTTATCTAAAATAATTTTTGCAGCAACGCGCAAGGAAAAATTATTTTTCCATATTAATCATCTATGGCTCACGTTTCGTGGTACACCCGGTACATTTAAAAACACGAATTGAAACATCTAAATCTAGTGAGGGTGCAGGCGCGCCTGTGGGCGACTTGTTGATGACCCCTTGCCTAAAGCATCATTTAAACAAAAAAACAAAATTTCTAGAGTGGCATTACCCCTGAAATCATATTCATTCGTTTATTTCTAGGTCATCCACTCTTTTTCTCACCCTCAATTTCACCAAACTTCAAACACATCTACCCTTCTAACAATATACTACTCATTTTCCCAAGTATCTGATCTCAAATTTATTTCTTGTTAGATTTAAACCGCGTGTTCTGCGTGGCACCACGTTGGATGAACCTCCACGATGCTCGTCACTTCCTGCGGCTGTCGATGGCGGCGTACGGCTGGCCGTTCGTCCTCTACCGATATCCTGTGACGGGAGCGTTTCGTCTTGCACCCAGGTTAACATGTTGCGCGTGTTTTCGAAGAGCTAAAGCTTCTGACGTGGCAGATGACAACTGTTGTTTGTGTCATTTGGCCGGTGTGAAGTATTGGAGCAGAGTCAAACATGAGGATATACTTTTTGCTAGTTTTCGTAACCATATTTTTGAGGTGAGTTGATAATTACATACTGGTTCCACAAGCAATCAATTAGATAATTTGTCGCCAGTTTATTTAAAGATGGCTGATTGTAATTTGTGGCCTATATTAAAACTATATTTCAAATTTAGTGGAAATCTGTGAAGTCGTTCCTGAGATAGCAGAATGCCATCTTGAAATAAAATGCTGGAGAGCTAAATTTTATACCATTTACAACTAAATAAATAAATATTTAACTAGTTTTAAAATTTCATGATAATTGGTTAAGCCGTTCCCAAGATAGATCTCCGCCATTTTGTTTCCAAATGACACCGATCAAAACTTTATAGTTTATATTTCAAATCAGGCCAATATAAAACTGCCCCGTAAATTTCATGAAAATCAGTCAAGCCGTTTCCGAGATAGATCGCCGCCATTTTGTTTCCAAATGGTGCCGATCAAAATTTTATTGTTTATATATTAAGACAGATACTTATAAAACTACCCTGTAAATTTAAAGGAAATCGGTTAAGCTATTTCCAAGATAATTCGCCGCCATTTTGTTTAAAGATGGCGCCGAGTAAGATTTTATTACTTATATTTTAAGTCAGGTAAATATGAAACTATTGCATTAATTGCATAAAAATCTGTCAAGGCGTTTCCGAAATAGATTGTCGCCATTTTAATTCAATATGGCGCCGAACTAATATTTATAGTTTATATTTTAAGTCAGGCAAATATAAAACTACTCTGTAAATTTTATAAAAATCTGTCAAGCAGTTTCCGAGATAGATCGCCGCCATTTTGTTTGAAGATGGTGCCGAGCAAAATTTTATAACTTATATTTTATGTCAGACTAATATAAAACTACGCTGTAAATTTCATGAATATTAGTCAAGCCGTTTCCGAGAGAGATCGCCGACATTTTGTTTCAAGATGGTGCCGAACAAAATTTTATAACTTATATTTCAAGTCAGACTACTATAAAGCTACGCTGTAAATTTCATGAATATCAGTCAAGCCGTTTCCGAGATAGATCGCCGCCATTTTGTTTGAAAATGGCGTAGATCCAAATTGTATAGTATATATTTTAAATTAGTCAAATATAAAACTGTCCTGTAAATTTCATGAAAATCGGCCAAACCGTTTTCGAGATAGGTTGCCGCCATTTTGTTTCAAAATGATGCCGATCAAAATATTATAGCTTATATTTTAAATCAGGTATATATGAAACTACTCTGTAAATTTTATAAGAATCGGTCAAGCCGTTTCTGAGACAGATTGCCGCCATTTTGTTTCAAGATGGCATCGATCAAAATTTTATAGTTTATATTTTAAGTTAGACAAATGTAAAACTACTCCATAAATTTCACGGAAATCTGTCAAATCGTTTCCGAGATAGATCGCCGCCATTTTGTTTCCAAATATCTTAAATTTTAATCTCGTATAATATTATTTTCAGATGCCATTTTGTGTGATAGCCGACCACAAAAGTTCATCAATCGTAATAGCAGTCCGAGGATCTATCTCTCTACGTGACATTTTCACAGACCTGGTGGCGGTATCCGAACCCTTCGAAGTAGAGGGCATGCCACCAGGTACCCAAGCCCACAAGGGAATGCTTCACGGCGCCCGCTTCATAGAGAAACTTTTGAAAGATCACCAGGTCTTAGAAAGAGCTTTCGCAAAACACCCCAATTATTCGTTGGTACTAACTGGGCATAGTCTTGGAGCGTCGGTAGCGTCGTTACTTGCTATTAAATTAAGGGTGCGGTACCCTGATTTGAAGGTTTATGCCTTTTCTTGCCCTGGTAAGTTTAGAAAACAAAAAAAAATAAACAAGTTTTCAAATAACAAATGTCAATTCATGGCATACTTAATTGTTAATATAAATTCACGCTTCAAATTTAATAAACTTTCTCATTGTCGATTATATAATTTTTGCTCGTTACAAAAAGCATTGTACAAAACTCGTGCATGAAGACATCTTCGCGCACTAGTTATGTAAATAGCTATTACATTACCCTGCAGATTGCAGTAAAGTTTGTTTTTGCGCACTAGTGCTAAAAGTAATGAAAAAAAAAAACCATTTTTATCGTTCTTAATTTTGATTATTAAAACTTTAATTGTGCTTATATACACACATTTTAAGGAATTTATAAAAGAAATAGAGAGATATTAGCTTATAACGCTATCAATTAAACATATTTTCATAAGCTTTACGAGAAAAAATTGTTTTTAAATAACAAATGTTGTACAAACCTCGTGCATAAAGACATCATTTGCACCATTCGTACTAATTAAAGCACTCGTTTCGCTCGCGCTCACCTGAAAAGTATGTGTTTGCGCGCTTGTTATGTAAATAGCTATTATTTATTTGTATAAAACCAATCATTTTTCAGCTGGAACAATAAGTCGAGAGGCGGCGAAATTAACTGAAAGTTTCATCTTCACTGTCGGCGTCGGTGACGATTTTGTTATGCGTTTAGGCGTTCACAGCATCGAAAATTTACGGACAGCTCTCATACAAACTTTGCATGCGACACGTCTTCCAAAGGTAAGAATTAAATTATTTATGGAGATACTAATTAAACCATCTTTGGGGGCCGTGATTTGACGACTGGTAACCGCACTTCACGCGCAAAATATATCACTTACCGAGATCTGCTTCAGCAGAGTGCCACCCAGTACTGGGTAGAAGGCGTGATGATATATTTCTTTTTATTTCTAATTCAAATTAAATTCACAATAAAGCTGACCATCGTAACTTTAAAATATAATAATTATTATTTTCTTCTAAATTTCGTGTGATATATCTGCAATTTCAGATCTCAGTTATTTAATTATGAAACTATAAATAATTTTTTTAAATTAGCAAAGTTATAAAAAAAATATCTCTGTATATCACAATCAATGTTGAAAAATGAACAATATAAATATAATCATTTCTAGATATTTAGTTTGATAGCACAAACAATAGAAAAATTACGTTTGTCTTTACATTAATTAATATTACACATTTAACGCTTCTTGCAGTTTTTTTGAATAATAATTATGAATCAAAAGCAGAGCTACCATATCTGTCCTTCATCTGTGAGATATTTGAACATCTCCAGTATCTGGATAACTTTTACTACAACCTAGCAATTTTGCGCATTCAATAAAAAATTTTAATTATTTTAATTCACGACGATTATTAGCATAATTGAATATTAGTTCCCTTTTGTGGATTATTTGGTGGCTCTGAAAAGAGCCGATGGTGTCTGATGGTTTCTAGATGATTAATGGCATGTGGCACTTTTTCCTACACTGATTCTAACTGTCTAACCCCACAAACAACCGATGTTGTCTGTTTTGCAAATAAAATAAACGAGGTTATTCCGAACCTTCGGTGGTCTCTTAATTACGCGAACACACCCCGAAGAATGGACGCCTAGTCTGACGCACGCATAGACCGTAGTCTAAGCCACCGACTGAAGGCCCCACCCCCAGGTCGGATGTGTATTCCCGAGGGGACGTCCACAAGCAGCTGACTCACTGGCATGTAACCCCTGTTAACCGTCCCTCGTTGAAATTTTGAATAAGTACCCGTATGCACTCTACAAACAACCGATGTTGTCTGTTTTGCAAAAAAATAAACGAGCCTATTTCCCGAGGCTTCGATTGTCTCCTAAATACGCGAAAACAGCCGACAAAGTGGACGCCTAGCCTGAGCATGCGCAGGTACCGAACACGAGCGTTACCTACGCACCGACTGAAGGCCCCACCCGCCGGACGAACTGTTTATTCCCGACGGGACCGTCTCCACTCGTGCTGGTTCCGTCTGCCTTCACCCGGTAGCCTAACGAGGCTCCTGGATTCCCGGGATCAGGGGGGGTGCCAGTAGAGGAGTGTAACCCGTGTCAACCGATCCATCGTTGGCCCTCAAAAGTATGAGAACATTTGCGAAGAAGTCGCCAATTGACTCATGCGTCAAGTAAATTAATTATTTGAAGTTAAATTAAAGAGTGCATATAACGTGCAATTTATTGTCGAATAATTTATTTCGATGTTCCCCATGTGCCACATATCACTAATTCAACCGTCGACCAACTAACCGTGCTTTTAGTCTTAGGAAGGTTACTCAACATGTAAACCATGCCAGAGGCCAACCTAAGTCTACGAACCCGAGATACGAAACTGTCTTGCTTAAGTACATAGTTATCGAACCGAATAGAGATACGCTGTGGTAATATTGCACGTATACAATGCATATGTTCGTTCATTATCTTTAATTTGCTCTACCATAAGTTTAATAATTATTTTACAGAAAAATATTTCAAACAGAAAAGTTAGATAATTTCGTCCTCTACATCTTGTATTAGAAGTATTTTTCTCTAAAATAATTTAGAAACGTTTTATTGCAGAAAAACTATGTTCACCCCTGTTCAATACAAGTTAAATTTAATATTTTAGTGTCTAAAATTTGTGATATCAAAGGAATTACCATAGTATAATCAAATTAGGTCAAAAAAATAATTTTAAAATAAGCTCTGAGATTGCAGATTTATAGTTATAATTATCACGTATAATGAGTAAATACATACTGAACAGAAACACATCTGATTCACTGATATGCAAACACGTGTACTTTATATTTTAACTATTATTGAAGTTATTTTTGAGGGCAGTACTGTACCGGCTGTTAATTCACAACACCTTTAACTGTTAGCAGAGGCAGGATAACTATTTAATTTGATATTGGAATTTAGAAATCAAATTTTGTTGCATTACAAGTGTTTTAGAAATTTTGTGCTTTTGGAAGTGCATATTTGTTGTTGTCAAAAGTGTATAAATAATTTTAAAGCAAAATACTTCAAATAGAAGATGTAGAGACAGAAATTATCTATCTTATCAGCTAAAAAGTATTCTTTCAAAATAAATATTAAACTGAGGATAGTACAAAAACTAAGTTTTTAGTCGATTATGAATGCCCAAAAATCAACGTTTTTTTGCTAGAAAACGCTGATATCTTATTTTAGAGAGAAATACTCTAAATAAATGTTGTAGAGGCATAAATTGTCTAACTATTTTGTTTGAAATATTTTTGAATATAATAATTAGGAGACTTACTACAGCACAAATTATAGCTAGTCCATGACACAGTACCTACATTACTGTTTGATCTTTTCCCATTCAATAACTCAATTTAATTCTTATTTAACCTATAAGCTCTTATTGAAAAACAAACCTATTTGATTTATTTATATGCAAATACTTGTATTTTGCGTTTTTTTGCGACGCTTTTTCGTAACAACTTTTGACTTTATTGGCTACCAATAATTAGTAGTTTATTTAAACATTAATATTTAAAAAAATAATATTTAAATTATATCTGTACTAACATATTTGGGGTCTGTGATTTGACGGCTCATATCATGCGCATAAATAGATCACTACCGAGATCTGCTACGGCAGAATGCCACACCCAGCAATGGTTAAAAGGCGTGATGATATATTTATTTTCATTTATGTTTTCAGTATCGTATAATATGGAACGGTTTTGGTTACGCTTTATTTGGAGTTCCTCCAGCGGATTTGGAAACGACGTGGAAAGATGAAACAGAAGCTTCTGAAAACACACTTGGGGAATCTCCACTATTGGGACAAAGGGCTCCTCTTCAAACTATTGCAGCTGTTACAGTACGTCTCTGAAATTATTTATAAATATTTATAATTGTATAACAATGTATTTGTAATGTTTCATGTAATTTAGGAAGCTTCTGTACTGTCTCGGGACATCGGTGTGCGAAGAATGACAAATACGAGATTGTACAACTCCGGCAGAATACTTTACATCGTTCATAGAAAGAAGACACGAGCGGAAAGGTAGGTGAAAATATATTTTTTAAGTTTTGAAAGTTATTCTGATAGTTAAGTTTACTTTCAAACTACATGTTTCATATACAACACTAGCACAATAGTTTGTTTCTAACATTTGTATAAGTAAAATTTAATTGATATTATAAAGAAAGTACATATTTCATAGTCGAAAATTTACTATTAATCGGATTATTGATTGCCGAATGAAATTATCATTACTGACAGATTAGAAGGATTGCTGAAAATCTGTTGCAATTATAATAGATATCAATTTGAAATATACAAAGATTAGCACAGGAACACTGCATTTATCGTTTAACTTAACACAAAATTAATACGAACGACTACATAATTCGCATTACAAAGTTTCAAAACTGGTTCATAGAGTGGGAGAAATGCCTGAACCAATCAGAACACAGAACTGGTTGTTTACAATTTATGACTTTTTTTAGCATTATTTTCAGTTATTTAGAATAAAAATTAAATTTTAGTAGATATTTAATATGAAATATTTGATAATTTTGTTTATTTCAACACCCATAATTGGGAAAAATACCCAAAATATTTATTTATATTTATATTTTTTAACTTATTTCTGAAAGAGTTTATTTTAAATTGAAATAAATCTTGGTCGATATTAAATTAATCGTAAACAGAAACAAACGTGAATATAAACATCTAAATAAATAGTATATATTATATTTCTCATTTCATTAATCCTTAAAATTTAAATAAAAGTTTGCAACGGGATGAATCTTTGTAAACATGTATTTTAAAATTTGTAAATAGCATCCGACGACCCTCCTCTAATATCTTCGCGACCCCCCGAGGGATCGCGACCCACATTTTGAAAGCCACTGTTGTAGATGGTTCAGTAGTATCGAATCGGTGGATTTGAGATCTCGGGTTCGATTCCCACAAACTACAAACAATTTTCATCACATTAATATTATCCTTATTACTCCTCCTCCATTAACATGTTTGGGGGCGTGATTTGACAGCTGGTAACCGGGCTTGACGCCCATAAATACATCACTTACCGAGATCTGCTACGGCAGAGTGCCACACTCAATAATGGGTAAAAGGTGTAATGATATATTTATATTTAGTTTTATTTTATATTATCCCTGTGGCTCCCTCTCTACTAACATGTTTGGTGGGCCATGATTTGACAGCTGGTAACTGTACTTCACGCCCATAAATATATCACCGAGATGTGGCACAGTGCCATGTTCTCTTTTTTAGTATGAATCGTGATTTGACGGCTGGTAACCGCATAAATATATCACTTACCGAGATCTGCAACGGCACATATAATTTTTTTATTTTAAAATAAAATAAATAAATATATCATCACGCTTTCTACCCATTACTGGGTGTGGCACTCTGCGGAAGCAGATTTCGGCAAGTGATATATTTTGCGCGTGAAGTGCAATTACCAGTCGTCAAATCACGGCCCCCAAGATGTTAGTGGTGGAGGAGCCACAGGGATAGTTTTTGAAATTATGAAAATTGTTTGTCGCCTGTGGGAATTGAACCAGGGTGCTCATGATCCACAGGCCGACTTCATACCACAGAGCTAGCCATCCCATATTTTTTTATTTTATTAATTGTAATTAAAAGTCTGCAATTTGTATTTCACTTAGTTATTATTTGGCGTATGATAAACAGTGACTGTTAATTATAATTACTAATTGGAGAATGTTCAATATAGAAAAGCAGGAACGGGGGGCCCTAGTTACGAGATGCGATGGGCGCAAGCCGAGGATTTCATGGATGTGAAAATCATGCCACGAATGATGCTGGATCATTTTCCAGAAAATGTGTATGAAACTATTGACACTGTGCTACAAGAATTAGCAGACGACGTTAGCGAATTATAACTAATTTTATTTTAATAACAAAGTGATTATGACTGTGACGAATGATATTGAAAATATTTTTGTAAGATATTCAGTATTATAATTTATCTTTAGTTAGATTTTTTTTATGATCTAATTTTGTTGTTGACCATTCCATAAATATTTTGTGATTGTACAGAATATATGACCAAATGTTTCTGATAAACTGTTGTGCTAAAATAAATATTTGATCCTTTTTATGTATACGAAGCAGGAGGTCAATCTCATGCTGATATTTACAATAACGAAGAAGTTAAATTTACTGGAAAAACAGAGAAGGTAAGATGAAATATGTAAGAATGAAGTTTTCTATGCTTATAAATGCATGTAAGTCTGTTTTCACTTGAAGAAAATAAGTGAAATTGTAAAGTAAATATAGAACATGCACCAGATGTTACATACAATCTACGTTTATTATTAGAAAACTCATTGAGTATGCTTTAATTTCGGAAATATTTCAAAATGATTCATATTTGTACTCAAATCTATATTGTAATAATAATATTTATTGATTTTTAATATTATTTCATCATTAAATCTGCTTTAAATCATCATTTTTGCTACATGTACAAAAGCACAGCGCGCAGCAAAATTTTGATGTGCCGAGTTTTGTTCCGAACGCTTAGTTTACGCTAACCATTGTTTATATGGGAAAACTAGTACAATGGGCGTGGCCTGTGGATATTGCTAACTCAACAAGGTTTATTCTCATATTTCTCGTTAAATTATATACATTTTATAATTTATTAATAATTAATAATAACAATTAGAGGGTTATTAAGATTAATTTTAGTGTTGTACAGAATATTTATTCAAAATTATATTAGTTTAATATGAAAATGAAAGTTCTAAATTATCAAGTGTCATTTTAAAGTAGAAAAATTTTATATTTTCTGTGTCGTTGGGCTGTGCAATGTTTGTTTATAAAGAAATTATATTGAATAGACTCCGGGGGGCTTTTTTTTATGCCCCTATGACAAGATAACCAGCGTAGCGCATCTACTCATTTGAATTCGAGCCGTGAGCGCATGGGTACAAATACGAGCACGGATGTGCTTGTGCGTAGAGTCCGAGGTTTGTGAGATGTACCGCTGCAGTGATGGTGGTTGTTACTTGAAATAACTGTTTTCTTTTATATTTCCTTTAGTTTCTGTTTACATTTCATGTGAATCAGTATATTCTTTAGTTTATGTTGTGTGCAAAGTGTAGTGACCTGGTTTCCATTGTGAAAATCGTGAAAATCATTCCTATTTCTGCATAAAGTGAACTTGAATGTAATCCAGGTAAGGTCAAGGTTGTCAGAATTATGTATTATTTTTGTTGGCGATAGTTATTTAAAAATTAGTGAATGAATATGTAACACTATTAGTAGAACTGTCATTATTCTAACCTTCATTACATGACAGTTCGTAGTGGTAATCAGTGTAGTTATTCAATACAAATTTACCTTTAAATTTGACAGTTTTCATGTGTATTAAATAGTGCATTGTGTTGTTAATCAGTGTGCCGATAAAACATGTAATCAAACTCTGATTCATACTAGTATAACCTCATTTCAGAAACATGGTTGTCCGAACAAATATTCGACGCAACGTTCGAATATTATTAGTCGGCGAACGAGGAGTAGGTAAAACCTCCTTAATTCTCTCACTGGTTAGCGAAGAATTTCCAGAATATGTACCACCAAAAGCAGAAGAAATCACGATCCCAGCTGATGTTACACCCGAACAAGTGCCCACAAACATCGTAGATTTCTCTACTGTTGAACAAACTGACGAAAATCTAGCCGATGAAATACAAAAAGCAAATGTCGTCTGTGTAGTATACGCAGTTGATGATGAGGAAAGCATGGAACAAATCACATCTTATTGGTTACCATTAATACGGGAGTGCCATCCAGATAATTCGTGTCCAGTAGTTTTGGTCGGCAACAAAATTGATCTGGTTGAATATTCCACCATTGATGTATGTTTTAACTATTTCACAATCAATTTAGAGCTTATTTATTTAATTTTGCGTTTAGGATGTGTTGTCAATGATGGAAAACTATCCAGAAATCGAAAGTTGTATCGAATGTTCAGCCAAAACATTAAAAAACATTTCAGAAATGTTTTATTACGCACAAAAAGCAGTTCTTCATCCAACAGCACCGTTGTATATAGTGGAAAAACAAGATGTAAATGAATAATTATGTAAATAAAAATATGTATTTTAATAATTTCTTAATTTTCAGTTAACCGACGCTTGTAAAAACGCTTTAATCCGAATCTTCAAAGTATGTGACATCGATTGTGATGGTCTTCTCAACGACATGGAATTGAACAACTTTCAGCGGTGTTGTTTTAATGCCCCATTACAGCCTCAAGTTCTTGATGATGTTAAGACGGTGCTCAGGAAGAATGTTGAGGATGGTATCTGCGCGAACTCTGTAACATTAAAAGGTTTTCTGTTCTTGCATAGTTTGTTTATACAGAGAGGTAGAACTGAGACTACTTGGGCGGTACTGAGGAAATTTGGGTACAACGATAATCTAGTCATGTCCAGAGAATATCTTCGGCCACCGTAAGTGATAATTTTCATTTAATTCAATGTTTTGCAACGATACTAACATTATTTTATGCTTAAAACTGTTCTAAAATCACCAAATTTCCTATGAAAGCAACTGCGAGATAAAATTTTCGTTCCTTGTAGTTGTTCTGAACCCATAGTTTATACTAACCATTGTTTAAATGGGAAATAGTACAGGGGCGTGGCTACGCTTACCTCTTGTTTGAGTATATAAGGAGGAATTTTAAAATTTTCAAACAGTAACTCAAAGTGATGGAAGCAAACCTGTGTTGCTTTGCTGTTTAAAATCTGATGTTGAACATGAAATGTGCGATAATTTTCTGTATTGCAACAGTCATAATTGGAGAAAAGACCCAGTATGTTTATATTGTAGTTTTTACTTATTTCTGGATGACTTTAATTTAAATTGAAGTAAATTTTAGTAGATATTTAACTTTGTTTAAAGTATAATGTTTGATATGAAATAGTTGATGATTTTGTTTATTTAAATATAAATAAATATATCATCACGCCTTCTACCCATTACTGGGTGTGGCACTCTGGTAAAGCAGATCTCGGTAAGTGATATATTTTGCGCGTGAAGTGCGGTTACCAGTCGTCAAATCACGGACCCCAAACATGTTAGTGGTGGAGGAGCCACAGGGATAGCTTTTTCAAATTATGAAAATTTGTCGCCTGTGGGAATCGAACCAGGGACCTCAGGAAAAGACTTAATATATTTATTTGTTTATATTTATTATATTTTTTTTCTTCTGATTTTTAACGAATGAATTTTAAATTGAAATAATGTTTTGTTTCGTTTTTTTTTTACAGTAATATGTTGAATATGAAATATGCGATTTTGTATATTTCAGCACCCCATAATTGGGGAAAAGACCCAATATATTTATTTATATTTATTGTATTTTTTACTTATTTCTGGATGAATTTATTGTAAATTGTAATAAATTTTACTAGATATTTAACTTGCAATTTTAAATTGGACATAAAATATGCGATGATTTTGTTTATTTCACACCCATTAATGGGTAAAATGAGTGATAATATATTATTTTATTTTTATGTTCGAAGTGAAATATGCAATTAGTTTGTTTATTTCAGCACCCTCAATTGGGGAAAAGATCCAATATATTTATTTATTGTTTATTTTCTGATTTCTGAACGAATTTATATTAAAATAAAATAGATATTTCATTTGTGTAAGCTATAGTTGTAAAAAACAAATTTGCTAGAACTGGAATTTAAACCCAGAACCTTCCAGTAGGAGATAAAATGAACTTGTTTTTAGTTCGCTGCAATTGCAGAGCCTTATTTTACTTGCAGATTAAAAGTACCATCAGGCTGCACAACAGAACTAACCCACAAAGCACATACCTTTCTTTCACACTTATTCTCTCGTTACGATAAAGACAGAGATGGATGTTTATCACAACCTGAGCTCTCGGAGTTGTTCTCCACGTGTCCAAGCGAACCCTGGAGCCCAGATTCCGCCTCTGTAGCCTCCAATGAACGAGGATGGGTCACGTATCAAGGGTATATGTGTCAGTGGGCTCTTATGGCTTTAATGGACCCGGGCAGAATGATGGAATGTCTTGGGTATCTTGGGTATTGTGTTTATGAAGGGGAGAATCAACTTACAGCTATTACTGGTAAATATTTTTTCGTGCCTCCGTCCGACAATACAGTTTTACTTATCTCATAAAAATTCTCAAAAAAGTTTTAGCTAATCTTATGCCAGTCCGATTTAAAAATGTTAATTGAATTAACTTTCCGAAAACTTACTGGTAAGAAGATTAAATTAAAGTTTGTTTAAAGTTTTTTTGAGAATATTGTTTAGCTTAAATTGATAAATTCAGAAATAGCTAAATTCTAGCTAAAACTCTTGAGAATTGGGCTGTATATGTAAAAACTAGGAATTCATCGGCGCGAATAATCTTTTTTCTATGACCGAACAGTAAATAGACTTTTCCAACTATCAGTTGAAAGCAGAAAATTAACATGTGCCGGTAAGATATTGTCGCCAGAATTTCTAAACAGAAAACCAGTCAAAAATTATTTTTAAATTCTTTTTAAAGCGTTTCTAAATGGTAATTGAAAAAATATTGTGTGCACCTCGAGCAGAAAGTGTCTTTGCCGCTTTTGCATGGTAGTTGCATGTGCGAGCGGCAATAGATTACTTTCTGCTCTAGGTACATAAATAACTATTTTATCACGTGTCTAGAAACTGTTTTGGCTCGGCCTGTCAAAATATTCTCGCGCTCGCAAAAGTAGAGTTTCCAGCCTAGTCATAGAAATAACTATTACGATTTCTTTGTCAAGTTTTTATGAAACTTTTCTTTACAGTTACAAGAGAAAAAAAGCTAGATCTGGCGAAGAAACAATCCAGCCGTAATGTATATCAATGTCATGTGATTGGACCAACATCTTCGGGCAAAACTTCTTTTTGTCGAAGTTTAATTCGAAATGGAATCGATGTAAATACTTCAAAATAATAATCTTTCAGAAGTTCCAGTATTTTTTTTCTTGCAGATTCTTCCAACGGCTGAGATTACTGGTCAACCAAAGTACGTGGTGAACGTAGTTCAAGTTTACGGACAAGAAAAAATTTTAGTTCTGAGAGAAGTTGATATAAAAAATGTTTCTGATCCTTTGATGCCTCATGAAGTGCAGTGTGATGTTGCGTGTTTAATATATGACTCGAGCAATGAGAAATCTTTTGAATATGCTGCTAGGATATTTATTGTTAGTATATTGTAATTTTTTTCACACGACTCTGTCAGAAAGTATAATAAAGTGGTACTTTTCTTTCCTACGGATGGAAGTAAAGCAATATTCATGGCAACTGCAAAATAATGGATTCTGTGATAACTCTATCAGTCCAATAATTAAAAGAATTTTAGTTAATCCTAAATTTTGGATTAGTCAAATTAAGCTAAACTATGTTCTCATACAAGTTTAAATAAACTCTAATATCATTTTGTTGCCGTTTAGATTTTGGAAAGTGATTTGAATTAAGTTTTTAAATCAGTCTAGAATAAATAAATATCATTACGCCTTGTACCCATTACTGGGTGTGGGCTCTGCCGAAGCAGATCTCGGTAAGTGATATATTTTTGCGCGTGAAATGCAGTTACCAGTCGTCAAATCACGGCCCCCAAAGATGTTAGTGGTGGAGGAGCCACAGGGGTAGCTTTTGAAATTATGAAAATTGTTTGTCGTCTGTGGGAATCAAACCAGGGTTTTCAGGATCCACAGGCCGACTTCATATCACTGAGCTAGCCATCCCATTAATTGTAATTTTGTAAATTTTCTAATTTAATTTATGCTGTTACAAAATACAGAAAATAATTTTAGTTTATTGTTTTATATACGGAATTTTAAGATGTACAACTTTTATTTGAAGCATTTTTGTCTCTCGGTAGAAACTTACCTAAATTTTTAATTTATTTCTGAAAATTTTACTTCTTATAGAGTAGTGAAAAAAATAATTTGAATACATCTTGAAGAAAGTGTCATTTTTTTCCTCAGGAGCTTTATAAATGAATCGGCACTTTCGGGAAGAAATGTCAAACTTTCTTCTCTTGATACTCAAATAGCTATTAATGTTTTAATGCATTTTTGTGTATTTCCTTGCAGAAATATTTTGCTGAAAGCAAAATTCCAGTTCTGATAGTAGCAAATAAAAGCGATTTGGATGAAACAAAACAAGAATATTTGTTACAACCATCTACATTTTGTAACAAATATAAAATTCTTCCTCCACATCCGTTTAGCTCTAAAGGGCATTTAAGAAAAGATGTCTTTGTTAAATTGGCTACCATGGCTGCTTTTCCGTAAGTTTACAAAAATATTTATATCGATTATTTTTTTTACACCGAAATTTTTATTATTTTTCACTTACATTTGGAATATTTTTGCGTTTGAATCAAAAATAATTTTGAAAAACTAACTGTAAATTTGTTGGTAGTCGATTCCAAGCAGCTTGGATATTATTTTACAAACACAGGTAATTTTTCAACACGTTCCCTGACTTGTTCAAAATTTCACAGCAATTTCACCATTTTTCACTTTTCTCAAAAGCGTTTAAAATACTTTTGAGAGTAGATCCATGTTTGTACATTACACCTGATGTTCCCATAGCTGCAAGGAACGTGTTGTACCTTTAAGGAAGTACTTTTTCCTTTAATTTGTTGCTGTTCAGCCTCCTTTTATTCCCTAAAGTTTGAAATTTGATGTTTCTTCCTGTTTTGAGCGTTTGATGTTATTCTCTTTCAGTCCATTGCGCCGTATGGTGCATATGTTGCTCTTGAGGCCAAAGCCATCGGAATGGTTCAATTCATTTTACAGGTCCATAGTATGATTATTTTTGTTTGTGAATGTTGCATTTTATTTATTTAAGCTTGTGGTTTACTGTATTTTATTTTCTCTTTTTTGACGTTTTATTCGCGTTTATATTAAATTTTACTTTGATCTCCCGCAAAAATTGACGATAAATATATCATCTCGCCATTTACCCATTACTTGGTGTGGCTCTCTGCTGTTGCAGATCTCGATAAACTGAAGACATCCGCAATTATATTCCATTATATTATATTTCGGCCTGTGGATTCTGAGAACCCTTGTTCGATTCCCACAGGCGATAAACAATTTTCATAATTTCAAAAACTACCCCTGTTGCTCCTCCACCACTAACATCTTTGGGGGGCGTGATTTGACGACTGGTAACCGCACTTCACGCGCAAAATATATCACTTACCGAGATCTGCTTCGGCAGAGTGCTACATCCAGTAATGGGTAGAAGGCGTGATGATATATTTATTTTTTATTTATTTATATTCCAAAAAGTATTTCTGTTACTTATAGCAAAAATTTAGTAACAACTAATGAAATTAATTAATTTTTAGTTAATTATTTTTACATATCAGTCAGATACGTTACGGAATATTAAAGTAAAATTCAAAGAATAATATAATCGATTAGAAACAAAATTAAAACAAGTAGAATAATGTAAATATTTTAAAAACTATCAATAATAATTATTTAGAAGTAATAAATTTTAATTTGTTATAATTTAATAGCTGCATATCGCATGATGAAAAGCATGAACATTTTTTTAATTTGTATCAAGAGCAATTATTTTCTCTACAGCTCTAACGAATCTTTAATTTAATATCATCATCTCTTCTAATTCCTCTAGCCAGAATAAAGTTTTTGTTTCTCACTGCACATATTTTAGCCTGCTTTTTTGTAAATAACTTGCACGGTGTTCGTAAAATACAAACCTCGCTTGTAACGAACTTTCCATAATATTTCAGACATCTGCGTCAATTTGGACTGATTCCTGGAGAGGCAAATGTCTGGTGGAAAGCAGGATTAGGATTATTGGCAGCTAGTGCAGTTGGATTTATATTTGTAAGGGTTTTACATACCGATAAAGTTAGATAAAAATGTAATAATCTTGTATATTTTTTACGGGCGTCTTTTCAAATGAAAAATAAGCATTTCTCATTAAAAAAATAATTTGAAGAGGCAATATTTCGAGTTACCGTATACAATAACTTATTTTTCTTTGGTGCATTGTAGATTTAGTTAAATACAAATAAAGTCTACTTATGTATAATAATAGAAATAACGTCATTATAATTTATTATACGAAAATAAAATGCAGTAAATCTGTGATTATAAATTATGTTTTTTCTTTTAAATCTTTCAGAAAAACATCTCAGGAAGGTAAGAATATCATGAAACGGTTTATTTAGCTCCGTGCATAAATAAAAATAAAATAAATATGAACCGTCTGAATTCAAAACTATTATTGTTTAGCAAAAATATATAATTTTAAATATTATTTATTGTTTTTATTGATTAAATAGTACTTATTTATAATTATAATAGTAAAGGTAACGTATTTCCAAAATATATTAATTTTTAGCAAAGCACTAAATAGTTTTTTTTTTAATTGTTGGCAGTACTTTATGTGATGTGATGCTGTGAGATGTCAAGGTATTGTTATTGTTCAAGAATTACTTTCTAAGACATTTTAAAAGTTATTTGAGTAAAAACGCAGTGTTATTTATTAAAATACAGATATATTTAATCGTATTCTACTTGCGTTACTATTTGATAGTGAATAAAACTGATACAAAATGGCTTCAAGTTGCAAGCAAACATCATGGCGTCTAGTAGTGTTTTATCATTTACATTCTAAGCCATTTTAAAAGTTATTTGAGTAAAAACTCATTGTTATTTATTGAAATACAGATATATATATATATATATATATATATATATATATATATATATATATATATATATATATATATATATTCTACTTGTGTTACATTTTGATAGTGATTAAAACTGATACAAAATGGATGCCAGAAGCAAGCAAACATCATGGCGAGTAGTGTTTTATAATTTAAATATGCATTAAAAATGATGTTTAATAGACTCGTACGTTTACTGGAAATTATTTCTGTTAACCATTTAGCAATCATTTCAAGGAAGGAACATGATGGCAACGATCAAGTATGAAAAAAATTTACAGTTGATTTGACAGCATTTGTTGGTGAGTATTGGATCTATTGAAAGACACTCATCCTTCCAATAAACATTCCTAACAGTTTTTTTAATCATCATGTTTTCAATACGAATATTGTGAAAATTTATACGATTTCTAAACAAGTAAAATAAGAAACAGATACACTTGACATATATTTATTCAACTGAACAACTAAGCTTACTAGATTTTTGTACAATTACTTTAACAAATATAAATTGGCCTTTTTTGTAGTTTACACCACGTATACTCAGAGCTCATCTCGACGTGGGTTCTGAGGCCGAAACCTGGACATGATGACCACTTCACCAGAGTGCAGACGCTGCTGATGAGTTAAATAAACTTTATCAGAAGTGTCGCGCTGTTGAGACAAAGAACTGAAGATGTGAGACGAATGTACACCCAGTTGCTGTTGGATGAAACGGAGGAATAGACGTGGGGCGGAGAACCTATTTACATCTTCAAGAAACAGGTAGAAATATATACTAGCATCACAAAAAATTCAGTTTCCTCTAATTATGTCAATAAAAAAATAAAGCAATCTTGAAAATAGAATTACAAATATTTCCTAAGAGAGTAGTTCCAGATTGTAATGTATTTTGAAAGATGGCAGTAGCAATAAAGTCATAATTTTAGAAAATCAATACTTGTTGCATTCCGCACTAATTGGCTTGGAATGTGATAGTTAGTTCCTTGTATTGGCGTGGGAAGTGGCGGCGCTAATGCTTGAACATCGCCGACATTTTGTTAAACCTTTTGTCATCAAAATAAAATGTCAAATATGTGTTGTGATATTGTAAGTTTCTCAAACTTAGAATTTACATTTCATTGGTACAAACGGGCATTAAAATGATTTTTTACAATTCTACTGTAAGTTACCTATTAATGACAACATTTAAACACAGTAAGTGGAATTTTATTGCACAATGATTTCCATGGTTATATCAAGACTTTAATATTTACTTACTTTCCACCGTGAACAGTAAGTAAATATTAGATATCAAGGTCCTGTTTATTTTGACAACAATTGATAGCTGTCAATTTTGAAACCTATTTTTCTTTTCCATTTGTGCAAGTATTGTAAATAATAGCATACTAACCTCGAACTGTAAGTGGTTTTTTTAGGTCGCGAATATTTAGGAAATCTTGACCCTTTGGGCTTAGATTTCCCAAACCACATTTTTGACCTAAAAACAGGCACTTACAGTTCATGGTACGTAATGTACTATTAAAGACATGCACAGTAAATCGTTGCATTTATTTTTTGCCTTTGTATACTTTGCATTTAAAGCTATAGCTGTACTGTCATTAAATTAATTTCCTGTTGTGTAGCGAAGCAAATAAATAATGAACTAAACATAATATGCTATTGTAGTTTAAAAAAATAATTCAAAATCTTGCTGACTTTAACTTGCATTACAAAAATACTAGTGTATTTGAGTAGTTTGGATTCCATTTTAATTGGGATTGAGTTCATGTTGTACACAGTAAAAAAATCAATAAGTACTGTCATGTTGTATAGTAAATTAAAATAAATAAATATTATCATTTTCAGGCCTGAAATCAAAGAACGTGGCATTGCTTTCCATGGACAACATCTTCATGGACGACAGCTGCATCCGAGATGTGGAGAACAACAACTAGTCTGTTGTCACCGAGACCTGGTGCTTCACCGACTACTACCACCACTAGGTGCTGGATTACCTTCAAGAAACAGGTTAGAAGTTTTGTTTAAGTCTTAAACATATTTGCAAAGACATTTCGAAAGAGTTGTTGAGGAATATAACTATCTCGGAACACAATTTGGGATTTTTTTGTAATTTCTATAAATTTAAATAAATAAATATATCATCACGCCTTCTACCCATTACTGGGTGTGGCACTCTGCCGAAGCAGATCTCAGTAAACGATATATTTATGCGCGTGAAGTGCGGTTACTGGCCGTCAAATCATGGCCCTCAAAGATGTTAGTGGTGGAGGAGCCACAGGGGTAGCTTTTGAAATTATGAAAATTGTTTGTCGCCTGTGGGAATCGAACCAGGGTTCTCATGATCCACAGGCCGACTTCATACCTCTGAGCTAGCCACCCCATTTCGATAGCAAGGAATTAAATTTTAAATGATCTTTTAGGAGATAGATTGTTATAATAATTTCAATACGATTTTTCGTCAAAACTAGTTTTAAATTCAATATCAGAAATAAGAGTTTATGGATTCAAAACTTGCTAACTTTAACTTTTAACTAAAATGTGTTTCCAAGTGAGTCAGATTCAGTTCTTGAGATTCATTCCTTGTTGTGCTGCGTAACTAAATAAATAGTCGAGAGTTGAACCTCTGTAGTTATGTTATTGCTTATCTAGTTTGAGAATTTAAGTTTCGCTAATTTAAATTTCAACAAAAAATACAACTGCGTCCAAGTAGTTCTGATTCTATTAAAAAAATTATGTTATCGACTGAGATCTGAAATTGCAGAGCTATAGAAGTAAATAAAACATTTTACAAGTTTAATTATGAATGTGGATGCAGCTAAAGTGGTGTGTCAGGATAGGAACGTTTGGCGAAGATTAATTGCGGAATGAATCTGATGATTTAAGAAAAGTGCAGTATTTGTGATTTTAGTTTTGTTGTTTAGTAATTTCATTAGTGTTTAACTGCAATTGTGTGGAATTCACTTTCAAAAACAAGCGCAGGGCGACAATCCCTTCCTTTCTTATCTTTTTATTTCATTTTCAATTACTGCATTGTCTGGACTACAAGTGCAGGCTATCGCTTTTATCTTTTCTAATCTTTGTAGATTTGTTATTAGTTTCGTTATTAGATTCGTTGTTAGGAGTAAGCGTGAGTAATTTGAGATGTTTTATGCATATGTTATGTACGTTGAAGAAAGAAGATGAATGATAAGTGAATAGGAATGATGAGATTTAAGGTTTGTTGTGTGATAAATGATTTCGAGTTTAATAAACGAATGAATGATCTATGAATGTGGTTAAAGTGAGGGCGGTGTGTTTGGATGATAATATTTGACGTGGGCTGATTGTTTGATGAATGTCATGAGTGAATATTTTATGAGTGATTTTAGGTTTCGTGCTACCACATTTGTTGCGATATAATGTGAAGATATGTATGTATGTGTGTACAAGTTTAATTAAAAAGTGTCCGTTGAGATGGCTTGATCATGTGCAATGTATGTCGAATGAAAGATTGGTGAAATTGACGAATAAATAGATGGATGTGATTGTATGAAAAGAATTATGAATGTGGATGATTGTTGGAGATTAATTCTAGGATGAATTTAATGAATGTTTCAAGGGTTCGTGCTACAACATTTCATGGGACATATTGTGATGTATGTATGTTGTTGTACAGCATCACCAGAGCCAATGACGTCTTCTGTTGTTCAAAATGTACCAGGATATTTATGTTTCAAGTTGATATTTGCAGTTCTCATTTTTTTCAAGTATTTATTTTTAATAGTATTTGGAATAGGTTTAAATAGAAAATATAGATATGTGTAAAAATAAGTAGACACCTGGTAAATGAGAGTTTTTTAGGCGTGTTAAATATTTAATGTAAATACTCTAGTTATAAAGACAATATTTTCTACCTTTTAGTTTAATATAAAATTTGTTAAATAGAGTATTGCAATTATCTTATATCGTACATATCCTATAGAAAAATGAGAAAAGAAATTATGAATAATTTATTTTGCGGTTGGTTTCAATATATACGTTATAATAGGCTAATTTAATTATCTATAATTGGCCTGAATGATGAAATATTCTTTTATGTTGAGTATTTTTGATATGAGAAATATTTATTTCACGTTTTTAAAGTAAATGCTAATTATTGAGACGTTCTAATTTAAACTTTTTATTAGAAATTTGTTTAAAAACAAACAATACATATATTGCAATTATTTTACACATATGTAACAAACAATAGCAATAATAAAATTATTATTTACAATAATATCAAAAGTAAAATTATAAATATTGTATTTGCAGTGTTTATTTCTATGCTTGTATCGTTCAAGGTAACATTTATAAATTGTAGTTAGAGCGTGCCGTTCACTAATGAATCCGGACGAAACCTGCAAACCCGGCACTTGGCTACGGCTCGCTGTACATTCTACGCATAAGTCTGTCTCTCTCTAGCACATTGTAATCAGTGGAATGGTTGCGCAAGCTCGTTCAATTGCCTAGAATTCGTTGAAGTGTACAGACGTAGAATCGCGCTGCGTACTTTTTCTTGCATTTCTGCCTTGTAGAAGGCCATAATATCTAAACAATTGTCCTCCGAACACGCTAGTGCCTTCACGTGGAGGCCCAACATATTCTCTACATACTTTCTACATACATTAGGCAAGTTTTAATTAATTAGCGTATCGCTGGCGGGTGGGGCGAGTCCCTCGAGACCAAGGTCGTAGTTTGGTGTGTAGGCGGGTCGCCCAGCTAGAGAGTATCTCTGCCGATGACTGCGTGGCCGGGGTCGCCAAATCCCCTCGTTAGAGGTGGCCTTTGGATTTCCGGGCGAGTACATAGAGGCTTCTCTTGCCACGAGCACTGTGGAATACTCTCCCTACGACTCGGGTAGGTTTTGTAGGCGTAAACCGAGAGGTCGGGGCTACGGAATATAGTCCACGTCTTTGTATTAAGTACAAGCACAAATCGGCTGCTTGTCGTAGATTCATTGCGCCATTGCGACACTTAAAATTAGCTATTCGTACACAAAAACTTAGGTAGGGATAAGGCAAGAACAGAAGTCAAGAAAGAACAAAAAAATCAACATTGAAAACAACGTGAAGATCAAGAAATGTATAAATGGGATGTTATGGGATGAATGGTGTGTGTGTGGTATGAATGCTGTATGCTGTATATTGATTTGCCATAACTTGTACATTGTTCTATTTTACTGCATTTTGTTCTGAGTTTCTGTTTCAGGTTCAACAATCATCAAAATATCTTTATGTATGTTATTTTCTAATGTTTACAGTTGTTCTATGTTACTAATACATTGTTTTTATGTTTATAGGGACATGACGGGCTCTGCAAGCATCTCCTGCGGCCTCAGCATCATCGTGCAGCAGCTGGTGTTCAAACCAGCGCCACCGGAGCTGCCGCCAACCTGGACAACGCCACCGGTGCTTGTATCATCATCTTGAAGCAGCTGGTGTTCAAATCAGCGCCACCGGAGCTGCCATCATCGTGGACATCGTCAACAAAGCTTGTATCATCATCTTGGATTAGCTGGAGATGTAACCAGCGTCCAAGCTTCATCGTGGACAACATCACCGGTACTTATATCAACTTGGATTAGCTGGAGATGTAACCAGCGTCCAAGCTTGTATTATCATCCTGGAGCAGCTGGAGATGTAACCAGCTTCATCATCTTGGATTAGCTGGAGATGTAACCAGCGTCCAAGCTTGTGTCATCCTCCTGGAGCAGCTGGAGATGTAACCAGCTTAATCGGAGTGCAGCAACATCAAGTCCGCTGTTCACAACATTATTGTAAGAAAAATTATTTTTTAATTATTTGAGTAAAAGTCTGTTAAAACCAAAATAATAAATATGTTTTGTTATAATTTAAAATAACTATTTTTACAACATATTTATTATTTGTTTAATATTGACTTTACGAATTGATAATTAAACCGATTAATGGTGATTAACTATATTTTTTATTATCAAAACATTTTGTAATTATTTCAGAGTAAAACATTTGAAATAAAAGATGGATGCAAATAAATTTGTATCACTTTTATTTCAAGAATTTTTCTCTACTTTAATATATGATCGGTTCAAAGCAGGAAAATAAAGTTAATCACCCTTATCTGCTATTGAATTTCCTAAATAAAGATAATTAAATAATTCTGTCCAAAATAATTGTTGCCAATATTAAAATATAAGTTCTAAATGTGTTCTTTACAATATTTAAATTTATTTTATTTTGAAACTTGGGACAGAATTAATATTTAATCATTTGAATAAAATTATTTATTTGTATTTAAAAGATAATTTTAATATAAAGAGCAAATAGTTTCAATAGCTGATTCTAATCCTATTTTATGAATACTATGTGTAATTGTTTCTAATTTATGTTGTTGTTTGTTTCCAGACGCAGTTGTAGCAGCGATGAGGCCGCCTTTCTGCTAAGCGTCTTTGGAGAGGTTTTCCGCTTAGCGCACGTACGTGGCACGTACGTGTTGGAGAATTCCTGGAAAGTGGTTCAACTTCTTGCCTCTCAAATCATCCGGGAAGTTTGAATCAGGCTTTGTGATTAAAATAAACATTGTATTCACAAAATAAATAAACTGAATACAAACAAATATACTTGTCTTTTATTCTAATTTAGTAACAAATAAATATAAATACTTGATAGAGAGATATTGTAACAAAATATTACAGCTCGCAATCGACCTGGTGCCTCGGATTCATCTTGTGGCCGTCAACCAAGTCTGAAGCAGTCATCACCAGCCAAAACTACATCAAAATGGTAAGTAATTTGATTTTTATATTGAAAAACATATATCATAACGCCTTTTACCCTTTACTGGGTGAGGCACTCTTTCGTAACAGATCTCGGTAAATGATATATAGTTATATTTGCAAAAAAATCCTTGTATATTTATAACTCATCCAGCATCCCTTTAAAAAAATCCTTGTATATTTTAACTCATACAGCATCCCTTAAAAAATTCCTAGTACATTTATAACTTATCCAGCATCCCTTAAAAAATTCCTGAATCGTTTTCAGATAGTTCTCTTCCCAAAATAAAATTTCTTGTATATTTATAACTCATCCAACATCCCTTAATAAATTCCTAGTATCTTTATAACTTACCCAGCATCCCTTAAAAAAATCCTGAATCATGTTCAGATAGTTATCTTCCCTTAAAAAAATCCTAGTATATTTATAACTGATCAGCATCCCTTAAAAAAATCCTGAATCATGTTCAGATAGTTATCTTCCCTTAAAAAAATCCTAGTATATTTTATAACTTATCCAGCATCCCTTAAAAAATTCCTGAATCGTTTTCAGATAGTTCTCTTTCCAAAAAAAATTCCTTGTATATTTATATCTCATCCAGCATCCCTTAAAAAATTCCTGAATCATTTTCAGATAGATATCTTCCCAAAAAAAATTCCTAGTATATTTATTTCTCATCCAGCATCCCTTAAAAAATTCCTGAATCGTTTTCAGATAGTTCTCTTCCAAAAAAAAAATCCTAGTATATTTATAACTTATCCAGCATCCCTTAAAAAATTCCTGAATCGTTTTCAGATAGTTCTCTTCCCAAAAAAAATTCCTGGTATATTTATAACTCATCCAGCATCCCTTAAAAAATACTTGAATCGTTTTCAGATATGATTGTAAATTTTGGTTGAATACTTTGTATGTTTATAAGTTCTTTTCAGAGTTGGAATTGTCTCTGCAGCTAACCTGGTGCACATGACTCGTCCTGGAGCTGCTGGCATCTCCTTAGAGTCGTTATCATCTTGGAATCGTCGCCAGTCTCACCGATCAATCAGAGGACCCCCAATATTAAAATAAGAACCCCAAATAATATTGTCACCCATCATGTATTATATTAAATTGTATTTGTAATAATATTTTTTGTAATATAAATATAAGTATCTGTTGTACACAGAAAAATGTCAATAATTTTATCTTGAAATATATTGTACTTGTAACATAAATGTTAATGTCTTACAGATTTAAAATGACAATAAATAAATTTAAAATAACTTGTATTCTATTATTTAAATATCCTTCTCTAACACTCAAATACTTCATGAATAAATTGATAGTTTAGACGTTAAAAAGTTATCAATGGTTAGACGGGCTGTTAAGAATGTAAAATATGTCTGGTATTCTACAATATAATTGCCGCCAAATGTATTAGGCTTGGTGTACTCCTCAACATTCTGCTGCCCGGATACAACTCTGAAAATACGCTATTTTAAGGAGGGGCCGTGTCGGTGTGAGTTGTCAATGTATTGGTGTGAATTTGTCAATGTATTGGTGTGTATATGTTGCGGCGCTTAGACTGTGAGAAATTCTAGGTCCAAAATGATAATAAGGTGAGGGAGTTGTAGCACCTCAATTAATTAGTGTTAATTAGTGTGTCTGTGTGAATTTGTCAATGTATTGGTGTGCCAGTGTAATGTCAATGTATTGGTGACTGTCTGTGTGAGTGTCTATGTGTTGGTGAGTAAAAAGTTGAGGTGACTCCTGAATATTCTGCTCCCCGGATACAAAATTCGTTATTTTGGTCTTGAAAAGGTCACAGTCTAAGTGCCGCCACATATAGATAGACTGTGACTTTTACAAGACCAAAATAACGAATTTTGTATCCGGGCAGCAGAATGTTGAGGAGTACACCAAGCCTAATACTTTGGCGGCAATTTATATTGCGGAATACCAGACATATTTGAACACAGACAAACTTGGATTTATTTTCGGCTAGCATTTCATTCTTGTATTGATGGTTGATGGTAGATAATAAATAAAAGAATATAAGTTATTTTAAACTCATTTATTGGCATTTTTGAACTGTATACAAGACACTAACATTTATATTACAATTTTTATTACAATATGAGAGACATTATTCTGTATATAAAAGACGATAATATTTATAATACAATTATTATTTCAAGTTAAATATATGATGGGATTTATATTTCATTTTTGGGGGTCTTCTAGTCCATGTTTACAGCTGATGTCGATTCCAGGGTCTCTGCTATAACTCTGCGCGTAATCTAGGAGACGATGTTGACTCTGGGGATGCTGCTGATGACATCAGCGGCTGCACGTCGACTGCAAAGACGATCTCCAAGTCCGCGAGAGCTTTATAAACATAAAAACAAAATATTAAGAACAAAATTAGTAACAGAATAAAATTATAAATAATATTAAATCAATTTACTCACGCTCCGTCGGTGTTGCTGTCCTTCTCAGAGGGGTGAAGGGAAGATGATGTCTCTGGTGACGTTGTCCACGAGAATAACAGCTCTGGTGACGCTTCTAACACCACCAGCAGCTCCAAGATGATGCTGAGGTTGCTGAAAGTAATCTTAAATATTTCACCCCCAACTCCAGTGCAGATAATAAATATCTTACCCCAATTTTAGAATAGGTAGTGAATAATAAATGTGTTTAAGATATACTAATATATTTTATTAAAATTATTATTACAAGTATATAAGTAAACTATATTTGCTACGAAAGAAAATTAAGATGCACCTTTTCGCAAATAACTTATTAAAATATTTTATCTTTGGGGGTCTTCTAGTTCGTGTGGCAGCTGATGTCGGCTCCAAGGATCTGTCAGAATCTTGGGAGTCACCTCGAGGACGAAGCTGAACCTGGGGATTCTGCAGAAGGTGGTGACGCTTGTGATGATGTCCAAGACAAAAGCAGACTATTAATAAATGTTTAAATAACTTTGCAAATTTGGCCCCCTAGCCTTTATTTATTTTACCTCAGTTTAAAAACAGTGGAGTAGGTGGTACAGTGGTTATCGTGTCTGCCTGTGGATCCTGAGAAACCTAGTTCGATTCCCCCAACGTACAAACAATTTTCACCACATTAATACTACTCCTGTGGTTCCCCCTTCACTAACATCTTTAGGGGCCGTAATTTGACGGCTGGTAATCGAACTTCACGCGCAAAAATATATCACTTACCGAGATCTGCTTCGCAGAGTGCCACACCCAGTAATGGATATAAGGCGTGATGATATATTTATTTATTTATTTTTTATTTAAAAACAGTTCTGAATTTTATATATTATTTTTTATTTATTATTATTATTATTTAAAGTCTCGGACGATGGTTTTTGAGAACCTGAGTTCGATTCCCACTGCTAACAAACTGTTTTTCACAATATTAAAATTACCTATTTTGTTTCCCACCACTATCACCTTTGAGGTGCGTAATTTGACGGTTGGTAATCGCACTTTACGCGTATAAATATATCACTTAACGGCAGAGTACCACACCCAGTATTGAGTACAAGACTTGGTGATATATTTATTATTATTAATGTAATTTATTATGATTGTTATTTATTTTTATTACAAGAATCAGACTATGACAAAATGATTTTTACTACTTTAAAATTACCCCTGCATTTTAGCAACTTAGAGCACCGAAATTTGACGGCTGGTAACAACATTTCACGCGCATAAATATATCACTTACCAAGCTCTGCTTCAGCAGAGTGCTACACCCAGTATTAGGTAAAAGGCGTGATGATATATTTATTTTACTTAAAATCACCCTTCCACTAACAACTTTAGGGATTGTGATTTGACAGCCGGTAACAGCATTTCAATTGTATAAATATATCACTTACCAAAATCTGCTTCAGCAGAGTGTTACACCCAGTAATAGGTAAAAACATGATGATTTTTATTTTACATAAAATCACTCGTGTAGTTCACCCTTCCACTAACAACTTTAAGGGTTCTAATTTGACAGCCGGTAACAGCATTTCAATTGTATAAATATATCACATACCAAAATCTGCTACAGCAGAGTGCTACACCCAGTAATAGGTAAAAAGCGTGATAAGCTATATATTTATTTTGTATCAAAGCATTTCTGTGACACCCTTTCCACTAACAATTTTTGGAGTCGTGATTTGACGGCTGGTAACTGCATTTCACGAGCATAAATATATCACTTACCAAAATCTGTCTCGGCAGAATGCCACACCTACTAATGAGTAAAAGGCTTGATGATACATTTATTTATTTTTTATAAAATCACTTCTGCAGTTCATCCTTCTACTAACAACTATCGGGGCCGTGATTTGACGGCTGGTAACTGCATTTCACGAGCATAAATATATCAATTATTAATATTTGCTACTGCAGAGTTCCGCACTCAGTAATGAGTAACAAGTACAAACATAACATCACGCTATTTCTCCTAAAATGAGGTAGCAGGAACCCTTGATACATTCATTGAACATTTATTTATCAGTTTGAAAACTTGAAAAACTCAAATAGTTTTTAATTGTATTTTAGGCTTGATTCAATACTGATGTTAAATATTACAAATAAAGTGAACTTGAACTTAGATTTAATGTGAATTTATTAAACAATTTAATCATTTGAAGTATTAACAATTCCTTTTATGAGTTAAATACAATAAAAACAATTTTATTTGTTTATCAGATTCGTCACGCAATCAATTTTAACCAAACATTCTTATCTTGACACACACCATTTTCGCTTCATTCGCATTCATATAAGCTCGTTTATTCCTCATACTTAAATTCTTTTATGGAGTAGCTAGCTCAGTGGTATCAAGTCGGTCTGTGGATTCTGGAACCCTGGTTCGATTCGCACAGGCGATACACAATTTTCACCATTTTAAAACTATCCCTGTGGCTCCCCCACCACTAACATCTTTGGGTGCCGTGATTTGACGACTGGTAACCGCACTTCACGCGCAAAATATATCACTTACCGAGATCTGCTTCGGCAGAGTGCCACACCCAGTAATGAGTAGAAGGCGTGATATATTTATTTTATTTTATATATTAATTTATTTTATACAATATTACCCTCTACTTTGGGTTCCGATATTTTACGGCTGGTAATAGCATTTAATAAGCAAAAATATATCACTTAAAAATTTATGTTTCATCAGAGTGCCACACCCAGTAATAGGTAAAAGGCGTGATATATTCATTTATTTTATATAAAGTTACCCTCTACCAACAACTTTGGGTTCCGAGATTTAACGACTGGTAACAAGCTAATTTATTCTTCTTGTGGGTAAAAAAAACAAATTTTCAATCACATTCATCCACTCATTTATAGCTAAAAGGCGTGATGATATATTTATTTATCTTCTATAAAATTATCCTCCATCAAATTTGGGAGCGAGATTTGACGACTGGTAACTGCACTTCATACTTAAAAATATATCAGTTAAAAATTTCTGCTTCGGCACATTGCCACACCCAGTAATAGGTAAAAGGCATGATGATATATTTATATATTTTATATAAAATTACCTTCCATCAATTTTGGGTTCCGCGATATGACGGCTGGTAACTGCACTTCATACTCAAAAACATATACAAAAATTTCTGCTTCGGGGCAGAGTGCCACACCCAGTAACAGGTAAAAAGCATAATGATATATTTATTTATTTCATTTAAAATTACCCCTGTGACTTCTCCCTTCACTAACAACTTTGGGTTCCGAGATTTGACGGCTGGTAACTGCACTTCATACTCAAAAACATATTATACAACAATTTCTGCTTCGACAGAGTGCCGCACCCAGTAACAGGTAAAAAGCATGATGATATATTATTTATTTAATTTAAAATTACCCCTCTGACTTCTCCCTTAACTAACAACTTTGGGGGCCGATATTTGACGGCTGGTAACTGTATTTAACGCACTAAAATATATTAGGCACTTACCAGGAGCTGCTACGGTAGAGTGTCACACCTAATAAAAGGTAAAAGGTATAACAATATATACATTTATTTAATATAAAAATAAATGACAAAATAAACAACCTGTAGTTGGTTCCCCACTCTTCGAGATATCATCTTGCCACATGTTTAAGTCAGACCTGAAGAGTAAGAGAGGTAAAACCTTCCAAAAACCACGCTTAATCCCTCTTCCACTAAGTCGACAATCGCGTCCGTGACTCAAGTATACTAACTCAGCATTCAACTCAGTCGCTCAGTCGGTTATAGTTCAGTTTACAGTGTACATTCACTTCGCTCAGTCGCAAACTGAGTCAAATGAATTTTCATTTTGTTGTTTCGCAGTGTTCGGTTCGAAATTAGGGATGTTTCTTTACTCTGGGGGATGAATCTTAGTGTGAAGTACAGGGGAATGTGTGGTACATAGTGATGAACGAAAATAGTGACGGTAAAATGAAGGGAAAAGTTAAAAGAAGTGTGCAGACTCTAACACTGGCGATGATCTTGGCGTACTCGAGTTTACTGGTCTACCAGACGCTGTCACATGGCTTTAGTCAACCTTCTCAGGTAAACAAATCTTGAGGAAGATTTTTCGGATATTTTTCTGGCAGAATAACACCTGCTTCAAATGTTTTGGATGCTTCTAATACCGCACTGAAGAAATTTCTCTTCAGTTGTTGATGTTTTGATTGATGGTTGCTGTGTTTTTGTCCTGCGATCTGTAACAAACAAAATGTATTAAAATTTGTAACATTTTTTTTCATAGTTTTAATTGTTTATATAGTTTGTATTATATTTGAATCGTATAAGATAAAATAAGTATAAAGTGGTGCAAATTATAAGCTGTCAAATTAATTTAGACAAAAAATATTTTAAATAAAGGTGGTAGATAAAATAGTTGTCCAAATTTTTTATTAGAATTATTTTTTGCTAAAATAATTTAGAACCTTAGATATATCCAACGGAAAATGATATTTTTCTCCATTTTTTCCCGGTTTTATGTTTGCTGAAATAATAACATTACCCGGCAAATTTATTCAATGAAAAGTACTCATACAAATAAAGAAAACTTTTCTAAATACAGTGGTAAAAAACTCATCTTTGTAGCTTACTTAATTTTTGAGTTATTGGCGCGTATAGAAAATGCTTATATAGGTACAATTTATGTTAAACAAAATTGTAAAATTTTTGTGATATTTATATATGTTCGAAATTAGTAAACAAACTAAAAAATATAAACTATTTTGCTACAAATTATATTTGGCGCGAAAGCTATGAGCATTTCATCTATCAAGATCTGCAACTGCATTTGAAGATCATAAATAAAAACTATTAAAAACTAGGTATCCAATTTGTAATTACATTTAGCAATTACAAATAATAGTCACTGTTTAATAAAATTAATGTAAACTTACTTTGTTTTACTTATTGGTAATTAATTTATTCTAAATAACTAAAAATGCTAATAAAAGCAGTCGTATATTGCAAACTAACAATTCTGTGTTCTGATTGGCTCAGAAATTTCTCCCATTCTACTGAGATCAGTTTTGAAATTTGGCTATGTGAACGATAATACTAATAAAGCACATTGGCTATGCACCTGTATGAGAAATTATTTTGTATTATGTTAAATTACAAATAAACTGTTTCTGTTCTTCAAAAGAAACAAATTAATAATTATCGGTCCTTTTTAAAGCCATTAAATTAATATTGAAAGAATTTTATTCATTGTATCAAATGTTTCAAATTGATATTTGTAAATAAATAAATATATCGTCACGCCTTCTACCCATTACTGGGTGTGGCACTCTACCGAAGCAGATCTCGGTAAGTGATATATTTTGCACGTGAAGTGCGGTTACCAGTCTTCAAATCACGGCCCCCAAAGATGTTAGTGGTGGAGGAGCCACAGGGGTAGTTTTTGAAATTATAAAAATTGTTTGTCGTCTGTGGAAATCGAACCAGGGTTCTCAGGATCCACAGGCCGACTTCATACCACTGAGCTAGCAATCCCATATTGATATTTGTAACAATACAAATTACAAATAATAGTCATAGCTTTTCGCATTAATTGTAAGTACTAAGTGAAATGTTGGCAAACTACAAACGTCTCATTTACAATTAATGCCATTGATATATTATTTTATCTTCATCTTTTGTTGTTATCTAGAGTTTTTGATTTATTTAACAGTAACAATTTATAAAACGACATTAGTTGTATTCCATTTGCCAATGAGTTTACTCAAATTATTTCGGATAAATTAGACAACATGACTAAATAAACTGAATTAAGCAAACTGATGCATTTATTGGGATGTATTACTTACTTTAAAGTAAATTAGAATCAGTAATTTTAGTATTGAAAATAAAGTTAGCAAAACGATCCAGCAAAATAAATAAGTAATCCGGATCAGTAAATGCAAGATAAAGTTGATTGAAAAGACAAATGGAATACGTCAAGTATTTAGACGTTATGGAGGTGATAATAATTAAAATAGTTCAAAGAAAAAGACACTATTTTTAAGTGATTTTATAACTAATGTTCTTTTTCTAATGGGGTGGCTAGCTCAATGGTATGAAGTCGGCCTGTGGATCCTAAGAACCCTGGTTTGATTCCCACATGCGACAAACAATTTTCATAATTTCTAAAACTACCCCTGTGGCTCCACCACTAAAATCTTTGGAGGCCGTGATTAGACGACTGGTAACCGCACTTCACGCGCAAAATATATCACTTATTTATTTTGTTATGAATACAGGTTTGCTTCAGTGCAAATTAAATAATGATTTCTTTTTTGTTTCAGATCGCAGCAGAGTCAAAAGACTATGAAATCCTCGACTCAAGACGGCAAAATGATCGTGATATGCGCGCGAAACGTGTACCTGTATATACGTCAGTTGATAGTGTTAGTGACATTACCCCTACAGTGACTGCTACGAGAAAACCACCCCTAACAACCTTAGATGATTTGTTTATTAGTGTAAAAACTACCAAACATTATCATAATCTTCGGCTGCCTATCATCTTGAAGACGTGGTTTCAATTAGCTAAAAATCAGGTAAGAAATCTTTCAAAGTACCTAAGAATTAGAACCCTGTAAGATATCTCTGTTGATTTATTTATTTAGTAATAAACTTGATAAATATTTTTTATTTGATATGACTAATAGGAGATTTGTTATCTGTAATTGATTTATAAACGACAGCATTAAGCTCCTCCTACCAGTCTAGAGGTATAAATAAGAGAACTTAAAATTTTTCAAACATTTGGAACTTGAAATATGCAATGTCTTTGGTTTACAGCTTCCAGATTAAATATACCGTGATCTGCATATGCAGAGCTCTCATAAATTGCGTTACACATCGCGTCTATATATTAAAATTAAAATATTTCTGTGTGTTCCACGATATGATCTAAATAAGCCAATTTTTTAATTAATTAAGCACTAATGTAAATAAATATAAATATATCATCACGCCTTCTACCCATTACTGGGTGTGGCACTCTGCAGAAGCAGATCTCGGTAAGTGATATATTTTGCGCGTGAAGTGCGGTTACCAGTCGTCAAATCACGGCCCCCAAACATGTTAGTGGTGGAGGAGCCACAGGGATATCTTTTTCAAATTATGAAAATTTGTCGCCTGTGGGAATCGAACCAGGGACCTCAGGATCCACAGGCCGACTTCATACCACTGAGCTAGCCATCCCATAAGCACTAAGGTGTAGTAAATTATTATGAAAAATATGTAGGACAACTAAAATTCATCGCACAAGAACCAATTTTGACTAAAAACAATTATTTTTCGGTAATAATTACTAATATTTGATTAAATTTCATATTAGTAGTTAAGCCCCGCCAATCTAATTAATTTGTTAGGTAAATAATTAGTAATTCAGAGCAAATTGAAGTCAAAAATGTGTGGAATACTTAAAATGCATTAAACAAAAATAGATTTTAACGAGAAACAGATTGATTTTTGTGAATTTGTGCAATAATTAATGTTTAAAGGAATATTACATTTGTTGCTAAGCCCTGCCCTCTGCACTGAGGGTATAAATACGAGAACTTAACATTTTTGAAATAGAAACTCTACTTGGACCAGGGCCGTGTTTCTTTGCTTTATAAATGTGTCTGAAATATGGAATGGCTTTCTTTTACAGCTTTCTGATTAAATAAACCGTGATATGCTATTGCAGAGCTGTCATAAATTATATGACCCATCGTATTTACATCAATAAAAAAATCTATGTATGCCACGCTGTGATGTATATGTCCAATTCATTTATTAGCTAATTAATAATTAATATAGAGTAAATGATTATGTAAAAGGCATGAAACAATTTAAATTCAACTATTTTAACTAGAAACATATTTATTTTTGTGTAATAATTAATATTTGATGAAATACAATATTTGTAGTTAAGCCACGGCCATATAATTTATTTATTAGATAAATATTTACTAATTTAGAGCAAATTAATGTAAAAAATATGTGGAACAAATAAAACTCATCAAACAAGAACCAATTTTGACTAGAAACATATTTATTTTTGTGAAATAATTAATATTTGATTAAATATAATATTTTTTCCTAAGCCCCGCCCCCAAAGCATTGAGGGTATAAATACGAGAACTTAAATTTTTCAAACAGCAACTCTATTCAGGAAGCAGGTCTGTGTTTCTTTGAGTTTTGAAATGCATTTACATAAAGATTTTGGAATTTAAAATATGCAATGCTTATCTTTTTACAGCTTTCCTGTTTATAAACATTACATTTTTATTGTTTTTGTAGATAACGTTAGAAATATTCATATATAAAAATAGCAAAAATCATCTTGAATATTTTAATAACCACAAAATAGTTTGCGGTTTTAGGTAGTGCTATTTAAAATTTATAATTGTAAAACAACCTTAATCTAATCACAAATGTCAAACAATTTCCCGTATAAATTTTATTTTATCACAAACAAATACAAATTATGAATGAAAACGCATGTTATCTACTGCATAACAATGATTTCATATATTAATTAAATGACATTACACTGACCATTACGATTGAAATACAAAAATTATTACTGATATAAATACCAATTGATATGATAATATATGCAAATTTAACGTTGACGTTGTCATATATTGGTTTTGATTAATATAATAGGTTAACATTTTAATAAAAGTATCAGCTATTTATTCAATTTAACCGGCAAATAAATATGAATATATATAATTATGATTTTAAACAATGCATATCAATGTTGCTCTCAGTATATGATATATTTAATGGTGTAGTGTGGTTACTGGCCGTCAAATCACGACTCCCAACGATGTTAATAATTATTTGTGAGCTTGGTAGCTTGCAATTGCAGATCTTTTTTGACACTTTTACGAAAGAATGGGCGATTTACCTGATGGAATATGGTTGTTTTCTTCATTTTCTCCGATATTTCTTTAAGACTTGGTCCCATTTTTAAGACTGTTCTGAAAAAAGAAAATCAATAAATAAGTTATATGTCTATATCTTAAAAACCAAACAAGATATGCAGATGCGCTCAATGAAATCGTGTTCGAATTGACTTTAATGATTTAAAAAATTTTTTTGGACTTCTTTGGAATTAAGATTTCTCTAAAATTCTTTTTTTATTTATAACAAAAATTTACATACATACAAGTATTTTAACCCGCTGAATCCAATGGTAAAGTCCCCAAGTATATATGTCTTCTAGTTTTTGAGATATTATTCAAAAACTGTTTTATGCCCACCCGGTCTGAAATTAATGCTTAAATACTTGTCTTTGACTCCAGGGCCATAATCAAATAATTTCCTATGGATACATAAACATAATAACAATTTTTGTATATTGTAAGTACTTGATCTTGCAAAATTTTATTTTGACATATAAATGTACCTTTTGAATTTAAAATTAAATGTTCTTTTGTAGTGCGTAAAGTATTGTACATACCACAGGTGAAATTAGTGTTTTTGATCCATGTTATTAGCACAAAGCGCCAGAAACGTCTGATTTCACACTTCATACATAAACTATTATGAAAAAATTTTAGTGAAAATTTTTAGAAAAATAAAAATTGCTGAACTTTTTTTATTAGTTAACTGAAGCATGAGAAATTCAATGCAGTTGAGCGCATCTTCATATCTTGCTTAGTTTTTGAGATATAGCTTCGTGAAAATATGGTAGGGTAAAATTTGGTAAAAAAATAAAACCATTTTTGGAGTCTATATCTTAAAAACTAAACAAAGTATGATAATATATATATCTCTCATTAACTGTTCTTTTATTTCACTTATTACTTATTTGCATATCACACGAACTCATTTTTAAAAGAACTTGAACAATTTTTACTATTGTGTCATCATAAAATCAACTAGCATAACTTCTATAACAAACTGTCCATTGTGCGTATTCCCCCAAGTACCAGCACAACATATTGTAGTGTTTCCCTTCTTTACACACGCGTGAGAGTCGCTACGCACGCGTTTATAAGCGTGTGCGTGTGTCATGACGCGTGTCGACCCCTGCAGTACCCGTGGGAATAATCCTGCCCCTAATTTGGGATGTCAACCTTTAATTGTTACCAGTAATCATAATATGTAATGAACTGAACATCACAGTACGGGCTTTGGTTTCATATTTGATGGGAACAGATTTTTTTTAGGGTTTATGTCATTTGAGGGTGAAATGGGCATATTATAGGGGTTGAAGTAATTCATATTGATTTTTAAGGGAGGTTAGAGTTGCTGGAAAACATATATGTCAAGTGATATTGGCAGGTCATGAAAAAATTGGTACCAATCTTACACACTGTTTTAATTTCATGTTAATTGCTATTAATTTTATGTTATTTAGAGTAAAAACTAATTATAAACTAATAAAATTAGTTAATTAATAATCATATACTTATATTTTACTTTATATTTACATATTTAAATCACGTTTACATGTATGACCCCTGTGAAGTGTCTAAAGTTCGAGCTTTAATTTACCTAGTTTGTACATAAAATAATCAATATTAAAGTTAAATTTTTATAAAATACTTTAAACTAATGTAAAATTACTTTGTTTTAGTTATTTGCAATTCATTTTTACTGTAAATAACTAATAATTATAATAAAAATAATCATATAATAAAAATTAATATTCCTGAGCTCTGATTGGCTCAGACATTTCTCCCACCTTACCGAGGTTTTACATATGATGCAATTTTTGAACTTTGTGCTGCGAACGACGATGGTAACATAGGATTTATTAAAGATGTAAATACAAGAAAAATGATTTTGTATCATACTAAATTTGTTTCAATATTTCAGCAAATAGGAATTAATAATTATGGGTCCTTTTTAGGGCTATCAAATTTATTTAAAAGTGATTTTATTCATTTTGGGCTAATCTTTCAACATCAAGACCAATTTATACAGCTACGCTGTTATTGCTCTGCAGGAAGTAAATGGGGCTTATTTGGTTGGTTTATACATTCAAATTAGCAGCCGTATTCGTGGAATGTGTTCAAATTATGTTTAACCTATAAAATAACTAATAAACTACTATGATCTTTATTGCAAACGATTTAAGCTGTTTGGCAAGTAAGTTCGCGAACTTATTGCCATATGAACACTACGCAAAGAGTTCGCGGTTCATTAGTGACATTTATTGGAGTCAATTAATTAGTTATTTAATTGCTAATTGTAAAATTTAGAGCAAAATTATATGGAAAATTTGTGGAATAATAAAAGACCTTCAAATTATTGCAGAGGAATCGAATATTATAATTCACATTTGTAATATAAGGATATGCTTCACTATACTTTCTTGTGTTTTTATTGGTGTAGGTGTATTAGGCCCCACCCACCTATTGCACCAGGATATAAATAAGGGAATTCAAAATTTTTCGACAGCGATTCAATTAAGGAAGATGTGATTTACTACTTTTCGATTTGAATTCTAAATATGCTGATTTACTTTTCCAGCCTTTATTATTATCTTTACTATAAAATATCTAAATTTTATTTATTTATTTGTCAACAGATATCCGCATCTCAATCGTGTTTACAGTGCGTCAACTTACTAAAACGAAAAGATCTAGCAAACTTGCTCACAGTTGCGTCTTTATACTGATTTCTAAGAATGTTTACATATGGAAATATCATATTTATCTACATAGTACAACGTCTTGAGACGAGACTATTTGATAAACCGTGGGAAAGATGATAACACGTACGATTTCGGATGTTGACATACGAATTGAGTTACATTTCTTTTGATTACGTTGTTACTTGAATTACAAGAAATTTAAACATACCATTTTGAAAATAGTAAAATGGAGGCCTTGATTTGACGACTGGTAACCAGACTTCACGCGCACAATATATCACTTTTCGAGATCTGCTATGGCAGAGTGCCGCACCCAGTTATGGGTAAATGGTGTGATGATATATACATTTTTATTTTGGAAATAGTAGCAGAGAACAATTGAAATTATCAACAATATCTGGGCGTGCTGGCTAACAATTGCCAGTTGGTTGTATTAATATATTAATCGAATCTAATTAATCTTTTAAGGGTTCGTGCTACTCCATTTTATGGGAGGCATATTATAAATAAGTTCTCACTTGACTCTAGTGTTTTTTCAATGATATTCAAGTACTTCTACATCATAAAAACTAACAAATAAAATACATTTCCAGAAGTCGAGTGCAGTGTCTTCTATTTAGTTTACTAGCAACGTGCAGCGATAATCTAGCACTGTAGTTAAAACTTTTTCTGTTCCCACAGCGACGGAATACACATCAACACAACTGTGAAACTGTTTTACTTTTGTTTACTTTACGGAACCCTCTTTCAAGTGAAAACATTGCAGGAAATCTACAGATTCTAAAGCAAAGTTTAAATAAATATTTTTTTGGTTGACCAATGTTTCTTTTACTTAATTGTTTTTTTAATTTTTTGACAATATATAATAAGATATTTAGGTAAATACGAATGCTTAGCTAAATTATTTCAAATATAAATAGAATATTATCAACATTTTAATGTATAATTATCATGTAGTGGACCGCTCTGCAATTGCAGATCTCAATCAGAAAGCTGTAAAAGAAAGGCATTGCATATTTCAGATTCTTAAATCTTCAAAAATACATGTCAAATCGCAAAGAAACATAGTCCTACTTCCTAAATAGAATTGCTGTTGGAACATTTCAAATTTCTCGTATTTATACTCCCAGTGATGAGTGGGCGTGGCTTAACTACACATGTTATTTTTTTAAACATAATTATTTCATAATTACACTAAAACTAATATGTTTCTAGTCAAATACGGTTCTTTTATAATGAATTTTAATTGCTATACACATTTTTTTACAGTAATTTGCTCCAAATATGGCTAGCACAGTGGTATGAAGTCGGCCTGTGGATCCTGAAGTCCCTGGTTCGATTCCCACAGGCGACAAATTTTCATAATTTGAAAAAGCTATCCCTGTGGCTCCTCCACCACTAACATGTTTGGGGGCCGTGATTTGACGACTGGTAACCGCACTTCACGCGCAAAATATATCACTTACCGAGATCTGCTTCGGCAGAGTGCCACACTCAGTAATGGGTAGAAGGCGTGATGATTTATTTTATTTGCTCCAAATTACTGATTAAAATTAAAAAAATGTATATGTCATCACGCCTTCTACTCATTATTGGGTGTAGCACTCTGCCGTAGCATATCTCGTTAACTAATATATTTTGTGCATTAACTGCGGTTACCGGCCGTCAAATCACAGCCCCCAAAGATGTTAGTGGTGGGAGAGCCACAGAGGTAGTATTAATGTGGTGAAAATTGTTGGCTGTGAGAATTGAACCCGGGTTCTCAAATCTAAAACTGTTTATGTATAAAATTAATCAAATATGAGTGTTAATTCAGAATTGTGTAAAGGGCGCGAATATTATAAGAATGTTTTTTTTTTGGATTCCTGGAAAATAGTATATTGTAATTCTAGTCTTTCAAATCTCGGCGCCCAATACTGTTAGTGGAGGGGGAGCCACAAGGATAGTTTTTAATGTGTTGAAAATAAAATGTTTTTCAGGAATGCACATAAAACTTCAAACTCAGTCATTTACTGTCACTCAACATATGAAGTAGCCATGCACCGCAACGTATGGCAACATTACTTCATAACGTAAATACAAGTGCACTAAACATTAACATTTTGGACACAGCAACATGTGTTTTGAAGAGTCGGTTGCTATGACATCAATATGTGAACTAACAGTCATGCAGTATGAATGAACGAGCAAGGATTCTTTAATATGCGCGCGATTTGAAAGGGAAAGTAAATATACAACTTACCATTTTTTAGAAGTGGCAGAGTACTGAGGTAATTTTATTTGATCCCTGGTTCCTTCCAGATAATTGTTGGTAATTTAAACGCTCTCTGAAAACAGAAAAAAATAGCAGATTAATACCAATAGGTCCTAGGCAGAATAGGAATGTTCAGGGTTCGTGCTACCCCATTTAATTGAACATAGCGTGCTGTACAAAAATATATTTCTGGCTCTTAAGAAGGATGTAATAATTAAAGTTAATAAAACAGAAAATAAAGTAAAAAGACGCCATGCTCGTTAAAATAGCTAAGTGTTTAATTACTATTAACGCAATTAAGACCAATTAAAAAATTAGTCACATGACAAATTGAATTCATTGTGCGTTTTTTGTTTCAGACTTGGTTCTTCACGGACTCCGATGACGATGACTTTCAACAAAAAACAAGTGAGTATAATTCCATATTTCACACATCAACTTTCATTTTATGAGTCATTAAACTAATTAAGTATATTTGCATTTTAGTCCACAACCTAATTTTGTTAATTTTGCGGAACTACCTTTGAGATATATTCACCGAACAATGTATGAGATATTAAAATAAGTTCGCGAACTCCCCGCCTGGCGGTTAGATGGCTACTGGTTCGCGGATTTTATGGACAAAACTGCATATGTCATTTACAAATAGAGATCATATATTTTAATAGTTATTTTATGGATTCAACTTCTTGAATTACATACTGAACTACAGGATATGTGTCATATGTCATCAATAAACACATTTTTTAACAGAATGTCTAAATGATTAATCAACAGAATTAATTGTTTCATAATTGGATATGTGAAAAACATAAGTGAGCTTGAAATAAAAATGTAAACGATATTGAATATTGTTATGGAGTTAAAAATATGTATAAATATATAGTAAATATGAGTAAAATGATGATTAAAAATTAACTGTTTTATATTAAATAAAATTAATGTTTACAAAAAAATGAAAAGAAAGTCTAAAGTAGTTATTTCAATATAGAATGAAGACATGAGGGCGTTTCTGCAATTGAAGATCTCGCGGTATTTAATCAGAAAGTTGTAAAAGAACATTATTGCATGTTACAAACTTCAAAATCAGTCTAAATAAATTTCAAAACGCAAAGGAACATAACTCAGCTTCCTAAATTATGTCACTGTCTAAAATTTTAAAATTCGTGTATTTATACCCTTTGTGTTGAGTGGGCGTGGCTTAACTAGAACTATACAATTTTTATACATATTCATTAAATATTAAAGAAATTCGTTTCCAATTCATTTCTTGTGCAATATTCTCATGGATTGTTATAGTTTCACATATTTTCCATAATATTTTGGTCTAAATTAGCAATTATCGATTAATTAATTAACAAATATCCTTGAAAATATATTGTTGCAGAACTGCGAACTCTTTATGTAGCGTTTATACGGCAAAGAGTTCGTGGATTTAATTGACAAACCGTGTATGTAATTTCTAATAGAAATCATACACTTTAATAGTTATTTCATGAACTAAATTATAGTTTTGCAATTGCAGATCTTGAGGTATTTAATAAGAAAATTGTAGAAGAATATTATTGTAAATTTTAAACTCTAAAATCTTTGTAGATATATTTTAAAAACCAAAGAAACATAAGCCTGCTTCCAACATAGAATTGCTGTTTGAAAATTTTTAAAGTACTCGTATTTATACCCTCAGTGCTGAGTGGGCGTGGCTTAACAGCAAATGCTAAATTTTCGTAATAAATAATTATTGCATAATTACAATAAAACTAATATGTTTCAAGTCAAATTTTGTTCTTGAGTAATGATTTATAATTGTTCCACATATTTTTAATAAAAATTTGCTCCAAATTATTAATTAATTACTTAATAAATGAATTAGACAGACAGTTCACAGAAACGTCGAATAAAATATGAATAACTACTGGGAAATATGAATAAAATGTTATTAACTAACTAATATATAAATATTTTGGTTAGTTTTTTATCCAGTTTTTAGTTTCTACAACAAATTATGTACGTTTTTAAAGATGCAAATGTATAATAATGATTTGAATTTACTAAATTAATTAAATTTAAATAATTTTCTTTTCACTATCGTCTTATTTACTGTAATATCTTTTTTTAAACAAATTTTATCGAGAATTTTCCGTGTAGTATAAAGAAATAAACACAACAGTTACAAATTATCCAACAATAGCTTAGGAACAAAGAAAACCACATTATCTTAGCATTGATTTATGCGGTGTAACCAAGATTATTCTTATTGTCCGTAATGCAAACAGTTTCGGATAAGATCTACACGGAAGCTATTTGCATAAGAATATTCTGGTTTCTAGTTCATTAAGTTTTCTAGAACCAGGAATGAAACGTTACCGCACAGTCTAACCTGTGATCCAAGATTACATCGGTAAAAATAAAAATGTAATTTTTAGAAGACACATTAGGCATCAGAACCCTCTTAATTTCACAATTATTTAATTAGTAATTACGATTAACAATTATAATTATCAATTAGTGGAAGTGCCTTAAAACTTGAGATTTAAAACACAATTAATAGAACGATAAATGAATTAGTAAGAAATGATATTTGTAGAAAATTATGAAAAGAAATTATTAATAATCAAAAAATAAATATATCTCTCTCTTACCCATTACTGGGTGTGGCACTCTGTCGTAGCAGTTCTCGGTAAGTGATATATTTATGCTCGTGAAATGCGGTTACCAGCCGTCGAAGATGTTAGTGGTGGGGGAGCCACAAGTGTAATTTTAATAAAATAGCGTAATGCAGGTCTGCGTCTTTATTTTAATTAGTAACACCTCCATATTTTATAAATAGTCTAAGTTTATAAAATTACAATTAGCAATTCCAATTAGCAATTACACTTAATAATCACTATCAAACATCAAGTAATGCTAGCATTCACACCGATCATTCGATTCCCACAACGTACAAACAATTTTCACTAACGTTAAAACTATCCCTGTGGCTTTCTCTCCACTAACATCTTTGGGGGCCGTGATTTGATGGCTGGTAACCCCACTTCACGCGCAAAATATATCACTTACCAAGATTTGCTGCGGCAGAGTTCCACACCAGTAATGGGTAGAACGCGTGCTAATATATTTATTTATATATATTTTACATATTAGAAAAATTAAAATTTCTGTTTGTAAAGAATATATTTTTGTTTCAGATGGACACATGGTCAACACAAATTGTTCACCGACTCACAGCAGAAAAGCATTATGTTGTAAAATGTCGGTCGAATTTGATACGTTTCTCGAAAGCGATAAAGAGTAAGTAACATATTTTAATTTACTATCATATCTTAGTTACATTAACATATATGTGATATTAATACACTTTTAGTACTAACAAATAATAATTTAATAAAAAATGAAGTAAAAAAATTGTAAATTATAACTTACAATTTCAAATTCGTGAAATACTTATTGCTGTGATTTTGTATGATCCTAAACGATACTGTATTCGAAATATAAAACGAAATATTAACTTCGAATCCTGCAGAATTGAAAACAAGAATATATCCAAACTATTTGACATCTATTCACTATGAAATCAAGAAACGAACTGACGGTTATTTGTCTATGGTTCGTAAGTCCTAAATATTGTGTAATCATTTAAAACAAATTGCATTACGTTGTATTATTAATAACGTATTTACTTGTAATTTATAATTATTTCTGAATGATATAACTATAAATAATTTAAAATATTAGTCATGTATAAAATAATATAAATAAATAGGTAAATAAAGTTCTATTTCATTCTATTGTAAATGCAAATAAACCACATATTTATAAACATTTTAATATAGCATCAGATTATTTATGACAGATCTACAATTGCATATTTCGCCCAGAAAATTGTCAAAGAATATCATTGCATATTTCAAACTCCGTAATCTTTGTAAATACATTTAAAATGGCAAAGAAACATAGCCTTGCTTCCCAAATACAGTTGCTGTTTAGAAATTTCAAATTACTCGTATTTATACCCACAGCTCCGAGTGGGCGGGGCTTAACTACAAATGTAAAATTGTTTTAAACATTATTTATAGCATAATTACAATAAAACTAATACATTTCTAGTTTGAATCTATTCTACTATAATTATTTGAATTGTTTTATACATTTTTTTCAAGAATTTGTTCCAAATTAATAATTACTTAACCAATATAAATTACTCATACGTGCGTGGAAAGATTGATATTGAGTTAACTATATAAAATATGAATAAAATGTCATGAACTAACTAATAATTAACTTATGTTAATAATTTGTATCTAGTCTCTACAGTAAATAACATTAATATTAGTGAAATATATAGAATTCAAATAAAGGGCGTGGCTTAGGACCACTTGCGACTATCAAAGATTGCAGAACAATTAAAAAAAAATCTAATAAATATATCATCACGCCTATTACCCATTACTGGGTGTGGTACTCCGATAAGTAGATCTCGTTAAGTGATATTTATGCGCGTGAAGTGCGCTTACCAGTCATCAAATCACAGTCACCAAAGATATTAATGGAGGGGTGCCACATGGGTATTTTTAATGTGGTGAAAATGTTTGTCAGCTGTGGAAATTGAACCAGGGTTCTCAGGATTCATAAATCGACTTGATACCACTGAGCCACCTACCCCGTAACAACAATTATATATATTTTATACTTAAAATAAGACTAAATCAATTAAATATAAGCAATTATTCATCTGATGTCCATTGCATCAATATTTTGCAATTAATTTTATAAATAAATATTTTTGAAGCTGTATGTTTCACAGAAATGAATTTCGCGTTGAAATATTTCGACCCAGAATATCCTGGTTGAGTATTTGCACATATACGAGTACATGATGTATTCGCGTAGACTGATCGAGTGAAACTTGAAACATGGTACCAGGAAACCGCGGCTTGTCTCTGTCCGATGTTCGAGAAGTAGTGGTTGAACTGAATTTGAATTAGGAGGTCTGTGGTTTCAGACTTCGATGTTACGAGTTGATGGAAGTTTAGAGAGAGAAGGAAGATTGCAATATTAACAATAATGTTAGCAGAAATGCTGTAACATACAATGAATATGACAAAAGATGACTATAACTGCTGTTGTTAATAATATAAATTATTACGGCTCTGCAATTGCAGATTCAAGTCATGATAGTTGAAAAAAGTAGATAATTTTATTCTTAATCCAACAGTGAAGACTGCATGTCTCTATCTATTTTAGTTTATGAGATATTTTAATTTCAATATAAAAACATTAAATAAAAGAAGATCTGCAACTTCAGATTCATTTCAAAATTAATTGGAAAAATAGCTAAATATATGCTGAATCCAACGTTGAAAACCGCATACTTCTATCTTTTTTCAAAAAATGTTAATCTACAAAATAAAAAGTTATACGAGGCGGTCACCTATCCAACAAGTACCTTCTCTCAATGTTGCTTAACTATCGTGATCACCCGGCGACGCCTGTACTCGCTCGGCCACGGCTGCAATAGCTCGATAGCCGAGCGGTTTGAGGCGTCGCCGAGCGATCAGGAGAGTTAAGCAACATTGAGAGAGGGTACTGCTTGGATGGGTGGGCGTCTCGTATAACTTTTTTATTTTGTAAATTAACATTTTTTGGAAAAAGATAGAGATATACAGGTTTCAACGTTGGATTAGGCATGTCATTTTCTATTTTTTCAACTAAGTTTCAAATGAATCTGCAACTGCAGATCCTTATTTATTTAATATTTTCATGTTTAAATTTCAATATCTCAAAAACTAAAATAGTTAGAGACTTGGGGATTTCACCATTCGATTCAAAACTATTTTTTGTTATAAACAATCACATTTACATTAATTTAAATAAATAGATACATTATTTACAACAGAAAATATAGAATATATTTATCAACTATTTTCATTACATTATAAATTATCCCTGTGATTCCGCTCTACTAACATATTTGGGGGCCGTAATTTGACGGCTGCTAAATGCACTTCACTTCCATAAAAATATTACTTCTCGAGATCTGCCACGTCAGAATACTAATAGGTAAAACGCATGATTATATATTTCTTTTCACCAAATTAAAATTTACTCCTATAGTTTCCCCTCTACTAACATCCTTGGGGGCGTAATTTGACGGCAGGTAACCGTACTTCACTCGCATAAATATTTCACTTACCGAGATCTGTTACGGCAGATTGCCATACTCAATAATAATTAAAAGTCGTGATGATATATTTGTATATTATAAATAAGTATTGTAAAATATAAATATATAAAAAATCAAGGAGATTAAAATGTTTTAAATACTTATCAATCCAATCTATGTCCTTGGGACATAAATCGAAATATTCCATTATATATTTCGAGTTTTCGGTCGCGTTCGTTTTAATTTTTTGTGTCGGCGACCACAGCAGCCGCTCTATGGAACGATTATCTGTAATCGATGATTTTTCCGGATCATTTAACGAAATGAATTCCATCAGAAGCGGATTCTATTCGGTCGCAGTGAAATAAAAGCAATAGAAACATCGGACGTGTCTTTCTATTTATGCGGTTTTTATCTGTAGACACTGGATTTTTATTAATATTGCGGTTTACTATACAGTAACATTTTTGAGAGTTTATTCAATGGAACTAGTTTTACTTATTTTGTACATTTAGTATTTTTATTTAAACTACTATGTGCAATAGGAACTTAATCCCAATTACAATTCAGGATGGCTAGCTCAGTGGTATGAAGTCGGCCTGTGGATCCTGAGAACCCTGGTTCGATTCCCACAGGCGACAAACAATTTTCATAATTTTAAAAACTACCCCTGTGGCTCCTCCAATACTAACATCTTTGAGGGGCGTGATTTGACGACTGGTAACCGCACTTCACGCGCAAAAATATATCACTTACCGAGATTTGCTTCGGCAGAGTGCCACACCCAGTAATGATTAGAAGGCGTGGTGATATATTTATTTTATTTACAATACAGGGTCCCGAGACAAGGTGTGGTGGTATTTTATATATTTTTAGCTTGAATGGGATTCGAACTCAGAACATCCGAATTTGAATGCCGAAATATTTAATTTGCTCTGCTATAAGTTTCCTATTTATTTTAGTGAAAAATATTTCAAACTAAAAAAATATTTCTCCACATCTTTTATTTGAAGTATTTGTTTCTAAAATAATTTATAGTCCTCAATAGATGTTAAAATTTGTACTTAGTGACGAACCGTGTCTATTTACTATAGAGATCATAGTTTATTAGTTATTTTATGAATTAAACTTCTTGAATTACATACTTAACAGAAGGATATGCGTCATATGTCACTAAAGAAACACATTTTTTAATCGAATGGCTGAACTATTAATCAATTAAATTAAATTTAAGACAAATGAACGTGTGAACCATGTGTGACCTTCAAATAATGATGTAGAAGACGTTGAACATTGTCAAATATGTAAAATTATTATGAAATATTAACAAAATGTTACTAATTAATTCAAAGTTTGATCTGCTTTTATTTTGTTTCTAAGGTAATTATCATTAATAGTAACAATAATGTTAAAGTATATATTAGATAAAATAGAAAGTAATTTTATGAAATTCAGTTATGTAGTTGCAGATCTCACGGAATTTAATCAGAAAGATGTAAAAGATCATCTTGCATATTCCAAATTCCGAGAATCTATATATTTACATTTTAAAAAAGAAACCTAGCGCCACTTCGTAAATTATATCACTGTGTCTAAAATTTTAAAATTCCTGTATTTATACTCCCAGTGTTGAGTGGGCGTGGCTTAACTAGAAATATTAATTTGATATACATGTTCCATTAAACATAAAGAAATTCGTTTGTAATTAATTTCCTGTACAATATTTTCATGAATTTTCATAATTTCGCATATTTCTCATAACACTTTGCTACGAATTAGCAAGTACCGATTTATTAATTAACAAATATCGGTTAAAATATATTGCTGGAGACGCGAACAACCCGTGTATGTCATTTGCAATAGAGATCATACATTTTACTAGTTATTTTATAGATTAAATTATAGTTCTGTAATCGCAAATCCTAAGGTATTTAATAAGCTGTAAAAAATTATCATTGCATATTTAAAAACTTCAAAAACTTTGTAAATACATTTTAAATCGCAAAGGAATATACCCCTACATCCTAAATAGAGTTGCTGTTTGAAAATTTTTTAAGTTCTCGTATTTATACCCGGCGTGCTCAGGGGGCGTGGCTTATCAACAAATGTTAAATTCTTTAAAATATTAATTATTGCATTATTACATTAAAACTAATATGTTTCTAATCAGATTTTGTTTTTAAAATTATGAATTTTCATTGTTGCACATATTTTTTATAGTAATATGCCCTAAATTATAAATTTATTATATAATAAATGAATTAGACACATACAGAATGGGCGTGGCTTACCTGAAAATGTTTGTATTGAATTAAATATGCAAAATTACTGTGAAATATGAATAAAGGTCATTAATTAATTAACAATTAAATAGTTTTATTAATTTTTATCTAGTTTTTACTATAAATAACATTAATATTATCGAAAAATATTCAACTTAAAGTGGGCAGGGCTTAAAATTAAGTAATTTTCATGCATCTATTTATTTTATTAGAGTCTTAATATGCTAAAACTACATTATATAACTAGGGTATAGAATTCATAACATCCTAATTCATAATTATATAAATAACATGCTTTTATTTCCGTATAAATCTGTCATATTACCACCTGTCTAGATTTCCTCAAAAACTATTAGTCCGAAATAACCTCGATATGCTTCTAGAACAATTTCAGAATCCCGTTAAAATCTCGTGCTGTTTAAAACTCGAGGCACGAGACAAGATGATGGTCTAGCATGTAAAGGCCCTTAGAAAAGGTCGTAGAAAGGGACAGGGCTTAACCACAGGTAAAAGGGAAACATGTAAGACTAGGGATATATTATCTGCACAGGACTTGTCTGTGCACGTTCTGCTTGTCAGCAGATGATACAGTTAAGTTGAAGACATCGGCCAACTAACAGAAATTTTACTTAAGATAATAACATTTGAGTTTGAGTAGTAAACAATAAACTTTAGTTAGAAAATTAAATAGAGTTCACAATTAAAATTTACCATCTAGTCAGAGCTGCAATTGCAGATCCATCGCTAGATGGTTAATAAATACAAATAGAATATCTGGAAAAAGAGATTTTATCTTGAAATTTTATATTAACTGCTGTCAAATGGTTTTAGATTATGTTAGAGTAAAATACGTCATATAAAAATATTAAGATTTATTTTTTATCTTTTTTATTTGAAGGATTTTAGTTTAAAATTATTAGACAGCGAAAAATATGAAATTTATATTTATATAGTGCATTTGTACATATTTAAATTTATAAGAATCTCAGTAGGGGATGTATTTTGACGGTAATTTTTATTTAGACAGCATAAAATAAACAAAGCCATTAAAGGTCTTTTGAATCTTCTGTACTAAGATCTGCAGTTGCAGAACATTTTCATAATTGCATAATTTAAATACATTTACGAAGCAAAGGAACGTAAACCTGCTTCCCAAAAGAGTTGCTATTTGAAAATTAAAATAATTGTTTATATACTCGTATTTTAGACATGTGAAAGTGGAGGGAGTTTCTTCTAAGCCAATGAGAGTACAGGAACTATAATGATACATATTCCATTATATTTTCTGCTGAAAACGTTACTAATTTGATTTTGTGCCAATGTTTTTATGAATTTTCATAGTTTCAGATATTTTTCATAATATTTTGAGCTTAAATTAATAATAATTAATTATTTAATTTATAATTTCAGTGGTATCGAGTAGGTCTGTGGATCCTAAGAACCCTGGTTCAATTCCCACAGTCGACAAACATTTTCACCACATTAAAAATTACCCCTGTGGTTTCCCTACCACTAACAACTTTGGTGACCGTGAATAGACGACTGTTAATCGCACTTCACGCGCATAAATATATCACTTACCAAGACCTGCTTCGACAGAGTGCCACACCCAGTAATGGGTAAAAGGAGTAATAGTATAAGTATTTTTAAATTAATTATGAGTGATTAATTAACTCGTGAATTTCCTTCAAAATATTTTATTGAAGAATCGCGAATTCTGCCCAAAACGATCATATGGAAATGAATTCCTGAATTACATTGACTTCGTTTGGCATTTGCAGTAGCATTTCATGTAATTTATTAATTATTTGATTGATTTAACAACTTTCCAAATAAAATATTGGACTTTAAGTATTAAAATATAACTTTGTTGAATTTACTGCTAAAATTCAAAAGTTCTGGCAAACAATCGAAAGTAAATATTTAGTTTGAAAGCATTTTCAAGCTAATGCAATTACATAGCTTTTTGCAGCATTATTGAAATTCACGATTCGCATGGTTTATCCAAATGTTTCACTATTCTTTGTTTGTGTTGCCAAGTGACAGGAAAACGCAACGTTAGCAGGGGTAAACGCGAATTATTGCTGGAATGGAACGGAAGCACTAGACCGTAAAATGCGGGAATTGTTGTTGTATTACGTTGAAAATGCGCGGGTGAACATTGCACGTAACAATGCAGTTTTCAGAGCGAGTAACTTTTAGTTTTAATACGTGAGGGAACTACGAAAATTATAGAAATTATTATATTAATGAAATTTTAAAATAGACATTCTTAAAATAATAAATATTATCACGCCTTTTTACCCATTACTGGGTGTGGCACTCTGCCGAAGCAGATCTCGGTAAGTGATATATTTATGCACGTGAAGTGCGGCTACCAGCCGTCAAATCACGGCCCTCAAAGATGTTAGTAGCGGGAGAGCTATATGGGTAATTTTAAAGTGGTGAAAATGTTTGTCGGCTGTGGAAATCGAACCAGAGTTCTAAGAATTCACACGCCGACTCGATACCACACCATTAATAGAAAATATATTAATGAAATTTAAAAATAGGCATTCTTAAATTGTAAAATATAGGTATTAAATATTTGTCATGTATTAATAAAAGAATTCAATATTGTACATGGCAGTTCTGAAATTGTAGAACTTTTTGTATAGGAGTTGTAAAAAAAAGTATTACATATTTTAAATACATTTATGAAGCAAAGGAACATAGTTCTTCTTCCCAAATAAAGTTGCTGATTGAAAAATTTCAATTTTTTCTGTATTTATACTTTCTAGACAAGTACAAGTGGAGGGGTTTGCTTCTGAGCCAATGAGAGTACTGGAACTTGAAGTGATTCATAATCTAGTATATTTTCTGTAGTAAAACGTTACTAATTTTATTTTTGAGATATGTTTTTATGTATTTTCATAGTTTAATATATTTTTGATTATAGTTGGTCTACATTTTGCAATGAGCGATTAATTTACTAGTAAATTTCTTTGAAAATATATCATTGAGGAGCCGCGAACTATTTGTCTAGCGTTCTTATGGCACCGAGTTCGCGAACTTAATTGACAAACAGCAAATGTCATTTGCAGTAAATATCATGTAGTTTCAAAGTTATTTTATTGATTCCACATTTTATTGGTCTACCTTATATATTTATTAAACTGTAGCATGTTAAATGACAAACTATAGCCCGAAATATCTAGGTTTATATTCAGTTGATATTCAAATTTACTTGGGTACATAGATAAAGTTGAATTTACCTTTTTCTGAAGGTGACAGCTCAGCTACGGTACATGATTAGAATCCAGATGTTCTGAAAACAAAAACAATAGTTTAATACAATGATTGGCTAAATAGCTGCGTGGTAACGAACTGTAACAATGAGAATGCAAGTTACTGACAATTGTAGTTTTCTTGTAATTCTCTTTTTAGTAACAACTTTTGGGGGGTCTAATTTCACGGTTGGTACTTCTACAACAGAGCTGCCTAACCTAGGAGTGAATAAAATGGCTTGCATATAAATTAATTTTTGTTACATTTAAGAGAATGAAAACAGAATGAATAGTTTTTTTTTGTACTCATGTTAAATTACTTTTAACTGTAGCAAAAACACAAACTGTGGTTTAGACACTGTATTTAATTCCACTTTAACACAAAACAAACAAAAGCGTCGCTATTAAATCGTTTTTCCTCAATCGCTTTAAAATAGAATTTCGCCTGGCACTATATCATTAAACCATCTAATCTAAATCTACTTCTATCAGTTCTTCTACATTGTGAGGTACACTTTTGGATAATAGTTTTGGGAGTTAGATGGGTGGTTTCAAGGATCACTTGATGATGTGCTGAAGCAACAGCTGGCAAGCGTCATTTCGCTGTATGCGTCCAAGTGCATTGTCTGTTGCATGGTAACTTGAGATTATTGTTTTTGTTATGTTTTTTAGGAAACAAATGCATCATCAGTATTATGTTTCATGCTTCCTTGACGATATGATGTTTTATTAAAGGATTATTTATGTGGGAGGTCATTGTCGATATTGTCCGTAATATATTAATAGGGTAGGTGGCTCAGTGGTATCGAACCGCCCTGTGGATTTAAGAACCTAGGTTCGATTCTCACAGATGACAAACAATTTTGACCAAATTAAAATTATCCCTGTGGCTTTTCCTCCACTAACATCTTTGGGAACCTAATTTGACACCTGGTAACCGCACTTCACGCGCATACATATATGACTCAGCGAAATCTGCTACGGCAGAATCTATACCCAGTAATGGGTAAAGGTGTTATATATTTATTTATTAGCCGCGAACTTATCACGTGCTGATTATATTGTATCGATTCCGCTGGATTACTTCGCTGACTTTATTTTCAGTACTAGAATTACTTATTTTAATATACTTTGAAGTAATTCACCCCAATAACTGCATCAGTTTGCTTAATTCAGTTCATTTAGTCATGTTGTCTAATTTATCTGAACTGATTTAAGTGAACCAATTGTCAAATGGAATATAACTAATGTTTATGAATTAAACTTTTAGAATTACTTTCCTAGTAACAGGATATGTGTCACTTGTCACTAATAAACACATTTTTTAACCGAACGTCTGGAGTCCTATCAATGAATTTAAAATTTAAAATACATGAATATGTGAACCATATGTAACCTTCAAATAAAAATGTAGATGATAAAAAATGTACATGTAAGTAATTAACTAATGTAAACTGTTTTTATTTTGTTTTGATTGTAAATAAAATTAATATAAAAAAAACCGTGAAACTAAGGACTAAAAAATAGTGATTTCAATGTGGAATTATTATAAAAACATGTATGGCAGTTCTGCAATTGCAGATTTTGGAATATTTAATGCTGTAAAGCTGTAAAAGAACATCATTGCATATTTTAAACTCCAAAATAAATGAAAATGTATTTCAAAACACAAAGAAACAACCCCATTTCCTAAATTATGGTACTGTCTAAAATTTTAAAATTCCTGTACTTATACCCTCAGTGCAGAGTGGGCGTGGCTTAACTAGAAATATTAAATTGATATACATATTTAATTAAACATAAAGAAATTTATCTCTAATAAATTTTTTGTGCAATATTATCATGGATTGTTATAGTTTCACATATTTTCCATAATATTTTGGTCTAAATTAGCATTTCTCGATTAATTAATTAACAAATATCCTTGAAAATATATTGTTGAAGAACTGCGAACTCTTTATGCAGCGTTTATACGGCAAAGAGTTCGTGGACTTAATTGACAAACAGTGTATGTAATTTCTAATAGAAAACATACACATTATTAGTTATTTCATGAATTAAATTATAGTTCTGCAATTGCAGATCTTGAGGTATTTAATAAGAAAATCGTAGAAGAATGTTATTGCATATTTTAAACTTTAAAATCTTTGTAAATACATTTTAAAAACCAAAGAAACATAATCCTGCTTCCCAAATAGAATTGTTATTTGAAATTTTTTAAAGTACTTGTATTTATACCCTCAGTGCTGAGTGGGCGTGGCTTAACAACAAATGCTAAATTTTCGTAGATATATATTTTTCATTATATTTTGTTCTAAATTAACAATTATCAATTAATTAATTAATAAATATTCTTTAAAATACATATATTGCTAAAAACTCGTGTAACTCATTTGCAATTGAAATCATAGAATATATTAGTTATTTTATGGATTAAATTATGGTTCTGTAATTGCAGATCTGAAGTAATTTAATAAGAAAGCTGCAAAAGAACATCATTGCATATTTTAAACTCCAAAATCTTTGTAAATACATTTTCAATCGCAAAGAAACATAACCCTACTTCCCAAATAGAGTTGCTGTTTGAAAATTTTTAAGTTCTCATATTTATACCCTTGGTGCTGAGTGGGCGTGGCTTAACGACAAATGTTAGATTCATTTTAACATTAATTATTGCAATATTACGCTAAAACTAATATGTTTCTAGACAGATTAGGTTCTTATATTATGGATTTTAATTGTTCCACATATTTTTCGCATTAAATTGCACCAAATTAGTAATTAATTCACTAATAATAGTCTTAGGCAGATAAATCATAGGTACTTTACACATATGTTGTTTTTTGCTTAAATATGTAAAACTAATATGAAATATGGATAAAATATTATAAATTAACAAACAATTAACTAATTTTATTAGTTTTGATCAAGTTTCTAATGTAAATGAACATTAATATTAACGAAACATTTTCAAATAAAAAGTGGGCGGGGCTTAAGACTTTCATATTGACTTTGGTGCTTTACAAATTATGTATTATGCTAATAAAAAATATATTTTTTAGCAAACTGCGCTCAAATTATACAAAATTTTACGAGGAATGTATATTTTCAAACATCATTTTATTTTTAATTACAGTTGCCGAGTTTCACGTCCTTAAATGAACTAATTAAAAACTAAATTGATTCACATCTCCAATACACTTTTATAGCATCATAATAATTACATTTTATCTTCACGGATATATTTTAAGCTACAGAACTGCTTAGCTGTTTATTATAATCTTATCGATCGTAAGATGATTTAGTTAAATCGTTAAATTAACCGTTTATGTTCACTTAAAAAGCTGATTAATTTTCATAAGTTTTTTTCGGTGTGACGTCTGAACCAAACGTTATAATCATTAATCGCTTGTCAAATTACGAACGGAATAGAAGTGACGTTCCCTCCATAAATTCTACGCCTCTGAATACATCAGTATAATGATAGTGAAATTCCAGAGGCGGCTCCAAACATTTATCGGGCATAATTAATTTGAAAAAAATGCAATATGTAAATATTAAATATTGTGCCCTTTTTGATAAATTCTGCCTACGCCTATGGATTAAACAGGGCACAAGCCTACAGGAAGGCCACTCTACATTATACTCAGTCTACCGGATGCGTCAATAAGGTTCAATTATTGTAACGATACAACGAAACATCGTTAATATTGTCGAGAAAAATACTGCTATTTATTTCAAACTCCATGATAGCGACGTCACTGGTTTTATCTACTAAGACATACGTCATCTAATTATTTTGTATTAGTTTAGTAAATAATAGATACGTGACAAACAATTCTGTATGCCAAATTTTTGGGGAAGCGAGCCTTGCCAAGAACACGTCCAATATTTATTTATTTATGCTGCTCTGTACAATAGAAACTTAATCTCAATTACAGTATAGGGTTTGGACTCACCGCGACGTAATGTGGTAGTTCATATATTTTTAGCTTGAATAGGATTCGAACTCGGGATCTCCGGATTCGAAGTTCGTAAGAAATTAATTATAATTTGAGTTAATATCGAATGTAACGGTTTGCGTGTGGGAAATACGTTTCTACAGGCAAAAATGCGTTTTAATTGGCAAATAATACAATTTTTTAATTTGGAATTTTGCATATTGCCTGAATTTTATACTCTATCGGTTACATATTATACAATATAATTTAAATATAAATAGAGGGAAAAATTTGGATAAAATCAGATTTGAATCCAGGGCGACCGTGGCTTAGTTGGTTTGAGCATATGACCGGAGGTCATAAGGTCCCAGGTTCAAATCCTAGAGGTATTCCAAATTTTCTCTTTATAATTTAATGGGATAAGTAGCACAGTGGTACCAAATCGGTCTGTGGATTTGAGAACCCGGGTTCGATCCCCACAGTCGACAAACAATTTTCACCACATTAAAAAACTATCCCTGTGGCTCCTCCTCCACTAACATCTTTGGGGGCTGTGATTTGACGGCTAGTAATCGCACGTCACACGCACAAAAATATCACATACCGAGATCTGCTACAGCAGAGTGCCACACCCAGTTATGGGTAGAAGGGTGATTAATATTTTTAGTAGCTTGCTACCTTGAACAAATGGGCTCTTCTGCAATCTAGATGAAGTTCTCGTCTGCAGCTTCTAGCAAAATCACACCTAGTATGAGAAGATCCTGCTCCATCCAGCTAATGACGTCACAGTACCAACACAGATGTACATCATTCCCACATACACCACTACACAATACAGACTAACCTGTATAATGATATATACACTCACACACACTTTTCACTAAATATTTATCCGTTCTAAGATATGCTATTATTAATCACATACTTTAAACAATTTAAAACAAACTTTGAAATTAATTTCAAGCCACTATTTACGCGAAAAACACGAAAAATGTCACACAAAATACACTGTTCTACGAAACCCACGCCATACTAATCACAACTTGTTGTTAATTAATAAATAATTGCTCAGATGCGCACGCGCTAAGACAGAATATCGATTTTTTATAAATTCAAATGCTTGGATCTGTCGAGATTTAAAAATATGTACAAACTTGCAAATCTAGCGCGATTTTAAGATACTTTAAAACATATTTCTTTGAATAATAGTGTGATGTTATATTAAAATTAGAAAAATACTGGTTTGCAATTCTAAATCTTAAAAATAATATTCTCAAATAAAATAAATATATCATCAAGCCTTTTACCCATTACTGGGTGTGGCTGTCTGCCGAAGCAGATCTCGGTAAGTGATATATTTATGCGCATGAAGTACGATTACAAGCCGTCAAATCACGGCCTTCAAAGATGTTAGTGATGGGGGAGCCACAGAGGTAATTTTAATTTGATGAAAATGTTTGTCTGCTTTGGGAATCGAACCAGGGTTCTCAGGACCCACAGGCTCATTTAATACCACTGAACCACCTACTCCATAAATAATAATAATATTCATACTGGAGGCAAATCGTAGCGCAGTAGTTCAAACCATTAAAAGACAAGCAAGAAGTCTTGGGTTCAAATCTTGCTGACTTCTACTTATATCCAAAAATACGATTGTATCTGAGTGGTTCGGATTCCATTATAAGCTACTGTAATTGGGATTAAGCTCCTGTTGTACAGAATAACAAATAAATAAATAAATAATGCTTAGCGAAACAAATTTGAAATATAATGTGTTTAATTTTTTCTAGGACAAAATATGCGTTTAATCTTTCTATTTATCTAAAAACAGTTTGAAAATGATTGAATTTTAGTTTTTGTAGCCCTATGGTATAATTTCACGGAAGTCAAAATGATTATGAACATCCAATTGCTTTTTTGTTTTTTGTTTTCAAACAGTAAATTGAGATGTTATTCACATCAACTCCATTTTTTGTTAATTTGGTTAAATTTAGATTTTATGTATAAATTCAATAATAAGTTAATCATTACTATAAATTTGAGGAAATAAGTTTTACATTTTTCAAAATTATAAATAAATGAATAAATATAAATATATCATCACGCCTTTTACCCAATACTGGGCGTGCCACTCTATCTAGCAGTTCTCGGTGAAATATTTATGCGTGTGAAGTACGGTTACCAGCCGTCAAATTACGCCCCCCCCAAATGTTAGTGGAGGGGGAGTCACAGGAATAATTTTAATGTGAAGAAATTATTTATCGGCTGTGGGAATCGAACCAGGGTTCTCAGGACCTACAGGCCGACTCATACCTCATATTAATTATTATTTTGGGGGAATAAATATTACATTTTACATAATTTTAGATATTTTCAATTTGATTCCTGTGGATAGAAAATTAAGGACGCTGTCTGTTAGGAACTAAATAAAATAAAACAACCCTAATTAATGTCTCGAAACAATCTAACAAATTTCAATAATAAATTTCCAACATCGCAAATTTGCCGCAGTACTAGTACCAATTATGCCAAGAACTTTCAGTATTCAACAATATGTAATTTAAAATGTAATTACATCATGTAACACATCAATATTGATAAATACTTCTTAATAGATGTTACATACGCACGAAAACTGGAAGAATACGAGGAAAACTTTAATAATATAAGGACAGAACACGAAGACAAGACAATTAAAATAAATGAGGTAGTGTCATTAGTAAGAACAAGAAATAAAAAGAAAAATTGGTAGTAGTGCAACCGACAAACATAAAAGTACGAAGTAATAAGGAATATAATGACAAATATTAGTAAAAGAAAGCAAAAATAATAAGTTTTTTTTTGAGATATTGTCATAAGAGCTCGTCTCATGTAATAAACACATATAACAGTGACATGTAATGAAATTTGTTGTCTTATGAGGTATATTAAATTACTCGAACGGAAAAGAGATTTCGCCTATAGAAAAGATAGCGAGAACTAAAGCTGTAAAATAATGTTAACGTTAACGCATATTTGGAACCTTAAAATCTTTGTAAATGCATTTCAAAAATTAAAGAAACATGACCCTACTTCCTAAATTGTATCACTGTTTAAAATTTTTAATTTCTCATATTTATATCTGCAGTGCGAAGTGGGCGTGGCTTAACTACAAATTTGAAATTGATGTACATACTTATTAAACAGAAAAAAATATATTTCTAGTTAATTTCTTGTAAATATTTTCATGGGGTTTCATAGTTTTACACATTTTCCGTAATATTTTAATCTAAATTAGCAATTACAGATAAATTAATTAATAAATATATATAAATATATTGCGGAAGAACCGTGACCATATATTTCATTAGTTATTTTATGGATTAAATTTTAGTGTTCTGTAGTTGCAGATCTTAATGAGAAAGCTGTAAAAATAACATTGCATATTTCAAGCTCCAAAATCTTTGTAAATTAATTTCAAAATGTAAAGAAACGTAGTCCAACTTCCCAATTACAGTTGCTGTTTGAAAATTTTTACGTTCTGGTATTTATACTGTCAGTGCTGAGTGGGCGTGGCTTAACTAGAAATTATAAACTAATACATTCATTAAACAGAAAACAATATATTTCTAGTTAATTTCTTGTACAATATTTTCGTGGATTTTCATAGTTTTACACAATTTCCATAAATTTTGCTCTGAATTAATAATTAACGATTAATTAAAATTAAAAGACAGCAGAAAATATACTATTGTAATTCAAGTTTGTGTATCAGCGTCTAACAGATGTTATCAAATTAGCCCATTGAAACCTCCATGACACGTTAGTCGAACTTAATAAAATTAAGCTTGCACCAACTACGCCATTATGTAGGCGTCTGGCTGATAACAACCTATAATAGGTATAAATATACCTAAATTGCCGGTCAACTCAGCACGTTTCATATTACCGAACTATTATCCTATCTCTGGTCAGCGAAGTTTCGTCTGTACATCGCATGAGAAATTGCCAATTGTCTGCTACGAGAATTAGATTTGGTGTTTTTTTTTCTTTATGTTGGCAAGGTAGGTGTTAATGGACTTGATAATGATGCAACAATTTTCTCTAAGTGTGCAGGTAATTTACTAGGTGTTATAAAAAAATGTTACTGCCAATTACTGCACGAAAAATTTAAATATTTATCAGAATGATCGCTCTGCAGTTGCAGATTATTCAGAATTTAATCGATTACCGTCCATTTACACGTATACAATTTCCCGAATGACAATTTTAAAGAAAAATAATTTCCCGAATGGAAATTGTACCGAAGAAAAATATTAAAGAATAACAATTTTAACAGAACGCATTTTCACGAATGGCAAATTTCCGGAATAACCATTTTCCAGCAAGCTAATTTTCAGAATTTAATTATCCGAAAGCAAATTTCCAAAATAAAAATTTTCCCGCATTACACGTATGCAATATTCGGGAAATTGGTATGCTGTAAAATTGTCATTTGGGAAATTTTATATAAGAAAATACACGGTAATATTTTCGGGAAAATTATTTACATGCCAAATTGTCATTCGCGAAATTACCTTCAAGAAACTAGCATACGAGAAAATGGAAATTCTGAAAATAGGTATTCAGGAAATAATAGTGCGGGAAAATTATAATTAAGAGAAACTGTCAAAATTTAGGAAAATGAAAGGGTATAGTTTAATTAAAAAGCTGTAAAAAATAAGCATTGCATATATACAAAGCAAAGAGACATAACCCTGCTTCCCAAATAGAGTTGCTGATGAAAATTTTTAAGTTCCCATATTTATACTCTCTAGACAAGTGGAGGGGGTTTCGTTTGAGCCAATTAGAGCACAGGAACCTTTTGTGATACATACTCCAGCATATTTTTCGCTGTAAAACGTTTCTAAATTATTTTAGAGAAAAATACTTCAAATAAAAGTTGTGAAGAACAAAATTATCTACCTTTCCTATTTTAAACATTTTTCTCTAAAATAATTAGGAAACCTTTGAGAGCTGTTTGAACTTATAAAATTTTATAGCGACAAAATCTGCCGATTAGATCTCTTTGCATCCTTTCAGAAATTAATGCCGCCAAAAAAATGTCTTTACGATATAATAATTACGAAAGGTGATATACAAATACATAAAATCATATCTCGAGGCACTTCTAGATCACGCCGGCAACAAATTATTTTATATTATCTTTATCATCACTGCAGTTTTGTTATTATTGTCGTACCTCATTATAGAAAAGTTGTTACTACACGTGAGATTTTTATAATTAGGTGTTTATAATGCTAGTTAATGGAGTGTAGAACAGCTATAGTATAATATCGTAAAATTACTCGATGATTTTATGTTGTATAGGTTGTTAAAGCGAAGAATAATTATCTTAGAAGCTGGGATCAAAATAGAAAGTAATAGAGTATCGTTACTTGTTTTTTTTTTAGCACACGTCTTTGTATTTTTATTACTAGGATAATAAGGATAATAATCCTGTAAACAAACCATTTATTCCTTCATGGATGGTTGATAGGTGTGAACTAAACACTTCTTAGTAACTTCTTAGTAGCTGTTAAGAATAGTACACAATAGTTTTTTCTCTACCAATACTGTACAAGAAAATACTTTAAATAACTCCGTCTATATATGTAGTTACTGTTAAAATTAGCATTAAACTTATTAAATAAATAAATATCGAGTCGGCCTGACAATTTGAAAACCTGGGTTCGATTTCCACAGCCGGCAAACAATTTTCACCATATTAAAATTATCCCTGTGGTTTTGGGAGACCGTGATTTGATGGCTGGTAACCGCACTTCACGCGCAAAAATATATTACTTACCGAGATCTGCTACGACAGAATGCCACACCCAATAATGTGTAAAAGGCGTGATGATATATTTATTTATTTAGTTATTTATTTTATATAAATGAATATAAATATATTCATCACGCCTTCTACCCATTACTGAGTGTGGCACTCTGCCGAAGCAGATCTCGATAAGTGATATATTTTGCGCGTGAAGTGCGGTTACCAATCGTCAAATCACGGCCCCCAAAGATATTAGTGGCGGAGGAGCCACAGGGGTAGTTTTTGAAATTATGAAAATTGTTTGTCGCCTGTGGGAATCGAACCAGGGTTCTCAGGATCCATAGGCCGACTTCATACCACTGAGCTAGCCACCCCATAAATATAAATATATATTTTATAAATAAATAAATATATTAATTACGCCTTATACCCATTTCTGGTTGTGCCACTTTGTCATAGCATATATCTATGTTCGTGAAGTGCGGATACCAGCAGTCAACTAACAGTTCCCAAAGATGTTAGTAGATGGAGATCCACAGGAGTAATGTTAATGTGGTGATAACTGTTTGACAACCGTGAGAATCGAACTCGGATTCCCAAATTCATAGGCCTACTCGATACCACTAAATAAATAAATAAATAAATATATCATCATGCCTTCTACTCATTACTGGGTGTGGCGATCTGCAGTAGCAGATTTCGGTAAGTGATATATTAATGCGCGTAAAGCGCGGTTACCAACCGTCAAATCACGGCTCCCAAAAATATTAGTGAAAGGGAACGAATAATGTGTCACATACATATTTAATTCTGATTTTATCAGCATCTAAATGAGTATAATCAAAAGTATTCATACAGAATAAAGTCATGAACAATTTTATTTGACTAGTTTTGCTGAATAGTAATAAAGAAATGCTAATTTCTTAAGACACAAAGATGCGAACTGCATATATGTAAGAAATAATGTCTTCAACATTCAACTGGTATTTCTAAAACTTTCCGAAAACAAACAGCAATCTCTCTAAGCTTGCACTTTACTTCAACTTTGAAACAAAATAAAACTTAATTCTCAAGCTTTAGAAGCTCAGCTTTTACCCTTTAACTAAGAAGTAACAAGTAGTGACGGAACATACAAAAGATTAACAAGGAACTCGGAATAGTGTTAGTGATAAATCCGTCAGATTCATACAAAGACACAAAGTTTGCAAATAATAAGAAAATGACAAGAACTGTTGCTATTGAGATATTCAACTACTAAGAGATGGCGTTGATTACAATATGTCAAACTTGAGACAAAGATACACTATCAGTTGATCTCCATAATCTTACTATTTCTATCACTTCATTTGTCTTTTACGTTTCAGATTCAATTTGAAGTATATAATAGTATATTACATAACAAGCATCGAAAGTGTAAGATAACGTGCGAGTGTACAAATTGAAAAACGAAGCGCGCAACGCCGAGTGATTTAGGTACACGAACACAGTTATCACACTTTCGAGCGAGTTATGTACACTATTTTTCAGACGACCACAAAATATTTCTAAAAAAAGTTTACAAGAGCAATGTTATTATACTTTGACTGCTGATGCGTTTTTGACGATTAACGTTGACGTTTGACGTTTGAGGTTAGGTGTGGTGAACCTACTGTACTAACTGTAATGTCAAAATATTAAATAATGCTAAAATATTAGTAAATAAGTAATGATTATTTTTAAAAATAATATTTATCTGTGCAAATGTGTTGAAAAATTTGCCAAAACTGCGATTTAAATAATAATTCAAATTCTTTTCATTGATTTTATTATTTTCTTTCATCGTAACGCCATCTGTTATCAATTAGTGGAACTTCACCTGATATGTTAGAAGTGTGCGTTATACTAACATATTAGTGTATGTTATGTTCAACTTTCCGTAATAATATATGATATTGTTATGCTTACTTTCATACGTGGTCGTCTGAAAATAAAATAAATAAATATATCATCACGCCTTTTATCCATTACTAGGTGTGGCACTCTGCCGTAGCAGATCTTTGTAACTGATATATTTGTTTGCGTGAAATGCGGTTACCAGCCTTCAAATCACGGCCCCCAAAGATGTTAGTGGAGGAGGAGCCACAGGGATAGTTTTAATATGATGAAAATTGTTTGTCGCCCGTGGGAATCGAACCCAGGTTCTGAAATTCGCAGGCCGACTCGATACCAATGAGCCACATACCCCATAAGTACTTTGTTATTAGGTTTTGTAACAAATTGTATCTTTGTCGAAGTTCCAATTTTCGCCACAATGAACGCACTGTTATTTAAAAATCCTAGTACACCTAATTCAGAGCTTTTTTCATTCTTCTGATTTTGATGTTGTCAAAATCGTACTAAATATCAAAAGAAACAAAAAAACTCTTTATTATGCGTTGCAGATCTGTTATAAAGGATGAAAAAGTCGTTGGAATAAATGTACAGTATCCCAAAGGAACTAGTTGAAAAGAAAGTACAGTAAAACTGACAATACGTAGCGTACTGTTAAAATTTTATTTCTTAATGTCGTAAGTTGCCATCGCGTTTTACTTCTGTTACAAATTTTTTTATTTGCAATTCTCGGAAAGAAAATGTTCTTTAGTCCAATGAGATTTCTGTCGTTTGCATAGTTAATATTCTGCTATCTATAATGCGAACATATCTACATCGTTTCTATTCGAGATGTCAATAATAATTCTTGAATAAACTCCCTTATCTCCCATAAAAAAACATCAAGAAAAAGTTACTTCCACGAACAAGATGCTTGTTTTTAGATTCTACTTCTTTACTACAAATTTTGAAAAAGGAAGATTGAAATATTTCATTGATATTGTTAGTATGCTCTGCAATTGCAGGAAAGAATTAGAAAGCTGTAAAAGAATCGCATAGAAGATTTACAAAGCAAAGTAGTATAACTCTACTTCCTTAGAAAAGTTGCTGTTTTGAAATTTTCAGTTCTCGTATTTATACTCCCTAAACCAGTGGGAGGAGCTTAATGCTTGAGAGCCAATGACAGTACAGAAATGTGTGTGTAATATATCCACGTATAGTTTTCATTGTAAAACGTTTCTAATTAGGTTCCAGGATAATGCTTGTGTTAATTTTAATAGTTTCAAACATTTTTTCAGAATATTTAACATTAAATTAGCAATTAACGTTTAAATAACTAGTAAAATGATTTTAAAATGTATCATTTAAAAGTCGTGAACTCTTTTATGAAATATACTTCTATAACATCCGAATATATTTTAATCAGTAGGATGTTTTCTAAATTATTTTAAAGGAAAATACTTTAAATAAAAGATACGGTCAAATAAATTAAATAAAAGAAATCATTTGACAAACCTGTCATTATAGAAATAATAGCTATTTACGATATAAGTGGGATAAGAGAATCATAAGGTACGCGTGTGTAATTTGCACAACGTGGCGACGCGTCGAGTTGTGTAATCACACAAGTATATTAATAATACATTATCACACGTATATCGTGCAAAATTTTATTCACGACCACGAAATAAATTAAAATTAAAACAAAAATAATTTTGTATTAAAAAGTTCTCATAATTATTTGACATTTAAAAAAAATTAAGTAAAACCATAGTGACTATCATTTTGAGTTCGATAAGTATTTTAATATTAAAGCACTAGTGCGGTAATATTTATAATTTTATACTTATATCAATAATGTATTTACAAATAATTTTAATTCCACTATAAGCTACTGTAATTAAGATTAAGGTCCTGTTATACAGAGTAACAAAATATATTGTCTGATCTGAAGTAGGTATTGGCAACGCGCAACGGTGCTCCATCCTCAGCAAACTTATGCAAATGCCGTATCTGGCGTTAAGAACACGTATAATTTTATACAGCGATAAAAGTGCACTTGCACTGCACGTGCACTGGAGCAACTCTTAGTAAAAGTGCAGGACGCACATCAAGAGCTGTGGTGCATAGCACGCAAGCAGTTAATGTCTACCAGTTTAATGACCAATTTAATATATTAATTAATGATGAAATTAAATAAATGGCTTGAGGTTTACGGTTAGAACGTGAGCCACTGCAGGCGAGGACTCAGGAAAATCGTAACAAGGACGAGATTTAAAATTGGAGTAGCAGGAACTCTACATATTTATTTCTTCATTATTTGTTTTATCTCTTCAGCCTTCCCTACGAGTTAGTGCATTGATGTATAATTAAGTGGTAATGTGAGTAGTGCTACAAAGCCAACAAAAGGTACTACTGGTCATCAATGGATGAACTGTAGCTTATAAATTTTATAGTTTTAGATTAGAAAAAAATTAATAGTTAGTCGGTAGATGACACCACGAGTGGCTCCATAGCTCTCATGTCATGTTACCGTTGTAGATAGGTTAACATCAGTCAGTTCAGCTAAGTCGGTATCACAATCCACTATTTCCTAGTTGATCTAGTTGAATAAATGATCGCACCATACTGATGAGTCCGGAAGGACGAAACGCGTCTATGGTTAAAGCTGAACTGACCAGCCGTTTGTTGATGACCTGAGAAGTTGATGCAAACGTGCTGTAAAACCTCTGTGGAATTACGAGACAAGTGATGGAAAAAATTTTTTTCCTATTTTTTCTTATTTATTAATAGTTAGTCTCATGACTAGTTTTAATTCTTGTATAAATTCAATGTAATTTATGAATAAAAAAAAATAAAATTGTTTTATAAGTTTATTCAATACACTGTCCCATAAACGAAACAAGGACGAGATTCAAGACTGGAGTAGCAGAAACCCTTCTCATTTATTCCTTTATTATTCGTTTTGAAAGTTTATACAGGATACTGTCCCTTAAAATGGGGTAGCATGAATCCTTGAAACATGCTTTAGATTCATTCTAAGCCTTAGGAACATAATTATTAGTAGGTTCCTTTTTCGAAATGTAAACTAATTTATGGGGTGGCTAGCTATGAAGTCGGCCTGTGGATCCTGAGAACCCTGGTACGATTCCCACAGGCGACAAACAATTTTCATAATTTAAAAAGCTACCCCTGTGGTTTCTCCACCACTAACATCTTTGGGGGCCGTGATTTGACGGCTGGTAACTGCAGTTCACGCGCAAAAATATATCAATTACCGAGATCTGCTTCGGCAGAGTGCCACACTCAGTAATGGGTAGAAGGCGTGATGATATATTTATTTATTTATTTAACTAATTTAAGATAACAAATTTAATAGCAAAAAATATTGCTATTATAAAATTTGGCTAAAAACATCATGAAAAAATAAGTTTAAATTTAATTAAGCCATCTCTTTAATTACATATTTAATTATAGCGATAAAAAATTAAGAATTAGATAAAGAACAGTTATAAAATTTAAGAAATTATTTAGCTATATAAGTAGGTTACGAATACAATTTCCTGAAGGACAATTTCAACAAATAACAATTTGAAAGAAAATCAATTTCCCGAATGAGAATTTTACTAAAAGAAAAGTTTCAAGATAACAGTTTCCCGAATGACAATTTCACGAACGCAGATTATAAGAATGCATTTTCAGGAATGGTATGTTTTCGGGATAACCGTTTTGCCGAATGAGCATTTTCTAGCGTGCTAATTTCCAGGATATAATTTGTCGAATGCAAATTTCCTAAATAACCTTTTTCCCGATTAACTGGAATGTAAATTTTCTAAATGATCATTTAATAAAATTATAATTTTCCCACTAATTCCCGAATGACAATTTACAATATAATCATTAATCAACATTCACCACACAACAAACCATCAATTGTTATTCGGGAATATTAACATTCGGGAAATTTTAAACAAGGAAATGTACGGTAATCCATTCGAGAAAATATTTTTTTGGGAAATTATTTAGATGCAACAGTATCATTCGTTAAATACAAGAAATTAGCATACGGGAAAAAGGCATTCGGGGAAATTATTATTCGGGAAAATGGAAATTTTGGAAATAGACAATCAGAAAATAAACATGCGAGAAAATTCTATTCAAGGAAAATGGTCATCCCGGTAAACATTCGGAAAATTGCATTCGGGAAAATGATCGAAAACGATTTCTCACAAATTTTCAATCATATCCATGCATTCTCCCCCATTCTTCTCAATCTCACAACGGACTTTCATGCTTCCTTATCCATTCTTTACTCTACATTCACCATTATACATCAAAGTACGAATGCAGGGAGTAAATAAAATTTGAATAGTGTAAAAAGTCTTCATCTGTGCTTTAAGAATTTCGAGGACAATCAGAACAAGTTTTGGTCTTAAATACCGGTCAACTAATTAAACGAATATCTGAAAGAGATACGCTATAAAAACTCGTTAATTTATGTGTCCGCCGTCGCAGTCAGAAGTAAAGCGTACGCATGTGCGTCTGGGCGTAACGATTGACCGATCGCGCTTTCAGTTCTGTAATTACGCGTTCGTAACAAGTTTGGTAGCCACTGGCATCAGCTAAATGCCCTAACGTAATTATAAACATGTCAGCATTATTAAAATGAAAGGCGGGCTACGCTGATGAAATACAACCAAACAGAAATAAAATTAAAAGTAACTATAGCGAGAATTTTTTACTTGGTACGATAAAAACCTTCGACACGTTGATTATACTTTATAAAGAAAAAACTTGACTCCGTACACTAACTTGACAGCGTTTTAACTTGATATAATTTTGAATATATGCTTAGTTTCAAAAGGAGTAATCATAAAATTTATTTATCTATTTATAAAGATACTTAAATATAGAACCCGGTGTGTAAAAAATTAATACAATTAAAAAAAAAATATCATTGGATCCTGAGACCCCTGGTTCGATTCCCACAGGCGACAAACAATTTTCATAATTTCAAAAGCTACCCCTGTGGCTCCTCCACCACTAACATCTTTGGGAGCCGTGATTTGACGGCTGGTAACTGCACTTCACGTGCAAAATATATCACTTACCGAGATCTGCTTTGGCAGAGTGCCACACCCAGTAATAGGTAGCAGGCGTGATGATATATTTATTTATTTTATTAAAAATGTTAAATTTTTTGATAAGAATCATATTGACAGCAGACTACCTATCCATGGTTACAACAAAAAACAATCAGATAAAGTCTTTACTAGACTGTTTTGTACTTTATCTGACTGTTTTTTTTGTTACTGTAACCTTGGATATGTACTTTACTTGACTGTTTTGATGCGTATACCATTTGTCATTTGGATCAGATCTAATTTACACTTTCAGAACCAGATCACTTGTATTTCACTGGATTACTAAACTCACTTTATTCCCAGTTCTAGATTTACTAATTTGGCTTTAGCTAACAGAAATACACTCCAATAAGTGCATCAGTTTTCTTTGTTCAGTTCATTTACTCATATTGTCTAATTTATCTGAACTGATGTGAATCAAGTAGCAAATGGAATAAAGCGTTGGTAAAATCTACTTTCCATTCTAAAATTGGCCAGGAAAGTAGGCATTTTATTTGAAGTATTTTGCTCCAAAATAATTATGAACCATTTGACATAATTTTTTTTGTATAAGTTTATTCATTTCTAAAGTGAATTTAGTATGCTCAGACATCTTGGAGACCAAGCTATCACTATCCAGCGCTTGACGAAATATGTTGTAGTCCTTCAAAAATAATGTAAAAGTATTTCTCAATCAGAATGATAATTAGTATTCGAATTCGTGGTAGTTATCTCGCCCGTAAAAAACAAATTTTTATTGGTACTTTCCGTCTCTAATTCAACACAACAGCAATAATTAAAACCTAAAATTAATGATCTCTAAACATGCCACAACACTAGAATTAAACCTGATTACAGTAAGGAAGTTGGACAGCTCGAGTTTAACATCGGACGAATAAAAAGACAATTTAATTATTAAAATACCGTTTTCGAAACCTGTTCCTAGTTATTAAATCCTAAATGGTTGATTTTTCAACAGTTCCTGTCAAGATGTTATTAATCGTTGCCATGACGATGCATCTATAACATCAGAATGTTTTCTGATACGTGTGCCCAATCTTTATATGCCAGTAAAAGCACGTTAATGAGTTCAGATCTCCCTAAATTAAACCAAAATGTCTTAGATATATTTTTGAACGACTGAATATTATTTATGGCTGCTCTGCAATTGTAGATGAGAGAGAAAAAGCGATTAGCTTTGTTCCAAAAGATACATTTGCCAAGTTTGTGTAAATTATTTATTTACTTGGCTTCCATCACATCAGTTAGCCCAAATCATATTTTTACGTTTGACGTATTATGGGGTAGTGACTCAGTGGTATCGATTCGGTTTGTGGATCCTAAGAACCCTCCTCTAGCATCTTTGCAGACCGTGATTTGATAGCACGCGCAATATATATCACTTACTGAGATTTGCTACGGCAAAGTGCCGCACCCAGTAATGGCTAGAAGGCGTGATGGTATATTTTATTTATTTAAATGTTATATATTCAGTAAAATAGTTATTTATGTATCAAGGGTGAAAACAAGCGTTTCTGGCCCGTCGCATGATAATTTGCAGGGTCAGAAACACTAATTTCATCCGTGGTACATACAATATTTTAAGCACAAAAAAAAATTAAAGCAGGTACATTGATGTCAAAATGACATTTTGAATAATCAAGTATTCACTTTCAAAAACAAGCGCAGGGCGACGCTCCCTCCCTTTCTTATCTTTTTGTTTCATTTTCAGTTACTGTATTGTGTGGACTTTTCTTTCATGTACAAGTGCAGGCTATCACTTTCATCTTTTCTAATCTTGTAGATTCGTTGTTAGTTTCGTTATTAGATTCGTTGTTAGGAGTAAACGTGAGTAATTTGAGAAGTTTTATGCATATGTTATGTACGTTGAAGAAAGAAAATGAATGATAAGTGAATAGGAATGATGCGATTGAAGGTTTGTTGTGTGATAATGATTTCGAGTATAATAAATGAATGAGTTTATATGGAGTGATCTATGAATGTGGTTGAAGTGAGGGTGGTTTGTTGGATGAGAATGTTTGACGATGACTGGTTGTTTGATGAGTGTGATGAGTGAATGTTTTATGAGTGATTTTAGGGTTCGTGCTACCCCATTTGTTGGGATATAGCGTGAAGATATCTATGTATGTAAGTATTCACAAAAAACAAGAATTGATATTTTGTTTACGTATCCATAAGAGATTATTTTATTAACGGCCCTAGGGCCAAAAACAAGTGTTTAAGCCCGCTTTTCATGGCTAAAACACATGAATTTCTGTCCGGTTGTGCTTAAATTAAATTTTTAATTGTTTGACTATACAAAATTTTAAATTTATTTTTTTAACAAACACGCAGCAAGTGAAAACAGATACGAAGTACAATTTTGACATTGACGTACTATTTAAATCGGTGATTCAGTATAAATGAACAAAACCTGAAAATGCTTTGTGTCAATTTACATAAAAGTGAATAAATTCTACGATAAATCTACATGAAAGCCAACATGCAATAGCTTTATACATAATTTATGATTTAACAATGTGTAAAAATAATTTGTAATTGTTCATTTTGTAGTTTGTACTTTGAGAACATATCAGATTATTAGCAAATTATTTAAATTCTGTTCTAGTTCTTTTGATCAGAATAAAATTCTTGCACGAAAGTTTTGACAGTTGTTGACATTAGCATCAAGAGTTAAATACATATATTTTTCACGCCTTCGTTGAATTTTTCATAACTCAAAATCGTCTAGAAACAGGCTGTTTAGGATAGCAAAAACTAGAGATTTTCGTAAGGTTATCATTGGCATTAACTGGCTGTCAGAATTACCGTCCATTTACACGAATACAATTTCTGTAATAACAATTACAATTAAAAAAAAAAATAAAAATTTCCCAGATGACAACTTACAGACAGATTCATAAAGCGGATTAACGCTAATACCATTTTTTATTTCGTTTTTAACTCTCCTTTCAATGCTTAAAACAAATTTAGTGCAGGCTATCACTTTCATCTTTTCTAATTTTTGTAGATTCGTTGTTAGATTCGTTGTTAGGAGTAAGCATGGGTAATTTGAGATGTTTTATGCATGTGTTATGTACGTCGAAGAAAGATGATGAATGATAAGTGAACAGGAGTGATTGGATGGATGTGATTGAGGGTTTGTTATGTAAGGAATGATTTCGAGTGTGATAAATAAATGAGTTTATATGGAGGGATCTATGAATGTGGTTAAAGTGAGGGTGGTGTGTTTGAATGATAATGTTTGACGCGGGCTGATTATTGGATGAATGTTATGAATGATTTTAGGGTTCGTGCTACACCATTTGATGGGATATAGCGTGAAGATATGTATGTATGTATGTAAATTTAATTCATTTCTTAAATAAATAAATAAATAAATATATCATCACGCCTTCTACCCATTACTGGGTGTGGCACTCTGCTAAAGCAGATCTCGGTAAGTGATATATTTTGCGCGTAAAGTGCGGTTACCAGTCGTCAAATCACGGCCCCCAAACATGTTAGTGGTGGAGGAGCCACAGGGATAGCTTTTTCAAATTATGAAAATTTGTCGCCTGTGGGAATCGAACCAGGGACCTCAGGATCCACAGGCCGCCTTCATATCACTGTGCTAGCCATCCCATTTCTTAAAACAGAGTTGTATATAATATTAAAAACGGTGTTCGACCTAATCCGTTTTATGAATCTGCCATTTAAAGAATATGAATTATGCCGAACGAAAACTTGAAAGAATAACAATTTTCCGAATGACAATTTCACGAACACAAATTACAAGAATGGAAAATTTCTGAAATAACCATTTTCTAGCCTGCTATTTTCCAGAATAAAAATTATTAATTTAGTTCCTGGCCTTTCAAAAGTACCGTTTCTCTCCTTGTAATACAAATAACTATAGAAGTACCAGCATTTCAGCAGCTTCTTCCCGTTTCCTAAAAAGAGCAAACAGGTGAAATATTGCTTTGGGCAAAAAGATAATAATCGCTAAAAGGAAAATAATCACATGAAATTGATTTTAAGCTTTCGTGAGTGGATCAATGCATACACCAAGCTTAATCTATGATTTCAGGAAAGCTCTAAGCTCCAAAGAAACCTTCATAAATTTCTATTAAACTGCTGAGAAAGAGCAAGTAGTTCCTTGGAAGCGATTTGAGTCAGTTAACAAAATAAATGTTACTAATTCTCGTAATTTGCTTTACTTAGAAAGTCCTCTTGTGGTTAGCGAGTTGAATTTTGTAGGAAATAATTAATTAGAACATTTTGTGTGAGGCAAATGGGTTAATTCAACACTTGATCTGCATTTTAAATAGACCACTACGCCAGTGGGAACCATATTTATTTACAGAACTTTTGTGTCACACATTTTTTGCTCTCACTTGTATATAAATAATTTTACAGAAAATTATTTCAAATAAATACGAAAGATCATTTAATTTTCTACAACTTTTGTTTTAAGTATTTTCCTCTAATCTAATTCTAAAACGTCGTACAGCAGAAAACCCATGAAACTATTGCATTAAAATTGAATTTTAATGTTTTGCAAGCTGAAGGTCCTCGGTTCGAGTCCGGGCGACTCCTGAATTTTTCTGTCATAAACTTTAAATTTATCAAACTTCAAAGTCATTCATATGACTTAAATTCTTTAAATATACATGGATATGTTACATGAGAAACAAAATTGCAAATATAAAATAAAAATAAATATATTATCATGCCTTCTACCCATTACTGAGCGTGGCACTCTGCCGAAACATATCTCGATAAGTGATAGTCCCTAAAGATGTTAGTGGACAGAGAGCCAAAAAGGTAGTTTTAATGTAGTGAAATTGTTTGTCGACTGTGTGAATCGAACCTAAGTTATAAAATCCATAGGCGAATGTGATATCACAAATCCACTTATTCCCAAAATAATACATAAAAAATAATTAAATAAATATGTCATCACGCCTTTTACCCATTACTGGGTGTGGCACTCTACCGAACCAGATCTCGGTATATGATATATTTATGTGCGTGAAATGCGGTTACCAGCCGTCGAACTACGGCATCTAAAGATGTTAGTGATGGTGGAGTCACAGGGGTAATTTAAATTGGTGAAAATATTTGTCGGCTGTGGGAATCGAACCAGGGTACTCAAAACCACAGGCCGACTCGATACCACTAAGCCACCTACCCCAATAAATAATAATCATATATATCATATATCATCACGCCTTCTACCCATTACTGGGTGTGGCATTCTGCCGAAGCAGATCTCGGTAAGTGATATATTTTGCGCGTGAAGTGCGGTTACCAGTCGTCAAATCACGGCCCCCAAAGATGTTAGTGGTGGAGGGGCCACAGGGTAGCTTTTTGAAATTATGAAAATTATTTGTCACCTGTGGGAATCGAATCAGGGTTCTCAGGATCCACAGGCCGACTTCATACCACTGAGCTAGCCACTCCAAATAATACATAAAAATAAATAAATATGTCATCACGCCTTTTACCCATTACTGGGTGTGGCACTCTGCCGAACCAGATCTCGGTATATGATATATTTATGTGCGTGAAATGCGGTTACCTGCCGTCGAATTACGACACCCAAAGTGGTGGGGGAGTCAAAGGGGTAATTTTAAATTAGTGAAATGTTTGTCGGCTGTGGAAATCGAACCCGGGTACTCAAATACACCTACCCCAATAAACAATAATAATAATTGTATTTCATTATTGCAACCTTGGACGAAAAGGCAAAATAAAATGTCTTTTGAAACTTTTACCCCTAATTCCTTGAAGCCTGAAATCCATTCCTAACAACTACAACATTCAGCTTATTTAAAAAAAATCCAAATAATTTTAATTGTAAATCACAATACTAATTAAACAGATATGAATGCAGCATTAGCTCCATTCAATAACAACTGAAAGCCTCCATAAAAACTATTTAAATCTGTGAAATAAATCCCGCCGTCCTTGTTTTAAATTGCCAGAAGCAGCAAAGCATCGAACAAAAATACCGCGCTCCGGTTAAATGCTGGGTGTGCCCACAAATGATCAGTTGCTTAATGATACGCTTTCTAAGGCTCATGCAACTGAGTAAGCGGTCCAGTTTTTCTAACCGTTTTGCTTTTAATACAGACTCGATGTTTTGCCTTATAATTGCAAAGAGATTATCTGGTATTTTTCTACAAGGAGTATTTATTTTTGGAATGAAATAAGAAGAGGTTCATTAGTCGTTAGCATGGACTTGAAGGATGATTAAACGATCGCGGTTTTCTTTCTCTTTCAGCAATCATAACAGATCTATATTCCATTAAATAGGGCGGCACGAACCCTTCAACTTCATCAATAGTCATACACCAGTATTCTGTAAATATATCATTATCTGTTAATGATCGATGAGTTAATGATAATTTTAATTTTTATTGTTATTATGGGGTGGCTAGCTCAGTGGTATGAAGTCGGCCTGTGGATCCTGAGAACCCTGGTTCGATTCCCATAGGCGACAACAATTTTTATAATTTCAAAAACTACCCCTGTGGCTCCTCCACCACTAACATCTTTGGGGGCCGTGATTTGACGACTGGTAACCACACTTCACGCGCAAAATATATTTCTCAAATTTCCACATTAGAATAACATATTCTCGCACGCATATTGATGTTAAAATGAGCTTCATTCTTAAACGATTTTTGGTGACATATTGTTATCATAGATTGGTATAACTGCATAAAATACACAAAATATTTGGACAACGAACACAATAAAAAACACAATTTATAAATTAACCTAGACAACGGACAAAATCAATCAAAAATCACTGTCACCAACTTAATTATTGTCAAAAATTTCCCTTAATGGAAAATGACAATTATTTTTATAAAGAAATTATGTAACGGAAAGCCAAAACAGACAAAATAGTATAAAACACTCGTTACAGAAGTCAATTCTAGCACTAGTTCGTTCGCCCCCTCGCCTCTGCGCGGTTCGTGTCCGAATTTTGAACTCATGTTAGAATATGTTGCCTTCTGTAACTTGTATTTTAATACACTATTAAAATCATTCTTGACAGTTTTTCTGTTTGGAAATTCGGGTGACAGTTTTCATGTATTCATGGATATGATGATATACTCTTACATTACAAACGTTAATTTCCTGCTTTCAACATTTAATTGGGAATGTTTATTTTCTCCTCGATCACAGAAAAAATACGATTATGTCTGGGTCGTTCGAATTCCACTATAAGCTATTCTAACAAGGATTAAGTTGCTGTCAAATGAAACAGAAATAAAATGTAATAAGTCTCTGCCGAACTTAAAACTCTCCTAGCAAACTTAATATCCCCCGGCAAAATTACGGATCCTTTCTTAAATGGCTTAACTTCCGAACACGATCCTTAAGGCTTTGGCAACAACGCAGAAACATAAGAGGATCGTGACATGCAAAGCCACCCTTGATGTTCTAACGGCATAACTTCCTGTACCATCATGTGATACTTGATACCACAATACCTCACAACAAAGAAAAAATATACGAGGTCAAATAAATGATTATGACAGACTTCACTATACAAAGACAACTTGCAGATTGTCTCCTGTGATGAATGATGTCTTAGACAGCTCTGCAATTGCAGATTCATCATTTTTCAATATTACAATCGATTCATCATCCTCCAAAATTTTCTACAGTACAAAAGTTACAATCAATATATTATTATCAATCTACGAATCAAAATGGGCGCATAATGAAATAACAATGATCAATCAAGCCTCCCTTCTCCCCTCAGCTGCGGTTGGATCAACGTTGTTGGGTCCAATCAACGCGCCAATCACGAACGATTTATAATACGTGAAATAAATTACATTGATGTACAGATTCGACGTTGTCATGTATGGAAAAGTACACATCTATTTAATATGGTATTATTTATTTAACTGGGCTTCCGTTGTATAACATAGGTTGTGGAAGACAGGGCTGTATTCAGAGGGATTTTATTATAATTTATTGAATGTATAAGGCCCGGTTGTACAAAATAGGTTCAATGTGAGTTCAGTCTTGTACTTGCAATGAGATGATAGATTGCGTTGTACAAACCTGGTTCAAATAATGATCTTGGTTCAAAGTGCGGTTCTGTTGAGCGGACAAATTCTGCAGTTCAACCACAGTTCAATGAACAAAATAACATCATGTGTCAATTTTAAATTATGAATTAATTAATAGATAACTGATGATGACGATATATTAGAATTAATAAATATATGAGAACGGTGCAGAGTTACAAAAAAATGTAGAAAAGGTGAAGAACATTTAAAAAAATGGAATGATAAAGAATTTAGTGCGAGATTCTGTTTGTCGAAAGCTGCATTAAAATATATATAATATATATCATTCACGCCTTCTACCCATTACTGGCTGTGGCACTCTGCTGAAGCAGATCTCGGTAAGTGATATATTTTGCGCGTGAAGTGCGGTTACCAGTTGTCAAATCACGGCCCCCAAACATGTTAGTGGTGGAGGAGCCACAGGGATAGCTTTTTCAAATTATGAAAATTTGTCGCCTGTGGGAATCGAACCAGGGACCTCAGGATCCACAGGCCGACTTCATACCACTGTGCTAGCTATCCCATTAAAATATATAATAGAACAAATTCGAGATGACATTTGTTCTTTCACTTAGAGATAAGTAAAGTAACAGCTATACTTGGAAGATTAACATTTAAATTTTCTGTATATAATAAATAATTTAAGAAACAACACCGTATTGCCGGAAAATAAGATGCTAGTGACTCTGTGCTTTTTGCAACTGGCCCTTTTTTCAATTCAAACTGACATCAAATAACCAACTTTAAAATTGAAAATGACAAGAAAATTTATGACATTTGACATTACGCATTATCAACTAATGTAATTTTTATTAGTTATATAGTTCAGTTGAGGTTCATTTGAACTTGCATTAAATTTGTTTTGTACAACGCGCAACCAATTTGAACTCGGGTTCTATAAAACCGTAATTCAGTAAATCTCAATATGAACCAAGAGAGCTCAAAATTTGCTGAATTATAACTGATGTCTTTATCTTAAGCTTATTGTAAATGGTAAGTTAGATAACTTTTGTTTTGTAACGTAGTAAACAAATTAATGTGTAAGTAATATTTAAGAAAGACTTACTGAATGATGTCCGGGTCAAATTTTGGATTGCAGAATCCAGGAATATCTGAAAAAATATGAAAGTTATTTTATATGTTCCTTTAGTATGAAATACATGCAATAGTTATTTGTATATAAAGGGAAGAAAGTTCGACATTTCTTCACGAAGGTGATGTTTCATTTCACGAGCTGAAAGTGTGGGATAATAAGTAACTGAATGAAGAATGATACTTTCTTTACGAGATATACATATAATATTTATCCCTACCCTATCAGAAAGTAAAATTTTCAGAAATAAGTTAGAAATTTAGATAACATTTATTATTGCCTTAAGACATATCATCTGAACGTCATTAATGTTAAATGATACCACTGTTTTTCAGTTGCCATAGATATGGCTCTACTTAATAATGATAATAATAATAAACTTCTGTTAGCAAGACTTGGGTAAGATAGCTAAGTGCTTTAAATCAATGATCTAAATTCTGCGCAAGCTTAATTTATTATTAATTTTGGATTAGTAAAATTAAGCTAAACGATATTCTCAAAAAAGTTTTAATAAACTCTAATATAATCTTGTTATCATTTGGTTTTCGAAAAGTGATTAACTTTTTAAAATCGGACTAGAATAAAATTTGTTAACTCAAAATTCACGATTAGCTAAATCTTGTTTGTGAATCTGGCTGTATTTGACTAAAATCTGCACTTTACATAATTTTTTTTATAAACATAGTTGACATTTTCCATTAAAGAAATTTTTGGTAGAATAGTTAAGTAAGTAACAGTGATTTGCATTTGATATTTGAATAAATTGAGTTTCTTATTTTGGTTCTTGTCTAGATATTTTGTGTATTTAATGCAGTTGTACCTATGAAAACAATATGTCGCCAAAAATCGTTTAAGAATAAAGCTCAATGCCGAAACAGAGAAAATATTTTCTTGTACTTCATCAAATAAAGCAAGCTCGAATCGACTCATTTTGATATTTAAAAATTTCAATAAAAATTGTTATATATGGTTGATATGGATTCGTAACAACACTTCGTCCCCCTAAGGCATTTTTCTCAATATTGCCGCTGTAAAAACGTACGTGATTGGTCAGAAATTACAAAATTGAATCCTACAATTTGTTAACATTATATAAGGATACTAGCCAACTAAATATTCCTGACTCTCCCCCTGTTAAACTCTTGGCTATCACACACCAGATCTTCAGCATCAGATCCACAGATCTTCCTTCTACCCATCGCTCATGCGGGCATTGCTTTATTTCTTCTATTTGTTTAGCTGCACCTTGGCTCACTGGGACCATTTATCACAATTCGAACGCCGTTGTCAGTTGATATAAACTGGAGCTCTTATTTCTCGAGGTCTTGGAGACGTGAATGCAAATGAGGGAGATTTGTGGACGTCGAGGATGGTTATCTGATGCCTGCTGAAGATGACCTCGAGGAATTTTTGTTGGAGATGAGTTTTAAAGTCTGTTATCCTTCAAAGATTTGGAAAGTATGGAGTGTGTTCGGCGGGAATTACTTTGAATGGAGGGTAGAGTTCGCGAATTTAATTGTCAAATCACGTCTGAATTACAAAATAAATAAATACATAAATATATCATCACGCCTTTTACCCATTACTGGGTGTGGCATTCTGTCGAAGCAGATCTCGGTAAGTGATATATTTATGCGCGTGAAATGCGAGTACCAGCCGTCACAAAACACGGCTCCCAAAGATGTTAGTGGCGGAGGTGCCGCAGGGACAATTTTAATTTGGTGAAAATGTGGTATCGAGATGGCCTGTGGATCCTGAGAACTCTGGTTCGATTTCCACAGTCGACAAACATTTCCATCAGATTAAAATAACCTCTGTGTCTCTCCCTTCAGTAACATCTTTGAGGGCCGTGATTTGACGGCTGGCAACTGCACTTCACACGCATAAATATACATATATCACTTACCGAGATCTGCTAGGCAGAGTGTCACACCTAGTAATGAGTAAAAGGCGCGATGATATATTTATTCATATTTATATATTTTTACGTCTGGCAGCTCGGTGATGTGAATATCATTACGGCTATAGAATCCACAGATCCCGAGTTTAAATCCCACTCAAGTTAATTGTATGTATATAAACTACCATATTACATCTGGGTGACTTCGATTGTTCGGATTTATTGAACCTTCGAATTTAGATTCGAATTTTCGAATTGTGAATTATTTTCAGAATAAACTTTTGTAGTAACTCGTAAGTAATTATTATTAATTATTTGCCAAGTTAATTCAATTTAGACTTAAAATTTCGCTACACTGTCAAAAACGTTTTAATTAAGACGTTTTTGTATCCTTTTCATTGTCATTTTAAAACGTCTTACTAAAAGTCCATAGCATTTAGATGGGCGGTAAGAGAGTAGATGGCTTAATTAAGACACCTAACCTTGCAGAGTTTTTGCAGGATACTCCGCCGAGTTTATTATTTAATTTGAGGCCGACTTTTCGCGAATTATGTGTGAGCGTGTTTGGAGATGACAGATGGCGTTAATTCAGCGACAAAAAATTCAAAAATTCGAAACTTCGAAAAATTTGAAAATTCGTAAATTCGAAGACTCAAAAAATTCGGAAGTTCGAAGCTTTGAAGTTTTTCTGACGAAGTTCAAAACATTCGAATGTTCGAACGTTTAGTAATTCAAACTTCGGTGGAAATCAACGACCCTAGATGAATTCGGATCCTGTACTGTAATTGGGATTAAGTTCCTGTTGTACAGAGTAGAATAAATAAATAAATCTCTTCTTATTAATTAATAAACGCACGTTTTTCCTACAATTTTAATTAGCAGAAATGCGCAAACAAAATATCTAGACTATGCCGTTAGTTCATTTATCTTTTTATAATATTCACATAATGTACTTCTCGTACTCTATAGCACATACCACTAGATCTATGTTTGGTAACTTGTCTGGGGAACATTTGCTACAATTACAGAAATTAATTAACTCTTCAGACGTTTACCACGTATGTACAAACACTTAGATAACATACCTATAACCATAGGCGTCGAGTAAAGGGACAAAATATTATTTTTTAACGACCCTGTCAGAAAGTAACATTTTCTGTCGTCAATTGAGAGAAGAAAGTCATACTTTTCGTCCGTAGTAATTTATTGTGGCAACTGTTTATATATTTATCTACGACCGTGCGATAAATGACACTTATCGTATTAATTTTGAGTGAAATAAGTACTTTACTAACGCACTAGTGCAGTTTTGGAAATATTACCGCACTAGTGCTTTAATAAAGTACTTATCGCACTCAAAATAATAGTTACCATGGTTTCACTTAATTTTGTCAAATGTCAAATAATTATGAAGATTTCCCCACGACTTTCAACAATCAATAGCGTTTCATTATTTGACAAAGTTGGCATGGAAATGAGTGAATTAATAAGTGATAATTGCACTAGTGCAATTACAGCGGTAATTTGCACTAGTAATTTTCTGATGGAGTGGCTAGCTCAGTGGTATAAAGTCCTGAGAACCCTGGTTCGATTCCCAAAGGCGACAAACAATTTTCGTAATTTAAAAAGCTACCCCTGTGGCTCCTTCACCACTAACATCTTTGGGGGCCGTGATTTGATGACTGGTAACCGCACTTCACGCGGAAAATATATCACTTACCGAGATCTGCTTCGGCAGAGTGCCACACCCAGTAATGGGTAGAAGGCGTGATGATATATTTATTTATTTATTTATTTATTTTTTCTTTTCTGATTAAAAAATTTACTGTTTTTTTTTCTCGGGATCCACAGGCCGACACAATGCGACAGTGCTACCTACTCCTTAAAAAAAAAATACGAATGAATTAAAACAAATCTATATTTAAACAATTTCAACATTTAAAACCCAGTTAAAAAACAAATCGATATATGTATTTTCAAGTCCAAAATTAATAAGAAATTTCTCCGCCTATGGCAGCACACACAAACACCAATACCACTACAGTTACGAAGTTCTACTTGAAGTCGTAAGCTTCCAGGGAGTAATGTAATGTTGGTATCCGTGAAATAAGAAGAGAATGAAATGTTACACCTGCCGTATCTTAATGTATTTAATCATCGAATGGAAATTATTGAACGGTATTTCAAGAATTCCTACCACATTTGAATCGATAATAATGCAGACAATTTCACCTGTATTATCATGCCTTTTCACCAACTTTCGCGAGCAGTTAAGGGATGGAATCCAACACGGAATCTTCATTTATTTATTCATTTGTTAGGAAATTAATTTTAAACTATTCGTCGACTATTTGGAATGAGTTTCATGCATTAAGTTATGATAATATTTTTGTTCTATTTCGGTGCTTTTATAGCTCTATAAACGCACTGTAAACACGTCGCTAAGGAGATCTATAAGCGCACTGTTTTTGGCGCTTTTTATTTTATTGAAGTGGTATTAATGCTTTTAAATCTGACAGATGAGTGACATATACCAACACGACTGATAAAAAACTGCAACTTATATTTTTGACAAGTCGTAGTTTTGAAAAATCTAACAGAATTATAAAATTACCTCAGTAGAAAACATACAGAGTAATCAAAAGGAATTGTTACAGTTGACAATAAAAAAAACTACTTGAAATTGGTAAGCCTGATACATAGATTCATTTCCTGTTGTTGACAGTGACATTTAAAATTTAAATTTGAGTGCATTTATTATTACATTTATTTCTAAAGTATTTCTATTACTTAAAAAGTCAAAATTCTATTAGCTGTCAGACTCCTGACATAACTTATTTGTATTTAATAGAAATGTCAAATAGCATTTCCGCCTTTATCTGACGTTGGGCCAACTGTGGAATAAAAAGATCTCTGGAATTGTATTGCCAACTATAACAATTCCTTTTGATCACTCATGCGGCCTGTTATCGCACTCATTCTTTGTAAAACTCGCCGCGATGCGACTCGTTTTTCAAATAAGAACTCATGCGTTAACAGATTGCCTTCTTTAATATACTGGTTTGTACTTGCATCATTTAAAATAATGTTTACATTACCCTGGAAACTGAAGTAAAATTTGATTTTGCGCACTAGCGCTTCAAAATGATTGAAAAAACACCCATTTTTATGGTCCTAAATTTTGACTATTAAGACGTTAATTATACTTATATATACACATTTTAAGGAATCTATAAAAGAAATAGAGACATTAGCTTATAACGCTTCAAACAGACATATTTTAACAAACTTTGCGAGAGAAAATAAATAATTTGTTTTCAAATAACAAATGTCAATTCATAAGCATACTAAACTGTCAATATAAATTGACGCTTCAAATTTAATAAATTTTCTCATTGACGATTATATAATTTTTGCTCGTTACAAAAAGTATTGTACAAAACTCGGGCACGAAGACGTCATTTGCACCATTCGCGCAAATTAAAGCATTCGCTTCGCTCGTGAATTAAAATTGCGCTCATGTTCAAAGTATGTCTTCGCTTATGTAAATAGCTATATTTTTACAGCGACAAATCTACAGTTTCATTTTCATTATTCATAAACGAAAGGAAACACTTCTTACACCATAATTATTGCAATCATCTTCTTGTAAAAATAAATAAACGCATAATAAGAATTTCACGGATGTACCAACGACAAGTTTTTGTAACGGTACGAATACAACTCTGTATCAATTTATCACGTTTCCTTGCTAGGATAATTCAAGTGTTTTTATTTTAATGAATGATTTAATTGAACTTACAGTTAAGTTGTAAGTTGATGAAGGATATCTTTTCTACGTTGCAATTGTTTTTATGCTATTTAATTATCTCAAGAACTGCTGAAGTTTCATTGCAGGAATTAGTTAAATTAAGAAATTTCTGCATTACGTTTAATTATTATAAGTGTAGTGCTGTTCATTCAGCAGATTTATCTTGAAGGATTCTACTTCTTAAGAGCTTTTTCATTTGTTTCTTACACTTACTCATTATTTATATTTCCGGATAAAGTTCCTGGTGACTACAGGCAGGATAATTGTAAAATGTCGTATGAGGAAATGTGCCTGCTTCACATCAGATAGCCCGAATTTTATTTTTTCGTTCGTTTTATTTTGTAATTTTATTTCTCGTGTAGTATGTAATAGAATTAAGTGAAATTTCAATGAGACATATGCTAGTAGTGCGGTCCGCACCGGGCGGCACATATTTTGGGGCGGCATTTATTATATTTAGTTTTAGTTGTAAAAAACAACTTGTTCACTTCATAAGTTTACTATTCAATTTCTACGAATTATGAATTACTATATGATTTAGAATATTTTTCTTCATCATCAAGTCAATGTAGAGTTGAAAATATTATCTCGAAAAATTCCTTTAATACTGCCTAATTTAAATATGCCATCTAATGGTAAAAAAGTTCCCCACCTATAGTTTGTCTTAATTACAATTATTTATTTATGTTTATTAATTTAATGGGGCAATGGCTCAGCGGTTTCGAGTTGACCTGTGGATCCTGAGGACTCCAGTTCGATTCCCACAGCCGACAAACAATTTTCACCAAATTAAAATTACTCCTGTGGCTCCCCCACTACTAACATCTTTAGGGGCCGTGATTTGATGGCTGGTAACAGCACTTCACGTACATAAATATATCACTTACCGAGATCTGCTTTGGCAAAGTGCCACACCCAGTAATGGATAAAAGTCGTGATGATATATTTATTTTTTTAATTTATAAAAAGCACCATTTGATTGACTTAGAAAGGGCGGCAAATTGGAGACCGCCCTGGCCGGTAAAAGTTCTAGGTACGCTACTGAGTGCCACACACAGTAATGGGTAGAAGGTGTGATGATATATTTATATATATATTATTTATTTTGTCAATTGTCTAGATATTTTGTATATTTACATACATACATATATACATATCTTCACGCTATATCCCAACAAATGAGGTAGCACGAACCCTAAAATCACTCATAAAATATTCACTAATTACATTCATCAAATAATCAGCCCTCGTCAAACATTATCATCCGAACACATCACCCTCACTTAAACCACATTCATAGATCACTCCATATAAACTCAATCATTTATTACACTCGAAATCGTTTATCACAATCAAACCTTAAATCACATCATTCCTATTCACTTATCATTCATCCTCTTTCTTCGACGTACATAACATATGCATAAAACATCTCAAATTACTCACGCTTACTCCTAACAACGATTCTAAAAACGAACCTAACAACGAATCTACAAAGATAAAAGATAAAAGCGATAGCCTGCACTTGTATATTAAAGAAAAGTCCAGACAATGCAGTAACTGAAAATGAAACAAAAAAATAAGAAAGGCAGTGTCGCCCTGTGCTTGTTATTGAAAGTGAATTCCACACAATTGCAGTTAAACACTCTGCATACGAACTATAAGAAGTATATTTAATGCAGTTATACCAATCGATGATAACAATATATCACCAAAAATTGTTTAAGAATGAAACTCATTCTAGCATGAATATGCTTGCGAGAATATGTTATTCCAATGCTGAAACAGAGAATAACTAATTCTTCATCTTAACTAAAAAGTTTGCTAACAATTTCTTGTTGTATTTCAGCTGGTTCTGCCACTTCGACGATGACAACTACGTCAATGTACCCCGACTAGTGCGCTTCCTGGCCGATTACAACTCTCAGGAGGATTGGTACTTCGGAAAGACAAGTATTCCAGCTCCAGTAGAAATATTAAAAGGAAAAAAGATCCCAGTAAGTGTCTTTCCGTTTCTATGTTTCAGTGTTTCGTTCTTTTGCTTTTACACTTATCGCAGAGTAATGTAACATCTCGGAGATGTAATTGAGCGCAGGAAAGAGCTCTGCAGATGAATAAAAGGAGCAGTATATTTAATTTTAGTTCTAGCATTACAAATGGAAGAAATAATGGAAAAATTTAATATTGCAGTAGAGAGTTTTAAAAAGATTTGGTTTCCTACATTTTGTACTGTCAAATGGTACTTTATTACGTTAGAGGAAAATGTTCCAAATAAAAGTGGTAGACAATTTAATCTGTATCTTGTATTTGAAGCATTTTTGTTCTAAAACTTGCAAAATTCAACTTTCTGGAGGCTATATGTTAAAAACTAAACGAAATATGAAAATGCGCTCAACGGTATTGAATTCCTCGTGTTCGAATTGACTTATTAGCAAATTTTTAGCGATTTTAATTTTTTGAAAATTTCTTAAGGGGTACCCCTTGTTTTTTTTTCGATTTTAAGCCAATTTCAGACTCTTTACTCTAAAATCCTTTCTCGTACGAATATTGTAACGATAATTTTCATACATATGTATTTTGGCCTGCTGAATCCATTGGTAAAATAGCCAAGTTCATATGTCTTTTAGTTTTTATGATATTGTTGAAAAACTGATCGGCGAGGAAATTTTGGTGAACATTTTTTTAAATTTAAATCTTGCTAAAAATTTGCTTAAAAGTTAATTGAAGCATGAGAAATTCAATGTCGTTGAGCGCATCTTCATGTAAAAAAATTTATACTGTAATTTTTTGGAAAATTCAAGTTTTCCTAAGGCTGTATCTTAAAAACTGAACAAGATATGAAGATATACCCAACGTCATTGGATTCCTCGTATACGAATTGACTTATTAGCAAATTTTTAGCGATATTAATTTTTTTGAAAATATCTTTCCAGACTGTTTTCTCTAAATCTTGCAACAAAAATTTACATACATATGTATTTTGGCCCGCTGAATCCAATGGTGCAATCCCCAAGCACATATGTATTCTGGTTTTTAAGATATTATTCAAAAACTGTTTTATGAGAAAATTTTGGTGAAAATTTTTTCAAAAATAAAAATGGTTAAAAATATGTTTATAGGTTATTTAAAGCGCGAGAAATTTAATGCCGTTCAGCGTGTCTTCATATCTCATTTAGTTTTTGAGTTATAGCCTTGGAAAGTAAAAAAATATGATGGGGTAAAATTTTAAGAAAGTTAAATTTTTCCGAAGGCTATATCTTAAAAACTAAACAAGATATGAAAACGCGCTCAACGGCATTACATTCCTCATGTCCAAATTGACTTATAAATATTTTTAAATCACAGTATACTTAGCAATTATATTAAACAATTTCTTTATAATTTTCTTTTCTTCAAATAGCCCTATATTGTTTTGACATGAACCACACTGATTTTCTATGATTGTTAGGGATGTACCCGACTAATAAATCAAGTTTTATTGTACTTAATCACATTCACAACAACAAGAAAGTTAATCCAATTCGTTGATAACACTCTTACAACAAGAAATAAAACCATAACATGAGAATCTCTCCCAATAACAACGACCTGAGCTTCTATATACAACGGATGCCAACCAGTTTCTTTATAAAATTATTTATGAGCTTCGTGTTGATATTAGTGGCTACCTACATGCTTCCTCACTGGAAAAAGTCGAACACGAACCGTGGTTCGAATGCCGTTTCGTAATAATGAATACGTATTGAACATGGAGATTTCTTTTTAACTATATACTTATTAGTTTATTTATTGGTGCTGCATTAGATTTGGTTTTTATTTGTTATTCTGCACAACAGGAACTTAATCTCAATTACAGTAGTTTAGAGTGGAATCTGAACCACTTATACATAGTCATATATTTTTTTTTGGTATAAGTTGAAATCAGGAGGATTTGACAGAAACAAATAAATAAATCATACAAAAAAATAAAATAAATATATCATCATGCCTTCTACCCATTACTGAGTGTGGCACTCTGCCGAAGCAGATCTCGGTAAGTGATATATTTATGCGGTTACCAGCTGTCAAATTACGGCCCCCAAAGATGTCAGTGGTGAGGGAACCACAGGTGTAATTTAAAAATAAATAAATAAATATCATCACGCCTTCTACCCATTACTGGGTGTGGCACTCTGCAGAAGCAGATCTCGGTAAGTGATATATTTTACACGTGAAGTGCGGTTACCAGTCGTCAAATCACGGCCCCATAGATGTTAGTGGTGGGGGAGCCACAGGGGTAATTTTAAATTGGTGAAAATGTTTTGTCGGCTGTGAGGATCGAACCAGGGTTCTCAGGATCTACAGGTCGACTTGATACCACTGAGCTAGCTAGCTACCCCATAAAAAATAGATAAATAGATTTTATGAGTCACTTGTTTCTTTGATAACACGCTGATTCCTATGCCATTAGAATTAAATTTAATCAATCAATTTAATGTATGCATTTTTGTCAAAAACTTTATAGACTTTATAGTGGTTAAATTCAGATAAAATACTAAATCGAATAAGCAAATAAAAAAATAGATTCCTGTTTAAAATAAAAAGTTACATCCTGTATTTTGAGAATGCAGATCTCGGCAAGTCTCGTGCGTTAAACTGCACTTGCACGTAATAAGCCTTTTTCGGTACTTGTTATAAAAATAACTATTAAGTACTTAATAAGTTCTATTTGAATTTAATTCCTTCTCTTTAAAGTAGTAAAAAAGAATATATCATAATTTGATTTATTTCGAATGGTAGTCAATCAAAATAGCAATCAAACCGAAATGTGTACCAACATAAAAACTCTATAATGCCAATAGTAATGTCGGTAATAAAGTTCCCCCAGTGCGATCCCCGCAGGACATCTATGTTCCCACGAACGCCTATGGACAGCGCGTTATTTTAATGATCCGGTTTCGATGACTGGTCATTCATACAAGGTATTATGTATGTCTTTATATCACTGGCAGAGTAACAACAATTTGAGAGATAATATAATGAACCTGTTTCTTGCTTCAGAGCTGCTTAATATCTGATTTGGTTTTTTGAGACGGTTTTTTCTGTTGTTTATTAACTTCCAAATATGAAAAAGTAATTTGAGTTATTAGAATTGGACGCGATTAATTTGGATTTGTTTAAAATGGTATTGAAAACAAAAGGCATCTAGTTTTCTATTGTTATAATAAGTAGGAAGGCTTCTGCAAATGTAGGTAATATAAATTAGCTCTGCAATTGCAGATCTCTTATTAACTTCCAAATATGAAAAAGTAACTTGAGTTATTAACATTGGACGCATTTCATTTCGGATTTATTTAAAATGATATTAAAAAAACTAATCTAGTTTTCTATTGAAATAATAAGTAGAAAGGCATCTGTAAATGTAGGTAATACGAGTATTTAACTCAATATCAAAGTGTTATATCCAGTAATGGGTAGAAGGCATGATGATATATTTATTTATTTATTTAATGGGATGGCTAGCACAGTGGTATGAAGTCGGCCTGTGGATCCTGAGGTCCCTGGTTCGATTTCCATAGGCGACAAATTTTCATAATTTGAAAAAGCTATCCCTGTGGCTCCTCCACCACTAACATGTTTGGGGGCCGTGATTTGACGACTGGTAACCGCACTTCACGCGCAAAAATATATCACTTACCGAGATCTGCTTTAGCAGAGTGCCACACCCAGTAATGGGTAGAAGGCGTGATGATATATTATTATTATTATTTAATCATAACTTAATACGATTGCTTTTTATTACAAAGGAGGGGGGGAAGGTCTACTTATCAATCCTTGATACAGAACCCCTTTAATTATAAAGTAGTGACAATTAACGCGATGGCTCGTTACCTTTATCTGCCCGAGTTCAAATCCCCTCTTCAATCATTTCTCCATACGTCATCACCCAGTAATCAACTAGCTTTCATAATAAAAATACCTCATCCGCGATCTACAATTACTTCAACCACAGCGTGCCTTTCGAACCGTTACCCTCTTACTAAAAATAAAAATCCAAGCTTGCCACGCTCACGGCACGCTTGATTTCGCTACCGGGATCACGACTTGCACTTCTCGAGGTCTACCACACCCAGCCACAACCCATAGCCTACTATAGCCACGGCTATATATCGTACAAGACTTTAGAAAGGCGAGCGCCAGAACGGGTGATAGGTGGTCACGAATCTTCGGTTGTGGATTTTTTAGTAGGTGTGGCAAGTAACGGAGAAATAGATGCAATATACGATTTAGATTTATACGGTAGTATGATTTCACTTTGCATTCAAAACTTAAAAGCATGATTCTGATAAAAGAAGTACTGGCATTTATATGTTTCGCTGCGAAAAGTTTATAAATTATTTTAAAGAAATATATCTATCTGTCACTTGGTTCACTTAAATCACATCAAATAAATTAGACAACATGACTAAATGAACTGAATTAAGCAAACTGATGCATTTATTGGAATGAATTACTTCAAAGTAAACTAGAATTAGTAATTCCAGTACTAGAAATAAATTCAGCAAAGTAATTTAGCTAAATAAATAAGTGATCTAGTTCAGTAAATGTAAGTTACGAGTATGTAAAATATGAATAAAATGTCATTAATTAACTAATAATTAAATTATTTTAATAATTTTTATCTAGTTTCTACTGTATATAACATTAATATTAATCAAATATATAGAATTAAAATAGTGGGCGTGGCTTAGGACCACTTGCGACTATCAAAGATTGCAGAACAATAAAACACAAATAAATATATCATCACGCCTTTTCCCTATTATTAGGTGTGGCGCTATACTAAGCAGATCTCGGTAAGTGCTATATTTATGCCCGTGAAGTGCGGTCACTAGCCGTCAAATCACGAATTGTTTGTCGGCTATGGGAATCGAACCTGGGTTCTTAAATCCACAGTCCGACCCGATACCATTGAGCTACTTAACCTATAAATAAATAAATAAATAAATAATATATATATTTGAAACATAAGAACCTCAGGGGTAGTTTTCAGTGTCCATATGGAAAATTAATACCATATAAGTCAAAAGAACTTTTCGAAAAATAATACGAATTAATTATATTGTCAGATAAGTATCCATAAATCACGATTTTAATTTGTTTGAATAGCTGTTGCCTGGCAACTTTATACGTCTTAGGGCTGTAATAGTCAAATTACGCTCGCTTTTGAGGGCCAATAAACAAGTTTATGAGGCCAAAATAAAAACGGTTACTTATACTTGTGGATTTGAAAACCCGAATTCGAATCCTCGAAGCCGATAAATTTAACTTCACATTAAAATTACTCCTGTGGTTCCCCCGTCACTAATATCTTTGTAGGCTGTAATTTGACGGCTGGTAACCGCACTTTACTTACCGAGATCTGCTACGGTAGAGTGCTACATCTAGTAATGAGTAAAAGGTGTGATGATATATTTATTTATTTTTATTTAATAGATATAATAATTTGTTTGTTATTAAACCACAATTTTGATACACCCTGTATATTTTTTGGCGCATTAGTCTAATAAATTAAATGATAAACTAATGAAATCTGGTTTATGCAAATCAGTTACTTTTATATCTTTAGAAAAAAACATGAAATTATAACACAAAACAGGTTTTGGTATTTATGGCGTACTTATATAGAGAATTTCAAGAAAACTTGAAAGAAATTAGCATAAATGATTAGAATAAACGCAGTTATAAACAAATGGTGACATTTCTCATTTGTCTAGTATCATTAAATAACCATTCTAAGATTTACTGCAACCGTCATCGAACTGGTTAAGTTATAACTACGGTTCTAACGTCTTGAGCAGTTACGCTCATTAAATGGTAAATAAACTACTTCTAATAGCAGATTTATAAATCCTGTCAATGTTATATAAAACCGCTATTACTGTACTATAATACTTCCGTGCTATTTTTGTAATATATCATTCGCTTAAGTCCCACTGCATTACAATTTCGCCTAGTACATTTTCTTCTGTCAAAGGTTTATAAATAATTTTAGAAAAAAATGCTTTAAATAAAAGAGCTAGATAATTTAGTTTTCTACAACTTTTATTTCAAGTATTTTTCTCTAAAGTTATTCAGAAACGGTAGGCAGCTGAAAATGTGCTAGAGGAACGTGGAGACTTCAACGGTACGTCAAGAAAGATTTTACAATAACTTTCAATGATTTATATTAATAGGTGAGTCATAGTAGTTCATATTTAGAACAAATAACATATATATAAGCGTATTACGAAGCGTATAAAATTAGAAATATATTTGCTTTCTACTCTGTCTAGGTGCACATTGATATATCGTCCTGAAATCTAGTGGTTTTCAAACTTTTCCGAGCCATAACCACCTGGGAGGCAAATTCACAAAATAAATTCTTGCGCCCCTTTACTTTTTATGTGATCAAAATTGCAGTTTGTAAAGGGCTGATTTAATAATGTACATTACAAACATATGGGGTGGCTAGCTCAGTGGTATGAAGTCGGCCTGTGGATCCTGAGAACCCTGGTACCCTAGATTCGATTCCAACAGGCGACAAACAATTTTCATAATTTCAAAAAACTACCCCTGTGGCTCCTCCACCACTAACATCTTTGGGGGCCGTGATTTGATGGCTGGTAACCGCACTTCACGCGCATAAATATATCACTTACCGAGATCTGCTTCGGCAGAGTGCTACACTCAGTAATGGGTAGAAGGCGTGATGATATATTTATTTATTTTTTATTACAAACATAGAATCACTATTTCAGAATTTCGTAAAGGAAAAATTTCTCATCAAGAACTCTGGTATAGTGTCTTAGGAACTTTGATATAATGGTATAATAGTTTAAAGAATTAATTTTATTTTACTATCAAGCGTGTAATAAACTCTTTGATGGCTAGTTGCGCTGCCGTTACTTAAGTTTTTCTTAAATGAACAAGATTTTGTTGAGATGAACTATCAAATGAATTATTCACATTACTGTCAAACATTTTTCTTTTTAAGTAAAATAAATATATAAATATATCATCACGCCTTCTACTCATTACTGGGTGTGGCACTCTGCCGAAGCAGATCTCGGTAAGTGATATATTTTGCGCGTGAAGTGCGGTTACCAGCCATCAAATCACGGCCCCCAAAGATGTTAGTGGTGGGGGAGCCACAAGGGTAATTTTAAATTGGTGAAAATGTTTTGTCGGCTGCCGAAGCAGATCTCGGTAAGTGATATATTTATGCGCGTGAAGTACGATTACCAGTCGTCAAATCACGGCCCCCAAAGATGTTAGTGGTGGGGGAGCCACAAGGGTAATTTTAAATTGGTGAAAATGTTTTGTCGGCTGCCGAAGCAGATCTCGGTAAGTGATATATTTATGCGCGTGAAGTACGATTACCAGTCGTCAAATCACGGCCCCCAAAGATGTTAGTCGTGGAGGAGCCACAGGGGTAGTTTTTGAAATTATGAAAATTGTTTGTCGCCTGTGGGAATTGAACCAGGGTTCTCAGGATCCACTGGCCCACTTCATACCACTGAGATAGCCACCCTATTTTTAAGTAGTCCTTAAAATTTAAGTGAAAGCGTGTACATGGATGGATCTTTAGAAATATGTTGTTTAAAATTTGTCATCAATGTCTTCACGAGCCCTCCGAGGGGTCGCGACCCACAGTTTCAATACCACTAATATAATCAATACATATTTTTAGGAAGTTATTTTTCTTTTTCGATTAATAAATCAAGCTGACAATTTATCAACGTTACATTGAAGATATTTTAAATTAATGGTTTATAAATTAGTTATGGGGTGGCTAGCTCAGTGGTATGAAGTCGGCTTGTGGATCCTGAGAACCCTGGTTCGATTCGCACAGGCGACAAACAATTTTCATAATTTCAAAAACTACCTCTGTGGCTCCTTCACCACTAACATCTTTGGGGGCCGTGATTTGATGACTGGTAACCGCACTTCACGGGCAAAATATATCACTTACCGAGATCTGCTTCGGTAGAGTGCCACACCCAGTAGTGGGTAGAAGGCGTGATGATATATTTATATTTTATTTATTTATAAATTAGTTCAAAATTTATTTCTTATCCGAAAAATTCCGCGTATTTTTTTTTTATTTTGTTAAAAGTTCAATACTTTTCTAAGCTTCGACAAAGCTAGATCTCATCGTAATAGTTTTTAGTGAGTTAAACTATCTTTTGCTGTAATTCAGTTTTCTTTGTCCGGAATAGAGTAATTTAGTTTTCAAGCGAAAAACTGCCACCAAAGTGACATGTAATTACAATCTGGGATCTAATCCTGATAAAGTCAGTACATTTCCTGGACCGTAGCCAACGAGTTAATCACTAGTTGGAAAACCGACAAGAAATACTTGGAACTTCGAAGAATTATTCAAGTTTCTCTCCAGTTTTTGAAAAGACAATATTTTTAAAACTATTTAAATGTTCATCTAGCTTTGTACATTTTAACTTTAAAACTAATTAAGTCCAAAAAAAAAAGTTTTTAAAATAAACTGTGGTTAAGTTCATTAATGGGCTTTATAAAACCAGTGGTACTATTTTTGATGAAATTTAAGTTTTTATTATTATTTCATAAACTATAGGTAGTGTTCAACACAAAATATGTAATAAATAAATATATCATCACGCCTTTTACCCATTACTGGATGTGGCACTCTGCCGAAGCAGATCTCGGTAAGTGATATATTTATGCACATGAAGTGCGGTTACCAGCCGTCAAATCACGGCCTCCAAAGATGTTAGTAGTGGAGGAGCCACAGGGGTAGTTTTTGAAATTATGAAAATTGTTTGTCGCCTGTGGGAATTGAATCAGGGTTCTCAGGATCCACAGGCCGACTTCATACCACTGAGCTAGCCAAACCCAAAAAAGAAAAATAGGACAGCTGTCAAATTGTTGTCAAAATAGCAGGATCTTGATATGTAATATTTACTTACTATTCACGGTGGACAGATCCCGGTAAGTGACATATTTTACGGGTGAAGTATCATCAAATCATGATCCCTAAGGATTTAGTGGTGGGGTAGCCACAGGGGTAGTTTTAATGTGGTGAAAATTGTTTGTCGGCTGTGTGAATCGAACCCGAGTTCTCAAAGGCACAGAGCGACTCGATATCACTGAGCCACATACTTCATAGTATTTAAAAAAAGTCTTTAATTTAGTAGTAAAAAGATATAAATATATAAATTTAAAAAATAGACTAAAATATTACAAAACCGGTTGACAAATTCTGAAAGAATAAAACTAAAATCCGTGTTGTACCATATCTCTACCAATCAGACAATTAAGAGCTATTGTTCTTGGCTTATTCTCATTTCCATTCAATCTTTGAAACCTCTGAAGCATTGAACAACCGATCGCGCTATTTCAAGCCTTCAGTGATCGCATTTAGCGATTGTTTAGCGATGTAAGCGTCAGATAGCTGCAGAGGAAGCCGGTTTCTTGTCACGGCGTTTACAACGGATGAAGAAGAAAAACTTGTACGATAGTTCGTTACGGGACAATGAGTGATGGTGATGTATTACGAACGAATACTTTGTTTACTTTGACTTGGTGTTAATTGAAATCGTATTGACTTGGATTAGTACGTATTGGGGAATGTTTCTATGCTGTTCCATCAAATGGGGTGGCATGAACCTTTGGTATTTTTATTATGTTCATCCTGGAATTAGTTTCTATCAAATGTTAGTGATCCACATTCATAATTCCTATTATACAAGTTCGTTTTAGCCATGCATTTTCAAGGGCAATCAACGTAAATTCTTACTCTTCAATTTCATCAATCATTCATTCGACATACTTTCCACAATTATTTATACTACGAGGGCAGGATGAAAAGTCCCTGAAAAATGGAACAAGAAATGATTTATTTGGTCAAAACATACTTTATTTCTCAAGATAATCTCCTTGTAGCTCGATAAACTTCGTCCAACATTTTTCTAATTTTTCGATCCCTTCCAAATAATACGATTTTGGCAATCCTTCAAAATAGGCGTTTGTCTCAGCGATGACCTCATCGTTGGAGCCAAATCTCTTTCCGTCGAGCCATTTCTTCAAGTTTGGAAATAGAAAAAAATCGCAGGGAGCCAAATCTGGAGAATATGGTGGATGACGAACCAATTCGTAGCGCAATTCATGCAATTTTGCACTTGTCACACGGTCGCGCTTGTTGTCAACAGAGAGCAAATGCGGCACCCATCTGGCAGATAGCTTTCTCATATCGAAAAATTTATGCAAAATGTCCCGTACTCGTTCGGTTGAGATGCTCGTAGCCTCAGCCATCTCGTGCACTTTAACTCGCCGATCGTCCAATATTATACCATGGATTTTATCGACGATTTCTGGCGTTGTAACCTCAATTGGACGACCAGAACGGTCGGCGTTCTTTGTGGTCATACTACCACAACGAAAATCAGTAAACAACTTTTGAATCGTTCCAATCGATGATGAGGAGTCCCCATAATGTTTAACAAGCGATGCTTTGGTTTGCGTAATGTTTTTTCCACGCAAGAAATAATGTTTAATCAAGACGCGAAATTCACTTTTTTCCATGTTTTCAAAAATCTCCAAGTTTGCTTGCATTCGATGGGTGTCAAAACAGAACTGAATGACATATCAGTCTGAAAATTTTAATGCGTTCTAGTTAAAGATGGTACATCACAAATGTCACATGAGATTTGCGATTGTGGCGCCATCTGTATTATTTTTCAGGGACTTTTCACCCTGCCCTCGTATATTTTGACTGCCAAGCAGTCGTCGTCAGTAGTACTACATTATTATTTATGAACAAATATTTGTTAGTTATTTCTTAATTTGGTTATATTTTACAAGTTTAACATTTTTTATTAGTACTGTAATTGCCTCTTAAAGAATGTAAGTACCTACAAAGTATAAATTGCAACTAACATCGCTGGGCGTGTTTCTATTTAGTATCTTTACCATTTAAGTATAAAATACGCTTCATATTTGAACCCTATTAACTTTTTCTATAAATTAATATTCCATAAATTAATTCCTGCTATAAAACTGTCAAAACGAACGCATGAAACAGTTTCTCTACTACCGATTGCGCTGTACAACGCACAGCATGTATAAATCTCTACGTGGTATCCGGGAAGCAATTAATATTACACGAGAAAAATTTCTAATTATAAAATTGGTTAACTCGATATACGTTATACCAGAGAGTTTAATATTGCCTTTATTATTTATTATTACTTAATCCTAATTACAGTAGCTTGAGTGGAATCCAAACCACTCAGATACAATCTTATTTTTTTGAATTCTGCAAGAATTCTAAATAGTAGATTACGTTTAGTAATTTCACTTGAGTGTTTACTTGCAATTGTGTGAAATTCACTTTCAAAAACAAGTGCAGGGACGACACTCGTTTCGTTTCTTATCTTTTTTATTCGTTTTCTGATCTTACATTGCGTATTTAACTGCAATTGTGTGGAATTCATTTTTAAAAACAAACGCAGGGTGACTCTACCTTCCTTTCTTATCCTTTTGTTTCATTTTCAGTTACTGTATTGTGTGGACTTTTCTTTCATATACAAGTGCAGGATATCGCTTTCATCTTTTCTAATCTTTGTAGATTCGTTGTTAGATTCGTGATTAGATTCGTTGTTAGGAGTAAGAGTGAGTAATTTGAGATGTTTTATGCATATGTTATGTATGTCGAAGAAAGAAGATGAATGATAAGTGAATAGGAATAATTGGATAGATGTGATTGAAGGTTTGGTGTGTCATAAATGATTTCGAGCGTAATAAATGAATGAGTTTATATGGAGTGATCTATGAATGTAGTTAAAGTAAGGGTGGTGTGTTCGGATGATAATGTTTGACGAGGGCTGATTATTTGATGAATGTAATGAGTGAATATGTTATGAGTGATTTTAGGGTTCGTGCTACCCCATTCGTTGTGAAGATATGTATGTATGTATGTATGTACCATGAACTGTGGGTGACAGTTTTTAGGTCAAGAATGTAGTTTGGAAAATCAAGACCCGAAGGGTCTAGATTTCCTAAACATTCGCGACCTAAAAAAAATACTTACATTTCGAAGTTAGTAAACTATTTTTTACAATACTTGCACAAATAGAAGGAAAAGAAAAATTGATTTCAAAATTGGCAGCTGTCAGATTGTTGTCAAAATAAACAGGATCTTGATATGTAATATTTACTTACTATTCACGGTGGACAGTAACTAAATATTAACCCTTTCGCTGCTCTGGACGTATATATGCGTTTATCGTTTTCCTGCTCTTGACGTGTATATACGGTACAAAGTACAAAATTGCGCAGCGATGGGCTGTATAAAGTTAATGCGCAGTGAAAGGGTTAAAGTCCTGATATAATCATGGAAACTATTGTGCAATAAAAGTTGTACTTACTGGGTTTAAATTTTATCATTAATAGATAACTTACAGCATAAGTATTGCATAAATAATATTAAACCGTTTTAAATGTTCTTACTGAAAGATAAAGGCGTTTTTCTAAAATTCAATATTCAGAATCAAGTCACCAGGAAAGGGCTTTTCAAGTTTAGATCTGGAACATTGCTCCGGAGATGAACAAAATAAAACAGGGTAAGGATTTCAGCCCACTAGAATATGTAATAGGTAACTTACAGTACAAGTATTGTAAAAAAGTAATTAATAAATAGATCTGCACGCAAGTATTCCCTTCCATGTAATCTATATAAATCAAAGTTATCTAAAGAATTCAATCTGACGTACAACTTCCACATCGGAAACTATTCAACGTTCACCTGCGTCCATCCACGATATACTTCGTCCAGTGAGAGGAAGCCAACGTTTAAAGGGTGGTTTAAATTAGCGAATCTAGTTCTCTGACGCAGTAAATTATCTGGCCTTCTTGCCAAAAGGTAATTAAACGATTTGTTGGCAGATCGAATCGATTGCTACGATGCTGGCCTTTCACTACAAATGAAATGTTGAATGAATATCTCAGCTAATATTAGATGACGCTTATTGTACTAGCCTGTAGAATATAAGCACTCATTGGCCTTATTTTGTTAAAAAAAAATAACCAACAGTTTTATTAAATAAATAAATATGCTATCATGTTTTTTATTTATTACTGGGTGTGGTACTCTGCCGTAGGAGATCGCGGTAAGTGATGTATTTATAAGCGTGAAGTACGGTTACCAGTTATTAAATCATGGCCCTCAAAGATGTTAGTGGAGGGAGAACCACAGGGGTAGTTTTAGAGTGGTGAAAATTGTTTGTTGGTTGTGTGACACAGGCCGAGTTGATACCACAGAGCATCTACCTCCTAAACAACATTAATTTTAATGAAATATGTAGAATTAAAATAGTGGGCGTGGCTTAGGATTACTTGCGACTATCAAATTATGTATATATATATATATATATATATATATATATATATATATATATATATATATATATATATATATATATATATATATATATATATATATATATTATACTTAAACAAGAGTAAACAAATTAAATGTAAGAAATTATTCATCTGGTGCCTTAGTATACTAAAATGCGCCAATATTTTATAAATAAATATTTTTGAAGCAGTCGTCAAATAAAGAAACCTAAAGATGTTAGAGGAGGAGGACCCACAGGGATAATTTTAATGTGGTGAAAATTGTTTATCGAATTAACAAGCTGACTCGATATCACTAAGCAATCTACCCCAAAATTGTTATTCTTTAAAATTTTCTTTAGGTAAAAAGTAGAGATTTTAGTGGAGAGTACCACAGAGATAATTTCAATGTGGTGAAAATTGTTGGCCACCTACCCTATAAATATATTTTTATACTCGCTGCATTCAAAATAATGTTTACATAACTTTGGAAACCAATGGAAAGTATGATTTTGTGGACTAGTGCGCAAATTAATTGAAAAAAACACCCATTTTATATGATTCTAAATTGACTTTTTCCTTTCAACTACCAAAGTTGATTTTCTTTTTAAATTTTTATATTTTTGCTTATATCTAGTGACATATATTTAAGTCGCAAATGGGGTAATGGCTGAGTTGTATCAAGTCGGCCTGTGGATCCTAAGAACTCTGGTTCGACCCCCACAGCCGACAAAACATTTTCACCAATTTAAAATTACCTCTGTGGCTCCCCCACCACTAACATCTTTGGGAGCCGTGATTTGACGACTGGTAACTGCACTTCACGCGCATAAATATATCACTTACCGAGATATGCTTCGGCAGAGTGCCACACCCAGTAATGGATATAAGGGGTGATGATATATTTATTTATATTTATATTTAAATATTATATATGGGGTAGCTAGCTCAGTGGTATCAAGTCGGCCTGTGGATCCTAAGAACCCTGATTCGACCCCCACAGCCGACAAAACATTTTCATCAATTTAAAACTACCCCTGTGGCTCCTACACCACTAACATCTTTAGGAGCCGTGATTTGAAGGCTGGTAATCGCACTTCACGCGCATAAATATATCACTTACCGAGATCTGCTTCGGCAGAGTGCCACACCCAGTAATGGATATAAGGCGTGATGATATATTTATTCATATTTATATTTAAATCTTATATTTTGTTATAATAATTTAAGACAAGTCTGCTTACGTATACGTATACACGTGGTGGTTTTCCGCAATTCAACTCTATTTTAAAGAACTGTAGAGGACAATAAAAAGTTCATTTTTTATGTTGGCTACAAGAGAAGTTTGTCACCGCTGAACACAGGTAGTTTATATAATAAATCTTCGGAATCGCTACCTCGTTTCCTCATGTTGTCCCGACTGCTTCTGAATTTGAAATTTATTTCTTTGTTGTGATTCGCTGGTCTTCCACACACGAGTACCGCATTGGTTGATATTAGAAATCGCCCGGAACAAATGACTGCTGATTTTTATTTTTATACGATTTATTAGTTTTCGATATGATGTTTTCAGTTCGTTAACCAGCGCTTTTTCTCTTAATAAATGAATATTACGAGGACTGTGTGGATCAGTGGCGTATCTAGATGGGGGCGGTGGGTATTTAGATGCTTATGTTTATATTCACGTATGTTTCTGTTTAGGGTTAATTTAAAAAAAAATGAAACTATGTATGACATTAGGGATTTCACCATTTAATTCCTCATATATTTCTACATAATTATGCATATTTTGATCCTCAATATATATTCTTTTTAATCGCCAGAGTCGTGATTACAAATATTTCTGTTAAAGAAAATGCCAATTTTTTTGTTCAATCAGTTTAAAAACAGAAAATTTTAAAACATAGTTCTATATAAATCAGACTACGAGAAATCGAATGCCGTTGAGCGCATCTTCATATCTGTTTTAGTTTCCGAATTACGGTGATTTTTGTCTTTTTAAAAATCTCAACTTTGAAGACCCATATCTCGAAAACTAAAGGAGATATTGAAATGCGGTTTGAACGAGTGTATTTCTCGTGCCCTAATTAACTTATACTGAAATTTTGAAAATTTTGAAAATTTTCATATTTTTTCGAAATTTTCTTTTGCCTATATTTAAAAAACTTGAAGAGATAATAAAAATCTATGAACATCAGTGAATTCCTCTCGTTAAACTACATAGGTATGCAAATTTTCAACCAAAAATTCGGACAGATAAAGTTTTTATTACAAAAAAACGAAAAATCACTGTTTTTTAATTATTTTTGAAGGGGTACCCCTTAAGATTTTTACGAATTTTGGCCATTTTTAGTTTTTTTGCTATAAAAATTGTATCCGTGGAGCAAAAATTCTGGAATTTTACATACCTATGTATTTTTACGAGAGGAATTCACTAGTGTGCACAGATTTTTATTATCTCTTCAACTTTTTGAAATATGGGCAAAAGAAAATTTCGAAAAAATATGAAAATTTTCAATATTTTCAAAATTTCAGTATAAGTTAATTAGAGCACAAGAAATACACTCGTTCAAACCGCATTTCAATATCTCTTTTAGTTTTAGAGATATGGGCCTTCAAAGTTGAGATTTTTAAAAAGACAAAAACCGCTGTAACTCGAAAACTAAAAAAGATATGAAGATGCGCTCAACGGCATTCGATTTCTCGTAGTCTGAACTACATAGAAATATATTTTAAAATTTTGCGATTTTTATACTGGTTAAACAAAAAATACGCATTTTCTTCATTAACCCAAATGTTTACCATCATGATTTAAAAAAAACATATTTTGAGGATCGATATATGCAAATCTACGCAAATATATATGTGGAATCGAATGATGAAATTCTCAATTTCATATCTAGTATCATATTATTTTTAATTAATCCTTAAAGTGGTAAAGTATTTCCGACAGATTTGAATGAAATTTAAATTGTTATTTTTCATCAGTTTCTACGTTAGCAAATACTAATACATGAAATTATATACTTGCTTTTATAAACTTATCCAGCGAAATAAATAAGTGATCTGGTTCAGTGAATGTAAGTTAGATCTGATCGAAATGGCAAATGGAATCTACGTAATATTGAAAATAATTTGACAGATCTTTCGAAAACTTGTTGCCAGGCAATAATCACGAAAGCCCGTAGGACTTGAGTGGTTATTGCCAAATGGCAACAAGTTTGAGAAAGATACTGGAGAATTATTTTCTAATTTATCCAACTCTCGAGTTATATTTAATTAGATTATTTTTTGACTTAGCTGTTGAGGTCGATTCATCCAACTTTTTGAACTGGATCAATATCGATTGATTACTTATTAATGTATTCTTGAAAGTTGTTTCCAAAATTTATTGGTGTATTTCTGTATCTGAAAAACAACTAAATCGATTTTTTTCACACATTTTACTTGACGCGTTGACAGTTTTAAATAATTATTTGACAACTACCTATCATTTGTCACAAACAAAAAAGCATCTTCAGAGATTATTCCCTGGAATAACCACAAGAGGACAGGATTGGTTTAAACGCAGACATGTGACATACAATGAAGCATTTAATTGGTTTTGAGAAACGTCAAAAAATAATCATAATAATTCAATTTGATTTCATCAATTGTTAAATATTTACTTAATATACTAATTACTCGTCAATATAAGTTTGTTTCTTCTATAAGCTACTGTAGATCATATATACATATAAATGATTTCTCTTAATTGCTGGAGTTACAAAGAAGCCAGTATCAGCATCAAACAAAAAAAAGAATTACTCGTACTTGGTAAGCGTGTATATCTTGTTTTAATATCGAGGCCAGCTTGTTTGCTGCTTCTTTCATTAACACGCGATGCAAGAAGAAGAAAGACTTATACCTTACAAACCAGACAGACAAAGACAATCAGATACAACCAAAGAAGAAAAGGGCGGAGGGAAAGAATATTGGTGGCAGGTTAAATGAAATTTATTACAGAAGGAAAAGAACTGATGAAGTAATCCAGCAGCAAAATATTTAATAAATTTTCCTTACACGATTTTGCTCCTAACTGTAAGACTTTGATAAATAAATGCAATCTTCGTGCTTGGTATCGACCAGGTATCATCTTCGTATCACCGTTCTCTTTAGGTACTAGGGCGTAAAGAATGACCGCGGTAACAACCTCAATTTCATGCTGCACGTCTGGTAATGACCGCGCCTAACCTACGCGTCAACCGTAACAGAACGGTCGAATATGGGCGGTTCAATCGATTGACAATGCATTGAAGGTTTTTGTAGGTGAGGAAAAAATTAGGAGGAAATTGAATTTGATAAAAGGAATTAATTGTACTGGTGGGATTGATAAAAACTGATATTGTAAAATGTCGATTTTCGCGCTTGGTTGAATAGAACGAAGTTAAAAGAAACAATAGACAGTAAGCTAGTTGTATGGGTAGTAACCATGTAAATAATAGTTCTGGCTCCAGTGAATACAATTTTTATTATTTTTATTTTTCTTATTTATCGAGTAATCGCTGCTTCGTGCATGATTTATTTATTTATTTATGTTACGGTGTACAACAGGAACTTAATCCTAATTACAGTACGGAATATGTTGTAATTGTATCATTATCTGTTAATGATCGATAAGATAATGAAAATTTTTATTTTTCATTGATATTACACAGATTATTTTTTGATGTTTCTCAAAACCAATGAAAAGCTTCATTGTATGTCACGTATCTGTGTTTTAACCAATCCTGTCATTATTATACTGAGAATTAAGCTCTTGTGATTATTCCCGGGAATTATCTCTGTAGATTCTTTTTTGTTTGTGACAAATGATAGGTAGATGTCAAATAATTATTTAAAACTGTCAACGCGTCAAGTAAATTGTGCGAAAAAAATTAATTTAGTTCCATTTTAGATACAGAAATACACCAATCAATTTTGGAAACAACTTCGAAGAATACATTAATAAGTTATCAATCGATATGAACCCAGGTCAAAATCTTTTAAGTTGGATGAATCGACCTCAACAACTAAGTCAAAAAATAATCTAATTAAATATAAGTAGAGAGTTGGATAAATTAGAAAATAATTCTCCAGTATCTTTCTCAAACTTGTTGCCATTTGGCAATATCCACTCAAGCCCTACGGGATCTCCGGATTCGAATGCCTTAACACTATCTATACCACCGTACTGCAGTAAAGATTTGTTTTGAAGAATGAAATTGGTCCAACAATAATGTACGTAAACTTAGTTCGTAAACAAATCTTTCCAAATGCGTCTAAATAAATCTCTTCTTCGATTAGATTCTGCAGCATCAATAAATTAAACATTTGTACATCGTCAAGCCGACAGCTTACATGTCCGGCAAACGGGATCACTTGGTTCAGTCGGATCAAGTGAGGTATCGATCTGATCTTGAACGTTTGATATATTAAGCGCGTCACACAACATTCTAACAAATGGTGTGAGGATTGTTGAATGAGAAACATTTTGGATGAGAAATTGTACAGAGTTACAAGTGTCTATTTAGTTGTTCTGCAACTGTAGAGCTTGCTAGATTAATAGATACACGCCTTCGATTCAATTTTTAGACTTGAAAATGAAGTGAACTAAGGTTTTGTTTTGAATAATTAAAAGCCAGCAATCTAAACAACGTGAAAAGAATTTGTTTTCTTTAACTCATTAACATTAGATTCATGATAATTTATTTTTTAATCATCCACATTCACAATTATTTTCATACAATGCAGCTATTTATTCTTGGGTAGTATAATTTTACTAAGATAATTTACTAATTCACGCTGCAGTTGATATTCACCAAGTATTTCTATCCTGGCTCAACACTTTCGCTTCGTCTACATTCATAATTCCTTTCATATAAGCTCGCCTCTTCTTTTGTTCTAGCAACAAACCTTCAATCACATTTATCCATTTATTTCTATATCGTCTAAACAATCTTTCATCCTCAATTTCACCAATCTTTCAATCAACATACGTTCGTTATGCCCAAACCATTTCAACAAACACTCTGTTCTATTCTACTCAATCTTACATTCATCATAATCTATAAGCTTAATGTTAAAATGAGACTAGTACAATGCTAGTTATAAAGTAATGATATTTGTCAAAGGACAACTACTTCACTGTTTATTGGCACATAATTTTTCCAATTAATCAACCTTGTAAACCACTAAAAAAGCTAAAAAACAAGGCAGTTATAATTAAAACACGGACAAGAAGAAATAACGATCATAACCGAACTAGCAATTATCAGCAATACCAATCCAGATAAAAATAATTGCAGTAAAACAATTACTGCATCTGCAAGATATATTCTCCTGGTATTAATTTCGGTTTGAATGGTAGCAGAGCTGTTTTTTATCAGTTCAGGACCGGTTTGAGTACATTTTTTTATTCTGTAATGACTTGATAGGTTGAGAGATAATTATTGAGATCCTTAAAACTCTACGACTAGTTAACACGAACCCTTCAAGCATTATAAACGGCATTTAATAATAATCAGGTAGGTTGCTCAGTGGTATCGAGTCGACTTGTGGATCCATAGAACCCTGGTTCGATTCCCACAGCTGACAAACAATTTTCACCACATGAAAACTACTCCTGTGGCTCCTCCTCCACTAACATCTTTGGGGGCTGTGATTTGACAACTGGTAACTGCACTTTACGCGCATAAATATATAATTTACTGAGATCTACTTCGGTAGGGTAATACACCCAGTAATGGGTAAAAGGCGTGATGCTATATTTATTTTTATTTATTTTAAAATAACCCCTGTGGTTCCCCCACCACTAACATCTTTGGGGGCCGTAATTTAACGGCTGGTAACCGCATAAATGTATCACTTACTGATATCTGCTTCGCCAGGGTGCTATACCCAGTAATGGGTAAAAGACGTGATGATATATTTATATTTATTTATTTACTTTAAAATTACCTATGTGGTTCCCTCACCACTAACATCTTTGGGGGCCATAATTTGACGGCTGGTAGCCGCATAAATATATCACTTACCGAGATCTGTTTCGGCAGAATGCCACATCCAGTAATTGGTAAAAGACGTGATAATATATTTATTTTTTTTCAGGTGGTTGTTCCGGTCGAACAATTGCTACATGTACAGTAAAACAATAGCAGATCGTAGATGTTTGATAACCGTCATTTGTTATTCATGATCCTCACTTTTCGGTTCAGTGAGTTGATCCTGCAAAAAGCATTTTGTTCTGCTTAGTTAGCTATGATTTTGTTTTTGTTTTATACAATTGAATGTTGCAGCATTTTTATTCATATTTAATTGTTTTATTTTCCGATAGGACGTATGTAAATGTTGATTTTACAATGCGGAATTTCAAGTGTTTGTTTAATTACAATTTATCAATATTTGGTGTTCTATTTTAGTTTGTTTTTCACTGATATTAACCGACAATTTTAGTTACTGCAAAATAAACGAAAACATACATATTTCACCAAGAATTGTCATTAAATAAAATAAATAAATATATCATCACGCCTTTTAATCATTACTAGGTGTGGCACTCTGCTGAAGCAGATCTCTGTAAGTGATATATTTTTGCGCGTGAAGTGCGGTTACCAGTCCTCAAATCACGGCCCCCAAAGATGTATATATATATAATATATATATATATATATATATATATATATATATATATATATATATATATATATATATATATATATATATATATATATATATATATATATATATGCGCGTGAGGTGAGTTACCAACCGTCAAACTACGGCCCTCAAAGATGTTAGCGGAGGGAGAGCTACAGGGGTAATTTTAAAATAAAATAAATAAATATAAATATATCATCACGCCTTTTAACCATTACTGGGCGTGGCACTATGTCGAAGCAGATCTCGATAAGTGATATATTTATGCGCGTGAAGTGCGGTTACCAGCCATCAAATCACGCCCCCCAAAAATGTTAGTGGAGAGAGAGCCACAGGAGTAATTTCAATGTGGTGAATATTGTTTGTCGGCTATGGGAATTAAACCCAGGTTCTCAATTCCACAGTCCAACTCGCTACCACTGAGCCACTTTCCCAGGAAATAATAAAATAAAAATAAATAAATATATCATCACGCCTTTTACTCATTACTAGATGTGGTACTCTGTCGTAGCAGATCTCGGTAAGTGATATATTTATATGCGCGTGAAGTGCTGTTACCAGCCATCAAATCATGGCCCCTAAAGATATTAGTGGAGAGGGAGGCACAGGGATAGTTTTAATCTGGTGAAAATTGTTTGTCGGCTGTGGGAATCGACACGACGTGCTCAAATCCACATGTCGATTCAATACCACTGAGCCATCTACCCCAATCTATTGTAATAATTGGGATAACATTCCTGTTGTGCAGAGTAGCAAATAAATAAATAATAATTTAGTACTACAGTTCAGCAAGCTTTTCTGTTAAAATAAATGTTATTCTTCTCCATCTGTTGTTAATAAAATTTGATGGTTCGGGCGAAGGCGTGATGATATATTTATTTATTTAGTTCAACATCTGTTTTGTAGAAGCAGGTAGCGGTTTCCTAAACCCAAGGATACTGTTACATATGCTCGTATAAAAGCTATAAATTTTCATTTCTTTACGTCTAAAGTATAGTGGCCTTTATTTGAAATTTGATATTTTAAAACAGAAATATGGAACAGAAGTAAATTTAAATATAAAAAAGGTCTTGCGAGGGTAAACCTTTCTGAATTCAATTTATATAAAAAAATACAAATGCATCAAAGTGGTATAGATTCCATTATAAACCATTAGCACTCATTGTACCAGATTGAGTAAAGGGAAATCAAAAGGTTACGCATCATAAATTTAAATACAAGAACTATTACACTTTTATATACAATCGATTAATAATGTTATCTTTATTCTTATCAAAATCATTACTTAATGTGCTTAATTATTTACCAAGAGAAATAAAAATGACAAGTACTTCCTAGGGAAATAGAGTGATTCAATGCCATTGGCAAAACATGATTCCGTCCATTGGTTCAACTTTCTTGAACATAGAAACAGGTGCTAAACTATGAAAACGAAATAAAAATAGAACTGAAGAGAAGAAATGACCACTAGCTGTCTAAAAATTACAATTAATAATTATTAAAATTGGCATGAAATGAATTTGTAATTTTCGTTAATTATATTAAAAAAGAAATAGTTTTTCTTTTATAGGAATGTTCTTCATTCTTCCTACTTTTACATACAGTAAATAATTTCGTTTGTTAAATATCGAATATTTCCGATTGTATATAAAATATCGAATATAACACGTGAATAAAGTACCATTATTGGCCTCAAGTGATTGCATCCCTTGGAATACAATCTTCACTGTCGACAAATAATAACGAACTTTATTCGCATAAAATGTAATAGTATATTTTAAGTCAAGGTTAAGAAGATGCTCATTATATATCAAAGGAGTAAAGTTCATCGTTATTGCTTCAAATACATTTTGTAGATAATTGAATTCTGCACAATTTTGTTTAAATTTCATACATACATACATACATACATATCTTCACGCTATATCCCAACAAATGGGGTAGCATGAACCCTAAAATCACTCATAAAACATTCACTCATCACACTCATCAAACAATCAGCCATTGTCAAATATTTTCATCCAAACATACCACCCTCACTTTTAGCCACATTCATAGATCACTCCATATAAACTCATTCATTTATTACACTCGAAATTATTATCACACAACAAACCTTCAATCACATCCTTCCTATTCATTTATCATTCATTTTCTTTCTTTAACGTACATAGCATATGCATAAAACATCTCAAATTACTCACGTTTACTCCTAACAACGAATCTAATAACGAAACTATTTCATGGCTATGTTAAAATGATTGTAGCAACATCTGCTAGAAACTATATTCTTATTGTAATATTCGTATAATAATTCCTTTCATACAATTTCGTCCATGCAATTTCTCACCCTCAATTTGACCAATCTTCCATTCATCACTCTTATATATTCTATAAGCCCAATGTATTCACTCTTCTAACAACATTCTTCTCAATATTACGCTCACCATACAAAAACTTATTCCGAACTTACTAACTTTTAAATCTCTGATATTAACACCAAGAACATTATAATTTCTTCAATTGTATCCCCGCCTTTATCCTATTGGCAACCTTGTATTTCGTCCCCTTATTACCCGATGAGTCGTTGTAGTGGACCCCCTGTACATTTCTAATTAGCCGACTAACCATATATTTTTTTTTACAGCGAAAAATTTCGTTTTGGTTCGCAACGGGAGGCGCTGGTTTCTGTCTCAGCAGAGCTCTCGCACTTAAGATGATGCCTTTTGCCAGGTATGTGTTCATTATTATTCTTACAGAAAATATTTAAATTATGGATATCCTATTAGTATATTCCAATATTTTATGAAGATACTAAACGATCCTATAATTTAATGCAAGGAAGAACAGCTAAAACATTAGGGGGTACCGCTGAATTTTGTTCTGACAATAACAATAACATGCTATCGTAGCCTTGTTGATAAAATCGAGAAAAACTTGCCTCTCAAAGAAGAGATCGTGTTTTCATGTCTTACTGACTTATCTATTTATTTGTTACTAATTTATAATAGTTATTTTTACTATATGGGGTGGCTAGCTCAGTGGTATGAAGTCGGCCTGTGGATCCTGAGAACCCTGGTTCGATTCCCACAGGCGACAAACAATTTTCATAATTTCAAAAACTACCCCAGTGGTTCCTCCACTACTAACATCTTTGGTAACCGCACTTCACACGCAAAATATTTCACTTGCCGAGATCTGCTTCGGCAGAGTGCCATACCCAGTAATGGGTAGAAGGCGTGATGATATATTTATTTTTACTATACTTGTACTGTAAGTTACCTATTAATGACAAAATTTGAAGACAGTAAGTGGAACTTTTATTGCAGAGTGGTTTCTGTGATTACATCAAGACTATAATATTTACTTACCATCCATCGTGAACAGTAAGTAAATATTATAGATCAAGGTCCTGTTTATTTTGAGAACAATTTGATAGTTGTTAATTTTGAAACCTATTTTTATTTTCCTTCTATTTGTGCAAATAAAAAATAACTTACTAACCTCGAACTGTAAATGACAGTTTTTAAGTCGTGAATGTTTAGGAAATCTCGACCCTTTGGGCCTCGACCTCCAACTACATTCTTGGCCTAAAAACTGTCACTTACATTTCATGGTACGTAATATACTATTATGTTATAAGTCCGGTAAGTTTTTACGGTACGAGTAAGACGTTTCTGGACGAGGCGTCGAAGGAACCTAGCCTGGAATTTTAAAATCAGTATTGTAAAAATTATTAATAGATGTATAAACTACAACTGTTTTTTGTTCCTCTTTTCAGCAGTAAAAACGGTTTTGTCATGCTGGTAATGTAATAGTTATTTATGTACCAACGGCATAATCAGAAGATTATAGCAATGTGGGAATGTTTACATTTTCCGTGTGATATAATATTAATTATGCCCGTGGTACATACAACGTTTTATTTTATTTTGGTCCTCGAAATTAACGGATTCGTCAGTAGGTATTTGTTATTGTTTTGCTGGCGTTGTTGATTTTAGCCATATTGTGGTTTCTATGCATCACGTAGATTGTTGGTGTTGTTATATTGTTTGTTTACGAACAACATTTACAAAAAATTATTATCAAATAAAAATAGAAGGTACTAATAACTATTTCAAAGAAATATTGGATGAATTTGAGTCTGCACAGTACGACAGAAGTCAAAAGAGCTTTACGGAAAACAATACGAATTTATTGTGTTGTCTGACATTTATTCATAAATCATGATTTTGATTTGGTTGGATAGCTGTTGCTTGGCAATTTTATACGTCCATAATAGCCAAATTACGTCCGCCTATGAGGGCCAATAAACAAGTCTATAATGCCAAAATTAAATGCTATTATATAACAAGAACTTAATTCTAATTATAGTATATAGTAATATTTATATTGAGTGGCATTTTCTGATGCGATATTTTTTTATTTTTCCTGCAAATACTTATCGGAAACTATATCCGGAGATAGAAAAATCGGCCCTTAGAGTAAAAGAAATGGATTTAATTGAAATCCTATTTATTTTCTTTTACGCAATCAATTAAATGATTGGATAAAAACATTATTCTAAATTGGTTTAAATGTCCTTAGAGTAATCTTAAAAATGTGAAAAATTTGCCTAGGGTTCAAACAACACAACAGACTACCTGAATCGACTGTTTTAATTAACTGTCGGAGACAAAAAACCCCTAGAATGGTATTTCATAATGAGCAGAGTCACTAGTAGCGACTCCGGCAACTACGGCAGCTCCGGCAACTCCGGTCTTTAGTCTTTAGTTTCAATTGACAACGATGATGCCAGCGGGAAGAAGATCAATCGTTTCGTTCGAAAACGAGCTAACAATGTCATTTTTGATTGGTTAGGGGTTGATTCAAAGCGGAACTTTTTATAAAAGGATTCTTCTTAATTTGCTGACGAGAAAAAATTACAATGGCGGGATTAGGACGAAATCTTGATTACTTTGAAGTTGAAGAAATAAATATGGACAAAGCATTAGTTTAAATTTATAGGTACTATATATCTATACACAAAGTGCAAATGTTTGATAAATATATAGTGGCCAGAAATAAATGTTTCAGTTGGCTATAAAAACTTTTTATAACCAAAAAACTACTTGAAATTGGTAACACTGATATATAAATTTATTTCTTATTGTTGACAGTACCATTTGAAAATTTAAATTAATAAAATCTTTGTTTCCCTTACTCGCATCCTTTTATTTCTTAATATTACTCACAGAGCAATAATCTAAAGTATTTGTATCACTCAACCTATTTGTATTTTTTATTAAAAAAAATTCCAGGGTATCGCAAAAAACTCTTAGATAGACATAAACTTCTAAAATATTTTTTTTTTATATAATATAAATACAAATACACATAACAAATAGACAAAAAAAATATTTAAATTTGTGAAACAAATTACTAGTCTTTGTCGTCTGGGTTTGAATTGAAGAAGAAGGACAATCTTCGAATAACTCTCCCATAAATTGACACCATTTCTTCAATAAATTCCGATTTACAATTTTTATTTTCTAATAATTTATGTCCGTGTATACTTAATAAACTTAGTTTACTCAATCGTTACGATAGGGAACATGTCGCTAGCTGGCCATAAGAATACTGCTGGAAAGTTTCAGCTTGAATTTATTATCTTTAAACTTATAATTTAATTTTTATTTAATTTATATATACATATACAGGATGGTGACCACGACTCTCGAACATAGGATTTTAATATGTAAAATCATATTGATTTAATTTCCAGCTTCATAATTATTTAAAACAAAAAAGCTTCAAATAAAAGTTTTAGGGAATAAAATACGAAATTAATTTTGCATGCTTTGTAACGGCACAAATTAGAATTGAAAATGATTAAAATTGTCTCAAAACTATCGATAGCTATGAAATTGAAACAAAATTAAACAAATGTTTGACGTTCAATCTGTCAAAACTGACAAAATAAATTATTTATTTATTATTTAATTTATTTTGACAGATAAAACGTCAAACATTTGTTTATTTTGTTTCAATTACATGCCTATCGATAGTTTTGAGGCAATTTACATAATTTACAAATCTAATTTGTGTCGTTACAAAGTATGTGAAATTAATTTTGTTTATTGGTTCAGATGCAGAATTTTAAGCCCTAAAACTTTTATTTCAAGCTTTTTTGCTTAATATATTTAAGGAAGCAGGAAATTACAAAATTATAATTTTACATGTTAAAGTCCTATGTTCGAGAGTCGTGGTCACCACTCTAGTTAATATCCAGGGGGGGTGCGCTCCGGCTTGCCCCTCCTGCGGACGCCCATGCAAAGAGTAAATATTAATTGTAACTCTTAATTGTCAGTTATTATCAATCAACAACTATTGAGGTATTACCCTCAAAAATTAGTTCTCAAAATTTTGATTCTTAATCGACTTACTATACGTATGTATCTTATATCTTTTGAGCATTTCATGCATTGTATTTCTCCGTAATAAATTCTTGAACGTACACAAAAACAAGTATTAAAATAGCGTAATTTCTGCGGTTGCTAATTTAAAAATGAAACGTACTACCTACGTGATAACTCGAGATATTCTTCATCAAAGAAGAAGACAACTTAATACTCTTTCCATTATCTGAACAAGGACAGCATTTCGCCACCTTTGGTGCAAGCGAAACAACAGCAATGAATACTTTGTTATGTGAGAGAGACAGAACTAGTGAAATTGGATTTGAAATTGCGTGTAAATTATATACGGAATATTGGTACACCGTATTGGGAATACGAGTGTGAATACCATGGAATGTAATGCTGTAATTTCTTTGAGGTGAAACATGTATTACATAGTGACATATTCAAGTCTTATTACTGATTTATTACACATGATTATATGTTTGTAGTAATGTAATATGAAATGCAATGTTACGATAACTGATTGAATATTTTTATAAATAAATTAATAAACAAATTATTTCTGTTTGACAAAAATTCATTGTGTATTCGGCCTGCGGTTTTGTATTTCAAACAACCGCTTCGTCAAGTAAAATATCACTTTTCTGACTCATTATGTAATATACTATTGTCCTTTATAATACTGAGTATAAGTTCATTTATATATGTATTAATTAATTAATTAATTAATTTATGTTACAACAGGAACTTAATCCCAATTACATATATATATATATATATATATATATATATATATATATATATATATATATATATATATATATATATATATATATATATATATATATATATTATATATATATTAGCTTGTACTTATTGTAATTGTAAAACTGTAATTATTACTTTGATAGCTCTGCACTTGCAGATCATATTAGTAGTTTACTACAACTGCTAACAAGAGGTTAGGATTCCACTATAATAGTTAGAGAGCTAGAGTGTAAAACGGTGTCTCATTTATTCTAGTGACAGAAATGGATATTTTAATAGATTATGTCATGATAAACATGAAAAAACGAAAATTAGATTTGGAAACGGGTGGAAACTATAGATGGCGACGATGTGAATGCGCCGATTTTAAGGGTAGTTGTTGACATATTTTTTTCTGGCCAATTTTCAGTTTAAATTATAGACTTTTACAGGCAATCGTAGCTCAGTGGATAAAAGAGAGGTAAAACTTGCGTTTCTTAATTAGCAAGCAAGAGGTCGTGCGTTCAAATCTCACTGACTTCTACTTATATCAAAAAATACGATTGTGTCTGAGTGGTTCGGATTCCACTATAAGCTGTAGGCCCCCTTTACTGTAATTAGGATTTACTTCATGTTGTGCAGAGTAACTAATAAATAAATAAATAAATAATTAAGCAATAAAAATGGTAGACAGAAGTTTTGGCCGGTGATGCATGCGCGACAAAACCGATCAAAGTAAGCAATTTTTATGGTGTGGTGTGACATATTACTACTTGTTAACGACGAATACATGACAAAAAAATTATTGACAGAAATTATAGCTAGTTGCTCATTGGTGACAGAAGCTCTGAAAGTAGACTGGTGCAGGGATAACCAGCACTCTTAAAATCTGATTCACATCGGCGCCATCTATAATTGCCACCCGTTCCCAAATCTAATTTTCTTTTTTTCATGTTTATTATGACATAATCTAATAAAAAATCCATTTCTGTCACTGGAATAAATGAGACATCATTTTGCACCCTAGCTCTCTAACTATAAGCTGCTGTATTTGGGAATAATTTTTTGTTGTGCAAAATAGCAAATATATGTACATTCTGTTGAAATCTGCGATCACTTTTGCAACAGATTTATATCTTTTTAATAATACTTAATAATATCAATTTTCAATTTAAAATGTGCATTTAGTTCGCTAGCAATCTATCCAATTTCCATAATTTCCTTCATTATACTACAAGTAGTTAAAATGCACTTTTAAACTAAGAACTTAGCTATACCTTTTCTCTTACATGGTTTATTAACTACCTATTAATTTGGTTTAGTCTTCCAGCTGCATTAATTTTTGGCAATTTAATAATAAAGGGTTAGTAGAGGTAGAATTTATAATGTCTGTATTATGGCTGTTTTACATTTATATAGCCGGTATAAAATTGTTATCTTTAACGATAAATCTGAATACGGCTAGTGTTTATTTCATTACTTACGTTGTATCAAAAAGTAGTAAACCTTCTGCACGTATCTTCCAAGGTAGATGCGAAATGTATTAAATTCATTTGAAGATACGAAGAAAGAAAATATTAATCCTTTAACGCCCACAGAATAACTAGACAATAATTTTATTTAAAGTTAGTATTACATTTGCAAAGATGAAAGTAAATAAATAAATAAATATATCATCACGCTTTTTCTCCATTATTGGTTGTGGCACTTTGCGGAGCAGATCTTGGTAAGAGATATATTTATACGCGTGAAGTGCGGTTATCAGCAGTCAAATCACGGCCCCCAAAGATGATAATGGTGGGGGAGCCACAGGGGTAATTTTAATGCGGTGAAAATGTTTGTCGGCTGTGAGAATCGAGCCAGGGTTCTCAGGATCCACAGGCCGACTTGATACCACTGAGCTAGCCACCCCATAAAACATTATAATAATTTAACAATATTTATTATAGTTATTTATATATCAAGGGCGTAATGTAACTTTTATGGCGTGAGATGAGATATTGAGCCCTAGGCGTCAGGCGAGGGTTAAAAATACGTCAAAGGCCATGAAAGTAAGACATTATGCTTTATTTATTTGCACAGAGCATTTGATTTTGGCATAATAATTTTCTTGATATATTTTGAGGTTTATGATATACTTGTTGCTACGGTAATGCTTGTTTATCTGTCAATTTTATCCCCGGAGAATTAAGCTTGAAATTTAATCTCGGTGAAATTAAAAGAGACCCTTGAGTCCTCGAAAAGGAAGAATAAATTATGTCATTTACTTCTGGAAGTTCAAAAAATGTATATTTATTTTCAGTAATAATATAACAAGAAAGTGAGAATAAATTAAAAATAACAGATCTTTCGAAAACTTGTTGCATGCAATAGTCACGAAAGCCCGTAGGGCTTGAGTGGCTACTGCCAAATGGCAACAAGTTTGAGAAAGATACTGGAGAATTATATTCTAATTTATCCAACTCTCGTGTTATATTTAACTAGATTATTTTTTGACTTAGCTGTTGAGGTCGATTCATCCAACTTAAAAGATTTTGAATTGGGTTCATATGGATTGAGTGCTTATTAATGTATTCTTGGATATTGTTTCCAAAATTTGTTGGAGTATTTCTGTATCTGAAATGGAACTAAATCGATTTTTTTCACACATTTTACTTGACGCGTTGACAGTTTTAAATAATTATTTGATAACTACCTATCATTTGTCACAAACAAAAAAGCACCTACAGAGATTATGCCCGGGAATAATAACAAGAGCTTTATTCTTAGTATAATAATGACAGGATTGGTTAAAATGAAGGCACGTGACATACAATGAAGCATTTCATTGGTTCTGAGAAACTTAAAAAAATAATCAAAGTAATACAAATGTAATTCCCTTACTTTGTATTAATTGTAATTAGAGATCCTTCCACTTATTTATAATTGTAATTGCTAATTGGATAGCTGTGTTAACTTCCTGTTGTGCAGAGTAACAGATAATGTAGCCACCAGCTGTAAATTTGAAAGACCCACAATTGTGCTTCAATTAGTACTAAATATACAGACGCCTAAAACCAATTTAATTTTTTACTACAAGACCTTATAAACGATGAAGTTTCATTTATTTTTCTGGTATTCTTAGAACCCTATTAAGTACATCTGTAAACCAACAACCTCCTTGTATTTAATTTCATGCCTCCTTATTCACAAATTTACCACCGTCATCTTCTTGTAGCAAATCTCGTCTTATTTCTGTTCTTTTTCTTTTATTTTTCCATAAATGTTTCATTATCCAGTACGCACGAAAGATCTTCAGCTTTATGCACTACTCGCACACCCTACCATTACATATGATTGCCGTGAAGTGTGTAAAACGAAGAAGCATATCCGAAAGTCGTTAGTACAGAAAGCAACCGCTTATTATGGTGGCGTTGGTGCTTTATTAATTACTGTTTAATTATTGGTAATGGGAAGGAGTTTTATTTTCTTTAAATGTGATAATTAGTTTGAGAATGCTTTTAATTTATTAATATTTTTGGGGACGCAATTTGACGACTGGGAATTGAACTTTAAATATAGCAATGGCTTGCTGGATGCATCGTTATTAAATTTAACTTAAAATATAAAATACTACTATTTCTGAGTGATCCCGATCATTTTCCCGAACTGTTTCCCGAATGTTTTTTTTCGGAATGAGCGTTTTACTGAATTATAATTTTCTTGCATGATTATTTCCTGAACATCTTTAACCAGAATTTCCATTTTTCCGAATAAAAATTTGCCCAAATGCCTTTTTCCCGTATATTAATTTCTTGTATTTCTCGATTATCAATTCTCCCGAATGACAATTCTGCATCTAAGTAATTTTCCGAATAGATTACGATAGATTTCCCAATTGCATTATCGTACATTTTCTATATGATTATTTTTTGACGTTTCTCAAAACCAATGAAATGCTTCATTGTATGTCACGAGTCTGCGTTTTAACCAATCCTGTCATTATTATACTGAGAGTATAGCTCTAGTGATTATTTGTGGGAATAATCTCTGTAGCTTTTGTTTTTGTTGAAAAATGTTAGGTAGTTGGAAAATTGTTATTCTTTGAAATTTTCTTTTGGTAAAATCGTCAATCAGGAAATTGTTATTCAGGAAATTGTTTTGCCTTAAAATTATCATTCGTTGAAATTGTCATTTAGTAAATTGTATTCGGCAAAATGGACGATAATCTTTTTTGAGTGCTTCAGCTACTGTAATTGAAATTAAGTTCCTATTGAGCAGAGTAACAAATAAATAAATATCTTGAATATGTATATATTTAGTTCTTTACTTAGAAAAGTTTTTACATAATTTCCTAGTAAAGTACTCAAAGAAGCAACTTATAAAGTATAAAGACTCCATTGTCGGTAGCATCATCATATCTTAATTCCAAATCGAAGTGGATTAGTCCACAGTCGACTAGATCGCTGATCGTTCACGATTCCAACTTCTTGAGTCAGTGAACACGTGCACAACGTAGCATAACATACCGCAGCGTTAACGTAGAGCGTAGCAACGTCAGGCTATTACTTACCGCACCCTTGGGGTATGCTACGCGGTTGGTTTCTGTTTCCTAGCAGGTGGTACTGCTGAAAAAATCTCCCTCTGGTAGCTAGCTGTCTCTTTTTGTTTTGTTAGGTTCGTGGACGTTGTCTTTTTCTTTCTTTTATGATGAGTATACGACGAGAATATAGCCTGGTTTTTCGATGTTATTGAGGGAGAAGTTTGGTTGTGAGATGTAAGATAGTTTCTTGTTGGATTCATACTTATCTGGGCCTGTTCTGTAACCAAAATTGCTAAGTATAGCAATTGTTAAGATCTCAAACAACAATGGTTGCTAAGAAGGTTGCTATCGAAAGAGTTTGTTAGCAATGTTTGTTACAGAATAGGTTTGTAGTAGCGCGACTTTTTGAAAGAGCTATGAGCGTTCGCCGGGTTTTGAACCTAGAACCTTTCACTCGAATGGTGACTGCTCCAACCAATTGAGCTACAAACACTCGGCGAATACTCAGGCTTTTTCGTGCAATTGGTAGTTGAAGAAATGTAAAGTGACATGGGTTGCGTCAATTCGTTACACATTTATTATATTTATTTTACAATTAAACTTCGTTAAATATATAGTTTCATCCACATTCATAAGTTGATATCATCTTATGTTTATCCATTTATCGTCATTCACGTAATCTGCCACTTTTAATTTCACTAAAGTTTCATCTTTATTTACGCATACCCAGTGTTAAAAATTGGCTTATAAGTAAATTCGAGCACGAGGAATTCAATGCCGTTGAGCACATTTTCATACCTAGTTTAGTATTTAAGATATAGTGTTTGGAAAAGTTAAATTTTTGTCAAATTTTATCTCACAGGATTTTGTACTTTTCCGAAGCTATTTCTTAAAAACTGAACGAGATATGAAGATGCGCTTAACAGCATTGGACCTCTCGTGTTTCAATTAACTTATTAGCAAATTTACAGCAATTTTTATTTTTTTTAAAATTTGTTACCAAAAATTTTTCCTGACTTAGTTATTAAACCATAACTCAAAAACTAGAAGACATATGCACTTGAAAACTTTACCACAAGATTCAGCGGGCCAAAATACATATGTTTGTAAATTTTCGTTACAATATTCGTACGAGAAAGGATTTTGGAGCCAACAGTCTGAAATTGGCCCAAAATCGAAAATAATCTAAGGGGTACCCCTTAAGAAATTTTCAAAAAATAAAAATCGTTAAAAATTTGCTTACATGTCAATTCGGACACGAGAAATTCAATGCCGTTAAGCTCATCTTCATATATTGTTTAGTTTTTAAGATATATCCTCCGGAAAAGTTAATTTTTTTCTCAAAGTTTACCTCAACAGATTCGCGACGGTATATGTCAAAAACTAAACAAGATATGAAGATGCGCTCAACGGCATTGGATTCCTCGTACTTCAAATAACTTATAAATCTTTTAGCAACATCCATTTATTCCTGCATCAGCTATACGAGTACAATCTGTCACCCTCAATTTCATCTAGTTAAATTCATTGATTCTTTCTGTTTATTTACAGTAATTCTTTCCATACAAGCTTCAATCATATCCATTTATTTATTTCTAATGCATCCACGCAATTTTTCACCCAAAATTTCATCAATTTTTCCTTCGACATACCCTTACATATGTCTTTTTTTTCTAACTATATTATTTTCAATCTTACTCTCATCATACATAAACCACCGTATTCCAGAAGCGATCTCGTCTTGTAAATTTAAATTCTTCTAACCGACAACTAATTTTGTCATCTCTGGGGATCATGATTTGACGGCTTGGTAATAAAAGCAACGCTCTGGTATCCAGCATTCAACGTGTACCGTATATTAATCCCAATGATTGTCCGTAATTTATAATTGCCTGGCTTCTAAAAATAAACTACGGTCGTCTTGTATTTGGAGGGAAAAGAGAAGCACTCTGCGGTTGCTAGTAGTTGCTTGGCGCGTGGAAGACACGAACGCAGCCTCAGGCAAACACTTGACCTGGCGGACAGTGGCGCCGAAGCCGGAAGAAATATGGGGCAGGTATTAAAGAGAAATTGTATGTTTGTATCTTTCTCATTGTCAAATTTTCCAGAATTATTTTTGCATTTATTTCATGTATAGACAAAAAAATATGCGGCATGAATTAAAAAGGAGTTGTATATGTTTGTATCAAATTGTCCAGAATTATTTAACAGAAAAATTGTTTTATTTGAATGATTTCTATCAAATACTTGCAGTAATTTTTATATGACCATGACGAAAAGGAGTTTTTTTGCACTTATTTAATGTATGGAAAGTAGACATTTCCTGCCTACCCATGTGGAAAATATTACTTTGTATATATGAGCGGAAAGTCAGTTTTTCTAATTGAGTATCGTGTGTATATGAAAACTGTCAATTTTTCAAGCGAATTTTTAAGCAGAAACACTATCAAAAATGATTTATAAATTCGTTTTGGAATGGTGCAAATAGTTCGAGCAGAAAAATACTTTCTGCTCGAACTATCTTAAACAAAATTTTACAACAATTTAGAATTTTATACTACAAGAAATTATTTAATTTTTAGATCATTTCTTTATTTTCTCAAATAATAATAAGTTCCTGTTATACAGAGTAGTATAAATAACATTTGAGTACTTTCTGCACTCTCATTGGAAATAGGTATTTATGTATCCAGAGTAGAAAGTAGTCTATTGCCGCTTGTGCATAGAGATCGAGGCGTAGCCGAGAGCAACAACCATGCAATAGCGACAAGGACACTTTCTTCTTGTGGTGTACACAATATTTTTTCTATGAACATTTAGAAATCTTTGAAGAATAATTTAAAACATTTTGACAGTTTTGAAATCCACTTGTATATATTGATAGGTTTCATGTATCCATGGATACATTCTTACTTAACCGCTCGGCGAGTGGTAAACTTATAATTTCTGCTGTCAACTAATAATTGGAAATATCTATAAAATAAATGAATATTTCTTTCTGTCAAGTTATTTTAAATGTAATGGTTCAAATGAAAGATTTAAAAACCAAAATTTTATTTGAAGAAAGAAGTTTTTACTGAAGCTTTATGTTAGGATCTTTTGAATTCTTATAAAATATAATACTGTAGTTATATTAAATATACTAGAAGCTAGATATTTAAAGTTGACTCTATAAAATCCGGAATATATGTTGTATAAGTTACAGTGGCTACAATATTGCGAAGCACGTATCGTAAGAATATATGATACACTAATCCTTTATACTGCAGAAACGTGCAAGGTGTTACTACTGTACAACCTTCTCAAGAACTTTTTAAAGTTATCTACAATAATAACTCTTCAAAACTATAACAAAACCTTCATTATTTACATGAAAAAGATTCTACATCATTCATTGTCGACGAGCCAATATGACATTTATAAATATTTCGCGAATGAATTTGTTTAATTTAAAATGTTTAAACTTCAAAAACTATTTCTCCATTAGTACTCATGCATTTCATTCGAAGCAGTAAGTGCAAGATGACATTTTATAACATAGGTACCTACTAGCAATGGCAATGGTGGCAGTGGTACCACACGCTGCGAAGCGATACGAAAGGCATTCATGTGGTATGATGTATGTGTTCTGCTCAATACCACATATATTTCTGAAATATACTACGTTGCCTAAGAATCGATGTTGTCGGTAAAATGACATATATATATGTTAGGGTACATTGGGAGAGATGGCAAGAAATGTGAATTATTGTCCGAAGGAGGACAAATTTGTTGTTGTAATAGATGTCATTTTTAAATTATTTGAACTTAATCCCAATTACTGTAGCTTTTAGTGGAAGCCAAATAACTTGATCACAATGACTTATATCCAGTAAAATATGATTGTGTCTGAGTGGTTTGTATTTCACTATAAGTTTAAGCTCTATCTATTCTTGATCCTTATTTTTCTTTTTATGGGTGAAGTAGGAATAAATGGATAAATATGATTGAAGGATTGTTGCGTGAACAAAAGATTCCAGGCGAGAAGAATCAAGGAGCTTGTATGAAAGGAATTATGAATGTGGTTAAAGCGAAAGTAGTATCAGGATAAGAACGTTTGGCGAAGATTAATTGCAGGATGAATTTGATTTCTGAATGATTCTAGATTTGTTGATTAGTTATTTTGTGGAATTCACTTTCAAAAACAAGCGTAGGCCGACAATTAATTTCTTTATTATCTTTTTTGATCCTTTTCAGTTTGTGCAATAGTGTGTCTAAATGCAATTGTGTGAAATTTACTTTGAAAAACAAGTGTAAGCGATACTTTAAACCTTTCTTATCTTTTCAGATTCGTTGTTAGAATAATGGGCTGTGAACCATTTGGAATAATTTGAGTATGTGGAATATATGTTGAATGAAAGATAAATGAAACAGATGTTTAGGAACGAATGGATGGATTGAAGATATCTTGAATGATGAAAGATTTCTAGTGTGAGGAATAAATGAGCTTATATGGAGGAAAATATGAATGAACTGAAAGAGAGGGTGGTGTGTTAGGATGATTATTTTTTGACGTTTCTCAAAACCAATGAAATGCTTCATTGTATGTCACGTGTCTGCGTTTTAATCAATCCGGTCAATATTATACTGAGAATAAAGCTCTTGTGATTATTCCCGGAAATAATCTCTGTATCTTTTTTTGTTGACAAATGACATGTAGTTGTAAAATAATTATTTAAAACTGTCAACGCGTCAAGTAAAATGTGTGAAAAAAATCGATTTAGTTCCATTTCAGATACAGAAATACACCAACAAATTTTGGAAACAACTTCCAAGAATACATTAATAAGTAATCAATTGATGTAGACCCAGTTCAAAATCTTTTAAGTTGGATGAGTCGACCTCAACAGCTAAGTCAAAAAATAATCTAATTAAATATAACTCGAGAGTTGGATAAATTGGAAAATAATTTTCCAGTATCTTTCTCAAATTTGTTGCCATTTGGCAATAGCCACTCAAGCCCTACGAGCTTTCGTGACTATTGCCTGGCAACAAGTTTTCAAAAGATCTCTCAAATTATTTTCAATTTATTCTCATTCTCTTGTTATATTATTACAGAAAATATTTGACGAAGATTGACTATTTGATAAATCTGCTCAAGGGTTCGTGCTACCCTTTTGAATGTATTAAGTATGTTGTTCCCCCTCCCCCCCATTCTGTACTGATCTTATAATGATAACCCTTATATTTCATGATAATTCTATTGATTACCACCATTTCGGTGTCTTATTACTAGAAATCATTTACTCTATTTTACTATTAGTTAAATCAACTTTTCGAATACTTTAAAACTATCTGAAACTGTAGCACGACTTTAGAAGAATTCTTGTCGCCTACGCGTTAAAAATATCTGGTATGTAAAAGTGTTGAAACCGCTGCGCGCCCAATTTAATTGACAGCTGATTAGATACCAGCGTACCGGTCATTTATCTAGCGACAGCGGATCCGGGCAAATGCCGGCGACCGAACGGTCATTTGCCGGTGTTTTGAACAACGATAAAAGCGGGCTTACAACCAAAAGAAACTTCAAGGAAACCAATAACACTTGCTCACACTTTTATACTAATATTACGAATATTCTGCACTATATTTCTTTCTTATCTTATAGATTATTTTTTATGCAACCTATCCCAAATCTTGTTAAATTTAGGAACATTTGTATTCAGGTTTCGGTGCCTATAAATTATTGAATCTGTCACAAGTGTTTTCATAATTTATTGGATTCCGAAATGGAAAATAAATTTAGAATTTTGTCACACGTTTTTTCAACGTTACATAAATATATCTTTACCTCATTTATTTCATTTCAACTGTTGAAATTCTGCAACTACTGTTGTTGTCTGTTGATTTTAATATTATATTTGGAATTAATTTCCTGTTATACTGCATTATAAATAAATAAGTTTTGGTTCGGGAGTTATGGGTAGCTAAGAACTTCCCGTAGAAAATTTTTGTCGTTGCTTGGGAAATTTCCTGGGAATTCCTCCAAACATGGTTTTACTTTCGGAACTTTTTCCCAGGAATTAAACAAGGAAAATTCCCTATAATAAATGGGGAAATATTGGAATTGGAATTAAGTGTTTTACGATGTTAAATTTTAACATAAACTTAAATTGACAAGCAAACAACCATTACCGTTGCAAACATCAAAAGATTTAAATTTATTTATCTACGACCGTGTGATAATAGTTATTTATTATACAAGTGCTTTATTAGGTATATAAAACACCCAAGAAAAGTTTAAACACGAGACCGAAGGTCGAGTTTTTAATATTCTTAAGTGTTTTATATACCAATAAAACACAACTGTAATACAAAGTTGTATCCACAACTCATAATTATAGGTATCGAAGATTGTTCGTAACGTTTAACGTTGATTCAGTTATATATATAGTTTCTCAAAATACGATAGATCATGAAGTGGTTGCTAAGTACCAAGTTGTTTACAGTGTTTTATGAGTCATATTTCAATTGAAATCAGTGTAATAATGTCTTTATTATATATGAGTTGTGGATAAATGGCATTTATCGCATTCATTTTGAGTGATATACGTATGTTATTAACGCACTAGTGCGCTTTTGGAATTATTAACGCACTAGTGCTTTATTAAAATACTTTTCGCACTCAAACTAAAAGTTACTATGGTTTCACTGAAATTTTTTAAATGTCAAATAATTATTAGAACTTTCAATTTAAAATTATTTTTGTTTTAATTTTAGTTTATTTCTTAGTCGTAGATAATAGTTATTTATTATACAAGTGTTTTATTAGGTATATAAAACTCGCAAGAAAAATTTAAACATGAGATAATGAGAAATTTCGTTTCCGGAAAAATTCCGGTAAAAAATATCTATAAATGCTGAGGTAGGCTGAATACATAACAGGCCATTTGAATCGGGCCCATTCCGATGTGAAAATGGACGCTCGTTTGGGAAAACTTCTACTCCGGGGATCCGGTCTGCTCCGGTCTGCTCCGGTTATTAGATACGGTTCCAGTATATAGCTACGTGCATGGAAAATAAGGTACAACTTTCCGGGGCGCCCTTTATTCTGTTATTGATTCCAGGGATATTAAGGGAAACAGAGGAAAGGTTTATTTATTGTAGGATATTGTTTACATGGGTCTCTTTGATGTAATAAATGTCCAGAGGCTTTATTAAATTTGTTACGAAGTTTTTTAATAAAATTTATTGACGTTGTTGCTTGAAAATTATAAGAGTTTTAATATGAGACACTTAATTAAGTAGGTATATACTTTATTTTTCTTCATAAACAACTAGCTACAATGGAGTAGGTAGCTCAGTGATATCAAGTCGTCCTGTGGATTTGAGAACCTCGGTTCGATTCCCACAGCCGACAAACAATTTTCATTACATTAAAATTATCCCTGTGTCTTCCCCACTACTAATATTTTTGGGGGCCGTGATTTGACGGCACTTCACGCGCAGAAATATATCACTTACCGAGATCTGCTACGGCATCCAGTAATAAAGTGATTTATTTAAAAATATAATATTGTAGTTACCATTGATTTGTTTCTTGTTTTTGTAAAAAAGTGAATAGAATGTCAAGACGACAATAATAATTTTCCATAGCACCGGGGCTAAAATACTTGTAGCAATTATAAATAACAGCATCGCGAGTTAAAATAGATTATTTTATCATGATTTTGGTGTCATATAAATGAAATTTCTATTCGAATCTTGGAAAAATGTGTTTATAAGTTGTCAATTTGACACAAATTATTTTTCTCTTACACCGTCAGTTATACACGATATTATTTTATTTCATTTACGAATTCAACTCTTATGGGGTAATGGCTCAGTGGTATCGAGTCGGCCTGTGAGTCCTGAGAATCTCGGTTCGATTCCCAAATTTGACAATCAATTTTCACCACATTAATATTATCACTGTGGTGCTCCCGGTACTAACATCTTTGAGGGCCGTTATTTGATGACTACTAACCGCACTTCACGCGCATAAATATATCACTTACTAAGATCTGCTTCGGTAGAGTACCACATCCAGTAATGGGTAAAAAGGCGTGATGATATATTTATTTATTTATATTTTAAATAATATTTGAAGTATTTTGTAGAACAATCTTATAAATCTGCAAAATGAATTCAATCTTTGAACATGTTAAACTCGTTCGTTTTTTATGTTGGTATCCATACCAAAATGTCGAGAGATAAAAATTAATGAGATCGAAAATGTCCAATTAACGCGGCTGTGTGGGTCTTGTAACACGACGGACAAGATTTTGGTTTTTGTCCTCAATCGAAGGCTCGATCCAGGCGGAGCTTTGCCGAGACTAGGAATGTCAGAATCTCGTTTACCTTTTTTAGTTTTTGTGATAGTATCGAAAAACTGGACCAAAAACAGAGTGCCGTGGAATATGGTCGTTGACAAATGAGTCACTTTTACGTAACTTCTAATGAAAGAGCTAACGGCGGACAGCGATGATTGAAGATGATAGTTTTCATCCTCGAAGTCATTTAAAGAAAAATGTTAATAATTTTTGTTGCATGCATTTCATTCTAACAGTTATTTGTAACGAAAATTTACATACATATGTATTTTGACCCGCTGAATCTAATGGTTAAAATACATACACGTACTTTAAAATTGTACTGTAAGTTACCTATTAATGATAAAATTTAAACACAAGCTGTATTCCATGTGCCACTTGGTTCACTAAAATCAGTTTAGATAAATTAGACAACATATCTAAGTGAACTGAATTAAGCAAACTGATGCATTTATTGGGGTGAATTACTTCAAAGTAAATTTGAATCAGTACTTCTAGTACTAAAAATAAAGTCAGCAAAGTAATTTGGAGAAAATAAATAAGTGGCCTAGTTCAGTAAATGTAAGTTCCAAATACCTAACGTAAGGTTTTTTATTGAACAATGGTTTCCATGGTTACATCTGGACTCAGACACAATCGTATATTTTGGATATAAGTTGAAGTCAGCGAGATTTGAACGGAAGACAGATTCATTCACGTGTTACAATTCGCGCTGCCATAATATGTATCCATTCGTAATTTACGATAAAACTGACAGTTTAGTTTCTATATTCACGGATGTAGCGTCTAGAAGAACCTGTTACCATTTCTTCTAATTTACGAGCCTTGTAAAACATAAACAACATAGGTGTGAACCTCCTAGTGAAGGCTGCAAACTTTCAAAGTATTTGTGCTACTTTAACATTAACTCACAGCTCCGATTTCAACTATTTAGTTCACCACATTCTACTAACTGAACATTCCACTCAAAATGACAATGTGAAGCGATTTTAATACAATCTAGTTTTATTTACCTAGATGCCTAATTTAAATGAGCTGTGTATTGTATCAGAACAAACAGGAATTAGTTGTGGGGACACTAGATATGAAATTGAGGACTTCACCATTCGATACCACATATATTTCTACGTAGATATGCATATTTTGATCCTCAAAATAGTTTTTTTTAAATCACCGGAGTCATGATTGCAAAAATTCGGTAAAAGAAAATGCGAATTGGTTGAACTAGTATAAAAATAGAAAAATTTCAAAATAGATTTCTATATAATTCAGACTACGAGAAATCGAATGTCGTTGAGCGCATCGTAATATCTTTTTTAGTTCTCAAGAAACTGCGATTTTTGTCTTTTTAAAAATCTCAACTTTGAAGACGCATATCTCGAAAACTAAAAGAAATATTGAAATGCGGTTTGAACGAGTGTATTTCTCGTAGTCTAATTAACTTATATTGAAATTTTGAAAATTTTGAAAATTTTTCATTTTTTTTTCAAAATTTTAATTTCTCAATATTTCAAAAAACTGAGAAGATAATGAAAATCTGTGAACACCAGTGAATTCCTCTCGTAAAAGTACATAGGTATGTAAAATTTCAGAATTTTTGCTCCACGGATACAATTCTTAGAGCAAAAAAACTAAAAATGGCCAAAATTCGTAAAAATCTTAAGGGGTACCCCTTCAAAAATAATTAAAAAACAGTGATTTTTCATTTTTTTGCAATAAATACTTTATCTGTGCGAATTTTTGGCTGAAAATTTGCATACCTATGTACTTTTACGAGAGGAATTCACTGATATTCGCAAATTTTTATTATCTCTTCAAGTTTTTGAAATATTGAAAAATGAAAGTTTAACAAAAAGTTTAAAAAAATTCAAAATTTTCAAAATTTCAGTATAAGTTAATTGGAGCTCGAGGAATACACTCATTCAAACCGCATTTCAATATCTCTTTTAGTTTTCGAGATATGGGCCTTCAAAGTTGAGATATTTAAAAAGTCAAAAATCGCTGTAACTCGAAAACTAAAAAAGATATGAAGATGCGCTCAACGGCATTCGATTTCTCGTAGTCTGAATATTATAAAACCATATTATAAATATTTTCGAATTTTAAACTGGTTCAACCAAAAATTTCGTATTTTCATTAATCGATTTTTTTGCTGTCACGTCTCTGGCGATTAATGAAATATATATGAGGATCAAAATATGCATTATTATATAGAAATATATGAGGAATTAAATGGTGAAATCTACAATTTCATATTTAAAGATGGGATGGCTAGCTCAGTGGTATGAATTCGGCCTGTGGATCCTGAGAACCCTGGTACACTGGATTCGATTCCCACAGGCAACAAACAATTTTCATAATTTCAATAACTACCCCTGTGGCTCCTCCACCACTAACATGTTTGGGGGCCGTGATTTGACGACTGGTAACCGCACTTCACGCGCAAAATATATCACTTACCGAGATCTGCTTCAGCAGAGTGCCACACCCAGTAATGGGTAGAAGGCGTGATGATATATTTATTTATTTATTATGTAAACAGAAACAAACTTGAATATAAACATATGCGTCCAAATAAATAGTATATATTATATTTTTCATTTCATTAATCCTGAAAATTTAAATAAAAGCTTGCAACGGGATGAATCTTTGGAAACATGTATTTTAAAATTACCTTTCGACGACGCCCCGAGGGGTCGGGACCCACAGTTTGAAAACCCCTGCTCTAGTGGGTCTATACATACATACCTATACATTGTATCACAGCAAACTGGAATTAATTGGTTGTAGGGTTGTTAAGTTGGTACTACTCAGGAACTGGTATAAGGTCTACAATGGATTCTAAACGAATTTATGATGTTGAACTAAATAATTGTATTTTGAAGCACTCTTGTAAAATATCTGGGGAGATGCTAATGTGTGATACTCTTAAACTTACTACATAGCTTTTCAATTAGTAATTACGATTAGCAATTGTAATTATCAATTAGTAGAGTGGTTAATGTTACGACAATCTAATCAGAAGATTTCTAGTTCGAGTCCTGCTCAAGCTAAATATATATGAAGTGCGGCTCGGTGAATACGGATCCTGTACTATAATTGCGATTATGTTCTTGTTGTACGGAGTAGCATAAATAAATAATTCTAATTTGAAATTATTTATTGTTGCGCAGAGTAGCTGCTGCTGTGCTCTGGATTCAAACCTGGATTAGCCAGAACATAAACTATTTTACTATACTACAATAAAATTTTACAATGCGTGATAACCAACGAAGATTCTCCGGCATTTACTACCAAAAATAAACTATAAAATGAAAGAAATTTTAATTACTTTATTCTTCACACTTTTCATTATTATGTACTAGATAATCTTTCATAATGTGCTATTAATTTTGTTGTAATTTTCAAAACACTAAGCACATAAGTATTAAAATTTAATTATGACAAGATTAAACAGACATTTTCTGTTTTATTAACTATTTTATAAAGCTTTATTTTTAATATAATTTGATATGGTAATACTCTGCACAACAGGAACTTAATCCCAATTGCAATAACCACGTAAATTCTGCTGTTAGGCAAATAGTTTTAGAAAAAATATTTCAAGGAAAATTAAACTATCTATCAGTTTTATTTGAAGCAGACCCCTCTAAAATAGTTCAAAAATGTTTGACATGTGTTCTTTAAAGCGTTGTAGAGTGTAGTATAATTTTAAAAATGACTTACCCCTATTCCAATATGTACAAGAGAATATAGTGTTGATGTTGAATCGACACGACTTACCTGTAAAAAAAATATAAACATTAGTATGAGGGCAGGGTAAAAGTCCTTGAAAAATGAAACAAGAAATGATTTATTTGGTCAAAACATATTTTATTTCTCAACATAATCTCCTTGTAGCTCAATACACTTCATCCAACGTTTTTCTAATTTTTCGATCCCTTCCAAATAATACGATTTTGGCAATCCTTCAAAATAAGTGTTTGTCTCAGCGATAACCTTTTCGTTTGAGCCAAATATCTTTCCGCCGAGCCATTTCTTCAAGTTTGGAAATAGATAAAAATCGCAGGGGGTTAAATCTACCACAACGAAAATCAGTAAACCACTTGTGAATCGTTCCAATCGATGGTGAAGAGTCCCCATAATGTTTAACAAGCGATGCTTTGGTTTGCGTATTGTTTTTTCTACGCAAGAAATAATGTTCAATCAAGACGCGAAATTCACTTTTTTCCATGTTTTCAAAAATCTTCAAGGTTGCTTGCTTTTGATGGATGTCAAAACAGAACTGAATGACATATCAGTATGAAAATTTTAATGCGTTCTAGTTAAAGATGGTACATCACAAATGTCACATGGGATTTGCGATTGTGGCGCTATTTGTTTTATTTTTCAGGGACTTTTCATCCTGCCTTCGTAATAATTAATAGTTGTCTGTATCAGAATCTGTCCTTTTGCTATTAGGAGCATATTTTGATAGGTCGAGCCTAAGGGCAAGGCTTACAAATTGCGAATACTCACAAAACAGTTTCTAGATGTGTGATACATAAGATTTAAATGACATTATTGATTTATTTGTCAAATATGAAATACTCAGGATTTTTAAGTTGACATCAGGACATTCGCAATAAACAAGGATACGAGAGTTAAACAAATGTAAACAATTCTTATGTTTTCTTACTATAAATTCAATTACAATTACCTTTATTCGAGTTTACTCAACACATAAAACTGACACTGACAGCCAATGCTAACCTTACCAAAGTCTCCAATTTTTGCTGGCCTAGGCCGGAAACAGGCAGTTTTTGTACGATTTTAAGTTATGTAAAACTAGTGTTTCTGGACGGAGGCGCGAAGAAGTTATTTTAATATGTTGAACAATATAAACTAACAGTTAAATAATAATAATAATAATGACTCAGTGGTATCCGAGTCGGCCTGTGGATCCTAAGAACCCTGGTTCGATCCCCACAGCCGACAAAACATTTTCATCAATTTAAAATTACTCCTGTTGCTCCTCCACCACTAACATCTTTGGGGGGCGTGATTTTATGGCTGGTAACTGCACTTTACGCGCATAAATATATCACTTACCGAGATCTGCTTCGGCCAGTAATGGGTAAAAGGCGTGATGATATATTTATTTATTTATTTAAATTATAAAAAGAAAAATTGAGATACCTTCAGGATTTGAACCTGGGATCTTATGAACTCCGGTCATATGCTCTAACCATCTAAGCCACGGTCGCTCTGGATTCAAATCTAATTATATTCTAATTTTTCTCTCTATTTTTGTTACGCCTTACAATAATTATTTAATTTGTGTAATTATTAAGTATGTACTTGAAAACAATTAAATTATACTAATAGTGTTTTCGTTTTTTCAGCCGAGGAAAATTCATTCGCACAGGGGAAAAAATTCGTCTACCGGATGACGTCACAATGGGCTACATCATTGGTAAGATCATCAATCAAAAATTGATTGATTTAAAAATCTTTATACACATAAAAACACACTCAATTCGTCAATTCATTATAAACATATCAAATTGCTGTCATTAATATTTATTTTATATGTTTGTCTTTCCAGAACATTTGCTGAAAAAACCTTTGACAGTCGTGGATCAATTTCATTCGCATTTAGAACCAATGAAGTTCTTAAGAAGAGACACGTTACACGATCAGGTATGTAGATAGTTATACACGATTTTGTATCACAGTGGAGTACGCAGAATTTTCTTAAGGTTAAGATCCAAATATTAAAATAACTGTAATAATAATAATAATAATAACCCTTTATTGAGGCGAAGTTCAGCAAACATGCTGTTCTTCCACTTAACCTCGGAAAATAATACATATATTTAAAAATAATATAAATAAATTGACGTAATTGATCCTCCATTTTTAACCAGTTTAATTCCTTGTATGCGTCTGATAAGTGGCTCCAATTCAGCTTCTTTTCTTTTTTAAGTCTTGTCCTTCAGAAAACTCGCCTGAGACTCGTTCTCTATACTTGGATGCATATGAAAACTCGTTCTTTAATATACTATTCAAAGACAATAACTCTGAAGGATTAAATGGAACTTTATAGACCCATTAAAACTAACTAAGTCGATCGGTATCTTTAGTTGTAAGCTACCACTCTCTGTCGAGATTGTCACCGTAATGTTTTTCCATGACTTGCAGTTAATCTGCAGCCTGGAAGCATCCTGGAAGCATCCTGGAGCATTTTAGGAGCGTTCTAGAGATTTAACGTGGTATAAAGTCGAACGACTTACAGGATAATGACCAATAGAGTTTTTCTATGTCCCTTTCAGACCTTTTCCTTTCGTTAACAAAAAACATGCTAATCTAACTAACCGCTCTCTCCCCCTGTAACTTTCTACAATGGTTTTTATCGCGGAAATGAAGAGAAAAAACGTTTTTATGATCAAGCTAATTATTTTTAAATGTTTTTGCCAGGCTTGTATTTCGCCAGTTCCATTCTGATGATTGCTAATTATTACTTGTGCAGAGTTAAGGACCTACAATTTGTAGTGGATTTTGAACCTCTGAAATTTAGTTATTAATTGGAATTGGTTAGATATACAGGGTGTTTAGAAATTGAATAACAAGCTTCAAGTAGAACAATTATTTGATTTATTTTGAGTTGACAATCCTTAGTGCAAAAAATACAATATACGTGGATAGTTCTAGAACATCATATTAGTTTTTCAAATGAAACTACAAATTTTTAGTGGTACACGAACCAAATATGTGCGATTCTGAATGACGATCGCCATAAGCTCCGTGTATAAGAACTCAAATTTACAAGCGAATATATTTGTTCACAGACAATGAATGTATTTCATATTTTAACAAGATACATATGACTATCCAATGTTTACTTACGCTGAGTTTCATTCAGATCTGTAAAAATGTTTTTCACGCTAGAACTACCTTAAACTATTAGCCACATCAAGGCAATTTTACACAATTCTTCTTGAATGTAAACAGCAATGATATTCCGTAAATGATTTAAAAAAGTTCGCTTAGTTCTAGTCGCACATTTACAAGTTTTATGGCTTCGTGTTGCTTAACGAAGGGCCTTACATTTTTTTTGCATTAGGATTGTCGACTTAGGCTAATCAAAGAAACGTTTTACTTGAACCTTGTCACCCACTTTTCGAACAACCTGTATAGCTGCTATTGTCTGTTGTCAAGTATAAATAATTAATATTTTTGTTGTTGTTGCAGATCTCCTTCAGTTATCACGCCAAAAACAACGATGACTGGATCAATGTAGTCAAAATAGAAGGATTTAACGTCAAATATGATCCTAGCAGGTAATTATAACCATTATATAGTTTATTTGGTCTGTCATTACTTCGTTATATTCTCACACTTTAGTTTTTAACTTACACATAGTTTAAATACCTGAAATATTATTTCTTGTCTCTGTAATATCTGCATTTAATTAGATACGCGAGTAAGAAACTTCTAGCATTCTTGAAACTTAAAGAAAAGTATTTTTGAAGCGTGACAGTGAAAATAGTTTATAATTGCAATGAGAGATATCTAATAAGTAATTATAATTAGCAATTGCTATTAATAGTTATTGTTATTCAAAGTTAAAACATTAATTGTAAGTACTAAGTGAAATATTTATTCCAAATAAACAATTTTCACCACATTAAAATTACCCCTGTGGCCTCCTCCTCCACTAAAATCATTGGGGGCCGTGATTTGTTGGCTGGTAACCGCACTTCACGCGCATAAATATATCACTTACCGAGATTTACTACGGCATCCAGTAATGGGTAAAAGACGTGATGATATATTTTATGGGGTAATGGCTCAGATGTATCAAGTCGACCTGTGGATCCTAAGAACCTTAGTTCGATCCCCACAGCCGACAAAACATTTTGACCAATATAAAAAAATTACCCTTGTGGCTCCCCCACCACTAACGTCTTTTGGGCCGTGATTTGACGGCTGGTAACTGCACTTCACGCGCCTAAATATATCACTTACCGATATTTGCTCCGGCAGAGTGCCACACTCAGTAATGGGTAAAAGATGTGATGATATATTTATATTTATTTATTTATTTTATGATATATTTTATATACTGTGCGCACTGAGTGTACCAAGAAATTATGCCACACTGATTGTTGCCACACTTATTTTGAAAGTTGATATGTTGACTTTTCAACACGACTATAGAAAATAGTTATTTATGTATTAAGGGTGAAAACAGGCGTTTCTGGCTCGCGGCATGATTATTAGCAGTCTTGGCGTCTTCGTGCACGAGTTTTGTACAATGCTTTTTGTAACGAGCAAAAATTATATAATCGACAATGAAGAAATTTACAGAGTGATCAAAAGGGATTGTTACAGTTAGCAATAAAAAAAACTACTTGAAATTGGTAAGCCTGATACATAAATTCATTTCCTGTTGTTGACAGTGACATATAAAATTTAAATTTGAGTACATTTATTTCTAAAGTATTTCTGTTACTTAAAAAGTCAAAATTCTATTAGCTGTCAGACTCCTAACATAACCTATTTGTATTTATTAGAAATGTCAAATAGCCTGTCCGCCTTTATCTGACGTTGTGCCAACTGTGGAATAAAAAGATCTCTGGAATTGTATTGCCAACTATAACAATTCCTTTTGATCACCCTGTATTAAATTTGAAGCGTGAATTTATATTGACAGTTAAGTATGCCATGAATTGACATTTGTTATTTAAATCAAATTGTTTATTTTTTCTCGTAAAGCTGGTTAAAAAATGTCTGGTTGATGGCGTTATAAGCTATCGTCTCTACTTTTTTATAAATTCCTTAAAATGTGTGTATATAAGTACAATTAGCGTTTTAATAGTCAAAATTTAGAATCATAAAAATGGGTGTTTTTTCAATTACTTTGCGCACTAGTGCGCAAAATTAAACTTTCCGTAGATTACCAAGGTAATGTAAACCTTATTTTGAATGATGCGAGTACAAAAAATAATGTAGAAACACTTGGCGGGAGAAAACATACGATGACAAATCTTTTAAAAATAATTTATCACTTGCAAAGCTATAAAATGTTGTCTACCTTGGCTTAATATTTATCTTCAAAGTACGTACAAGAAAGTGTCATCCGTAGAAACTTACAACATTGCTTATACCAAGAGATGTTTGCATTTCTGTCGTCCAAAATTATAAATAATCGCAGTTTTTTTGTTTTCTTGCCCGTGTGAACGTAATTATGTACCCGTACAACCTTTTAATTTATTTAATCGTTTAGTGTTTTTGTGTTTTTTGGTTTGTCGTTAAGTTGGTATCTTTTTGTGTCTGCAGCAGTAAAATATAGTTTTTATGAACATGAAATTAAATGAGTAAAATCTTATTTATGGTGTTGTTCGGTTGGTTTTCTATCACAAGAAATAAATACAAAAAAGATTTATATTTCATGCCTTGGTGTTCATTCATGAATACGTGGGATAGATCTGCAGTTGCAGAGCGATAGATGACATTATTTTAACGAGAAGTGTATCAGTACTGATTGATCAATTCTCACTGCCTTATTTATGTTCGTTACATTAAAATTATTCCTGTGTCTTCTACTGTACTAACATCTTTGGAGATTGTTCTTCTCCAGTTGTCAAATTACATCCCCCAAATTGCACAGTAAAGAAAGAGATAAACTGATAATTTAAATACAAATAAAATAAATATATCATCACGCCTTTTATCCATTACTGAGTGTGGCACTCTGCCGAAGCAGATCCCGGTAAGTGATATATTTATGCGCGTGAAGTGTGATTACCAGCCGTTAAATCACTGCTCTCAAAGATGTTAATGGTGGGGGAGCCACAGGGATAATTTTAATGTGGTGAAAATGTTTGTCGGCTGTGGGAATCGAACCAGGGTTCTTAGGATCCACAGGCCGACTCTATAGCACTTAGCCACCTACCCCATAAATTAAGATTTTTTTTTTGTAAGTTAATTGAATAAATAACTTTATAACCCTGATTTAGCGTCATCAGACTTCTGTTTATTTAAATTAAAAAAAAAAATTACTTATTGCAAAGCGAATTGAATCTGTTGAAGTACTCAAAGAAGTTTTTTGCAGAGTTGGCCAAGGATTTGTTTTTTCTGATGGTATAGGATAATTAAAAAAGAGGTGGCATAAGTATATAAGTGTTGTTGAAATTTACGTCGAAATAGTTATTTATGTATCAAGGGTGAAAACAGGTGTTTCTGGCCTGCGACATGATTATTAGTACGAGGCGCAAAGCGCCGAGGGAAAATAACATGCTCAGGGTCAAAAACGCTAATTTCATCTGTGGTACATACAATATTTTATGTACAACAAAATAACATTTAATTATATGTTGAAAAGAATAAAATATGTACAAAGGTTATATGCCAAAATGATATTTTGTAAAATCAAGTATTCACAATAAACAAAAATTGTCATTTTATTTAAGTATCAATAGGAATTAGTTTTTTAATAGCCCTAGGGCCAAAAACAAGTGTTTAAGCCTGCGTTTTAGGGCTAAAACATAAGAATTTCGGCCCGGTTGTGCATAAAATATATTTTCAAAATGATACATGCTTTTCACAGCCTGGTACAAAACTTTGCAACAGAGAAATGAAATAATACAAATAAATAAAATGAGGACAGGTTGATATAATTTGAAATACAATAAAATTACACCCTCAGAAGTTAGTGGAGGGTGTGTCAAAAGGGTGATAAAATATAAGTGTTTAACTATACATCCCCATTAGCAAAATTAACACAATATAAAGTTTAGGCAACCCTTGAATTTAAAGTTACCAAATGAAATTACAAATTTATATTTAGGGTTGTATAAAACCCTTTCCAAAACCCTTTTCACTCTACATATTTATAGAAGAAGCCATCATATAACAACACTTTGCAATATTTATATTTATTTATTTGTAACTAACATTAAACAATTTTCATAATTTAAAAAACTACCCCTGTGGCTCCTCCACCACTAACATCTTTGGGAGCCGTGGTTTGACGACTGGTAACCGCACATCACGCGCATAAATATATCACTTACCGAGATCTGCTTCGGCAGAGTGCCACACCCAATAATTGGTAGGAGGCGTGATGATATATATATTTTTAAATATTTATTTGTAACTCTGCATAACAGGAACTTAATCCCAATTACAATAGCTTATAATGAAATCCGAACCACTCAGACACAATCGTATTTTTTTAGGTATAAGTTGGAGAAAATCCATTAAGCTCCGATTGCTTATTAGTAAAGGATGATTTTTTTGTGGTAGAATATTGTAGAATAATCATTTTTAATATTTAATTCGTAAAAGGTTTTCATTATTTTTCACCCTTTTTATGTACCCCAAATTAAAACCCGGATTTGTAAATCTAATTCTATACAATTTCCACAATTTACAACCCTAAAAAACACAATACAACCCTTGTTAAACAAGATGACTCAGCATATGTATTTTTCTGTTTTCAGATTTTTGTCGCTTCATTGTTTCCTTTTTCCGTACTTCAGTTTTTGTCCGAAGTGAGGCGCTGTCGCTCTGGGGAAGTAAAATTACTACAGGAGGTTTCAGAAGGATCTGCAATTGTTTGATGGAGGTTGCTTAGCAACGATGGTGTTTTGTTAAAGATTGTAAAAAGAAAGACATACATATAAACCGATTGAATATGTTCCTGCGATAAAAATTATTTTATTATATTAAATTCAATATAAACAAAAAAAAAATAAGTATAGCACTATATCTCATAATACAGAGTGATCAAAATGAATTGTTACAGTTGGTAATAAAAAAAGGTACTTGAAATTGGTAAGCCTGATACATAAATTGATTTCCTGTTGTTGACAGTGACATTTAAAATTGAAATTTGAGTACATTTATTATTACATTTATTTCTAAAGTATTTCTATTACTTAAAAAGTCAAAATTCTATTAGCTGTAGACTCCTGACATAACCTATTTGTATTTATTAGAAATGTCAAATAGCATTTCCGCCTTTATCTGACGTTGTGCCAACTGTGGAATAAAAAGATCTCTGGAATTGTGTTGCAAACTATAACAATTCCTGTTGATCACCCTGTATTTGTGTACATACTTGAAATATTAACTTACATCAAAACGTAGTAATTTATGATTGCAACAGATGAAGAATATATTCTATCGGGTTATTTGTATTATAATTAAGTTTTATTGTAGCCGTTCGCAATGTATGCCTTAAAACAATAGTATATTATTTTATAAGGAGCTAAAGTGATACTTTTTGTGGCGAATCTGTAGGTATTGACAACTGTAGATGAGGCACAAAAATTTACTTTAGCTCCACATAAAATATGCTATTTTCGAACGCCGGAATATTTACCCAAGTAAACATTTTTATGTCATATAATTTTTTTGACGCTCGTGAACAGTAGAAAAAAGACTTTTTCTGCCACTGATGAACAAATAAATCTATTTGATTTTAATAAGCGTCAGAAAAAGTATTTATTAGAAAAGTCAAATTTTAACTGTTTCTTGGAGTTTTAAAATGTCATCTTGTTCTAATGTTTGAAGAAAAATATATTTTTCACGACTCTATCAGAACGTAATATTTTCATTCCTCAATTGAAAGAAGCAAGTAATACTTTTAATCCCTAGGATCTTTAAGATCTAGGATCTAGTATTAGAAAGTAAACTATTTCACGACCGGGAGTAATAGTCGGTTTCTATGGCATTTAAAAACAACTGATATTCAGGTGACATCTGTCAAGGGAATAATAAATCTTATCTAGATTTCTAATTCTGAAAAAATTATTTCTGATAGGGTGTTGAAAAAAATTATATGTATACCTCGTGAAAAAAGTGTCATTCCTCCCTCAAATACTTGATAACATCTCTAATGAAATAAAATGGCATCTTTGGGCAGGGCTGGATTTACTTATAAGCAAAATAGGCATTTGATTAGGACCCCCACCCACCGGGACCCCAGAAAAATCATAAAATATTTACTTATATTAATAATCATTTTAAATTATTAATTGGCTTTCCGGAAGCGATTTATAAATAGATTTATTTAAATATATACAGAAATAACAATATATTTTAGATTCTTTAAACTAAATTATAGAGGGTGGGAGGAGGCGAATCTCTAAAATATTGTGTTTAGGGGTTAAATCCGGCCCAGCCTTCGGGAAGAAATGTCTCACTTTCTTCCCTTGATATACAAAAAGCTATTTACTCCCAAATATACACAGCATGTCCCAAAAATAACGAAACTTTTAATTTAAATCATAGAATACGTAGCGCAATCTATTGAACATACACATTGTTAGAAAGAAACATTTTTCCTCTTTCGAACGCACACAACTTCATGCAATCAGGTGACAGTTTATTCTATATCTAAAGAGTTTCGTTATTTTTGGGACATACGTGTATGTTCTTGGAATGGCAGCAAATAAAACATAAAATTCAATGTAAAAAATAGTGTAATATTGTAAAATTAAAATGTAAACCTGTGATGATTGCAACGTAAAATGACAGTGTGAATGACTTTTGTATATTGTGATTGGATAAACTATATTTATTTATTGTTCAAGCTAGTCTAAATATATCAAGAATATTTTAAGGGCAATGTTGAAAGATTTTTATATTATTGGTGACAAAATTGATGAATGTGATAACTTTGTAATTAGTTAGTGCAATAGTCGGAAGAATCAAATTTAGCATAGACGTTTATTTTATATTTATGTTGCTCAAAGTCAATATATGTATAGGTTTTGTATATATGAAAGTTTTTATAAATATACGTAATTATTATTACATTTTGCATATTTATTTGTGTTTTATTAGCATATTTTACTCTATTAAATGTTGCGACACTATTATAGACAAAAATTAATAGATTTATTGTTATTTAATTGTTATTAAATATTATTATAGACGGCTGCAAACAATTAAAATATAGAAAAATAGTTATGATATCATAAATAAATATATAAATATATATCATCACGCCTTCCACCCATTACTGGGTGTGGCACTCTGCCGAAGCAGATCTCGGTAAGTGATAAATTTTGCGCGTGAAGTGCGTTGACCAGTCGTCAAACCACGGCCCCCAAAGATATTTGTGGAGGAGGAACAACAGGGGTAGCTTTTGAAATTAAGGAAATTGTTTGTCGCCTGTGGGAATCGAATCTAGGGTACCAGGGTTCTTAGGATCCACAGGCCGACTTCATACCACTGTCCTAGCCACCCCATAAATAAATATATAAATATATCATCACGCTTTCTACTCATTACTGGGTGTGGCACTCTGCCGAAGCAGATCTCGGTAAGTGATATATTTATGCGCGTTATGTGCGGTTACCAGTCGTCAAATCACGGCCCCCAAAGATGTTAATGGTGGAGGAGCCACAGGGGTAGTTTGTGAAATTATGAAAATTGTTTGTCGCTTGTGGGAATCGAACCAGGGTTCTCAGGATCCACAGGCCGACTTTATACCACTGAGCTAGCCACCCCATTATCATGTCGTAAGGTTTCTAAATAATCTTTTTACAATACTTGTACTGTAAGTTACTTATTAATGACAAAATTTAAACATATTAAGTGGAACTTTTATTGCATTGTGATTACCATGGTTATATCAGGACTTTAATATTACTTACAGTAAGTAAATATTACATATAAAGGTCCTGTTTATTTTGTCAACAATTTGACAGCTGTCAATTTTGAAACCTGTTTTTCTTTTCCTTGTATTTATGAAAGTATTGTATAAAATAGCTTACTAACCTCGAACTGTAAGTGATTTATTTATGTTGTGAATGTTTAGGAAATCTCGACCCTTCCGGCCTCGATTCTTAACCTAAAAACTTTCACTTACAGTTCATGGTACATAATATTTTATTTATTATACCTGCATAATAATCTTTGCTAAGCAAACTAAAAAGTGTGCGAAATTGCAACACGCGGTGTTTTAAAGTTGCTAGGCAACAACAAAATAATTTTGTTCGTCTATTATAAGGACAACACTCTACGGCTCGGTGAGTCCGTACCTTGTACTGTAATTGGGATTAAATTCATGTTGTACAGAGTAACAGAAATAAATTCATATTTTCACAATAAATCGCAAAATAACAAATTTAAATTGTAACGTAAATAACAAATGCTAATCTATCTCCATGTGAACGATATTACGTCAAATCAAACACAAAACATTATGAAATGAATCAAAATGAAAATGCTGCTTTCCAGCGCTATTTTACGAAACTGAAAAAAATATCTGAAACATCAATAAAGAAATAATTCTTCTCAAAATATTTTAGTCCCCGCCTGTACACTAACCCTAGGGCAGTATTACTATTGGTTGTTCAATGAAAGAGTCTATTTTTGTTCCATTGAATTGAAATATATCGTAACGGACTCCTTAGAAAAGAATGTAAGAAAAGAAAAAAGTTTCTTAAAAAATGGTGTTACTCTTTATATGTAACTGACAACTTGACAGCGTTGTCTGTCTTTTAATATTTTATAAAGCGTATTTTTAGTTTAAAGACGGGAATAGTTATATGTAGGCACTGAATTGAGTTTTCATTGAATGAGATAGAATTTGGGAAAAAATCTAGTTTTGTGGAGGCTATATCTTAAAAACTAAACTAGATATGAAGATACGATCAATGGCATTGAATTCCTCGTGTTCGAATTGACTTATAAGCAAATTTGTAGCAAATTTGGAGCGATTCAGTATTTTGAAAATTTCTTAAGGGGTGCCCCTTGGGTTTTTCTCGATTTTAGGCCAATTTCAGACAGTTTGCTCTAAAATCCTTTCTCGTACGAATATTGTAACGAAAATTTACATACATATGTATTTGGACCTGCTGAATACAACGGAGAAATAGTAAGTGGATATGTCTTCTAGTTTTTGAGAGATCCTTCAAAAACTGTTTTATGGGAAAATTATTGTGACTTTTTTCAAAATTAAAAATTGCTGAAAATTTGTTAATAAGTTAATTGAAGCACGAGAAATTCAATGCCGTTGAGCGCATTTTCATATCTCGTTTAGTTTTTGAGATATAGCGTCGGGAAAGTCCAAAATCAGAGGTGTTACTTTTTTGGAAAATTTAAGTTTTCTGTAGGCTATAACTTAAAAACTAAACAAGATATGAAAATGCGCTCAACGGCATTGAATTCCTCGTGTCCGAATTGACTTATAAGCAAATTTTTAGCGATTTTTATTTTTTGAATATTTCTTAAGGGGTACCCCTTAGATTATTTTTGATTTTGGGCCAATTTCAGACTGTTTGCTCCAAAATCCTTTCTCGTACGAATATTGTAACGAAAATTTACATACATATGTATTTGGACCCGCTGAATCCAATGGTAAAATCCCCAAGTTCATATGTCGTCTAATTTTTTTAGATATAGCCCAAATACTGTGTGAAGAGAAACTTTTGATGAAATTTTTTTCAAATTTATATTAAGTTGAAAATATGTTTATAAGTTAACTAAAGCACGAGAAATTCAATGCCGTTGAGCGCATCTTCATATTTCGTGTAGTTTTTGAGATATAGCCTCAGAAAACTAAAATAAAATGAGGATAAATATTACGTGTTGTACTACCCCATTTTATGAATCATATCAAGTATGATGTTAAAATAAAACCAAACAAAATACAAACTTATATTTATATTAACACTTACAAATACAATTCAAATCCTATAATCAACAATTATCCAAATTTCAATGACTTTATTTTAAAGATTTTCGACTGCCTGGCCCCACTACATTTTCCAGGAGCACATGTTACAGGTTTTCCAGTTACCGGCTGAATAACATTCAACTTAATAATCTGACTTTCAGTTACAGGAATTTGAACACCTGGTCTCGAAGTTCCTTCAGGATTTCTGTGACCTCCAAGCATTCTTCTAGACGAAGTTTGCGGAGAAGTTACAGGTCTAATTGTAGATGACACAAAAAAGGATTGAGGGGAGGAAGAACTTGAAGAAAACTTCGGAGATTTTGTTCCTGCAATCTGTGAAGATGTTGAAAGAATTGGTTTCGTTGTTGGAGCAATTTCATTGGGTAGTTTTTTATGAAGTTCGTCAACGTCTTCCTTTGATACTATTCGGTATCCTTGTTCATCGGCAATGTAGAAAACTTCATTGGCGTCAGGATATTTAAAGCTTCCTGTTACTACTAGTAAGGGTTTATCGCTGCCGGGTTCGTGTTTAATAAAACCACGTTCTGATCGTTGTGAACCATCGTGTGTACCATAACTATAATAATAATATGTTTAGGTGTATTTGATTCAGCGTTCGTTTGAAGAAATGACTTTTTTATATGATATAACAAAGAGTAGTTATTATGAATGAATTTTTAGTACGAAAAGTGAATGTTTATTGCACTGGTCAATTGCTACGAAGCAAATGGAAATACATATTTTTATATATATCATCACGCCTTCTACCTATTACTGGGTGTGGCACTCTGCCGAAGCAGATCTCGGTAAGTGATATATTTAGCGCGTGAAGTGCGGTTACCAGCTGTCAAATCACGGCCCCTAAAGATTTTAGGGAGAAGGCACAGGGGTAATTTTGATGAGGTAAAAATCGAACCCGAGTTCTTATATCGACAGTCTGACTCGATACCATTGAACTACCTACCCCATAAAACAACATATCTTATCTAAATTTCTAATTTCTGAAAATATTACTTTCTAATTATTTATACATCCCGTGAAGAAAGTGTTATTTTTTCGTCAAGTGCTTTACATAAAATTAATAGCAAACGAAACATTTTACAATAGCACTGATTAGGGTTCAAAGATGGATTTAATAGCTATTTATACAACTAGTGTGATAAGTGATATATTTAATTATTTATTATTTTCTTGACATCACCTGGATGTCACCAATATCAAATCATACTGTTGTGTCCCAGTTGCCGTGGATATGAGTTTACTTTCGTTCCCTAGGTTTGCTAGGGATGAAAAGTATCACTTTGTTCTCTCAACTGAGGGAAGAACATTTTACTTTCTGACAGGGTTGTTGAAATGAACGCTGAATCAATTATAATTGTGTCATCTTTGATAGCTGTCAACTTACTCAAAATTATACGTTCCTGATCCTTCATTGGGGGTTAGTTTATAATATGAAATATTTTTTCCTGTTACTTCAATGGGATAACAGTTAAAACTGCGTATAAAGAACACAAGTAAAATTACTATCATTTGGTTTTTGTGCGACATGATGCAATCTAAAATAAATATAAAAAACTATTATTTTGGAACTGTTGATTGCAGGTTTTATTTTCACAACTACACTATCGTTCCACCAATTAATTTACTTAATTTTCAAGAATTTTTTTTTATGTACTTTAACTATCAAATTAATTAGAAATTGTTTTTGCAAAGAGAAACAATCAGTATTAAAATTTTATTGCTTTAAAATTCATGATAAATTTGGGAATAAAAATAATAAAATTTTAATTGTCCAACATAATTGTCACTATGCTTTCAGTCAAATTAGTCCTTCAGGACGCTATATACATCATCCAGAGTATTTCCTTTAAAGCCGATCTGCAACGCATATTAAGAAGCAGAAGTTTCATTGCATCTCAACAATTTCATAGACTATACTAACGACATTAAAAGCATGATAACATGTCTTGCAGATCTTCTTTAAGAGTAGAAGATACACTGGAATAAGTATACAACATCGCAAGGGAATTTTAGTGCGTCCCAGATAAGAATGCAGAAATCTTTTTTAATATGGGAGAAATAAATTGGTTTGATAGTTACAGATGGCGACACCTTATTATATGTCAAAATATTTTTCTATAATCGTACAAAAAGTGAGTAATTATGTATTTATTCTAAGTGCAAAAGTGATTGTTTATACGGAGTGAAACAGAAATGTGGAGTATTTAGTATTAAAAATTGCATACAAGACTGTTTTTACTTTTTTTATTACGTATCTGGTTTAACCGTAACTTTAAAAATAAAGTTCAATTTTTTTTTGTAAATGTAACAATAATGACTTTTTTTATAATAATATTTATAAACGTCAGTGTGTGAAGATTATAAACGTCAATATATTTTATAAATAAATTTAAAAAAAAGTCATTGCTATTATTACAATTTCAAAGAAATGTTGAACTTTATTTTGAAAGTTAAGGCCATTTCCAAATTAATTAAAGTTCTGTTTTGTTTAATTTTATTTTATTTATAAAATAGATTGAAATCTACAACCTTCAAACATTGACGTTTATAAATAATTAAAAGAAAGTCATTGCTATTACTACAATTTAAAAGAAATGATGAACTTTATTTTTAAAGTTGCGGTTATTTCTAAAAGAATAAAAGTTCTGTTTTGTTTAACTTTATTTAATTTATAAAATAGATTGATGTCTACAACCTTCAAACATTGACGTTTATAAATAATTAAAAAAAAGTCATTGCTATTACTACAATTTAAAAGAAATGATGAACTTTATTTTTAAAGTTGCGGTTATTTCTAAAAGAATAAAAGTTCTGTTTTGTTTAACTTTATTTAATTTATAAAATAGATTGATGTCTACAACCTTCAAACATTGACGTTTATAAATAATTTTAAAAAAGTCATTGCTATTACTACAATTTAAAAGAAATGATGAACTTTATTTTTAAAGTTGCGGTTTTTTCTTAAAGAATAAAAGTTCTGTTTTGTTTAACTTTATTTAATTTATAAAATAGATTGATGTCTACAACCTTCAAACATTGACGTTTATAAATAATTTAAAAAAAGTCATTGCTATTACTACAATTTAAAAGAAATGATGAACTTTATTTTTAAAGTTGCGGTTATTTCTAAAAGAATAAAAGTTCTGTTTTGTTTAACTTTATTTAATTTATAAAATAGATTGATGTCTACAACCTTCAAACATTGACGTTTATAAATAATTTAAAAAAAGTCATTGCTATTACTACAATTTAAAAGAAATGTTGAACTTTATTTGTAAAGTTGCAGTTATTTCCAAAATAATAAAAGTTCTGTTATGTTTCATTTAATTTAATTTAGAAAATAGATTGATGTCTACAACTTTCAAACATTGACGTTTATAAATAAATTTTTTTAAAAGTCATGCTATTACTACAATTTAAAAAAATGTTGGACTTTATTTTTAAAGCTACGACTAAATCAGATACGTAGTAATAAAATTGTAAAAGAAGATTTGTACTTTACAATTTATTTTCGTAAAATGAATAAGGGGGCAGGAAATTGCATAAAACTAATATTCCATATTAAATCCCCATGTTCACACCCTTACTAAGCACCACCCGATATATATATTTAGCTTGAGCGGGATTCGAACTCGGGATCTTCAGATTCAAATTCCATAACGCTACCACCATACTGCCGGAGTAATCTTAAAGTTCTGCGTTCTTAAATGGGACAAGGTATAAGTTGAAAACAAAAAATAAGGTACGTAAATAAATAATAAAATGTCAGTACTCACAAATATATCAAAAACTCCTCAAATATATCAACAGAAAAATATCTGCGATGTTCTTCACTTCACAGACTCTTCGAAGATAGTCTTCACTAGAATAATCATTTTGTAATAACCCAATCGATTTGACTGAGTCAGCATTTATATGTGGAAGATGCGTAGCCTTCACTTTTAACATTAACGTACTTTTCTGTGTCTTATATGACATAATTCCGCTAAATACTTAAGGAATAAAATTTCGCGCTCGTAATATTGCCGATACGGAATTTCATTAAGTGCTGATTCTTTTCCCGTAAAAAGTATAGCGCGATAATTATGTTCGTGATTGGAATATTAAGAATACTTTTTTTGTGATTGTAATTTGTTTGAATAAATTAATCGGTAGTAGTTTTTTGTTGCATTTTATTGTTGTTATTAATATGTTAATAGCAAGAAGATTCAATAAAAAATGTTGTAAGAAGTTGTTTGCTATGAGATAACATGTCAATTTTGACAAACAAATTTCAATTTTGTTTTTTGTTTAGTTTCAGCTAGATATATTTTCTGTTACCAAATGATACCAAAATGTTTTTTACAATACTTGTACTTAAGTTACCTATTAATGGCAAAATTTAAACACAGTAAGAGCAACTTTTATTGCACTGTGGTTTCCATGGTTACATCAGGACTTTAATATTTGCTTACTGTCCACCGTGAACTGTCAGTAAATATTACATATCAAGGTCCTGTTTATTTTGACAATAACTTGACAGCTGTCAATTTTGAAACCTATTTTTCTTTTCTTTCTATTTGTGCAAGTATTGTAAAACATAGCTTACTAACCTTGAACTATAAGTGATATTTTTAGGTCGCGAATGTTTAGGAAATCGAGGACCTAAAAACTGTCACTTACTGTTCATGGTACGTAGTATACTATTAAATAAAAGTGGTAATTAAATACGTAACATACGAAATAAATATTTTAGATCAGTGGTCAAACTTTTCGGCGTCATGACCTCCTAGGTTTTCATTTTTTTAATACGATTCTTTATAATTTTAGGTACAAGAAATAGTATTCCGTCGAGCGTATCTTTGTTTGTTTTTGAATTACAGCAATTTTTGATGTTTTTCAAATTGCAACTTTGAGACGTTATATCTCGAAAACTAAAAGTAATATCGAAATGTGGTTTAAACCAGTGTATTTCACTTGCTTCATTTAATATAACATATAATTTTGATAATTTTTAGATTTTTTTCAAAATTTTCTCTTGGCTATATTTAAAAAATGGTGTAAGATAATACAAATCTGTGAACACCAGTCAATTCCTCGCAAAAAAATACATGGATATGTAAATTTTCGCGAAGAAGATCGCACGGATAGATTTTGTATTACAGAAAAACGAAAAATGACCAAAAATCGTCAAAATCTTAAGGGGTACCCCTTCAAAAATTTTGGATTTTTAGCCAATTTTCGTTTTTCTGTAATAAAAAATTTATGCACGCGAATTTTCTCCTGAAAATTTGCATACCTACGTACTTTTATGCGAGAAATTCACTGGTGGTCACAGATTTTCATCATCTTGTCAACTTTTTGAAATATCGGCAAAGGAGAATTTCGAAAAAAAAAACAAAAATTTTTAAAAATTTTAAAATTTGCTATTATATTAAATGAAGCACGAAAAATACTCTGGTTTAAACCGCATTTCCATATCTCTTTTAGTTTTCGAGATATAATAATTTTGTCAATTTGTTTCATTTTAATTTGAATAAATCTACGAAATTTTCATAAATGAAAAAAGAAATAATAATATATTTCAATCAGACTAAAGAAACTATTTCGAGTCTCGTAATATTATAATATACATAACTATTAAATTATTGTCTGCGTAAAATCAGTCTAAAATCAATATGCGAAAAATGTACAACACGTAATGAAAATATTTTTGATTGACAAACTTCGTAAAGAAATAATTTCTTCCATTATTACAAATAAAACATTAATTGAAATGTTTTTCTATAAAATAATGTAGAAACATTTGACAGCGAAACAATATGCACAATGATATCATAATTATTTTTCTAATAGCATTTTTTTTATAATTTACTGCCTTTTATAATTATATATACTGACAGATAAGCAATAATAAACCTATAACATTAATAGCATCTTGATAAAATCTATATATGTTAATCAACAATACTATAAATACTATAAAATTAATGAAGAAACATATGTATATGTAAATCAGTACCAAGTTTCACATAATTCAATGTCATTTTCATTTATGCATTGAGCAATTTGAAATTTAATAGATTTTTTATCACATAGCGTAATATACAAATATAAATTTTGCGATTCATGTAAACAATTATATTAATCATGTGTTAAACTTTACGAGAAAACTTCACACAACATAATTATAACAATGACAGCTACACAACATAATTATCCTTCGCAGAAAGATTAAATTTTGACAGACAAATCCTGTGGCCATGTGAAGATAAATTAAATCCTAAATAAATGTTAAGCACGAGTTATTCACCGGAGGAATGAACATATAGCCGGTAATTTTCAGGTGCCGGGGTGACAAGGACATAATTAATCTTTCCTTCACAGGATACAACAACGTACAAAGGATATAATACCTGCAGGACTTGTTAACATTGTACTGGAAAATATATGTGTTTAATGAGTACTTTTTTCCTTTATTTGATTTGATGACGGATATGCGATTGGAAGTCTTTAATTGTATATTACGTACCATGAACTGTAAGTGACAGTTTTTAGGTTAAGTATGTAACATGCAAACATTCTAGACCTAAAAAATCACTTACAGTTTGAGGTTAGCAAGTTATATTTTACAATATTTGCATAAATAGAAAGAAAAATAGGCTTCAAAATTGACAGCTATCTAATTGTTGTCAAAATAAACAGGACCTTGATATGTAATATTTACTTACTCTTCACGGTGGACAGTAAGTAAATATTAAAGTCCTGATATAACCATAGAAACTGTGCAATAAAACTTGCACTTACTTTCATAATTTTGTTTGTTAAAACCATCGCCGAAAATGAAGCCTTCCCTGAACTTTTAAAAATTTATTCTTCATTAAACATTGATTAGTGATCAATCCTCATGTAATTAACTTGAACAAACAATCTAGAATCGACCAATAATGGAATTGAAATATCCCACGCTTACTCGATTAATTCCAACATTGAAGAGGACGTCAATATTGGTCCTCATTGTGTGTTCAATGTCTTTTATAAAAGAGGATTTTTTACAAAGTTCAGAGTAAACAGAAAAATTCTTTTCAAAGACAAGTTTTTGTCTTGGGAATAATGGGCGATGGAAAATGTTTTTTGTTACGAAATTTGCTGTAAATATATATATATATATATATATATATATATATATATATATATATAAAGTTGAAAATAACATACACTGATATGTTAGTATAACGCATAGTTCTAAAATATCAGGTGAAGTCCCACTTAATGACAACAGATGGCGTTACGATGAAAGAAAATAATAAAATAAATGAAAAGAATTTGTATTATTATTTAAATCCAAGTTTTGGCAGTTTTTTCAACACATTTGCACGGATAAATCTAATTTTTTAAATTAATAATTACTTATTTACTTTTGAGGTGGCTAGCTCAGTGGTATGAAGTCGGCCTGTGGATCCTGAGAACCCTGGTTCAATTCCCACAGACGACGAACAATTTTCATAATTTCAAAAACTACCCCTGTGGCTCCTCCACCACTAACATCTTTGGAGGCCGTGATTAACGCAGATTTTTTTATGGTACAACATGTAAATTAGGGTAAAAGTTGAGAATAATTCAACTTTCCCGGAGGCTATATTTCAAAAACTAAGCCAAATAAGTATACGCGCTCAACGGCAATTTAAAACGACAACTTAAATAAAAAAGAAACAAGTTCAAGACAGAATAATTAAGAAAAGAAATATTTCTGTATCATAAACAAAACAGCGAGAATCCTAATTTGCATGTCATTTACTAAGTGAAAATAAGATAGAAAAACTCTCATTTGACAAATCAAGAATTCAAGAATATTTTTCAGAATTACAAATGAACCTCAATATTCTTTTGTCTCGATATCTCTCAGCTTTCTATAAATATCAAAGGATTCTTTATTCTTATTTTGCTTCTCGAATCGTTTAATCTTGACTTGTTACCCCAGGGTGCCAATAAATAACTACGTCGAATAGCCACGGAAAATATTACGTCCCTGAAGGCTTCGACTATTTGTAGAGCACGGTATTAACTTATAAATAAATTACTGATGTAACTAGTAAACTAGCTCGCTGGTAGTCATAGATTTACTTGTTCGAAAAGTGTAGAAATTGCTAATAAACAGTAACGAAAGAAAATATGTAGATGATATTTAGGGTGAAAGATTGCGAGGACGACATAAAATATGATGTTAGTAAAAATAAAAAAATAAAAATAAACAAATAAATAAATATATCACGCCTTCTACCCATTACTGGGTGTGGCACTCTGCCGAAGCAGATCTCGGTAAGTGATATATTTTTCGCGTGAAGTGCGGTTACCAGTCATCAAATCACGGCCCCCAAAGATGTTAGTGGTGGAGGAGCCACAGGGGTAGTTTTTGAAATTATGAAAATTGTAAATAAATAGAATTATAATATTGTTATGCGACTAACATTGGTCCTTATTAGCAACAATGCGATTTATAACATTCGATAACTAGATTATTTTCAATGAAAAACATTACCAACATAAAGTTCAATAACCTTTTTACAATTTTTCTATCTTTACCAACTTTTATTCAATTATTCCCCTACTATCACCCTCGGCAAATGTGCTATCATCATGAACACGCTTTAGACAAAAACTGAGCTAGTTTCTATCGCACATAAAGTCAATACCGCTAGAGAGAGATGGGTGAAGTGACAACGCCGAGCTTTACAATGCATGACAGAGCTTAAAGCTCAGGCTGAGCTTCAGGCATCGCTTATGACGTCACATCGATGCGCTGTGCTCACATTGTTCAGTCGGATGGCGACTGCTGGTCAAAATAACGCTTAATTGAATTAAAATTTAAATGGGCATTGTTCTCCAACCCTTGCAAGTTATACGCCTGTTAAGCTTCATATAATGTGCAGATTTTGTATGGAGAGGATTACAGTTCATATACAGGATGATTGGAAAATAAGGACAGTTAGCTAATTTCTTTTTTTTAATTTTAGACTTATAGTTTAACAGAGCTGGGCAAGCTACTTAAAAAAAGTAGCTAAGCTACAGCTACAGCTATTCTTTAAAAAAGTAACTATGCTACAGCTATAAGCTATATTTTGTAAAATATAGCTAAGCTACAGCTAAAAGCTTTCGTTAAAGTAGCTGTTAAATTTTGAAGCTACTTTTTTAAATTACTGTGAAATAATTAAATTTGCCATTGTCATATGATCAGTCTTTTGTTATAATGACTGTTAATTTACTATTATGTACATAAATATCAAAAATAGCAAATACCATCTGGCACCTACTGTGTATTTTTGCATATTAGAGCCAGTTAGAACCGGCAACAAATAATTTTTTTGTGTGGGTTCAGCTTGTACGCATGCGTACTTTGTTGACCTTCTGCTTAAAAAGTAGCTTTAAAAGTAGCTTCAGTTGTTATTTTTAAGCTAATAGAAAAAACAAATAGCTAGCTACAAGCTACAGCTATATTTTTTCACAGTTAGCTGAGCTACAGCTACAGCTAAGGTAAATGTAGCTAAGCTAGTAGCTAAGCTACAAAAGTAGCTAGCTACTGCCCAGCTCTGTAGTTTAAATTGAATGGGGTAATGGCTCAGTGGTACCAAGTCGGCCTGTGGATCCAAAGAACCCTGGTTCAATCACCACAGCCGACAAAACATTTTCACCAATTTAAAATTGCCCCTGTGGCTCCCCCACCACTAACATCTTTGGGGGCCGTGATTCGACGGCTAGTAACCGCACTTCACGAGCATAAATATATCACTTACCGAGATCTGCTTCGGCAGAGTGCCACACCCAGTAATGGGTAAAAGGCGTGATATATTTATTTATATAGTTTAAATTGCAAAGTTGTGTATAAATAACGTAAATGATACTTTTTGGTATATAAAGTTCCTGAATGTATTTTTTGAATTTACCGGAAACGGTTTCAATAATAGGGTTGTTGATTTTACGAATATTCGAAAATTCGAATGTTCGGATTTATTGAACCTTCGAATTTAAATTCGAATTTTCGAATATTTCGAATTATTCGAAGTTTGGATTTTTTTGAATAATCGAATTTTTCGAATTTTTCGAATTTTTTGAATTATTTGAAATGTTTTAGATCCTAACGTGGTATGAATTATTTTCAGAATAAACTCATTTGCAGAGTTTTGTATTAATTCGTAAGTAATTATTTTTAATAATTATTGTTTGCCAAATTAATTCAATTTAGATTTAAAATTTCGTTACACTGTCAAAAACATTATATTTAAGAAGTTTTTGTATCCTTTTTATTGTCATTTTAAAACGTTTTACTAAAAATCCATAGCATTTAGATGGGCGGTTAAGAGAGTAGATGGCTTAATTAAGACGCCTTACAGAGTTTTTGCTGAATACTTCGCCAAATTTATTATTTAATTCGTGTCCGACTTTTCACGAATTATGCGTGAGCGTACTTGGAGATGACAGATGGCGTTAATTAATTGGCAAAAAATTCGAAAATTCGAAGATTCCGAAAATTGGTAAATTCAAAAAGTTCAAAAAATTCGAAGATTCGAAGTTTTTTTGACAAAGTTAAAAAAATTCGAATGTTCGAATGTTCAGAAATTCGAAATTCGGTGGAAATCAGCAACTCTATTCAATAATATTATTTTAATGGGGTAGATGGATTAGAGAACCCAGCTCTCTAACTCTCTGTACAATTCATATAAAAAAATAGAAACATTTTGAATTATTTATGATTATTGATTAAATTAAACGGTTTCACAAAAAATAGTACACATAAAACGTCAGGAAAGTGTTTTTACTTGACTCACCGGATTAAAATAATCGGCCTGCGGCCTCGTATTGCAAACAACTACTTCGTCAAGTAAAATATCACTTTTCTGACTTATGTAATATACTAATTGGATTAAGCGTCCTCCCGAAACCTTTATTATACGACCAGAAAATTGGTATTTTTAGTCCTAACGAAACAAACGGGACGGCTAGCTCAGTAGTATGAAGTCGGCCTGTGGATCCTAAGGTCCCTGGTTCGATTCCCACAGGCGACAAATTTTCATAATTTGAAAAAGCTATCCCTGTGGCTCCTCCACCACTAACATCTTTGGGGGCCGTGATTTGACGACTGGTAACCGCACTTCACGCGCAAAATATATCACTTATCGAGATCTGCTTCAGCAGTGTGCCACACCCAGTAATGGGTAGAAGGCGTGATGATATATTTATTTATTTATTTACGAAACAAACAACTATTTCACTAGCAAACAATACCCATCTCAAATCTGCAGTAGTTGTACATCAAATTTACTCTATCCACATAAAATTCGACTGAAACACTGAAAGAGGATTACATTTCATGTAAAACTTCCGGAAAGGATAACCACCCAACAGTTTTCACAGCATCCATCTTCCATTTCAGTCTTCAGGTTCTCAGTCATCGCCTACTATGAAAGTTTGTTGGGTGTAGTAAGTCGCTAAGCATTTGACTGTGTTTTATGCACGGTATTACGTTATTCAAAGTTTATTTTAACTTGCTATAAATTCAGAGCTTTCTTGCTGCATAAGACAGAGTATATGTCACTCTTGAAATATGAAAGGAACAAAGAAGTTATAAGTTCTTTGTGTTTGTGGTTGGAATACTGGTTTATTCCAGGACTCCTGGATAAAAAGATATGCTCATGTGTGTATTACATAAAAATTACACAAAAAATACACCTTTTTCACGCGTTGTACTTACTATTTTTCCACGACCACAAATTGTGTAACGGCAAAATTAGATTTGAAAATGATGAAAATTGCCTCAAAACTATCCATAGCCATGGAATTGAAACACAATTAATCAAATGTTTGACGTTTCATATGTCAAATATGTCAAAATAATTTCTTTATTCATTATTTTATTTATTTTGACAAATAAAACGTCGCCCCTACGACTCTTTAGGGTAAGCATCGTAATTTAGATTCATGTGTTTTGCTAAGTTTTAGATTCACTAGTATTTTCGTTTTTCACGTGCTTACCCTGAACTTCGATCATCAACTTTAAATTATGTTTGCTGTTATTTACATCGACCTGAAGATGGCTATAACCTTAATCGAAACGTTGTCAACAAATCTTCAATAAACGGCTGGTCAGTTCAGCTTTAACCATAGACGCGTTTCGTCCTTTAGGGACTCATCAGTATGATGTGATCAACTATTCAACTATATAAGTTGATTCAAACCTGCTGTAAATTTTGTGGGATTTGTGACAAGCGATGGAATTTTTTTCCCTATTTTTCTTAATTATTAAGACACAGTTCCACATCGCAATTAACTTTTTGTCTTTGTATTATACTACTAAATATTTATTTATTCTACTCTGTGCAACAGTAACTTAATCCCAAGTACAATACAGGGTCCGGACTCACCGAGCCGTAGTGTGGCAGTTCATATTTATTTAGTTTGTTTGGGATTCGAACTCAGGATCTCTGGATTCGAATGCCGTAACGCATCATTCATTAGTAAAGAGTAGTAAAAGAAGAATATGCTGGATATTTTGTCAGTTTTGCAGAGAAATAAATAAATGTCAAAATGTAGAACATTATCAAATTGTTGTTTTAAAATAAATAAATAATTATAACTAACAGTGCCATTTAGATAACCAGGTATTATTTATTGCAAGTTACTTTTAAAATTACAATATATTTCTTCGTAAATTATACCAACAGATAATAGTGATGATAAGGTATAGTAAAATATATACTGTGCGCAATTGTATTTAAAATGAGGCCAAAAGTTTTATTTTTATTACATCTTTGTTTTTGCATCGCTGCTAATGTTCAAGAAAATAGTAATTACGAGTATTTTCTTTTCTTTAAAATAAATATATAAATATATCATTACACCTTCTACCCATTACTGGGTGTGGCACTCTGCGGCACTCTATCGGTAAGTGATATATTTTGCGCGTAAAGTGCGGTTAGCAGTCGTCAAATCACGGCCCCCAAAGATGTTAGTGGTAGAGGAGCCACAGGGGTATCTTTTGAAATTATGAAAATTGTTTGTCGCCTGTGGGAATTGAACCAGGGTTCTCAGGATTCAAAGGCCGACTTCATACCACTGAGCTAGCCACCCCATTTATTTATTTATTTATTTCTTTTTTATGCGGTAGGTTGTTCAGTGGTATCGAGCTGGCTAGTGAATTTGAGAACCCTGGTTCGATTTAGATAGCCGACAAACAATTTTCACCACATTAAAACTACCATTGTGGTTCCCCTTCCGCTAACATTCTTAGGGGTTGGTAATTTAAATTCACGAGGCAAATATATCACTTACCTTTTATTTGAGACATTTGTCTCATAAATAATATAAAAACGTTTGCTTCAAAGGTAACTAATGTAGTTTTGAGATTTTCGAAATGACCTGTATATGAACAAGTACATGTATAATAAAAAATAATCAAGAAATTTATTGACTTCTATAATCTACTGCAATTTATTTAACAAATATATGCTTACTCTTTGGAATAAACAATTTTTTTTATCTCTTGAAACGAAATATATAGCATGAAATATTCTACAATCTGACTATTGGTTTATTAGAAATTGTACTAATAGAAAAATGATTTATTTATGCCTACTTTTAATAAATATTCTGGTTTTGAGTTCGACACAGGCCCAAGAAAAGAGTGAGTATAAATATATTAATAAAATAAAGACAAAAAAAAATAAAAATTGGGATTTGTGACAAGTGATGGAATTTTTTTCCTATTTTTCTTATTTATTAAATATATGAATCTTACAAGAGTTACCTAGAGCAGGAAGTAGTCTATTGCGGCAAGGACACTTTCTGCTCATGGTGCACCTAATATTATTATCTGCAACCAATTAGAAACGTTTGAAAAAGAATTTATAATAATTTCTAACAGAATTTCTGTTTCGAAATTAGTTTGAAAATATTGACAGTTTTCTTGAAGGATTTTATATAAACACTGGATAGCTAAACGTATAAATGAGACAAATGGTGGGAGTATGCCGCCATTTGCAGGGAAGGCAAAGCATGCATTGCTCTATTGTATTATATGTAAATTTTTTGGTTTGTATTGAATAAATACTATTAATGCCAAATTAAAATTATCCCTGTGATGATATATATAATGGGGTGACTAGCTCAGTGGTATGAAGTCGGCCTATGGACCCTGAGAACCCTGGTTCAATTCCCACAGGTGACAAACAATTTTAATAATTTGAAAAACTATCCCTGTGGCTCCTCCACCACTAACATCTTTGGGGGCGTGATTTCATGGCTGGTAACCGCACTTCACGCGCAAAATATATCACTTACCGAGATCTGCTTCGGCAGAGTGCCACATCCAGAAATGGGTTGAAGGCGTGATGATGTATTTATTTATTTATTTATTTTTATATTTATTTTATTTATTTGTATATATATATATATATATATATATATATATATATATATATATATATATATTATATTTTCACTAAATTTAAGTATGTTCTCAAAACATGAATGCTTATGATACATTTAAATATAGCGCTATTTCTGCCTGCCCTGCAAATGGCCGCCGTCAATCTGCTTGTCTCACAGATGATAATGCATGCTACAAACAAATTAACAATCCATTGTTTATATAAAATAGTTGGAAATATTTACTTTTTGCTTGGTCATAGAAAAATAAAATTCTTTTAATTACTTCAGAAATATGTGCTGGTAAATATCAAGTGTACAATGATTGTGGAATATACTACTGCAATCCAAGATGTTTTCTAGGCATAGACAGATTTTTGAACCCGGGACCTGTGTGTCTTCCTAGAAAACCACCAAACTGCAGTCCTGGATGTATGTGTCAAAATGGCTACGTAAACGATACAGTTACAGGAAATTGTATAAAACAAGAATACTGTGCACAAGTTGGTAAGATCATGTGAAAAGTGAGCCATTACGTACTAGTGCGAAAAGTGACTGTTTACAGTACTACATAACTTAAGATAAAAATAAATGTTTTTTGTACTCGCATCATTCAAAATAACTTTTAATTTACTCTGGAAACTGATGTAAAATTTGATTTTGCGCACTAGTGCTTAAAAGTAAATGAGAAGCAGCCATTTTTATGATTCTAAATTTTGATTATTAAAACGCAATTTTTTTTTTGTGGCTTCTTTGTCGGACCAACTACTCAGGTCATATGCCGCCATTACGCCCTGATCTGCGTTTTTAGGTATTATGGTCAACAGCAACGCGGGTTTTCTCTGGACGGTCACCCATCCAAGTACTACCCGCGCGCAACGTTACTTAACTCGCGTTATCGCTTAGATCAGTCCCACGAGTGCAGCCATGGCCGTTGACAAAATGCTAAAATTATTTACTGCGTTATTTGTAGTTTGTAGTATTTGAAAGTAAATATTCAGATAAATCAAATATATTTTCACAATGACAGAAGTAACAATGACTCATATCATTCCAATTATAGTATAGAGACTGATAATCTATTAAAGTTAAAGAAAATTCGGATGCCGCCCGGATTCGAACCAGGGACAGTCTAATTGCTAGTCAGACGTGGTGTAGCGGTTATCACGTCTGACTAGCAATTAGACTGTCCCTGGTTCGAATCCGGGCGGCATCCGAATTTTCTTTAACTTTAATAGATATTTTCACAAGTTTTAGAACAAAAATAAACAATTTGTTTTCATATAACAAATGTCAGTGCAACTGTCAAAATATAAATTCACGCTTTAAATTTAATAAATTTTCTCATTGTATTCAATAAATACAATTAAATACCAAATTAAAATTACCCCTGTGGCCCCCCCACAACTAACATCTTTGGAGGTCGTGAATATATCACTTACCGAAAACTGCTTCGGTAGAGTGCCACACCCAGTAATGGGTAAAAGGCGTGATGATTATCTGATTGTACACGAAGACGTCATTTGCACCATTCGCGCACTTAGAAATGTATAATAAAATATAAATTCATATATCATCACGCCTTCTACCCATTACTAAATGTGGCACTCTACCGTAGAAAATATATTTTGCGTTTGAAGTGCAGTTACCAGCCGTCAAATCACGACCCTCTAAGATGTTAGTGGAGGGAGACTTACATTTATTTATAGCATTTTCTGTAAAATAAATTAGAAATATTTGTAACCAAGATAATTCTAAAGTTCATATTAAATTTCATTGTAGGGGACGTACATACTCATTTCGACAATTGTAACGCTGCTTGTCAAAGGACCTGCAATTGCAGATCGCCTCGACTAAGGAAGAACTGCCGTTGTGAACCCGGATATGTTTGCAATGAAGGATATTTAAGAAATAATACAGGATGGTGTGTAAAACCTAATGATTGCATGCAATAAATTTTTTGTTATAATAGGCAAAAAAATTATGTAGTAAAAGAGATTGTAATTTACTGTCGTAATATTTATAGGATTTACAAAAGATATTGACACAGGCATCATATATTATCTTCTATCAATGATATTAGAGAAAAATTGCAAATAAATCGCCGGTTTACTCTCGATTAATGTTAATCCTGATTAAATAATAATGGTAGGTATCCATAGTTTCCATTAATATTTAATCATGATTAACATTAATCGGTGATTCAAAAACTGGCCCTAAGTTTTGTTAGGAAAAATTTGGAATGGTAAATGTGCCAATTTCTTTTGAAAATACTTTAGATTGTATAATAAAAATTACTTACATTGTTGTAAAAATGGTCAGAATTGAATAAATGAAATTAGCTGCCAACATACCTGAAACAGAATAAAAAAAATTTATAAAATGTAAAATAAAAATGTTTATATATTATTATACAGAGTGCTCAAAAGGAATTGTTACAGTTGGCAATAAAAAAAACTACTTGAAATTGGTAAGCCTGATATATAAATTCATTTCCTGTTGTTGACAGTGACATTTAAAATTTGAGTACATTTATTATTACCTACATTTATTTCTAAAGTATTTCTATTACTTAAAAAGTCAAAATTCTATTAGCTGTCAGACTCCTGACATGACTTATTTGTATTTATTAGAAATGTCAAATAGCATTTTCGCCTTTACCTGACATTGTGCCAACTGTGGAATAAAAAGATCTCTGGAATTGTACTGCCAACTATAACAATTCCTTTTGATCACCCTGTATATTAGAGAGTCGAAAATTAAAAAAAAATTGAAAAAAATAGTACCTACTTCAGAAGTACAAACATTTATTACAAAATATGAAACAAATAAATAACATGTAAAATATTGCACAAATTTATCAAATTGTCACGTCAATGTCAAATAAACAATATTATCTTTGTATAATATATAATGAAACGTCATGTACATGCTTTTCGTAGTATTGCTGAATATTTTCAAAATATTATTTAAAATTAATAATAACATGTAAAATATTGTATCAATGTAACATTTTGTCACGTCAACGTTAAATAAACAATATTATCTTTCGAATAATATATAATGTAACGTCAGGTACATATTTTTCGTAGTACTACTAAATATTTTCAAAATGTTATTAACACTTAGTATTATTCTTAACATATGTATTATAATTGCAGACCAAACTACGGACTCTAGTAAGTAATTTACTATATTATAATCGTTCTAAGAAATATTTCAATAATCTTTCAAAGCGAATAATTTTGGATTTATACATTTTGTCACAAACAAAAGCACCTACAGAGATTATTCGCAGGAATAATCACAAGAGCATTATTCTCAGTATAATAATGACAGGATTGGTTAAAACACAGGCACGTGACATACAATGAAGCATTTCATTGGTTTTGAGAAACGTTAAAAAATAATGACTACAAAATTTTTATATATTTAAAATGTAAAAAATGATATAATTCTTATAGATACATGTAAAAGATTTGAAGAACCAAGCGATTGCGTTAATCCTGTTCCGCGTTGTAACCCACATTGCCCAGTTAAACCAGAAATGGGGATAGCATGTCCAGAAGTTTGCGTGAAGGGTTGCAAATGTAAAGAAGGTTACATATATGATTTAAAAATGGCTCAATGCATTGATAAAAATTATTGTGCTGCTCCAGGTAAGTAAATCATTTAAATTGTTAAAAATGAGCTGATATGATGTAAATTATGAATGTTGATGAAGCGAAAATAGTGAAATTTGAGTGGAGATTTATATATATATATCATCACGCCTTCTACCCATTACTGGGTGTGGCACTCTGCTGAAGCAGATCTCGGTAAGTGATATATTTTGCGCGTGAAGTGCGGTTACCAGTCGTCAAATCACGGCCCCCAAACATGTTAGTGGTGGAGGAGCCACAGGGATAGCTTTTTTCAAATTATGAAAATTTGTCGCCTGTGGGAATCGAACCAGGGACCTCAGGATCCACAGGCCGACTTCATACCACTGATCTAGCCATCCCATATATATGTGTGTATATATATCATCACGCCTTTTACCCATTACTTGCCGCAGATCTCAGTAAGTGATATATGAATGCGCGTGAAGTGCAGTTACCAGCCGTCAAATCACGATCCCTAAGAATGTTAGTAGAGGGGTAGCCGCAGGAGTAGTTTTAATGTAGTGTAAATTATTTGTCGGCTGTGGGAATCAAACCCGGGTTTCTAAATTCACAGGCCGATCCGATATCACTGAAGGTAAAAGGCGTAAAATAAATAAATATATCATCACGTCTTCTACCCATTACTGGGTGTGGCACTCTGTCGAAGCAGATCTCGGTAAGTGATATATTTTGCACATGAAGTGCGGTTATCAGTCGTCAAATCACGGCTCCCAAAAATGTTAGTAGTGGAGGAGCCACAGGGGTAGCTTTTGAAATTATGAAAATTGTTTGTCGCCTGTGGAAATCGAACCAGGGTTCTCAGGATTCACAGGCCGACTTCATACCACTGAGCTAGCCACCCCATGGGGTAAAAGGCGTGATAATATATTTATATTTATTGATTTGAAAAATATTTAATTTCTATTATTTCTTTTTAAATCGCCCGGAAATTTTCAGAAATAAATTGTATATAAAACGTCAAAATAATTTCTCAAACAAAACAAAAAACATCCATCATAGCACACTGATAATACATACAAGATTTTTAATTTTTAAAAATTAAAACTCGCCTAATTTTTGTATTAAAAGTTCATGTTTAGTACCATTGTAAAGCTGTTAAAAAAAATATCATTGCATTTAAAATAATATAATTGATACCAATTCCTGTTTCACCGGAAGTGAAATTCCGGAACCAAAAGTAATATTTATATTTGTCACACATTTGTAATTGAAACTCTAGGTCTAAAAATAAAATAAATATAGACCAAATTTTATATTCTCCCAGTAACATATGTGTATATACTACAATACCATTTCTACCTTATGTGACGCAATTTCTGCTGCAGCATTGATGATGACGTCACCGCACCAATACAGATGTAGTCCATCACACACACAAACACAGTACACTAATGCATACAAAGATGTTTATACACTTACACACACTTTTCACTAAGTATTTAGCCATTTGAAGATATGTTATTATTAACCACACACTTTAAACACTTTAAAACAAACTTTGAAATTAATTTTAAGGCACTATTTACGCGAAAAACAAGAAAAATGTCACACAAAATGCACTGTTTTAGAAAACTCACGCAATGCTAATCTTTACTTGTCATTGTTAATTAGAAGATAGTTGCACAAACACGCAGGCGCCAAGATAAAATATCGATTTTTTATTTATTCAATGCTGGATCTGACGAGATTTGAAATACTTATTTTAAAATATATCTACACTATGTCAACATAAGGACTTGATTTTATATTACTATTATTGTTTTGAAGTAGGTACTGATTTTTTATGAATCTGATGAATGATTTGTTTTATGTATGATTGTAGTCGTGCTACCTCATTTAATGGGGTTTAGCGTGATGTATGTACTTTTAAATGAGAAAAATAATTGTTAAAATAAAATAAATAAATATATTATTGTACCTTTTATTGGGTGTGGTACTCTGTTGTAACAGATCTCGGTGGGTGATATATTTTGTCGTCAAATCGTGATCGCAAAAATTCGTTTAATAAAAATGCGATTTTTTTTGTTCAACAATTAGAAAAATATAAAAATTTATAAATATGTTTCTATATCATTCAGACTACGAGAAATCGAATGCCGTTGAGCGCATCTTCATATCTTTTTTAGTTTTCAAGTTACAGCTATTTTTGTCTTTTTGAAAAGCTCATCTTTGAAGGCCCATATCTCGAAAACTAAAAGAGATATTGAAATGCGGTTTGAACGAGTGTATTTCTAGTGCTCTAATTAACTTATACTGAAATTTTGAAAATTTTGAAAATTTTCAAATTTTTGCAAAATTTTCTTTTGCGCATATTTGAAAAACTTGACGAAATAATGAAAATCTGAAAACACCAGTGAATTCCTCTCGCAAAAATACATACGTATGTAAATTTTCTGAATTTTTGCTCGACGGATACAATTTTTAGAGCAAAAAAACTGGAAATGGCCAAAATCCCTCAAAATCTTAAGGGGTACCCCTTCAAAAATAATTAAAAAACAGTGATTTTTCGTTTTTTTGTAATAAAAACTTTATCTGTGCGAATTTTTGCCTGAAATTTTGCATACCTACGTACTTTTACGAGAGGAATTCAGTGGTGTTCACACATTTTCATTATCTTTTAAATTTTTCGAAATATTAAGAAATGAAATTTTGACAAAAATTTCAAAATTTTCAAATTTTTTAAAATGTCAGTATAAGTTAATTAGGGTACGAGAAATACACTCGTTCAGACCGCATTTCAATATCTCTTTTAGTTTTCGAGATATGGGCCTTCAAAGTTGAGCTTTTCAAAAAGTCAAAAATCGCTGTAACTCAATAACTAAATAAGATATGAAGATGCGCTCAACGGCATTAGATTTCTCGTAGTCTGATTTATATAGAACCATATTTAAAAAAAATTCGGTTTTTAAACTGGTTCAACCAAAAAATTGGCATTTTCATTATCAGACATTTTTGCGATCACGACTCCGGCGATTAAAAAAAAATACATATTGAAGATCAAAATATGCATAATTATATAAAAATATTTGAGGAATTAAATGGTGACATCCCCAATTTCATATCTAATTTCATATATTTTTAAATTAACCGTAAATAGAAACAAACATCTAAATAAATAGTATATATTTTTCATTTCATTAATTCTTATAATTTAAATAAAAGTTTGCAACGGGATGAATCTTTGGAAACCTGTATTTTAAAATTTGTAAATACCATCCGACATCTCCCCTCCAATATCTTCACGACCTCCAGAGGGGTCGCGACCCACACTTTGAAAATCACTGCTATATACTATAACCACCATTTTATGCGCATAAATATATCACTTACCGAGATCTGCTACGGCAGAGTGCCACACCCAGTAATGGGTACAAGGCGTGATGATATATTTATTTATTTTTCTAATTTGTTTTGTAGGTGATGAACACGCGGTATTCAGTCCATGCAAAGCAGATTGTCAGCCATCTTGTGCAGATTGCAAATGTAGTTGTCCCTGTAAATGCGATAATCGTAAAGGAAAATGTGTTCCAGGATATATTTGTGCAGAAGGATATGTTAGAGATTATTGTGGACGTTGTGTTGTACCTCAAGAATGTTGTAATTAATGAATGACAAATGAAGATGTTTTCTGCTGTCAAAAGTTATTGTAAAGACATATATAACTAAAATTTAAGTAGTTGCTAATTCTCTGTATCTATCATTTGAAGTATTTTTTTTTGACAATTTCATTTATTTTTAATGTTAATAATATATAATTTTCAAGACTAAAATATAAATAAATCGAAAAATGCTATGTTGAAGGTAATTTATTCCCCGAAATGCAAAAAAATACGTTCTTCCTTTGGGATGCAAGAAATCACTTTCTTCTATTATTCAGGGAAAAAAATATTACTTTCTGAAAGATAGCAAAAAAAGTTTAGTGAATGTTTCAAGGATTCATACTATTCCTTTAATGAAACACAACATATATGAATTTATTTTTCAAAGTGTCAAATGGACGACTGCAAAAAGAAAAGATACGTACATTACTCGTGTGAGTACAGTTATAATTTTACATGCTACATGACTTTACATACTTTGTATGCTGGTATACTTCATGACAAAAATAATTACTTTACATTAACCTGACGTACGTTGATGAAAATAAAGTTTGTGGTTGTCTCTGTGTAATCTCCGCAATTATGAAAATTACTTTAATGCTACCGTAAAACTTTAATTTTATGAATATTACTTGGGTTAATTAAACTCTATATTGAAATAAACATAGCAACGAATGTTTTATGCTATTTTCTTCGCTTCGGCTTCCTCTTACATAATTTCTTTATAAAAATAGTTGACATATTCCTTAAAGGACATTTTTTTGCTAGAATAGTTAAGTTGGTGACAGAGTTTTGCGATTGATTTTGTCCGTTGCCTAGATATTTGTATAAATTGTGTTTTTTATTTTGTCCGTTGCCTAAATATTTTGTGTATTAAGATTCAAATTCACAGTCGTGACTCATCCTCATCTTACACTCAATGTCGAAGTAACCAAGGCAACTAACTCAAGAAATTGCATAATTTGAGTTAGTTGCCTTAGTTACTTCGAATTTAAGTGTGAGGTGAGGATGAGGTGAGGGTGAGTAACGACTATGAATTTGGCTCTTAATGCAGTTATACAAGGACGTTGAAAGGAGGGGTTATGGCATTCAAGCCAAGACTGTGAGGCTCGGCAGATTGACAGAGATAGAAGTATTATTTTCTGTACCGTGCTTAGCCTGCTATTGCGCATGTGTCATTCTGGTTACGCGAAAATCACTTTCCTTGAAGTGATTCGAGCAAATTTTATCGCCAGTATTCGTCTGACTAATATACAACTCATTCAAACAACACGCTTCTACCCATGCTTTTCGAAACTCTTTATCTTTAGGTAATCAAACAAAAAATTATTTTCCTTTTCTTTTACAACATGACCTACATTTAGTTACTGGTGAAAACTGATTCCACTGCCCGTAATTGCACGTCTTTTACAAACTAAACACTTTGTTACCATCTTATCCACAAAAAAATATGTCCAATTCCATACAACACAAAATTGAAACACAAATGACACTTCGTGGTTATGTTTACATAAAGCAACGCTCCCTGATAATGTCTAAACGCCACTTTTCTTACACAAAAATTCAAAATATTTGGAAGAAGAAGAGATTTGGCTAAGCACGGTGCAGGAAAACTACTGTTGTCTCTTTCCCTTGCCCGAGCCTCACTTCAAACAATGCTACAGTATCGTAATGCCATATCCCCTCCTTTCAACGTCCTTGTAGTTATACCAATCTATGACAACAATATGTCACGAAAAATCGTCTAAGATTGAAGCTCATTCTAGCATCAATATGCATGCGAGAATATGTTATACTAATACCCAAACAGAGAAAAATTATTCTGTTACAGTTTTGCAATTTTTATTTATACGCCAATCGCATACTCTCTCAGCTCAACAAATGTTATATATCATAATATGTTTTTCTCTACTTCGTGCACCTGCGATAAAATAATGCCTTCTGTAGCTGGCTAATAGAAATAGCAACATAAAGTTACAATCAACTTCAGGAAAGTTTTCTTGACAAAAAGAACTTTGTTCCATTTTATTCCAACAATTTATTTTATTCACGGACGACGACTAAGAAATAAACGCGACCAGTTCTATATTTTCGCAAAGTTTCAAGGCGTTTTGAACAGTCAAGGCGTTATAATCAGCACTTTTTGTTTCTTTAGACAGGGCAGGAATAAGAAGGAAAATTCTTAAGAGTATTTTCAATTTGGCATTTTTTACAAGGTGTTTAGAAAATGGGTGAAAAGCATTAAGTTATACGATTCATTGATTAATTCTAAGATGACAATTCTAATGATTATTTTTTGAGGTTTTTCAAAACCAATGAAATGCTTCATTGTATATCACGGGTCTGCGTTTTAACCAATCCTGTCATTATTATACTGAGAATAAAGCCCTTGTGATTATTCTCGGGAATAATCTCTGTAGGTGTTTTTTTGTTTGTGACAAATGATAGGCAGTTGGCAAATAATTATTTCAAACTGTTAACGCGTCAAGTAAAATGAGTGAAAAAAATTGATTTAGTTCCATTTCAAATACATTAATAAGTAATCAATCGATATGAACCCAGTTCAAAATCTTATAAGTTGGATGAATCGACCTCAACAGCTAAATCAAAAAATAATCTAATTAAATATAACTCGAAATTTCGATAAATTAGAAAATAATTCTCCAGTATCTTTCTCAAACTTGTTGCCATTTGGCAATAACCACTCAAGATCTACGGGCTTTCGTTATTATTGCCTGGCAACAAGTTTTCGAAAGATCTGTCAAATTATTTTCAATTTATTCTCACTCTCTTGGTATATTATTACTCATATAGCCATGCGAAACCATCAAATTTGTAAATGTACGACTAGAACTAAGTGAAATTTTGTTAATCCTTCATGGAAAATCATTGCTGTTTATAATCAAGAAGAAATTGTGTAAAATTGCGTTGATGTAACTTATCGTGTAACACTAATGCGTTAAATTTTTAACCCTTCTTAAGCAGTATTTTTTATATTTTAATACATACGGCAACCTCTTACAAAAAAAGAGATGTTGATAATCCTATATGTCAAAAAATATCTATTGCGATACTAGTTAAGATTAGATATTTAAAATTGCTATTTTAAATAACATGTCATTATGTTTAAATTTGAGTTTTATTTATAAAATTGTTATTATATCTTGGGAAGCAATGCACCAAAATTTTCTCATGGCCCGTTTTTCGTGAAACACCCGGTATATTTATTACATTTTGTATTAAGGACACCTTTATCGTATCCTAATAAAGGCTTCCTTTAAATTATCGAAGAAAGGGTTATAAAATAATTACTATTTCCGTTACGGAAAACTTAAAGAGTACTTAAGGAATCGTTATTAAAAGGAACTTCTAAGGAACGTTCATAAAAAGGGGCTTTAGTGCCTAAAAGTATGTCATTTGGAAGTCATAATTACAATCTAAATATCAACTTTAATTTTTTATTTATTTATTCTATTCTGTACAACAGGAACTTAATCCCAATTATAGTTTTAACTAAATAAATACGAGCCCGGACCCACTTCAGTTGGCCCAATTTTATTTTTTCGTTTGATGTTATATTTTACAGTTTTATTTCTCGTGTACTATACAAGAAAATTAAATGAAATTTTCATGAGACATATACTAATATGTTGTTAATACACAGATACAATTTTAAGTCAATCGATGCATACATCTAGAAATGACAGCCATTGAAAGAGAAAGTAAACATTTCTGATTTAACTAAAAAAAATGTGTGTTATAAAAAAACTGTATAATAATAAAGTTTGTTTTAAATAATAATTAACTTCAATTGTATCCGCCAAACTGCCCATAAGATAATAATCATGATAGTTTATTTGAGTGTTGATTTAGTTTTTTGAGAAGAAAAAATATGAGAGTTTTACTGCTATACATTTTGTGTTTAAGGTATATTTAATGTTAAATTTAGTTAAAAATGTTGAAAATTAATTGTGGAATTTAATAAATTTAAGATATCTGTGTTTTTAGTATTATTTAAATTTTTAACGAAAAATTAGATTCGGGCCAACTTAAGTGGGAACGGGCTCGTATATCATCACGCTTTTTACCCATTACTGGTTGTGGCACTCTGCTGAAGCAGATCTGGGTAAGTGATATATTTTTGCGCGTGAATTGCGGTTACCTACCGTCAAATCATGGCCCCCAAAGATGTTAGTGGTGGAATTCGTACTCGGGATCTCTGGATTCGAATTCCGTAACGCTATATACATCATTGTACGGTTGGACATATATTAAGATACCTTCTGTCAGAGGAAACTATATGTTGATAATTGATAAATTAAGGAAGCAAATAATAATAACATTAATCAATATTGAGAACACTTTATTTAGTGCAAAAGTGGGTGCGAACAAAACTCTTAAGATTTATTGTTGATAATGACATAAGCATCTATATTCAGAGCATTTTTCTTATTCATAGTAAATGTAAATTTTACCAAAAAGGCACCATTTGGAAAAATAGGTGGAACGTCTAGTTTTAAGTCTAAATCTTTTACATAATACTCAATAGCTCTTATAGGACACCGAGTCGGCAAATTTCCGGCTTTTATTAAAATAGGATAAATGAAATTATCATTTTTAATATAATCGCACATGTGCAGGCTTATTGGTTTGCCTATAGTTGTGTTTCGTTTCGCTTGTCGATGGATTATCTCGATTTTTGCATAGATATTATTGTACTGTTGTTTGAGAGTACCGTTAAAATTTATAGAAGAATGATCGGTCTTAGGATTCTTTACACTGCAAACAACATTTGTTATATATTCCTCATTGCCTGTACATGTTATTTTCTCTGCTACTACCACTCGTTCAAACTAGAAGATACAAATAAACTTAAAAGTAAAAGTGTATTCGCTAGGGAAGGAAAGTAGACACATAATCATGGCAACTGGAAAACAATAGCATATATTTCTAATTTATTTCTGATTATTATTTGACGTTTCTTAAAACCAATGAAATGCTTCATTGTAGGGTCGTTGACTTCCACCGAAGTTTGAATTTCTGAACGTTCGAACTTCGCCAGAAAAACTTCGAAGCTTCGAATTTTCGAATTTTTTGAAACTTCTAATTTACGAATTTTCGAATTTTTCAAAGCTTCGAATTCTCGAATTTTTTGCCACTGAATAAACGCAATCTGTCATCTCCAAACACGCACACGAATAATTAGCGAAAAGGCGGCCACGAATTAAATAATAAACTCGGCGAAGTCTCCTGCAAAAACTCTGCAAGGTTGGACGTCTTAATTAAGCCATCTATTATTCTCTTACCGCCCATGCTGTGGACTTTTAGTAAAACATTTTAAAATGACAATAAAAAGTACACAAACACGTCTTAATTAAAACGTTTTTGTCAGTGTAGCGAAATTTTAAGTCTAATTTGAATTAATTTGGCAAATAATAATAATTAATAATAATTACTTACGAATTAATACAAAACTCTGCACATGAGTTTATTCTGAAAATAATTCATATCAACATGCCGTGTTCACGTTAGGATTCAGATTCACAATTCGAATAGTTCAAATATTCGTAAATTCGGAATATTCAAAAATTCGAAAGTTCGAATCTAAATTCGAAGGTTCAATAAATCCGAATAATCGAAGTCTCGAATATTCGTAAAGTCAACAACTCTACTTCATTGTATGTCACGTGTCTACGTTTTAGCCAATCCTGTCATTATTATACTGAGTATAAAGCTCTTGTGATTACTCCCGGGAATGATCTCTGTAGGTGTTTTTTTGTTTGCGAAAATGATAGGTAGTTGTCAAATAATTATTTAAAACTATCAACGCGTCAAGTAAAATGTGTAAAAAAAATCGATTTAGTTCCATTTCAGATACAGAAATACACCAACAAATTTTGAAAACAACTTCCAAGAATACATTAATAAGTAATCAATCGATATGAACCCAGTTCAAAATCTTTTAAGTTGGATGAATCGACCTCAACAGCTAAGTCAAAAAATAATCCAATAAAATATAACTCGAGCATTGGATAAATTAGAAAACAATTCTCCAGTATCTTTCTCAAACTTGTTGCCATTTAGCAATAGTCACGAAAGCCAGTAGGGCTTTCGTGACTATTGCCTGGCAACAAGTTTTCAAATGATCTGTCAAATTATTTTCAATTTATTCTCACTCTCTTGTTATATTATTATTGAAAATTTTATTAACTATTTATTTGTTATTGATCTGTAAACGTCATTTTCCTGAATCCGGTAAGAAAGTAGACTACGGCTTTCGTGACTATTGCCAAATGGCAACAAGTTTGAGAAAGATACTGGAGAATTATTTTCTAATTTATCCAACTGTCGAGCTATATTTTATTACATTATTTTTTGACTTTCTTGCCCAACTTTAGTGTGGGAAGCAGATTTTTAAAAACACTTTCTTGATGTTATTAAAATTATTGTAGAATAATCCTTGACGAACTAAATTTTGTAACTATTTTATTTGGTAGTAATTTTCCAAGACTCTTAGAGCTAGTTTTTCAATCACCGATTAACATTAATCGAGAGTAAACAGGGGAATGAAAAATTAGCCTTAAGAAAAATAATTTTTTTCTTCCCTCAATTAAGAGAAGAAAGTGGTATTAAGAAAATTTACTTTCTTTCCTAGTGAACTCTTTAATAGAATAGTGAAAAAAATTATATGTATATCTCGAGAAGAAAGTGTCATTCTTCCCTTAAATGCTTTACATCCCTTGTGAAATGAAACGGCACCTTCGGGGAAAAATATCTCGCTTTCTTCCCTTGATATAAAAATGACTATTTTTCTTAAATATAAAATATCATACCACAATGCCTCTAGAGTCAACTATTGCAGGTAAAACTATAGCCAGGATACTAACTAAAATATAGCTAAAATAACCCATAGCAATTTCGGTTTTTTACTCTTTTTATTAAAGTTGATTTTGAACTAAACGCCAACAAATATGTACCTTCAATATATTAGTACAGAAACAATACAAAGTTTTACTGTCATTAAAAGCATATAGATTTATCTATCATATATAAAATTGCTCTATTTCTAATTATATTTTAAATATAGATAGATGTACCAGAGATTAGTTAATTATGATTAATTTATAATTGAGTTCATTGTTAGTTAATCTTTTTGTGCAAATCTTTACATACAATATGATGAAAGCAATCATAAATATATTAAATTATTGTTATTCAACTTCAGGAATATTAGTCTGAAATTTCAGGAAATGAAAGATAAATTTAGATATTAGCCTCATTATTAATTTTTGTTTTTTTGTTTTGATATAGATACTAATGCAGTGATATAAATCACATGATTTATTTTAAAAAATCGTTAATGTTAATCAGAAATTATAATGTTATGAGTAATAATATAATAAGAGAGTGAGAATAAATTGAAAAGATTAATTCGAAAACTTGTTGCCTGGCACGAAGGCCCGTAGAGCTTGAGTGGCTATTGCCAAATGGCAACAAGTTTGAGAAAGATACTGGACATTTTTTTTAAATTTATCCAACTCTCGAGTTAAAAGATTTTGAACTGGGTTCATATTGACTGATTACTTATTAATATATTCTTGGAAGTTGTTTTCAAAATTTGTTGGTGTATTTCTGTATCTAAAGTACAACTAAATCGATTTTTTCCCACATTTTACTTGAAGCGTTGACAGTTTTAAATAATTATTTCACAACTACCTATAATTTGTCACAAACAAAAATGCATCTACTGACATTATTCCCGGGAATAAACACAAGAGCTTTATTCTCAGTATAATAATGACAGGATTGGTTAAAACGCAGACACGTGACATACAATAAAGCATTTCATTGGTTTTGAGAAACGTCAAAAAATAATCCCTATAAATATTGGCCAATAGATATCAATAATACTTCAACTATAGTATACTTGAGTGGCTATTGCCAAATGGAAACAAGTTTGAGAAAGATACTGGAGAATTATTTTCTAATTTATCCAACTCTGGAGATATATCTAATTAGATTATTTTTGACTTAGTGGTTGAGGTCGATTCATCCAACTTAAAAGATATTGAACTGGGTCCATATCGATTGATTACTTATTAATGTATTCTTGGAAATTGTTTCCAAAATTTGTTGGTGTATTTCTGTCCCTGAAATGAAACTAAATCGATTTTGTTCACACATTTTACTTGACGCGTTGACAGTTTTAAATAATTATTTGATAACTATCTATCATTTGTCACAAAGCATCTGCAGAGATTATTTCCGGGAATAATCACAAGAGCTTTATTCTTAGTATAATAATGACAGGATTGGTTAAAATATTTTGAACTGGATCAATATCGATTGATTACTTATTAATGTATACTTGGACGGTTTTTCAAAATTTGTTGGTGTAAATCTGTCCCTGAAATGAAACTAAATCGATTTTGTTCACACATTTTACTTGACGCGTTGACAGTTTTAAATAATTATTTGACAACTATCTATCATTTGTCACAAAGCATCTACAGAGATTATTCCCGGGAATAATCACAAGAGCTTTATTCTTAGTATAATTATGACAGGATTGGTTAAAAGATTTTGAACTGGATCAATATCGATTGATTACTTAGTAATGTATACTTGGACGGTTTTTCAAAATTTGTTGGTGTATTTCTGTATTTGAAATGGAACTAAATCGATTTTTTTCACACATTTTACTTGATGCGTTGACAGTTTTAAATAATTATTTGATAATTTATTTTCAATTTATTCTCACTCACTCTCCTGTTACATTATTACTGAAAATAATAACTTAAATTTAGAAATAATTTTTTTCAATAACAGTATCATATCTGATGAAAATATGTTACATAATTAGTTATGTATAAAAGGACAATATTATTAGTGAACATAATTAAAAATACATTATTTATTTATGAACGTATTTAACTAATGCGGAATTATAATATATGTCAGTACACATTTGAAACTACAGCAATGAAAATGTTTCAAAAATTACTTATTTTGCATTTTGCAATAATAAATTTATCAAATGCCAATTCTTTGGTAAGTACTTCAAGTAGAGAATAGCACGAAACCTTTAAGATTGTATATTTATTTTGGAACATAATTCACATTTACAATTCCTTTTGTACGAGGGCAAGGTGAAAAGTTCCTTAATAAGTCAGAGAAGTGATATTTTACTTGCCGAAGCGGTTGTTTGAAATACAAGGCCGCAGGCCGAGTATTTTAATCCGCTGAGTCAAGTAAAAACACTTTCCTGACGTATTATGTATACTTTTCTGAAACCGTTTAATTTAATCAATATTTAATCGTAAATAATTCAAAATGTTTAATATTAGCTGTATTCCATTTGTCACTTGGTTCACTTAAATCAGTTCAGAGAAATTTGACACATGATTAAATTAACTGAATTAAAGAAATTGATGTACTTCAGGGGGTAAATTACTTCAAAGTAAATTAGAATCTGTAATCTTATATACTAAACGGCTTAATTCCCTATGTATATATAGTTTCATCACGTTCATTCTAACAATTTTACAGCCTAGACGGTTTATTCGATTTATTTACAACTTTTTTTATTTGATAGAGATCCATCACGGGGAGTGCCTTTTGATAGTCTCAAATTTTTCGTGCACATGATGTGCGAGAAAACTTGAAAAAACATGCGTTTTTGGGGCAAAATCAACTAAGAGTGTGGAGGCTTTGAAATTTTTAAGAAGAACATCAAACGTCACTTTGACATTTGTCAGTGGACATGTCGCATTTTTAATTATAAATTATTTAAATATTAAATGTTTTAGAGTAGTTTTGAAATATTTTACGCACATTGGGGGACTGAGGGGACGTTTTTATTATAATTATACATTTCAAATGTGTATATTTAAAAAATAAATTTTTGACACTTCACTATGAAGTTGGTTTTAAAGCAAAACGTCAAATTGACAAGTTTTATAAAGTATAAAGAATATGGTGGCTTTGAAATTTTGAAAAAGAACATCTACTGTCATTTTGACATTTGTCAGTGGACATGTCGTATTTTTAATTATAAATTATTTAAATATTAAATGTTTTAGAGTAGTTTTGAAATATTTTACGCACATTGGGGGACTGAGGGGACGTTTCTATTATAATTACAAATTTAAAATATATGTATTTAAAAAGAAAATTTTTAACAGTCCACTATGAAGTTGGTTTTAATTCAAAACGTCAAATTGACAAGTTTTATAAAATATACAGACAAAGAGTGTGGAGGCTTTGAAATTTTAAAAAAGAACACCTACTCTAATTTTGACATTTGTATGTGGATATATCGCATTTTTAATTAACAATTATTGAACTATTTAATTTTTTGGATAACTTTTGATATATTTTACACATATTGGAGGAATGAGGGAACGTTTTTATTATCATTAAGCATTTTATATATGTGTATTTAAAAAGAAAATTTTTGACAATCCACTGAAACAAACGTCAAATTGACAAGTTATATAAAGTTTACAGGCAAACCCAACTAAATTTGTCTCCAGTAATAATATACAGTAAAACCAAGCAAATTTTATCCACGGCAGAGTACAATTTAGAAAAACCATATAACTCGAATTGGAATCATTTGATCACTCTTAAATTTTCTATCGGTAATACGAAAGTTATTTTAAAGGGCATGTGGGAAAAATTATAATATTTTCAATCGTCAATTATTTTAGTGAAATTGCAACAAAACCTATCGTGTTTGGTGTCATATTAAAGGGCTTTAGAAGAACTTTCAGATAAATGAAAAAAGTTGAAATTTTACAATAAGCAAATGTTTCTAACATAAAGTATTTCGAATCATATTGTGTTGGGTGTCATATGAAAGGGCTTTAGAAGAACTTTCATATAAAATTTTTAAAAAAGTTGAAATTTTACGACTGTCAATAGTTTCAAACTTAAAGTATTCCGAATCGTACCGTGTTTAGTGTCATATTGAAGGGCTTTAAAAGAACTTTCAGATGAAATATAAAAAGTTGAAATTTTACGATAGGTAATTATTTCAAACTTAATAAATTCTATAAAAAAATGTGGAACTATCAAAAATTACATCCAACGGATTTTTAATAGATTAGCAAAATCTTTTCGGAAATAAAACACGTATTTGATTGAAATTTTACGACTGTCAATTATTTCAAACTTAAAGTATTCCGAATTATGCCATGTTTGGTATCATATGAAAGGGCTTTAGACAAACCTTTAGATAAAATAATTAAAAAGTTAGTTTTTGAAAAAGCAATGAGCGTTCGCCGGAATTTTAACCCAAAACCTTTCACTCGCATGGTGACTGCTCTAACCAATTGAGCTACAAACACTCGGCGAATACTCATGCCTTTCGTGCAACGTTTAGTGGAAGAAATGCTAGAGCAGTCACCATGCGAATGAAAGGTTCTGGATTCAAATCCCGGCGAACGTTCATTGTTTTTTCAAAAATTATTTATAATATCTACAAACAAACAATTGTGTAAATAAACAAATTCTTATAAAAAGTTAGTTTAGCAAAATGTTTTCGGAAATAACACACGTATTTGAAATTTTACGACCTTCAATTGTTTTAAACCTAAAGTGTTCCGTATCATATCGTGTTTGATATCATATGAAAGGGATTTAGAAGAACTTTCAGACGAAATAAATATATATATATATATATATATATATATATATATATATTTCGACCGTCAATTGTTTTAAATTTAAAGTATTCGAAATCATGCCGTATTTAATGTCATATAAAAAAGTTTTGAAAGAACTTGTAGATGGAATAAAGAAACAAATTCAATATTACAACTGTTAATTGTTTCAAACTTAAAGTATTCCGAGTCATGCCGAGTTTGGTGTGACAACTGTTTCTAACATAAAGTATTGGTGTCGTATAAAAAGGCTTTAGAAGAAGATTGTAATGAAATAAAAAAGTTGAAATTTGACCTATCGCGTTTGTATCAAAAAGAAAGATTTTTTGAAGGGTTCGCGTACAAAATTCAATACTTTTAGATCCTCAATTGTTTTAGTGAAAATGATTCTAAATTCTTCGTGTTTAGTATCAAATGAAAGGTCTTTTGAAGGGCTCGCGTACAAAATTGGATTTTTCCTGTCATCAATCGTTTTAATTAAAGTTCTTCAAAACTTATTGTGTTTGGTATCTAGTAAAAGGTCTTTTTAAGAGCTCGCGAGCAGAATTGGATATTTTTCAATCGTTAGTTGTTTTAATTAAAGATCTTCGAAATCATGTTGTGTTTAGTATCAATTAAAAGGTCTTTGATTGGAAAGATATGCAGAAATGTTTTAGATTTGTAATAATTGAATTTATATTGTGTCAACTGTCCTACAAAAGTGAATTCTACTTCAGGGTCCGCGGAACTAGCGTGAGGCCTGGCGAAGCCAGGGCGACCGCTAGTCTTATATACTAAACGGCTTAATTCCCTATATATAGTTTCATCACGATCAGTCTGACATTTTTACAGCCTAGACGGTTTATCCGATTTCATTGAAACTTTTTTTATTTGATAGGGATTACTTATGGGCAGTGCCTTTTGATAGTCTCAGATTTTTCGTGCACATGATGTGCGAGAAAACTTGAAAAAACATGCATTTTCAACTAAGAGTGTGGAGGCTTTGAAATTTTTAAGAAGAACATCAAACGTCACTTTGACATTTCTCAGTGGACATGTCGCATATTTAATTATAAATTATTTAAATATTAAATGTTTTAGAGTAGTTTTGAAATATTTTACGCACATTGGGGGACTGAGGGGACGTTTCTATTATAATTACAAATTTCAAATATGTGTATTTAAAAAGAAAATTTTTTACAGTCCACTATGAAGTTGGTTATAATTCAAAACGTCAAATTGACAAGTTTTATAAAATATACAGACAAAGTGTGTGGAGGCTTTGAAATTTTCAAAAGAACACCTACTCTAATTTTGACATTTGTATGTGGACATATCGCATTTTTAATTAACAATTATTGAAGTATTTAATTTTTTAGACAACTTTTGATATATTTTACACATATTGGGGGAATGAGGGAACGTTTTTATTATCATTACGCATTTTATATATGTGTATTTAAAAAGAAAATTTTTGACAATCCACTAAAACAAAACGTCAAATTGACAAGTTATATAAAGTATACAGGTAAACCCAACAAAATTTGTCTCCAGTATAATACAGTAAAAACAAGCAAATTTTATTCACGGCAGAGTACAATTAAAAAAAAAACTAGAAAACTCGAATTGTAATCATTTGAGCACTTAAATTTTCTATAGGTAATACGAAAGTTATTTTAAAGGGCATGTGGGCTAAATTATAATATTTTCAATCGGCAATTATTTCAGTGAAATTGCTACAAAACCTATCGTGTTTGGCGTCATATTAAAGGGCTTTAGAAGAACTTTCAGATAAATGAAAAAAGTTGAAATTATACAATAAGCAAATGTTTCTAACATAAAGTATTTCGAATCATATTGTATTGGGTGTCATATGAAAGGGCTTTAGAAGAACTTTCATATGAAATAAAAAACAAAGTTGAAATTTTACGACTGTCAATAGTTTGAAACTTAAAGTACTCCGAATCGTACCGTGTTTAGTGTCATATTCAAGGGCTTTAAAAGAACTTTCAGATGAAATATAAAAAGTATAGGTAATTGTTTCAAATTTAATAAATTCTATAAAAAAATTTATAAAAAAAGTGGAACTACCAAAAATTGCATCCAACGGATTTTTAATACATAAGCAAAATCTTTTCGGAAATAAAACACGTATTTGATTGAAATTTTACGACTGTCAATTATTTCAAACTTAAAGTATTCCGAATTTAGACGAACCTTTAGATAAAGTAATTAAAAAGTTAGTTTTTGAAAAAGCAATGAGCAATGAATTTGAACCCAGAACCTTTCACTCGCATGGTGACTGCTCTAACCAATTGAGCTACAAACACTCGGTAAATACTCATGCCTTTCGTGTAACGTTTAGTTGAAGAAATGTTAGAGCAGTTACCATGCGAGTGAAAGGTTCTGGGTTCAAATCCCGGCGAACGCTCATTGCTTTTTCAAAAATCATTTATAATATCTACAAATAAACAATTGTGTCAATAAACAAATTCTTATAACAAGTTAGTTTAGCAAAATGTTTTCGGAAATAACACACGTATTTGAAATTTTACGACCTTCAATTGTTTTAAACCTAAAGTGTTCCGTATCATATCGTGTTTGATATCATATGAAAGGGATTTAGAAGAACTTTCAGACGAAATAAAAAATATATATATTTCGACCTTCAATTGCTTTAAATTTAAAGTATTCGGAATCATGCCGTGTTTAATGTCATATAAAAAAGTTTTGAAAGAACTTGTAGATGGAATAAAGAAAAAAATTAAATATTACAACTGTTAATTGTTTCAAATTCAAAGTATGCCGAGTCATGCCGAGTTTGGTGTGATATGAAAGAGTTTTCAAAGAAAGTTCAAATGAAATAAAAAAAAAATATTTTACAACCGTCAACTGTTTTAAAGTTAAAGTATTGGTGTCGTATAAAAAGGCTTTGGAAGATGATTGAAATGAAATTAAAAAGTTGAAATTTGACCTATCGCGTTTGTATCAAAAAGAAAGATTTTTTGAAAGGTTCGCGTACAAAATTTAATACTTTTAGATCTTCAATTGTTTTAGTGAAAATGCTTCAAAATTCTTCGTGTTTAGTATCAAATGAAAGGTCTTTTGAAGAGCTCGCGTGCATAATTGGATTTTTCCTCTCATCAATCGTTTTAATGAAAGTTCTTCAAAACCTATTGTGTTTGGTATCTAGTAAAAGGTCTTTTGAAGAGCTCGCAAGCAGAATTGGATTTTTTTCAATCGTCAGTTGTTTTAGTGAAAGATCTTCGAAACCTATTGTGTTTAGTATCAATAAAAGGTCTTTGGATGGAAAGATATGCAGAAAAGTTTTAGATTTGTAATAATTGAATTTATATTGTGTCAACTGTCCTACAAAAGTGAATTCTACTTCAGGGTCCGCGGAGCTAGCGTGAGGCCTGGCGAAGCCAGGGCGACCGCTAGTCTTATATACTAAACGGCTTAATTCCCTATGTATAGATTCATCACGATCAGTCTAACAATTTTACAGCCTAGACGGTTTATCCGATTTATTTGAAACTTTTTTTATTTGATAGGGATTACTTATGCGGAGTGCCTTTTGATAGTCTCAGATTTTTCGTGCACATGATGTGCGAGAAAACTTGAAAAAACATGCATTTTCAACTAAGAGTGTGGAGGCTTTGAAATTTTTAAGAAGAACATCTACTGTAATTTTGACATTTGTCTGTGGACATGTCGCATATTTAATTATAAATTATTTAAATATTAAATGTTTTAGAGTAGTTTTGAAATATTTTAAGCATATTGGGCGACTGAGGGGACGTTTCTATTATAATTAAACATTTTAAATATGTGTATTTAAAAAGAAAAATTTTTATAGTCCACTATGAAGTTGGTTTTAATTCAAAACGTCAAATTGACAAGTTTTATAAAATATACAGACAAAGAGAGTGGAGGCTTTGAAATTAAAAAAAAAACAGCTACTCTAATTTTGACATTTGTATGTGGACATATCGCATTTTTAATTAACAATTATTGAAGTACTAAATTTTTTAGAGAAAGTTTTAGAAAAAGTTGAAATTTTACGACTGTCAATAGTTTCAAACTTAAAGTATTCCGAATCGTACCGTATTTAGTGTCATATTGAAGGGCTTCAAAAGAACTTACAGATGAAATATATATATATATATATATATATATATATATACTGCTCTAACCAATTGAGCTACAAACACTCGAATACTCGAATACTCATGCCTTTCCTGCAACGTTTAGTGGAAGAAATGCTACAGTAGTCACCATGCGAGTGAAAGGTTCTGGATTCAAATACCGGCGAACGCTCATTGCTTTTTCAAAAATTATTTATAATATCTACAAACAAACAATTGTGTCAATAAACAAATTCTTATAAAAAGTTAGTTTAGCAAAATTTTTTCGGAAATAACACACGTATTTGAAATTTTACGACCTTCAATTGTTTTAAACCTAAAGTGTTCCGTATCATATCGTGTTTGATATCATATGAAAGGGCATTAGAAGAACTTTCAGACGAAATAAAAAATATATATATTTCGACCGTCAATTGTTTTAAATTTAAAGTATTCGAAATCATGCCGTGTTTAATGTCATATAAAAAAGTTTTGAAAGCACTTGTAGATGGAATAAAGAAAAAAATTAAATATTACAACTGTTAATTGTTTCAAATTCAAAGTATTCCGAGTCATGCCGAGTCTGGTGTGATATGAAAGAGTTCTGAAAGAAACTTCAAATGAAATAAAAAAAAAATTATTCTACAATCGTCAACTGTTTCAAACTTAAAGTATTGGTGTCGTATAAAAAGGCTTTAGAAGAAGATTGTAATGAAATAAAAAAGTTTTAAAAAGAAAAATTTTTATAGTCCACTATGAAGTTGGTTTTAATTCAAAACGTCAAATTGACAAGTTTTATAAAGTATACAAAAAGTATGGAGGCTTTGAAATTTTAAAAAGAACATCTACTCTAATTAAGACATTTGTATGTGGACATATCGCATTTTTAATTAAAAATTATTCAAGTATTAAAGATTTTAGACAACTTTTGAAATATTTTACACATATTGGGGGAATGAGGGAACGTTTTAATTATAATTACGCATTTTAAATATGTGTATTTAAAAAGAAAATTTTTGACAATCCACTAAAACGAAACGTCAAATTGACAAGTTATACAGGTAAAGTCAACCAAATTTGTCTCCAGTAATAATATACAGTAAAACCAAGCAAATTTTATCCACGTCAGAGTACAATTTAGAAAAACCAGATAACTCGAATTGGAATCATTTGATCACTCTTAAATTTTCTATCAGTAATACGAAAGTTATTTTAAAGGGCATGTAGGCAAAATTATAATATTTTCAATCGGCAATTATTTTAGTGAAATTGCAACAAAACCTATCGTGTTTGGTGTCATATTAAAGGGCTTTAGAAGAACTTTCAGAAAAATGAAAATAGTTGAAATTTTACAATAAGCAATTGTTTCTAACATAAAGTATTTCGAATCATATTGTGTTGGGTGTCATATGAAAGGGCTTTAGAAGAATTTTCATATGAAATAAAAAAAAATGTTGAAATTTTACGACTGTCAATAGTTTCAAACTTAAAGTATTCCGTATCGTACCGTATTTAGTGTCATATTGAAGGGCTTCAAAAGAACTTTCAGATGAAATATAGAAAGTTGAAATTTTACGATAGGTAATTGTTTCAAACTTAATAAATTCTTTAAAAAAATTCACTCGCATGGTGACTGCTCTAACCAATTAAGCTACAAACACTCGGCGAATACTCATGCCTTTCGTGCAACTTTTAGTTGAAGAAATGCTAGAGCAGTCACCATGCGAGTGAAAGGTTCTGGGTTCAAATCCCGGCGAACGCTCATTGCTTTTTCAAAAATTATTTATAGTATCTACAAATAAACAATTGTCTCAATAAACAAATTCTTATAACAAGTTAGTTTAACAAAATGTTTTCGGAAATAACACACGTATTTGAAATTTTACGACCTTCAATTGTTTTAAACCTAAAGTATTCCGTATCATATCGTGTTTGATATCATATGAAAGGGATTTAGAAGAACTTTCAGACGAAATAAAAAATATATATATTTCAACCGTCAATTGTTTTAAATTTAAAGTATTCGGAATCATGCTGTGTTTAATGTCATATAAAAAAGTTTTGAAAGAACTTGTAGATGGAATAAAGAAAAAATTAAATATTACAACTGTTAATTGTTTCAAATTCAAAGTATTCCGAGTCATGCAGAGTTTGGTGTGATATGAAAGAGTTTTGAAAGAAAGTTCAAATGAAATAAAAAATATATATTTTACAACCGTCAACTGTTTCAAACTTAAAGTATTGGTGTCGTATAAAAAGGCTTTAGAAGAAGATTGTAATGAAATAAAAAAGTTGAAATTTGACCTATCGCGTTTGTATCAAAAAGAAAGGTTTTTTGAAGGGTTCACGACAAAATTTAATACTTTTAGATCCTCAATTGTTTTAGTGAAAATGCGTCCAAATTCTTCGTATTTAGTATCAAATTAAAGGTCTTTTGAAGAGCTCGCGTGCATAATTGGATTTTTCCTGTCATCAATCGTTTTAATGAAAGTTCTTCAAAATCTATTGTGTTTGGTATCTAGTAAAACGTCTTTTGAAGAGCTTGCTTTGGATGGAAAGATATGCAGAAATGTTTTAGATTTGTAATAATTGAATTTATATTGTGTCAACTGTCCTATAAAGTGAATTCTACTTCAGGGTCCGCGGAGCTAGCGTGAGGCCTGGCGAAGCCAGGGCGACCGCTAGTCCTATACACTATTTTGATAAGTGAGGTATATTTCTTTGGATTCATCACGCCCATTTGTAAATCGCTACAGCCTAGACGGTTTATTCGATTCATTTGCAACTTTTTTTATTTGATAGAGGTCAATCACGTGGAGTGCCTTTTGATAGTCTCAGATTTTTCGTGCACATGATGTGCGTGAAAACTTGAAAAAACATGCGTTTTTGGGGCAAAATCAACTAAGAGTGTGGAGGCTTTGAAATTTTTAAGAAGAAGATCTACTGTCACTTTGACGTTTGTCAGTGGACATGTCGCATTTTTAATTATAAATTATTTAAATATTAAATTTGTTAGAGTACTTTTGAAATATTTTACATATATTGGAGGAATGAGTGTACAGTTTTATTATAATTACGCATTTTAAATATGTGTATTTAAAAAGAAAATTTTTGTCAGTCCACTATGAAGTTGGTTTTAATTTTAAACGTCAAACTGACAAGTTTTATAAAGTATAAAGAATATGGAGGCTTTGAAATTTTAATAAAAAAACATCTCCTGTCATTTTGACAATTGTCAGTGCACATGTCGCATATTTAATTATAAATTACTTAAATATTAAATTATTGTGAGTAGTTTTGAAATACTTTACACATATTCTGGAAATGAGGGGACGTTTTAATTATAATTATACATTTCAAATACGTGTATTTAAAAAGTAAATTTTTGACGGTCCACAATGAATTTGGTTTCGAAACAAAACGTCGAATTGACAAGTTTTATAATGTATACAGGTGAACTCAACCAAGTTTGATCTCGATAATAATATACAGTAAAACCAAGCAAATTTTGTTCAAAGTTCAATTTAGAAAAACCAGATAACTTGAATTAGAATCATTTGGACACTTCTAATTTTTTTATCGATAATTTAATTGAAAGTGCTTCAAAACCAGTCGAGCGTAAACCGGCGATTGAAAAACTGGCCCTTATTCTACCTAATATTTTCTTAAAATGTATTGAAGGTTCGAGACAATGATATAATTTTCCATAACTTACAAATTTAGAAGTATTTATTTTTAGGTTACTTAAAAATTGTAATCTCATTTCCGTTAGCTATAAAGAAATTCCAGTTTTGTTAATGTTACTTAAACTAAACCTAAGATAGTTATTTTAAATCCGGAGAAAAAGATTAAAAATAATATTTTGTACCCCTTGGGTGTACATTTCATGTTGCACTATCTCTCCAAAATGCTGCGTCAACTACCTGAAATTCAGCGCCGTCTCTGAATAAGTGGCACAATCCTGTTCTGTATATTTTTTTAACGCGACAAAAATATCACAATATACAGGTTTATAATATACCCGTACACAAAATTTTACGTGATATTGTCAAAAATTTAGTATATATAATGAAAAGAATTGTATATTTACGAGTCTGTATATTGTCGCAAACGGCGCCTCAAAGTGTTTTGAGGTCCACTGAATCCGTTTTGATCATTTTCTCAATGATGTCTGTGTGTGTATTCGAGTTGATTTTGAATGAAATTGAAAAACCGGAAGAGGTAGTTTACTGGACACAATAGATAACTAGATAACCGGACACGGACCCGGACCCGGGTCCGGGTCCAGGTCCGGGTCCAGGTCCGGGTCCGGGTCCGGGTCCGGGTCCGGGTCCTGGTCCGGGTCCGGGTCCAGGTCCGGGTCCGGGTCCGGGTCCGGGTACGGGTTCGGGTCCGGGTACGGGTCCGGGTCCGGGTCCGGGTACGGGTCCGGGTCCAGGTCCGGGTCCGGGTCCGGGTCCGGGTCCGGGTCCAGGTCCGGGTCCGGGTCCGGGTCCGGGTAGGGGTCCGGGTCCGGGTCCGGGTCCGGGTCCGGTTCCGGGTCCGGGTCCGGGTCCGGGTACGGGTCCGGGTCCGGGTCGGGGTCCGGGTCCGGGTCCGGGTACGGGTCCTGGTCCGGGTCCGGGTACGGGTACGGGTCCGGGTACGGGTCCGGGTCCGGGTCCGGGTCCGGGTACGGGTACGGGTCCGGGTACGGGTCCGGGTCCGGGTCCGGGTCCGGGTCCGGAGCCAAGTTCGGGTCCGTGTCCGGTTATCTAGTTATCTATGTCTTCTTTCGGAAAGAAACTAGATAATGCGAAAATTAAAATTGATATTTTTTGTTTCTAATATAATTAAATATAAAAATAAGTTTTTCTCAAAATTAGACGCATATACAGGAAAATTGCAAATAACATTTTATGTTCCAAATATTTTTGCTAACATCATTATCTAGTTATCTATGTCTTTTTTCGGAAAAACAAATACATCATTAAAATCTTATATACTAAACGGCTTAATTCCCTATGTATATATAATTTCATCACAATCAGTCTGACAATTTTACAGCCTAAACAGTTTATCCGATTTATTTGCAACTTTTTTTATTTGATAGGGGAGTGCCTTTTGATAGTCTCAGATTTTTCGTGCGAGAAAACTTGAAAAAACATGCGTTTTTGGGGCAAAGTCAACTAAGAGTGTAGAGGCTTTGAAATTTTTAAGAAGAACATCAAACGTCACTTGACATTTGTCAGTGGACATGTCGCATTTTTAATTATACATTATTTAAATATTAAATGGTTTAGAGTAGTTTTGAAATATTTTACGCATATTAGGGGACTGAGGGGACGTTTTTATTATAATTATACATTTCAAATGTGTATATTTAAAAAGTAAATTTTTGACATTTCACTATGAAGTTGGTTTTAAAGCAAAACGTCATATTGACAAGTTTTATAAAGTATAAAGAATATGGTGGCTTTGAAATTTTGAAGAAGAACATCTACTGTCATTTTAACATTTGTCAGTGGACATGTCGTATTTTTAATTATAAATTATTTAAATATTAAATATTTTAGAGTAGTTTTGAAATATTTTACGCACATTGGGGGCCTGAGGTGACGTTTCTATTATAATTACAAATTTCAAATATGTGTATTTAAAAAGAAAATTTTTAAGAGTCCACTATGAAGTTGGTTTTAATTCAAAACGTCAAATTGACAAGTTTTATAAAATATACAGACAAAGAGTGTGGAGGCTTTGAAATTTTAAAAAAGAACACCTACTCTAATTTTGACATTTGTATGTGGACATATCGCATTTTTAATTAACAATTATTGAAGTATTAAATATTTTAGACAACTTTTGAAATATTTGACACATATTGGGGGAATGAGGGAACGTTTTTATTATAATTACGCATTTTAAATATGTGTATTTAAAAAGAAAATTTTTGACAGTCCACTAAAACAAAACGTCAAATTGACAAGTTATATAAAGTATACAGGTAAACCCATCCAAATTTGTCTCCAGTAATAATATATAGTAAAAACAAGCAAATTTTATCCACGGCCGAGTACAATTTTAAAAAACCAGATAACTCGAATTGGAATCATTTGAGCACTCTTAAATTTTCTATCGGTAATGTTTGGTGTCATATTAAAGGGCTTTAGAAGAACTTACAGATAAATGAAAATAGTTGAAATTTTATAATAAGCAAATGTTTCAAACTTAAAGTATTCCGAATCGTAATATAGGTAATTGTTTCAAACTTAATAAATTCTATAAAAAAATGTGGAACTAACAATAATTACATCCAACGGATTTTTAATAGATTAGCAAAATCTTTTCGGAAATAAAACACGTATTTGATTGAAATTTTAAGACTGTCAATTATTTTAAACTGAAAGTATTCCAAATTATGCCACGTTTGGTATCATATGAAAGGGCTTTAGACGAACCTTTACATAAAATAGTTAATACGTTAGTTTTTTAAAAAGCAATGAGCGTTCGCCGGAATTTGAACCCAGAACCTTTTACTCGCATGGTGACTGCTCCAACCAATTGAGCTACAAACACTCGGCGAGTACTCATGCCTTTCGTGCAACGTTTAGTTGAAGAAATGCTAGAACAGTCACCATGCGAGTGAAAGGTTCTGGGTTCAAATCCCGGCGAACGCTCATTGCTTTTTCAAAAATTATTTATAGTATCTACAAATAAACAATTGTCTCAATAAACAAATTCTTATAACAAGTTAGTTTAACAAAATGTTTTCGGAAATAACACACGTATTTGAAATTTTACGACCTTCAATTGTTTTAAACCTAAAGTATTCCGTATCATATCGTGTTTGATATCATATGAAAGGGATTTAGAAGAACTTTCAGACGAAATAAAAAATATATATATTTCAACCGTCAATTGTTTTAAATTTAAAGTATTCGGAATCATGCTGTGTTTAATGTCATATAAAAAAGTTTTGAAAGAACTTGTAGATGGAATAAAGAAAAAATTAAATATTACAACTGTTAATTGTTTCAAATTCAAAGTATTCCGAGTCATGCAGAGTTTGGTGTGATATGAAAGAGTTTTGAAAGAAAGTTCAAATGAAATAAAAAATATATATTTTACAACCGTCAACTGTTTCAAACTTAAAGTATTGGTGTCGTATAAAAAGGCTTTAGAAGAAGATTGTAATGAAATAAAAAAGTTGAAATTTGACCTATCGCGTTTGTATCAAAAAGAAAGGTTTTTTGAAGGGTTCACGACAAAATTTAATACTTTTAGATCCTCAATTGTTTTAGTGAAAATGCGTCCAAATTCTTCGTATTTAGTATCAAATTAAAGGTCTTTTGAAGAGCTCGCGTGCATAATTGGATTTTTCCTGTCATCAATCGTTTTAATGAAAGTTCTTCAAAATCTATTGTGTTTGGTATCTAGTAAAACGTCTTTTGAAGAGCTTGCTTTGGATGGAAAGATATGCAGAAATGTTTTAGATTTGTAATAATTGAATTTATATTGTGTCAACTGTCCTATAAAAGTGAATTCTACTTCAGGGTCCGCGGAGCTAGCGTGAGGCCTGGCGAAGCCAGGGCGACCGCTAGTTCTAGTACTAAAAATAAAGTCAGCGAAGTAATTCAACGAAATTAATAAGTAATCTGGTTCAGTAAATGTAAGTTAGATCTGATTCAAATGACAAATGGAATAAGCCTTTTTTTGATATGAATTGTATTGACAACAGACTACGTATCCAAGGTTACATAAAAAATAACAGTCTGGTAAAGATTTTACCTTGTTGTAGCCTTGGATACGTACTGGACTATTTTTGTAAAAATTTACTTTCCATACTAAAATTGGTTAGGAAAGCAAGCACTTTTTTGCCGGTTTCAGAAAAAATTAAATTATTTTGAATCAATTCTCTCCTTTGCTCAGTGGCGTACCTAGTGGAGGGCGATGGGTGCGGTCCGCACCGGTCGGCACATATTTCGGGGCGGCATTTTTATATTTAGTTTTAGTTGTAAATAACAACTTGTTCACTTCATAAGGTTACTATTCGATTTTTATGAATTATTTATTATTATATGGGGTAATGGTACAGTGGTTATCGTGTCGGCCTGTGGATCCAAAGAACCCTGGTTCGATCCCCACAGCCGACAAAACATTTTCACCAATTTAAAATTACCCCTGTAGCTTCCCCACCACTAACATCTCTGGGGGCCGTGATTTGACGACTGGTAACCGCACTTCACGCGCAAAATATATCACTTACCGAGATCTGCTTCGGCAGAGTGCCACACCCAGTAATGGGTAAAAGGTAAAATATATTTATTTTATATTTATTTTTTTAATTTATGAAAATCACCATTTGATTGACTTAGAAAGGGCGGCAAATTGGAGACAGCCCTGGGCGGCATAATTTCTAGGTACGCTACTGCCTTTGCTACTTCGATCGTAAGTCTTCTTATGGCAAATTAACATGTAAAAATTTAATATTGTTTTTCCTATGTGTAATATAAAAATAAAGACCTTGTAGATCATGCCCGCAATCCTCCGTAGAAACTGTTTGTTTAATCTTTCACTTTGACTTTTATTAGATGAATGTAATAGTCCTGGATAAAATAGACTTCAATTACAATGAAGCCTATATCGCAAATATGTCTGCCAAAGTGAAAAACAATGGAACAACTGAAGCAACAGTCAATTTGAATTTTACGTACATAAAATATTTGTCAAATTTAACAAAGATGCAAGTGTTGCTCTTTCAACAAACAAAGAAGCAAAATGTTACTCTTGGAAGAACAATTGAAAGCCTATACTGCGATTATGTAAAAATGGATCGATTATTTTATCCTAGTTTCGTAAAATATGGAAATTTTCCGACTAACTGTCCGTTTAAACGTAATTATGAATATTATTTAAAAGGCTACAAAATACCTGTAAATAATTTTCCTCCGTTACAACCACATGGAAAGTATATAGTCATATTTAGATTAATTGATCAAAATAACACTATTTCGCAATTATATTGCTATAGTAGAATTTTAAATAATTAACCTAAAACATAATTAATTTCTTTATCCTCACTTAAAGATCTGCAACTGTGGAGCTGTGAAACATAAAGTAATATATTGTTGTGCAACTTGTATTTTTATCTAAAATAATTGAAAATCGTTTGACAGTTGAAAATGCACTAGAGGTACTTGGGGATTTTGACGGTAAAATATAGAGAAATGAAATAAATCAGATTTGAATTCCAGTGGTCTTCAAACTTTTTAAATATATGACACATATGAAGAAAATATTTTACGACCCAATGAGTGGATTTTTTTTGAAAAATTATATAATTTTCATTATTCGTAGGCTTTGGTAGGCTCCAAAAGTTTCGTAGGCTCTTAGGCACTGTGCCTATAATACCTAATAAGAAATCCGTCATTGCTTGGGCCATTTTTACTTTCTTATACGCAGTATAAGGAAGTATTGGAATCGTGAAAAAAATCGTTGACGAGATTGTCGCGGAAATACGTGTTTTGAGGTCCACTGAATCCGTTTTGATCATTTTCTCAATGATGTCTGTGTGTGTGTGTGGATGGATGGATGGATGGATGGATGGATGTGTGTCCGTATGTGCAATATCTCATGAACGAGATAAGATTTGTTAACGAAACTTGGTAATTATAAGTTTCAAGAAAATACGAAGAGCTGAGTTGATTTTGAATGAAATTGAAAAGCCGGAAGAGGAAGTTTACTGGACACACAAAACAATAAATTCCATTTATTTCAAAAATGGAATCAGTTACGAAAAAAAGTTTCAAATAAAAGATGTTAGCAAAAATATTTGGAACATAAAATGTTATTTGCAATTTTCCTGTATATGCGTCTAATTTTGAGAAAAACTAATTTTTATATTTAATAATATATTTCAATAATCATAGTAGAAACAAAAAAACATAAATTTTAATTTTTGCTTTATCTAGTTATCTATGTCTTCTTTCGGAAAAACAAATACATCATTCAAATGGTCAATAATTCGGCAACTTTGCCTCAATTTAATCAACTTCGTATCTCAGGGTTCTTGAAATACCAAGGATTAGGCTCAAAAAACGGACATCCTGTATATGTTTCATTAGTAAAGTTAGACATAAAGTAGTCAACATTACTAAAAAATTATACGTAAACTAATTTTATATTTTATATGTGTCAAACAGATAAATGCTGAATTAATGAAAATCTAAAATTATATGTTTAATAATATTATATATTCTAAATATTAAAAATGCTGTGTATAAGAAAGTCGTGTGGTGCCTACACCAGATTTTTTATGTTGGGATCGGTAATATTGACTCATCATGCATTAGAAAATTATATTTAGTAGAATGTAGGTATTTAAGAAAACAATAAAGGACTTTATTAGAAATATGTATATTTATTATTCCTAATAACAACATGAACATATTGGCTCATCATACATTCCACCAAAGTCCTGCCGATATATAGTCGAATCAACCATAGGATCATCTTGCCAAAAGTCATGATCACAAGGAAGAATCATACAAGGACGTTCAGCATTGCACCATTCAAGATACGAAAGTCTGTAAACTGTGTCATTCGACATTCGTCCGTTCAGCAACTTAATTTGTCCTTTAGGGATAATCATTTCTCTACGTTGGTAACTGGGATCTTGGTAACTGCTTCTGTAGGTAGTGCTCTCTTCTAGTTTTTGGGTAGGACATTGGTAGGTAATTATAGGAGCGTAACTTTTTGGTCTAGGAGGTTGGCAGTATTGACGATGAATTGTTTGTTTATTATAACAATTATTACAAAGGCATTTTACAGGTTTGCAATATTTCTCTTCATAAGTTGGACGTGATTTCTTCTTGAATTTTTTTGTGTAAGGACAATGGTATTTAGGTTGATTCATACTTGCCAATTTGGTCTAAATATTTTGCACAATTAAATATGGAATGAATTACTGCGAATTTTGAAACATGGTAAACGTCAAATCACATTTTGACGTTTAGGATTATAAACAAAAGATGGAAATTTCCGGAAAACTAGACAGCATTGGATACTAATATAGTCATTCGAAAATATTGGGGCAAAAGTGCAGTACCACTGACCAATTTAAAAAAATGTAATTTTAGATTGGTGAAATTTTGTGAATTAAAAAACTCTAAAAATTACTAAATAAATCAGTGCTTCTAAACTGTTATTTGAAAAATATTTTCTAGCTTCAAACCTCAAGCATGATGTAACCTACTATTATCAGGAAATAAAAAATAATTCTTTGAAACTAAAAACTCTCAGATAGACATAAATTTCTAAAATATTTTTTTTACATAATATAAATACAAATACACATAACAAATAGACAAATAGACAATAGAAATAAATTATTGGTCTTTGTTGAATGGGTTTGAATTGAAGAAGAAGGACAATCTTCGAATAACTCTTCCATAAATTGACACCATTTCTTCAATAAATTCCGATTTACAGTTTTTATTTTCTAATATTTTGTGTCCGTGTATACTTAATAAACTTAGATTACTCAATCGTTACGATAGGGAACATGTCGCTAGCTGACCATAAAAATACTGCTGGAAAGTTTCAGCTTGAATTTATTATCTTTAAACTTATAATTTAATTTTTATTTAATTTATATATACATATACAGGATGCTGACCGCGACTCTCGAACATAGGATTTTAACATGTAAAATCATATTGATTTTATTTCCAGCTTCATTATTATTTAAACCAAAAAGCTTCAAATAGAAGTTTTAGGGAATAAAATACGAAATTAATTTTGCATGCTTTGCAACGGCGCAAATTATAATTTAAAATAACTAAAATTGTCTCAAAACTATTGACAGCTATGAAATTGAAACAAAATTAAACAAATGTTTGACGTTCAATTTGTCAAAACTGACAAAATAAATTCTTTATTTATTATTTCATTTATTTTGACAGATGCAACGTCAAACATTTGTTTAATTTTGTTTCAACATGCCTATCGATAGTTTTGAGACAATTTTCCTCATTTTCAAATCTAATTTGTGTCGTTACAAAATATGTGAAATTAAGTTTAATTTTTTGGTACAGATGCAGAATTTTAAGCCCTAAAACTTTTATTTCAAGCTTTTTTGCTTAAAATATTTAGGGAAGCAGGAAATTACAAAATTAGAATTTTACATGTTCCTATATTCCAGAGTCGTGGTCACCACCCTAGTTAATATCCAGGTGGACGCCCCGGCTTGCCCCCCCCCCTGTGGACGCCCATGCTAGAATTACTTATTTTAATTTACCTTAAAGTAATTAACTTCAATACGTGCATCAGTTTGCTTAATTCAGTTCATTTAATCATGTTGTCTAATTTATCTGAACTGATTTAAGTGAACCAAATGGCTAGTGAAATACAGCTTTAGTTATGATAAGTTATTGAACTTGTTTATCTTATAACCATGCATACAGATAAAGATTAGGAATTATTTGGAAGTTTATCTACAATTCTTCCAAACCCATAGGACGCTAAAATAGACATAGGTGGCCTAGCAAGTTCCAGAATAACTAAGAACTCTTCAACTGGTAAGAACGGCGGAAAAGATTTGGCAGGAATCTTCCAATTCCTTATATAATATTCTTTCAGTTCTATAGGACACTTCGCAGGTAAATTACTGTAGAAAAGTATACTAGGATACAAAAGATGATCATTTTTAATATAGTCACAATAATGATGTTGAATCATATTCCCAATTGTTTTGTTTCCATTCGATGGCTTCATTAGAAATACACGGATTATACTATCAGCGGGAGGTTGCTTTATCATTGTATATGTGATGTTTATAGATACATCTGGAGTACCCTTATTGACTATTGATATAGATTCGTTTGCAATATACTCTGAATTGACTTCCAAGACCATCTTGTCCAATACGATATAGGTTTGTGGCTGGAAACATATTATTTTCTTGTTAGAAAAATGGATGTGTACAAATTAAAATGCAGAACGTATGTCGAATGGAAGATTGCTGTAAAGAGTGGAAGAGATTGTGTAGACGAACTAGAAATAAATGGCTGGTTATTATTAAAGTTAGGGATTTTGATTTTATCCGGATATTCGGATATTTGCATAAAGAATATTCGGTTTAGGGCCAGTTTTTCAATCAGCGATTTACGCTAGATTAATGTTAATTTTTTGTCAAAATCTCTATTTCTAATTAAAAGTTTTTTGCGTGTACGAAAGATGGGACGAGATTGTATGAAAAGAATGCATATTTGACAGTACAGGAATGTTTTAAGGGTTAGTGCTACCCTATTTTACGAGAGGTGCAATTGATGGTGAGCAATTGTGTTGATATCTAGAATAAAATGGATGGATATGATTGAAGGTTTGTTGCGGAAAGGAAACATGAGACGTGTTTGTAATGAAAAGAAATGCATTTTTGACAGGACAAGGAATATTTTAAGAGTTAGTGCTATCCTATTTTATGGGAGATGCAATTGAGAGTAAATTATTGTACTTACGAATGCTGAAGTAACCACAAGAGTATTATAAAATATAAAAAACAAAACAATCATATTGAAATTCAATGTCATATTATGAATAACGATATATGTACACATTGTACACTGATGAAATACTGACAGTAAAATGATTTTAAGTTAATGATAGTATAATTACATAACATTCACATAAATATATCACTTACAGAGATCTGCTTCGGAAGAGTTACACACCCAGTAATGGGTAAAAGGCGTGGGGATATATTTATTTTATATATTCTTATATTATGCAGTATAATTATAATAATTATGTATTATGTTCAAAATAACTTGGTAATATATACGAGTCGAGGTACGTAGTAATTTGTGAAGACTATTATTTTTCTGTATTAAATTTTAATATAATGAATTAACTAAAATATATCAATTCATTGTTTAAACATAGATTTTAAATTACATTTGCACCTACAAAACTTAAATATTAAATTTGCTTCAAATTAATCAAAGAAAATCGAAGTTATATGTCTGTGGAATTATATATATATATATATATATATATATATATATATATATATATATATATATATATATATATATATAAATAAAATAAATAAATATATCATCACGCCTTCTACCCATTTCTGGGTGTGGCACTCTGCTAAAGCAGATCTCGGTAAGTGATATATTTTTGCGCGTGAAGTGCGGTTACCAGTCGTCAAATCACGGCCCCCAAACATGTTAGTGGTGGAGGAGCCACAGGGGTAGCTTTTTTCAAATTATGAAAATTTGTCGCCTGTGGGAATCGAACCAGGGACCTCAGGATCCACAGGCCGACTTCATACCACTGTGCTAGCCATCCCATATATATATATATATATATATATATATATATATATATATATATATATATATCATCACGCCTTCTACCCATTACTGGGTGTGGCACTCTGCCGAAGCAGATCTCGGTAAGTGATATATTCTGTGCGTGAAGTGTGGTTACCAAACGTCAAATCACGGCCTCCAAAGATGTTAGTGGTGGAGGAGCCATAGGGGTAGCTTTTTGAAATTATATATATATATATATATATATATATATATATATATATATATATATATATATATATATATATATATATATATATATACGAGTATATATTGCTGTCAAATATTCGCTATGCTTTTATTTATTTAAACTGATTTTAAAATTTAAGTTTGGTTTGTGCAAGTGGTCATTAGGTTTTATAGTTAAATATACAAATTTCTTTAAAACAATTGTCATTGAAGAACAAGAAATTCAATTCCATTGTGCTCATCTTCATATCTCGGTTAGTTTTTGAGATATAGTCTCGGGAAAGTACAAAATCTGATGAGATAAAATTTGGGTACATTTTTCGAAGGTTCTATCTTAAAAACTAAACAAGTTGAAGAAGCGCTCAGCGGCATTGAATTTCTCGTGTTCGAATTGACCTATTAGGAAATTTTTGGCGATTTTAATTTTTTGAAAATTTAGTTAGTCGATTGTGCTTCGATCGTTCTTAAATATGCGTTGAACAAAGCCTAACTGATTGACTTAAATGAAACCTATTATATTGTATTATTATAAACATTTTTTATTTATTTTTCATATGACAAAATGTAATAACATTTTTTGGTAATTGCAATAGATTAATGACTTTGATAATCAACTTTTATTGCGGATATGAGAATATTTATATGTGCTAAAATAGTGTTATTCGAAGGTATAAATACACATTTATATCGAATCATTTGTCCTACATTTTCAACATGTTCTACATTTTAAATATTATTATTATCGTATGCCTTACATTGTTTTTAAGCCACACAGTAAGTATATTAAATATTATTTTTATAATACTTGTACTGTAAGTTACCTATTAATGATAAAATTTAAACACAGTAAGTGGAACTTTTATTGCAGTGGTTTCCATGGTTATATCAGGACTTTAATATTTACTTACTGTCCACCGTGGACAGTAAGTAAATATTATAGATCAAGGTCCTGTTTATTTTGAGAACAATTTGACAGCTGTTAATTTTTAAACCTATTTTCTTTTCCTTTTAATAGTGCAAGTATTGTAAAAAATAGCTTACTAATCTCAAACTGTAAGTGATTTTATTAGGTCGCGAGTGTTTAGGAAATCTCGATTCCTTTAGGCCTCGATTTCCCAAACAACATTCTTGACCTAAAAACTGTCACTTACAGTTCATGTTACGTAATATACTATTTCAATATTTGGTAGATTATACGTTGTCAAAGTATTATATAGTATATTACGTAATAAGTCCGGAAAGTGATATTTTACTTACTACTTACTGCTTACTTACTAAAAACACTTTCCTGACGTGTTATGTATACTATTTTTACTGAAACCGTTTAATTTATTCTATAATTAATCATAAATAATTTAAATTTTAAATTTTTTTGATTTGAATTTCATTGACAGCGGATTACGTATCCAAGGTTACAACAAAAATAACAGTCAGGTAAAATCTTTACCAGACTATTATGTCATAATAAAATAAAACGTATTAAAAACAATGTATGTAAATTTTAAATACAACCTTGTCTTATTATTTTCTTGTCGCACAGTGATCCATCTATTTTAAGCTAGGCGTGCTAATGTTACCTTCGGATTTTCAAATCCAGTATTTAGCTGGTTACCTGCAAGTAACCCACAATTCTATACCCTATAGCAAAATACATAAAGGTCAGATTTCTTTCACATTTATTTCTAGCAGAAATTTATGAAAGGAAACCATAACCATAAAATAATTTAAACGTCATTTTTCGATGCGTAGACGAAGCATACTTTACCAGACTGTTATTTTTGTTGTAACCTTGGATACGTACTTGATAGTTTTTGTAAAAACCCACTTTCCATACTAAAATTGGTCAGAAAAGTACACACTTTTCTACCGGTTTCAGAAAAAATATTTCACAGGAAAATAGTGAAAAATATGTTACTGTTTCAGTTTGCTTTTGAATCTACTTTTGAAAATGCTTCTGTGACATATTCAAAGGAAATTTTCCGAAGTGTGAACATATCTATAAATAATCCAGGGACAACGTATTCATCCCTTAACTTTAAATATGAAGTAATTCAAGTACGAACATCACAAATGTTAATAAAGCTGTTCAAAAAGATGGACAAAAAGTATATTCAGCTAGGCAGAACAATTGAACACGATTATTGCTACTTTATAAAGAATGATAGGTTATTTTATTCTGGATTTTTAAAATGTGGAAACCTTCCTACGGAATGTCCTGTTAGGCCTGGGATTTATTATATTAATAATTATGCAGCTCCGTTAAAAGATTTTCCAATTGCAAGAGTAGGCTTGTTTCGAGTTGCGTTTTTACTTAAACATATGAATACGGTAATTTTGCAAGTGGTGGTTGATTCTACCCTTAGAGAAAACTAATATTTTATTCGGCATTATGTCCCTGAAACATTTCTACATTATTTTAGAGAAAAGTACTTCAAATAATAGTATATTACAGAAGTCAGGAAAGTGATGTTTTACTTGACGAAGCGGTTGTTTGAAATATGAGGCCACAGGCTGAGTATTTTAATCTGCCGGGTCAAGTAAAACACTTTTCTGACGTATTACATACACAATTTTTCAGAAACCGTTTAATTTAATCAATAATTAATCATAAATAATTAATAATGTTTAAATTTTTTGAAATGAATTATATTGACATTACACTACGTATTCAACAACAAAAAAACAGTCAAGTATTTACAAGACTGTTTTGTACTTTAACTGTCTTTTTGTACTTTACCTGATTGTTTTTATTTGTTTTAACCTTGGATACGTACTTTTCTTGACTGTTTTGGTAATAATATACTTTCCATACTAAAATTGATCAGAAAAGTAAGCACTTCCTGGTCGGTTTCAAGAAAATATTATTTATTTGAAGTATTTTTTGAAAAAGCTATCCCTGTGGCTCCTCCACCACTAACATGTTTGGGGGCCGTGATTTGACGACTGGTAACCGCACTTCACGCGCAAAATATATCACTTACCGAGATCTGCTGTAGCAGAGTGCCACACCCAGTAATGGGTAGAAGGCGTGATGATATATTATATTTATTTATTTATTTTTCTCATAAAATAATGTAGAAAATATGATGAAATATATAAATAAATAAGTATAACAAAATATAAAATGTAATTTAAATTTTCTGTACACCTAATTTAATTTTAATTAAATAAATATAAGGGTACAAAACAAATATATGTATATATGTAATAAAATTAAAAAATCAACACTAGGTAGGTTTCAAAAAAGTAAATAAGTTTATTCACTATACGTATTTCGGTCGACTAGACCATCATCAGGTAATGATTACAGAAGAATTATTCTTCTGTAATCATTACCTGATGATGGTCTAGTCGACCGAAATACGTATAGTGAATAAACTTATTTACTTTTTTGAAACCTACCTAGTGTTGATTTTTTAATTTTATTATAAAAATGTTTCAACGAGAACCGACAGTGAAATCTATTGAATTTATGTATATATGTATTACTGTAATTTTTTGGCAATATAGATATTGGTTCTTTAGAACTTGTGTGTTATATAAAAATAATTATTATGTTCAACTCTTTAATATCCTGTTTTTATTGTGATACGATCTTTATAACAATATATGCCATTGAAACATCAAATTATATTGTTCATCAAATACAATACAGATTTTATTTATCAGCGAATCCGTTGTTTATATAAAGCAAATATAAAATATGTACATCAAATTTAAAAACGATTTACACAAAATGGTATACAGAATTGTTACTAGAATATGGTTCTTTATTACTGTTGTTAGTTCAAGTGGTGTACCATCGGTAAGTACTAGTTAGTACTATTCTAGTATCTAAGAATCTGAGAGGGATTTTTTTTTGGTTGAGAATGACTTAATATTGTTAGTAGATACTAAATGAGGGGTTGAAGGAGGGGAAAATAGGGAGAGTGGTGAAGTGATTCATTTAGGGTAGGAATGATTTGATATTATGGGGTGGTTAGCTCAGTGGTATGAAGTCGGCCTGTGGATCCTGAGAATCCTGATTCGATTCTCACAGGCGATAAACAATTTTCATAATTTCAAAAACTACCCCTGTGGCTTTTCCACCACTAACATCTTTGGGGGCCGTGATTTGACGACCGGTAACCGCACTTCACGCGCGAAATATATCACTTACCGAGATCTGCTTCGGCAGAGTGCCACACCCAGTAATGGGTAGAAGGCGTGATAATATATTTACCCGAATTATGAAAGGACAAGTCATGGTTTCTCCATCAAAACAATGCGCTGGCTCATTCCGCAATGTCTGTCAAGAGATTTCTAGCATCTCAGTGTTGGACCATCTGCCTTATTCACCAGATCTTGCATCGTGCGACTTCTATCTGTTTCCTAAGGTGAAATTTGCATTAATAGCAACAAGATTTGAGCTTTGAAAGATAAATCGGCACACGTTCTGAAGGAGTTGACAGTAGAAGACTTTCAGTACTGTTTCAAACAATGGAAGATTCGTATGGAGCATTGTAGGGATAGAGGAGGGGTGTATATTGAAAGTGATAATAAGTAAATAGGTATGAAATCAAAATAGAATGTTAAAACAGCATCAGTCTGTTTATTTGATAGCCACACCTCGTACTTATGCCCGTGAAGTGCAGCTACCAGTCGTCAAATTATAATTAACGTCATAATTTTATTAGTATGAATGCTAGAGTTAGAATTTGATATAAAACACATAATTGCAATTAATAATTGGACAACTAAAATAATAATTTTATAATTTCAGCTATTTCTATACCCAGTTCTGGATAAAATACTAATACAGTACAAACCAGCATGGCTACTTATAAAAGAAATGAAAGTCGGAAATATAGGTACCTCTAATTTCACTGTCAATGTTAATAGTACTATAATAAAATTGCCTGACGATACATTAGTGACTCTAAGTCTATACCGACAAAACAATGATAAATATTCCCTTTTTGGGCGTAAAATTCAACACAAAATTTGCGATTACATCAAGAACGACAAGTTATTTTATCCAGATATACTTAAACATAGCAACTATCCAAGCAGTTGTCCCATTGGAGCGAAAGACTATCAAATAAGAAACTACAGAATGGACTTTAAAAATCTTGCTTCGGTTATGCCTATTGGACATTACAAAATCTCCGGAGAAATGACGTCAGGAAAAGAATTAGGGTTTTCTGTTATGGTGTATATAAGAGCAGTGCAACAATCTATTAAAGGATTTGGTTTGAAGAAAACTGAAGAAGAGACGGAAATTGCTGATGCTGATGTTGTACTAACAGAACTTTAAAATAATATTTGTATTTGCTCATAGATGTCAGGTGATGGTTAAATCGTATTATTTGTTTGAAATAAATTGTTTTATACTAAGCATTTGTGTTTTAATACTTAAAATATTTAAATGGAAAGAGACTGCATGGATGATTTAATAGTTAAAGAACTAGTTTCATAAGACGCTATCGCTCGTGCTCAAACTTGCGTACTCCTTTTGCAATGAAACAGTCCTCACTGGTATTACAATATACTATTGTTTAATTGTTTTCCACAGCACTCTTAACTCGTTGTGTTCTTTATAAAAGTCGTTTTTCATTTGCTTCTTACTCTTTCAAAAAGAACAATTGAGCAAGATGTTGGTACTCATTAGATGCAGTTTTTAGTTCTAATTTTTTTTTTGTATTTACTCTTTTGGTCTAATTTAATTAGGGAAGCAATAATCACCATATTAAAAAATACCATTTTGACAATACCTGTACTGTAAGTTACGTATTAAGCTGGATTTATAATGAAGTAAAGCAAGAAGCAACGCAACAGTAGTAGGTAAGGCAACAAGTTAAAACTTGTAATTGAAGTAGAACCATTAATATTGACGCAAAGCAATCAGTAAAGTAAAATAAGCAACGCAAGAGATGGTCAACTTTCATCTTTCTACGTTACTTTACCTAAAATTTGTTACCGCTGGCCAATCAGAAATCAGCGTTTTAATCTTCGCATTGTAATCTCTATTACCGGTCGTGTTCTATCAGCTATCACTGTCATACATTTTGATTAATCTAAATTAAAAAAAAAATGGACAAAGAAATAATACAATTTTTAGAGACCAATAAAATTCTGTATGACACATCATCAAAAGATTTAAAAAATAAATTAAAAAAATAACAATTATGGTAAGAAATAGGAAACCTGAAAACAAACAAGTTTTTGAGGTTATAATAAATAAGAAAAAATAGGAAAAAATTTTCCATCACTTGTCTCATAATTCCACAGAGGTTTTACAGCACGTTTGCATCAACTTCTCAGGTCATCAACAAACGGCTGGTCAGTTCAGCTTTAACCATAGACGCGTTTCGTCCTTCCGGACTCATCAGTATGGTGCGATCATTTATCCAACTAGATCAACTAGGACATAGTGGATTGTGATACCGACTTAGCTGAACTGACTGATGTTAACCTATCTACAACGGTAACATGACATGAGAGCTATGGAGCCACTCGTGGTGCCATCTACCGACAAAATCGCAAACTGCTTGACAGCTATTGAAATAAAACAAAAGACAAAATGTCTATTGCGATGTGGAATTGAGTCTTAATAAATAAGAAAAAATAGGAAAAAAATTTCCATCACTTGTCTCATAATTCCACAGAGGTTTTACAGCACATTTGCATCAACTTCTCAGGTCATCAACAAACGGCTGGTCAGTTCAGCTTTAACCATAGACGCGTTTCGTCCTTCCGGACTCATCAGTATGGTGCGATCATGAGAAGTTGATGCAAACGTCCTGTAAAACTTCTGTGGAATTATGAGACAAGTGATGGAAAATTTTTTCCTATTTTTTCTTATTTATTAAGACTCAATTCCACATCGCAATAGACATTTTGTCTTTTGTTTTATTTTGAGGTTATATTATGATATTAATAAATTTTGGTTTGTATTTATTTTTTAGGAAAATTATAAGATATAGGTACTCCAAAGAAAGAAAAGAAATTGCAACATACTTCTGATTGGCTAACAGTATTAGATTCTACTTCTCAATATAAATCAGTAATTTGCTTGCGTTACTTTTTACCTTGCTTTACTGTACTTTACCTCTTACATTACTTCATTATAAATCCAGCTTTAATGACAAAATTTAAATACGGTAAGTGGACAGTAGCTTCCATAGTTATATCAGGACTATAATATTTACTTACCATCCACCGTGAAGAGTAAATAAATATTATAGATGAAGGTCTTGTTTATTTTAACAATAATTTGATAGCTGTTAATTTTGAAGCAAATTTTGTAAAAAAATAGCTTACTAACCTCAAACGCGAATGTTTAGGAAATCTCGACCTTACGAGCCTCGATTTCCCAAACAACATTCTTGACCTAAAAACTATCACTTACAGTTCATGGTACGTAATATACTATTTATATCATATATTACATATTTAAATTCTACAGCCGGTATATGTATTTCAATGTCGGTTTAAAAGGCCTTTTAATTCATAAAGAACATTTCAAGAAATGAAGTGAGCACATAATTAAGCTCTCTCCGTACGAACAAACACTTTTTATAAAAAGAAAAATTTAAAGAGATTCATTTCTCCAGCGAAATATCTGTAGAATAAAACAGCACAATTACTGTTTTCATACAATGTACAATAACATTATTCTTGTAAGGATTTATTTATGCTAATTAAGCGTTAATTTATAAAGTTGTTTTTACTGTAAAGATTTAGTTGATTCATTGAATAAAAACGAGCTTGTTCTCATTTATAAATGAGCAGCAGAATGAAATTGCTGGTTTTTCTACGGGTAGAAAATAAATAATTTTGTTCTGCTATTTTCTTTTGAATTGGTTTCAATTTTATTATATTCACAAACAGAACTTTCAAGACAAGAAAAAAGTAATTAAGTTAATTAGTTTTTCCTGCATTAATTTCTAAATTAACTTGCCTTATGCCTGCATCTTTTAAAATGCATTGTAGGTCTTCTATGAAGAAAGGAAAAAAAAGACTATGTTTTCTACAAACATCGTTTTACATTTTAATTTTACAAGTAATTTATTTAATTAACAGTAGTATGCATAGTCCATGAATTCAATAAAGTTTTAAAGTTACTTATAAGTTACAGGAATTTTTTAAAAATGTATTCGTTACATTGTGTTGCATTGCTAAGCAACCATTAAAAGCCTACTTTTAATAGCGTTTGTGGAATAGTATATTACATAATAAGTCAGGAAAGTGATATTTTACTTGACGAAAAAGCAGTTGTTTAAAACGCGAGGCCGCAGACTAAGTATTTTTATCCGCTGTGTCAAGTAAAAACACTTTCCTGACGTATGATGTATACTATTTTTTCTGAAACCGTTTAATTAAAAACAAAATTAATAAAAAATTATTCCAAATGTTTAATTTTTTTGTATGAATTGTACTGATAGCAGACTACGTATCCAAGGTTAGAACAAAAATAACAGTCAGGTAAAATCTTTGCCAGACTGTTTTGTACTTTAGCTGACTGTTATTTTTGCTGTAGCCTTGGATACGTATTTTACTTGACTGTTTTTGTAAAAACCTACTTTCCAAACTAAAATTAGTCCGGAAAGTAGACACTTTTTTGCCGGTTTCAGAAAAAAAAAACATTTTCCTGACGTATTATGTACACAAATTTTTCTAAAACCGTTTAATTTAATAAATAATTAATTACAAATAATTCAAAATGTTTAAATTTTTTGATATGAATTTTATTGACAGTAGACTAAATATCCAAGGTTATTACAAAAAAAAATCAGGTAAAATTAAAAACAGTTAGGTAAAATCTTTACCAGACTGTTTTGTACTTTACCAGATTGTTATTTTTGTTGTAACCTTGGATACGTATTTTACTTGACTGTTTTAGTAAAAATCTACTTTTGATACTAAAGTTGGTCAGGGAAGTTGGCATTTTCTTGTCGGTTTCAGAAAAACAAATGCATACAACACGTGCAGTAATTGATGTTTATACCCCTCGGGCGACTTACAAACTCTCGAATCAAACGCCTTCTGTCTTGTAAGCATCACTCTCGGAGGACATAAACATCTTCATAATAGCCTAGGTACATAAATAATTATTAGAACTTTTTTATGATAACTGAAGGTAAAAAATTGAAAAAAAGATTGTCCTGATTCCATCCCTGCTTCCCTCATCGATAAATCGACTAAGTACTCCTGGCCGAGCGATTTGTACCCCACAAAGCAAATTGAATTAGGTCCGAAGCACCATTGTCCAATTTCCTGCGAGCGGGCGTTCATTTTGGAATTAGATCGGCGTTGGCGAATGAAACAAATTATCGACTTTGTGAAACGACGATCAGAAGAGAGTAGACCACGATCCCCTGGGAGTAATCTTATTCTGATGTGTGCGCTTTGTAATTACGGGAAAGATAGTGAAGCAACGTTAAAGGGGAGGCGGATTTCAAGAGCGTTCGTTAGGGATGTTTTCAAGGAGAAACTGTTTCATTCGCTTTCATTTTGACTTATTATCTACAGGTCTATAATTTCTAATTTTGGATAATATTTCAGACAGAGAACCAGCCGTCAAATTACAAGACTATGTCGATGCTAAACAATAGTATATTTTCAGGGTTTGATCTATTTTCTATAGGCTTATTAATGAAACAAATGCTATTATTAGTTCCAATTTTGTCCGGCAGTACGGTGCGGTGGAGTAGGTAGCGTTACGGAATTCGAATCCGGATATCCTGAGTTCAAATCCCACTCAAGCTAGAAATTATAATAATAACCACTCTGCGGCTCGGTGAGTTCAGACCATGTACTGTAATTGGGATTCAAGTCCTGTTGTACAGAGTAACATGGAATTCAAACAAAATTACAAACAATTGTATGACATCTTATTGGTCAAAAAACGTTTATTTTGTGAATTTCGTTTAATAACAAATATTTTTGAAAGTATGGAACAGTTTTCTCATGAAGAAAAGCTTCAAATCATAAAAGTCCATACTTTCAAAAATATTTGTTATTGAACAGAAGTCGTAAAACACAAACTTTTTTTGACAAATACGATGTCAAACAATTGTTTGTAATTTTGTTTGAGTTCCATGGCTATCGCTATAAGTAAGCAATTTTCAAAAAACTTTAAAATAGATTTTCTCGGTTACGAAATGTCAAAAATAAAATCTGATTACTAAATGGATGCAAAATTTAATTCTCTACAGCGTTTATTTAAAGTATTTTTGCCTAAAATAAACCAGATTTCCCATCTTAAACGCCTATGGCCAATTTTTTCATTAACATCCTGTATATAGAGATTTCAATTGGCGATAGATTTATCCCAATTAATTTTATAAAAAGTGTATATTTATATTTTTAAATATAAGATTATTATTAGGGGTGGCTAGCTCAGTGGTATGAAGTCGGCCTGTGGATCCTGATAACCCTGGTTCGATTCCCACAGACGACAAACAATTTTCATAATTTCAAAAACTACCCCTGTGGCTCCTCCACCACTAACATCTTTGGAGGCCGTGATTTGAAGACTGGTAACCGCACTTCACGCGCAAAATATATCACTTACCGAGATCTGCTTCGGCAGAGTGCCACACCCAGTAATGGGTAGAAGGCGTGATGATATATTTATATTTATACTCTTCTTTAATCGCTTGGCATTCTCTCTTGGCAACGACAGTACTTGCCTCACTTGTACGCAAGTTAACTAACCAGGTATAAAATCTTTGTGTGTCACCAACTAATGGATAAAATCCGTGATGATATCTATATTAAGTTTTTAAGAAATGTGAAAAATGAATCTAACATTTTTTCATGCGTACAATGTATTTTCTTTCAGGAAAGTAATAATTTCTTTGAAGGTACGATTCGACGACGTATTTCAGAAGCAAGTAAATTTATTCAAAGCATCTCCGCACGACATAATACCCAGTGTCTGCCGCTTGTCGATGCTCAAGACGTCAATTTTCGTTGTTGTTTAATTCTCGCCTGAATTTTATTAAGACCGAACAAACGAATCCCGCGAGAAGTTAATCTTTTGTTCATTGGCACACAAAGGCCATAATTCCTCCCATTAAAAACATCTTTCTTGATTAATTTAAGGGAAAATGTTCTTTATTGCAGGGATGAGAAATGCAACAACTTTCATGCTGCCTTGTTTATTAAAATATATATTGTATCATCACGTCATTATTTTATTTCTCAGTGTTTTGCAGTTTGCTACAGAAGATATCAGTAAGTGAAATATTTATGTGTGATTAGGAGCTGTACATATAGGTAATCGTAGTTCAGTGGATAAAAGCGAAGTTAAACTATTGTGTCTGTAATTCGGATTCCACTATAAGCTGCGGCTCCTCTGTACTGTAATTGGGATTAAGTTCCTGTTGTTCAGAGAAACAAATAAATAAATAAATAAATAAATTAAGAGAAGGAAGTGAGACATTTCTTCCTAAAGTGCCTTTTATTTCCTGAAGGAAGAATGACATTTTCTTCACGATGTATACACATAACTTTTTTCACTATTCTATTCTAATTTTCACCATATTAAAACTAATCTTGTGGCTCTTCTTCCATTAATATCTCTAGGGGCCGTGATTTGATGGCTAGTAACCGCACTTCACGCGCATAAATATATCACTTACCGAGATCTGCTTCGGCAGAGTGCCACACCCAGTACTGAGTAAAAGGCGTGATGATATATATATATTTTTTTTTTTAAATCAGTAGCCAGGTATGAAAATCGAACGCAACGGAAAGCTCGCTATATATTTAACTTTCCAACCTAACAGAAATTAATTAAAAAATTTTAATTGTTCATATGTTATATTTAATGGAATTCCACAATAATCCCCCAAAACTTTTTCTATTTAATTTACCCCCTCCTACCAATTTCAATTGAAATTATCGATTATGCTATTTGTCCGGCAGTATGGCGGTGTGGTCAGCATCACGGCATTCTAATTCGCCGATTCTGAGTTTGAATTCCACTCAAACTAAAAATATATGATCTAGCGAACTGCAGCTCGGTGAGACCGGACCCTATACTGTAATTGGGTTTAAGTTCCTGTTGTATAGAGTAGCATAAACAAATTAATATGGCACATACATGCTAAAGAGTGAGTAAAAGTAACTGTTTTACATACATACATACATATATACACCCTATATCCCACCAAATGGGGTAGCACGAACCCTAAAATCACTCAAAAAACATTCACTCATTACATTCATCAAATAATCAGCCCTCGTCAAACATTATCATCCGAACACACCACCCTCACTTTAACCACATTCATAGATCACTCCATATAAACTCGTTCATTTATTACACTCGAAATCATTTATCACACAACAAACCTTAAATCACATCATTCCTATTCACTTATCATTCATCTTCTTTCTTCTACATACAAAACATATGCATAAAACATCTCAAATTACTCACGCTTACTCCTAACAACGAATCTAACAACGAATCTACAAAGATTAGAAAAGATGAAAGCGATAGCCTGCACTTTTATATGAAAGAAAAGTCCACACAATGCAGTAACTGAAAATGAAACAAAAAGATAAGAAAGGAAGGGAGTGTCGCCCTGCACTTATTTTTGAAAGTGAATTCCACACAATTGCAGTTAAAGACTCTACGTAAGAACTGAAAACGAATTAAAAGATAAGAAAGGAAGAGAGTGCTGCTCTACGCTTGTTTTTGAAAGTGAATTCCACACAATTGCAGTTAAACACTTAATGTAAGATCAGAAAGCGAATAAAAAAAAGATAAGAAACAAAGGGAGTGTCGTCCCTGTGCTTGTTTTTTGAAAGTGAATTTCACACAATTGCAGGTAAACACTCTAATGAAATTACTAAACAACAAAAAATCATAATAAATTGTTAAGACTGAAACATAAAATTTCCTGTTGTTAATCACCCTGTATATTATCTAATAAGAAAGCTACATTGTCCGTCTACAACAGCGTTGTTTTCAATCTCTTTCCAATACTTTTTGAACCGTTCCAATGCGCTTATAAAAAGAAAATTCCAGGAGATTACTGTAAGGATTACGATCTGAGGTGAGACTTTTCCCAGTTTATTTCTTTATCGCATCAAGTGCACATCCCACATGAATGGCAAGGAAAAGCCTAAAACGAGGAAAGACAGAAAAACGAGATTTAGCGAAAGGAAGGGAAAAGAAAATTCGGTGGCGAGATGAATTCGAAGATACTGTGATAACGATTCGGAAAACTGTTCAGAGCACGGAATTAACTGATCAGTATTTGAATTTAGTTATGGTGTAAGATTAATGCTGGGTTGTACGAAAGTTTTATCGGTTCATTAGCAACTAATGGTTCAGAAGTTTCAGAAAATCGCTATTGATACTGTTGCTATATTCAAAACGCTATAAAGCTTGACTGACGTCATCAAAAAATAGAACTAGATGAATGACATAGGGTGTTTCTACGTTTACATGTATCCAGTTTTAAATTGTATTGCACGTTACATCTGTGGAGATGATAAGATTATATTTTTCTTTGACTTCGCATATATTTCAGAGACTTTAGTGTAAATTAATGACTTATATACAGTGGCGTACCTAGAACTTTTGCCGCCCTTTCTAAGTCAATCAAATGGTGGATTTTATAAATTAAAAAAATAAATATATCATCACGACTTTTACCTATTACTGGGTGTGGCACTCTGTCGAAGTAGATCTTGGTAAGTGGTATATTTATGTACGCGAAGTGCGGTTACCAGCTGTCAAATCACGCCCCCAAATATGTTAGTGGTGGGGGAGCCACAGGGGTAAATTTAATTTAGTGAAAATTGTTTGTCGACTGTGGGAACCGAACCGGGGTCCTCAGGATCCACAGGCCAACTGGAAACCACTGAGCCATTACCCCATTAAATTAATAAACATAAATAAATAATTGTAATTGAGACATACTATAGGTGAGGAACTTTTTTACCATTGGATGGCATATTTAAATTAGGCAGGAATTTTTCGAGATAATATTTTCAACCCTACATTGACTTGACGATGAAGAAAAATATTCGAAATCATATAGTAATTCATAATTCATAGAAATCGAATAGTAAACTTATGAAGTGGACAAGTTGTTTTTACAACTAAAACTAAATATAAAAAATGCCGCCCCAAGATATGTGCCGCCCGGTGCGGACCGCACTCACCACCCCCCTCTAGATACGCCACTGCATATTTACTAATTTACCTCTCATACAGCACTTAAGGGTAATAGGGGTCCATTTTTTGTATATTCTTATTCAAAATAAATTATTAAATGAAGAATCAGCAATTGTCATTTCTTTGACAAATTTCTTCCCATTGGCATTGTTATAATATAGCTTTTAAAAACTAATGTAAATGAAAGTCAAAAACTTTAAATAGAATTTTTTATGTTTGAAATGATCATGAATCTGACAGATCAATGACAACTCGATGTAGATAGAAATTATGTGTCATATTAACGTGCAAAATATAAAATAATTATTGAAAATGAAAAATAATTATTTTCAATACTTGAATCGATAGTAAATATTGAACTTAATTGTAGGATAAATCTAATAAATCTTTTAATGTGACATAGAAAATTGAGGATGTCAGAATATCTTTATATTTTTCATAGTTTCATCCAGGTTAACAACTTCTATCACGCAGGACTATAAACTGAATTCCCTTTTCGAATATACTTGTACCTACAGGAAGAATAAGGATTCCAGGGAATAACTGGAAAGAGGAGAGGAACATCCCTAACCTGGTGATTTCCCTCGGGTTATTCCCACAGGACGTATTTTTTCAAGAAACAAGTGAACAAACAATGAAACAAGGTAAGGTAATCTCGTGAATTATTTTTAGGTTGTTTCTGGTTGTTACGTTTACGATAAACACTCTTTAGCCGTAATCATTGAGCTGGAATATTTATATCAATAAAACAAATGAATGACCTATCGAAGTATCTTGTTATACTAAAAACGTTTAAAGGTGGAATGACGTTATCATAAAATATAACTACATAAATTACATACGATTCTGTTATATTTACATATGTATTTTGACACGCTGGCGATTTTGGTTTTTTGAAATGTTTAATTATTTTTCCAAGGGGTATGTATACCTTCTTGAAAAATTTTAAAATCGCTGAAAATATGTACACAAGTTAATTGAAGCATGAGAAATCCAATGCCGTTGAACGCATCTTCATATCTCGCTTGGTTTTTGAGTTATGGCCTCTGGAAAGTCGAAAAACTGAGGTGCTGTAATTTTTTAAAAGTTTAACAATTCCAGAGGCTCTATCTCAAAAACTAAACGTGATACGAAGTTGCGCTCAACGGAATTGAATTCCCCGGGTCCGAATTGACTTGTTAGCAAAATTTTAGCCCATTTGAAGCGTTTTTAGTTTTTTGAAATTTTTAATTATTTTTCCAAGGGGTACCCCTTTGGTTTTTTATGAGTTTTAAACAATTTGCTCTAAAACTCTTTCTCGTTCGATTACTGTAATGAAAATTTACATACATATGTATTTTGACCCGCTGAATCCAATCGTCAAAACCCCAAGTACGTACGCCTTCTAGTTTTTAAGATATCGTCCAAAAATTGTTTAGAAAAAAATAAATGGCGAAAATATTGGAAAATTTTAAAAATCGTTGAAAATTGGTATACAAGTTAATTGAAGCACGAGAAATTCAATGCCGTTGAGCGCATCTTCATATCTCGCTTAGTTTTTGAGATGTGGCCTCTGGAAAGTCGAAAAACTGAGATGCTGAAATTTTTTGAAAGTTCAACACTTCCGGAGGCTCTACCTCTAAAACTAAACGTGATACGACATTGAGCACAACGGCGTTGAATTCCCCGGGTCCGAATTGACTTGTTAGCAAAATTTTAGATCATTCGAAGCGTTTTTAGTTTTTTGAAATTTTTAATCATTTTTCCAAGGGGTACCCCTTAGGTTTTTTATGATTTTTAAACAATTTGGTCTAGAATTCCTTCTCGTACGATTATTGTACTGAAAATTTACATACGTATGTATTCTGACCCGCTGAATCCAACGGTGAAAACCCCAAGTACGTACGGCTTCTAGTTTTTATGATATCGTCCAAAAACTGTTTAGAAAAAATTAAATGGTGAAAATATTGAAAAATTTTAAGAATCGCTAAAAATTTGTATACAAGTCAATTGAAGCATGAGAAATTCAATGCCGTTGAGCGCATCTTCATATCTCGCTTAGTTTTTGAGATATGGCCTCTTGAATGATTCTAGTATAAAATTTATTCATTTATACTACTCTGTACAACAGGATCTTAATCCCAATTACAGTACAGGGTCCGGACTCACCGATCCGCAGTGCAGTAGTACATATAATTTTATTTTGAGGGGAATTCGAACCCGGGATCTGCGAATTCGAAAGCCGTAACGCAAATAATATAAGGGACTAAAAATCTTCCTAAAGGAATCTTGAAAAATCCGCGATCCCCACATGACGTAACTTTTGTCCGTGGCCTACTGCAACATTCGTATCGTGTTTGTGACAATCTCCTATATCCCCTACAGGAGCAACAAGGACACCCGGTGATTTCCACCCCTTATATCAACAGGAGTAAGAGAAACAGAGCTACCTCGTACATGACCTGCGCACTAGAGGCTATTGATCGGATCCTGACGCGTTTCAAGGATTCAAAGGCGACTAGATGGAGCCAACACAAGAGCAAGGACTAGGCGAAGGATAATGGTCTGGAAGACAAGGATTTTTTTGCACGAAAATATTGTTGTTTTCATGTAATCGTATGGTAGATTTATCAATAAAAAATCTACTTTTTAACGACAAATAAAATATAAACTTTTTTGTTATTAGGATTATTACCTTATCTTAACGAACATTTACTAATAGTTGTGGCTCTGTGGGTAGAACCATTGCCTCATAAGCAGGCGAGAATTAACTACAATTTATATAAACAAATACAACTGAATCAGAGAATTTGAAATTCCATTATAATTAATATTGATCAGTTGCGCCAACAAAATTAAAATGAAAATTAAAAAAAAGTAAATATATCATCATGACTTTTACCTATTACTGAATGTGGCACTCTGCTGAAGCAGGTCTTGGTAAGGGATATATTTATGCTTCGGCAGAGTATCACACCCATTGATGGGTAAATGGTAATTTATTTATATATTTTATAAAAGTTACCCCTATGACTCTCCCTCCTCTAACATCTTTGATGGCCGTGATTTGACGACTGGTAATCGCACTTTACGCGCATAAATATATCAGTTACCAAGATCTGCTTCGGCAGAGTGCCACACCCAGCAATGAGTAAAAGGCGTGATGATATATTTATTTATTTATTTTATTTACATTTAATAAACTTATTGAGTATAAAATCAAAAAAACTATTTATTTTACGTATGTTGAGTGTCATTTAAAATACCTTATAATAAACTGGAGCGCTTGTTCGAAATATTGGTTCAACAGACTTAAAAGGGTACAAAATAAGAGTATTAAATCATTATTTAATTTAGATTATAGAATGCCATCAGAACAAATATATAATGTAACGAAAATTCTACCTTTACAGAAATTACTGCAATTAGAGCAATGTGTATTTATCCATAAAATTGTTACTGGTAATCAAAAAACAAATGTTATATTTTTGACAAATAAACTTGTACACAATAAAAACACTAGACAAGCACATAAATTAAGAACTCATAAATGTAATAAATCTAGTACAACAAATGCAAATTACAATGAATGTATTTTGGAGTATAACAATGTTCCAGACGACCTAAAGAACTTAAAAAATATGAAAATGTTTCGTAAGAAACTAAAATTAAAATTATTGCAAAATTGAAACTTTAAGTACCAACATCGGTTTGAAATTATGATTATTTTCTTTAATTATTATCATTTTTATTTTTTTTTTCTGAATGTTTTGTACTATATGATAAGGTTAAATTTATATTTATTTATATATGATTATATGTGTATATTTGTAATGTTTATTTACTTCTACATACAATATTTAGTTAACTTTAACTTATGTTGTTATATAATTTTCTGTTTTTGTACTTAATGCAGCTTTTTGCCATAAATATTTATATCCAGGTATAGGTTACCACGTCATTTGTGACTGTTTTCTGTACCTTAAATGTGTGAATAAATAAATAAATAAATTACAGGCAATCGTAGCTCAGTGGATATAAGCAAGGTAAAACTTGCGTTTCTTAATTAGCAAGCAAGAGGTCGTGCGTTCAAATCTCACTGACTTCTACTTATATCAAAAAAATACGATTGTGTCTGAGTGGTTCGGATTCCACTATAAGCTGTAGGCCCCCTGTACTCTAATTGGGATTTACTACCTGTTGTGCAGAGTAACAAATAAATAAATAAATAAATAAATAAAGTTACCCCTGTGGCTCCCCCTCCTACAACATCTTTGGAGGCCGTTATTTGACAACTGGTAACCGCAATTCACGCGCATAAATATATCACTTATCAAGATCTGCTTCGGCAGAGTACCACAACCAGTAATTGGTAAAAGGCGTGATGATATATTTATTTATTTTATTACAAACTGAATTGGACGAAAAATAGTAGCTCTTTTCATTGCAATTTTGGTTAGTTTACAAAAATATAACACAATCTCATTTCAAAAAACCCAAACCAAATTTGTATCCTGTTTAAATTAACATAAAAAATGTGCGTTACCCCAATTTAAATATGTAAAATGATTGAAATCTAACCCAACTCATGCTAAATCTAATTCAGTTAGTGTTCATAAATAATACGTCAGCGAAACGTAATGGCTGGTTAATTATCCCAGTCCCACAGGACTCCCGAAGGCTCGGCCAGGGATATATTTACATTTACGCGGTGTGGTAGCAAACGCGATACGCTGATTTACATTTCAACTCGGGTATGTTGCTCCCTGATTCGCTGAAGTTACTGTCAAATTATTCTACGGGATGTTATCTGGATTGTTATCAGGTTTAAGTTGGATTTATGAGTGTGCGTACTTTGAGTTTTAAGTCGAAAGACAAATAGCAAATTTCATCAAGGTATTAACCTAAGAATTGTAGAAAACCAGCCGTTTATTTAATGCACTCAGCTTTAAGTTAAATGAAAATATTGTGGAGTAATTATATATTATTATGGGGTGAATCTCGGTAAGTGATATATTTTGCGCGTGAAGTGCGGTTACCAGTCGTCAAATCACGGCTCCCAAAGATGTTAATGGTGGAGGAGCCACAGGGGTAGCTTTTGAAATTATGAAAATTGTTTGTCGCCTGTGGGAATCGAACCAGGGTTCTCAGGATCCACAGGCCGACTTTATACCACTGAGCTAGCCACCCCATAATTAATAATAACTATAGTTTATAATAGCATTTCTACTGATCTGCAATTGCAGAACTATTAAACGCGAAACTGTTGAAAATAGGTACATTAATAAAATAGCAATTGTTGTGCAATTAGTTCAAACTTATGTCTAGCAATTAAGAAGCAAGAGGTCGTGTGTTCAAATCTCGCTGATTTCAGCTAATATAAATGTATGTATGAATGTAAGAAATAAATTTTAGAAAATGCTATGAGCGTTCGTCGGAATTTAAATCCAGAACCTTTCACTCGTATGGTGACTGCTCTAACCAATTGAGCTACAAACACTCGGCAAAGTATCAATCATCTGACAAATTTGTCAATTAACTAATTCTTGTAGGTATGAATGGTTTGGATTTCACTATAAGCTGCTGTCATTTAAGGCTACAAAGTTGTTCTTGCTGTGCATAATAACAAATAAATAAAATGTATTAAAATATAATCAGAGCTGGGCAGTAGCTAGCTACTTTTGTAGCTTAGCTACTAGCTTAGCTACATTTACCTTAGCTGTAGCTGTAGCTTAGCTAACTGTGAAAAAATATAGCTGTAGCTTGTAGCTAGCTACTTTTTTTCTATTAGCTTTAAAATTACAACTGAAGCTACTTTTAAAGCTACTTTTTGTAGCTTAAAGCTACTTTTTAAGCAGAAGGTCAACAAAGTCCGCATGCGTACAAGCTAAACCCACACAAAATAATTATTTGTTGCCGGTTCTAACTGGCTCTAATACGCAAAAATACACAGTAGGTGCCAGATGGTATTTGCTATTTTTGATATTTATGTACATAATAGTAAATTAACAGTCATTATAACAAAAGACTGATCATATGACAATGGCAAATTTAATTATTTCACAATAATTTAAAAAAGTAGCTTTAAAATTTAACAGCTACTTTAACGAAAGCTTTTAGCTGTAGCTTAGCTATATTTTACAAAATATAGCTTATAGCTGTAGCTTACCTACTTTTTTAAAGAATAGCTGTAGCTGTAGCTTAGCTACTTTTTTAAGTAGATTGCCCAGCTCTGCATATAATCAATTATGTACATATGAATTCTGTGATTGAAAATATATATTGATTTTTTTTGTAGTGTTTCATTATGAATCCCGTACGTAGATTTGATAAATCGATGATCTGATTACTTATCAATACAAATAAAAAAGAATTAATTTATGAAATGTCAAAATAATAAATTATTAATTTTATTATACAATAAAGGTCGCGTCAATATCACGGATATATTATTTTAGTCATGTACAATATTGAGAATGCAATGATATAGAGATCAGCGATGTGGTGTGTTCCGTTCGACTATGTATATGAAAATGCACAAAACTTTTGTTTTTGTGAGGAATTATTCTTTATTAACTTAGAATATGGCATAATTATGTATCTCATTATACTTCAAATAATAGACAAGTAAGTAACATTATTACCTGTTAAAGTTTTTAAATAATTTCAGAGAAAAATTCTCAGTAATAACAAGAGAGTGACAATAAATTGAAAATAATTTGAGAGATCGTTCGAAAACTTGTTGCCAGGCAATAGTCTCGAAAGCCCGTAGGACTTGAGTGGCTATTGCCAAATGGCAACAAGTTTGAGAAAGATACTGGAGATTTATTTTCTAATTTATCCAACTCTCGAGTTATATTTAATTAGATTATTTTTGACTTAGCTGTTGAGGTCGATTCATCCAACTTAAAAGATATTGAACTGGGTCCATATTGATTGATTATTTATTAATGTATTCTTGGAAGTTGTTTCCAAAATTTGTTTGTCTCTGAAATGGAACTAAACCGATTTTGTTCACACATTTTACTTGACGCGTTGACAGTTTTAAATAATTATTTGACAACTATGTATCATTTGTCACAAAGCATCTACAGAGATTATTCCCGGGAATAATCACAAGAGCTTTATTCTTAGTATAATAATGACAGGATTGGTTGAAATGCATACATGTGACATTCAATGAAGCATTTCATTGGTTTTGAGAAACGTCAAAAAATAATCAAATAATATTTTTCTGCAAATAATTTAGAAACATTTGACAGTTAAAAATATTATACCATCAGAGGTAAGTACTAAATAAAATAAATAAATATATCATTACGCTTTTCTATCCATTACTTGATGTGGCACTCTGCCGAAGCAGATCTCGGTAAGTGATATATTTATACGCGTGAATTGCGATTACCATTCGTCAAATCACGGCCCCGAAGATGTTAGTGGAGGGAAAGTCACAGGGGTAATTTTAATGTGGTGAAAATGTTTATCTACTTTGGGAATTGAACTAGGGCTCTCAGAATCCACAGGTTGACAAGATACCACTAAGCCACTATCCGTTAAATAACTTAAAGATCAATTTCAAAATCATTTAAATATTTTAAAAATGACACTCGCTGTTAAATTATTCGCTAATCTATTTCCAATGTTGCCCTCAACAATTCTTAACATTTCTAATGTGTATATTTGCAGAATGGTTGCTGCAGGAGGAGGTAATAAGCGTGTTCCTCGCTACCCTCTGGTTGTGTTCCAGAAGAAGATGTCCATTTATGGATATCTTCGGACGGTGATACCGTTTCTGCGATACTTGGGGTTAATTCCTGTGAGAAAAGTGCAGGAAAATGGGATTGCTAAATACAGACCCCATTTAGGGGTGATTTACTTGGTGCAAATTATTTGTAAGTATTCAAATGGGTGGGGTGGGTAGCGTTACGGAATTCGAATCCGGAGATCCCGAGTTCGATTCCCACTCAAGCTAGAAATTATAATTACAACCACTCTGCGGCTCGGTGAGTTCGGACCCTATACTGTAATTGGGATATAATTCCTGTTGTACAGAGTAACATAAATAAATAAATAAATAAATAAATAAATCACTTGCTTCCCAAATTGAGGGAAAAAATTGTACTTTCTGGTAGTATTGTAGAAAAATTATGATCAAATAAAATTGTTAGAAATTTTAGATCGTTAAGAATTATTTCTAAAATCATTTAGGAATAGTTAAATAAATATATTATCACGCCTTTTACCCTACAAAGTGTGGCACTTTATCGCGGTAAAAATTGTTCATCGTCTATGAGAATCGAACCCTGGTTCTCAATCCACAGTTTGACTCGATACCACTGAGCCACCTACCTCATAAATTTGACCTTGAAAAAGATACTCATATTTTTATGTCATTATCAAATTATTGTAGATATATTTGACAGGTTAATTGCGGATTGAAATAAGTGGTATTCGAACTGAAATTTTAGCCAGTAAAACATATGTCAAACAAAATTTCATTTTTTATTCAGTATCCTTAGTTTTCATTGATGCAAAATTTTAACGGACTTACAATTAACAAGTTACAAAATACGCCCAAGAGTGAAATTATAGTTAACGTAAAATTTAACTCTAAAGTATGTTATTGATCCATTTTAATTCGTATATTATTAATACATAATATATAATCCAAACAGTTGCCATAGCAACGGTATTACAAAAACAAAGTATACCAAGTAATTGTTTTTATTAATATATAGTTGAATAAATCATACACTACTTAACAATTATGCTAAAAGTGCTTTCACATGATGAATTTTCCATTGTCTCTCAGTATACAATCAAACTTGTTTTATTCAAGTAAAATGTATCCAAATATTCGTTACATTTTAGGTGAGTGCTCCTTAGTATCATACCTAATAGTGAACTTATTCCAAAACTTCGGCAGTCAGATAACCGATCTGTATTCGTTTAACGCAATCGAGTTATTCGCGTGCATCATGTTTGCCGCTCATGTGATTGGCTCCAAAGTAAAAACAATTGAATATCGGAAAGAGTGTGTTGAATCGTTCGATGGCATATATGAGGTGGACTTACTCTTCAAACGTTTGGGCATTAAGACTTCGTATAAGAACATGATAATCTGTACGAGATCAATTACAATTATCTTCTGTATTGCTTATCCGATACTTCTGCTGTTTTCTTATCACAATGAAGCTCATTTCATAGGATTGTTACTACAAATTTGGAGATTGGCTGCTATAAACATGTACAGTTTATTTCTTATTTTGCTCTACTCTAAATACAGAAAACTGAATAAGTTTTTGAAGCTCTATATCAAAGAGAATGAAGAAGGCATACCTCTGACTAATACTACAATGGAACCTCTGGAAGTTATTGATACAGTGGCAGAAGTTTATGACAAATTATGCACTTGTGGGAAAAACTGGAATGCTATGCATAATACAGCTTTAAGTATTAATTTACTGTTTTATTCCATCGCTGCTACATTGTATTCGATTGCTTATTATACAACTCCTAATGATATGGTTGCCATGTTACCAGCTTTTGTCTTTTTGTTTTTCGAGTTTTTTTATGTTTTAACCGTTTCTCAGATCACTCGAAATGAGGTAGGTTATTTAATGTTTTTGTAGTTTAAGGTTGTGGTCACACTGAACGATAAAGTGCGAACGACTGCGATTGACTAAAAAAAAAATCTGGTGTGGGCACCACACGACTTTCTTATACACAGCATATTTAATATTTAGAATATATGAATGTTATATACATAATATTATTAAACATGTAATTTAGTTTTTCAGTAATTCAGCATTTATCTGTTTGAGACATATAAAATATCAAATTTGTTTACGTATAATTTCTTAGTAATGTTGACTACTTTTTGTCTAACCTTACTAATGAGGCATATATAGGATGTCTGTTTTTCGAGCCTAGCCCTTGGTATCTCAAGAACCTTGAGATACGAAGTCGATTAAATTCAGCCAAAGTTGTCAAATTAGTTGACCATTTTAATGATGTATTTGTTTTTCCAAAAAAAGACAGATAACTAGATAAAACGAAAATAAAAATTTATGTTTTTTGTTTCTATTGCTACTATGATTATTGAAATATATTATTAAATATAAAAAATAGTTTGTTGCAAAATTGGACGCATATTTAGGAAAATTGCAAATAACATTTTATGTTTAAAATATTTTTGCTAACATCTTTTATTCGAAACTTTTTTTTGTAACTGATTAAATTTTTGAAATAAATGGAATTTATTGTTTTGTGTGTTCAGTAAACTTCCTCTTCCGGTTTTGAAATTTCATTCAAAATCAACTCAGCTCTTCGTATTTTCATGAAAATTATAATTACCAAGTTTCGTTAACAAAGCTTATCTCGTTCATGAGATATTGCACACTCGGACACACATCCATCCATCCATCCATACATCCATCTATCCACACACACACACACACACAGACATCATTAAGGAAATGATCAAGACGGATTCAGTGGACCTCAAAACACGTATTTCCGCGAAAATCTCGTCAACGATTTTTTGCACGATTCCAATACTTCCTTATACTGCGTATAAGAAAGTAAAAATTAATCGATCATAGTTGATGCTGGTCAATCGGTCGCTGTTTATTCATACAGTGTGACCATTACCTAATGCTGGGTTACAAGAGGAAAATAAAATCTTTAGTTAAAGAATTGTTTATTTAGCAACAGTTCCAATAATGGTTTTCTGCAATTTATTGAACCGTTAATTGCTTATGAACTGATTAAACTTTCATGCAACCCAGTATTAATGAAGCAGTTTTCTTTAAAATTATTAAGGAATATTTACAATAGAAAAATCAGTACAAAAATTGCATGTAATTGTTTATGGAAACAGAAATAAAAGAATGAAGTAATCGTATGCAATTTTGAGTCCTGTCTGGAACAGATTCATATGTTTGTGATGGACAAAAAGATTTTTAGAATAGCGTATGAGATATGAAATACATTATTCAAAACTGCGAATTTAAATTTAGGTTTGGTATTGTACAGTTGTTGCTGTCAAACGTTCCTCAATTATTTTATCTAAGACCGAGTGTAAAATTTACTGTTAGTTGGTTTTTTTAGTTCGTAAAATGACTGTTCAATAATAAGATTTTATTAGTAACAAGTTGCCCAGTATCGAATAGTCAAAATAACTTTTTGTAAAATCGTACTATAATATTAATGTTATAGTAACCAAGATAACAACAAAAAATAAGCTTTTATAGTATTGGTACCATAAAGAGTTATTTTACGGGACTAATACTATAAAAATAATATTATAGTATGATTTAACAAAAAAACAAAAAACATTTTACTTTCCAATTTTAGGTGAATGTAGGAATTAATAATAAAAATATACGTTTCAGTGTCACAAAATCATGATAAACATCAATGAAATGTCATGCTGTTACATAGACAACGATCTCTGGCGTGCAGTAAGCAATTTTTCAGTATTTTCAGTCCTGAAACCACTAATATTTCTTTTCTTTCAGCGCAATTCGTTCCTGCTACAAACATTGCACCAGAAAGTAAATTTCACTGTACTTCACGTATTTCCTTTGGACTACAGCATGGCCATAAAGGTAAAATATTTTCCGAATAGTTCAAAGTTTATACTTTCGCGAAAAGATTGAATTTAATTGAACTTACCTTGCAGATTGGAGGGATTGTTCTGTCGGTGTTGGTGCTGACCATTCAGATTCGTAGCCTGGAAGAAATGAAATAAAATTAGTTTTGATAAAACTTTTGGAAATTTTCAGCACTTGTATTGGAGTTTTAAAAGATCTTTTCACATATTTTTTGCTGTCAAACATTTCTAAATAATACAAGATATTTTACAACTTCTCCATGTGCGTTTTCCTTTAAAATAATTTATAAATATACACAGGCAAAAGGTAGAATGAATTGATAAGATCTTTTAAACATATCTTAGTTTTATTTTATAGCATATCACAGTTGTATTGTATTTTGGATGAAATATATTTGTATTAAAGTAGAGATTATTTTTATCCTGCTAACTATACTTCATTTACAGTCATAAACTGATGCAAAACTTGTAAAAATAAATATATTATCACGCCTTTCACCCATTATTGAGTTTGACAATCTGACGAAGCAAATATCGTAACCATGAACTGTAAGTGTCAGTATTTAGGTCAAGATTTTTGCTTGGGAAACCTCAACCCTACGAGTCTCGATTTCCTAAACATTCGCGACTTAAAACTTATAGTTTGAGGTTAGTAAGCTATTTTTTACAATAGCTGCACTAATAGAAGGAACAGAAAATAGGTTTCAAAATTAACAGCTGTCAAATTGGCAAAATAAACAGGACCTTGATCTATAATATTTACTTACTGTTCACGGTGGATGGTAAGTCAATATTATTGTCTTGATGTAACCATGAAAACCAACTGCACAATAAAAGTTCCACTTACTGTTTTTAAATTTTTTCATTAACGAGTAACTAATAGTGTATTCTGTACCATGAACTGAAAAGACAGTTTTTAGTTCAAGAATATAGTTTGGGAAACATTCGCGACCTAAAAAATCACTTATAGTTCAAGATTACTAAGCTACTTTTTACAATATCTGCACAAATAGAAGGAATAGAAAAATTGGTTTCAAAATTAAAAGCTGTCAAAATAAACAGGACCTTGACCTATAATATTTATTTATTGTCCACGGTGGTAAGTCAATATTTATAGTCTTGATGTAACAATAGAAACCAACTGAGCAATAAAAGGTCCACTTACTGTTTTTAAATTTTGTCATTAACGGGTAACTTACAGTACAGGTATTGTAAAATAGTGTATTACGTACCATGAACTGTAAAGGACAGTTTTTAGGTCAAGAATATAGTTTTGGAAATCAAGGCCCGGAGGTTCGCGATTTCCTAAACATTCTCGACCTAAAAATCACTTACAGTTTGAGGTTAGTAAGCCAGTTTTTACAATACCTGTCCAAATAGAAGGAACAGAAAATAGATTTCAAAATTACCAGTTGTCAAAATAAACAAGGCCTTGATCTATAATATTTACTTACTGTCCACGATGGACAGTAAATCAATATTATAGTCCTGATGTAACCATGAAGACCAACTGTGCAATAAAAGTTCCACTGTGTCTAAATTTCGTCATAAGACGTATTCCATTTGCCATTTAGATCAGATCTAACTTACATTTATTGATCCAGATCAATTATTTATTTCGCTGGATTACTTCGCTGACTTTAATTTTCAGTACTAGAATTACCTATTCTAATATACTTTGAAGTAATTCATTCCATAAGTGCAGCAATTTGCTTAACTCAGTTCATTTAGTCATGTTGTCCAATTTATCTGAACTGATTTAAATGGAACAAATGGCAAATGGAATACAGCTATTAATGAGTAACTTACACTACAGGTATTACACAAAGAAAATATTCATAGTCCTAAGTCGTCCACGCAATTTCTCACCCTCAATTCCATCAACGTGCCAATCTTTTATTCGACTTGTACGTTCCATATGCCCAAACAATTTCAACTGTTCCACAGCCATTCATTCAAACAGATTTATTTCAGGAAAGTTTCCAATAAGAAACCGATACCAAAATTACCCTAAATGACCGAAACAAAGCGACGAGATTTAAAAGATTAGAGATAAATCGTTCCAGTAAAACAAACAAACAACTGAAGGTATTGCGATTTATCTTCTTCCTCTATTCCTCTTGGTTCCCTATCCTTCTTACCTGGCCACACAAATCAAGATGTAACTGGCAGGGGAAAAGGGATGAAACCCCTACAATAATTCGTTTGAATTTACCTTCGTGGTTTTGTTACAAAACAAGAGAATGGGACTTTGAAATTATTATTGCCTTTTGTAAACAGTGTACATTTTCTTCTGTCAAACGAAAACAAATTATTTTTTACAAAGTAGTTAGTTATATTTAACAATTACTTATCGATATGAAGACGGTAAGTAAACAAAAATTAATCATTTTTTATCATTACTGGGTGTGGTATTCTGCTGTAGCAGATTTCGGTAAGTGATATATTCATGCGCGTGAAGTGCGTTTACCAATCAACAAATCATGGAACCCAAAGATGTTAGTAGAGAGGGAGCCACAGGGGTAATTTTAATGTTTTTCACCGGCTTCCGGTCACCATATTGGAGCCGCCATATTTGATTTTTTAAAGGCGCATTCGGCATTTGAAAGTAGACGGTTTAAGCTTTAAAATGAGCCCTTGGTCGATTATTCTGGTTACTTCTAATTTTGGTCGCAGCTCTGATCCGGTTGACGCCGATTGTCCCATATATATATATCATCATAAATATATCATCATAAATATATCATCACGCCTTTTACCCATTACTGGGTGTGGCACTCTGCTGAAGCCGATCTCGGTAAGTGATATATTTTGCGCGTGAAGTGCGGTTACCAGTCGTGAAATCACGGCCCCCAAACGTGTTAGGAGTGGAGGAGCCACAGGGATAGCTTTTTCAAATTATGAAAATTTGTCGCCTGTGGGAATCGAACCAGGGACCTCAGGATCCACAGGCCGACTTCATACCACTGAGCTAGCCATCCCATATGCGATTACCAGCCCTCAAATCACGCCCTTTAAAAATATTTGCTGGTTAGATAGATGAAATATAAATAAACAAAAAAAACTATAATAAATAATTGAAGTGAGCGTTTTTTTCTTTGAATTAATTTATTTTTTAAATAAAATTCTTGTTGATAATTAAATGTCACTACCCAAAAAATGACAATCAAAATAATATGTATATCTGTTGCATTAATTGTAATTGAAAATTGATGTCTTACGCTTGACATGTCAATAAGTGACTAATAATTATAATTGCTAATTGAAATTATATTGAAATTGAAATTATATTGATTTATTTATTTTTATTTCAAGCATTTGTCTTAAAATAATTTTGAAACGTTTGCCAAATAAGATCGAATATAATTTTACTACATTCCAAATGTTACAAAGTTAGAGTCTGTTTTCAAACTATGCTGCCCTTTCAATTTATCTGCACCATCTCACGAAAAAGCGAAGCTCCTGTCGTAAAAAAGCAATGAATTTCAACACTTTTTAACGGACATACGCCTGGCTACACAATTACGATAAAACGTTGTCCTTTACATGAAACTGTACAAACTGACGTTCAACGAAAGTGAATTCTTCTTTGACAAGACTTTTTTCGGACGGTTTACTACTTTTTTACAACGAGTCTTAAATATTAAACAGATGTTTCTACAAAGACTTGGGTGGTATGTCAATCGGTTATTGAATCATGAATATCAAACTTGGAAAATTGGTTAATTTTCTTCGAATAAATCTGCGGCTTTCCCTTAATTTACTACATATTTAAGGAGTTTATTTAGATACATACCATCACAAAATATTTCATGAAATAGGGTAGCACAAACCCTTGAAACCCTAGCTAAATATTGATTCGTCAGATTTTATTTTATTTATGCTACTCTGTACAACAGGAACTTCATCTCAATTACTTTACTGGGTCCGAATTCACCGAGCCGCAGTGTGCTAGTAATAAAATATAAATATATCATCATAAATATATCATCACGCCTTCTACCCATTACTAGGTGTGGCACTCTGCCGAAGCAGATCTCGGTAAGTGATATATGTTGCGTGTGAAGTGCGGTTAGCAGTCGTCAAATCACGGCCCCCAAAGATGTTAGTGGTGGAGGAACCACAGGAGTAGTTTTTGAAATTATGAAAATTGTTTTTCGCCTGTGGAAATCGAACCAGGGTTCTCAGGATACACAGGCCGACTTCATGAGGGGTAATTTTAATTTGGTGAAAATGTTTGTCGCCTGTGGGAATCGGATCGAAGTTTTTAGGATCCACAAGCCGATTCCATACCACTGAGCTATCTACCCCATATACTTATATATAAAATAAATAAATAAATATATCGTCACGTCTTTTACCCATTACTGGGTGTGGCACTCTGCCGGAGCAGATCTCGGTAAGTGATTTGTTCGTGGAAGAAGAGTCACAGGGGTAATTTTAATGTGGCGAAAATTGTTTGTCGCCTGTGGGATTTGAATCGAGGTCCTTAAATTCACTGAGCCATCTACTCTTTTATATAATATCTAAATAAAATATATCATCACGCCTTCTACCCATTACTGGGTGTGGCACTCTGCTGAAGCAGATCTCGGTAAGTGATATATTTTGCGCGTGAAGTGCGATTACCAGTCGTCAAATCACGGCCACCAAACATGTTAGTGGTGGAGGAGCCAAAAGGATAGTTTTTTCAAATTATGAGAATTTGTCGCCTGTGGGAATCGAACCAGGGACCTCAGGATCCACAGGCCGACTTCATACCACTGAGCTAGCCATCCCATTAATAATATCTAACGTTACAAAATATAGATGTCCAATTCAGTAACGAACAGAAGTAAACACAACATCCTACAAAATTAATTACTGTATGTCACACCAAGTATCCTTTGTTTAAGACAAAATATAATGCGATATTATGTCAGATAAGGGTTGAACAAATAACACAGTTAGCAAGCATCGTATTTAATTAAGAGTCCGGAACAGCACCTGCGACTCCGGAGAATCCGGTGTATCCTCCGCGGCTCTGGGACCTGTTTGGAATACATATAAGTAGAAACATGTATCTTGTCAGCTCGATTTCTTATATTATTTATTTATTTTGTTACTCTGCACAACAGGAACTTAATACCAACTAGAGTAACTTATACTTGAATCCGAATCGCATTTTTTATATAAGTTGAAGTCACGAAAAAAAAAAACAATGAAATGATTCATTGTATGTCACGTGCCTGCGTTCTAACCAATCCTGTCATTATTATACTGAGAATAAAGCTCTTGTGATTATTCCCGGGAATAATCTCTGAAGATGCTTTTTTGTTTGTGATAAATGATAGGTAGTTGCCAAATAATTATTTAAAACAGTCAACGCGTCAAGTAAAATGTGTGAAAAAATCGATTTAGTTCCATTTCAGATACAGAAATACACCACCAAATTTTGGAAACAACTTCCAAGAATACATTAATAAGTAATCAATCGATATTGATCCAGTTCAAAATCTTTTAAGTTGGATGAATCGACCTCAACAGCTAAGTCAAAAAATAATCTAATTAAATATAACTCGAGAGTTGGATAAATTAGAAAATAAGTCTCCAGTATCTTTCTCAAACTTGTTGCCATTTGGCAATAGCCATTCAAGTCCTACGAACTTTCGTGATTATTGCCTGGCAACAAGTTTTCGAAAGGTCTGTCAAATTAATTTCAATTTATTCTTACTCTCTTGTTATATTATTATTGACAATTTTTTCAGATACAGAAATACACCACCAAATTTTGGAAACAACTTCCAAGAATACATTAATAAGTAATCAATCGATATGAACCCAGTTCAAAATCTATTAAGTTGGATGAATCAACCTCAACCGCTAAGTCAAAAAATAATCTAATTAAATATAACTCGAGAGTTGGATAAATTAGAAAATAATTCTCCAGTATCTTTCTCAAACTTGTTGCCATTTGGTAATAGCCATTCAAGTCCTACGGACTTTCGTGATTATTGCCTGGCAACAAGTTTTCGAAAGGTCTGTCAAATTAATTTCAATTTATTCTTACTCTCTTGTTATATTATTATTGACAATTTTTTCAGATACAGAAATACACCACCAAATTTTGGAAACAACTTCCAAGAATACATTAATAAGTAATCAATCGATATTGATCCAGTTCAAAATCTTTTAAGTTGGATGAATCGACCTCAACAGCTAAGTCAAAAAATAATCTAATTAAATATAACTCGAGAGTTGGATAAATTAGAAAATAAGTCTCCAGTATCTTTCTCAAACTTGTTGCCATTTGGCAATAGCCATTCAAGTCCTACGAACTTTCGTGATTATTGCCTGGCAACAAGTTTTCGAAAGGTCTGTCAAATTAATTTCAATTTATTCTTACTCTCTTGTTATATTATTATTGACAATTTTTTCAGATACAGAAATACACCACCAAATTTTGGAAACAACTTCCAAGAATACATTAATAAGTAATCAATCGATATGAACCCAGTTCAAAATCTATTAAGTTGGATGAATCAACCTCAACCGCTAAGTCAAAAAATAATCTAATTAAATATAACTCGAGAGTTGGATAAATTAGAAAATAATTCTCCAGTATCTTTCTCAAACTTGTTGCCATTTGGTAATAGCCATTCAAGTCCTACGGACTTTCGTGATTATTGCCTGGCAACAAGTTTTCGAAAGGTCTGTCAAATTAATTTCAATTTATTCTTACTCTCTTGTTATATTATTATTGACAATTTTTTCAGATACAGAAATACACCACCAAATTTTGGAAACAACTTCCAAGAATACATTAATAAGTAATCAATCGATATTGATCCAGTTCAAAATCTTTTAAGTTGGATGAATCGACCTCAACAGCTAAGTCAAAAAATAATCTAATTAAATATAACTCGAGAGTTGGATAAATTAGAAAATAAGTCTCCAGTATCTTTCTCAAACTTGTTGCCACTTGGAAATAGCCATTCAAGTCCTACGAACTTTCGTGATTATTGCCTGGCAACAAGTTTTCGAAAGGTCTGTCAAATTAATTTCAATTTATTCTTACTCTCTTGTTATATTATTATTGACAATTTTTTCAGATACAGAAATACACCACCAAATTTTGGAAACAACTTCCAAGAATACATTAATAAGTAATCAATCGATATGAACCCAGTTCAAAATCTATTAAGTTGGATGAATCGACCTCAACAGCTAAGTCAAAAAATAATCTAATTAAATATAACTCGAGAGTTGGATAAATTAGAAAATAATTCTCCAGTATCTTTCTCAAACTTGTTGCCATTTGGTAATAGCCATTCAAGTCCTACGGACTTTCGTGATTATTGCCTGGCAACAAGTTTTCGAAAGGTCTGTCAAATTAATTTCAATTTATTCTTACTCTTTTGTTATATTATTATTGACAATTTTTTCTGAAATCGTTTAAATTTAATCAATATTTAATCGTAAATAATTCAAAATGATCAAATATTTGGCAAGAATCATATTGACAGCAGACTATGTATCCAAGGTTGGACAAAACGTCTAATGAGAAAAACAAAAATTGTGTCCAAAGTAATTTTGTTTAATGTGAAGACTTGTTGAAATGTTGAAATGTTGAAATACTTCTCTTCAAATCCAAGTTGCGGCAGTAATGAACTTACTACCGAAGAAATTAAATTTTTTATTTGAGAAAGGTAATAATCTATTTTCTATACTAAAATGGATCAGGAAAGCAAACACTTTCTTTCAAGTTTTAGGAATATAACTATTAACGCCCATAGGCAATAAAGTGAAATTTGATATTATTGTTGTGGTAACAATAGATTAATCAAATATATTTCAAAATATTTAAAGCTTTCTAGAACTACCCTGAATATCTGAGCATCAAATTATTTTATCTTGCCTTAGGTTTAAAGTATTTCTTCAAGGACGCTACTGGTTGTGGCCAGATAGAAGCTAAAGAAGAATTCCTACCTGTCACAATTCAAAACCGCTCCAGAAAATATGAAATCTCTTGCAAGTATGCTACTTCTCTGCAGATCAATACTACGATGATGCGATATTCTTAAGATGCTTCACGGTGGCGCTTATTTAAAATGAAATCCAGAATAAAATATTCTTCAATTCAGGGGTACAGAAATTTGCTTGAGACGCCTGGCATTGCATATTTCCTGCTGTCAAAGGTTTCTACATTATTTTAGATAAAAATACTTCAAATACAAGATACAAAAGACCTACGCTAGGTTGCATGAAAGTTTTCTCTTATTCACTAGCAACTAACTGTTCAATAAATTTCAGAAAATCGCTATTGATACTGTTGCTAGATAAACATTTTTTAAACTAAAGAACTTTTTATATTTTTCTTACAACCCGGAATAAATTATGCATTTCTTTTGTTTGGAGCATTTATTTGTACAAGATTTTAGAAAGGGTTGATACAAAAGAAAATTTTTGCAATTCAGTGAATTTTTTCGTAAAGGAAAAGCGTTTATTGTGAATTAAAATATATTTATATAAAAAAGTGGTTTAATTTGTATTCGGTATGCACCGCGTTTAGGGAAAATGAAATTTAAACAGAAAAATGTAAATTATGAACGTGTCCATGAATATGAAACAGTGGGACGAGGAAAAGTGACAATTTTCCAGTGTTTTCCGTTGAAAAGTTTATTAATATCGTAATGCAAAATAACTTCTTACACTATAATCTTATATTCAACAAGGTAAAATTAGGTATCGTAAGTAGTGGGGGACCTAAGGGGGGCGGTGGGTGCGGTCCGCGTCGAGCGGCATATATTTTAGGGCGGCATTTTTTATATTGTTCACTTCATAAGTTTACTATTCGATTTCTACGAATTATGAATTACTATATGATTTCGAATACTTTTCTTCATCGTCAAGTCAATGTAGGGTTGAAAATATTATCTCGAAAAATTCCTTTATTACTGCCTAATTTAAATATGCCATCCAAAGATAAAAAAGTTCCCCACCTATAGTTTGTAAAATAAATAAATAAATATATCATCACGCCTTCTACCCATTTCTGGATGTGGGCACTCTGTCGAAGCAGATCTCGGTAAGTGATATATTTTTTGTGCGTGAAGTGCGGTTACCAGTCACGGCCCCCAAAGATGTTAGTGGTGGAGGAGCCACAGGGGGAGGTTTTGAAATTATGAAAATTGTTTGGGCTCAGGGGTTTCGAGTTGGCCTGTGGATCCTGAGGACTCCGGTTCGATTCCCACAGTCGACAAACAATTTTCACCAAATTAAAATTACCTCTGTGGCGTTCTCACCACTAACATCTTTGAGGGCCGTGATTTGACGGCTGGGAACCGCACTTCACGCGTAAAAGGCGTGGTGATATATTTGTTTACTTTTATTTTATTTTCAGTTTTATATTTCTGGGAGTTCTGTATTACTTTTTGTTTCATTATTTCAGGATGTATATCACTGATAAATTTCTCAATAATGGTCCCCAACAATAAATGTTTTCGACGTCACTGATTCCATTAATAACCAAAATGTCTGATTGCTCAAATGGATTAGTGGTTTCTCAGTTGGCTGAGCTTGTATACTCTTCAACCGAGATATCGGAATATCGCTTGGTTACCAAAACAATGAATATTACTTCGTCTTCCCCCCTTCTTCTCTTGTGTAGGTGTATGTTGGTGAGTTATTGTGTATATAGGATGGAGATGATAATAGATTCCGAAGCGTTCTGTCATAGACGTATTTTTTTGATATAGAAAATTTTTTGTGCTGCCTGATTATTTAACTATTACAATTTAAGACATTTTAAATTAAAAGTTTAGTATACTAAGAGCTCTTGGATGTACTTTAAAATTAGAACTATCCTCTTAGTATATTTAATAATGCAACCATGGGCGTCCGCAGGGGGGGGGGGCAAGCCGCCTCCTGGATATTAACTAGGGTGGTGACCACGAAATTATAATTTTGTAATTTCCTGTTTCCCTAAATATTTTAAGCAAAAAACTTGAAATAAAAGTTTTAGGGCGTAAACCAATAAACAAAATTAATTTCACATACTTTTTAACGCACATACTATCGATAGTTATGAAATTGAAACAAAATTAAACAAATGTTTGACGTTTTATCTGTCAAAATAAATGAAATAATAAATAATGAATTTAAAGTATCTGAATAACTTTTGTACAAAAGAATATTTAGGGAACTACATATCGTCTTTGATGTGTATTTTTATTCTGTTCATGTCCACACAGTCGTAGTTTGCTTTGATATCAGATCTTCTTTTCGCTTCATTGCAACTTATGTTACCTTGTATTCATTCCTTTTTTTGAGCTTGTACACAAATGGAATAATAAAAAGACATTGAAATCTTTCGACGGTTGTAAGAAAATACGATTCTTGGTATTGTCGCGTTATTTTCTTTTCCTGCATCTAAATTTATTTTCGCGCTACCGGTAAATTTAAACACAGTAAGTGGAACTTTTATTGCACAGTGGTTTCTATGGTGGACAGTAAGTAAATATTACATATCAAGGTCCTTTTTGATTTTGACAACAATTTGACAGCTGGTAATTTTTAAATCTATTTTTCTTTTCCTTTTATTTATATGGGGTAGCTAGCTCAGTGGTATCAAGTCGGTCTGTGAGTCCTGAGAACCCTGGTTCGATTCCCACAGGGGACAAACAATTTGCACCATTTTAAAAACCATCCCTGTGGCTCCCTCACCACTAACATCTATGAGGGCCGTGATTTTACAGCTGGTAATCGCACTTCACGCGCAAAATATATCATTTACCGAGATCTGCTTCGGCAGAGTGCCACACCCAGTAATGGGGAGAAGGCGTGATGATATATATATTTTTTAATTTTTATTTGTACACATATTGTAAAAAATAACTTACTAACCTCGAACTATAAATGATTTTTTAGGTCGCAAATGTTTTGGAAATCTCGACCCTACGGAGCTTGATTTCCGAAACTGTATTCTTGGCCTAAAAACTGTCACTTACAGTTCATGGTACGTAATATATATACTATTATTTCCATAGCAACATGCGTCGTAAGTGACTCATAACATTTATTATGTGGTTACCGTTGACAACGGAGTGTTATAGGAGATAACAGTCCTACTACAGACTGGTCAGAAGTAAGTATTTCATTTGCCAAGAAAAAAACTACTTGAAATTGGTAAGACTGCTACATACATTTATTTACTGTTATTGACAGTGACATTTGAAAGTTTCAATTCATAAAAATCGTTGTTTCTCTTACCCACATTCTTTTATTTCTAAACATTACTCACAGAGCAATAATCTAAAGTATATCTATCACTCAACCTATTTGTATTTATTATAAAAATGACATTTCAAATAGTATTTCCGTTTTTCTCACTATCGGTTATATAATTTTTGCTCGTTACAAAAAAAACATTGTACAAAACTCTTGAACGAAGACGCCATGTGCACCATTCGCGCACTTGTTATGTAATAGTATATTACATAATGCGTCACGAAAGTAACATTTTACTTGACGAAGCGGTTGTTTGAAATACTCGGCCTGCGGCCTCGTATTTGAATCCACTGAGTCAAGTAAAAACACTTTCCTGACGTATTGTGAATACAATTTTTTCTAAAACCGTTTAATTCAATCAATATTTAATCATACATTATTCAGAATGTTTTAATTTTTTGATATGACTACGTATCCAAGGTTACAACAAAAATAACAGTCAGATAAAATATTTACCAGACTGTTTTGTACTTTACCAGACTGTTATTTTTGTTCTAGTCTTGGATATGTATTTTACTTGACTGTTTTTAGGCGTAATCCATTTGCCATTTGTATCAAATCTAACTTACATTTTCTGAACCAGATCAGTTATTTATTTCACTGGATTACTTCGCTGACTTTATTTCTAGTACTAGAATTACTTATTCTAATTTACTTTGAAGTAATTCACCCGAATATGTGCATCAGTTTACTTAATTTAGTTCATTTAGTCATGTTGTCTAATTTATCTGAACTGATTTAAGCGAACCAAGTGGCAAATGCAATACAGCTAATGTAGAAATCTTCTTAAATTAAAGTTTACATTAATAAAAAGACTATAAAAACTAACAGTTGAGTTCTTGCAAAAATGAAGGTAAACAAAAACAAACTCCGAAAAATAAATGGAAACAAAAACATTTCTTATCCACAGTCGGAACATTTATAGCTCAATAAAACATGCGAAACAAATATATCAAAAGACAAACGATATATAATATATAATCCCGTTGCTATATGCTACATCTAGTTTCAGTTTCAATATTTTAAGCCTTGATTCGTTTTGTTTTAACGAGTATGTTGTCTAGCAACAGAACATCCCGACATTTATGAAACTAGAGCAATGTTCGAGTCTCGTAAAATGTTGGTGGAATATGGCCGCTATAAAATATGGAATGTAAACAAGGTTTTGATATAACCTCTGCTTCTGTGAACTCTTTGTACACTATAAATAATGTCTTTGCGAAACTTTCATATTTGCTTATAAGGTTGAATGGAGAAATTGTCTTGGAGATATAAATAGAAAAATTTGGTGGAGGTATCAAGAGATAGTGGCTGTGCTTGTGAGGAATATCTTGGTGTAAGATGAGTGTGATATTGAGAAGAATTGTTTTGTAAGTTGAAGAAGAAGTCTGATTGATTGTACATACTGTATAGTTATTTGTTTAACAGGAGAAGAAAGTGAGACATTTCTTCATGAAGGTGAAGTTTTATTTCGAGAAATTACAACTTTAAAAAAAATAAATTACAAATTTAAAACTGATTTAATATTTTCTTGATAGATTTGACAAAAATGTCGTTAATGTCAAATCATACTTTTGTTGTTTTTTAGTTATCATTCACCTTCTTTTCCTAGGGAAGAAAAGTGTCACTTTTTGACAGGATTGTGAGAAATATTTTTGTATACACCCGGTAAATAATGTTAACTTTATTTTTATTAAAATCATTACTTAATGTGCTTCATTAATTACCAACGGAAATAAAGTGATTTAAGCTACATTCACAAATCTAAATTAGTTTTTGTTTTATACTTTGTGTTTTAGTGTGCCATTCACAAATAGTTTCACTTTTGTCGATTTTAGTTAGTAGTGACATCTGTCATAAATTTTAGAAGATCGGTAATACAGTAAATATGCAAGTGTCAGATGTGCTAAGTTACACATGTTGTCATATGTTGTTTGTTTACTTTCGTATTTTTTTGGAAGAGCAAGGTAAATATTATCATAATAAGAAAGTTCGTATGAAAATCTTGATTTATTTTCATTCATTCACACTCGAATAAAAACAAACTTAGGTTATCGTCAATGCGAAAGATGATAGAAAGAGACAATAATATATCACTACATCATTCCACGCTTCGTCCTATTGGCCTATTCCTAAGTATAAAACGTAAAACTGAAAAATAAGTTTGGAGTTTGCAAACTTTTGTGTTAAAACAAAAACTAAATATTGATTTGTGAATGGCTGCATAAGATAACATATTTACAAGGTTATTAAAACAAAAATGGAAAAACATAAAACAAAAACTAATTTCGATTTGTGAATGTAGCGTTAAGGCTATTGATAGTGCCACCTAGAAAAAAATATTTGAAACCTGTTGAGAACCCCTTCTATAAAAGATGACGACTCCACAAAACATTGCCTCATTTCATCGGCAATCGTTATCCTTAAATGAATTCCCACAGTTCGTGCAGAGACAATTCTCGTCGATTACAATTCCATGAGATGATATCGCAGCAAAGATTTCGAGGCCAACTGAATTTTCCAGCGTGAAATATTTTCATCGAACCGTTAATGCGACCGGTAAATAACAAGGGAACTACGAGGCCACCCGTGATTATTATTGGAAAGTAGGAAAGTTTAAAGTTGGGGAGAATGATTAGTATTAAACCGATTGCATCTGAAAAGAGGATTGTAGATGACAATATTGATAGAGGATTATAAAAGATTAAAAACTGTGGTAAATGGAAACTAGTCAGATATATTCAATGTCATTGTTTTCATTTCTGGCTTTACAGACCTGACGATGAAAGCTTTGGTAAATAATTTCATTTGCTTTTATAATAGGTTGGTGATAAAATAAGAAAAAAAGGAAAAAAAAATGTCCAACACTTGTCAAAGTTCCACAAAATTACAGCACATTTGAATCAACTTATTAGGTCATCATCAAAGGCTGGTCAGTTCACCTTTAACCATAGACGCGTTTCGCTCTTTAGGGACTCATCAGTATGGTGCGATCAACTATCCAACTAGACCAACTCGGTGCTAGTGAACTGTGATACTTTTTAAGCTGAACTAACGGATGTTATATAGGTTGGTGGCTCAATGATATCGAGTCGGCCTGTGGGGTCCCACACCCGATAAACAATTTTCACCACATTAATACTACCACTATGGCTCCCTCTTCACTAACAACTTAGGGAGATGTGATTTAACGACTGGTAACTGCACTTTACGCACGAAATATATAACATCAACATCTGCTACTGCAGAGTTCCTCACGCAATAATAGGTATAATGCATGGTGATATATTTATTTATTTTTTATTTAAAACTACCCCTGTAGCTTCCTCTCCACTATCAATTTTTGGGCCGTGATTTTACGGCTGGTAACCGCACTTCATACATCACTTATTGCCATCTACTACTGCAGAATGCCACACCAAGTAATGGGTAGAAGGCGTGATAATATATTTATTTATTTTTTCTATGGGGTGGCTAGCTCAGTGGTATGTACTCGGCCTGTGGATCCTGAGTACCCTGGTTCGATTCCCACAGACGACAAACAATTTTCATAATTTCAAAAACTACCCCTGTGGATCCTCCACCACTAACATCTTTGGGGACCGTGATTTGACGACGTAACCGTACTTCACGCGCATAAATATATCACTTACCGAGATCTGCTTCGGCAGAGTGCAACACCCAGTAGTGAGCAGAAGGCGTGATGATATATTTATTTTTATATTTATATATTTTTTTAAAACTCCTCCTGTGAATTACCTTCCACTAACAACTTTGAGGGCTGTGAGTTGACGGCTAGTAACCGCATAATATATCACTTACTGCAGAGTGCCACACCCAGTAATGAGTAAAAAGCATGATGATATATTTATTTATTTTTATATATCGAACAATCATATGGGATGTTTTCATCAAGAGTCCTTTCATTATCCACTAATAACACGCCATCCTATCCCCAAGGATTGTACCTTTGACCTCCTCCCTGATTAATTAAATTTAAACACTCTCCTCTAGCACAGTTACCCATAAACTATTAGCAAAGCTAGCGTTTAGTGTCTGTTATCGTATTATGAATTCCACAAGGTATGGACCTCAAACCAGAAAAAGGATTCTTGAAGTATAAGTGTGTAATACGCTAGAGTCTTGTATAAAATCATGGAGGAGCTCGAGTAACGTACAAGGATAATGTTGGTAATCCTTGAGAAGATATGCAGCGTGCTGGAGACTAATCTGCAGGAATTAACGCTATTCGTTCGGATTTGCTGACCAGCAGAAATATTGTATTCAATATTCATGTTACGGTGGTTGTTTAACACTGCTGTTTTTTCTCCAATAATTATTTATTTTGCGAACAGGTTTTAAATCTCTTTGACTTTAACTTACCATCAAGTAATTGTCCGGCAGTATGTTAATGTGGGTAGCATTACGGAATGCAAATCCGGCGATCCCTAATTTGAATGGCGGCTAAAAGATAATTTGTCTATGAAACGGGCAGTTGAAAATTGCAGTTTTTATTTAGTTTGAGCAACGGTTAAAACTAGCTCTGCAATGGCGCAAAATTAAGGCAGAAATGCATTCATTTTCCATCGACAACGTTCTCTGTAATTAGGGAATATTCCATTGAGTGTACAGTGGTCAAAACGAAGCAAATTTCATTCCACTCGTAAAAAATGATCACTGGCAGCACTAACTCTTGTTCATTACAAGGTTCTGTCAATTATGTCGAGTATTACTGGTCCCAGAACGCTTTATTACTGTTTGGTGACAGACAAAAGGCTAACTGTGCGTTAGGGAGTTTTGCATTTAACAGAAAAATACTCCAGAGCAACGATTAACCCTTTGGACCGCTATTTACAATTCAAATCAACAAATTATGTAGTATTATATTTGATGCATCTAATAGTATATTAAATAATAAGTCAGGAAGCTGTTTTAATCTGCTGAGTCAATTAAAAACACTTCCCTAATATATTATGTGTATTATTTTTTCTAAAACCGTTTAATTTACCCAATAATTAAACATAAATAATTCAAAATGCTTAATTTTTTTGATATGTATTGTATTGACAGCAGACTACCTATCCAAGGTTACAACAACAACAAAAAAACACTTAGGTTTTGGTAAAATCTACTTTCCATACTAAAATTGGTCAGGAAAGTTGGCACTTTCCTGCCGGTTTCAGAAAATAGAAAAAAATAAAATACGCCTTCTACCCATTACTGTATGTAGCATTCTGCCGAAGCAGATCTCGGTAAGTGCTATATTTTGCACGTGAAGTGCGGTTACCAGCCTTTAAATCACGGCACCCATAGATATTAGTGATGAGGGAGCCACAGAGGTAGTTTTTTAAAATGGTGACAATTGTTTGTCCCCTGTGGGAATCGAACCAGGGTTCTCAGGATTCACAGGCCGACTTGATACCACTAAGCTAGCTCCCCATTTAGAAAATAGTATATTAAATAATAAATAAAAACATCTTCCGGCATATTATTTTTTCTGAAACCGTTTCATTCAATCAACAAATAATCATAAATAATTCAAATGTTTACATTTTTTGATATGAATTGTATTGACAGCAGACTACGTACAACAACAAAAAACAGTTAGGTAAACTCTTTACTAGACTGTTACTTTTGTTGTAGCATTGGATACGTACTTTACTAGACTGTTTTGATAAAATCTACTTTCCATACTAAATTTGGTCAGAAAAGTTGGCACTTTCTTGTCGATTTCAGAAAATAATATATTAAATAATAAGTCCGGACGTATTATGTATACTATTTTTTCTGAAGAAGTTTAATTTAATCAATAACTAATCACAAATAATTCAAAATGTTTAAATTTCTTGATATGAATTGTACTGACAACAACAACAACATAAAAGTTAGGTAAAATACAAAAGAGTCAGGTAAAGTCTTTACCGGACTGTTTTATACTTTGCCAGACTGTTATTGTAGGAAAGTAGGTTGTTTCATACATGTTTCAGGAAATATACTATATATGAAAATATTTATATATATATAAATATATATTTTTATGGGATATGAGGCTCAGTGATATCGAGTCGGCCTGTGGATCCTGGGAACTCGATTCCCACAGCCGACAAACAATTTTCACCACACTAAAAAGTTACATCTGTGGCTCCCCGTCCACTAACATCCTTATATCACTTACCGAGATCTGCTACAGAAGAGTGCCACACCTAGTAATGGGCAAAAGGCGTGATGATATATTTATTTATTTTTGACAAAATATTTTGAGCCTCTCTGAGACTAAAACCTTCCGCGGGCCTTGGCCGAAGAGGCATCGCATTGGCGTGTTTTGGTAAATAGAGACAGTTGTAAACGAAGTGTCGTTATTCGCAAAACAAATAACAAATAGATTTAGTTTTTGTAAGTTTGAAACTGAACGCTAAATAGTTAAAGAGTGTAAACTCCATGTCAGCCTGTGATACATCAAGTTGTCAGACTCCCTCTTCGTTTTGTGTTCGCCGCCAGAGGCGCTGTCGACGTCCACAGCCATCTATTTCAATCTTGCACCATCACCATGTCTGGGTGAATTCTTTGTCAAGGGAGGAGAATTATTAAAATTGATTTTATTTTTATTGCTGACGGCACGTTTTGCGCCGAGTTAAAGTCTTGAATTTTATGTTGTTTTATTTTGCTATTGTGTTGTAAAATGCGAAATGAAGTTTATGTTTGAAAGTTAAGAAGTGGAATTGGAATTGACAGTTCAATTTGAAATATGTCTAAAATGCCGTCGAAGGAAACATACGAAGAGTGTTTTAATATTTTAGTAAAAAGAAAATAGAAATACTGCTACATTTATTAAAATTCTACAATATTAATGCTTTTATTTTCTATTCTATTCTATTCTATTCTGAACGTAGCACTATTTTAACGTTTACTGAACATTTATTAATTCATCCACATTTGTAATTCCTTTCACATAAGCTTGTCTTAACTGTCATTTACTATTTATTTATTTATTTATTTATGTTACTCTGTACAACAGGAATTGAATCCAAATTACAGTACAGGATCCGGACTCACCGAGCCGCAGAGTAAATAGTCTAAAATTGTCTAAATATCGAAAAAAGAAATTTTCAAAAAATGAAAATCGCTAAATATTTACTTTCTAGTTCATTCGGACACAAGAAATTCAATGCCGTTGAACGCATTTTCATATCTTGTTTAGTTTTTAAGATATAGCGTTCGGAAGAGTTAAATATTTCAAACATTTTAACACCTCAAATTTTGGACTTTTTTGAGGCTATAGTTCAAAAACTAAAGAAAGTATAAAGATGCGCTCAACGGCATTGAATTTATCGTGCTTCAATTAACTTATAAATAAATTATCAACAATTTTTGTTTGCCAAAAAATGTTTACCAAAATTTTCTCATAAACCAATTTTTGAAGAATATCTCAAAAACTAGAATATGTATACACTTAGGGATTTTACCATTGGATTCAGCTGATTAAAATACATATGTATGTAAATTTTTGTTACAATATTCGTATGAAAAAGGATTTGGCGCAAATCTCTATAAATTTGCTAAAAATTTATATATAAGTCAATTCGGACTCAAGGAATTCAATGCCATTAAGCACATCTTCATATCTTATTTACTTTTGCAGATATAGGCTCTAGAATAAATTCCATAGAGAAATTTTCTGATCTTTGCGTAGTAAATTGCAATATGCCTTCTGACGTCATAAACCACGTAAAACAATATCTGTCATGTTCCATAGCACACAAGATGCTACTAAACCAACACAGTCTGGCATGAAAATGTCGTTTCATTGATTTCCCCGGAGCGCTCTATCTCCGGAGACGACTCCGGTACCACCGGAGTGCACGGTTATGTCCAGAGACCAGACTTACCGATTCGGGAATACCGGACAGATTATCTTCGATGATATGTGAGACAAGGAAAAAGACGTAAAAAAAAATTTAGACGAATTTCTCTCTAAAATTATTTAGAAACTTAATTAGTAAAATCAAATAAATATATCATCACGCCTTTTATCCATTACTGGATATGGCATCCTACTGAAGTAGATCTCGGTAACTGATATATTTACGCGCGTAAAGAGCCGTCAAAACACGGCTCCCAAAAATGTTAGTAATGGAGAAGCCACAGGAGTAATTTTAATGTGGGGGAAAATGTTTGTCGGCTGTGGGAATTGAACCAGGGTTCTCAGGATCCACAGGCCGACTCAATACCACTGAGCCACCTACCCCATACTTAATGGTATTTTAAGTACATAGGGATACCTCCAAGATTTGAACCTGGGACCTACGAATCCTGGTCATATACTTTAAACCAAATAAGCTACGGTCGCCCTGGATTCAAATCTAAGGCAGCCTCGATCGCATGACTCCTTCATATTCTGAAAGACTTCACACTAGAATCATTTGCAGTGACACTGTTATTTACTAATTCAAACATTTTACAACAGAAAAAATATAAAATAACTAAATATATCATCACGCCTTCTACCCATTACTGAATGTGGCACTCTGTCGAAGCAGATCTCGGTAAGTGATATATTTTGCGCGTGAAGTGCGGTTACTTAGTCGTCAAATCACGGCCTCCAAAGATGTTAGTGGTGGTGGAACCACAGGGGTAGCTTTTGAAATTATGAAAATTGTTTGTCGCCTGTGGGAATCGAACCAGGGTTCTCAGGATCCACAGGCCGTCTGCATACAATAAGAGTAAACCGGCGATTGAAAAACTGGTCCTTAATGCTGCTATACTTTAGTTCTCTATGTTCTCCAAAATAATTTTAAAACATTTGAATCTGTAATATACTCATTCAAGCTCTTGCTTTATAATTAGTCATTCTGTTAATTCTTTCACTAAATTAACCCTAAAACTAGCAATTAGAATACGACAAACTCTTATCAAGCTCTGACTTTATCTCACGACACACAAATTAACCCCCACCCTTAACTTAAGGCAAGATCAAAGGGCGAACTAAAATGCCGAATGCCTAGTATTAAACATACATAATCACTTCTTACCAGCATGTGTGTATGCATAAATGAATGTGAGTTAATCAACGAATCTAAAACCGAATTTACTAATTTAAAACCACCGAGTTTTAATTTTTGATTGGATAGCAACCTTTTTTAGGTGAGTGATGCTGGCTTTCACGTATCTTTTAGCATTGGTTCAGGCATCATTTCTTCACCCTTTTCGCTTGATTCACGATACGTTTCGCGTCATTCCACTTCAGTAGACTGAATTCACTCTCTTCGTTTTCAAACTAAACTTCACTAGGTTCCCTTTAAATCACTTCCCTGGGGATGATTTTCCCTGCCTTGCTATTTTGTAACTCGATCATATTCTGGTACTGATCGATAAGTTAATGACAACCCTCATTTTTAATGATTTTTCTGTAGAATACCACCATTTTAATATTCTGTGATTAAAATAATTTATTTTGTTATTTACACAGAGTTATCGTTAAAAGTCCGGTCTATTTTGTCACTATACGAGGGCAGGGTGAAAAGTCCCTGAAAAATAAAACAGATGGCGTCACAATCGCAAATCTCATGTGTCATTTGTGATGTACCATCTTTAACTACAACGCATTAAAATTTTCAGACTGATATGTCATTCAGTTCTTTTTTGACACCCATCGAAAGCAAGCAACCTTGAAGATTTTTGAAAACATGGAAAAAAGTGAATATCGCGTCTTGATTAAACATTATTTCTTGCGTGGAAAAAACATTACGCAAACCAAAGCATCGCTTGTTAAACATTATGGGGACTCCTCACCATCGATTGGAACGATTCACAAGTAGTTTACTGATTTTCGTTGTGGTAGTATGACCACAAAGGACGCCGAACGTTTTGGTCATCCAATTGAGGTTACAACGCCAGAAATCGTCGTTAAAATCCATGGTATGATATTAGACGATTGGCGAGTTAAAGTGCACAAAAGTGCTGAGGCTATGAGCATCTCAACCGAACGGGTACGGAACATTTTGCATAAATTTTTGAATATGAGAAAGCTATCTGCCAGATGGGTGCCGAATTTGCTCTCTGTTGACAATAAGCGCGATCGTGTGACAAATTCAAAGGAGTGTTTGGTGATGTTCAAGCGCAATTTGACAGTTTTGCTGTTTGGAAATCTTCTTACTTTTCTGCTCGACAAGCGGCAAATATCAACTTTCTGTTTTCAACTTATAGTTGGAAATGTCTATTTTCCGTTTGCTGGCAACAATAATATTTTATTTGAAGAGATCGGTATTTAGAAGAATATTTCTGCTATGAGCATTAATATGTTATCTTGATACTCATTAATTTATGATAGCAGATATTAAACTCATAAAGCTTTAGAGACAAAACACTAACAACTCTTGAAGGGAGGTTATGTTTATTAAAAACTTTTGCCATAATCACCTATCACAAGATTATACCTCAGTGCACCATGCTTTTAAACTTTAAGTTTATTATCAATAAAATCATTCGTCTTTCATCGTGAAATGTCGTTTATGTGCGACGCTTCACAAAAAGCTTTAAATCACGTTAGCAGAGATACGACGTGGTTTTTTTATTTGGTTGTCTTCCACAGATATCTTGATTGTTCCATCGAATATCGTTTATTACGGAGAATTCATGGGTGATGAAAGTAGATCTGATAAACTGGAATAGACACGAGTATGAATTTTATCAGTAGTTTTATAGTATGTACTTACTTTTATTTAATTATTGTTTCTGTGGAATTATCAGTAATAATATAACAAGAGAGTGAGAATAAATTGAACATAATTTGACAGGTCTTTCGAAAACTTGTTGCCATGCAATAGTCACGAAAGCCCGTAGGGCTTGAGTGGCTATTGCCAAATGGCAACAAGTTTGAGAAAGATACTGGAGAATGATTTTCTAATTTATCCAACTCTCCAGTTATAGTTAATTAGATTATTTTTTGACTTAGCTGTTGAGGTCGATTCATCCAACTTAAAAGATTTTGTACTGGGTTCATATAGATTGATTACTTATTAATGTATTCTTGGAAATTGTTTCCAAAATTTGTTGGTGTATTTCTATATCTGAAATACAAATAAATCGATTTTTTTCACACATTTTACTTGTCGCGTTGACAGTTTTCAATAATTATTTGACAACTACCTATCAATTGTCACAAACAAAAAAGCATCTACAGAAATTATTCCCGGGAGTAATCACAAAAGTTTTATTCTAAGTATAATAATAACAGGATTGGTTAAAACGCAGATACGTGACATACAATGAAGCATTTCATTGGTTTTGAGAAACGTAAAAAAATTATCATAATAATTAAATCATCACGCCTTCTACCCATTACTGGGTGTGGTTCTCTAAAGAAGCAGATCTTGGTAAGTGATATATATTGCGCGTGAAGTGCAGTTATCTGCCGTAAAACCACGGCCTCCAAATATGTTATTAATGGGGGAGCCACAAGGGTAGTTTTTGAAATGGTGAAAATTGTTTGTCGTCGAACCAGGGTTCTCAGGATCCACAGGCCGACTTGATACCACTGAGCTACCCCATTATTAACTATTGTATTCCCTATATAATAAAAAAAGTAATCACTCGGCAAAAGTATTTAAAATAGTTTGAGGAGAAACAACAAATACTAGAAAATTGACTCTAGTTGAACACGAATTTCATTTCAAATGCACTGAAAACTCTTCAATTTATTCCGAATGCAAATCTTGTATAATCGCACTTAGGTACAATTTGATGCAGTCGAAATGTTACGATCACTCCGTATGCAAATATCGTAAATCCATCGGATTGCTAAGTTACAAAGAGCACCATTCCAGTAGCGCACAACGCAATTTTCATTGGAGGGGCACCAATCAAGTAAAACATTTAGAGCATCATGAATTTTCTGATGTCTAACGTTTCTGTGTAACTTTAGAGGAAACGATTCAAGTTAAAGTGAAACAAAATTAAGTTTTATTTATTGGATACGCGAGCACAAGTAGAGATTGTGTCCGGAATATATTTATTTGTTTATGTAACTCTGTACAACAGGAACTTAATCCTACTTACAGTATACGTTCCGGACTCATTGAGGCGCAGTATGGTAGTTCATATATATTTAGCTTGAATGGGATTCGAACTCGGGATCGCTGGATTAGAATTCCGATCACCGACACCGTACTGTCGGACAGTGAACTTTTGAAAATTTGTATACAAGTCAATTGAAGCATGAGAAATCCAATGCCGTTGAGCGCATCTTCGTATCTCGCTTAGTTTTTGAGATATGGCCTCCGGAAGGTCGAAAAGCAGAGTTGTAATTTTCTAAAAAAAATTCAATACTTCCGGAGGCTCTATCTCAAAACCTAAACGTGATACGAAGTTGCGCGCAACGGCGTTTAATTCCCCGGGTCCGAATTGACTTATTAGCAAAATTTTGGCTCATTTGAAGCGTTGTCAGTTTTTTGCAATTTTTAATTATTTTTCTAAGGGGTACCCTTAGGTTTTTTATGATTTTTAAACAATTTGTTCTAGAATTCTTTCTCGTGCAACTATTGTACTGAAAATTTACGTACGTATGTATTTTGACCCGCTGAATCCAATGGTGAAACCCACAAGCGCGTACGCCTTCTAGTTTTTAAGATAGCGCCCAAAAAATGTTTAGAAAAAATTGAATGTCAAAAATTCTGAAAAAAATTAAAATCGTTGAAAATTTGTATACAAGTCAATTGAAGCATGAGAAATTTTATGCCGTTGAGCGCATCTGCGTATGTCGCTTAGTTTTTGATATATGGCCTCTGGAAGGTCGAAAAACAGAGTTGTAATTAAAAAAAAAATTCAATACTTCCGGTTGCTCTATATCAAAAACTAAACGTGATACGAAGTTACGCGCAACGGCGTTGAATTCCCCGGGTCCGAATTGACTTATTAGCAAAATTTTAGCTCATTTGAAGCGTTTTCAGTTTTTTGCAATTTTTAATTATTTTTCCAAGGGGTACCCCTTAGATTTTCGAACAATGTGCTCTAAAACTCTTTCTCGTGCGATTATTGTACTGAAAATTTACATACATATGTATTTTGACTCGCTGAATCCAACGGTGAAAGTCTTAAGTGCGTACGCCTTCTAGTTTTTAAGATATCGACTAAAAACTGTTTAGAAAAACTTTAATGTCAAACATTTTGAAAAAAAATAAATATCGCTGAAAATTTGTATACAAGTCAATTGAAGCATGAGAAATCCAATGCCGTTGAGCGAATCTGCGTATCTCGCTTAGTTTTTGAGATATGGCCTCCGGAAGGTGGAAAAACAGAGTAGTAATTTTCCAAAAAAATTCAATATTTCCGGTGGCCCTATCTCAAAAACTAAACGTGATACGAAGTTGTGCGCAACGGCGTTGTATTCCCCGGGTCCGAATTGACTTATTAGCAAAATGTTGACCCATTTGACGCGTTTTCAGTTTTTTGAAATTTTTAATTTTAAATTGGTGAAAATGTTTTGTCGGCTGTGGAGATCGAACCAGGGTTCTTAGAATCCACAGGCCGACTTGATACCACTAAGCCATTGCCCCATTAATAATAATAATACTCATTATAAAATTTAAACTTTAAACAATTATGTAATAAAAAACTTGATTCCCACAGCCGACAAACATTTTCACCACATTAAAATTACCCCTGTGGCTCCCCTACCACTTTGTGTTTCAAAGCCATTTTTTTTTAATTGTCATTTCATTTCAGCACCAGCTTTTTAATGATTTTATTAAGTTAAGGTTATAAGGATGGACTTACGACATCCATCCTTATAACCGTTTCAGTATACCTGTAGCTTCTCATTCATTTTCTAAACAGCCTGTATAAGTACGTACATCTTTAACAAATGTTAAAAAAAATCATTGATGCATCAATGGCACAAGTACGCTTTCATTCAGCGCCCTGGTTTCACATTGCCAGCGGCAACACTTCGAACTACCGATCTGCAAGGACTCTCATTTAAAATTGCTTTCAATACCAGAGCGGAGACTCCAAGACTCAGCTAAAATTTGCGACAAATTTCATTAAAATGACACTCAAATTAATGCCGCGTGAAAAACGATTGCGAATAATATCTTAGGGGTTGGTAGGGGGTGTAAACGATAAAGTTCTAGGGTTGCATCGTTGCCATGGAGATCTCAACGCTCACTGCTTGCAATTTAAGTGGAGCGATTAGAGTAAACTAATTTAAAATGATGCGAATAATGCAGAGTGATATGAACTACGTTTTATTAAATCTCGAAGGGACTTTTTAGTTATCTCTGTTGCTTAATTGGGCTTAATACTCATAACACTAAAGCTGCAGGAGTAGGATATGCATTTGCAGATCTTTGTGTAAGATTAGCAGACGGAAAATTGCCACAGATGCTAGAGAAATTGTGATAAACTTTCTAATATTTGTAGAGAAAATTTACGGAAAAGTAACTACCTGTTATTTGAGTCATGTGTCTTTAATAGTTATTTATATATTAAGGGCATAACCAAAAGATTATAGCACTGAGAGAATGTTCAATTTGCCGAGTGCTATAATCATGTAACGTTTGGTTTTATTTTAGTCCTTGATATTAAAGGATTCAGTTAGTAGGTACTCGTTATCATTTTGCTGGGGTTGTTAATTTGAGGTATGTTGTGGTTAGCGTGCATGTACGTAGATAGTTGGTGTTGATACGAGGGCAGGGTGAAAAGTCCCTGAAAAATGAAACAAGAAATGATTTATTTGGTCAAAACATATTTTATTTCTCAACATAATCTCCTTGTAGCTTGATACACTTTGTCCAAAGTTTTTCAAATTTTTAGATGCTTTCCAAATAATACGATTTTGGCAATCCTTCAAAATAGGCGTTTGTCTCCTCATCGTTTGAGCCAAATCTCTTTCTGCCGAACCATTTCTTCAAGTTTGGAAATAGATAAAAATCGCATTGGGGCAAATCTGGAGAATATGGTGGATGACGAACCAATTCGTAGCGCAATTCATGCAATTTTGCCATTGCGACTGCGAACCGGTGCGTTGTCCACAATTCGGCACCCATCTGGCATATAGCTTTCTCATATCCAAAAATTTATGCAAAATGTTCCGTACCCGTTCGGTTGAGATGCTCATAGCCTCAGCAAAAACAGAACTGAATGATATATCAGTCTGAAAATTTTAATGTGTTCTAGTTAAAGATGGTACATCACAAATGTCACACGAGATTTGCAATTGTGGCGCCATCTGTTTTATTTTTCAGCGACTTTTCACCCTACCCTCGTATATTTTATGTTTACAAAAAATATTTTGTCTTGCAACCGGCAAGAAAGTGCCTACTTTCCTCACCAATTTTAATATAGAAAATAGATTTTTACCAAAACATTCAAGTAAAGTACGTATCCAAGGTTACAACAAAAATAACAGGCAGGTAAATTACAAAACAGTCTTGTAAAGACTTTACATGACTGTTTTGTATTTTACCTGTCTGTTTTTTTGTTGTTGTAACCTTGGCTACATAGTCTGCTGTCAATACAATTCATATAAATCAATATATTTAATCATTTTGAATTATATATGATTAAATATTAATTAAATTAAACAGTTTTACGAAAAATAGTATAAATAATACGTCAGGAAACTGTTTTATAATCCTGTTATATGATAAACTATTTTAATTTATTATCAAATAAAAATGGAAGATATCAATTACTTCAAAGAAATATTGGATGAATAAGGAAAATTAATATCACAAAAGTCAAAAGAGCTTTACGAAAAACTGTAAGAATTTATTGTGTTGTTTGACATTTATCCACAAATCACGATTTTGATTTGTTTGTATAACTGTTGCTTAGTAACTTTATCGCCCAAGGACTATAATAGTCAAATTAAGCCCGCTTTTGAGGGCCAATAAACAAGCTTATGATGCTAAAATAATAAATATACGAGCTGAAAGTATCAGCATATTTTAAAAAACAAATTCATTTAAAAGAATAAAGAATTCTCATTAACTCTATATCTTTTCACTAAAAGATAAATACACTTTTGTACCATAGAAATGATTGACATGAAATTGAATAAAACACGATAAAAATTTAATCAAAGATATTTGTTCTTCAAATTCTTCTGTCAAAAATTTATGTAGAAATTTAATGAAATATCTCTCATCATAATTAGAATTCCGAGGATACGGGTTCTAATTAATATTATCTGAGTTGCCTGCAGGTAATGATTACAATCATAATATGCAATACGTGCTTTTAGTTCAATGGTAGAAAGATAGATAAATACGAAATGACGTTCGACAAAGCCTTCTTTTACCGATCGTAAAAAAATACTTTGCGAATCATTGTAATTGACAACGATATGTAAAGTACCTTGGTCTAGTGGCGTACCTAGAGGGGGGTGGTGGGTGCGATCCGCACCGGGCGGCACATATTTTGGGGCGGCATTTTTTATATTTAGTTTTAGTTGTAAAAAACAACTTGTTGACTTCATAAGTTTACTATTCGATTTCTACGAATTGTGAATTGCCATATGATTTCGAATATTTTTTTTCATCGTCAAGTCAATGTAGAGTTGAAAATATTATCTCGAAAAATTCCTTTATTACTGCCTAATTTAAGTATGCCATCCAATAGTAAAAAAGTTTCCCACCTATAGTTTGTCTCAATTACAATTATTTGTTTATGTTTATTAATTTAATGGGGTAATGGCTCAATGGTTTCGAGTTGGCCTGTGGATCCTGAGGACCCCGGTTCGATTCCCATAGCCGACAAACAATTTTCACCAAATTAAAATTACCCCTGTGGCTCCCCCATAATTAACATCTTTGGAGGCCGTGATTTGACGGCTGGTAACCACACTTCACGCGCAAAATATATCACTTACCGAGATCTGCTTCCGCAGAGTGCCACACCCAGTAATGTGTAGAAGGCGTGAAGATATATTCATTTATTTTATTTATTTAATTTAATGGGGTATTGGCTCAGTGGTTTCGAGTTGGCCTGTCGATTCTGAGGACCCCGGTTCGATTCCCACAGCCGACAAACAATTTTCACCAAATTAAAATTACCTCTGTGGCTTCCCTACTATTAACATCTTTGGGGGCCGTGATTTGATAGCTGGTAACCACACTTCACTTACATAAATATATCACTTACCGAGATCTGCTTCGGCAGAGTGCCACATCAAGTAATGGGTAAAAGTCGTGATGATATATTTATTTTTTTAATTTATAAAAACCACCATTTGATTGACTTAGAAAGGGCGGCAAAAGTTCTAGGTACGCCACTGCCTTGGTCTACAATTATTTACTTTCTGTCACGTTCAAAAAGCCTATTTTTCTACTGTTCGTAGAAAAAAAATACAAGTACGACTGAGTAGTATCTAGTGTAACAAGGCTGTATCTTGTGAAAGGAGAGCACAACCAATGTATTATGTATAGCACAACCCATAATAAAAATCCCCAAACATTTCCAATAATTCCCAACTCTGAAACATTTTAATTAAAATAGCAGCGACCACAGAATGTTAGAATCGGTTATTTTATTAAATACCAATACATAAAACTGAACGAAACCAGCATATAAAGTGTCTCAATTTCAGTATAGCACTCGCATAACTCACATAGCAAAGTAGCACTCTTATTTGCGGTACGCCAAAGTGCTATGCTGCTCTGCCGTGCCAAGAGTTTGTACAGCCGCTGTTTGCTTGATGCTTGTTATACGCTGAGTGGCAAAAAACTGCGAAATAAAACTTTGACCGACCCTTTTTTGTTGATTTAGAACTCTGCGTTAAATGATTTCACTGAAATGTAACCGTGATAATTATTTTATACTCTGCAAAAAAGTTGATAGTTGTAGAAACTTTTGTGCTCAATTGCTAAAGTTAGAAATTAATGAATATGTTTTTGAAATTTTACCACCGAGTAGACAAATAGTCGAAGGCGTGACTTACATCGCTCTGAGATGGCCAAGTCTAGAATTAAACATTTAGTTTTGCTACTTTGCACAACAGGAAATTAATCCCAATTATAATAAGTAAAAAAATCTGGTGTGGGCACCACACGACTTTCTTATACGCACCATATTTAATATTTAGAATATATTATTAAACATGTAATTTAGTTTTACAGTAATTCAGCATTTATCTGTTTGAAACATAAAATATCAAATTTGTTTACGTATAATTTTTTAGTAATATTGACTACTTTATGCCCAACTTTACTGATGAGGCATATACAGGCTGTCCGTTTTTCGAACCTAACCCTTGGTATCTCAAGAACCGTGAGATACGAAGTCTATTAAATTGAGGCAAAATTGCCAAATTAGTTGACCATTTTAATGATGTATTTGTTTTTCCGAAAAAAGACATAGATAACTAGATAAAGCGAAAATTAATATATATGTTTTTTGTTTCTAATGCTACTATGATTTTTAATAAATAAGAAAAAATAGGAAAAAACTAATTTTCTATCATTTGTCTCATAATTCCACAAAGGTTTTACAGCACGTTTTCATCAACTATCAGGTCATCAACAAACGGCTGGTTCAGCTTTAACGCGTTTCGTCCTTACAGACTCATCAGTATGGTGCGATCATTTATCCAACTAGACCAACTCGGGAATAGTGGATTGTGATACCGACTTAGCTGAACTGACTGTAACGCCGGTAACATGACATCGCAATAGACATTTTGTCTTTTGTTTTATTTCAATAGCTGTCAAGCAGTTTGCGAGTTTGTCGGTAGATGGCACCACGAGTTGCTCCTTAGCTCTCATGTTATGTTACCGGCGTAGATAGGTTAATATCAGTCAGTTCAGCTAAGTCGGTATCACAATCCACTATTCCCGAGTTGGTCTAGTTGGATAAATGATCGCACCATACTGATGAGTCTGTAAGGACGAAACGCGTCTATGGTTAAAGCTGAACTGACCAGCCGTTTGTTGATGACCTGATAGATGATGCAAACGTGCTGTAAAACCTTTGTGGAATTATGAGACAAGTGATGGAAAATTAGTTTTTTCCTATTTTTTCTTATTTATTAAAACTCAATTCCACATCGCAATAGACATTTTGTCTTTTGTTTTATTGCTACTATGATTATTGAAATATATTATTAAATATAAAAATTAGATTTTCTCAAAATTAGACGCATATACAGGAAAATTGCAAATAACATTTTACGTTCCAAATATTTTTGCTAATATCTGTTATTTGAAACTTTTTTTCGTTCTTGATTCCATTTTTTAAATAAATGGAATTTATTGTTTTGTGTGTCCAGTAAACTTCCTCTTCCGGTTTTTCAATTTCATTCAAAATCAACTCAGCTCTTCGTATTTTCATGAAACTTATTTTTAAGTAAAAAGTCGCCTGACTTTAATGAATATGAAATCAAAAGGTGCTGAGTGAAAACCTAGTCCTTTCTTCTGTGAAGTAAAGACAAGTAAGGTATCTTAATCCTCTGCAAAAGGCACAACGTTTCGCGACATGAAGACGTCTTACTTCGTTACTTGAAAGGTATCTTATTAAAATTTTAAGATAATCACGCCGTACCAGTTCATAATGAGTACAGAATTAATTTTCGTCTTTAGATATTTATTAAATACTGACTTCTCTTTGTTCCAAGGCGTTCACAGAGGTATTAGCGAAATTAACTAATGATCAAGAAATTTAATGCAAGAATTATAGCTTTTTTAATGTAAGTAGGCTCTTTGGTAACTCTGGTGACGCTTAAAATACTTGCAAAATTGGGTACCTCCATCAAATAGTATAATTCTTGTCTCGCAAGAGAACGATCTTCTGTTGCAGCTCTTGCTGGGTAATATATTTCTATAATAGTTATTTGTCGAGAGCAACAACCATGTAAGAGCGGCAAAAACTCTTTCTGCTCGTGATGCACATCATTTTTTCTTTCTACGACTGCTATGAAAAGTTGATATTTATGCTTTCAGTTGTCATCGTAAAGTTTATGGTTACTGAATAACGAACAATAAAATACTTTACCGCGCGTCTCCTATAGCAACAAGCGGTAAACTACTTTACCGCTCGCTTAGAAAAATATAAATTGTTGCTGAAATCTTAATTTATTGAAACAATACTTACAAAATCTAATATATAGGTTAGATTTATTTTTACACTTTTACACATATTATACATGAAGTTTGCTGCGCTATGATTTGAAGTTGAACCTAAATGCAGCTGGGCAGCAGTGCCAACGTAATGTGGATGAGGGATGTTAAAATTGGAAGTGCAGTTTTGACAGTTTTGTATATTTATTCCGGAACTTGAAATGGAGTTTGATAAATTTGAGGATAAATTAGATTATGTGATATTCTTATTAGAATTTTACCAGTTCAAAATATTTTAAGTTGGATGAATCGATCTCAACAGCTAAGTCAAAAAATAATCTAATCAAATATAACTCGAGAGTTGGATAAATTAGAAAATAATTCTCTAGTATCTTCCTCAAACTTGTTACCATTTGGCAATAGCCACTCAAGCCCTACGGGCTTGCGTGACTATTACCTGGTAACAAGTTTTCGAAAGATCTGTCAAATTATTTTCAATTTATTGTAAAACTAAATGAAAGCTACAATTCAATTAGTTGTCAAAATTAATAGACGATAAAATAAAACGCGAAATAAGACGAACTTCTTGTAAAAATATATATTTAAAACATAAAAGAAAATATATAAAAATATAAATGCTTAAAATTTATATTTTTTATAAACTAATATTGATACTTGAAATTAAACAATAGACCGGCAATGGAAACAACAACAACAACGTATGAATAAACTAATCTTTAGTAACTAAATACATGGCAAGATCTACATCTTGCACAGACGGTGCGAGAACCAAACTTGTCTCGACCGATGCTAATCAACCACTAACTAATCCGTTGTTGTTTCCATGGGATGTTCTGACAAAGGGTAAGGGGGTGGTATCGTCCCGTTGGTCTCCACATATGTGTTTACATAAAAAACCCAGACGAGGTTAAATCTTTCCGACCTCCTCGCTTAGCTATAATTTACCCAGATATGTCATCACATCCCGTGTAACCAGACGCGACAATTCAGAAAAGCTATAAACTTGATAAATAATGATCTACGGAATACTGAAGTTATAACATATGCTCTAATAAATTTGATAAACAAAATAAACTCTGTCAAGTCAACTGTAGAAAGATACTTAAGATAACGCTTAATTAGTCTGTATCTTTCGAAGCTGAGTTGATAGTGAAATATCATAATTTATAAACAAAACCAAATTCTGAATTACCCGTTTTGTTACATTATTCTCACTCTCTTGTTATATTATTACTGACAATATCTCCATATTAAAATTAATTTGAAGACGTTAAAAATTTGCATGTATCCATGAATTCGGTAAACTACTCGATCAGAACAACATTTTGTCTGTACGTATGCCTAAAGTTGTACTTTACACATGAGTAAGCTTGTAAATATGTACTTTCCGTATATTAAATAAATGCAGAAAAGCCTACTTTCCATCATAATTACATAAAAATTCTTTTTAAAATGTTCTTAAATGATCGCACAAAAATGGTGTGTACACCATAAGCAGAAAGTGTCTTTGTCGCCCTTGCTTCTACTCGATCATCAATCTCAATGCGTGAATGCATTATTTTCTGCTCTAGGGCTTTTAAGGGTGAGTAGTATCACTTTCTTCTTTCAATTGGAGAATTAAATATTACTTTCTGATAGAACCATGATAAATTGTTATTTGTATAACTAGAAATGAAAGCAATAATTTTTTTTCATGAGTTTAAAGAGTATCAATCAAATAAAAATATGAAGAAATCAATTGTTGAAACAGTTGGCGCTTGAATGAAAATAAGTTGCTTTCATTATATTGATAGATATCAAAATTTCAGAAGCATGTTGTTCAATTTTAAATGATATCTAAAGAGATAAATAAATAAACAATTTTCATGATAAATATACAAAAGAATAAAAAGCACCTCCGCCAAAAAATCTCAAATGGAATAAATACGAAAGCACACATACCTACTAGCAAACATCAGCCATATTAAAATGAAGACCATACACAAAATAATGCCAAATATTTAAAAAGTCAAAGTCACTCGTCCCGCACATCACAAAATCCTTGAACCCTCGAATTCTGCAATCTCCAACCCTGCACCGCTGTGCGGGTGGTTAACGCATGCGCTCTGCGGTATATTGATCCCTTCCGCATATTCCCCCCATCCCCATTCATCCCCAAACTCCGTCTTTCGCACGACCCTTGCGGGGTTGCTTTCCACGCAGTCCGGAGCGAACGCGGGCGCGATACCGCACCGAAACGGCGAAAAGCGCGGTCTTAGTGTTTGGTACGTACGTATGTTACACCGGAGTCGCCCTACATCGCGATGACCGCTATGAAAGTGTTGAGTGGTGATCTGTGGTGAAGGAACGCGAGGTAGGGTAGCTTCACCTGCTTGGAGAGCTGGGATAGGGATAGAGGAACGTGCAACGTGACTTGGACTGGTTTAGTGATGTGGTGTTTTACAGTGAGAGAGTACTGATTTGTGTCGTGTTGAAATGTCGCTTGGTAAGATTATAATTTGCTATTTTGCAAACAGATTCATACATATTTTTTTTAGACTAAATTACTTTAAATAAAAAATTTAGATTACTAAATTATACATCAATTTTATCTAAAGTATTTTTCTCTAGAACTATTTAGAAAGTATTAACAGCCACAAATATAACAAAACTTTCTTGGTTGCAAACTGGAATAATTTGACACCTCATATTTTCAGCTGTCAAAGGTTGCTAAATTATTTTAGACAAAAATTCTTCAAATAAAAAATCTAGACAATCATTGTCTGTCAATTTTATGTAAAGTATTTCTCTCTAAAATTATTCAGATCGTACTCACAACCACATATTTACCTAGATATATTTAGTTGCAAACTTGAAACATTTAGTACTGCATATTTTTAGCTGTCAAAGATCGCTAAATTATTTTAGACAAAAATTCTTAAATAATAAATGTAGACCACTAAATTGTCTATCAATTTTGAAAGTATTTTTCTTTAAAATTATTTAGGAAATACTAACAGCTACCCAACATATTGTTGATTCCAAATTTGTAACATTTAGCACCGCATATTTTCTGCTGTCAAACCTTGCTAAATTATTTTAGACAAAACTGCTTTAAATAAAAATTGTAGACACCTAAATTGTCTATCAATTTTATCTACAGTATTTTTCTCTAAAATTATATAGATAGCACTAACAGCTGAAAAATTACCAACACATTTTTGGTTGCAAACTTGAATCATTTGGCACCCCAGATTTTCAGCCCTCAAATATTGCTAAACTATTTTAAACAAATATTCTTTAAATAACAAATGTAGAAAGCAAAATTAGCTATTAATTTCTTGAAAGGTATTTTTTCTAGATATATTTAGAACGTACTGACAATTGCAAACTTGAAATAATTGGTATCGCACATTTTCAGCTCTTAAAGGTTTTTAAATTATTTTATACAAAAACCGTTCAAATAAAAGGTGTAAAGAACAAAATTACCTAAAATATTTCACTAACAGACACAAATTGACCATCATATTTTTGATTGCAAACTTGAAGCATTTGGTACCGCATATTTTCTTCGCAAACGTTGTAAAATTGTTTTATATAAACGGTCTCCAAATAAATAATGTGGGCAACAAAATTGTCTATCAATTGTATCTAAAGTATTTTTTTATCAAATAATGTATAAATGTTTAACATAAGAAAATATACGTACATATTTTTAAAACATTTGGCTTTACATATTTTCTACTTTAAATAAAATATGTAGAAAATTAAATTGTCTATGAATTTTAGTTGATGTATTTTTCTCAAAATAATTGATAGCTAATATATTTTTGATTACAAACTTATGTATTTTCTGTTATCAAGCATTCATGAATTAAACTTCAGTCAAATATATGAAGAACTAAATTATATGAAAGTATTTTTCTCGAAAACAATTTCAAATCATATGGCAGTATTGTGTGCTGGTATAATATTGGAGGAATCAATAAATATTGTTGATATTAGCGTGGTTAAATCATTGTCACACTAATAAAAAATGTACATCCCCTGTCAAAATAAATGAAATTTTGTTTAATTGCGTTGGTTAAAAATGATAAAGTACCTATCAATGTTATAATTCCATTAACATTTATAAACACACATGTCTCCCATATTGACAAATTTTAAATACAGCAATTGGTTCACAATTTGTCATTTACTATGATTAAACTTCAAGTAAGTTAATACAAAATGGCAACAACCAAATTACAAAGGCATTAAAGTATTCCAATTTTAATTAACGCTGCATACAAACAAATTGATAATTGAAAATTAAAGTTGATTGACAGAAAGTTGTAAACGAAAATGTTTATGAAATTTATAGCGTGATGGCGCCGGCTATATTTACTTTGAGTGCGCTGAAAATAGAATTTCATTTGTGCTAAATTTATACGCACAATTTCTATCTTTACCTGGACGTTATATTAGATACTACGTACAAAATTTTGATGGAAGTGCAGGTTAATATATATGAACTTGGTTAGTTTGGTACAAGATGCTTCATTTTTATATACTTTATATTAATTTACTATAGTACTACAAGAGTCCTTTCATACTAAAAGCCATGAAAATTGTTACATTGTGTCATTAAAGCTCACTTTTCTTCTCAGCAAAGCAACGGAATAAAAGTACTTTGTAAAAGCTTTTACTGCGAAAATATGTCTTCTATTGACATTAGTATATTTTCTATAGTAAATTATTTAAGAGAAAAAGTATTGATATAGAAGAATAGGTAAAAGAGACAAGATTTTCTCTCAATTTTCTTTAGAATTTTCGCTCATATATTGAAAATAAATTTAATAATAATACTCCATTTATCCGGATATAATTTCCTGAATGATAATTCCAACGAAAAACAATTTCAAATAAAATAATTTCCTCAATGACAATTTACAGAATAAAAATTCTACCGAAAGAAAATTTCAAAGAATAACAATTTCCTGAATGACAATTTTACGAGCGCAGATTATAAGACTGCATTTTCACGAATGGCAAATTTTCAGAACTACCATTTTCCAGCATGCTAATGAAGTAATGGCTCAGTGGTATCAAGTCGGACTGTGGATCCTAAGAACCCTGGTTCGATCCCCACAGTCGACAAAACTTTTCACCAATTTTAAAATTACCCCTGTGGCTCCCCCACCACTAACATCTTTGGGGGCAGGTAATCGCACTTCTCGCGCATAAATATATCACTTACCGAGATCTGTTTCGGCAGAGTGCCACACCCAGTAATGAGTAAAAGGCGTGATGATATATTTATTTATTATTTATTTCTAATTTCCAGAATGTTATTTCCCAAATGCAAATTTTCTAAATAATATTTTTCTCGCATAACTAGAATGCGAATTGCCTAAAAAGATCATTTAACAAACTTTTCCTGCATACTAAATACACGTATGCAATTTTCCCGTATGTAATTTCTTTAAAATTCGAGGTTTTTTATAATGCTTACTGTTATTGTTAAAAAAGATTTTATTAATTTTGTACCATTTTTGTGTAAAAAAATATTAATCTAGTTACTGGTTAGTAATTTTCTTTGTCTATGAGTGACTTTGAAGTACAGTGACAATGATAATTTTTAAAGTTAATTTTTATGACAGAAAAATATGGGAGACGCCCGGATTCAAACCGGAGACCTTCAGCTTGCCAGGCCGATGTAGTTACTGGTTATTTTAAAATTCATTGTATTGGAATTTTTTTTCTAGAATATATAACATGATAAAAAATGGTAAATCGAGATAATGGTTATTCCGGTAATAGACCAGAATTAAAAATGTATTCATTCCGTATGGAAAAACAATATTCGGGAAATTAGTATGCTCTGAAATTGTCATCCGGGAAATGTTAAACAAGAAAAAGCATGGTAATGTACTCGGAAAAATCTGCATCCGGAAAATTATTTAGATGCAGAATTGTCATTCGAGAAATACCAAAACTAAATGGAAATTCCGAAAATAGGCATTCAGAAAATAATCATGCGGGTGAACTGTAATTAAGAAAAACGGTGATTCCGAAAAACCAGACATTCAAGTAATTGCATTCGGGAAAATGATCGGGAGTGAAAGAAACAGCATTTTTCCAAAATTTTCTTTTAAATTTTCACCCATATCTCAAAGGCAATGTGTGATATTGAGTTCATCGGTTTCTTGTGTCAAATGATATTGTCCTAAAGTACTCACAAAATCTTCTCATATATTTTGGAAAACAATTTTCTCCACAATTTTCTTTCAAAATGACATACCAAATGAATTTTCCAGGGAATGATACCTAACTAGATAATTTTCTATTATAGAATTCAAAGTTTTATCAAAATAATCAATGCAGGTTTCGAGATTACTGACAGTCATTTCGACAAGAATTGTTCATATTAAAGTATTGAAATTGTAAGCCTTTCTTTCTAAAGAAATTTACAAGTGTTTGGCTGCGAATAATTGTCATGTTAGTTTGCTAATCTTCCGTAATTATCTATTTCTAATGTATTTCCGGATCGAGCACAACTGAAATGCATCTAAACGCATGCATATAAATGTCCAAGGTTGGAATACAAATAGCAACGCAACCAGTTTAATTGATTAAACGCCGGATATTAATACGTTAGTCTGTACTCAGTCGAACGGTAAACGTAGCATGCAATGCAAAGGGCATTAAGTGATATATAAGGCAGGAATTAATTTAGTCTGTGACTATTTATAGTTTCTAAGTTTAGCCTGACGCGAAGAGAAAGAGTAACTTATTTATATTATTGCATTGATTTATATTTTCTTTTGCCAAACGTTTACAAATTAGAGAAAATAGTCTTTTTCAACTGTTAGTTGGAAGCAAAAAGTTGACATTTGCTATTTGCCGAGCGGTAGTGTAAGAGTGTACGAGGTGTGGCTATTAAATAACTAGACTCATCCTGTTTTAACATTTTATTTTGATCCCATACCTATTTACTTATTATCTCTTTCAATATACACCCCTCCTCTATCCCTACAATGCTCCATGCGAATCTTCCATTGTTCGAAACAGTGCTGGAAGTCTTCTTCTGTCAGCTCCTTTAGAACGCGTGCCGATTTCTCTTTCAAAGACAAATCTTGTTGCTATTAAGGCAAATTTCACCTTAGGAAATAGATAGAATTCGCACGGTGCAAGATCTGGCGAATAAGGCAGATGGTCCAATACTGGGATGCTGTACTTGGCCAGAAATCTCTTGACTGTCATTGCGGAATGAGCCAGCGTATTGTCTTCATGGATGACTTGTCCTTCCACAATTCGGGTACTTTTTCAATAAATTATAAGTTTCAGTAGCAGTTTTGCCAAGTTTCATGTGAAATTTCAGAACAATTCGTTGCCCTAATGTTACACTTGACATTTTTCGGCGAAAGAAAAAACAACTCTACTTAGAACGAATACTACTGCTATACGGATTGTTTACAGAAGTGAGAGATACTGCATTCGAAAGAGAAAGCTTCACGCTAAAAAGCTGACGATTGTGTTTGGTGCATGCATACTTCGTTTAATCTTTTTCGGGCTACCGTGCTGCTAAAATCTGCAATTGCAGAGCATAAGGTACTAGATACATCCACACATCCTATTTAATATTGATTGGATCATTTTATTGCCACAGCCTAGAATATAGTTCTAGAAAATGACCTACTAACTACGAATTTTGGTGGCAGTCGAATAACTAAAACAATAACCATCATTATATTTGTAACATTTTCTCATAAATATTAAAACTATGTAAATGGATTGTAGGATTAATCTGACATGTAAACTAATTTATTATTTAGGAATGTCAATAAATACTTTTGACCATTGTCCTACCTTAATTTATTTTAAAATGTTTTATTCCGTGCTTAATATTTTCTTGTTTGGAGAAAAGTACCTAATGGCATTTACATTCTTTTATTTCTTATTGATTTTAGGTGAATAATAAACGAATAAGTATAACAGGTTCATTGTATGATAAATTGTCCGGTAACACGAATACTTTGCCAACAATACACCGACGTTATGCAATGATGTAAGAACTTTATTTTATTTTTCCCAAGAGACGTATTGTCTTTAATCCTAACTTTGTAAGTACTTCGATAATTTCCTAACAGTTTTATTAAAAAATGGCAGCGCTTTTTAACTATGAAATTTGTAGTTCTGGACGAGTCGGTATTGCAGCACTAATGTTGATAATTAGTTCATGAACGATAAATTAGTGTTTATGTATTTAAATTTATTTTAAGTTGTGAATTAATTCCTTTTAAAATTCTAAACTAGTGGACTTCAAAGTGTGGGTCGCGACCCCTCGGGGGGTCGCGAAGATATTGGAGTGGGTCGTCGGGTGCTATTTACAAATTTTAAAATATATGTTTCCAAAGATTCATCCCGTTGCAAAGGTTTATTTAAATTTTAAGATTAATGAAATGAAAAATAAAATATGTACAATTTTATTCCACCATTTAACTCCTCATATATTTATATATATTTTGATCCTTAATATTTTTTAATCGCCGGAGTCGTGATCGCAAAAATGTCTGTTAATGAAAATGCCAATTTTTTGGTTGAACCAATTTAAAAATCGAACAATTTTCAAATATGGTTTTATATAATTCAGACTACGAGAAATCGAATTCAGTTGAGCACATCTTCATATCTTTTTTAGTTTTGGAGTTACAGCGATTTTTGTCTTTTTGAAAACCTCAACTTTGAAAGCTCATATCTCGAAAACTATAAGAGATATTGAAATGCGGTTTGAACGAGTGTATTTCTCGTGCGTTAATTAACTTATACTTATATTTTGAAAATTTTGAAAATTTTCAAATTTTTTTCAAAAATTTTATTTCTCAAAATTTCAAGAAATTTAAAAGATAATGAAAATCTGTGAACACCAATGTATTCCTCTCGTAAAAGTACATATGTATGCAAAATTTCAGGCAAAAATTCGCACAGATAAAGTTTTTATTACAAAAAAACAAAAAATCACTGTTTTTTAATTATTTTTGAAGGGGTACCCCTTAAGATTTTTACGAATTTTGGCCATTTTTAGTTTTTTTGCTCTAAAAATTGTATCCGTAGAGCAAATATTCTGAAATTTTACATACTTACGTACTTTTACGAGAGGAATCCACTGGTGTTCTCAGATTTTCAATATCTTGTAAACTTTTTGAAATATTAAGAAATAAAAATTTTGAAAAAAATTGAAAAATTTAAAAATTTTCTAAATTTCAGTATAAGTTAATTAGAGTACGAGAAATACACTCGTTCAAACCGCATTTCAATATCTCTTTTTGTTTTAGAGATATGGGCCTTCAAATTTGAGATTTTTAAAAAGACAAAAATTGCTGTAGTTCTAAAACTAAAAAAGATATGATGATGCGCTCAACGGCATTCGATTTCTCATAGTCTGAATGATATAGAACCATATTTTAAATTTTTTCGATTTTCAACTGGTGCACAAAAATAAATCGCATTTTCATTAGAGGAAATTTTGAAGATCATGACTTCGGCGATTAAAAAATGTTTTTTTGATAATCAGAATATATATGTCTACGCAGAAATATATGTGGAATCAAATGGTGAAATCCCCAATTTCATAACTAGCGTCATATTTTTATAATTAATCCTTAAGGTGGTACTATCATTTACGACAGATTTTAATCAAATTTAAATATGTTATTTTTCATGAGTTTCCACTTTAGTATGAAAATTTATTGTTTTGTTTACAACCTATACCATACATAAAATTAAATACTTGTTTTTATAAACTTTTTCGGTTACCTATACATTTATGAGACAGTCATGATAGAACCACCTTAAAGAGAAATTTTTCCTTTACTAATTTCTGATATCGTGGTTTTATGTTTGTAATGTACATTATTAAATTAGCCTTCTACAAACTGCAATTTTGGTCACATGAAAAGAAAGGAGGTCGCGAAATAATATATTTGTGATTTTTGCTTCTAAGGGAGTCATAGCTTCGAAAATTTGAAAAACACTATTCTAAACTATTAAAATAAAGTCATCACGGCTTCTGCCCATTACTGGGCGTGGCACTCTGCCGTAGTAGATCTCGGTGATATATTTTGCGCTTACCAACCGTCAAATCACGGTCCCCAAATTATTGAAGAGGGAGTTATATTGGTAGTTAAGGTTTCAAATATGTTTAATAAAAATTAACTTACATTATTGCCGAAATATAATAATTTCCAGGAAATGAATATACTTGGTCGACTTACCTGGAATAGAACAAAAAAATCAGTGAAAAACATAAAAAAAAAACCAAAAGAATAATATGTTATCATTGTTAATTTTACTCATATATCAGTAAGTAAATACAAAATAAAAGAAAGTATTTCATGTTAAGATACCAACAAGTATCTGTCGAGATCATAACGTGAATTTTATCTAAAGTTATATTAAAATTCTTGGCGTTGTACAAAAGCAAATATTTAATATATGAAGCAGTTACCATTTTGTAATTTATTTGCCTTTCATTTACTTTTCATCGTTTTTCAGCAATAAGTTTGCTTAGCTTAAATTTTTATCATTTTATCCGAGCTCGTTGCTCCAAAGAGAACTTATTAACTTCGTGTTTAACATATATTAAAATAATATGAATATGCTCCTGTCACAGTTATCAAAGTAGTAATTACAATTAGCAATTACAATTATCAATTAATGGAAGCTAGAATCTAGCTAATCCTGAATTTTGGATTTGTCAAATAAAACTAAACCATATTTCCACAAAATTGTAATAAACTTTAATATAATCTTCTTATCTTTCAGTTTTCGAAAAGTGGATTGAATTAACTTTTTTATATCGGCCTAGCATAATATTAGCTAACAAAATTTTCAGGATTAGATAAAAAAAATTGAGATTCTGGCTGTTAGTGTTAAAGTATTAGTACAAAATGTCTAGTCACATTAACGCAATTTTATACAATTCTTCTTGAATGAAAACAGCAATGATATCCATAATTGTATATTACATAACAAGCATCGAAAGTGTAAGATAACGTGCGACTGTACAATTTGAAAAATGAAACGCGTAGCGCCGAGTGATTTAAGTACATGAGCTCAGTCATCACACTTTCGAGCGAGTTATGTACACTATTTTTCAGACTACCACAAAATACACTTTAACAGCTGATGCGTTTTTGAGTGTAAGCGTTGACTTTTGACATTTGAGGTTAGATGCCGTCTTAGTAACTGTACTAACCGTAATGTCAAAATATTAAATAATGATAAACGTAAAATATTAGTAAATAAGTAATTATTAATTTAAAAAAATAATATTTACGTGTGCAAATGTGTTGAAAACTCTGCCAAAACTTCGATTTAAATAATAATACAAATTATTTCATTTATCTTATTATTTTCTTTCATCGTAACGCCATCTGTTGACAACCAGTGGAACTTTACCTGATATATTAGAAGTGTGCGTTATACTAACATATCAGTGTATGTTATTTTCAACTTTCCGTAGTAGTTTATGATATTGTTATGGTTACTTTCATAAACTACTACGGAAAGTTAAACATAGCATACATTGATATGTTAGCATAACGTACACTTCTAACAGATCAGGTGAAGTTCCATTGATTGACAACAGATGGCGTTACGATGAAACAAAATAATAAAATAAATGAAAATAATTATTATTTAGATTAAAGTTTTGGCAGATTTTTCAACACATTTGCACAGGTAAATCTTATTTTTCAAAATTAATAATTACTTATTTACTAATATTTTAGCATTATTTAATATTTTGACAATATGGTTAGTACAGTTGCACAATACCTAACCTCAAACGTCAAACGTCCACGCTCATCTAAAAAACGCATCAGCTGTCAAAGTGTAACAACATTGCTCTTGTAAACTTTTTTTAGAAATAGTTTGTGGTCGTTTGAAAAATAGTGTACATAACTCGCTCGAAAGTGTGATAACTGTGCTAGTGTACTTAAATCACTCGACGCTGCACGCCTCGTTTTTCAATTTGTACACTCACACGTTATCTTAAACTTTGTTATGTAATATACTATTAAAAAATCGTTTAGTTCTAGTCGTAAATTTACAAGTTTGACGGCTTCGTATGGCTTTACAAAGGTACGTACAATTTTTTTTGCATTCGAATTGTCAACTCAAAATTAATCAAAGAATGGTTCTATCTGAATCTTGTCCCCCATTTTCTGACCATCCTGTATACTTGTACAAGATGTAACTCTCAAAGTAAGACACCCTTTTCTCTGTTGAGTGGATGTTTGTTTTCAATTCAATTTAATCAAAGCCATTGGTTCGATCGTTTAGTCAAGTCAGCGCCTGGCAACTCCACCAAATTATACATTCAGTTTCTAACTCGGCAGTGGAGATATCAGGCCTGATCTTAAAATCGCGCGACAAAGTTTATGTAAACATGGAATGAAAAGAGCAAACTCTGCAGAGAGTTGGTCTGATCTAGTGAGCGGTGATCTCACAAGGGATGTAGAGAGCTAACACATGACTGAGGGTTGTATTCACACTGAATATACCAGGGAATATCTTTAGAGACTTTGATAATATTATATATTCCTGTGTCAAACCTTTGTGGATTATCTTACAAGGAAATTTTTCAAATAAAAATAATAGAAAATATTTCCCTCTACTAGCTATTTACTTAAGTGCGCGAATGTTGCAAATGACATTTTCGTGCACGAATTTTGCAGAATGCTCTTTGTAACGAGCAAAAATTATATAACCGATAGTGAGAAAAGTTATTAAATTTCAAACGTGAATTTATATTGACTGTTTAGTGTGCCATGAATGACATTTGTTATTTGAAAACAAATTGTATATTTATTCTCGTAAAGCTTGTTTAAATTTGTCTGACTGATGGCGTTATAAGCTAATGTCTCTACATTTTGAAATAAATTATTTCTCCTACAACTGTGCGATTTCTTTGTTATTACGTAACTAGTATTGCCTTGGTAACGGTTGGAATGGAGACAAATGCCGACCAAGTGCGCTTCTGGAAGCAAAGAAATACTAGTGCGGAAAGTAATTCATTACATAACTGTAAAAAAAGTTGTATTGAGAGCGATTTAAATTTCGCGCCGAGCGCCGAATTCATATTTTGGCCACAAACGCTTATGGAAGAAGAAGATGCAGTGAGCCAGCGCTAGTAAATCTGCAGTAGTATATTTTGACGTTTATAAACATAACCTTAAATTGCAGTATATCTAATCTGTACACAATTAATAGAAAGAACCGAACAAAGTAATATATATATATATATATATATATATATATATATATATATATATATATATATATATATATATATATATATATATATATATATATATATAAGTTAGAACGGCTGTTCCCACGAGACCCGCTGACCACAGCACCTTCCCATGGCCAACCGAGGACATTCCATAAAATCATATTTCTGTTAGATAAGCTTTTTGATACGAGAAGTCTCTAACCATCTCTTTTGTAAGACAGTTACTGTCGAGAGACTGAAGTATCAACTTGTATTAAAATTAATCTGATGTAATTATTCTAAGTTGTGTAAAATAAAAATTATTTTTTATTGTAACCGTAAATCACGTTTACGTTACTTATATATATATATATGACAAATTTTCATAATTTGAAAAAGCTATCCCTGTGGCTCCTCCACCACTAACATGTTTGGGGGCCGCGATTTGACGACTGGTAACCGCACTTCACGCGCAAAATATATCACTTACCGAGATCTGCTTCAGCAGAGTGCCACACCCAGTAATGGGTAGAAGGCGTGATGATATATTTATTTATTTATAAATGGTTTTAAGTAAGTGAAATACATAATATTTATTGTGTGTGTATATTATTAACACAGTTGTTACAGTTGCTTATATTGACATAATGTAAAGTGGAAATTTTTTTACTGTCTAAAGAAATATTGATTTCTTCCGTACCTGTTCATATTATTAATAGAAATATTATTAAGAACAATTTCGGAGGCTTTAGAAGTACCAGCAGCAGCCTGATTGTCATTGTCGAAAATAGATCCAACATAGCATGATATGGGGCTTCAAATATCTTTGGAGGTGTTTATGATAAAGAAGAATAACTCAGTGTACTATTGTACAGTGTACAATTTTTGACACAACAGATGTAAATGACAGATTTAATTATAATTTTTAATTTTGTTTACAAATGAGTAAAAAACAAAATATTGTACAATACACGGAAGGTATTTGTATTTACTGCCTCAAGGAGATATCAGGCACGCCATTCAATTCTTCCTTTCAGCAGTAAAAAACTGTTTACCATGCTAGTAATATAAAAAACTATTGAAACACGCAACTATGCTTTTCTTAAATAAAAATAAATATAAATATATCATCACGCCTGCTACCCAATACTGGGTGTGGCACTCTGCTGAAGCAGATCTCGGTAAGTGATATATTTTGCGCGTGAAGTGCGGTTACCAGTCGACAAATCACGGCCCCCAAACATGTTAGTGGTGGAGGAGCCACAGGGGTAGCCTTTTCAAATTATGAAAATTTGTCGCCTGTGGGAATCGAACCAGGGACCTCAAGATCCACAGGCCGACTTCATACCACTGAGCTTAAATACAATAAGCTCTGCAATTACAGAGCTTTGGTAGAAAATTCTATATAAATAAAAGTTAGAACAAGAGAAATATTTATTGCCTTAAGGGTGGTAGTAAAATATATAATAATAAAGATATATTCCCACTTTAATGTCTCACGACATAAACAAAGGTATTTAATTTTATATCATCCCTTCCCTACGAATACCACCTCCTGAATAAACCTATTTATCAAGCTTGTTGTTCTATTCAGCGCTACCAACCTTACAGTAATGAAATTCTGCTGTACGTGGATACTGTATCATCCTGTAACATATATATGTGTAATATCTGGTATCGTTTATATTCTAGAAGCGATGCACGAGTTTTGCATTTTTATTGAATTCGTGGAGTCTTTATTTTATTTCAGAGAAGTATTTTAGGGGGAAAATATTCATATTTGAAAGGTAGATGCATTCAGATATTGATGGCCATGAATTTAGTATCGCATATAACTTAATGTAAATTCAATGTACTACCAACGAGGGTAGCATGAACTTTTTTTTTATTTATTTATTTTGTTACTCTGTACAACAGGATGTAAATCCCAATTACAGTACAGGGGGGCTACAGCTTATAATGGAATCCGAACCACTCAGACACAATCGTAATTTTGGATATAAGGAGAAGTCAGTGAGATTTGAACGCACGACCTCTTGCTTGCTAATTAAGAAACGCAAGTTTACCTCGCTTTTATCCACTGGGCTACGATTGCCTGTAACTTTTGAAACATTTATAAAATTTATCTTCAAATTAATTTTTGCTAAATGTTCGTTTTTATTTATTTAGTTAATTGTTTGCTACTCTACACAATAGGAATTAGTCCATATTACAGTAGGTTTTACAAGCCCAGAATCACATCATTTAGCCCGTTTTTTTTTAATAATAAATTTTCGTCATACTAAAAACGCAGGAATATTATAGTTACTAAATTCTACAATTAATTTTCAACATTTTTAACTAAATTTAACATTAAATATGCCTTAGACACAAACAGTTAGATTCTCAATTTTTTTTTAGAATAAAATAAATAAATAAATATATCATCACGCCTTCTACCCATTACTGGGTGTAGCACTCTGCTGAAGCAGATCTCGGTAAGTGATATATTTTGCGCGTGAAGTGCGGTTACCAGTCGTCAAATCACGGCCCCCAAACATGTTAGTGGTGGAGGAGCCACAGGGATAGCTTTTTCAAATTATGAAAATTTGTCGCCTGTGGGAATCGAACCAGGGACCTCAGGATCCACAGGCCGACTTCATACCACTGAGCTAGCCATACCAAAATTTTTTTTTAGCTAAGCCTGAATTTTAGTTTAGCTAATCTCCCACATTAAAAAGTTAATTCAATTCACTTGCCGAAAACTAAATGGTAAGAAGATTATATTAAAGTGTATTTAAACTTTTTTTTTTTATGGTATGGTTAGCACAGTGGTACGAAGTCGGCCTGTGGATCCTGAGGTCCCTGGTTCGATTCCCACAGGCAACAAATTTTCATAATTTGAAAAAGCTATCCCTGTGGCTCCTCCACCACTAATATCTTTGGGGGCCGTGATTTGACGACTGGTAACCGCACTTCACGCGCAAAATATATCACTTACCGAGATCTGCTTCAGCAGAGTGCCACACCCAGTAATGGGTAGAAGGCGTGATGATATATTTATTTATTTATTTTTTATTAAACTTTTCTGGAAATATGATTTAGCTTAATTTGTCAAATCCAAAATTCAGGATTATCTGAATTCTAGCTAGAATTGGGCTGTAAATATATAACAGTATAACTACCAATTTTTTTTACAAAAGATTAATTCAACATTTAGTCATTTAATTCATCCTGCAAATTATTAGGTATTACCAAGAAAATATTAAATCTGTGGGTGCAGTATTTTAATGGCTAGTAGTCACACCTCACAATAAAACTATCATCCATAAAAATCTGTAATTGTAGGTTAGTTACTATCAAGAAAGGAAACAGTTATTTGTGTACCTAGAGCAGAAAGTAGTCTATTACCGCTCGTGCATGGAGATCGTTGATCGAGGCGTAGCCGAGAGCAACATCCATGCAAGAGCATTAAGGATACTTTATGTTCGAGGTGCATACAATATTTTTTCTACGACCAGTTAGAAATGCTTGAAAAAGAATTTAAAATAATTTTTGACAGTTTTCAATTTGGAAATTCGGGCAATAGATTTTATGAATTCATGGATACGATAATATACTCCTACAAGCGGCGTATTTCATTTGCCATTTGGATCAGATCTAACTTACATTTAATGAACCAGATCACTTATTTACTTCGCTGGATTACGTCGCTTTATTTACTGTACTAGAATTACTGATTTTAATATGTTTTGAAGTAATTAATCACAAAAAATACATCAGTTTGTTTAATTCAGTTCTTTTATTCCTGTTATCTAATTTATCTGAACTGATTTCAATGAACCAAGTGGCAAATGGAATACAGTTATTACCGTTCACCTTGCAGCAATGTCTTATTGCCTCTCGGCAAACTGCAAATGTCAACTTTCTGCCTTCAACTGACAGTTGGAAAAGTCGATTTTCTGCTCGGTCGTAAAACAGAAATATGTGAAACAATTTACTGTAATTATACCTCATAACAATTTTCATATTGCCGCCATCTTTATTCCCCTCTCCTCTTTTTAACCATCTTCTCCTCTGCATATTAATCCACCCTACGGGAAGGCAGTTTCCTTCTATCGTCGTTGGATCTCAACTGTATTAAATTGAAGACAAAATGGTTCCAATATGAAACCAGAACTCAGAATGTTTCAAGCGGGCTATGAAAAATATGAGAAAGTCTAAAGTGCTTTGAAAGGGTGGTATCCTTGAAAATATCCTTGTCTTCCAGTAGTTTCATATCCAGAGGAGGTGCTTTTTACTCATCACAAGTAAAGAAAAGTGCTTGTTTTCTAGCGACTGTAAAGTACATTAATTTTAAATGAACATGAAAACACTTTCATTTGCATATTTTAGAGGGATGTTAGAAGTTAATTTATTTGTATTTATTCTGTGAATTTAGTCGTTCTCGTCGAATATTTGTAAAAAAAATCCAATCAATAAAAGTATAAGTGCTTGATCCGGATGCTCTTCTGATCGCCGTGGAGTTAACCCCCGCAAGATTACAAATTCTGGAGAGCTGGAATCTTTACCCTCTTATATTTTGTTCATCTCCGGAGCAATGTTCCAGATCTGAACTTGGAAAACCATTTCCTGGTGACTTGATTCTGAATATTGAATTTTTAAAAAACGCCTTTATGTTTCAGTAAGAATATTCAACACTGTTTAATATAATTTTGTTTGAATATGTTTGAACGTATTTATGTAGAATGTAATGTTTTTATTATAAATAGAATATTATACTCTTAGAGCCAGTTTTTCAATCACCGATTAATATTAATCATGATTAAATAACAATTGAAACCATGGTTTCGATTATTATTTAATCATGATTAACACTAACCGAGAGTAAACCGGCGATTGAAAAACTGGCCCTTAATTAATTAATTAATTTCACATACTTTGTAACGACACAAATTAGTTTAGAAAATTACGAAAATTGGCTCAAAACTATCGATAGGCATATAATTGAAACAAAATTAAACAAATGTCTGATGTTTTATCTGTCAAAATAAATGAAATAATAAATAAAGAATTTATTTTGCCAAATTTGACAGATTGAACGTCAAACATTTGTTTAATTTTGTATCAATTTGATAGCTATCAATAGTTTTGTGACAATTTTTGTCATTTTCAGTTCTAATTTTTGTCGTTACAAAGCATGCAAAATTACTTCCGTATTTTATTCTCTAAAACTTTTATTTGAAGCTTTTTTGTTTTAAATAATTATGAAGCTGGAAATTAAATCAATATGATTTTACAATTTAAAATCCTATCTTCGAGAGTCGCGGTCACCATCCTGTATATGTATATATAAATTAAATAAAAATTAAATTATAAGTTTAAAGATAATAAATTCAAGGTGAAACTTTCCAGCAGTATTCTTATGGTCAGCTAGCGACATGTTCCCCATCGTAACAATTGAGTAATCTAAGTTTATTAAGTATACACGGACACAAAATATTAGAAAATAAAAACTGTAAATCGGAATTTATTGAAAAAATGGTGTCAATTTATGGAAGAGTTACTCAAAGATTGTTCTTCTTCTTCAATTCAAACCCAGACGACAAAGACTAGTAATTTATTTCACAAATTTATATATTTTTTTGTCTATTTATGTGTATTTGTATTTATATTATGTAAAAACTAATATTTTAGAAATTTATGTGGACGATCATATACGTGTTCCATACAATATTTTACGTTCGACTGCATTGCAGACGATTTTTCTCCAAAAATTGTAGCACCTCCTCAAACTTAATTTAGTTAAGTTACAAATAAATGATTTTCAGCACTTTGCGATATCTTTTCGAGCAGTTGTTCTATTTGTGTTGTGTATTGTACTCCCATGCCTATAGTCGATTTATCAGATCGCCTTGTCGTTAACGAACCAATAATAGCGCAATGTATAACGGAATTTAATATAAGCGTTCCAAAAATGTCAGCTTGTTCTAATATATTACATATTCGCGCTAATTTATCAAAGATAAACTATGAAGGAACGCAGTTATTTGTTTTTGTGCTTTGATATTAGCGATCAAACGATATTAGTTGGCTATGGTAGAGAACAGAGGCGCACAGAGATACTTTCCACAAGGGTACCAATTTATTTAACAAAATACGAGAGTGATTTGTATTCCACTATAAGCTACTGTAATTGGGATTAAATTCCTGTTGTGCAGAGTAACAAATAATTAAATTAATAGTTATTTATGTATCTAGGGTGAAAACAGGTGTTTCTGGCCCGCGGCATGATTATTAGCACGAGGCGCTTTAAAGTAACTGAAAATTAATAAAAAGATAAGAAAGGAAGGTAGTGTCGCCCTGCGCTTGTTTTTGAACGTGAATCCTACACAATTGCAGTTAACTACTTTATATAATGGGGTAGGTAAAAAAAATAAATATATCATCACGCCTTCTACACTGGGTGTGGCACTCTGCCGAAGCAGATCTCGGTAAGTGATATATTTTGCGCGTGAAGTGCGGTTACCAGTCGTCAAATCACAGCCTCCAAAGATATTAGTGGTGGAGGAGCAACAGGAGTAGTTTTTTTTTTGAAATCATGAAAATTGTTTGTCGCCTGTGGGAATCGAACCAGGGTTCTCAGGATCTACAAGTCGACTTCATACCACCGAGCTAGCGACATGGGGTAGGTAATATTAGTTATTTACATATCAAGGGTGAAAACAAGCGTATCTGGCCCGTAGCATGATTATTAGCACGAGGTGCAAAGCGCTGAGGGCTAATAACATGCTCGACCACCGCGCCAGTCAAAAGAGGTTTACAAAAGACAAAATTGTAATGTATTGTGTTGTGTGATATCCTTAAATCACGATGATTATTTGTTTGAATAGCTTTTGCTTGGCAACTTTATACGCCCTCGGGCGATAATAGTCATATTACGCTCGCTAATATAATTATTTATGTATCAAGGATGAAAACAGGCGTTTCTGGCCCGCGGCATGATTATTAGCACGAGGTGCAAAGCACCGAGGACTAATAACATACTCAGGGTCAGAAACGCTAATTTCACCCGTGGTGCACAACAAAATAACATTTAATTATATGTTCAAAAGATTAAAATATGTACATAGGTTATATGTCAACATGACATTTTACAGAATCAGGTATTCACGATAAACAAAAATTGTCATTTTATTTATGTATCCATAGGAATTATTTTTTTATGGCCCTAGGGCCAAAAAAGAAATGTTTCCGCCCGCTTTTTAGGGATAAAACAGATGAATTTCAGCCCGGTTGTGCATAAAAATTATTAATTATAATAATTTGATAAACAGATGCCGAGATTTTATTCCACTTTCAGTACAGAGTTTACTGAAAAATTTTCAGTGTCTTTCAACGATATTACAGCCATTACATGATTAAATTTTTGTAATTTAATTGAGTGCAATGGGTAAAGATTTTCACAAAGTAATATTTCATATTTATAGTACATGTAATTTCATTTTAAAATATTGAATTCGTTTCTGTTTCAAACTTTCAGGTCAATATAAACGAATCGATAACTGAAATGCTACACAATAAAATTTGCCAACTATTGTAGTAATAAACGATCGTTGAATAGAAACAATGTGCACAGTACAATACAAAATTTGAAAATTGTTTTTTGTTCATATTTTGTTCCTATTATATTAATAACAAATTTTATTGACATGCGAAACAACAATATGGAAATATTGAAAGAGTGTCTCAAATTGCATTGCAAAAATTAATTGAATTGTGTTAAATATTAAATGATGAGTGATTGAATTATTTGGTGGAGGTGCCAAAATAAACTATGATAGTCCAATTCGTTGAAATATAAATATGTTCAAATCAACACACTTTGCTAATTTATTTTTTATTAGGTCAACAATTAATCACAATTACGGTAGCTTATAGTATAAGCCAATACCATAACCGTTACATATGTGTAGTATCCATTTAATAAAAAATTAAACATAAATAAATTAAAATAGTTAAAATTTTCTTTTTGCAGAATAGCAAATTTTCAGATGCTTGCACTAAGTAATAATTGTAATTGCTATTTGTAATTAGGCTGCAATGAACTCAATATAAGTATCTAATAAATGAATAAATTGTCTGTTTCCAATTACTTAGACAATAAAGATTTAACAATAGTAGTAAAAGCCCCGACCATTCCTCAATCCATCACTTGACTGCCACCCTGTCAAAGTAATCCTAAATAGCAGCATTGCTGGCACTACACAGACGGAAAAGGAGGCAGTTAATCAACAACTATTCACATATTCACAGTTAGCGTGTTACTCTCGCACATAATCCTTCAAAGGCTGTGATAAACACTTGCAGGACTCGTAGTTAAATATTGATTTTGTCCAGGATGTTCAGGACGAGGTAGTGTGAGCCTCGGTGAGCCACGTGAGCCACGGTGAGCCGGAGAGAGCCAGGGAAAGGCAGGGAAAGGCAGTATAGTAGAAACCAGGAGAACAGAAACTGAGGGATCTTCAATGACAAAGAGTTACGAGTTAGGAGTTACGGGTTACGCTGCGGTTGGCCACCCTGAAACTCTAAAAGAGGACGCGGTACTTTATTACGATAGGAGGTATTTATGCGATTTTAGGGCGGTAAACTAAGATAATGTCGGGGATATTCAAAGTTTAAGACCTTTAGGGCGAAATTTATATTTTTTTTATATCTGCATATTTTTCTTTAATAGTATATTACATAATAAGTCAGGATAATGAAATTTGGCTGGACAAAGCGGGTGTTTGAAATACGATGCCGCAGGCCGAGTATTTTAATCCTCTGAGTCAAGTAAAAACATTTTCCTGATGTATTATGTATACTATTCTTTCTGAAACCGTTTAATTTAATCATCATAAAATATATCATCACGCCTTCTACCCATTACTGGGTGTGGCACTCTGCTGAAGCAGATCTCGGTAAGTGATATATTTTGCGCGTGAAGTGCGGTTACCAGTCGTCAAATCACGGCCCCCAAACATGTTAGTGATCAATAATTAATAATAAATAATTCAAAATGTTTAAATTTTTTTATAGGAATACTGACAGCGGACTACGTATCCAAGGTTACAACAAAAATAACAGTCAGGTAAAATCTTTACCAGACTGTTTTGTACTTTACCAGACTGTTATTTTTGTTGTAGCCTTGGGTACGTACTTTACTTGACTTGGCGTTATAAGCTAATGTCTCTATTTCTTTTATAAATTCTTTAAAATGTGCATATCTTCTCGTATGGACAATTAGAATTTTAATTGTAAAAGTTTAGAACCATAAAAATGGGTGTTTTTTCAATTACTTTGCGCACTAGTGCGAAAAATCAAACTTTCCATCGCTTTCCAAGGTAATGTAAACCTTATTGTTAATGATGCTAGTATAAAAAGATATTTTAAAATATAGTTGTGGCGTAAATCCAGAATTATTTCTCAGTAACTTTTTTTAGTAGTATCTTCCCTGAATAATACGTGTGATAGATCTACAAATGCAGATCTTTGTATAGCTAGCAGAAAGCTGGAATTAAGAGCACATCATATATCAAATATATTTACAAAATAAAAAGACATGACCCAGCTTCCCAACTTGGAGCTACAGTTGAAAAATTTCAAACTACCCTCTATTTATACAACTAGACCAGTGGGAGGGATTTAATCCTTCTCAACCAATAAAAACAGAGGAATATGTAGTTAGACATATCCGTGTATATTATCCGCTGTAAAATATTTACAAATTGTTCTAGAGCTCTTCAAATTAACAACATTTATGTTTGTTGAACTCCCAAGGAGCTATTTACTTCGCTATTTACTTCAATATCATTAATAAATATGGCGAATAGTAAAATATCTTCGACAGATGTCAATATCTGTGTACCAACACATCTTTTTATCATCATATCAAAGCCAGGAAATGTTCCTAACCAAAATCGTCAACGCTAGCACGGAGCTGTTTGCATATCTAATCTGACAAAGATGTGACAGCGTCCTGGAATTTCTCCAGGAATATGCGATCCTGCAGGAACATATCTCACGCGTCTTGGACAAAATATTCTATTTTTAAAATTTGTATTTCCATAAATTTTCACGTAAAAGTTGACAGAACGCTAGGAGAGCAAATTTGCTTTTACCTCAAGAATTGAAATTTGGAAGTTTGTTTTTATAAACTTTATTCATAAAAGTGTGATGATATATTCACGAAGTTTTGCGTGAAAATATTTCAAGAAATGAAATATGTTACCTGCAGTTTTTTTGTGTAATTGGAAATATTTTGTATCACGTTTCAAACAAATTGTTTTTAAATTTGTTGTACATATTCTTACTTGTCAAACAAGAGGTCAACCAATGTGCTACAATGTTTATTAAGGTAGTACTAGCGTGACAATTTTGTTTGCAGAATTGAATGAAATTTGGCGCACGTAAACATTGGATAGTCATACGCATCCTGTTAAAATATGAAACACATTCATCGCCTGTGAACAAATATATTCACTTGTAAAGTTGAGTTCTTATACACGGGGCTTATGGTGATCATCACTCAGAATCGCATATATTTGGTTTGTGTACCTCTAAAATTTTGCAGTTTCATTTGAAAAACTATTATGCTGTTCTAGAACTATCCATGTATATTGTATCAGAAGGAGAAAGTTTTTTATCGTTTAGTAATGGAAATATAGCCATGCAAAGCCTTGTTTTTAACGAAAAATTAAGAATCCTATTTTATAATTGCAACACCACACGGTGATATGGTATTTGAAAATTCACTAGACCAACAACCTGTTAACAATTCATGATATTCAAATCATAATAGGTATAACACACTTATTTTATTCAATTTTTAAATTTTTTTTAAGCGTCAGTTTCACCACTCGACAATCGATGGCGCCACCGTCACACTAGTACTACCTTTAATGAATCTAATAGACAATAGTAGTCTTGCGTCTTTCGTAATAAGTGGTATGTTCAAATCTCGCTTTATGTTATTTATCAACAAAATATGATGGTGTCTGAGTGGTTCGGATTCCACTTTGAGCTACGGTAGTTAGGATAAAATTCCTGTTGGGCAGAGCAGCAAATAAATAATCTATATAACAGGAAATTAATTCCAAATACAATAGCATAAAATGTAATTCTTTTTGTACTTTAAACTGATCTGATTTTGGACATTTCTGAGGCTCCATCTCAAAAACTAAACGAGATATGAAAATGTGCTCAACGGCATTGAATTTTTCGTGTTTCAATTAACTTGTATACATATGTATGTCAATTTTCGTTACAATAATCGTACGAGAAAGAGTTTTAGAGCAAATTGTTTGAAAAACGTAAATAAAATAATTTAAAATATCAAAAAAATTAAATCGTTTCAAATGAGCTCAAATTTTGCTAATAAGTAAATTCGGACACGAGGAATTCAATGCCGTTCAACGACACTTCGTATCAAGTTTAGTTTTTGAGATAGGGCGTCCGGAAGTATTGAACTATCAAGAAAATTCTACACCTGAGTTTTTCGACTTTCCCGAGGCTATATCTCAAAAACTAAACGAGATATGAAGATGCGTTCAACGGCATTGAATTTCTCGTGCTTCAATTAACTAATATACCAATTTTTAGAAATTTTAATTTTTTAATAAAATTTCTACAAAATTTTGTCATTAAACAGTTTTTTTGTTATATATCAAAAACTAGAAGACATATGCTCTTGGGGATATTACCACTGCATTCAATGGGTCAAAATACATATGTACGTAAAATTTCGTTACAATATTCGTACGGGTAAAAATTTTAGAGTAAAAAGTCTTAAATTGGCCTAAAATCGAAAAAATCTAAGGGGTACCCCTTAAGAAATTTTCAAAAAATTAAAATCGCTAAAAATTTACTAATAAGTCAATTTGAATACGAGGAATTCAATGCCGTTGTGCACCTCTTCATAGCTTGCTTAGTTTTTAAGATATAGCCTTCGGAAAAGTAGTTTTTGTCAGATTTTGTATTTTCCCAAGGCCCAATCAATATTCTTTACTGCTCTTCTCGTTCCGCCTCGCATGTATCACAATTTAGAATATTCTTATTATATTTTAATAAAATACAATAATTTTTAATGCAACCTATCAACTCAGACGAAGTTTTATTCCTAACGTTTGCTTTTAAAGCGAAAGTACTAGCCATAAAGCCACACCTGCCAGTTGGAGACAGTAAAATTAATATTAAATTACGAGTCGTCAAACTGTAGCATCCATATATAATAATGAAGGGTGTTTTGCAAGTGTTATTTCCATATACGAAAATTGGTGGAGGTGCATAATAGTCTCTATTACGTTCAGGTCGAAATAAACATACAATTATTTTTTATTATATTTTGTAGAGGGAAGTAATGTGAAAATACCTCATTTTAACAGCAAAATAAAGTGGGGATAATTACACCATTACAGTTTGTTTCAGTTCCAGTAATTTGGTATGTTTTGCATATATATTCATTGTACTCAGAACTGTATCATTTTCCGTGCCTTTAGGGCCTTAGGGTTCTATTTTGGAAGGGTCTACTATTCTACTAATGTGAATACTCGCATCTCATATGCTTCAAAACATTTTGTACCTTTGTCTTGTACTTCAAAGGCTATAACTGAGTGAATAAAATTGAGCCGAAACCTTTAATCTAATCTTACTTCTGAAGATACGTAATTGAAATGACAGCTTGGAGTAATAGTTTAATTTAAAAAATATTGTGAATAATACGTCCAAAAACTGTTTTGCGAGTACTCGAAAAACTCCAATTTCCTGTCTAGTAACTATATAACTTCAAAACCGCTAGTTTTACTGAATTATTTTGTCATTTTCTTTCTCTAATCTATATTTGAACACCACAATTATTCACAGAGGGGATGTTAACGAACCAATGTACATTTTACTTCAGTTTTAAAAGAATATAAAGTTGTCTGATTTCCGGATCTGACAGCGAGTGATGAATTGCCTGAGATGTTTCCTGCATTTTAGTTTGATTATTTTTTCATTATCTCCTAAGTACTTTATCATATTCTACAAGTTATTGTCTGAATTTTATATATACAGGATGTTCATTTTAAGTGGCGCACCATTGCTATCTCGAGAAGTGTAGGAGCTACGATGTCGGTTAAATTAGCAAACAATTTCTATTTTATAAAATTACCTGAATTTGCGAACACGAATTTTGGTTCTGAAAATACGAGATGAAATTTTCTTATTTTAAATGGAAATCTATTTCTTCGAATCAGTTTTTTTTCCTGAATTCAACAAATACAAAATGCAGTACACAGGGGTAATTTTAATGTAGTGAAAATATTTGTCAGTTGTTGGAATCGAACCAGAGTTCTCAGGATTCATAGGCCGACTCGATACCACCGAGCCACCTGCTCCTTTATTATTATTGATATTAATGTTTCATAATTAACCAAATAAACAAAAATATTATGATTAGTTCATTTGTTTTTATCACAGCACACTGATTCCTATACGTTTTGAATTAAATTAATCTCAATTTAACATGCATTTTTCAATAAAATTGTAATGTGAGGGTACTGAAGAAAATATGCAACTGCCACCAAATTTTCTATTCCACAATTTGTAACAATTCCTCGCGTGATCACGCACCATATCGGGAAGCGACGCCACAGTTGCGGACATTATGTAATGTCACGCTTGAATTCCGGACTCACGTGCGATTTTATTGATCAAATATGCTGTGATTGCGTAGCTGCATCAGTATACTTTACGCTTGAATTCGTGATATTTGCTTTAATTACAGATTCCTGTTTAGAAGTTTACTACTTTGATTTAATTAAATTGTGGCATTCGCCACCTTTTAGGGGTGACTAATTGCTAGCACAAAAGTTTGGTGAAACAGGTACATGTTGGTGAAATTGAGGGTGAGAGATTGCGAGGACTATCTAGGATTAAATGGATGGTGTAATAAACGGCAGTTGCGTTTATTACTATAAAAGTTTACTATGTATTTGAATTGATTTAAAAGTAAATTAAAAGGTTGACGGTTAGTTTTTTCAGTTGCCAGTGGGTAATTCCACAATTCTTAGAATTTTAGTTTTGTTCAGTTGGGAGCCTAATCAGCGGATGTTAATGTGTTTGTACTAAACATCTACAGACAGATTCATAAAACGTATTAGCGTTTACACCGTTTTAAATATTGTCTATAACTCTGTTTCAAATTAAAACAGATTAAAGAAATGAACTAGATTTGATGCCAATTAACTCTCTTTTTAACTCAAGTTAAAATAAACTTGTTTCGTACATTGAAAAGAGAGTTAAAAACGAAATAAAAAATGGTGCTAGCGCTAATCCGCTTTATGAATCTGCCTGTTAGTTTCTTATGCGAGAGTAGTGCCCAGTTAGCGTTATCTTGAGAACCATTGTCCCATGCCTTAGTAATAAAATGTTCGAACTATGGGCAGTGTAACCACTTGCATTCTGGCTTTCCGTGTGAAATGGTCAAACAGATTACACAGTTTAAGGGCCTTTCTCGATCGCATTGTTATTTTGTGAAGTTTATTGTTCTGAGTTCATGTAAGTAGATTTTAGTTATGTAATGAGAATTGTTTATTGCATATGTTTGTAGTAATCTGGAATATTAAATTGATATGTGATCCTTGGTTTTTATTTTGTGTAGTCGAAATATAGAATCAATAAAAAATATTTTTATTTTGCGAACAAATACGAAAATATGGCGCTTTTATGACAATTGCAGGTTGATTATTATCACCGTTTGTTTTCGACAGGTAATATCCCTGGAGAAATTAGAGAGAGACAAAATACGCGTATTTTTTCAGGATGTTGCTCTGAAAATTTTATGAGATGTAACGAAAAATTATACTCTCTAATGCTTTACATCGTTTGGATGAAATGTAATATGGTAATGAAAAAGTTTGGAGTTGTATACAACAGAATTTGCAAATAAATAAATGAGTTTTGTATGAATTCATATTAAGGTTGGTTTTCGTTTTATAAATAAAATGTTTTGTAAAGAGTAATTGGAATATGTAAGGGCCAGCTAAACTTTTAAGATATTAATATAGTATTTCAAAACAGTTCCTTCTTATTATAATTATTTTTAAACTGTGCTTACAGTTATTCAATTAGTAATTTTAATTAACAATTATAATTATTAGTCACTAATTGATATATGTCAAGTGTTCACTGCAAAATAGTTAAGACACTAATTTTCAATTACAATTAACGCAAAAGATATATCATTTTTTTTACAATACTTGTACAGTAAGTTACCTACGAGTATAAATGACAAAAATTAAATACAGTAAGTGTAACTTTTATTGCACAGTAGTTTCCATGGTTATATCAGGACTTTAATATTTACTCACTATCCACCGAAGACAGTAAGGAAATATTACGTGTCTAGGTCCTGTTTATTTTGACAACCTTTTGACAGCTGTCAATTTTTATACCTATTTTTCTTGTCCTATTTGTGCAAATATTGTAAAAAATAACTTACTAACCTCGAACTGTAAGTGATTTTTTTAGTTCCCGAATGTTTAGGAAATTTAAATCCTTCGAGCCTCGATTTCCCAAACTTCATTCTTGACCTAAAAACTGTCATTTACAGTTCATGGTTCGTAATATACTATTGTTTCTATCTTCTATTGCTACAAACGATTTTCGATTTTTTTTGGCAGCGACATTTAATTGTCCACTAGAATTTTTAAAAACTACAGAAAATATAAAGGTAGTGATAATAATAATAGTTCAAAGAAAAAGGCGCATATCATAATTACGCAATTTATAGATTTATGGGGTGGCTAGCTCAGTGGTATGAAGTCGGCCTGTGGATCCTGAGAACCCTGGTTCCATTCCCATAGGCGACAAACAATTTTCATAATTTCAAAAACTACCCCTGTGGCTCCTCCATCACTAACATCTTTGGGGGCCGTGATTTGCCAATTGGTAACTGCACTTCACGCTCAAAATATATCACTTACCGAAATCTGCTTCGGCAGAGTGCCACACCCAGTAATGGGTAGAAGGCGTGATGTTATGTTCCTTTTCAAAATAACTAACATCTTTCGAGGGAAGCATGATTTGGCGGCTAATAATCGGACTTCACGCACGTTATTATACCATTTACTGAAATGTGTTACAGCAGTGCTACACTCAGTAATGGGCGAAAGGCGTGATTATACATATATTTTTTATTTAAGGTTAAAATCAATTGAAATTAAATATTATCATCACGCCTTTTACCCAATACTGAGTGTTGGACTCTACCATAACAGATCTCGGTAATATATTTATGCGCGTGAAGTGTGGTTACTAGACGTCAAACCACGGCCTTCAAAGATGTTAGTAGTGGTGGAACCACAGGGGTAATTTTAATGTGGTGAAAATGTTTGTCGACTTTGGGAATCGAACCCGGATTCTCAAATTCACAGTCCTACTCAATACCACCATTAAACCACCTATCCCATAAATAATGATAAGCGAAATCGCTAATTATTATTCCTATTTGGATAGCTGTAAACGCAGGTTAGCTCCTCCACCAAATTTTTATGTTAGCTTCACTACTCGTATTTCTACTAAGTTAAACGTTAAAAATCACTCTCTACTAACAAACTGCTGCCACACAAGCTACTGTAATTGTTGTTAATTTCCTGTTGTGCATAAATGAATCAATTGCTTTTTGTAAAACATTTAGTAATGATTCAAAAATCTTGCATTTCTTTCGAACAAAATTTCCCTAAACCAACAATTATTCAAAACCAGCAGGGTTTTTCTCTTCCGTGAACCGATGTCGTCATCTCTCTGGTTTGAAGGACGCAGAGTAGAATTGTTTTAATCCAGTCTGTCACGCACAGAACACGTAACGCCGTCGTTAAAAAATGACGAGCATTTAGCTGACAGATAAAAACTCAAAGCGCGTCGAATTTCGCTGGGAAATCGATGTCTCGGCGATATTATGTCAGAGGTTTTTAGCCTTCAAGTAATTGACGATTTGCGTTTAGCTTTTGCAATCGTCGAGAGATTTCTTACAATATTTGGATGTAAATATATATCATCATGCCTTTTACACATTATTGGGTGCTACACTTTGCCGCAGCAGATTTTGGTTAGTTACATATTTATACACGTGAAGTGCAGTTACCAGCCGCTAAATTACAGCCCAAAGATGTTAGTGGAGAAAGAGTATCAAGGTTATTTTGAATGTGGTGAAAATTGTTTGTCGGCTGTGGGAATAGATTATAGTTATTAGCGTATCAAGAGACGAAAGGTGCAGTTCCATTTCCTAAACGAAAGGCAAAGTATATAAACCATCTGAAGGAAGAATGACACTTTCTTCATAAGGTATAATTTAATTTTAATTTAATGTTAATTTTTTTCACTACTCTATCAAATAAATAAATAAATAAATAAATAAATATATCATCATGCCTTCTACCCATTACTGGATGTGGCACTCTGCTGAAGCAGATCTCGGTAAGTGATATATTTTGCGCGTGAAGTGCGGTTACCAGTCGTCAAATCACGGCCCCCAAACATGTTAGTGGTGGAGGAGCCACAGGGGTAGCTTTTTCAAATTATTAAAATTTGTCGCCTGTGGGAATCGAACCAGGGACCTCAGGATCCACAGGCCGACTTCCTACCACTGAGCTAGCCATCCCTATCAAAAGTACACTAAATTAGAAATTTAGACAAGATTTATTATTCTCTTAACAGATAACACCTAGATGTCACTAAAGTTAAATTATATTTTTGTTTCCTAGTTATCTTTCCTTTCTTAGGGATGAAAAGAATCACTTTCTTCTCGCAACTGAGGGCTACAAATTTTCTTTCTGATAAGGTCGTAAAAAAGTAAGTAAGTAAGTAAGTAAGTAAGTAATACAACATGTTCTTCTCATCCAGTCACTAAATTTAACATTTACCTACTTGCTTCTGTCCATAAACTTAATATTTTTTTACAATACCTACTACTTTATTGGATGTTGTCAATAGCAGCGACCGTTAAAAACGCTTTTATCGCATGCTTCAATTGACAACGTCTACTAAAACTGCTAAAATATTTAATATTTGTTGGAAATAAATTCCAAGCAAGTTTTTTAAATTAAAATTAGTAATTCGCGTCTCCGTCCAGTAACACAAGTTTTGCATAATTCAAAATCGTCCGGAATCAGTCTATTTCTGTCCTAAGTCGACAAGACTTTGGTAAGCTTAGCATTAGCATCAATTGACTGTCATTGTCAATTTTATGTGTAGATATTTTTATCAATTTTAGAGCAAAATTGTATATTCTAAACCCAATTGAATTTGCAATCATAAAACAAATAATTTGTTTATATTTGTTATATATTTATATATTTGTTTATTATTACAAATGTCCTGATATCAACATAAAAAATCCCTAGTATTTTGAATTTGACAAACAAATGAATAGTTTTATTTAAATCGGCTCTAAAAATCTTGTGTATCGCCTTTGACTCAGCCTATTAAAATATGCTCGCACATACAAAAATATGGAGTGGCTAGCTCAGTGGTATGAAGTCGGCCTGTAGATCCTGAGAACCCTGGTTCGATTCCCACAGGCGACAAACAATTTTCATAATTTCAAAAGCTGCTCCTGTGGCTCCTCCACCACTTACATCTTTGAGGGCCGTGATTTGACGACTGGTAATCGCACTTGACGCGCAAAATATTTCACTTACCGAGTAATACAAATAACTATTACAAAATTTTAATCTTGAAAATATTATGTGCACCCTGTACGTAAAATGTGTTAGAATTTTATTCCGTCAGAAACCACATAATGTAGTTCTATCCAAAAATAAATTCTAAATGGCGTAACTTGAAAAATGCAGGAAAGTTTTGATTGCCAAGTTTTATTGAGGCGAAGGCCAGCATTCCTTCACTTCGAGTTCCCGGAGCGGCCCGGAATCTCCCCGGACCCTCCATCACCGGGGTGGAACTAGAACTAAGTTATGAGATTCCGGAATGGATGAAATCTTTCGAATTCGTTAAGTGGCGACGGTTGCTCTTTATTGTAATTAGTTAAATTGGAAATAAGTGCCAGAGATTTCTTGTTGCTTTCATTTGCTGGAATTTAGAAACTTTAATTGCTTTACTTATTTAATTAACATGAGTAATGAATTGGACTGTATTATGAATTAATTAAAAATGGACGCATTTTATATTTCAGAAGAAGTAATTGTTATTTCTTATGAATTAATTCAGAGGGCTGAAATGAATTGTTTGTTTTATACGGAAATGTTTTTAATTTTGTTTGGTAAATGAAATATTAATACTTCGGCTAATTGGAGTTTTTGTCGCTGTTTTGTTGGTAATTGCACGTTTAGAGCAATTATTACCAAATTAGCTCATAAACTCTTTTTACTATAGATATTGACAGCAGCCAAATTCTAGCATATTTCAAAGTTCAACACATTTATAAAGCAAAAAAACATAATCCCTATACCCGAATAGAGTTACTGTTTGAAAGTTTCAAAGCATTTTCTATTTATACTCCAAGATCAAGTGGTGGGGGTAGCATCTGAGCCAATAAGAAGAGAGGGTCATTTAGAGATATATACCCGCATATATTTTCATCTGTAAAATATTTCTAAATTATTTGAGACAAAAATACTTCAATCAAAAGGTACGAAGAATTAAATTTTCTAGCTTTTAATTAGAAGTATTTTTCTCTAAAATAATTTCGTAACGTTTTATATTAAATATTAAATGTCATTTCATTCATATGCAAACATCTCTTGAAGCTATCTACAAAGCATAGAATTATAGTCCTCCTTCCCAAATACAATTACTGTTTGAAACTTTTAAAGAATACAGTACTTATACCCATAGATAAATAGTGGAGGTTGCCTCTGAGCCAATGAGAATAAAGGAACGTTTGCTGATACATATCCGCATATATTTTCGACTGTAAAATAGTTCTAAGTTATTTTAGAAAAAAATACTTTAAATAAAAGATGCGAAGAATTGCTTTTTCCATCTTTTATATTTGAATAATTTTTGTCTAAAATAATTCAGTAACATTTTCTAGCGGAAAATGTATAACGTAATACGATTACTTTTAAGCATTGAATCTAATTTCATCCCTATTTAAATATCCTTGAACCCTTGCACCCTTGCTACTTAAATCAGTGTTTCTCCCCACTTTCCAATGAAACAAATCTCCCTCAAAGTTACTAAGCACTTTCCATCACCCTGCAATCGAACCAATATAAGGGGAGGTTCCTGCCGCCTTTTTCCATTACTAGCTGATTTATATGGCAGGTAGAGCACACAAATCCTATCATCCTTGCCACGATGTTTGTCTGTTTGTGTGGCAGCACTGTTGCCAGTTTACCACTCCTGCCAAGGCGGTGTTGCCGTGTAGAAGGATGTTTTCTGGATCATAACTTGAAATTGGAGTTTCTTTTATTTTTTGGGATGAAAGTAGGTGTTGTTAAGACTAAAGGAAGTTTTTATTGTGAAAGTTTTCGACGGATTCCGGAAAACAAGAATATTAAAATTTTGATTGGATGGATAGTCTTCGCCATAGCGGTTTACTACTTTTAGATATAACTATATTACTTAGTTGACACATTTTGTATATACCGGGTGTCTGTCATAAATGTGTACATAGGAGATTAACATGGGATATCATTTCTTAGCTTGCCGTTGCCTGGTGTTTTTTTCCGGATAACAAAGTTTGTAGCATCAATCAAACGATATCATTTTTTTGAATCCAACGATATAAAATACATTACCATTTAGAAGTAATTTGATCCCGTAGATTAATTTTTTAATTTTGAAAATTCACGGATTTGTGCAATATCGTTACCTATAACTGATTTGTTTTGACATCAAATAAATTGCTTGTATCAAGACAAAACATTCAATTATTATACTATCTCAAATATAAGATACGAACAATTATATTTTCAACTACTTTTTGTTTCGGTTGCGAAAACTTTGTTTATAGAAATAAAAGCATATCGAATTAGAGTTTAAAGATATCTTGATTCGTTTAATTATGTTCTCGTGTATAAAATACAAAAAACATTTTTGTAATTACTTAAAATAATGATATGTTCATTAATAATTAATTGAAAATAATCTACACGGATTTTAATGGTTCCCAAGGGAATAATTAGTGAATAAATTATATATATATACGTCCGATATTCAAATGAAATATTGATACTCATATTTGATTAACAAAAATAATAAACTAATTGATGCTAAAATTAAAATTAAATTATTTTATATCATATATGATATGTATACTGATTTAGTTATCCTACTAGTGGGAATAAATATTAAATATACACATAAATAGTACAAACAAATATAAAATATTACTATAATATAATAAATAATTATATTTGGGAAACTAAAATTTCCAGCAATAAATAAATCAAAATCTTTTATATATTATTTTAAGTGCGATAGCTTTGTGAGTACAAATATCACAAACAACAATTGTTAATGATAAAATTTAAGGCCCATTTATATTATGTGCCACAGCTCTGCAATTGCAGAACACGGTGATTTTACTCAGAAAGCTGTTAAAAACCCATGGCGTATTTCATATACATTTACAAAACAAAGAAACATAGCCCTGCTTTCTAAATAGACTTATGTTTGAAAATTTCAAACTACCCTTACTTATACCCCAAGTCCAGTGGGAGGAATTTAACTGAGCCAATAAGGGTACAGAATCGTATAGTTAGACGTATCCAAGTCTAGTGTAAGGAACGTAACACTTTTGAGCCAATAAGGTTAGAATAAATAAATTAATTACTTAATTAATTTCACTGCTATTTTACAATGCTGAGTTGTATTGAGTCGGCCTGTGGATCCTGGGAATCCTGGTTTGATTTCCACAGCCGACAAACATTTTCACCACATTAAAATTATCCCTGTGGCCCCCTCACCAATAACATTTTTGGGGGCCATGATTTGATGACTGGTAACCGCACTTCACGCGCATAAATATATCACTTACCGAGATCTGCTTCGGCAGAGTGTCACATCCAGTAATGAGTAAAAGGCGTGATGATATATTTATTTATTTATTTGATTTATTTCATAATAATTAAGTAAAGTCTAGAAATTAAAGTTTGGTTTGCACTAAATTTAAACACTTGAAATATATCAGTAATATTAAGTTGCCTAGTGACTTAATTTCTGTAGAATGTCCCTAGGATACTTTCCGAGTTTCCGTACTTCAGCCCGAATTTCATAACACTTGCAAGAGGACAATTAGAGACATTTCGTATCTCTAAGTATCTTTAATGGGGCGTCTTTACATCTCGGCTTCAAATTAGCCCTAAACTTGAGAGAGATAGCAGGCCTTGGAACGGGTCGCGGGTCGCGGCTTGGGAATTGGAGAATACGATGTTAAATATACTTGGAGAAAGTTTGCAAGAGGTTGTGTTTAGATAGAAGTTAGAATTGGTGGAGGCGCTTACTACATAATTGTTGTTAATGAAGGACAAAACAATTCATCGTAGATTTTTCTTGTAAATTAAGCTGCATTTCATTTAGTCAATTAGTAATTTTAATTAGTGGTCATTGATTGTGATATTAGTTAGGGTGCAAAATGATGTATCATTTATTCCAGTGACAGAAATGGATTTTTTAATAGATTATGTCATGATAAACATGAAAAAAAGATAATTAGATTTGGAAACGGATGGAAACTATAGATGGCGTTGTTGTAAATGCGCCGATTTTAAGGGTGGTTGTTGACATATTTTTTACAGGCTAATTTTCAGTTTAAATTATAGATTTTGGTATAATTAAGTAATAAAAATTATAGACAGAAGTTTTGGCTGTTGACGCATGCGCGACAAAACCGACAAAGCAAGCAATTTTTATGGTGTCGTGTAACATATTACTACTTGTTGACAGAAATTGTTGCTGATTGCTCATTGGTGACAGAAGCTCTGAAAGTGGACTGGTGTAGGGATCAACAACCACCCTTAAAATCAGCGCATTCACATCGGCGCCGTCTATAGTTGGCACCCGTTCCCAAATCTAATTTTATTTTTTTCATGTTTATCATGACATAATCTATTAAAAAATCCATTTCTGTCACTGGAATAAATGAGACATCATTTTGCACCCTAGCTCTCTAACTATATGGCAATTAATGATTTGTGCGGCAACCAGTCATCAAATCACGGCTTTCAAAAATGTTAGTGGTGGGAGAGCCAAAGGGGTAATTTTAATATGGTGAAAATTCTCGGTTGTGGAAACCAGGGTTCTCAGGATTCACAGGTCGACTTGACACCACTGAACAACCTACCCCATATGACCAATAATGATAGTGTTAGTAGCTATATTCCAGTTGCCACTTGGCGATTAGGCGACCCTGTCATCTTCTTGAGGCAGTAATAGTTTATTACATAATATGTCAGGATATTAGGCACTTTCTTAACGGTTTCAGATAAACATGTTTTTATATAATTATTTACAAAATAAATACTAAATTCCGTTGAACGAAGTGCCGTTAAAAATTAACAGAGTCAAATACAGAATTCACTCCCATAGAACGTTAAATTAAAGACTGTTTAAGCAGATATATGCTGGTGAAAGATTGCATGGCCAACCAAGATATTAATATCTTGTTGTACAGAATAACAAATGTACTACTTATCCATCTTTGGCCGCACCAGTTATCAACGTCACTTTTCCCCATTTTCTGGGCACAGTTAATCAATAATTCAACGAGGAGTCAGGCCCTCTAGCTGAATATTTGAACAGGGCAACACTATAAGACAGATGGTCCTCAGATACTTTGATGATGACATATTCCTAGTTTATTGGTATAGACACGTGATAAATAGAGGGTTAATAATACATTGCCTTTCGACAAACGGTTGAGAAGGGTTGTAGTGGCTTTAAAACTGTTGAAAGAAGGAAAAGAAGAGAAAGAAAAGTTTTAATATTTATTTATTTATTTGTTACTCTACAAAACAGGAACTTAACCACAATTACAGTACAGGGGGCCTACAGCTTATAGTGTTTGTTAATTATGAAACGGAAGTTTTATAATTTCGGGGTGTTTCTATCAAAATTAGTTCAATAGATGTGATAAGTGAAAATAAATTGAAAATAATTTGACAGGTTTTTCGAAAACTTGTTGCCAGGCAATAGTCACGAAAGCTCATAGGGCTTGAGTGGCTATTGCCAAATGGCAACAAGTTTGAGAAAGATACTGGAGAATTATTTTCTAATTTATCCAACTCTCGAGTTATATTAAATTAGCTTATTTTTTGACTTAACTGTTGAGGTCGATTCATTCAACTTAAAAGATTTTGAACTGGGTCCATATCGATTGATTACTAATTTATGTATTCTTGTAAGTTGTTTGCAAAATTTGTTGGTGTATTTCTATATCTGAAAAAAGGAACTAAATCTATTTTTTTCACACATTTTCCTTGACTAGTTGACAGCTTTAAATAATTATTTGGCAACTACCTATCATTTATCATAAATAAAAAAACACCTACAGAGATTATTCACAAGAGCTTTATTATTAGAATAATAATGACAGGATTGGTTAAAACGTCGACACGTGACATACAATGAAGCATTTCATTGGTTTTGAGAATCGTCAAAAAATAATCAATTGAAAACTTTACCATTATATTTCCTATATAACAAAAAAATAAACACCTGTATAATAAAATTAAAATTCTTTCATTTTATTCCCCGTATTTAAGCAATAGCCGAACGTGTTAATGCACATCTCTTAGCATACTATGACGTCATCCGAACCAAGGTTCGTCAATTCGAATCCGCCTGTCGACAAAGTATGATTTGTCGTTAAATAAAAAAATACAGTTACTTGCATTAATCATACTCGGGCGCTATAAGCTAGTCACTTATATATATATGCCTAAAAGTAAGTAACATTGACCACGAAAACCGGCAGTACGGCAGCGTAAAAACTGCGGCTCGGTGTGCCCGGTAAACCCAGGCCCGATTCGGGCTGTAGCGCCATTGAAGAAGAAGATTGAAGCAATGAAAAAATAATAATTTTCTGATATTAAAAATTCTGGTAAAAATATATAACTACATATTTTTTTCGTCTCCTTTTTAATATAACTTTAGGAATATTTTGTATTGTATAATGAGATTTAATATAAGCGAGTCTTTTGAAATTCAAACCGACTCAAAAATAAAATTACCGCTTACAAATTTTTATATTATTAAACCAATTCAAAAGAGACATAATCTATTGTTATCTCTCGTTCAAATATTAAGCTTTGCTTCTTCCCTAAAATTATTATATTATAATTAACTCATACAGATATACGAACATGAACCACTGAAACCACAGGCCGTTGCACTACATGATGATCAATCATGTTTTAAACTGATAAATATGTTCATGCGATGAACAGTGCATCATGTACGTTTCTCTGCCGCTTGTACAATGTACAATTAAAATTAGAAATATCATTGGTTTACTGGTTTTCTGTGTTCGCTATAATGCTCATTAGGCTTTTGATTGTACTTAGTTTGTAGTACAGCCACATGCAAAATTAGTTTTGTACGATAAAGGGTTGTGAACATGGGGTTGGTAATGTAGAAGAGCTTGGTGAACTATTTTAGTTCTATTGTTTTAGATGGAATGAAATAACAAGTATAGTTTTCATAGTCCTGTCCTCAATTGAGGAAGTGATGTTTTTCTTCCAGGAATGACACTCGCTTCGTTTCTGATCTTTTTTATTCGTTTTCTGATCTTATATTGAGTGTCTAACTGCAATTGTATGGAATTCACTTTCAAAAACAAGCGTAGAGCGATACTCCTTTCCTTTCTTATCTTTTAATTCGTTTCCAGTTCTTACGTAGAGTGTTTAACTGCAATTGTGTGGAATTCATTTTCAAAAACAAGCGTAGAGCGATACTCCCTTCCTTTCTTATCTTTTTGTTTCATTTTCAGTTACTGCATTGTGTGGACTTTTCTTTCATTTACAAGTGCAGGCTATCGCTTTCATTTTTTCTAATCTTTGGAGATTCGTTTTTAGTTTCGTTATTAGATTCGTTGTTAGGAGTAAGCGTGAGTAATTTGAGATGTTTTATGCATATGTTATGTACGTCGAAGAAAGAAGATGAATGATAAGTAAACAGCGAGTTTAGCTTTTTGAATAGCTCAACTTTGAAGGCCCATATCTCGAAAACTAAAAGAGATATTGAAATGCGGTTTGAACGAGTGTATTTCTCGTACTCTATTTAACTTACAACGAAATTTGGAAAATTTTGAACATTTTAAATTTTTTGTCAAAATTTTCATTTGTCAATATTTCCAAAAGTTTAATAAATAATTGAAATCTGTGAACACCAATGAATTTCTCTCGTAAAAGTACATAGGTATGCAAAATTTCATGCAAAAATTCGCACAGATATAGTTTTTATTACAAAAAAACGAAAAATCACTGTTTTTTAATTATTTTTGAAGGGGTACCCCTTAAGATTTTTACGATTTTTAGCCATTTTTAGTTTTTTTGCTCTAAAAACTTTATCCGTGGACCAAATATTCTGAAATTTTACATACGTATGTACTTTTACGCGAGGAATTCACTGGTTTTTACGGATTTTCATTATCTCTGAAAAAATTTGAAATATGGGCAAAAGAAAAATTTTGAAAAAAATGTAAAATTTTCAAAATTTTCAAAATTTCAATATAAGTTAATTAGGGCACGAGAAATACACTCGTTCAAACCGCATTTCAATATCTCTTTTAGTTTTCGAGATATTGGCCTTCAAAGTTGAGCTTTTCAAAAACCCAAAAATCGCTGTAACTCCAAAACTAAAAAAGATATGAAGATGCGCTCAACGGCATTCGATTTCTCGTAGTCTGATTTATCTAAAAACATATTTTAAAATTTTTCTGTTTTTAAACTGATTCAACAAAAAAAATTGGCATTTTCATTGAAACATTCATTAAATTCATATCTATTCATTTATTCCTAAGGACTCTACATCGTCCTCACAGTCTCTCACCCTCAATTTCCCCAATAGTTCATTCAACATATATTTCGCATCCCCAAACAATTCTTCATAAAATCTCCTTTAGTAAGAGAACTAAAAACAGTTCTCCAATATCATTAACAAAGATCCACCCCCGTAATAAAGCGCGCATCGAGTTCTACGTATTTTAATTTTATTAAAAGGGTTCGAGGCTCTTTTCAGGGACGTAGTTACCGACTGTAAGGACAGCTAAGCCGAGTGTTTATTCAGCACTGAAATGAACACAGCTGAAGGAAGGCACGCACGGTAAATATTGCGGCTTTTGAAGGGTGAAGGTTCGTGTGCGCTAAGGGCGTGAAGGGATTAAGGGTGTGCAATTGTGTGTAATTATTCGGAATGGTATATATGTTTGTTTGTACAAATTGGAGTTTTTTAAACAATGAAGTTGTTAGAATTAAAAGACTTTGATGTTATTAATTTATTTAATGTCTGGAAAAAGGTTTCAGAAGTCATTGTTAAAATAATCAAACATTTTGTTTGTTTTAGTTCTGTGTATTTATTTAAAATTCGACTTGTTTTAGTTACGTTCTGTTTATTTTATTTTCCTGACGAAAGTATGTGTCTAGAGTACCGAAACGGCGAATTTTAAACAAATTAATTTTATTTTGGAACAATAAACTTCTTTTATGCACAACCGAGCCGAAATTCATGTGTTTTAACCCTAAAAAGCAGGCTTAAACACTTGTTTTTGGCCCTAGGGCCTTACAAAAATAATTCCTATGGATACATTAATAAAATGACAATTTTTGTTTATTGTGAATACTTGATTTTACAAAATGTAATTTTGACATATAACCTATGTACATATTTTAATCTTTTGAACATATAATTAAATGTTATTTTGTTGTGCATAAAATATTGTGTGTACCACGGGTGAAATTAGTGTTTCTGACCCTGAGCAGGTTATTAGCCCTCAGCGCTTTGCGACTCGTGCTAATAATCATGCCGCGGGCCAGAAACGCCTGTTTTCGTCCTTCATACATAAATAATTATATTAGTGAGCGAAAAATCGTGATTTAAGGATATTAGACAACTCAATCCCATAATAATAATGGGATGGCTAGCACAGTGGTATGAAGTCGGCCTGTGGATCCTGAGGTCCCTGGTTCGATTCCCACAGGCGACAAATTTTCATAATTTGAAAAAGCTATCCCTGTGGCTCCTCCACCACTAACATGTTTGGGGGCCGTGATTTTACGACTGGTAACCGCACTTCACGCGCAAAATATATGACTTACCGAGATCTGCTTTAGCAGAGTGCCACACCCAGTAATGGGTAGAAGGCGTGATGATATATTTATTTTATTTTTAGACAACTCAATGAATTATAGACATTACAATTTTCCTTTTTGTAAATCTCTTTTGACTTCTGTGGTACTAATTTTCTACGTACAAACTTAAATTCATCCAATATTTCTATATATATATATATATATATATATATATATATATATATATATATATATATATATATATATATATATATATATATATATATATATATATATATATATATTTTCGGGGTGGCTAACTCAGTGGTATGAAGTCGGCCTGTGGATCCTGAGAACACTGGTTTGATTCCCACAGGTGACAAACAATTTTCATAATTTCAACAACTACCTCTGTGGCTCCTCCACCACTAACATCTTTGGGAACCGTGATTTGACGACTGGTAACCGCACTTCACGCGCAAAATATATCACTTACCGAGATCTGATTCGGCAGAGTGCCACACCCAGCAATGGGTAGAAAGCGTTATGATATATTTATTTATTTATTTATTCTTATCTTTTATTTTTATTTGACAATAAATAAATTTGTTTGTTTGTTTGTAGATATACAGTATAGCATATAAATGTATGCTATTCGAATTAATTATAGAATCAAAATTCGTAATTATATTTGAGGTTTAATGGCAATATTAATCAAATGAAATTATCGTCGAATTTTCAGGTATTAATTGCGAAAAATGATAGTCATTTATTTGCCATTAGCACGAGAGACAAATCGATATTTGACCGCTGACCAAAATTCAAACTTTATTCACCATAAAACTGTTCAACTGTTCTCATTCGTGGTATTCTTATTAAATCGTACAACAATCCTACCTTTTATGATTCTTACGAAGAGATGCAGACTTACCTGAAAATAAAGAAAATATATAAATTAATATAAAATAAATATAAATTCAATACAAATATAAAAATATGGTGGCAGCTCTTATTAGTATCTAGTTAAAAGTTTGAGTACTCCTGCATCTTTCCCAACTCCAGGTGGCTTAGTAGTATCGTGTCGGCCTGTGGATCCTGAGAACTCTGGTTCAATTCTCACAGCCGACAAACATTTTCACCATTACCCCTGTCGGTCCCCCTTCACTAACATCTTTGGGAGCCGTGATTTGACAGCTGGCAACCGTAATTCACGTACAAAATATATCACTTACTGAGGCCTACTACGGCATAGTGCCGCACCCAGTAATGGATAAAAAAGGTGATGAATTTTTATTTTTCATTTATAAAAATTTGTTGGCAGCTCTGCTAGTATTTCGTTAAAAGTTTGAGTATCTCTGTATCTTTCCCAGCCCCCCTCTCACACATTTGCATATGTCAGAACATTGCAATAAATTTGCAATCACCGATATACGTACATATTCTCACAAACATAATTACTCTAACCTAACATATACAGGCAACGCGATACACAAGAGATTGTTTAGTTACGGGCGCTTTAGCATCACCTTGAGTGATTCGGAGTGATTCAAAGCGATTCAGAGTAATTCTGAGTGATACGTAGGGAGGAATAATACGTCAGACGGTACTACAGATGAGGATTAATACTGAATGACATTAGTTTAGTTCGGTGAATGTGTAGATGGGCAGACAAAAGAGCGTTATGACAGAAGATGAAAATTTTCCGCTGTAAAACGTTTTTAATTCAATTTAGAAAAAAATGTTTTAAATAAAAGTCATAGAAAATATTGTTGTCTACATCTTTTGTTTGAAGTATTTTTTTCTAAAATAATTTATAGCGATTATTTTTTTATGTTTCTCAAAACCAATGAAATGCTTCATTGTGTCACGTGTCTGCGTTTTAACCAATCTTATCATTATTATACTGAGAATAAATCTCTTGTTATTATTCCCGGGAATTATTTCTCAAGATGCTTTTTTGTTTGTGACAAATGATAGGTAGTTGTCAAATAATTGTCAACGCGTCAAGTAAAATGTGTGAAAAAAATCGATTTAGTTCCATTTCAGATACAGAAATACACTAACAAATTTTGGAAACAACTTTCAAGAATACATTAATAAGTAATCAATCGAAATGAACCCAGTTCAAAATCTTTTAAGTTGGATGAATCGATCTCAACAGCTAAGTCAAAATTTGTGTTTAAGCCCGCTTTTTAGGGCTAAAACATGCTTTTCGGCCCTGTTGTGCCTGAAAATAATTATTGACCAAATGATTCAGAGATTCTTCACTTTCAAGCTAACACAACCTAAAAATATTCTCATAGTTTGCACTCCTCAAACTAAATCCCCATCTGGATGATTTCCACGGCTCAACAGCCGTCGCTGTTAGCCGGAGTTTCCACTTTTCAGTCCGGAAACAGACGGCGCAGGGTCCGGACAACTCCGGGATATGCATGAGAAGACAGAGAAAGCACAGCGGACGAGTTAGTAGAAGTATTGTTAGAGCGTTAGCGAATGTTACAGTTGCGAGTTTGCAAACCAAATGGCATGCGGAACATCGCACCAAGCGCGAACGGAAAAATGAACAGTTAAGGAATTGGAATGCTGAATAGAAAATGAGTGAATATGGCGTAGGTGGGTCAATGGTATCGAGTCGGTTTGTGAATTTGAGAATCCGAGTTCGATTCCCATAGCCGAGAATTTTTACCACATTAAAACTATCTCTGTGGCTCTCTTACCACTGAAATATATAGAGGCCGTGATTTGACGGCTGGTAACTGCACTTCCCGTGTAAAATATCGTTGGTTTAGTGCTATCGAGTCAGCCTGTAGATTTGAGAACTTGGGTTTGATTCCTATAGCTAATAAACAACTTTTGCCATAATAAAACTACTCCTGTGATGGCTCCCTTATCACTAATATATTTAGGGAACGTGATTTGAAGGCTGGATGGCTCAGTGGTATCGATTCAGTCTGTGGATTTGAGAACCTGGATTTGATTTCGATAGCCGACAAACAATTTTCGCCACATTAAATCTATCCTTGTGGCTCTCCTACAACTAACATCTTTAAGGACCCTGATTTGACGACTAGTAACCACACTATACGCGCAAAATATCTAGTGACTAAGTGGTTTCGAGTTGGCCTTGTGGATTTGAGGATCCAGATATCACCAACATTTTGGGGTTTTGATTTGTCGGCTGGTAATTGCACTTCAAGCGTAAAATATATGACTTACCGAGATCTGCTCCGGCAGACTACCACACTCAGTAATAGATAGAAGGCTTGATGATATATTTATTTATTTTATTTGGATGGTTTAGTGGTAGACAAAATCAATGTGGCGTTGCATTTCTCAAACTTCTTGAAATGAAAATTAGACTGCTTTTAATCCTACTAAATGCACTGTTAAATAATTTAAATGTGTAGACGAAACTTAATTAAACTTTGCAATTAAAACCAAACATTTAAATTCATAGCAAGCTGCCAAAATAACTTTTGCCTGAGATATGAATAATACATTATCTTAGTATGCCCTGTAAAATGGCCAAAACTTTTCAAAACATGAAATGAGTATTTGAGTAGCCCATATGAATATTTTGTATGCGTTTAATTATTTATTTACTTGGTTGAGCAACAGGAAATTAACTTTTGTATAATTTCCGCTGTCAAATTTATTTAAATTATTTCAGAGATTATTTTTTGACGTTGCTCATAACAAATGAAATGCTTCATTGTATGTCACGTGTCTGCGTTTTAACCAATCCTGTCATTATTATACTGAGAGTAAAGCTATTATGATTATTCCCGGGAATAAACTCTGTAGATACTTTTTTGTTTGTGACAAATGATAGGTAGTTGTCAAATAATTATTTAAAACTGTTAACACGTCAAGTAAAATGTGTGAATTTATTTTCAAATAACAAATGTCAATTCATGGCAAACTTAACTGTCAATATAAATTAACGCTTCAAAATTAATTGGCGATTACATAATTTTTGCTCGTTACAAACAGCATTGTACAAAACTCGTGCATGAAGACGTCATTTGCACCATTCGCATTAAAGTAATTGCTTCGCTCGTACTTTAAAATTGCGCTCATGTGCAAAGTATGCCTTTGCGCACTTGTTATGTAAATAGCTATTACCTACGACTAATGTATTAAGTGTATATTTTCACTGATGGGAATAAAACATCCATTTTAGCGTCGTTGTATAATATACTATTATTGTATTTGAAATATTATATTCTAAATTAATTTATAAACATTAGATAATACATCACCCTCAAATACGTATTTGGGGAGCTAATCAATAAAGGAACTATAATATTCAATATTCAAATCACACCATAGCTACATAATAATTCAATATAGAATTTACATACTAATTAACAGGTAGTTCGTTACGTTAAGCACCATACTACTAGATAATCTCATTTGCTTTGTCTTAACCTGTTAATTAATAATTTAATTAATTAATTAGTCTATGGAGACATGACATGTAATTTAAAATTACATTTGGTATCGTCATACGTTTCTAAATTATTTTAGACTTATTTTATTTATTTATGCCACTCTGCACAACAGGAACTTAATCCCAATTACAGTACAGAGTCCGGACTCTCCGAGCCGCAGTGTTATAGTTCATATATTTTTACCTTCAGTGGGATTCGAACTCGTGATCTTGAAATTCTACTATTAAGCAAACTTTTATACTAATAAAATTCATTTCCAACTTTCACCACATGCAAATTACCCCTGTGGCTCCCTCACCACTAACATCTTTGGGAGCTGTGATTTGATGACTGATAATTGCACTTTACGCACAAAAATATATCACTTACCGAGATCTGCTACGGCAGAGTGCCACACCCAGTAATGGATAAAAGCCATGATGATATATTGACACCTCCACCATTAACATCTTAAGGGGCCATAATTTGACGACTGATAATAGCACTTTACGCACATATAGTCGAGGTCTGCTACGGCAGAGTGCCACACCCAGTAATAGATAAAAGCCATGATGATATATTGGCTCCCCCACCATTAACATCTTTGGGGGCCGTAATTTGACGACTGATAATCGCACTTTACGCTCATATAGTCTAGATCTGCTACGGCAGAGTGCCACACCCAGTAATAGATAAAAGCCATGATGATATATTGTCTCCCCCATCATTAGCCATTAACATCTTTGGGGATCGTAATTTGACGACTGATAATAGCACTTTACGCACATATAGTCAAGATCTGCTACGGCAGAGTGCCACACCCAGTAATAGATAAAAGTCGAGATGATATATTTATATTTTTCTCTTTTCTTGCAGCTATCGTGCGGGTACCAGCCACTAGTGTGCTACTAACCCTGCTACTGGCGTTAGTGGTGGGTTGGGTGGCCGCCGCCGGAAGTACAACCGCTCCCAACATCGCCTGCCGCCCCTCAGAGTTCCGGTGTAGCAACGGAAGATGTGTCGCCGCCAATAGATACTGTGATAATGTGAATGACTGCGGGGATAGTACTGATGAACCCAGATTTTGCACTCGTAAGTATGAAGACGAGAATAGTATATGGGAAAACAACTCTCTTGTACCTTGTGTAACTCATGTTATAATAGGCCCTTCAAGACTTTTTTGAAATTTTTATATATTAATCTACATAATAAAATAGTTAAACCCAAATTTTTTATTTTTTTTAACTTGTATTATGCATGAAAAAAATATTAAAACTTTCGAAACAAACGAGTATGATGTAGTTGCATCTTGGATTAAAGAGAGACAGATAAGACAGAGATAAATAACACGTAACGTGTGTCGTTGTTAGTAGAATCATAGAATGCTGAAAGCTTGTTTCTTCTTCGTCTTCTTCTCAGTTAAGTTAAGCACTGACAAACGTTTCAGACAAAGTCTGTGATTGGTTTAATGCAACTACGTAATTGCAAGATAACAGTGCGATATTTAAATGAACGTTTTGAATTATTCAACTTTTACTTTCATATTTCAGCAATAAAGATATCATTTCTGGTATGGTTTTATATTGTATTAAATATGATGTTCGGTCAAGAATTTATTGTAATAAATATATATTAAAAAGTCATTGTAACATGTGTTTTTTCACACTGTTTTTTCTATATCGCATTCATATGCTTTTGTTTTAAAATTGTTATTAAAAAAAAATAATAATAACATTTCAATAATCATTTCAAATTTAGTTTATTTTGACATTTATTAGTAACGTTAGAGTTCAAATGTATAAATATCTAGGTTATAACAAGTATACAGTTTATCCCTAATGTTAAATCATACTGTTGTTTTCTAGTTGTCATGGATATGGCTTTACTTCCGTTTCCAATTGAAAGAAAATTAAAAAATATTTATATTTATTAAATTTCGATCTTAAATACATTTACTCCTGTCAACATTTGTAACTTATTTAAAGAGAAATTCATCAAATGAAAGTGATAGAAAATTTACTCCCTTTCTGAGTGTACAATCGCAGACAAACGAAGTTCTACTGTCCAGAAAAAACAAAATAAAAAGCTCTTTCATCGATTCTATCAAAGTTCGTTTCGTTCAGCCGAAGTTCATCTCTCAAAAAAGCGTCCACAGTAAACTCAATAAACTCTAAATCGCTCTTTAAATTTATTTCATTTTCTTCTACGCCTTTCCGTCACTTTCAACAACAAATCTATCAAAAATTTGTTCCGTCCTCCAAAAGACTAATTTGTTTTATTTTGGCAGCTCCATTGTTGCCAACACAGGGCCGTAACACAAATATTTTAACCATAAACGTCGAATTACATACATGACATTCATATTAAAATTTCTTTTTATACAAGCTCATTTCACCTTTCGTTCACGCAACAAACCTTGAATCATATCCATACATTTATTCCTAGGTCGTCCATGCATTCTTTCACCCTCAATTTCACCACATTCCTAAAGCATTTCAACTGGTCCACACACATTTTAAACATAAATAAAATATTTTTTTATAATACTTGTACTGTTAGTTACCTATAAATGACAAACACAGTAAGCACAACTTTTATAGCACAGTGGTTTCCATGGTTATATCAGGACTTTATAGAATATTACATAACAAGCATCGAAAGTGTAGGATAACGTGCGACTGTATAAATTAAAAAAGAAGGCGCGCAACGCCGAGTGTTTTAAGTACACGAGCACAGTTATCTCACTTTCGAGCGAGTTATGTATACTATTTTTTAGACGACCACAAAATATTTCTAGAAAAATTTTACAAGGACAATGTTATTATACTTTGATAGCTGATGCGTTTTTGAAGGTTAGCGTTGACGTTTGACGTTTGAGGTTAGGTGTGGCGATTCCTACTGTACTAACCGTAATGTCAAAATATTAAATAATGTTAAAATATTAGTAAATAAGTAATTATTAATGTTAAACAGTAAGATTTATCTGGGCAAATGTGTTGAAAAATCTGCCAAAACTTCGATTTAAATAATAATACAAATTCTTTTCATTTATTTTATTATTTTCTTTTATCGTAGCGCCATCTGTTGTCAATCAGTGGAACTACACCTGATATGTTAGAAGTGTGCGTTATACTAACATATCAGAGTATATGTTCAACTTTCCGTAGTAATTTATGATAGCTATATTCCATTTGCCACTGGGTTCACTTAAATCAGTTCAGATAAATTAGACAACATGAATAAATTGAATTAAGAAAACTGATACACTTATTGGGGTGAATTACTTCAAACTAAATTAGAATCTGTAATTCTAGCATAGAAAATAAAGTCAGCGAAGAAATCTAGTGAAATAAATAAGTGATCTGATTCAGTAAATGTGAGTTAGATCTGATCCAAATGGCAAATGGAATACGCCTGATGTTGTTATGGTTACTTTCATAAGTGATCGTCTGAAAAATTTATTTACTAACCACCGTAAACAGTAAGTAACTATTACATATCAAGGTCCTGTTTATCTTAACTACCTACAATTTGTCAGCTGTCAATTTTGAAACCTATTTTTCTTTTCCTTCTATTTGTGCAAGTATTGTAAAAAATAGCTGACTAATCTCGAGATGTAAGTGATTTTTTTAGGTTGCGAATGTTTATGACTCCATTCTTGACCTATCAACTGGCACTTACAATTCATGGTACTATTGGATGGTACTCGTACATGTTGTATCGAGAACAAATAAATATAAAACAAACAAAAAATAAATTGTTAAATAAAAGTTTGAAATATTTCCGTCTACGTACGAAATGTGGTGGATCTTTTACTGTAATTTGAAGAGCAATACATCGTCTTTTCTCTTCTTCTTTCTCATCGTGGTCTTACGTCTCAAGGGCTTAACCGAGAAAGCCGATTTTCTTCAACTTATTTTATTGACTGTCTACAATGGTAAATGGGAAAGAATGGTCTTAAATTATGTCGGGTTAAGTCAGAGAAAACCGATTTTATTTATGATGATAAACTTTAGAAATAAAATCAGAAATAGTTATTTGTACAGCTAGTAAAGAAAATAACTTTTTTTCACGAATTTTAAGATGGTGAAGTCGGAGTGTATTATTAAATGTTTGAAAAAATGTGCTTATGTGTTGTACACGTAAGTTTTTTGAATATTACTTTTAGATTGATTTCACAGAGGTAAATTAAAAATTATTTTGACATGTCAAAGTTTTGAAAACATAGTCTTCCATTTTAAATGACCTTCAAGGGAAATAAAAAAATGAAAGAAATAAAATCAATTATAAATAGAAATATGTCATCACATCTTTTACCCATTAGTGGGTGTGGCACTCTGCCGCAACAGATTTCGGTAAGTTTTATATTTGTGCGCGTGAAGTGCGATTACCAGTCATCAAATCTCGGCCTACAAAGATTGTTATTCTAATGCCGAAACAGAGAAAAGAAATTTGAGAATTATTTTTATATTGTTATATCAGAGTCCATGTTTTAATTATTTTTCCTCAGAACCTAAATAATATTCTTACAAATACAAATATGGGATGGCTAGCTCAGTGGTATGAAGTCGGCCTATGAATCCTGCGGTCCCTAGTTCGATTCCCACAGGCGACAAATTTTCATAATTTCAAAAAAGCTATCCCTGTGGTTCCTCCACCACTCACATCTTTGGGGGCCGTGATTTGACGACTGGTAATCGCACTTCACGCGCACAATATATCACTTACCGAGATCTGCTTCAGCAGAGTGCCACACCCAGTAATGGGTAGAAGGCATGATGATATATTTATTTATTTTATTTTACAAATACAAACTGAAAATTGTTTTTTGTGAAAGTGGAATACACCACGAACGTTTGTATTGGCCGATGTAATATGAGCAACTATAAACGAAATACGAAACCATGTTTTTGTTAACCTGTCGAAACATTTCCAAATCAAACAGAAAAACTGTTTCTCGTTTTGAGTTACTTTGAAACACACATAAACGGACGGTTTGGATGTTATATCGGATACCAACAATATTATCTTCAATTTCTATTTACGGATTCAATTAAAACTGTGTATGAGAACAAATACAAACAGAAAAAAGTTTAATTATTGTTTTGCTACTTTTATTTTTGTGGAACAAATAGCTACATGTATGTATTGAATTGCGAGGACGTAAAAACCCACAACCGACAAATATTAAAAGTATCACTTTATTGCACGAGCCGTAGGAGAGTGTTGTAAGGCCATGAGTGCAATAAAAATACTTTCAACACGAGTTGCATGTGTTAGTATATTATATAATAAGTCAGTAAAGTGATGTGTTACTTAACGAAGCGGTTGTTTGAAATATGAGGCCGCAGGTTGAGTATTTTACTACAATGAGTCAAGTAAAAACACTTTCTTCACGTATTATGTATACCATTTAACCATTTTACCGTCTAATTTAATCAATAATTATTTTTTTAAAATTTTTTATATACCTAAAAAATAAATAAATAAATGTATCATCATGACTTTTATCCATTACTGGGTGTGGCAATCTGCCGAAGCAGGTCTCGGTAAGTGATATATTCATGCGCGTGAAGTGCGGTTACCAGCCATCAAATCACGGCCCCTAAAGTTGTTAATGGTGGGGAAGCCATAGGGGTAGAGCTGGGCAAGCTACCTAAAAAAAGTAGCTAAGCTACAGCTACAGCTATTCTTTAAAAAGTAGCTGAGCTACAGCTATAAGCTACATTTTGTAAAATATAGCTAAGCTACAGCTAAAAGCTTTCGTTAAAGTAGCTGTTAAATTTTAAAGCTACTTTTTTCAATTATTGTGAATTAATTAAATTTGCCATTGTCATATGATCAGTTGATCAGTCTTTTGTTATAATGACTGTTAATTTACTATTATGTACATAAAATAAATATATCATCACGCCTTCTACCCATTACTGGATGTGGCACTCTGCCGAAGCATATCTCGGAAAGTGATATATTTTTGCTCGTGAAGTGCGGCTACCAACCGTCAAATCACGGCCCACAAAGATGTTTGTGGAAGGGGATCCACAGGAGTAACTTAGATATGCTACCGCAGAGTGCCACATCCAGCAATGGACAAAAGGCGTGATGACATATTTATCTGATTCATTTTAATGTCTTTATCTTAAATCACAGCTCTGTAATTGCAGATCTGGGTAAATAATTATCACCATTACAAGGCTAATCGCTTTCCCTTTTGAAATTTATTCAAATTATGCAAAAATTTTGTGCATAACTTTCTTTAATGTCCTCTAAGTTAAGATGAAATCTTTTTGTGATTCTGGAGAATTAGAATAATTATATTAAAACTTTGAAACTGGGCAGTCGTGAACAATTAAGATTTTGGCAAAAAAGATTCTTCTACCTCTGCAGGAATAATTAAATGAGTTACTCAAAATCAGGACTTTTGAAAGTCTTGAAATTTGTCACTAATCTGTATAAATTAAGCAAACGTTATTAGTGAAATTGTCAGAAGAATAAAAGTAAATATATTTGTCATTACGCATTTTACTCATTACTAGGTGTGGCACTCTGCCACAGCAGATCTCGCTAAGTGATGTATCTTGCGCGTGAAGTGCTGTAACCAGCCGTCAAGTCAAGGCCCCCAAAGATGTTAATAATGAGGAAGCCACAGAGGTAATTTTAAATTAGTAAAAATGTTTGTCGGCTGTGAGGATCGAACCAGGGTTCTTAAGATCCACAGGCCGACTTGATACCACTGAGCCATTACCACATATTTGTTTATTTTAAACAAATTCTTTAATATTGCTAGATTTCTGGAATTTTGACAAGTTTAGATTTCTTCAATTTTGACAAAAAGTTGTTAGTGGAGGGGCAAACACGGCGGTAATTTTAATGTAGAGGGAATCGAACTCGGGTGATAAAATCCACAGTCCGACGCGTTACCACTAAGCTATCTATCCTATAATAATCATTACTAATAAAGTAATATAATATAATAATAATGGGGTAGGTGGTTCAGTGGTATCGAGTCGATCTGTGGCTTTTAAAACCTGGGTTTGATTCTCACAGCCGACAAACAATTTTCACCACATTGTAATTACCCCTGTGGCTCCTCCACCACTAATATCTTTGGGGGCTGTGACTTGACAGCTATTATCCACACTGCACACGCAAAATATATCGCTTACAGAGATTTGTTATGGCAGAGTGCCACACCCAGTAATGGCTAAATTTATTATTATTTTTTCGCATTAAAATTAGCCGTGTGGCTCTCCTACCACTAATATCTTTGGGGACTGTGGTTTCACGACTGTTAACCGGAATTTACGCGCTTAAATATATCAAATCATAATTTCAAAAACTACACCTGTGGCTCCTCCACCACTAACATCTTTGGGGGCCGTGATTTGACGACTGATAACCGCATGTCACGCGCAAAATATATCACTTACCGAGATCTGCTTCGCCAGAGTGCCACACTCAGTAATGGGTAGAAGGCGTGATGATATATTTATTTATTTTATTTAAATATATCAATTACTGAGATCTGCTGCGGCAATATGCCACACCCAATAATAGGTAAAAGGTGTGATGATATATTGTTTGTTTTTATTTTTATAAATATTTGATAAAAATTGTAGTTGAGCATATTTTTGTTTAGTTAATTGTTACTTTGTACAACAGGAGTTCATATATCTTTAGTTCGGATCACACTCAAGCTAAATATATATGAACTATCATATTACGGCTCCGTGAGTCCGGACCCTGTACTGTAATTGGGATTAAGTTCCTGTTGTACAGAGCAGAATAAATAAATAAATAAATATATTGCATTACAAGATGCCTATGTCTATAGTTTAATTTTATTTTCTATGGAAAAATATGTTTAAACTAATAATATCTACCTTGTATGCGAGATTCCTGCTCCATCCAGCTGATGAAGTCACCGCACCAAAAAAATGTAGTCCATCACACACACATACACAATACACTACTCCATACAAAGATGTTTATACACTTACACACACTTTTCACTTAGTATTTAACCGTTTTAATATATGTTATTATTAATCACACACTTTAAACACTTTAAAACAAACTTTGAAATTAATTTTAAGGCACTATTTACGCGAAAAACGCGAAAAATGTCACACAAAATACACTGTTTTATAAAACTCACGCCATACTAATATTAACCTGTCATTGTTAATTAGTAAAACATCGCGATTATGCGCAGACGCCGATACAAGATCTTGCTGATATTATAGTAGGGGGTACGCGCAAGCTTGAAAATTCTGGCGCGTTCGAATTTATCGTACTGTGATATTTTTATATACATTTTTGCAATTGACTGTTTCTTTCAATGTTAGCTGAAGGCAATATATTTAAATGTAAAAAATGGATAATTTTTATGACTCTTGAAACAAATAAATTATTTTTTTCCACGACCAGGATAGAAATTTCATTTTTATGACATCAAAATCATGATTGAAATAATCAATTTTATTTGTTATTTATTATTGTCAATAATACCTGCAGTAAAATATTTTAGTCCCGTTGCTAAGGAAAAAAATAAATGATTATTATCGTCTTGACATTCTATATTTTTTTTTATAAAATAAGAGATCCCGCGTTCGAATCCTTCTCATGGTAAATATATAAACTACTACAGTGAGACTCGATGAATCCAGACCCTGTATTGTAATTGGAATTAAGTTCCTATTATGCAGAGTAGTATAAATAATAAATAAATATATCATCACGCCTTCTACCCATTACTGGGTGTGGCACTCTGCCGTAGCAGATCTCAGTAAGTGATATATTTTATGCGCGTGAAGTGCCGTTACCAGCCGTAAAATCACAGTCCCTAAAGATGTTAGTGGTGGGAGAGCCACAGTATTAATTTAAATGTGGTGAAATGTTTGTCGGCTGTGGGAATCGAACCAGAGTTCTCAGGATCCACAGGCCGACTCAATACTACTGAGGCACCTATACCTATAAATAAATATAAATAAAAAATAAATATATCATCACGCCTTCTACCCATTACTGGGTGCGGCACTCTGCCGAAGCAGATCTCGGTAAGTGATATATTTATGCGCGTGGATTGCGGTCAAATCACGGCCCCCAAAGATGTTAGTGGAGGGGGAGCCACAGGGGTAATTTTAAATTGGTGAAAATGTTTTGTCGGCTGTGGGGATCGAACTATGGTTCTTAGAATCCACAGGCTGACTTGATACCACTGAGCCATTACCCCTTAAATAAATAAATATAAATAAATAAATATATCATCAAGCCTTTTACCCATTACTGAGTGTGGCACTCTGCTGTAGCAGATCTAAGTAAGTGATATAAGGATTTTATTGGAGAGGGAGCCACAGAGGTAACTTTTTAAAGTGGAGAAAATTGTTTGTCAGTTTTGGGAATTGAACCCGGGCTCTCAAATTCACCGTCTGACACGATACCACTAAGCCACCTACCGCATAGCATAAATAAATAAATAAATAAAAGGGAAAATTAATATATGCACTTCATTAAAGAAGTGTATACCTAATAATAATGTAATTAATTTCTTTTTTTTTGTTTGTTTTAGCATGTAATCGAACCTACCACGGAGAAGTGGGTAAAACGTATGACTTGGATTTGCATCGACCACGAGAAGACAAACTACCCTATCTCTGCCATCTTACTTTCACTGCCACTGGGGGCGATCTTGGAGATCTTGTACAGGTAAAAATATACATTATTACATTATTACAGATTTGCCTACAATATTATTTATTTTTTTAATCGCCGGAGTCATGATCTCAAAAAATTCGTTTAATGAAAATGCGAATTTTTTTGTTGAAGTTTAAAAACCGAAAAAAAAAATAAATATAGTTCTTTCTATATCATTCAGACTATGAGAAATCGAATTCCGCAGAGCGCATCTTCATATCTTTATTAGTTTTTGAGTTACAGCGATTTTAGACTTTTTTTATATCTCAACTTTGACGGCTCATATCTCGAAAACTAAAAGAGATATTGAAATGCGGTTTGAACGAGTGTATTTCTCGTGCTCGAATGAACTTATACTGAAATTTTGAAAATTTTTAAATTTTTCAATTTTTGTCAAAAATTTCATTTCTCAATATTTCAAAAAATTTAAAATATAATAAAAATCTGAGTACACCAGTGAATTCCTCTCGTAAAAGTACGTAAGTATGTAAAATTTCAGAATTTTTGCTCTACTTATACAATTTTTAGAGCAAAAAAACTGAAAATGGTCTAAATTCGTAAAAATCTTAAGGGGTACCCCTTCAAAAATAATTAAAAAACAGTGATTTTTCGTTTTTTTGTAATAAAAACTTTATCAGTGCGAATTTTTGCCTGAAGTTTTGCATACCTATGTACTTTTACGAGAGGAATTCATTGGTGTTCACAGATTTTCATTATCTTTTAATTTTTTTGAAATATTGAGAAATGAAATTTTTGAAAAAATTTGTCAAATTTTCAAAATTTTCAAAATTTCGGTATAAGTTAATTGGAGCACGAGAAATACACTCGTTCAAACCGCATTTCAATATCTCTTTTAGTTTTCGAGATATGGGCCTTCAAAGTTGAGCTTTACAAAAAGTCAAAAATCGCTGTAACTCGAAAACTAAAAAAGATATGAAGATGCGCTCAACGGCATTCGATTTCTCGTAGTCTGAATGATATAGAAACATATTTAAAAATTTTCCGGTTTTTGAACTGGTTCAACTAAAAAAATTGGCATTTTCATTAACAGATATTTTTGCGACCACGACTCCGGCGATTAAAAAAAATATATATTGAGGATCAAAATATGCATAATTATGTAATTTTTAAAATTAACCGCGAACAGAAACAAACGTGGATATAAACATCTAAATAAATAGTATATATTATATTTTTCATTTTATGAATCTTTGGAAACATGTATTTTAAAATTTGTAAATAGCTTCCGACGATCCTCCTTCAATATATTCGCGACCCACACTTTGAAAACTATTACTTTGTAGTATGTTAAGAGATGTCCATTAACATGCTCGGTCATTGCGTCTGTTTAAATAAATAAAAGTAAATCGAATATCTGGCAACAATGTAAATTATTCCATATAACCTGTAATTTTTATTTGTTTTTATTGTTTTATTTATTTAAACCAAGTTTAAAATATAAGTTTTGTTGGTTCAACTGGCCAACAGTGTACAAACATATATATGTATGTTTATTTAAACATAATACCCACCTCTAAACTAGCTAAAGAGCCAACACAAGTTCTTATTTAGCAATGCAAATAAAATGAGCACAATCTAACGCTCCCTTAATTGCTGAGCAAAATCAAATACCTACTTCAGAGAACTGTGCCCACATATATACACACACACACACATCCTCATACACCCCAGATTACATTACACATACTGCCTCGTGTGTTGATGTGTGTGCTTTTATAAGCCAGTGGTATTCAAACAATGGTACCTTCATATCCTGCAAACGGAACTCTGAGGAAGCTATTTAAAAAGTAGCGAAGATACAGCTAGCTCTTCTCTTTAAAAATGTAGCGAAGCTATATTTTGTATAAAACTGTAAAGGTACAGCTCGAAACTAATGAATAGGTAGCGGTTACATTTTGAAGTTAGTGTTTGCAGTTTATATGTTGGAGGCTGCAAGAAATAATTATTTTGCGTGGGTTGAAACCAAGGATTTTATATAAATAAATAAATATATCACCACGCTTTTTACTCATTACTGGGTGTGGCACTCTGCCGAAGCAGATCTCGATAAATGATATATTATTGCGCGTGAAGTGTGGTTATCAGCCGTCAAATCACGACTTCCAAAGATGTTATTGAAATAGTTATTTTTATAACAAGTGCCGAAAAAGGCTTGGTACGTGCAAGTGCAGAATTTAACGCACGAGGCTTGCCGAGAAAATCTCTAAAATATCAAAATTTATAAAATGATATTACACGAGAACGATATTTTACGGCGTTGCTATGGTTTGTTTGTTGATTGCTTGCACATTGTTCTACGTTATTTAAAAATATTTCACTAATTTCAATATAATTTCTTCTAAATCGTCTAGATTGGAATACTATACTGAGTGATTCTTCTTTATCATAAACACCTCCAAAGATAATTGAATCCCCAGATCATGCTATGTTGCATCTATTTTCGACAATGACAATCAACCTGCTGCTGTTACTTCTAAAACCTCCGAAATTGTCAATAATATTACTGTAATATGAACAGGTACGGAAGAAATCAACGTTTCATTAGATAGTACAAAAGTTTCCACTTCAGATTATGTCAATATAAGCAACTGTCACAACTGTGTTAATAATATACAGAAACAATCAATATTATGTATTTCACTTACTCTTAAAATAAAACCATTTATCGATATATTTTATTTTGTTCGGTTCTTTTTATTAATTGTGTAGAGATTAGATATTCTGCAATTTAAGGTTATGTTTATAAACGTCAAAATATACCACTGTATATTTACTAGCGCTGGCTCACCGCATCTTCTTCTTCCATAAACGTCTGTGGCCAAAATATGAATTCCGCGCTCGGCGCGAAATTTAAATCGCTCTCAATACAACTTTCTTTTGACAGTAGCGTAAAACACAAATTATTTTCCGCACTAGTATTTCTTCGCTTACAGAAACGCACTTGGTCTGCATTTGTCTCCTTTCCACCTGTTACCAGGGTAATAATAGTTACGTAATAACAAAGAAATCGCATAGTTGTAGGAAAAATATATTTTCGAGGGTTGTTAGTACAACAACCCCGAATCAAAAACAGTACAAATATCTTATTTATTTATAGGAAGATGATATCAGATGCAAGAATATTTCGACAAATAATCTATTTCGTTTTTTTGTCACTTTTATTTTAAATATTATTTGATGATATTTTAGGGGGTTCATTGTTTGAGAGCCACTGGTTTTCCTGTATGTATGTATGTAAATACGCGGTGTTAACTGAGAAAGGGAGAACAGCGTTATGTAATGCAAACAAACCCAGAGAGATTTGCACAGATATGCGAGATAACTATGTACAATTACTGCCGCGAAAATTAAAAATATATTTGTGAAATTTAGGCTTTGTTTAATATGGGTTTGTCCAGATAATTTTCGGTGTAATTGTGCTGTTTTTCCTTTATCAGCAGCAGAATTTACAAAGTTTTATTTGTTGTTTCACGGGGAAGAAGAATATTGGTAGATATGTGGAACGTACATCGAATAAAAGACGATATAAATTCTCTAGGAATAAATGAATGAATATTTATGTATTTATTAAATATAAATATATCATCACGCCTTTTACACCTTACTGAGTGTGGCACTCTACCGAAGCAAATCTCGGTAAGTGATATATTTATGCACGTGAAGTGTGGTTACCAGCCATCAAAACACGGCTCTCAAAGATATTAGTGGTGCAGGAGCCACAGGGGTAATTTTAATATGGTGTAAATTGTTTGTCGGCTGTGGGAATTGGACCAAGGTTGTCAGGATCCACAGGCCGACTCAGTACCATTGGGCTACCTATACTATATTTATTTATTTATTTATTTATTTAGTTATGTTACTCTGCGGCCTCGTATTTCAAACAACAACTTCGTCAAATAAAATATCACTTTTCTGACTTGTTATGTAATAAAATAAATATATCATCACGTCTTTTACCCATTACTGGGTGTGGCACTCTGCCGAAGCAGATCTCGGTAAGTGATATATTTATACGCGTGAAGTGCGGTTACCAGCAGTTAAATCACGGCCCCCAAATATGTTAGTGGTGGGGAAGCCACAGGGGTAATTTTAAATTGGTAAAAATGTTTTGCCGGCTGTGGGGATCGAACCAGGGTTCTTAGGATCCATAGGCCGACTCGGATACCACTGAGCCATTATCCCATATTGTTATGTAATATACTATTTATTTACGAAAGATGAGACGAATTTATATGAAAGGAATTATGAATCTGGATTATTTGTTGGATAAATTTAATAAACATTTCAAGAGCTCTTGTTATTCCATTCGATGACACTAAGTATGCTTCTTCATCTGATTATGGTTCAATGTCTTGAAGTGTTTAAGGATAAATATGGCCTACAAAGTTTGCATCTTGAAGATCAAAGAAAACTCCATCTCCATTTTACGCAAAATTTACAATAACTCTTCAAATGTACGAGTCATGTCCCGGTAAAGTTAGAAAGTTTCGGAATAAAATAGCAAGCCTATAAATAAAACATGGCACAATACAGGTCTCATATTTCATGAATAAATTTCTGCCGGTGTTTGAAAACTTACATTCGAGGGATAATTGGAAAAGTACGAAATGTTTCTCGTAACATGAAAGTGCAATTAGAAAGTTTAATGCAGTTCACCGTTCGAGAAATTTATTACGAAACTGTTTAAAGTATTCTCCAGATTGAATATTGTGTTGATGTCTTTTCTATTACCCTCAAAACCAAATAGAAATAAAAATACGACATTCATAAATTAATATCATATTTTTTCCACACCGGGCGGCATTTTTTATATTTAGTTTTAGTTGTAAAAAACTACTTGTTCACTTCATAAGTTTACTATTCGATTTCTACGAATTATGAATTACTATATAATTTCGAATATTTTTTCTTCATCGTCAAGTCAATGTAGGGTTGAAAATATTATCTCTAAAAATTCCTTTATTACTGCCTAATTTAAATATGCCATCCAATGTAAAAAAGTTCCCCACCTATAGTTTGTCTCAAGTACAATTATTTATTTATATTTATTAATTTAATGGGATGGCTAGCTCAGTGGTATGAAGTCGGCCTATGGATCCTGAGGTCCCTGGTTCGATTCCCACAGGCGACAAATTTTCATAATTTGAAAAAGCTATCCCTGTGGCTCCTCCACCACTAACATGTTTGGGGGCCGTGATTTGACGACTGGTAACCGCACTTCACGCGCAAAATATATCACTTACCGAGATCTGCTTCAGCAGAGTGCCACACCCAGTAATGGGTAGAAGGCGTGATGATATATTTATTTATTTATTTATTAATTTAATGGGGTAATGGTTCAGTGGTTTCGAGTTGGCTTATGGATCCTGAAGACCTCGATTCGATTTGCACAGCCGAGAAACAATTTTTACCAAATTAAAATTACCCCTGTGGCTCCCCTACAACTAATATCTTTTGGGGCCGTGATTTGACGGCTGGTAACCGCACTTCACGTACATAAATATATCACTTACGGAGATCTGCTTCGGAAGAGTGCCACACCCAGTAAAAGTCGTGATGATATATTTATTTTATATTTATTTTTTTAATTTATAAAAACCATAATTTGATTGACTTAGCAAGGGCGGAAAATTCGAGACCGCCCTGGGCGGCAAAAGTTCTGGTACGCCACCGTTATTTCTTCTTACAGTATTTTGCAACTGCAGTTCACAATATTTTATCTTAAGAATAAAAACAAAATCAATAATTATTTCTGGGGTCAGTAGTTTAGTGGTTTCGAGTCATCCTGTGATTTTGTGAACCTCGGTTCGATTCTCACAGTCGACAAATAATTTTCACTACATTTAAATTACCCCTGTGGCTTCCCCTTTACTAACATCTTTGGGGGCCGTGATTTGACGTCTATTAACCTGAATTCACGCGCTTAAATAACTTGATTAGCCAGGTCTGCTTCGGTAGAGTGCTACATCCAATAATAGAAAAAAGCCGTGATAGTATATTTATTTGTATTTATAAAGTTCAACAGAAAACTTAAAATTTACATTTTAATATCAAATTAATATCAATTCAATAGGCGTATAAAAATTGGGTGGCAGTTCTTGCTAGTATCTAGTTAAAAGTTTGAGTACCTCTGCATATTCCCCAGCCCCAGGTGGCTCAGTGGTATCGAGTCGGTGTGTGGATCCTGAGAACCCTAGTTCTATTCTCGCAGCCGACAAACAATTTTAACTCCATGAAAATCCACTCTACTAACATCTTTGAGGGCCATGATTTGACGGTTGGTAACCGAACTTCACACGTATATATATATATATATATCCAATATGGGATGGCTAGCTCAGTGGTATGAAGTCGGCCTGTGGATCCTGAGGTCCCTGGTTCGATTCCCACAGGCGACAAATTTTCATAACTTGAAAAAGCTATCCCTGTGGCTCCTCCACCACTAACATGTTTGGGGGCCGTGATTTGACGACTGGTAACCGCACTTCACGCGCAAAATATATCACTTACCGAGATCTGCTTCAGCAGAGTGTCACACCCAGCAATGGGTAGAAGGCGTGATGATATATTTATTTATTTATTTTATATATATATATATATATATATATATATATATATATATATATATATATATATATATATATATATATATATTTAAAATACACGTGTTTTAAATTTGCTAGTCATTATTGATGAGATATTAATTTGGAAATAATTATTTCCGCGAATCATTTCAAATAATATATTTATTATAATCTGCACAATAATGTTCTATTTATAAGTAATGCTTTTATTGCACTTGTTGAATTTCACAACAAAGAATATAATCTTTTTCATTAGTATCTTTATTTCCTGTGCAATCATTATTATATTGGTATAAAAAAGCCAATAACCATTACACATTTTCATATACAATATCAATTTGACACGATTGAACAATATTACATACTTAGCAAAATTTAAATACTTAATTATAAAAAATATATTTGCAATGAATAACAATTTTTTATTTATACTATTCCTTTTTGTAAACTGTAATGCGTCGGGCATAATACCAGTAAGTATAAAATAATATTATAAGATATATATTGGTGCATGATTAAGAAGAATATTGTTAAAAGAGGGGGTACGTATCTGGGTGAGAGATGACGTATACGAGTTAGGAATAGATGGGTGAAAATGATTGAAGTTAATAACTTACTTTATTCCGCCTTTTCTAGGACTGAAGTATCACTTTTAAATCAGCCGAGATTAATTTGACAAGTAAACCGTACCGTAGCAACAAGTATATTATAAGCTGTATTCCATTTGCCACTTGGTTCACTTAAATCAGTTCAGATAAATTTGACATATGACTAAATGAACTGAATTAAGCAAACTGATGCACTTATTGAGATGAATTACTTCAAAGAAAATTAGAATCTGTAATTCTAGTACTGGAAATAAAGTCAGCGAAGTAATCCAGCGAAATAAATAAATGATTTGGTTCAGTAAATGTAAGTTAGATCTGATCCAAATAGCAAATGGAATACGCCTATAAACTACAAAATATTTGTATGATGCTGTCATTGTGACTCCAGTCAACATAAAAATTAATCATTAATTCATCATGTATGATTGGAAGTGCGAAAAATAGTGTACATTCAACAGGAGTAAAGTGAATTTAATTCATTAGTTGATAATTTCCCTCGTCTGCGACTCATGAAATAAAATTCATCCTCAGAATAAAATTCTGCTCTTTAATCTCTTGATATATAATATACTATTACTTAAAAAACTTTCTTTCTAGACGTCCCACATTGTATTCCGAGATATTGAAACAGAAAACAATAATGAATATATAAATTCTTCAGCAAATGTAGCAAACCAAAATCAATTATCTTCCAATATAAATCTTGACTGGACAATACTTAAAACGCTCCCTCCACAGACAACTATTCGTATAGCCGTATATAAGATGGAACACGACGAATACAAGCTTTTCGGCAGAGCTTTAGAACATAACCTCTGCAGCTATATTAAAAATGATAAACTGTTCTATCCCGGATTTGTAAAATATGGTTCCGTGCCTACTAGTTGCCCAATAGGTCCACATCATTACTATATAAATAATTATAAGTTAGAAGAAGGTGATTTGCCAGCAGTTTTTCCAACAGGAAAATATAGAACTGTGTTTGAGATATTTGATAAGAGCAGAAAAAATTTGCTCATTTTCAAAAGTATTATTTATTCCAGAGGTTTTCAAGATTAGTGTTTTTCCAAGACAAAATTAATTATGAAATAAATGTATGCAATATGTTTGTCTTCTTAGATATTTTGAGAAACAAATTATAACTATTTGTCAAGAAATGTAGTTAAGGTTATCTCATTTTGTGACGTACTATGAAGCACAAAAGCCCCACTTAATAAAGATATTTTGTTTGTGATACGTACATAATTTTTATCCTAGATTGTAAAAATAAATAAATATAAATATATCATCACGCCTTTTACCTATTACTGGGTGTGGTATTCTGCTGAAGCAGATCTCGGTAAGTGATATATTTATGTGCGGTTACCAGCCATCAAATCTCGGCCTCCAAAGATATTAGTGGTGGAGGAGCCACAGAGGTAATTATATTAAATTGGGGAAAATGTTTTGTCGGTTGTGGGGATCGAACCAGGGTTCTTAGGATTCACAGGCCGACTCGGATACCATTGGGCCATTACCCCATATATACTAGATTGTAATACGAGCAAATGTTACCTACATACATACGAGGCGTGTTTTTAAAGGACTGTTTTGAAATTCCGCCGCTACAGCGCCGCGGTCGGCATGTGGCACACGCATACTGTGTACCGTACTCTATTGTCCAGCCACAGATATCATTCGGCGTGTTTATAAGTCTTTTGTGAGTATTTGAAATGCCTCTTCCGATTGAGAATCCCGCCGACAGTGAAATACGCGCTGTGATTCGTTTTCTTAGTGATAAAGGTGTAAAAGCGGCTAAAATTCATCGTCAGATCAGAGAAGTGTATGGAGAAAACATTAGGAGCGATGGAATGGTACGGAAATGGGTGAGAGCTTTTAAAGATGGCCGTACGAATGTGCTAGATGAGAAACAAAGTGGGCGACCTTCAGTCATTACTGACGATTTGGTGCACAAAGTTAATGAAAAAGTGACTACCACATATTCCTGCATTTGAAGAACCATCTGAGCGGCCCACGCCACGACGACGATGAGGATGACAAAGCGGCCGTGTTGCAATGGTTATCTCAACAGGCGGCAGATTTCTACGAGGATGGTATTCAGAGGCTGGTTGTACGATACGATAAATGCCTTAATATTAGTGGAAATTATGTAGAAAAGTAGATTGAATTCATTTAAAAATAAAATTGCTAAAATTATTTTTTGACGTTTCTCAAAACCAATTAAATGCTTCTTTATAAGTCACGTGTCACCATCCTGTCATTATTATACTGAGAATAAAGCTCTTGCGATTATTCCCGGAAATAATCTCTGAAGGTGCTTTTTTGTTTGTGGCAAATGATAGGTAGTTGTCAAATAATTATTTAAAACTGTCAACGTGTCAAGTAAAATGTGTGAAAAAAATTGATTTAGTTCCATTTCAGATACAGAAATACACCAACAAATTTTGGAAACAACTTCCAAGAATACATTAATAAGTAATCAATCGATCTGGACCTAGTTCAAAATCTTTTAAGTTGGATGATTTGACCTCAACAGCTAAGTAAAAAAATAATCTAATTAAATATAATAATTCTCCAGTATCTTTCTCAAACTTGTTGCATTTGGCAATAGCCACTCAAGCCCTACAAGCTTTCGTCAACTTATTTTCAATTTATTCTCACTCTCTTGTTATCCGAGTATTATCACTGAAAATTCTAACTTGTCTTATTTTTATTTCAAAACGGTACTTAATTTAAAAACACGCCTCGTACATAACATCACGCTATATCCCATCGAATGAGGTAGCACTAACCCTAAAAACATTCATGAAACATTTACTTATTAAATTCATCAAATAATAAATCCTCGTCAAACAATCTCATCCTAAAACATCATCCTCATTTTAACCACATTCATAGATCCCTCTACCTATCACACTCGAAATTAATCGTCACAAGTGCGTTTACCAGCCGAAAAATTATCGCCCCCAAACTTAGTGGTGGGGGAACTATAAGGGTAATTTTAATGTTGTTAAAATTGTTTGTCGGTTGTGGGAATCGAACCCTGGTTCTTAAATCTGCAGTTCAAATATACCTAAATTACTTTATTTTTTGTTATATGAATGTATTTATTTTTGGGGGTCCAATTTTACGGTTGGTAACTGTGCTTTACTCGAGAAAAGCTGTCATGATCAATAATGGACAAAATGTCATGGAAATATATTTATAATTAAGATAAAACAGATTATTCAAAATGATAGGCAATAATTATGTTTATCTGATGTTATAGGTGTTCTTTAAAATATGTTAATGTTAAAATTATTTGTTGATATTGATCAAACATATATGTAGGAATTTTATCAAAGATCAACAATTTTTTTTTGTTGAAATGTAGATACCTAAATTTCAGTTTTCAATATTCATTTTTGGAGAAAAACTTCATAGAGACAGTTGTGCAATGAAAATTGAATATATTTTCATAATTTTATTTGTTTTAAACTCTCTTCAAGATGTTTGGGGTATTCTTGTACCAGGAGTAAGTAACAATATCATATTTAAGTTTTGCAAAATATGTCTTCGTACATTTGTTATGTAAATAGCTATAATTTCGTGACATCGTGACTATTATATCCCATTCCACACTAGTACAATAAATTTCTATATTTCTATAACTTGAAATTCCTATAACTCGAACTAAATTTGTGGTCCTTTCACATTCGAGTTATACAGATTCGACTGTACGAGTAAATATGTTTCTCTTTAAAATTTTCCACAAATGTAATTTCTTACTAATTCACTTATAGTGCTATTAATTGTAATTTGGATCGCTTCTCTAATTATAATTGCTGATCGTAATCAGAAGCGGATTTAAAATATTTTGGGCCCTAGGCAAAATATATATTACGGGCCCTTTATTATACAGGATGGTGACTCTCGAACATAGAGATTTAACATGTAAAATCATAATTTTGTAATTTCCTGCTTACTTAATTATTTTAAGCAAGAAAGCTTCAAATAGGAGTTTTAAATGCTTCGTAATGGCTCAAATTAGACCTGAAAATAACGATATTATCGATAGCCATGAAATTCAAACAAAATTAACAAGTATTTGACGTTTAGTATGTCAAAATAAATGACATAATAAATAAAGACATTATTTTGATAGATTAAACGTCAAACATTTGTTTAATTTCGTTTCAATTCCATGACTATCGATAGTTTCAAGGCTATTTTCGTTATTTTCAGATCTAATTTACGCCGTTACGGAGCATGTAAAGTTAATTTGTTTATCCACAACTCATATATAATAAAGACATTATTACACTGATTTCAGTTGAATTATATGGTTCATAAAACCCTAAGGTTTTATATTCCATAAAGCTACATTCACAAATCGAAATTAGTTTTTGTTTTATGTTTTTCATTTTTGTTTTAGTAACCTTGTAGACATGTTATCTTATGCCACCATTCACAAATCAGTATTTAGTTTTGGTTTTAACACAAAAGTTTGCAAACTCCAAACTTATGTTTTAGTTTTACGTTTTATACTTAGGAATAGACCAATAGGACGAAGCGTAGAATGACGTAGTGATATATACTTGTCTCTTTCTATCATCCTTCGCATTGACGATAACCTAAATTTTTTTTATTCGAGTGTCAAAATGAATGAAAATAAAAACAAGATTTTAATACCTATTTCCTTATTATGATAATATTTATCTTGCTCTTCCAAAAAATACGAAAGTAAACAAACAGCATATGATAGCATGTGTAACTTAGCACATCTGACAGTTGCATTTACTGTATTACCGATCTTCTAAAATTTATGATAGATGTCACTACTAACTAAAATCGACAAAAGCAAAAACACACTAAAACATAAAGCATAAAACAAAAACTAATTTCGATTTGTGAATGTAGCTTAAAACATTGTAAACAACTTGTTACTTAGCAACTACTTCAATCTACCGTATTTTGAGAAAATATGTATAACTGAATCAACGTTAAACGTTACGACCAATCTTCTTCGATACCTGTAATTATGAGTTGTGGATAAAATTTTGTATTACACTCGTGTTTTATTGGTATATAAAACACTTAAGAATATTAATCACTCGACCTTCGGTCTCGTGTTTAAACTTTTCTTGCGTGTTTAATATACCTAATAAAACACTAGTATAATAAATAACTATTATTGGCTTAGATGCAGAATTTTATATCCTAAAACTTTTATTTGTAGCTGTATTGCTTAAAATAAGTAGGTAAGCAGGAAATTATAAAACTATGATTTTACATGTTAAATACCATTGTTCGAGAGTCGCGGTCACCATTCTGTCTATAAGGGAATAAAATTATATATTTCTATTATTTAAAATAAAAGTTTGAATCCGGGCTCCAAAATTTTTGGGCTCTAGGCTATTGCCTCTTTAGCCTAGGCCAAAGTCCTACTGTGATCGTAATTACTAATTAGAAGGCTGTGAAGGTAGCTCAATTCTACAAAAAGTATAATTTACATTCTAGCTATCATTTGGTCTACTTTTCCACAATACGACCCATAAATATAATCCTATATATGTGGATAATATAACAACAATTGTAAATAATCCAGATGATCTGAATTCTTCCATAAATATGAACTTTACTGTTATAAAACAACCTTCCAAAGTTGCAGTCATGCGTGTTAGTCTGCATAGAAGTGAAAATGGGGAATTCAAACAATTTGGAAGAACTTTAGACCATAATATATGCGAATACATTAAAAATGATAAACTTTTCTATCCTGGTTTCCAAAGATATGGAAAGCTTCCAACCTCATGCCCGATATCAAATAGAGAATATTATTTAAAGGAGTATAAGATGCATCTGGAAGATCTTCCAGTAATAGTTGAGACTGGCCAATGGAAAGTAAAGTTTGAAGTAACTTTGAAAGAAGAAATTATGTTGAATTTTGAAACATTCGTTACAATTGTTAAATTGTAATTTGACATATTTCCTACTGTTTCTAATTGTTTTATTGTTAGTTTTTTCAACTCTGGGTAAAGTTTCTAATAGCTATAACTGGGATAATTTAAAAAAAATATCGCACTGAAATCGTAGCGTACATAATAGGTAATAATTATACCAAATTTTTTCAATTTTTTTTATGGGGTGGCTAGCTCATTGGTGTGAAGTCGGCTTGTGGATCCAGAGAACCCTGGTTCGATTCCCACAGGCGGCAAAGAATTTTAATAATTTAAAAAAAAAACTACTCCTGTGGCTTCCCCACCACTAACATATTTGGAGGCCGTGATTTGACGACTAGTAACCACACTTACCGAGATCTGCTTCGGCAGAGTTATTTTTATTTATTTTTTCAATTATTCTGTTGACAATTTTAGAGATTTTTATCTAGAGATGGAAAAACCGACCCTCACAGAAAAATACTTTAATTGAAAGATACAGATAAATAATTTATACACAGTAAGTACAACTTTGATTGCAGTGTGGTTTTCATGGTTATATCAGGACTTTAATATTTGCTTACTGTCCACCGTGAACAGTCAAGGTCCTGTTTATTTTGACAACAATTTGACAGATGTCAATTTTGAAACCTATTTTCGAATCCTTCTATTTGTGCAAGTATTGTCAAAAATAGCTTACTAACCTCGAACTGTAAGTGATTTTTTTAGGTTACGAATGTTTAGGAAATCTCAACCCTTTGGGCCTCGATTTCCCAAACTACATTCTTAACCTAAAAACTGTTACTTACAGTTCATGGTACGTAATATATTATTAACGATCTTATTAAAATCCTGTAATCTTTAGTGAATAATTTTTTTTTAAATGTAATAATAATTTGTTTCATTAGGACTAAAAGTTTCCCTCACTGAATTTCCTTCTGATAACAACTATTTTCCTCACTAGTGATGAAAGTAATCATTACTACTGAGGGAAATGTTTACTGTCATAACTAAATTGAATGAGGGAAATGGCATTTCCACAAGTAATCTTGAAAAAAATATATTTGTTGCCTAAAATGTTACATTATATACAAGTATAATTTCGAGTTTTACCTTGAATTAGTTAATTACATTAATAAAATATGCATTGAAATAAATAATCAGCCTTCAAATAATTACACTAAAATAATAAAAAAATTATTATTCATTGTCAAAAACAGATAAACAGGAAACTGATATCAATCTTTTAAAAGATAAATTTATAAGTATAACATTGTTGAAGTTATTATTCAATTGACAACTTAGAATAAAGCAACATGCAATATTCATTTATTTTGCTTTTACTATTACAATCTTTTAAATTTTCTTACGAAATTATGTTTTCTGATATGGTAAGTGATTCAATTTTGAATTAATATAAATAAGTTTTGTAAATACGTAAATCTATAAATGATGAACAAAATGCTCCCCATTGCTTAAACAAGAAAAACCAAACGGCATTTTAAAATATATAACTATATCTTCTTCGTCTTCCTGGAAAAGCAAAAATTTAAAAAACAGTTATTTGAATAATGTGTTTAAAAGCCCGCTATTTTTTCAAAATTCAAGATCAGCAAACATTTTTCGAACAACTCTAAATTGAGCCGAAATACCAGGTCTGTCAAATGACGTTAAAACGTGCCGCAAGAGGGCTCAATATTTGCACGTAGTTTAAATGGGAAAATTGCTTTTTCCGATACTTTCATACATAACTTTTTATGATTTAGTCCTAAAAATATTTCAAGATAACTGCCGGAAAGCTCATGAAATAAGCTTTCAGGCAAACTAAAATTCAAGTTATTTGGATAAAAATCAACGCCGTAGCGTCAATTTGAGTAATACGAAGTTTGAAGCGTAAAAACGACAAAAACGTTAATATAAGAATTTCGATTAATATTTCAGTTCTCATCCGTAAAATGTATTCAAAAAAGTCAAAAAATAAGATCTCCAAAGTTTTTATACAAAAAAATTAAAATTCATAGTTGTTGCCTTAAGGTGATGTCGAAAGTCTACTGCAACGGGACTTTCTTTGTACGAAACTAATTATTTAATATTTCTTGATAGACTGACCAGAGTAGCATTCTGTGCTCCTGGGAGAATACTTCGGAGCTCATAAGCAGAAATATCCCTTTGAACTCTTTATTATTTTCTTGCAACCCAGCAATAAACTTATAAACTTATCATAATCCGTAAAATTTTAAATTTTCAGTTAACAATATCATTAATAGTTGACCAAATAATTATAAAAATACCCGATGATGCTCCATATAATTATTCCCTTGACATTAACAACCAAGGTACAAAAGGCTACAGCTTAAACGTTACAATAAGACTGTTTTTTACATATCCAACTGGAGTTGTCGTTTATATAACTTTATATCATGAAGAAAACAACAAATATGTCACTTTCGGACGAACTTTAGAGCATAACTTATGCGATTTTATCCAGAATGACAAGTTATTTTATCCAGGTTTCCGTAAAACTGGCAATTTTCCACGTAGGTGTCCTATAAAACCGGGCACGTATACTATGTGTAATTATAGAATGCCTTTGGAAGAGTTTCCAGCCTTGCTTCCTATTGGAAACTGGAAAGCAACATTTCTGCTTATTAATGGAAAATTTGAAATGGCAAACGTAACTGTTTATACTAGAATTGTGTCCCGTAATAATTAATATTTTGTGTATATCTAATTGTTGTATTGTCAAATAAAAATATGTGTTTGTGATTATTTTGAGTTATATTCTTGGTTACCTAACAAATCAAATAACTCATCTAATATATAAGCAATATCCTATTAAATGAAGAAGGACGAACCCTTGAAACACCTTGCAATTAAAGGACTAGTTTCCTTTAGAACTTTTAAAAAATCGATTTTTCTTTTTTTACATTTTTCAACTCCTTACATCTTCTAGAGTCACCTCCTAAAATATGTTTGAGAAACTCGAAAGTTAAATTAGTATAGGAGAATTTTAAGCGTACGCGCGCTCGTTGGTGTAATAATACGAAAAAAACTATAAACGCGATTTTCTCGACATGACATTTTTTCAAATGCCAGACAGTTAATCTCCGGATCTACAGAACCGATTTTAATAAATCTTGGTGCGTTTTGTTTATTAAACTATTCTATACAAGAATATACCACAATTTGGACAAAAAATAAAAAATTAAAATTTTGGTGCAAGGAAAAAGGATGAAAAAGAGTCGATTTTTCACACTTTGTTGTAAAAGTCCGCCATTTTTTGTTTTTTACTGATTCTTCATTAACGATAGTGAATTATTGTGTGAGACACATTCCTCTTTAAAATACTTTTTGAATATTTTGTTTCTGACTTGCCAATCCTAAGATTAACTGTCCGCCATGGAACAAGGATTTTTAAAGGACTCTACTTTGGCACAATCTATAAATTGGATAAAAAGTTAAAAAACCAAAAAACATTTTTGTACTCTCGAAGGACTCACATTATAGAAAAAGTTGTATGGTCATATCAAATAAAGAAGCTACAAAAAAAATTCTTTAAAATTTGCTTTTTTTAGCCTTCTAATAGTACTAGTCTCTTAATCTTCGACAAACATTTCAGACTCTGGAAATAGAATAAGTCAGGAAAGTGATATTTTACTTCACGAAGCGGTTGTTTGAAATACAAGACCGCAAGCCGAGTATTTTAATCCGCTGGGTCAAGTAAAAACACTTTCCTGGTGTATTATGTATACTATTTTTTCTGAAACTGTTTATTGTAATCAAAAATTAATAATAAATAACTCAAAATTTATCAATTTTTTTATATGAATTGTATTCTCAGTAGACTATGTATCCAAGGTTATAGCAAAAAAACAAACAGTCAGGTAAAATATTCACCAGACTTTTTTTTACTTTACCAGACTGTTATTTTTGTTGTAGCCTTGGATACGTATTTTACTTGACTGTTTTTATAAAAATCTACTTTTTATACTAAAATTGGTCGGAAAAGTATGCACTTTCTTGCCGGTTTCAGAAAAAATATAGTATTAATATAATTTGATCAATTCAAATATCACTAAAGCTCAAATGCTTTCCTTTTCAAACATATATTCAAAATAAATTAATTTATCAGATATCTAACAGCCTCGTACATTATCAGAATATTGCCCCAAATGAAATTGAAAGCGATTCTGCGTTTAAAATCATCCAGGCAGCCATTTATGTCGTCCTAAAATACAAACTGCCGTCATATATCAAAACTGTTCATAAGAAAATGTTCCGTAATTCTTCGACGGCTAGAACTGTCATACACACCTGACGCAGAAGACAGGTCCGGATTCAGAGAGATTCAGACGAGAATGATGAATTATTGAATAATTTTAGGGACAAATACTTCAAATAAAAATTACGAAATTAGGCCAAGGTGCATAAAACGTTGGCCACTAATCATATTTTTGACCATGCGATGAAGTTTAATTAGAGTAAAAAAATGCAACTAAAAATGTCAGTTTTTGACAGTTGAATATTTTAAAATATTATAATTTTTTTATGGGGTGGCTAGCTCAGTGGTATGAAGTCGGCCTATGGATCCTGAGAACCCTGGTTCGATTCCCACAGGCGACAAACAATTTTCATAATTTCAAAAGCTATCCCTGTGGCTCCTCCACCACTAACATCTTTGGGGGCCGTGATTTGACGACTGGTAACCGCACTTCACGCGCAAAATATCCGAGATCTGCTTCGGCAGAGTGCCACACCCAGTAATGGGTAGAAGGCGTGATGATATATTTATTTATTTTTTTATAATTTTTATTGTACGCATTTTAACAAGCGAAGAGCGACACTCCCTTCCTTTCTTATATTTTAATTAGATTTCAGTTCTTACATAGAGTGTTTAACTGCAATTGTGTGGAATTCACTTTCATAAACAAGCGCAGGGCAACACTTCCCTTCTTTTCTTATCTTTTTGTTTCATTTTCAGTTACTGCATTGTGTAAACTTTTCTTTCATGTACAAGTCGCTTTAATCTTTTCTTCGCTTACTGTTTATGAAGCGAGCCTTGCCAAAAAGAACACATTTAATAATTATACGTCAGTCCGGTGGTACGGTTAGCATTACAGTATTCGAATCCAAAGATTCCGAGTTAGAATCCCACTCAAACTAAAAATAAATAAGAGCGAAAAATATGTAGCAATAATTTCCATTTACACCACAAATTACTAAAACACATTTCTTTTCTCTTTCTAGCTAACATTCGACAGCTTCACCGTAGGTCGTTTCGTGTCCTTCACGCGGGACGGATGTCCTGACGGCGCCCTACAGCTCGCTGAAGCAGGTCGTCCTAGAGTAGGTGGTTCCTGGTGCGGGACTTCCTGGGGACCTGCTGTATACTACAGCGAGACAAGGACTGTTACAGTTTCCGTGGCGCTTTTAAGATTGAACAAGGACCAACAAGGATACAACTTCGATTTCAGGATGGAGTATAAGATGTTGAGGAAGGATGCTGCTACTGTTAGATATGGAGGAATTAATAGAGGTAAGAGGAAAGAATTGGTAAATTTTGTATTGTGTATATGCTAACAAATTTGATACGAATTAGATTTAATTGGTTTAAAAGACACATAGATTTTAGGTCTCATACGAGATCTTATGAAAGTTTTGAATGAATGTAGGAAACTATACCAAAATATTGTGTTTCCCAAATTTTATGCTTTCCTGAGACTATATTTTAAAAACTAAATGAGATATGAAGATCAATAAATTATTAGAACATATATGTAAGAGTAAGAACTATTTTGAGTCCTGCTCCTCCTTCTGCACTTGTGCTACCTATTCTCATTTTTTCTGACCTATATCTCACAGCAACCATGATCTCGAGAAAAGTTTTCCAGTAGGCCGGTAACTGTCCGATACACGATCTCGTAAATCTTCTTTATCCCTTGTCTGCGTTCATATTCAGAGACCGATGCTATTCTCGCTGTAACATGTGAGTAGTAGGGAGTTAATGGCTTCTAGGATGCGAAAAATTGCCAGAGTTTTCGGAAATTAATCGGAGTTATTCACTGAGGACAAAGATGAAATTAATTACGAGGGTGGGAAGGTTGTATCGTTGAGATTTATTGCTGGATGGTAAAATAGACTAGGGGATTCCTTTCTCATCTTATGTTAGGGTTGTTTTCGTTATTTTGTACTACTAATTATTTGCATCATAGAGTTTTTTAAGTTTATCGAAGTCGGCTCGTTTTCCACAAATATTTTACTGCCCTTAAGGTAGTACTAGCGTGAAAATTTTTTTTGCAGATCTGAATGAAAAGCGCACGTAAACATTGGATAGTCATACGCATCCTGTTAAAATATGAAACACATTCATCGTCTGTGAACAAATATATTCGCTTGTAAAGTTGAGTTTTTATACACGGGGCTTATGGCGATCATCACTCAGAATCGCACATATTTGGTTTGTGTACCTCTAAAATTTTGCAGTTTCATTTGAAAAACTAGTATAATGTTCTAAAACTATCCATGTATATTGTATCAGAAGGAGAAAGTTTTTTATTGTTTAGTAATGAATATATAGCCATGCAAAGCCTTGTTTTTATCGAAAAATTAAGAATCCAAATTTATAATGGCAACACCACATGGTGGTATGGTATTTGAAACTTCACTAGACCAACAACCTGTTAACAATTCATGATATTCAAACCAAATATAGTTAATATTCAATATTTCTTATACAAGATTTGTGTTTCAATACCAATTTTTTTTAATTATCATTTAATAGCAAAGATTTGACTTTACGCGTATAAATATATCACTTAACTACGGCTACGGCAGAGTGCCACACCCAGTAATGGGTACATGGCATGATGATATATTTATTTTATTTGAAGCATACTTTTCCCAAATAACTGAGTAATATTTGATTGTAGAAAACACGCACATTTTCGAGGACAACAACAAGAAATCAACGACATAAGTTGTGCTTTAACACAAACCACAAAACATTTCATTCCGGAGCTTCCCGAAGCTTTGAGCTTTATCCCTCGCGTATTTCGTAAGCCACTAGGCATTTTATGATTTATAGGGATTACCTAGAGAAACACAAAGGCACCCAAACTTGCAGAACGAGATACTTTCAGGTTTCAGGAGAACAACATGAACCGCAGACTGAAACGAACGAACAGTTTCTGCATTCGCTGAAACGGAAGCGATATCTGCTAGGCTGTGACGTTACCGGAACACCGGGAATACTTCACAAGCTGTGATGATGAAAGGGAAACCAGTAGGATTTGAGGTATCTCTCAAGAAGGGAGAAAATTGTGGTTTGGGATTGTTAGATAGTCGCAGAACTACCCAACCGATAAATTCAAAATGGTTTTTCTGTCTTGGAAACTGTATCTAGGAAATATTTTTTTATTTTATACTGTACACAACAGGAACTTAATCCAAATTATCCCTTTTATTATGTAACTAAATTATTATCTATTAATTATTTTCTTTCTTTCAGGTTCATTTCCACCGAACGCCACCGACGCACCAATCCTCTCCTCGTCGCCAGACTATCACCTGGGGGACCTTATCAGCGGAACATACTGCTCTAGAATATTCAGCGACTGTGACCGACGGCCATGCCGTCTGCAATCTCCTAACTTTCCGGGTGTTTACCCAAGGAACCTCACCTGTTATTATGCGGTTCGCCAGCATGATATTCCCCCAGGAAAACATGCCTTGATCACGGTACGGCAACCAAAAGGTAGGGAAATATATGTTCGAACTCGTTAAAGCACAGTTTCCGCCATAGTGATACAAATAACTATGATAGAAATATGTTTGAAAAAAAGGTAGATAATAACGTTGTCTATATTTTTTATGTGAAGCATTTTCTTTCTAAAATAATTAATTAATGTTTGACAGGACCCTGTCCTTAAAATTAATCGATATGTTTCAAGTTGGCCAACATAATGATAATTGACAGTTCGTGAAGTAACTATAATTCCTTGAAGAACCAAATATATTTTTAATGTTCTAACGCAGGCACTCATTTCCTCGAAAAGTAGCACAGTTCGAAACTCGTTAGGCAAACATGAAATACAAAACTCATAATTATGAATGCTTAACCATTATAATAAATCCAGTCTTAATGCTTACAGTCTAAACTAAGTTTTTTACTTCTGTATATTGTTTCATTATAACATAAAACTTTTACGGTTTTAATTTCCTAATTCTTCTTGATCACGGAACAAGGAATATTTTCTAAAGTTACTGATTTAAATTAACTCAGCCATTTTCATTTCACGTAATGTGATACGTAGAAACATTTGTTTCTGAAGTCTTTACCTCTAAAACTAACGTTATTGAATTCCTCATATTCTAATTGACAAAAAATAATTTATGGGGTGGCTAGCTCAGTGGTATGAAGTCAGTCTGTGGATCCTGAGAACCCTGGTTCGATTTCCACAGACGACAAACAATTTTCATAATTTTAAAAACTATCCCTGTGGCTCCTCCACCACGAACATCTGTTGGGGGCCGTGATTTAACGACTGGTAACCGCATTTCACGCGCAAAATATATCATTATCGAGATCTGCTTCGGCAGAGTACCACACCCAGTAATGGGTAGAAGGCGTGATGATATATTTATTTTATTTATAAAATAATTTGTATATTTTCACAAGTCGCAGTTTTTAAAATCTAACAGAATTATAAAATTACCTCAGTAGAAAAAATAGTATAAAGAACATGTTTCATCAAGCCTATTATTGTACTCGTCCTCTGTAAAACTTGGATTCGTGCATTAATAGATTAACTTATGAAACTAGTTCTTTAAATACTATTAACAAATTAAAAAGTGTTCGAAAACACAATATTAAAATACACCATGTTTTAAAGTTGCTACGCAAAAACAAAAACCATTTTGCTTTCTAAATTCATCCATATTTATCACAACAAATTGCAAAACAACGAATCCATATAATAATGTAAAAAACAATTGCTAACTTATCTCCATGTAAACAATAATACGTCAAATCAGACACACAAAATTTTGAAATGAATCAAAATGAAAATGCTGTTTTCCAGCACTATTTTCCAAATTATAATAAAAAATAACGCGATTCCCACAGCCGATAACCCCTGTGGCTCCACCTCCACTAACATCTCAGGACGCTGTGATTTGACGGTTGGTAACCGCACTTCACGTGCATAAATATATCACTTACCGAGATCTGCTTCGGCAGGGTGCCACACCCTGTAACGGGTAGAAGGCGTGATGATATATTGTTATTATTACAAATTACAGACAAAATATCTGTTTTGCATTGAAACCAAATACTGTTCTGTTTGTGACATGAATCGATTTCATTCTATCGTTCATGACATGATTTATTTTTATATGAAATTCTTTCATTTGAACTTATCGCGAATATCGCATAAAGTTAAAAATGTTTATTAGAAAATAATACAAGTGTAAATGGAACATCAAGGAACCGATATACGTTGTTTACGATAGCGTTGAAATGGAAATCAAAAGTGATTCCATTTATGATTTTAAACGTTTGATATTAATAGCTGTATCGAGAGGAAATATAACGTTTTAAAGCTTTAAAGTGATACCCATACTGGTGGAGCCTTTTACTTTTGATTGGTATTGATTCCTGCTGATGAACTTTAGCTTTAACATATTCACAAAAATATATTTAATTTACCTTTTGGCATACGATATAGTTTTAACTGTCAAACGATTAATAATTATTTTAGAGCAAAATCTTGTTGCCATTAAGGCAAATTTCACCTTACGAAACAGACAATAACAATTTTCATTATATTAAAACTACACTTGTGACTAATTGTGGCTTCCCCGCAATTATATCCTTGGGGGCCGTTATTTAACAGCTGATAACCGCACTTCACGCGTAATAATGTATACATACATACATACATACATATCTTCACGCTATATCCCATCAAATGGGGTAGCACGAACCCTAAAATCACTCATAAAACATTCACTCATAACACAAACATTATCATCCAAACACACCACCCCCACTTCAAGCACATTCATAGATCCCTGCATACAAACTCATTTATTTATCACACACGAAAACATTCTTACATAACAAACCCTCAATCACATCCATCCAATCACTCATATTCACTTATCATTCATCATCTTTCTTCAACGTAGATAACACATGCATAAAACATCTCAAATTACCCGCGCTTACTCCTAACAACGAATCTAATAACAAATCTAACAACGAGTCTACAAAGATTAGAAAAGATGAAAGTGATAGCCTGCAATTGTTTATGAAAGAAAAGTCCACACAATGCAGTAACTGAAAATGAAACAAAAATATAAGAAAGGAAGGGAGTGTCGCCCTGTGCTTGTTTTTGGAAGTGAATTCCAAGCAATAATGTATCACTTACCAAAATCTCCTAAGACAGAGTCCACACCCAATAATGGGTAGAAAGCGTGATAATACGAGGTGTGGCTATTAAATAACGAAACTAATGCTGTTTTAACATTTTATTTTGATTCCATACCTATTTACTTATTACCACTTTCAATATACACCCCTCCTCTATCCCTACAAATGCTCCATGCGAATCTTCCATTGTTCGAAACAGTGCTGGAAGTCTTTTTCTGTCAGCTCCTTCATTGTGGAATGAGCCAGCGCATTATTTTGATGGACAAACCATGACTTGTCCATCCACAATTCGGGAACTTTTTTCAATAAATTATAAGTTTCAGTAGTAGTTTTGCCAAGTTTCATGTGGAATTTCACAAAAATTCGTTGATCTAATGTTGCACTTAACATTTTTTCGACGAAACAAAAAAACAATTCTAATTAGAACGAATGGTACGGCTATACGGATTTGTTTACAGAAGCGAGAGGTACTGCATTCGAAAGAGAAAGCTTCACGCTGGTGTTTGGTGCATGCGTACTTCGTCTGTAGCAGCGTCAGTCTCGTTATTTAATAGCCACACCTCGTATATGTCCTCTTTACCACATAGCTATTTCTCTTTTTTCTAGGTCAACTCATCTCCATCCGTAGCCAATCAGCCCTATACGGTACTTCAAAAACCCGAGAACTGAAAGTCTGGTCAGACTGTGACGACGTGCAAGACTACGTCACGGTATACGATGGTTACACTACACGAGACCCAGTCATCTTGAAGTTCTGCGGCGGTGGAGAAGCTGTTCCTGAGGCCGTCTCCAGCGGACATGAACTCCTGGTGGAGTTCACCACGTCCCCGTATGGGACCTTCTTGCATCCGACTCCAGTGCAAAGTCTGCATGGGTTTCAACTTGAAGTGGAAGTTGGTGAATTTGGTTTTGTGTTGAGATAATAGAAATTAATTTATTAATAAGTGCTCGTGGGGTATCATCCCTTCATGTGCAGCTTTGCTAATGCAGATTCGAAGGATTTCGTATTTTTTGGAGTACAGCATGCTTAACATTTTTCGGACATAAAGAGTATTTTACAAACTTGTAGTTTTAAAATTAAAGTACTTTAGAGCCCTGTTGCATAATAGTTATTTATGATATACGTGGGATAATAGGATCATTAAGATACGAGTGTGAAATTTGCACAACGAGGCGACGGCCGAGTTGTGTAATCACACAAGTATTGTAATGATATATTATCACACGTATATCGTACATAATTTTGTCTACGACCACGAATTAAATTAAAAATTAAACAATAATAATTTTGAATTGACATTTAAAAAATTTCAGTAAAACCATGGTATCTATCATTTTGAGTTCGTTAAGCACCTTTTTTGTAATACCTGTACTATGAGTTACCCTTTAATGACAAAATTTATTACACAGTTGGTTTCCATAGTTGCATCAGGACTATAATATTTACTTACTATCCACCGGGGACAGTAAGTAAATATTATAAATCAAGGTCCTGTTTACTTTGACAACAAAATGACAGCTGTAAATTTTAAGACATATTTCTCTTCTCTTTCTATTTGTGCAGGTATTGTAAAAAATAACTTACTAACCTCGAACTGTAAGTCATTTTTTAAGATCGCGAATATTACTTATAGTTCACGGTACGTAATATACTATATTAAAGCACTAGTGCGTTAATATTTCTAAAAACGCACTGGTGCGTTAATAAAGAACTTATCTCCTTCAAAATGATTGCGATATGTCTCATTTATCGTACGGTGGTAGATAAAGCGATGTTAACCATGTTATTAGCTAACAACATCTTAAAAGCTAACAAAGACCAAGATGGCTGTAACCACATTTTACATATTTTCTGAAGTTTATGTTATAATTAATTAATATCAACATTGAAAAGCTTATTGTTAGTAAAATAACAATGATAAAACAAAATTTGTTACAAATAATTAATAGGCAGATTCATAAAGCGGATTAGCGCTAACACCATTTTTCATTTCGTTTTTAACTCTCTTTTCAATGTACGAAACAAATTTATTTTAATTTGAGTTAAAAAGAGAGTTAATTAGCATCAAATTTAGTTCATTTCTTTAATCTGTTTTAATTCGAAACAGAGTTATAGATAATATTAAAAACGGTGTTAGCGCTAATCCGTTTTATGAATCTGCCTGTAATATTTTAATGCATACTATAGAAATGACGGCGTTTTAAAATGTCAAAGGTTTTGACATTTTCTAGATGCGTTTTTTTATTCAAATTACACTTTTTCGCATAGTTAACAACGTTTTATGCAACCGGGCCTTACTATTTTAGTTACTTGTTAGGTACATATTATTATTTTAGAACAGAGTGTTGTTACGAAATATTTATTAATTTCTTGATGTGAATGTTCTGCAATAACAGATCCTACAGATGTTTTATCTCTTAGAAAGAAGCATGATTACTATTATTTAATTCTGTTAATGTAGATTCTTCTTAGAGTTTTTTAGAGAGTCTCTTTTTCACAGTTTTAATTATAATGTGAAATTCTTTGCAGGTAAAATTCGTAGACAAAGATTCACCAACCTACGTGAGGAATAAGCGCAGCTGTGAGTTCTGGTTAAGAGGTACAAGAAGAGGAGTCCTCGAGAGCCCTCAACATTCTCTTACTCCAAATACAACGTGCTTGTATCATCTACAGGTCAGTGAACTTTGCAAGATATTCTAGTTGTATCTATTTAATTAAAATGTAGTAGCCATCTTGTCAAAACAAACAATTTTCATAATTTCAAAAAGCTACCCCTGTGGCTCTTCCACCACTAACATCTTTGGGGGCCGTGATTTTGCTTCACGAGCAAAATATATCACTTACCGAGATCTGCTTCGGCAGAGTGCCACACCCAGTAATGGGTAGAAGGCATGATGATATATTTATTTATTTATTTTTATTTATCTTGTCTGCAAATTTTTTGGAAACATGCAAAATAAACAAAGTGAAATATTTTGAGGTTTATAATATATTTGTTGCTACGGTAATTTAATTCAAATTTAACCCCGGCAGGATTAAAAGTTACACTTCAGTCCTCAAAAAGGAAGAATAAAGTAGGTCATTCACCCATTTTTAGATTTGAACTTTCGAATTTTGGAATATTTCTAATTTTCTAATTTTCGAATTATTTGAATTGTGAATCTTGATCCTAACGTGAACACGGCATGTTGATATGAATTATTTTCAGAATAAACTCATGTGCAGAGTTTTGTATTAATTCGCAAGTAATTATTATTATTTGTCAAATTAATTCAATTTAGACTCAAAATTTCGCCACACTGTCAAAAACATTTTAATTAAGACGTTTTTGTATCCTTTTTATTGCCATTTTAAAACGTTTTACTGAAAGTCCATAGCATTTAGATGGGCGGTAAGAGAGTAAACGCCTAACCATGCAGAATTTTTGCAGGATACTTCGCCGAGTTTATTATTTAATTCGTAGCCGAATTTTCGCGAATTATACGTGAGCGTGTTTGGAGATGACAGATGGCGTTAATTCAGTGGCAAAAAATCGAGAATACAAAGCTTCGAAAAATTCGAAAATTCGTAAATTCGAAGCTTCATAAAATTCGAAAGTTCGAAGCATCGAAGTTTTTCTGACGAAGTTTAAAACAGTCGAATGTTCGAACGTTCAGAAATTTAAACTTCGGTGGAAATCAACAACTCTACTCTGCACAACAGGAACTTAATCCCAATTGCAATACTTAAAGTAGAATTCGAACTATTCATACACTGTAGCATTTTTTTGATATAAATTGAAATCAACGAGGTTTGTAACTTGTATCCACTAACTACATTCTATTCCACAAAAGAATACAATAGAAAACAGAAACTTTATTCCAACACACTAGATACTTTTGCAGACATTGTCTTCATTTTGCCATTTTGCCATTTTCTTAGTCAATTAAAATAGTCGACTAACGCGTATCCATTTCAATGAGTGTATTCTCTCTCTTTAATTCTAATTCGTAATCTGAACTCCAGATACTTAAACATCCCACTAACAACTTAGTAATGAAATCAAGTAGACGATAAACAAAATTACCATATCCCTGTTGCGTTGTAAATTCCATTCAAAACACATAAGTATTATTCCTCTAACAAAACATAAACAAAGTTGTTCGAACAAAAGACAAGCGGACGTGCTGGTGAATGATACTGCTTCATTAACTGGCTCAGCATGCCTCACTAGATGTAGAACTGGGAACTAACAAGAGGCGTAAGAGCGAACATGAAAAGATAAAAGCAGCCTGCAAATTTTGCAGAGATTCAGCGAAAATACTTGGACGTTAAGGGTTTATTATTTAATAGAAATTACTTCTATGTTCTTCTTCATTTTTTATGCTAGTTAGAAACTATTTATTTGATTTATTTTCTTGCGGATCTATAGCACACTGAAGAAGTTTACACACTTGGCATCATATATTTTCTGTGGCCAAAGGTTTCGACATTATTTTCGAAGAAAATGTTTTAATAGTATATTACGTCAACTGTAACTGTAAGTGACAGTTTTTAGGTCAAGAATATAGTTTGGGAAATCGTGACCCGTAGGGTCGAGATTTCCTAAATATTCGCGACCTAAAAAATCACTTACAGTTTGAGGTTAATAAGCTATTTTTTGCATTATCCGCACAAAGGACAAGATAATGTAACAGATAGGATGTGTAAGAAAAACCGTTTGCAAAATTGTTGATTAGATTGCGTCTTTAAGACACATGTCATGTTATTCACCTTTTGGAACACGCGCAAGTATTTGAGGCATTTGTCACATTCAGCGGAATTATTTACTATAAATGCCATAGTTAAGAATAGTTAAGCGATGATAGTAGAGATAGTATACAATGTAGCACACATATCGAATGTAGTAGATAATACGTAAGTAGATAATAGTTATGATTCGTGAGTAGAAGAATATTCGAGGGTGTCTATCCCGAGAATATGATGTTATTAATTTGTTATTTGTTGTTTAATTAATTCATTATCGTTATTTTATGTTACTTTTTATTATGTTGTTTTAATAAAATATTAATCACTCATACTTGCAGCGTTCATTACTTATTATTCAACTTCAGCACGTCGACAATCAGTGATCAAGATAAATTCTCATTTTGACCACCATGATTTGTTACAATAAATAGGTTTCAAAATTAATTTTATTTCCCAAGCAGAAGGCGAAAGATTAAAAGCACCTGAGGGAAGAATGACACTTTCTTCAAGTTAAATATATATATAATTTTTTTCACTACCCTATTGGAAAGTACAATTTGCGCAAATAAATTAAAAATTTAGATAAGATTTATTATTATTGTAATAAATAGGCGTATTCCATTTGCCATTTGGATCAGATCTAACTTACATTTACTGAACCAGATCAGCTATTTATTTTGCTGAACTACTGCGCTGACTTTATTTCCAGAACTAGAATCACTTATTCTATTTTACTTTGAAGTAATTCATTCCAATAAGTACATTAGTTTCCTTAATTCAGTTCATTTAGTCATGTGTCGAATTTATCTGAACTGATTTAAGTGAAACAAGTGGCAAATGGAATACAGCTAATGTTATCGAGATGTCATTAATTTCAAATTATAACATTGCTTTTCAGCTGCCATGGATACGGCATTACTTTTGTTCTCCAGGGAAGGAAAATTTACTCTTTTCAACATTTTCAAAGTTTTTGAAAATTTATAAAAATTTATAATGTCTAGTTTTGAAGTAAATATACTAGCTATAAAATCAATCACTAACAATCCTGTGATATATTTTTCTTTCCCTTTTTCAGGGTGTAGACATGAACGTATCACCATCCCCTGTTCCATTTCGTCCAATGCCCCCAAGATACGATTCCGGTGGCCAGTGGCGTCGCGGTGGTGGATTTCCTCCTCCTAGATACAGGGTGTGGTTGTCTGTACTCAAGTTTCACATGTCTACGGGGGCTACCCTCGTTCCTCCAGATAAACCACCCTGTATCACAAACTTGAAAGTCTGGGACGGGCAACTGAAGGGCCCGTCGAACTGCAATGACGTTTTTTGGTAAGTCGCATCATTAATGATGTGATAATGAATATTATAATTACATGTATTTAGTATAAATCCCTGTTTAAACACGTGTATTAATACCATAAAGTTAACTGCCGCTGATAACAGCGCTGTCACAAAAGCCGATGATTGATCGAACTAATTCATTTTATATTGAACGTTTAGTTTTTATTTTCGTCTGGTTTGCACGTCAAAATATTAAAAATGATTTATGAATGAATGCTATCTATTGCCGATATTGAGAATTTTTCTCAATTTGTGGAATGCAATATGGAAATGTATACGAATTAAATTTGAGTTTAATAATCCGGAAAATGCGGCAATCTTTGATTTATTATAGCTATATCTAGATTAATGTAAAATTGTAAAGAATGTTATTAAAAGACTGGTTGTGTGTTATTTAACCTTGCTGCACTGTTTAAATTTAGTATACGAGGGCAGGATGAAAAGTCCCTGAAAAATAAAACAGATGGTGCCACAATCGCAAATCTCATGTGACATTTGGGATATACCATCTTTAACTAGAACGCATTAAAATTTTCAGACTGATATGACTGATTCTTCTTTGTCATAAACATCTCCAAAGATAATTGCATCCCCAGATCAAGCTATGTTGGATCTGTCCTTGGCACTGACAATCAACCTGCTGCTGGTACTTCTAAAACGTCCGAAATTGTTGTCCATAATATTACTGTTAATAATATAAACAGGTGCGGAAGAAATCAATGTTTTTTTAGACAGTACAAAAGTTTCCACTTCATATTATGTCAATATAAGTAACTGTAACAACTGTGTTAATAATATACACAAACAATAAATATTATGTATTTTATTTACTCTTTAAATAAAATCATTTATCGATACTTTGTTCGATTATTTTTATTAATTATCATATTTAATAATGATATACTTGAGTTCTTGTCTGCTCAAAGTGATGTGTACGGATTAGATATATTGCAGTTTAAGGTTATATTTTTAAACGTCAAAATATATCACTGCATATTTCTTCTTCTTCCATAAGCGTATGTACCGTAAATATGAAATTCCTTGCTTGGCGTGAAATTTTAATCGCTCTCACTTAAATTTTATTTTAACAATTGCGTAAAGTACAAATTACTTTCGGCACTAGTGTTTCTTCGCTTACAGAAACGCACTTGGTCTACATTTGTCTCCTTTCCACCCGTAACCAAGGCAATAATAGTTACGTAATAACAAATAAATCGCACAGTTGTAGGAACATTTTTTTTTTGTATTTCATCTGATTTTTGCCAAAAAGTCACATGGTATTTTATAAGACATGCTAATATAATAACTTTAAACTTTTTAAACGCATGATTTAATTTTAAACCAGTTTTGATTTTTTTACATTTACTCTAAAATGTGTAATTTCAAAAACGACCCCTGTGGCTCCTCCACCACTAACATCTTTGGGGGCCGTGATTTAACGACTAGTAACCGCACTTCACGCGCAAAATATATCACTTACCGAAATCTGCTTCGGCAGAGTTCCACACCCAGTAATGGGTAGAAGGTGTGATATATTTATTTATTTATTTTATTTACTCTAAAATGTACAGGTGAGCCAATTTCTGCACATATTTAAAATCCAATGTTAAAGTCGTATGTTCCACATTTTTGTGCACATCTTGTATGTATGTATTAACAAAATTACAAATTTATCTTCCAAAAAGTTCTTCCAAAACTTTTGTCACAAACTCCAAACTCCCTAAGCAACCGGAACGTGTCTTCAATACCGACAATTTTTTGTTTCTCTGTAAGTAGGGTAACGATATTATGATTTACTGCACCATGTCGACCGCTCGACAAAGACAGAAGACAAACTTTTAAAGGAAAAGAGCGCAAGAAGAACAAGGATAGTAGAGGAAGGCCGAATTAAGGAATGATTTATCGCAAAGATTCGATTTTTGCTGTCAGTGTCATGTAATGTCGTGTTTTTTGTTTACTGTGCGAATACGAATGCGAATGGTTATTGGCGAGGGATATGTTTAGGGTTGAGTAAATGCGTGGTGTTTTATTTCTGTGTAAAGGTTTAGGGTAAATTTCATGATTTGACAGATTGATGTATTGTTTCCCTTTTTGATTGATTCGATTTGGAGCTATTGGGACGGTGAATTTACATTCGGAAAACGTGCTGAATTACTCAATTCAACATAGTATCCTTCTCTTTTAAGAGGTGGATACGGAAGAGGACTTTATTTCAAAGAGAAACTTAGAATTCTTTAGTAAGTAAAAATGAATGAGTAGAACGGTACCTTTGTTTTTCACTGTTGAACGCTTGTAAATTATTTTGGACACAAATACTTCAAGTAAAAGGTTATTCTGAATATTATAGTAATTTTATTTGAAGCGGTCAAACAATTTTCGCCACATTAAAATTATCCTTGTGGCTTCTCCTCCACTAACATCTTCAGGGGCAGTGATTTAACTGCTGTTAACCGTACTTTACTTGTACGTATATAAATATATCACTTACCGAGATCTGCTACGGCAGAGTACCACACCCAGTAATGGATAAAAGGCGTGATGATATATATTTTTATTCAAACAATTCAAGAACGTTTGGTAGTTAAAAACAAAATTATTGAGTCGAATTTAGCACTCGTCTTTTACTAAACAATTTGCTTGAAAATTAAGTAGAGAATAATTAATGTTGACTTAATTCTTATCAAATCATTATTTAATATGCTTCATTATTTACCGAGGGAAATATAGAAGACAAGTACTCCCTAGAAAATTAAAGTGATTCAAAGGTATTGACAGTACCACTTAGAAAATAATATTATTTTCTTATTATTCAATAGATCTTCTTCTTTGCTCTTATGTGTATATCAGAGAGAGAAATGAAATTATTTGTTAATAATACAAAGACGAAATGTGAATTGCGATGTGGAATTGAGTCTTAATAAATAAGAAAAAATGGGAAAAATCTAATTTTCCATCACTTGTCACAAATTCTACAAAAATTTACAGCACGTTTGAATCAACTTAGCAGGTCATTAACAAACGGCTGGCCAGTTCAGCTTTAACCATAGACGCGTTTCGTCCTTTAGGAACTCATCCCTAGTTGGTCTAGTTGGATAGTTGATGGAACCATACTGATGAGTCCCGAAAGGACGAAACGCGTCTATGGTTACAGCTGAACTGACCAGCCGTTTGTTGATGACCTGATAAGTTGATTCAAACGTGCTGTAAGTTTTTGTGGAAATTGTTACAAGTGATGGAAAATTAGTTTTTTCCTATTTTTTTCTTATTTATTTGTTAGTAACATTAAAAAATAAATAGTGTTTCATTGTGCTTCATTCGTACTAGTTATTAAGCTATTAAGAGTCTGTTTTGTTAAATAACGATTTTATTTTCTCTTGATAGATGTCACCTGTCAAATCTTACCGTTGTTTTCCAGTTGTCATGGAAATGGCTCTCATATTCTCTACTTTTTTTCTCTAGGGATGAAATATTTGTAATGATAAATTAATAACAAAAAGAAGCAAGACGATCTTTACGCTAAAGACAAACGTTAAATTCAACCCAGTATTTTCTTTCCATTACAGTATGAAAGACACAAAATCAAAATCCCGCACCAGTTCTTCAGGAAGTATGCAGATACCTTCAGCTAGCCTTCTAGCACGCTATTGTCAGAACTACGTTCCCAGATCCTGCGAACACTCGTTCCTGACCAATGGAACACGACTTCCTAGACCATGTCGTCCAGGAAGTGAAAGCTTTCTTTCGTCAGGAGACAGTCTGACCTTAGAGCTGAGATTAGCAGAAAGCACTGCACTAAGGTAAGAACAGATATACATTCATGCAGTGGCGTACCTAGAGAGGGGCGGTGGGTGCGGTCCGCACCGGGCGGCACATATTTTGGGGCGGCAATTTTTATATTTAGTTTTAGTTGTATAAAACAACTTGTTCACTTCATAAGTTTACTATTCGATTTCTACGAATTATAAATTACTATATGATTTCGAATATTTTCTTCATCGTCAAGTTAATGTAGGGTTGAAAATATTATCTCGAAAAATTCCTTTATTACTGCCTAATTCAAATATGCCATCCAATGGTAAAAAAGTTTCCACCTATAGTTTGTCTCAATTACAATTATTTCTTTATGTTTATTAGTTTAATGGGGTAAAGGCTCAGTGGTTTCGAATTGGCCTGAGGACCTCGGTTCGATTCCCACCACATTAAAATTACCCTTGTGGTTCCTCCACCACTAACATCTTTGGAGACCGTGATTTGATGGCTGGTAACCGCACTTCACGTACATAAATATATCACTTACCGAGATCTGCTTTGGCAGAGTGCCACATCCAGTAATGGGTAAAAGTCGTGATGATATATTTATTTTTTGTAAAAACCACCATTTGATTGACTTAGAAAGGGCGGAAAATTGGAGACCGCCCTGGGCGGCAAAAGTTCTAGACACGCTACTGCATTCATATCATGTAATCCTATTCTCTAATAAAAATTAGTATAGCAATTGCTAATATGATCTTTTGATAGCAACCTAACTAGCAACCATTTATGGGGTGGGTGGCTCAGTGGTATCGAGTCGAAAATCAATTTTCACCACATTAAAACTACCCCTGTGGTTCCCCCACCACTAACATATTTGAGGGCCGTGACTTAATACCTGGTAACCGCAATTCACGCGCAAAATATACCACCGAGATCTGTTACGGCAGAGTGCCACGTCCAGTAATGGGTAAAAGGCGTGATGATATATTTATTTTATTTTTGTCTGAGGTTTTAGAAATTGCTATACTTAGCAATGTTTATTACAGACTAGGTCCAGTTGTAAAAATAGTTTTCAACCTAGTATTTCGACGCATTCGCCAAATATTTCATTCGTAATACACTTACAAATCTTTCAAATAAACCTTAGTAAATACCGTGCGAAGTTCGACCATCAATCTAAATTAGAAAAATATATCTGCTACCCCAATCCCCTTTAGTACCTATAAAAGTATAAACCACGCGAGCGAATAACAAACCATAAACCGTCTACCATAACTGTTCTTTACGATCTTCCAACCCCAGCCACTGCACACATTCATATATGGGGTGAATTTTATATTAACCCGGCGGAAAATAATCGTATTTTCTAGTTAAGTAAAACGCTGTTGTTTTGAAATTATTATAATTATTTCCAATTACACTACAGTATATATTACACAACATGTACGTACAGATTATAGATAATTTTTAGAATTATTCGCAACATGCCTTGTAGTTTGTAGATTCCCGAGGCTATATCTCAAAAACTAAGCGAGATATAAAGTTGCGCTTAACGGCATTGAATTTCTCGTGCTTCAATTAAATTATTAGCATATTTAAAGCAATTTTTATTTTTGAAAAAGGTTTCACCAAAATTGTCCCAGAAAACAGTTTTTGAATAATATCTCAAAAACTAGAAGGCATATGCACTTGTGAATTTTACCATTGAATTCAGCAGGTCTAAGTACATCTGTATGTAAATTTTCGTTACAATATTCGTGCAGGAAAGAATTTTAGAGCAAATTGTCTGAAATTGGTCTGTATCAATAAATGCTTCAATTGACTCATATAAAATAAAGATCGTTCAAAATATGTTTATAAGTCAATTCGAACACGAGGAATTCAATGCCGTTGAGCGCATCTTCATATCTCGATTAGTTTTTAAGATATTGTCTCTGGAATAATTGAATTTTCCAAAAATTGCAACGCATCAGATTTTAGATTTTTCCGAGGCTATATCTCAAAAACTAAATGAGATATTAAATTGCGCTCAACGGCATTGAATTTCTCGTGCTTCAATTGACTTATTTACAAATTTTCAGCAATATTTTCTCATAAAACAGTTTTTGACCAATATATCAAAAACTTGAAGACGTATGTACTTGGAGATATTACCATTGGATTCAGTGAGTCCAAATACATATGTATGTAAATTTTCGTTAAAACATTCGTACGAGAAAGGATTTTAGAGCAAACTGTCTGAAATTGGCCTAAAATCGAAAAAAATCCTAGGGGTACCCCTTAAGATATTTTCATAAAATCAAAATCGCTGAAAATCTACTTATACGTTAATTTGGGCACGGGTAATTCAATGCCGTTGAGCGCATACTCATATCTCGTATAGTTTTTAAGATAAAGCCTTCGGAAGAGTTGAATTTTCCAAAAAAATGTACTCATCAGATTTTCGACATTCTCGAGGCCATATCTCAAAATCTAAATGAGATATGAAGATGTGCTCAACGGCATTGAGTTTATCGTGTTTCAATTAACGTATATATAAATTTTTAGCAATTTTGAAATTTTAAAAAATGTTCACCAAAATTTTCTCATCCAAGAGTTTTTCAACAATATCACAAAAACTAAAAGATATATGCACTTGGCGATTTTACCATTGGATTCAGCGGGCCTAAATACATATACATGTAAATTTTCGTTACAATATTCATATAGGAAAGAATTTTAGAACAACAAGTCTGAAATTGGCCTAAAATCGAATAAAATCTAAGGGGTACACCTTAAGAAATATTCAAAAAATAAAAATCGCTAAAAATTTGCTAGTAAGTCAATTCAGACACGGGGAATTCAATTCCGTTGAGCGCATCTTCATATCTCGTTTAGTTTTTAAGATATAGCCTCCGGAAAAGTAGAATTTTCTTCAAATATCACCTCACCAGATTTTGTACTTTCCCAACTCTATATTTTAAAAACCAAATAAGATATGAAGATGCGCTCAACGGCATTGAATTTCTTGTGTTTCAATTAACTTATAAACTTATTTTCAGCAATTTTTATTTGTCAAAAAAATTTCACCAACATTTTCTCTTCACATAGTTTTTGGGCTATATCTAAAAAACTAAAAGACATATGAACTTGGGGACTTTACCATTGAATTCAGCGGGTCCAAGTACATATGTATGTAAATTTTCATTACAATATTCGTACGAGAAAGGATTTTAGAGAAAAGAATCTGAAATTGGCCTAAGATCGAAAAAAATCTAAGGGGTACCCCTTAAGAAATTTTCAAAAAATTAAAATCGCTAAACATTTGATAGTAAGTCAATTCGGACACGAGGAATTCAATGCCGTTGTGCATATTTTCATATCTCGTCTAGTTTTTAAGATATAGACGTAAAATTTTTTCCAAATTTAACTTAATACAAATTATGTTCTTTTACGAGGCTATAATCTCAAAAACGAAACGAGATATGAAGATGTACATAACCTCAACTCATACCCAAGCAATTTTCAATTAACTAAATTGCTAAAAATTTGTTTACAAATCAATGCCATTTAATTTTAACGACACTTTCACTACTGTCAATTATATTTTTGTATTTTTTTCCTTCTCTTAGACCAGTAACATTTCGTGCATTGTACGAATTTGTTGATCTACATGAGGATGGTGAGCCTTACGGGACAGGACCGTGTTCAAGACGATTTACAAGTCCCGGAAGCAGCGGGACAGGCACCGGAAATCCACAAGACAATCCTTCGCCACACTTCCGTTTTCAAGCACCAAGAAATGTCTTCCTTTATGGTAGAGGTGGCGCCCACAATATTAGGTTGGTTACTTATTCATTTATTATTTGTTGTCAATTGTTTCTACATTATTGTAGAGAACAAAATGATTAAATAAAAGAGAAATAGTATATTTATAAAAATAAGTGCAACAATGACACTTATCGTAATATGAGCAGCAGGCGAGTTACGCAAAGTACTAATATTACAATTGGTCAATGTAATATGAGGTTTTCATACTATTTTTCCTCTATCGCATTTATTTACTTTTCATTCAAAAATTGTATTTAAAAAAAATATGATAAATTATAATTTCTAATTTCAAGGTGGTAATACTGACAGATTCAATAGAAATTATGAAATTTGCAGGTTATATTCTACTTATTTAACTTAACAAAATAGACAATAAATTATTTCTGTCCGCCATCTTAAAATTTATTAATAGCTAACTATCTTCGAAACGGCTCAACCAAAATTTTTGAAATTTGCAGGTCATATTTTACTTTTTTAACCTAATAAAATATTTTATAAATTATTTCTCTCCACCATCTTTAAATTTATTAATAGCTAACTATCTCCGAAACGGCTCAAGCAAAATTTATAAAATTTTCAGGTTATATACTACTTTTTAACCTAACAAAATATTGTATAAATTATTTCTATCCGCCATCTTTAAATTTATTAATAGCTTACTATCTCTGAAACGGCTCAAGCAAAATATTTGAGATTTGCAGGTTATATTCGTTTTTTCTAACCTAACAAAATATGCTATACATTTTTTCTATCCGCCATCTTTAAATTTATTAATAACTAACTATCTCTGAAACGGCTCACCCAAAATTTATCAAATTTGCAGGATATATTCGACTTTTTTAACCTAACAAAATATTTTATAAATTATTTCTATCCGCCATCTTTAAATTTATAAATAGCTAACTATCTCTGAAACGGTTCAACCAAAATTTATCAAATTTGCAGTTTGTATTCTACTTTTTTAACCTAACAAAATATTTTATAAATTATTTCTATCTGCCATCTTTAAATTTATTAATAGCTTACTATCTCCGAAACGGCTCAACCAAAATTTATTAAATTTACAGGAAGTATTCTACTTTTTTAACCTAACAAAATATGCTATAAACTATTTCTATCCGCCATCTTTAAAGTTATTAATAGTTAGTTATCTTCGAAACGGCTCAATCAAAATGTATGAAATTGGCAGGTTGTATTCTACTTTTTTAACCTAATAAAATAGGCTATAAATTATTTCTGTCCGCCATCTTGAAATTTATTAATAGCTAGTTATCTCTGGCAAAAGTACAAAATTTCTAATGGTCGTAGTGCGTAAAACAAACTGCATGAGAAATGCATTGAATTTTACACATCGCTATGCAAAGAATTAAAAAAACTTGCAGCGTCACAAATAACTTTCAAAATCTCTCCACTTTAGTAATCATCCCCTTATTGATAATTCCATCCGTTACGCACGTATGCCCTACTGAATTACAATTCCCCTACATTATCCCATCCGGCATTCGCTTCCGATTCCTCAGTATCCAAACAGACTTATTTGTACCACCGAAAACCTTGCACAGAATTATTGATTAGGAATATCCACAAGAAACGACCCCGTAACATACTAGTGATGTTTCATTTTCTGTCCGTTTCACCCGGGAATCCAATTTCTCGATGTCCGAAGGCAACGGTTTGGTTGCCGGCATCGTGAGGGACTTACCGATGAAGCGAGGGTAGTGTAATCTATTATACTGGGAATCGGATATCGCCGACGAGAAAAAAGCATTTTGTGGTGAAGTTTAGTTGTTGACTATCATGTTCAACAATGCTACAGAATTGAGAAATTTTACATATAAAAAAATCTAGAAATTCGTCTAGATTGAAGATATTGTTGCCATTTTGTTTCTAAAAGGCTGCCAAATATAAGGATTTTAGGAATTTGTAAAAATTTAAGAAATCTGCCATTTTTAAAGAATTTGTCAAAATTACCTAAATTTGCGAAAATCTAGAAATTATTCAAAATTTAAAAAATTGTCGCCATTTTGAATTAAAATGGCTGCCAAATATAAGAATATTAAGAAATTTGTCAAAATTATAGAAATCAATCAATAAAGAATATGTTAAAATTAAAAAATTCAAAATTCAAATGAATGAAATCTCTAAAAATTAAGGAATTCGTGACTATTTTTATTCAAAATGGCTGTAAAACCTGTGAAAATTATAGTAATTTGTTATAATTGGAAAAATCGAAAATTGTCACAAATTCTAGAAATCTATCGATATTAAATAATTTGTTAAAATTTAGAAACTCGAAATTTGTCAAAAAATAATTCTAAAATGTAACGATTATTTATTAATTCTTAAAAATTGGTAAGTTAAATTATGTTCTCTTGTGTCAAATATTACATCAATTGTTTTAAACTGTTTTGTAGCTTGATAATGGCCAAAATTTTTCGCCGAAATGTCGCTGTTGGAATAATAAAATTAAATTAAAAATTGTTTAAATTTTTGCAATTTTATTAACCACGTTAAGCTTGTAATCCATTTAATATTCAATATTTAAAATATTTTTCCATTTGGCTTATTAAAAATATTTCAAGGAAATAAATAATCAACAATAATAATAATAATCTCGCGGGACCTCATCGTAACACACTAGTATTGTTTCATTTTCTTGTCTATTTCATCCGCGAATCCAATTTCTCGATGTCCGAAGGCAACGGATCGGTTGCCGGCATCGTGAAGGGCTTACCGATGAAGCCGGGGTAGTGTAATCTATTATACGGGGAATCGGATATCGCCGACGAGAAAAAAAGCAGTTTGTGGTGAAATTTAGTTGTTGACTATCATGTTTAACAATGCTACACATAATAAGTTTGCAGTTCAAGGTTATTTGATTGTGTTCATGTCCGTTTCATTGTATTTAAGTTTGTATTGAATGTCTTAGAACTTCTGGTTTACTAAGTTTATGTTTTTGTACCAAGAAGTGTTTGATCTAGTTCTCTGGGAGATTTATTCGAGTTTGGAAGTTTCAGGATTTACTTGTGGTTAGATCTGAATCAACTGTTTTAGTCTCGCATTTGTCAAAAAGATTTGGAAGACCAAGTAAACAATATTGAGCAAGATAATTTAACTTATTTTTAAATAATAATTACATTAAACTGCATTTTGTTTTATAACATAGGGGTCTATTCTAATGTACATAGCCACTGTGGCAACGGTAGCCACATCGCTAAACAACAAAGATCCACCTGGCGGTATAAATAAAAAATGTGTCTTTTAGCCGCATCCAGAGCCTGGACAGCTGCATTAGTTACCATGTTATGCGATTTTTAATGACATCTCTTGCTGCCCCAAATGAACTAAATAAATTTAAAATTAATAACGGGAATCATAGTAAGTAATATTTAAATGATTTACATTGTAAAACAGATTACTTATTTAAATATTTGACAAACGGTGTTTTATATTTTGACAAATAAAATCTGTCGTTATTATTGCAATCTATAATGGTGAGTAGGTATCTTTTATAATTTTATATTTTATTTTAAACTATTGTATAATTTTAGGAGTGTGTGGTACGACATTGTAGTACACCTCGTCCACATATGACGTAATCGATTTCATACAGGTAATGAAGTTTACAACAACCAATTGTAATAATCGTATATATTCAGTCAAATCTTAACAGATCTTTGCAGTAAAGTTCTGATGAAATATTAAAGACCTTGAACTAAAACATTTTCCAGCTGTGAAACGGACGAAAAAAAACCACAAGAAAGAAATGAAATCTTGACAGGATAACTGAATTTCTGGAAAAGAAATCTGTCAGAATAGAGCTGACATGACAAGAACTTTATTGTTTTAATACTAGCCTACTCTAATATTTAATATTTCTTGACATTGACATTTCTTTGGCAAGGCTATTGCAAAGTTATTTATACTTATATTTAGTGTTTCTTATAAAGATACAGATTCAATAGTCACCATATTTAATAGTATATTATTTTATAAGGAGCTAAAGTGATAATTTTTGTGGCAAATCTGTAAGTATTAACGGATGAGCGTAACGAGATCGACAACTACAGATGAGGCACAAAAAGTCACCTGAATATTTACCCAATTAAACATATTTTTGTCATAAAATATTTCTGACGCCCGTGAGCGGCAGCGAGAGACTTTTACTATCGCTGAGAAACCGATGAAACTCGTGGATTTTAACATTTTCTTTCAAATGATAGAAAAAGAGAACATTTTAAAACTCTACAGAAACAGTTAAAGATTGACTTTTTTGACATATATTTTTTCTGATGCTCGTTAACATCAAGGAGTTTCATTGGTTCAGCAGCGGCACAAAAAAAGTATGAAGAGTATTATTTTTTTCGCTCCATTAAGGGAAGACAATTCTACCTGACAGGGTTGTTAAAATAGTATATTACTAGCGGTCGCCCTGGCTTCGCCAGGCCTCACGCTAGCTCCGCGGACCCTGAAGTAGAATTCACATTTATAGGACAGTTGACACAATATAAATTCAATTATTACAAATCTAAAACATTTCTGCATATCTTTCCATCCAAAGCAAGCTCTTCAAAAGACGTTTTACTAGATACCAAACACAATAGATTTTGAAGAACTTTCATTAAAACGATTGATGACAGGAAAAATCCAATTATGCACGCGAGCTCTTCAAAAGACCTTTAATTTGATACTAAATACGAAGAATTTGGACGCATTTTCACTAAAACAATTGAGGATCTAAAAGTATTAAATTTTGTCGTGAACCCTTCAAAAAACCTTTCTTTTTGATACAAACGCGATAGGTCAAATTTCAACTTTTTTATTTCATTAAAATCTTCTTCTAAAGCCTTTTTATACGACACCAATACTTTAAGTTTGAAACAGTTGACGGTTGTAAAATATATATTTTTTATTTCATTTGAACTTTCTTTCAAAACTCTTTCATATCACACCAAACTCTGCATGACTCGGAATACTTTGAATTTGAAACAATTAACAGTTGTAATATTTAATTTTTTCTTTATTCCATCTACAAGTTCTTTCAAAACTTTTTTATATGACATTAAACACAGCATGATTCCGAATACTTTAAATTTAAAACAATTGACGGTTGAAATATATATATTTTTTATTTCGTCTGAAAGTTCTTCTAAATCCCTTTCATATGATATCAAACACGATATGATACGGAATACTTTAGGTTTAAAACAATTGAAGGTCGTAAAATTTCAAATACGTGTGTTATTTCCGAAAACATTTTGTTAAACTAACTTGTTATAAGAATTTGTTTATTGAGACAATTGTTTATTTGTAGATACTATAAATAATTTTTGAAAAAGCAATGAGCGTTCGCCGGGATATGAACCCAGAACCTTTCACTCGCATGGTGACTGTTCTAGCATTTCTTCAACTAAACGTTGCACGAAAGGCATGAGTACTCGCCGAGTGTTTGTAGCTCAATTGGTTGGAGCAGTCACCATGCGAGTAAAAGGTTCTGGGTTCAAATTCCGGCGAACGCTCATTGCTTTTTAAAAAACTAACGTATTAACTATTTTATGTAAAGGTTCGTCTAAAGCCCTTTCATATGATACCAAACGTGGCATAATTTGGAATACTTTCAGTTTAAAATAATTGACAGTCTTAAAATTTCAATCAAATACGTGTTTTATTTCCGAAAAGATTTTGCTAATCTATTAAAAATCCATTGGATGTAATTTTTGTTAGTTCCACATTTTTTTATAGAATTTATTAAGTTTGAAACAATTACCTATATTACGATTCGGAATACTTTAAGTTTGAAACATTTGCTTATTATAAAATTTCAACTTTTTTCATTTATCTGAAAGTTCTTCTAAAGCCCTTTAATATGACACCAAACATTACCGATAGAAAATTTAAGAGTGCTCAAATGATTCCAATTCGAGTTATCTGGTTTTTTAAAATTGTACTCGGCCGTGGATAAAATTTGCTTGTTTTTACTATATATTATTACTGGAGACAAATTTGGATGGGTTTACCTGTATACTTTATATAACTTGTCAATTTGACGTTTTGTTTTAGTGGACTGTCAAAAATTTTCTTTTTAAATACACATATTTAAAATGCGTAATTATAATAAAAACGTTCCCTCATTCCCCCAATATGTGTCAAATATTTCAAAAGTTGTCTAAAATATTTAATACTTCAATAATTGTTAATTAAAAATGCGATATGTCCACATACAAATGTCAAAATTAGAGTAGGTGTTCTTTTTTAAAATTTCAAAGCCTCCACACTCTTTGTCTGTATATTTTATAAAACTTGTCAATTTGACGTTTTGAATTAAAACCAACTTCATAGTGGACTCTTAAAAATTTTCTTTTTAAATACACATATTTGAAATTTGAAATTATAATAGACACGTCACCTCAGGCCCCCAATGTGCGTAAAATATTTCAAAACTACTCTAAAATATTTAATATTTAAATAATTTATAATTAAAAATACGACATGTCCACTGACAAATGTCAAAATGACAGTAGATGTTCTTCTTCAAAATTTCAAAGCCACCATATTCTTTATACTTTATAAAACTTGTCAATATGACGTTTTGCTTTAAAACCAACTTCATAGTGAAATGTCAAAAATTTACTTTTTAAATGTACACATTTGAAATGTTATAATAAAAACGTCCCCTCAGTCCCCTAATATGCGTAAAATATTTCAAAACTACTCTAAACCATTTAATATTTAAATAATTTATAATTAAAAATGCGACATGTCCACTGACAAATGTCAAGTGACGTTTGATGTTCTTCTTAAAAATTTCAAAGCCTCCCCACTCTTAGTTGACTTTGCCCCAAAAACGCATGTTTTTTCAAGTTTTCTCGCACGAAAAATCTGAGACTATCAAAAGGCACTCCCCGTGATGGATCCCTATCAAATAAAAAAAGTTGCAAATAAATCGGATAAACCGTTTAGGCTGTAAAATTGTCAGACTGATTGTGATGAAATTATATATACATAGGGAATTAAGCCGTTTAGTATATAAGATTTTAATGATGTATTTGTTTTTCCGAAAAAAGACATAGATAACTAGATAATGATGTTAGCAAAAATATTTGGAACATAAAATGTTATTTGCAATTTTCCTGTATATGCGTCTAATTTTGAGAAAAACTTATTTTTATATTTAATTATATTAGAAACAAAAAATATCAATTTTAATTTTCGCATTATCTAGTTTCTTTCCGAAAGAAGACATAGATAACTAGATAACCGGACACGGACCCGAACTTGGCTCCGGACCCGGACCCGGACCCGGACCCGGACCTGGACCCGGACCTGGACCCGGACCCGTACACGGACCCGGACCCGGACCCGGACCCGGACCCGTACCCGGACCCGGACCCGGACCAGTACCCGGACCCGGACCTGGACCCGGACCCGTACCCGGACCCGGACCCTGACCCGGACCCGGACCTGGACCCGGACCCGTACACGGACCCGGACCCGGACCCGGACCCGGACCCGTACCCGGACCCGGACCCGGACCAGTACCCGGACCCGGACCTGGACCCGGACCCGTACCCGGACCCGGACCCTGACCCGGACCCGGACCTGGACCCGGACCCGGACCCGGACCCGTACCCGGACCCGGACCCGGACCCGGATCCGGACCCGGACCTGGACCCGGACCCGTACCCGGACCAGGGTCCGGGTCCGGGTCCGGAGCCAAGTTCGGGTCCGTGTCCGGTTATCTAGTTATCTATGTCTTCTTTCGGAAAGAAACTAGATAATGCGAAAATTAAAATTGATATTTTTTGTTTCTAATATATTATTAAATATAAAAATAAGTCATCTTTTATTTGAAATTTTTTTTCGTAATAATTGGAATTTATTGTGTCCAGTAAACTACCTCTTCCGGTTTTTCAATTTCATTCAAAATCAACTCGAATACACACACAGACATCATTGAGAAAATGATCAAAACGGATTCAGTGGACCTCAAAACACTATGAGGCGCCGTTTGCGACAATATACAGACTCGTAATTATACAATTCTTTTCATTATATATACTAAATTTTTGACAATATGACGTAAAATTTTGTGTACGGGTATATTATAACCTGTATATTGTGATATTTTTGTCGCGTTAAAAAAATATACAGAACAGGATTGTGCCACTTATTCAGAGACGGCGCTGAATTTCAGGTAGTTGACGCAGCATTTTGGAGAGATAGTGCAACATGAAATGTACACCCAAGGGGTACAAAATATTATTTTTAATCTTTTTCTCCGGATTTAAAATAACTATCTTAGGTTTAGTTTAAGTAACATTAACAAAACTGGAATTTCTTTATAGCTAACGGAAATGAGATTACAATTTTTAAGTAACCTAAAAATAAATACTTCTAAATTTGTAAGTTATGGAAAATTATATCATTGTCTCGAACCTTCAATACATTTTAAGAAAATATTAGGTAGAATAAGGGCCAGTTTTTCAATCGCCGGTTTACGCTCGACTGGTTTTGAAGCACTTTCAATTAAATTATCGATAAAAAAATTAGAAGTGTCCAAATGATTCTAATTCAAGTTATCTGGTTTTTCTAAATTGAACTTTGAACAAAATTTGCTTGGTTTTACTGTATATTATTATCGAGATCAAACTTGGTTGAGTTCACCTGTATACATTATAAAACTTGTCAATTCGACGTTTTGTTTCGAAACCAAATTCATTGTGGACCGTCAAAAATTTACTTTTTAAATACACGTATTTGAAATGTATAATTATAATTAAAATGTCCCCTCATTTCCAGAATATGTGTAAAGTATTTCAAAACTACTCACAATAATTTAATATTTAAGTAATTTATAATTAAATATGCGACATGTGCACTGACAAATGTCAAAATGACAGGAGATGTTTTTTTTATTAAAATTTCAAAGCCTCCATATTCTTTATATTTTATAAAACTTGTCAGTTTGACGTTTAAAATTAAAACCAACTTCATAGTGGACTGACAAAAATTTTCTGTTAGTTCCACATTTTTTTATAGAATTTATTAAGTTTGAAACAATTACCTATATTACGATTCGGAATACTTTAAGTTTGAAACATTTGCTTATTATAAAATTTCAACTTTTTTCATTTATCTGAAAGTTCTTCTAAAGCCCTTTAATATGACACCAAACATTACCGATAGAAAATTTAAGAGTGCTCAAATGATTCCAATTCGAGTTATCTGGTTTTTTAAAATTGTACTCGGCCGTGGATAAAATTTGCTTGTTTTTACTATATATTATTACTGGAGACAAATTTGGATGGGTTTACCTGTATACTTTATATAACTTGTCAATTTGACGTTTTGTTTTAGTGGACTGTCAAAAATTTTCTTTTTAAATACACATATTTAAAATGCGTAATTATAATAAAAACGTTCCCTCATTCCCCCAATATGTGTCAAATATTTCAAAAGTTGTCTAAAATATTTAATACTTCAATAATTGTTAATTAAAAATGCGATATGTCCACATACAAATGTCAAAATTAGAGTAGGTGTTCTTTTTTAAAATTTCAAAGCCTCCACACTCTTTGTCTGTATATTTTATAAAACTTGTCAATTTGACGTTTTGAATTAAAACCAACTTCATAGTGGACTCTTAAAAATTTTCTTTTTAAATACACATATTTGAAATTTGAAATTATAATAGACACGTCACCTCAGGCCCCCAATGTGCGTAAAATATTTCAAAACTACTCTAAAATATTTAATATTTAAATAATTTATAATTAAAAATACGACATGTCCACTGACAAATGTCAAAATGACAGTAGATGTTCTTCTTCAAAATTTCAAAGCCACCATATTCTTTATACTTTATAAAACTTGTCAATATGACGTTTTGCTTTAAAACCAACTTCATAGTGAAATGTCAAAAATTTACTTTTTAAATGTACACATTTGAAATGTTATAATAAAAACGTCCCCTCAGTCCCCTAATATGCGTAAAATATTTCAAAACTACTCTAAACCATTTAATATTTAAATAATTTATAATTAAAAATGCGACATGTCCACTGACAAATGTCAAGTGACGTTTGATGTTCTTCTTAAAAATTTCAAAGCCTCCCCACTCTTAGTTGACTTTGCCCCAAAAACGCATGTTTTTTCAAGTTTTCTCGCACGAAAAATCTGAGACTATCAAAAGGCACTCCCCGTGATGGATCCCTATCAAATAAAAAAAGTTGCAAATAAATCGGATAAACCGTTTAGGCTGTAAAATTGTCAGACTGATTGTGATGAAATTATATATACATAGGGAATTAAGCCGTTTAGTATATAAGACTAGCGGTCGCCCTGGCTTCGCCAGGCCTCACGCTAGCTCCGCGGACCCTGAAGTAGAATTCACTTTTGTAAGACAGTTGATACAATATAAATGCAATTATTACAAATCTAAAACATTTCTGCGTATCATTCCATCCAAAGACCTTTTAATTGATACTAAACACAATAGGTTCCGAAGATCTTTCACTAAAACAACTGACGATTGAAAAAAATCCAATTATGCACGCGAGACCTTTCATTTGATACTAATCACGAAGAATTTTGATGCATTTTCACTAAAACAATTGAAGATCTATAAGTATTAAATTTTGTACGCGAACCCTTCAAAAAATCTTTCTTTTTGATAAAAACGCGATGCATTTTCACTAAAATAATTTTGAGGATCTATAAGTATTAAATTTTGTACGCGAACCCTTCAAAAAATCTTTCTTTTTGATACAAACGCGATAGGTTTTAAACACGTTCACGAAAACAATTGTACATTTTGCTAAACTATTAAAAATCTTTTGGACGTCATTTTTTATAAGTTCTACATTTATATTTTATATGTACATGAAATCAATTGAAATTTTTCTCTATACTTTTTTGAAAAACTGTTGGAAATCGCTGAAATATACTTTTTTGCATTGTAGAATGCTGCTGTCAATTTTTTATTTTTTTTAAATGTATATTCTTACCGCACACAAATTTTGCTTTGTTTTATTACATACTTTTAAAAATTATTTGTCAAGTTGACGTTTTGTCTTAAAAATTTTTACGCTAGCCCTTCAAAAAACCTTCCATTTGATACCAAACACGATATGTTTTTAAGTACTTTTACTAAAATAATTGACGATCGAAAAGTAATAAATTTTGTACGCAATTCCTTCAAAATACCTTTCATTTAATACCAAACACGATAAGTTTAGAAGCACTTTCACTAAAACAATTGCCAATCGTAAAATATTTAATTTTGTACGCGATCTCTTCAAAAGACCTTTCATTAGATACCAAACACGATAGATTGTTAAGCACTTTCACTGACACAATTGCCGATCAAAATTAAATTAAATGCTGCACGAAAACACTTCAAAAGACATTTCATTCGATATCAAACACGATAGGTTTCAAAGCAACATCACTAAAACAATTGCGAATCAACAAAAAAAAATAATTTGCACGCGATCCCTTTAAAAGACTTTTTATTTGATACCAAAAAATATTTTATATTTAAAACAATTGACATTCTTAATTTTTTTTTATTTCATATATAATTTCTTCCAAATTTTCATTTGACATTAAATACGGCATTAATCCGAATATTTGAAATTTGAAACAATTGACAATCGTAAAGTCTTAATTTTTTTATTTCGTCTGAAAGTTCTTCTAAAGCCCTGTCATATGATATCAAACACGATTTGATTCGAAAGACTTTAAGCTTAGAACAATTGACGGTCGTAAAATTTCAATCAAATACGTGTTTTATTTCCGAAAACATTTTGCTAGAATAACTCTTTTTTATTTCATCTGAAAGTTCTTCTAACTCTATTTCATATGCTCTAGCATTTCTTCAACTAAAAGTTGCACGAAAGGCATGAGTATTCGCCGAGTGTTTGTAGCTGAATTGGTTAGAGCAGTCACCATGCGAGTGAAACTTTTTTTTTATTTCATATGAAAGTTATTCTAAAACCCTTTCATATGACACCCAACACAATATGATACGAAATACTTTATGTTAGAAATAATTGCTTATTGTAAACTTTCAACAATTTTCATTTTTCTGAAAGTTCTTCTAAAGCCCTTTAATATGACACCAAACACAATAGGTTTTGTTGCAATTTCACTAAAATAATTGCCGATTGAAAATATTATAATTTTGCCCACATGCCCTTTAAAACAACTTTCGTATTACCGATAGAAAATTTAAGAGTGATCAAATGATTCCAATTCGAGTTATCTTGTTTTTCTAAATTGTACTCTGACGTGGGTAAAATTTGCTTGGTTTTACTGTATATTATTACTGGAGACAAATTTGGTTGGGTTTACCTGTATACTTTATATAACTTGTCAATTTGACGTTGTGTTTTAGTGGACTGTCAAAAATTATCTTTTTAAATACACATATATAAAATGCTTAATGATAATAAAAACGTTCCCTCATTCCCCCAATATGTGTAAAATATTTCAAAAGTTGTCTAAAAAATTAAATACTTCAATAATTGTTAATTAAAAGTGCGATATGTCCACATACAAATGTCAAAATTAGAGTAGGTGTTCTTTTTAAAATTTCAAAGCCTCCACACTCTTTGTCTGTATATTTTATAAAACTTGTCAATTTGACGTTTTGAATTAAAACCAACTTCATAGTGGACTATAAAAATTTTTCTTTTTAAATACACATATTTAAAATACTTAATTATAATAAAAACGTCCCCTCAGTCCCACAATGTGCGTAAAATATTTCAAAACTACTCTAAAACATTTAATATTTAAATAATTTATAATTAAATATGCGACATGTCCACAGACAAATGTCAAAATTACAGTAGATGTTCTTCTTAAAAATGTCAAAGCCTCCACACTCTTAGTTGAAAATGCATGTTTTTTCAAGTTTTCTCGCACATCATGTGCACGAAAAATCTGAGACTATCAAAAGGCACTCCCCATAAGTAATCCCTATCAAATAAAAAAAGTTTCAATTAAATCGGATAAACCGTCTAGGCTGTAAAAATGTCAGACTGATTGTGATGAAATTATATATACATAGGGAATTAAGCCGTTTAGTATATAAGACTAGCGGTCGCCCTGGCTTCGCCAGGCCTCACGCTAGCTCCGCGGACCCTGAAGTAGGATTCACTTTTGTAGGACAGTTGACACGCGAGCTCTTCAAAAGACCTTTCATTTGATACTAAACACGAAGAATTTTGAAACATTTTCACTAAAACAATTGAGGATCTAACATTATTAAATTTTGTACGCGAACCCTTTAAAAAATCTTTCTTTTTGATACAAACGCGATAGGGCAAATTTCAACTTTTTTATTTCATTACAATTTTCTTCTAAAGTTTTTTTATACACCAATACTTTAAGTTTAAAACAGTTGATGGTTGTAAAATATTTATTTTTTAATTCATTTGAACTTTCTTTCAAAACTCTTTCATATCACACCAAACTCGGCATGACTCGGAATACTTTCAGTTTGAAACAATTAACAGTTGTAATATTGAATTTTTTTCTTTATTCCATGTACAAGTTCATTCAAAACTTTTTTATATGACATTAAACCCGGCATGATTCCGAATACTTTAAATTTAAAACAATTGACGGTCGAAATATATATATATTTTTTATTTCGTCTGAAAGTTCTTCTAAATCCCTTTCATATGATATCAAACACGATATGATACGGAATACTTTAGGTTTAAAACAATTGAAGGTCGTAAAATTTCAAATACGTGTGTTATTTCCGAAAACATATTGCTAAACTAACTTTTTATAAGAATTTGTTTATTGACACAATTGTTTGTTTGTAGATATTATAAATAATTTTTGAAAAAGCAATGAGCGTTCGCCGGGATTTGAATCCAGAACCTTTCACTCGCATGGTGACTGCTCTAGCATTTCTTCAACTAAAAGTTGCTCGAAAGGCATGAGTATTCGCCGAGTGTTTGTAGCTCAATTGGTTAGAGCAGTCACCATGCGAGTGAATTTTTTTATAGTATTTATTAAGTTTGAAACAATTACCTATCGTAAAATTTCAACTTTCTATATTTCATCTAAAAGTTCTTTTGAAGCCCTTCAATATGACACTAGATACGGTACGATACGGAATACTTTAAGTTTGAAACTATTGACAGTCGTAAAATTTCAACTATTTTTTTATTTCATATGAAAATTCTTCTAAAGCACTTTCATATGACACTCAACACAATATGATTCGAAATACTTTATGTTAGAAACAATTGCTTACTGTAAAATTTCAACTATTTTCATTTTTCTGAAAGTTCTTCTAAATCCTTTTAACATGACACCGAACACGATAGGTTTTGTTGCAATTTCACTAAAATAATTGCCGATTGAAAATATTATAATTTTGCCCACGTGCCCTTTAAAATAACTTTCGTATTACCGATATAAAATTTAAGAGTGATCAAATGATTCCAATTCGAGTTATTTGGTTTTTCTTAATTGTACTCTGACGTGGATAAAATTTGCTTGGTTTTCTGTATATTATTACTGCAGACAAATTTGGTTGGGTTTACCTGTATACTTTATATAACTTGTCAATTTGACGTTTTGTTTTAGTGAATTGTCAAAAATTTTCTTTTTAAATACACATGTATAAAATGCTTAATGATAATAAAAACGTTGCCTCATTCCCCCAATATGTGTAAAATATATCAAAAGTTATCTAAAAAATTAAATACTTCAATAATTGTTAATTAAAAATGCGATATGTCCACATACAAATGTCAAAATTAGAGTAGGTGTTCTTTTTTAAAATTTCAAAGCCTCCACACTCTTTGTCTGTATATTTTATAAAACTTGTCAATTTGACGTTTCGAATTAAAACCAACTTCATAGTGGACTATAAAAATTTTTCTTTTTAAATACACATATTTAAAATGTTTAATTATAATAGAAACGTCCCCTCAGTCCCCCAATGTGCGTAAAATATTTCAAAACTACTCTAAAACATTTAATATTTAAATAATTTATAATTAAATATGCGACATGTCCACAGACAAATGTCAAAATTACAGTAGATGTTCTTCTTAAAAATGTCAAAGCCTCCACACTCTAAGTTTAAAATGCATGTTTTTTCAAGTTTTCTCGCACATCATGTGCACGAAAAATCGGAGACTATCAAAAGGCACTCCGCATAAGTAATCCCTATCAAATAAAAAAAGTTTCAAATAAATCGGATAAACCGTCTAGGCTGTAAAATTGTTAGACTGATCGTGATGAATCTATATATAGGGAATTAAGCCGTTTAGTATATAAGATTTTAATGATGTATTTGTTTTTCCGAAAAAAGACATAGATAACTAGATAATGATGTTAGCAAAAATATTTGGAACATAAAATGTTATTTGCAATTTTCCTGTATATGCGTCTAATTTTGAGAAAAACTTATTTTTATATTTAATTATATTAGAAACAAAAAATATCAATTTTAATTTTCGCATTATCTAGTTTCTTTCCGAAAGAAGACATAGATAACTAGATAACCGGACACGGACCCGAACTTGGCTCCGGACCCGGACCCGGACCCGGACCCGGACCTGGACCCGAACCCGTACCCGTACCTGGACCCGGACCCGGACCCGGACCCGGACCCGTACCCGGACCCGGACCTGGACCCGGACCTGGACCCGGACCCGTACCCGGACCCGGACCCGGACCCGGACTCGGACCCGGACCCGGACCCGGACCCGGACCCGGACCCGGACCAGTACCCGGACCCGGACCTGGACCCGGACCCGTACCCGGACCCGGACCCTGACCCGGACCCGGACCTGGACCCGGACCCGGACCCGGACCCGGACCCGGACCCGGACCCGGACCCGGATCCGGACCCGGACCTGGACCCGGACCCGTACCCGGACCAGGGTCCGGGTCCGGGTCCGGAGCCAAGTTCGGGTCCGTGTCCGGTTATCTAGTTATCTATGTCTTCTTTCGGAAAGAAACTAGATAATGCGAAAATTAAAATTGATATTTTTTGTTTCTAATATATTATTAAATATAAAAATAAGTCATCTTTTATTTGAAATTTTTTTTCGTAATAATTGGAATTTATTTTGTCCAGTAAACTACCTCTTCCGGTTTTTCAATTTCATTCAAAATCAACTCGAATACACACACAGACATCATTGAGAAAATGATCAAAACGGATTCAGTGGACCTCAAAACACTATGAGGCGCCGTTTGCGACAATATACAGACTCGTAATTATACAATTCTTTTCATTATATATACTAAATTTTTGACAATATGACGTAAAATTTTGTGTACGGGTATATTATAACCTGTATATTGTGATATTTTTGTCGCGTTAAAAAAATATACAGAACAGGATTGTGCCACTTATTCAGAGACGGCGCTGAATTTCAGGTAGTTGACGCAGCATTTTGGAGAGATAGTGCAACATGAAATGTACACCCAAGGGGTACAAAATATTATTTTTAATCTTTTTCTCCGGATTTAAAATAACTATCTTAGGTTTAGTTTAAGTAACATTAACAAAACTGGAATTTCTTTATAGCTAACGGAAATGAGATTACAATTTTTAAGTAACCTAAAAATAAATACTTCTAAATTTGTAAGTTATGGAAAATTATATCATTGTCTCGAACCTTCAATACATTTTAAGAAAATATTAGGTAGAATAAGGGCCAGTTTTTCAATCGCCGGTTTACGCTCGACTGGTTTTGAAGCACTTTCAATTAAATTATCGATAAAAAAATTAGAAGTGTCCAAATGATTCTAATTCAAGTTATCTGGTTTTTCTAAATTGAACTTTGAACAAAATTTGCTTGGTTTTACTGTATATTATTATCGAGATCAAACTTGGTTGAGTTCACCTGTATACATTATAAAACTTGTCAATTCGACGTTTTGTTTCGAAACCAAATTCATTGTGGACCGTCAAAAATTTACTTTTTAAATACACGTATTTGAAATGTATAATTATAATTAAAATGTCCCCTCATTTCCAGAATATGTGTAAAGTATTTCAAAACTACTCACAATAATTTAATATTTAAGTAATTTATAATTAAATATGCGACATGTGCACTGACAAATGTCAAAATGACAGGAGATGTTTTTTTTATTAAAATTTCAAAGCCTCCATATTCTTTATATTTTATAAAACTTGTCAGTTTGACGTTTAAAATTAAAACCAACTTCATAGTGGACTGACAAAAATTTTCTTTTTAAATACACATATTTAAAATGCGTAATTATAATAAAACTGTACACTCATTCCTCCAATATATGTAAAATATTTCAAAAGTACTCTAACAAATTTAATATTTAAATAATTTATAATTAAAAATGCGACATGTCCACTGACAAACGTCAAAGTGACAGTAGATCTTCTTCTTAAAAATTTCAAAGCCTCCACACTCTTAGTTGATTTTGCCCCAAAAACGCATGTTTTTTCAAGTTTTCTCGCACATCATGTGTACGAAAAATCTGAGACTATCAAAAGGCACTCCACGTGATTGACCTCTATCAAATAAAAAAAGTTGGAAATAAATCGGATAAACCGTCTAGGCTGTAGCGATTTACAAATGGGCGTGATGAATCCAAAGAAATATACCTCACTTATCAAAATAGTGTATAGGATTTTATAAGTAGCAAAAGTGACTGTTTATGCCTCACCTATAGTTATTGACCTGGTTACGCTCTCCCGATTCGCCACAAAAGAAACTTTAGCTCCTTATAAAATAATATACCATTTTAACGACCCCGTCAGATAGTAAAATTTTCTTCCCTTACTTGGGAGAAGAAAATGATACTTTTCAATTTTTATCTTTCCTAGGGAAGAACAGTAAATTCATATCCATGACAACTGAAAATAAAAGTATAATTTTACATTAATGACATTCAGATAATATCATTTAAGAAAATATTAAATCTAACCTAAATTTCTAATTTATTTTTGAAACTGCTACTTTCTGATAGCCTCACTAAATAAAACTGCACCTTCGAGATGAAATGTCTCACTTTCCTTTCTTGGTACAAAAATAACTGTTGTTTTTATTTTCATGACCACCTTACTAATAACTCTATATATTACTAATTTATAATTTTGTTTCCAGTTGTGTGTACCGCTTCGAAGCCGGGCGCGATGAACGCGTCAAACTAACCCTCAACAAAATCATCACCTCTGGTCGAAACTGTTACACAACCCCAAGTGCAGACATAGGTCGCTTACGATGTGTAGGCAACACTTCAGCAACGGTTCGAATCTTCGAAGTCCCTTGGGCGGACGTTCCTCCAGTTCCCCGTGATTGTCTCTGCTCTACTGAGACAACCACTAATACCCCCACCACCACAGCTTCTCCCACTACTACCACAGAAGCCCCGCCCCATGTACCATACACCTATGTAAGCACCAGTCAAGTGGTTGAACTTCGGTTTGATGTCAAGGAGATGAATGCCACGGATGATATGGATTCGTTGTTTTTTGAGGGGAGTGTACGGTTTGTTAGAATGCCCCTGTGTGGAAAAAATACGAGGAAGATGGGGCCGAGTGGGGAGGTTGCATTTCAAGGACATGGCAAGCAGGACCAAGTAAGAATTTAGGTTTATATTAGTCGTATTCCATTTGTCATTTGGATCAGATCTAAAGTACATTTACTGAACCAGATCGCTTATTTCTTTCGCTGAATTACATCGCTGACTTTATTTTCAGTACTAGAATTACTGATCCTAAATTACTTTGAAGCCCAATAATTTGTCATGTTATCTAATTTATCTGAACTGATTTACGTGAATCAAGTGGCAAATGAAATACAGCTATTGTAGAACTATCTAATAATAAGGGTGTTTGTTTCAGACTACATGTGACACCTACCCTTTAGTAATAACCCCCTCTCAAACACGATACCTCTACGTTAAAATCCTAGGGGTTTTAGTTCCCTTAAATGATAGTCTCCCTATTACTCAACAGTCCTACCAATTGCAACCAAAAGAATGCTTCAGTCGTAATCGTATTCTTGTCCACGTTGGATCAAAGACTCAAGTTATCTGTCCTGTTAAAGACCCTGATCCCTACCACCACCACAGGGTAGTAGAAGTATTTTCAGAAGGTTGGGTCACGCCTATAGTGGTGGGAAGCACACCTGATAGGCTGGGGCATGAACCATCAACAAGCGTTGTTGTTGAATTCGTTGGATATGAACAAGGAAACCATGCGATTCATTGGTTGGAACTTTCTAGAAGGTAGGGAAGAGTAAACGTAAAACTAGAGGGAATGAACTAGTTTATTTAGGTATTCTAGAGCAGTGATTCTTAACCGAAGATCCGGGAAAAGACCTCAAGGGCTCGCGATACTTAAAGATACCTTAAATTTTAATTGTAACGCTATCTGTAAGTATTTTCTTTTTATATACGAGCTCAAAGCTGTGGACCATATTTGAAAAACCACTACTCGAAACAAAATTTTGTTAATGGCCTTATTTGTTTTGGAACTTTGAGTTCAACTCTAAACTGACCTATAACTAAATCGTGTTACTTCCAAATAAATAATGTATGTGGAAAATATATGGGTCCTTGATGTCAAAAAGGTGAAGAACCGCTGCTCTAGATAATAATTACTGCTAATAAGATAAATTGTTAATTAATGTATCTTTCAGGCGTTTGATTCTCTCAGCAATGGGTATGGTCCGACCAGAAGAATGCCTCTACCGTTGCCCTGAGCTCAACGCTTGCATAAACGCTTCAGTCTGGTGCGACGGTACCACCGACTGTCCTTCAGGCCACGATGAATCTCTCTCCCACTGTTCATTTCTCCTTCAGCTTCCCCTACTTTACCTCTGCGCAGGCGCACTTATTCTCCTAGCTTGCGCGGGGACAGTCTGCGCACTTGCTTACAAGCGCTGTCGTCGACGGCCGAGGAGCGTACTACAGACGAGGCTGAAGAGTCTCAGTTCTAGCGATACGGCGATTGTTGATGAGAAAGGAGTAATTTGCTGACAAAGTGACAATTCTGTTCGGTATGTTGAGGTGGACAGAGTTACGACAGTGTGACGATTGACTCAATATAGCGTGCAGAATTGTCTTGAGTGTGCGGTGGTTGTATGTTGGTAATGATGTTTTTGTTTAATCAAACGTTAGATGGACCAAATTTAAATTAATAAGGATTATTGTATAGAACGGATGGATTTCATAATTTGCGGCTAGTTTTGTTTAAATTGACACCTGTTGCGAGGTACATCATCTTTTGACTTTTAACTGTAACAACATGGCTACTAATACCTATTTACATATTTCCAAATGATATTTATTCTTTAGGCGTTGAATATTTCTAGTTGTCAAACGATTCTCAATTATTTTACAGAGAAATATACTTTATTTCTTTCCTGATTATTTTCCGGGATGCAGTTTCCTGAATGTTTTTCTGGACTGACCATTTTCCTTAATTATAATTTTTCAGCAAGTTTATTTCCAGAATTTCCTTTTTTCCAAATAATAAATTTCTCGAATGTCTTTTTCCTTCGTAGGTTATTTCCTGATTGGCAATTTTACATCTAAATAATTTCCTGAAAAAATATTTTCCCTAACGTGGATTTCCCGTATGCATTACCGTTCATTTTCTTGATTAAAATATCCTGAATGACTATTTTACAGCATACCAATTTCCCGGATATTATTTTTCCATACACAAATTTTATGAACGCATTTTTCCTTATGGACTATTTCCAGAATAGCCATTTTCTCGAATTACTATGTTTCACCATATATATTCCAGAAAAAAAAACTATTTCCAATACAATGAATTTTAAAATGCATTTCGTTAAATATCTAATAACTAGGTTAATAATCTTTTTAACTCAAAAATGTTACAAAATTATTTAACCCTTTTTTTCAGAATCAGTATTTTTAGCATTGGAAATAAACTCAGCGAAGTAATCCAGAAAAATTAATAAGTGATCTGGTTTAGTAAATGTAAGTTAGATCTGATCTAAATGCCAATTAGAACGCGCCTAATAGTTTCACTTACTGTGTTTAAATTTTATCATTAATAGGTAACTTACAGTATAAGTATTGTAAAAAAGTATTTTTCTTTAAACAAAGGAAAACAAATGACGCCAAAGACGTCAGTTACCTTTTCAAATTATGGAATCCAAATATCCGTTTCCAGTTCGGTTAGGGACCTGTTCTAGAAACCGTATATCAAAATTCTCGTAGTGGTTGAAACAGGAACGAACTTAATCCTAATTTTGTAAATAACAATTTCCTATTACGCGTAAGTATTCGAGTATGAAATCTAGCGCAAACTTATTAGAAAGTACGTAATTAATAAATTCTTACAGAATCCCTTCTCCAACAACGAAAAGATGGAGATGTTGCATATTCTGTACGGTGTAAATAAATAATAATTTAGAAGTTATTATGCGGAACCCTTACGGTTGAGATAAGTATTAAGGGTATAAGGACAAAGGCGACATAGATTTTGGGAAATTATATTCGATTTGATGCAACGATTTTTCATTAACTACGAGCTTATTATTGTCGCTTTCTTTCACTTTCTTGGGATGCTATATCCATATTTCTACGTTCTTTTCATGTTACTAAATCTGTTTTGAAGTATAGAAAAGATATTGGATTAAGTAAATGTAGGATCCCAATAGTTAATCATCATTTTATAAATAAATAAATAAATATAACATCACGCCTTCTGCCCATTACTGGGTGTGGTACTCTGCCGTAGTAGATCTCGGTAAGTGATATATTTTGCGCGTGAAGCACAAAAGTTCATTAATTATGTATTTCAAGGGAAGAAAGTGGAATATTGTTTCTCGAAGATGTCGCTTCATGTCTTAAGCCGAAGGTAAAAGATGTAAAATATCTGAGGGAAGAAAGTAAGACTTTCTCCTTCCAGGTATCACGGCATTTTTCGAGCTGGGGGTAAGAGATATAAAGCACCTGAGGGATAAATGATACTTTCTTCACGATGTATTTATACAAAATATGTCCCAAAAATAACGAAACTCTTTAGATATAGAATAAAACACACATTGTATTAGGTTTGAAACTTAATATTTATTCAAAATTGGTTCCATTTGAATCAATACACTTTTTAGAACGATCAACTATAGCATGCATAGTTTTGTTTATGCCATCTAAAGGAACATTCTTTAACACCTGTGTTACGGCTGCTTCAATGACTGGAATATCATCATAAAATGCTCCTTTCATGGCAATTTTCAGTTTTGGGAAAAGATAATAGTCACATGGTGATAGATCTGGCGAATACGGAGGGTGGTCGATGACACAAATAGTTTTTTCATAAAAAATTCGTTGTATTTTTTAACGCCTTTTTGATCTTCATTTAATTCGTGTTGAACAAACCTTTCTTTTATCCAAATCTTCAGTTAGAATTCTCCAAATAGTATATTTACTCGTATGTAATTCTTCACCCAACATTCTAACAGTAAAATTCGCATCGACAGCAATGATTTCATGCACTTTTTCGACTAATTCAGCACAATTTCCGGCTTTTGGACATCCAGATCTTTCATCATCATTTAAATCTTCACGACCAGATTAAATTTTGCAAACCACTTACAAACGAGATAAACAATCATCACCATAAACTTTTTTCATCAATTCGTATGTCTCTGCAAATTTGTTTCCAAGTTTAACACAAAATTGAATATTTGCTCATTGTTCCATTGCATTTTTACTATACATAAACACAAAAACTACTGTCATTAAAATGCGCGTAAATTTTTAAACTGTCACCTGATTGCATCAAGTTGTGTGCGTTCGAAAGAGGAAAGATGTATCTTTCTAACAATGTGTATGTTCAATAGATTGCGCTACGTGTTCTATGATTTAAATTAAAAGTTTAGTTATTTTTGGGACATTCTGTATATTTCTTTTGTCTGTTATTTAACAGCAATGTCAAAAGTAGCTAAAATTCTATGTGTTTTAAGGGTAATTTAATGTAGTTTAATGTCTAACGAAAAGATATTTTAGTGACGAAAATCTGTGTCGCCGCTATATGCCCAGTTTTCTAAATGTGTTCATTTAGAACATGTTCAATAATCAAAGTAAAACGTGAAAACTAGTTTCTTTCAAATCGTTACATATCAAATGCCGGCAAGACCGATATGTAATAAGTTCAATACTGCCAATGCCGATTACTACGGTGTTCATTAAAGTAATGAAAATCTGTACGCTTTATGGCACATACACACACCCTTACATTCTGTTTAACATTATTCTTATTGGTAATTTGTTTGACACCTTTACCATTGTATATTTTCTACCGCCAAACCTTCCTAAATTATTATATGCATTTTAATACTTTATGTAATAGTTCTGCAATTGCAGATCTTACTGTATTTAAAATGAAAAGCATTGCATAATTGCAACAAATTTACAAGGTAAAGAAACATAACGATCATTCTCAAATAAGAGTAGAGTTACTATCTGAAAATTTCAAACTGCTCCCTATTTATACCTTCTGATCAGATGGTGGGGGTTGCTTCTGAGCCAATGAGAACAAAAGGAACATCTAGCTAGAATATCCAAATCGTGAGTGTTCACAGAAAGCAGAATACCACTATTAACTTCTTTATTTATAAAGATATCTAATTGAAAATTTATATACGTAAACTTAACATATGTGGCATAATTTCTATTTATAAATGATAAAAATACCTCTTCCGGTTTAACCGGAAGCGACATCAACTTACTTATTTTAATTAGAACAACATACTGTATATTTTACATTAAATTCTGAATACAATGATGTGCCACAAATCAAATTTGCAGTCAAAACAAACTTAAGAACAATATTTTTTTCCTGAAATTGACAAGAAAGTGTCTACTGTTTTAAATTTTAGTCCGGAAAGTAGATTTTTACCAAAACTGTCAGGTAAAATACGTCTCCAAGGTAACAACAAAAATAACAGTCTGGTAAAGTACAAAACAGTCTAGTAAAGACTTTGCCTGACTGTTTTGTATTTTACCTGAATATTTTTTGTTGCTGTAACCTTGGATACATAGTCAGCTGTCAATATGATTCTTATCAAAACATTTAAACATTTTGAATTAATAATGATTACGTATTAATTAAATTAAACGGTTTAGAAAAATTAGTATAGATAATTCGTCAGGAAAGAGTATTCATTTGAATGAGCGAATTAAAGTACTAGGTCTGCGGTCTCGTACTTCAAACAACCGCTTCGTCAAGTAAAATATCACTTTCCTGACTTACCTATTATGTAATATAATATTTTATGAAACCGGTAAGAAAGTGTCTACTTTTTTTAATTTTAATTTTAGCATGGAAAGTAGAATTCTACCAAAACAGTCAGGTAAAATATGTATCCAAGGTAACAACAAAAATAACAGTCTAAAAAAGACTTTATCTGACTGTTTTGTATTTTACCTGAATATTTTGTATTGTTATGGGATGGCTAGCACAGTGGTATGAAGTCGGCCTGTGGATCCTGAGGTCCCTGGTTCGATTCCCACAGGTGACAAATTTTCATAATTTGAAAAAGATATCCCTGTGGCTTCTCCACCACTAACATGTTTGGGGGCCGTGATTTGACGACTGTTAACCGCACTTTACGCGCAAAATATATCACTTACCGAGATCTGCTTTAGCAGAGTGCCACACCCAGAAATGGGTAGAAGGCGTGATGATATATTTATATATTTATTTATTTTGTATTGTTATGATTCTTATATTAAATTAAATTGTTCAGAAAAAACAGTAAATTCTAAATTAGATATTTTTATAAATAGGGAACTTTCTGTGGGCCCTCGGTATATTTGCCGCAATAAAACCTCTATAGATTTATCAGTTCTATCTTTAATATGGGCGGAACGTCGTTGACTGTGGAAAATATACGTAATTTTCTTTATTCAAGCTTAAATAATTTTATTTAACGATACACTTGTAAACATTGCTTTACACATGATGAGTGATTGCCGACGAAGCCAAGCTCTGATGAACTGCCATTTTATCCAACTTACAGCGTATGTTAAAAGTACGCGGATAACAGGACGGGCGCAGCAATATTCCAAATATTAGAGTTACGAATTGTAAGAAATAATAATAATAAAAGTTAAGACGTGTGCATAAATCCTTACTCTAAGAGATTACATAGTTATTATAGATAGATTAATCAGTACTTTTTGTGTTTTTGTAAATTTTATAAAAAAGATTAAAAAGATTAAAAGAAATTTTAGTCAGTTTAGTTAAAACTTTAACTGCCAGTTGCACTAACTAAGCTAATAATGATTTAGCTATAGAATAAAATAACATAATTTAAATACTTTTAATCTAAATAAATGTTACTAAATCCAGTTTTAAAATAAAGATTTTATTTTAAAATGTGATTTAAATTAATTGTTAATATTTTATTTCAATTCAAAGTACATTGTTGTTAGTGCAACATGCCATAATAAATAAATATATAAATAAATTTTGTTAACAGCTACGCTGCCACCTTTAAAAAAAGGAAATACATATTTATTTGTTGTATATTATTAATAATTATTGATGTTATAAACAATCATTAAAATATATTGTAAAAATTTTATTTCAGCTCTGCTGCCACTTCCATTTAATGGAATAATAACTTCAAAAGATTTTGGGCTGCCAAATGCTTCCTGATTATTTTAAAGAAACGAATAAAAAGGGCATAGAATTAATTTTCTAAATAATTGCAATTATTTATGGAGTAGTGGCTCAGTGGTATGGAGTCGGCCTTAGGATCCTAAGAACCCTGGTTCGATCCCCACAGCAGACAAACATTTTCATCAATTGAAAATTACCCCTGTGGGTCCCCCACCACTAACATCTTTGGAGGCCGTGATTTGACTATTAGTAACTGCACTTCACGCGCATAAATATATCACTTACCGAGATCTGGTTCGGCAGAGTACCACACCTAGTAATGGGTAAAAGGCGCAATGCTATATGTATTCATTTATTTAAATTATTTTCTTCGAAAGTAATTTTAGAAATTATAAAATAAAATAAATAAATCATCAAACCTTTTATCCATTACTGGATGTGGCACTCTTCCGTAGCAGATCCCAGTAAATGCGGTAAAGTGAGGTTAGCAGTCGTCAAATCACGGCCCCTAAAGATGTTAGTGGAAGGAGAACCTCAGAGGTATTTTTAATGTGGTGTTGATGATATATTTATATTTTGTTTATTAAAAATTGGAAAAAATCAAATCGCATTATAAAGAGAATAAATTTAATACCGCCAATATTTAAACTTAGGAGCTATCAGATTTGAATCATATGGCGACCGTATCTTAGTTGGTTTAAAGCGTATAACCGGAGTTCATAGGTCCCAGGTTCAAATCCTGCCGGAATTCCATTATTTCTCTTTTTTATTTTATTTGATTTCATGAATTGTTACGTATTTACTTAAAAAATTCTAATTAAAATTGAATTAAATTGTCTTTACATTAAAATTAGCCCCTGTGGCTCTCCAACCACTAACATCTTATGGGGCCATAATTTGACGGCTGATAACAACATAAATATATAAGTTGCTGTGTGCCACACTCAATAATGAGTAAAAGCCGTGATGATATATTTATTTATTTTTATTGGAACAATTTTTCTATGAAATAATTAATGATTAAAATTATTCCTGTGACTCTTTCTTCACTAACATTTTATGGGGCCATAATTTGACGGCTCATAATAACATAAATATATCAGTTACTGTGTGGCACACTCAATAATGAGTAAAAGGCGTGATGATATATTTATTTATATTTTTATTGGAACAATTTTTCTATCAAATAATTAATAAATAAATAAATATATCATCACGCCTTCTACCCATTACTGGGTGTGGCACTCTGCCGAAGCAGGTCTCGGTAAGTGATATATTTTGCGCGTGAAGTGCGGTTACCAGTCGTCAAATCACGGCCCCCAAAGATGTTAGTGGTAGAGGAGCCACAGGGATAGTTTTTGAAATTATGAAAATTGTTTGTCGCCTGTGGGAATCGAATCAGGGTTCTCAGGATCCACAGGCCGACTTCATACCACTGAGCTAGCCACTCCATTTATTAATTAATGATTAAAATTATTCCTGTGACTCCTTCCTTCACTAACATCTTATGGGGCCATAATTTGACGGCTGATAACAACATAAATATATCAGTTACTATGTGGCACACTCAGTTATGAGTAAAAGACGTGATGATATATTTATTTTTCCATTTTTTTATAAAATAATTATTGAAACTTTGGCAGCGAATAAAATGTCAAGATCTTTTGAAACTTGTATATTTATGTTATTGATAATTTTGTAATATAATGTAGGTATGTAAATCTAATGAATTATTTTTCTTAGTAAATCATGAAATAATTAGGACTAAAATAACTCGGTAGAAATGAATATCATCTTGGAAAATGATAAATGCATACGTAATTCCGAGTGCGAAGCTAGTAGGAAATATATACCTATATTATTAAATATTGTGATTTTACTGGGTCTTTGAAGTGCCCTACTCTTTATACACTGCATATTTTAGCGAAGATAAATTACTATAAGAGAGTAGTCAGGTGCAACTGACAATAACATATACGATAGAGGAGACTTGTTTTTTATTCAATTAGGGGGTATGGTAGACGTTGAATTTTGTTAACTGAAGTACGTATGAGAGACTGCGAATTGTATAATAAAACAGTATGTATATTGTGGTTGATTTGGATAGTAATAAATTATTTTATCCAGTTATTTACAATATTTATTTTACCTTCAAAATATTTCAATTGCCCCAGGACACACTGGGATAAATCGAGATTTTACTGTTCAAAAATCGGTGGAGGCCTTAGTATCCATCGGATCTGGATGAGTTTTTTCTTTAATTAAAGGTAATTAAATTCTCTACATATATGTCGAGGCCGTCAGAAATGTGGGTCAGAGGGGGCGCACCGCCCCCTTCGCTTCAAAACAGAGGGGGGGACGTGTATTATAGCAACATGACAGATTTTAGAAAGCTATTAACAGATGTCAACTTTATATTATGCTGAGAATAATTACAGTTCAGATTCCCTGTCTTAAGACACCCTAATTAAATTTCTAATATGCTCATTAAATCCGCATTGTAATTATTCTATTATGGGGTGGCTAGCTCAGTGGTATGAAGTCGGCCTGTGGATCCTGAGAACTCTGGTTCGATTCCCACAGGCGACAAACAATTTTCATAATTTCAAAAACTGCCCCTGTGGCTCCCTCACCACTAACATCTTTGGGGGCCGTGATTTGACGTCTGGTAACCGCACTTCACGAGCAAAATATTTCACTTACCGAGATCTGCTTCGGGAGAATGCCACACCCAGTAATAGGTAGAAGGCGTGATGATATATTTATTTATATATTTTATTTTATATAATATAAAGTTGACATCTGTTAATAGCTTTGTAAAATGTGTCATGTTGCTGTAATATACGTATAAAAATAATAAACAAATAAATAATTTTCATTGTTTTAAATTTTTCATATTTTTTACAATTTTTTGACAGTTTATTATGTATTTAATAAAATTTGATAGAGTCATTTAAAAATCTGCCTGGACAGATGTGTAGGGAATTTAATTATCTGTAATTTAAAAATATATATATCCAGATCCGATGGATATTAAGGTCTCCACCGATTTTTGAACAGTAAAAACTCGATTTGCCCCACTGTGCAGGGGGTCCATTCTAATTCACATAGCCACTGTGGTAACTGTGAATAATAGTTATATTTACTACCGATACATGTATTGAAAATAATTATTTTTCATTTAAAATTATTATTTTATATTTTGCACGTTAATGACACATAATTTCTGTCTATATCGAGTTGTCATTGATCTATCAAATTCATGAACAATTGTTTCAAATATAAAAAAATCTGTTTAAAGTCTTTGACTTTCTGCTACATTAGTTTTTAAATGCTATAACAATGCCGAAGATAAGAAATTTGACAAGGAAACGTCAATTGCTGATTCTTCATTTAATAATTTATTTTGAATAGGAATATGCAAATAATGGACCACTTTTACCTCTAAGTGCTATACGAGAGGTAAATTAGTATATATGTCATTAATTTTTATTATTCATTTACAATTTTTTAAAGAGTTTTGGACGCACTAAAAGTCCTTAAAATATCTGCGAAATCAAAGAAAAATTAAATCTTGTCATCCGCAAAGACGCAACACGTAATACAATTTAAAATAGGTTACATGTAAACGTCACAATATCCTATGTCATTCATCTAGTTATATTTTTTTATAACGTCAGTCTAGGGTACAACGTTTTTAGTATATTTGAAAATATTAATTTAATTTAATTTCGACGTTCAGCAATTGCAGATCACGTCACATCTGTTATAGATTATTCTTACAAGACTAAATATAGTTTGATTACTACAGAATTACCCATTTACTAACATCTTTATTTAGTATATTACTTTCACAGAAAAAAACTTACTAAATACTATAAATATTTCTTATTTGTTCTAAGTAATAACATGTTTACATTTCGCATGCCAAGTAATTTGTATATTGCGCCATAGGAACGACAAAACACATAATTCAACGCGATCAATATTTTTATAAAATAAATAAATAAAATATTAATTTTGGCGCGAAAAATATGATAATTATTCTACTACAAATTTATTTAATTTTCTATTATTTCTAATGTGTTTATTCGATATCTTTAGGACCATTTATTTTCGGAGCAAAGTTATAGTCAGTTCAAACAACCTTGAAGTGAGTAGAGGATAAAAAATTTGATGACGTAACATGAAACAGTCGAGCGTATAGTCAGTACGTGGAAACTATTTGACGGATAACGTGAATCACAAAACTTAAAACAGTATTTTTGTTTGAATCTCACTTTAATAAGTAAGTACGGACGTCATAGACTTTAGTCATCAGTTAGTACAACCTACTTGACGAGTCAGTCTATTGTCAGTCAGAACAATTTGATAGCGAAGCACGCTTATCAAAATAGGTGTGTCAAAAATATTGTGATAATTCTGTGTTTTTGTTTTAGTAAGATAAAATGAGTTACGGACACCCTTACTATAACCAGGTATGTAATATTTCTTTATTGTCTAATTATTTGCATGGCTTTAGTAACTAGCATAAAGGCCAGTTAGTAGTAGTCTAGAAGTTCTTTCAAAAATCTGTGTCATTATTTGACAATGTTCAACAGACCGGCTTTTTTAGTTACTTTTTGTGCAATCTTTTATTTGATTACTGCACGTCATAGTATTTTTCCTATTCTATTTACTTATAACTTTGAAGGTCAAAGTAAATTGATAATGTACACACAAAGAAAAAATAACAAATACCAATTGAATTGGAAATACCAGTAGATTATGTATCTGCTTTTAATGTGACTGTATTTACCAGATATCTAAATATAGTAGCTATATTAAAATGGTCACTTTCTTGAATTGCTATAAGGAAAGCGGGAAATGTGAAAGCTGATAACAATGTTCTACGTATTTAATAGCTGTATTCCATTTGTCACTTGGTTCACTTAAATCAGTTCAGATAAATTAGACAACATGAATAAATGCATTGAAATAAACTAATGCATTTATTGAGTTAAGTTATTTCAAAGTAAATTAGAATCAGTAGTTCTAGTACTAAATAAAGTCAGCGAAGTAGTCCAGTGAAATAAATAAATGATCTGGTTCAGTAAATGTAAGTTAGATCTGGTCCAAATGCCAAATGGAATACGCCTAAAGTTGAGCTATTTTTGACAGTCATTTTATGTGTTAAATATTAATACTATTCGACAAACAAAATCATTAGCAGTTGTTTCATACAGTACAATTAAGTATTTAGTACCTGGTCCTTGAATTTTAATATATACAGGGTCAAAATCTTTTGGGAAAAAACAAAAAATAGAATGTTTCTACATAACTCTAAAACGTGATATATTTGGCATATTTTCTACTGTAATTATTGTTTAATTGTTACGTCAAGATCATTTAGAAAAGCGAAAGTATATTCTTAAAATAGTCTTAATAAGATTTGGCATTGTATTAATTGTTTTAATGATTGTTTAATTGCTACGTGAAAGGTAAGGTCCTTCCTCAATAAGTACTATAAAAGGTGATGACTGTTTTGACGTAAGAAAAGAAAAAACTGTTCGTCACCTAGTTAGAAAGTTTCCTAATTATGTTAGAGGAAACCATTTTAAATAAAAATGTAGAACATTTAATTGTTTACATTTTGTACTTTAAGTATTTTCTGTGCAGTAATTTAGAAATGCTTAACTATAGAAAATAAGCATATTTATTTATTTATTTCACTTGTTAACTTCGCCCACTTTATTTCCAGTACTAGATTTACTGATAAAGCGTAAAGTAATACACCTCTATTAGGGCCTATATACTTATTTCAAATAGTTAAGTAAAAATGTCCTAACTATAAAAAAGAATTTCTAAAATCACGTTGAAAATTTGAACTGCCTTTATACTATAGGCCTTTACTAGTAAAAAGCAGGTTTAAATTAATTCGTAGTTCAAATACGATAGTTTAGTAACCAATTATGAATATAACTATTGACGTTGTATAGTTCAGTACATTTAGTTATGTTGTTTAATTTGTCTGAACTGATTTAAATATGAACTGAGTGGCAAAGAAATATTGGTTACATAATAATAGTTACAAGATCTTTTAAATAGATTATTTAATAGTATGTGTATATTATTTTATATGGAGCTAAAGTGATACTTTTTATAGCGAATCTATAGATTTTGATAGACGAGCGCAGCGAAACTACATAAAATATGCTATTTTTTCTTCAAATGTCGGAATATTTAAGTAATGAAACATTTTTATGTCCTATAAATTTTCTGACGCTCATGAGTGGTATAAAAGGACTTTTTCTGCCGCTGATGAACCAATAAACTTCTTGATTTTAACGAGTATTTGTCAGTAGCAGTATTTCATTAGACACTAGGTCTCCTTAGTTCAGATAAATGAGACAACATGAATAAATGCATTTATATAAGCAAACTGATGCAGTTATCGAGGTAAATTACTTTAAACTAAATAAGGTTTAGTAAATCTAGTACTAAGAAAAAAACGAATGAAGTAATCAAATGAATATAAATAAGTGATCTGGTTCAGTAAATGTAAGTTAGATCTGATCCAAATGGCAAATGGAATACGCCTAATAAAGTCAAACTTTAACTGTTTCAATGGAGTTCTGTAATGTCATCTTTTTCTGACGTTTGAAAAAAACAATTTTGAGTAGAACATTTATAAGCATATTGTACCTTGGTTGACTTCGGCGCGTAGACAAGGTCACTTGTAACTTCAAGTCAAAATTAAAACTTCTATTAAGTCTACTATTGCTTACAACTAGCTTAAAATTTTACTAACAACCATCCTCACAGTAATTAACACAAAGTTTTGTCTTGAAGGGCCCTCCATCCGGGATGCCTGGCAGCGCCCCTTATCCGCAACAACCCGGCTACGGCCCTGGCCAGGCTCCCTACCCTCAACAACCCTCCTTTCCAACCCCTTACCCCAGTTCTGGCTACTCAAACTACGGCTACCCGCCAAATCAAATGCCCCAGGCATACAATATGCCCATGCCTGATCATCCTAGTGCCGCCAGTGACGGCACAGGAGGATTTCCTTCTTACGGGGGGTATCCACCATCACAAGGAGGGTACCCACCTTCTCAGGGAGGATACTCATCTTCACAAGGTGGGTATCCGGCTGCGCAAGGGGGGTACCAATCTCCTGGTGGATATTTTCCTCCGGGGGCTTGTCAACCAGGTCCTAATCCTGCTATGAATCCTGCGGGTAATCCTACACCCCCGCAAAGTGGGGGGTATCAAGATTATGTTCCACCGCCTACTCAAAGTAGTATGTACCAAACTGCCAATGTACCATATGGAGCCAATAGTCAACATAGGCAGTATAAAAAGGTGAGATTGCTACTCTGAATATGATCATCGAATATATTTTTTGTTGTCATTTAGAAGGAAATAGTAATTTATAAAACTAGAGCAGAAAGTAGTCTATTACCGCTCACATATGGAGATTGTTGAGAGCAACAACTATGCAAGAGCGGGAAAGCATACTTTCCGCTCGAGGTACATACAATGTTTTTTATACAACCATTTGGAAACGCTTAAAATGGTTATTTATGTATCAAGAGCGTAAAGTGATTCTTTGTTATTCAAACATGGTAATTGCAGCGCGAACCGAAGGGCCAGAAACACTTGTTTTCACCCTTGATACATAAATAACTGTTTGACAGTTTTTATGTTTTGAAATTCAGGCGATAACTTTCATCTATCCATTGGTACTTTACCGTTCAGCAAGCGGCAAAATCTTATTGCCACTCGGCGAGCTGTAAACACTAACTTTCTGCACTCTACTCAGAGTTATAATATTTACTTTCTACTCAGCTGTAGAAAAATTCTTATTTCCTCTAAAATGATTCATTGCCTTTTGATAACGGAAAAAAGATTATGTTTCTTTTTATGATTATCGTATTCAGTACAAATTTTCGCAACAGGTTCTTCATTCATAATTCTACAAAAATGTATATAACATTTCCTAATGTAAATTCATGTGGACATTCACTCATTAACAACACGCAGCGTTGTTCATTTTGGCGCCGGCCTTGATAAAAAACTGTCGTTTCCCAGATATTGATCTGTTTACATGTTTTGTTTCTAATTGGGGATGAGCAAAAAGCATTCACTTGTCATGGGATATTAGGCCAACTTTGACATGATCTGTCACTGAAATTTAGTCACGCAAACTAATTATTGAGAAAAATTACAAACATATTTTCTGCTGGAAACGTTTTTATATTACTTTAAAGGGACAATACTTCATATAAAATAAATAATGTAGAAATTAAATTATAAAGAGAAAAACTGGAATACCTCCAGGGCTTGAACCTGGGAACTTATGAATTCCGGTTATATGTGTTAACTATCTACGGCAAGTCGTTCTGGATTCATATATAATTATATTCCAATTTTTGTCTCTATTAGAATATTATCACATTTTGAATCCAGGGCAACCGCAGCTTAAATTGTTAACACATATGACCGAAATTCATAAGATCCCAGGTTCAATTCTTAGCAGTATCTTAATTTAGCCCTTTATAATTTAAAAATTATAAATGGGATGGCTACCTCAGTGGTATGAAGTCGGCCTGTGGATACTGACAACCCTGGTTCGATTCCCACAGGCGACAAACAATTTTCATAATTCAAAAACTACCCTTGTGGCTCCTCCACCACTAACACTTACCGAGATCTGCTTTAATTTAATTAATTAATCAATTTAAAATTAAATAAATATATCATCACGCCTTCTACCCATTACTGGGTGTGGCACTCTGTTGAAGCAGATCTCGATAAGAGATATATTTTGCGCGTGAAATGCGATTACCAGCCGTCAAATTACGGCCACCAAAGATGTTAGTGGTGGTTGAGCCACACGGTTAGTTTTTGAAATTATGAAAATTGTTTCTCGCCTGTGGGAATCGAACCAGAGTTCTCAGAATCCACATGCCGATTTGATACCACTGAGCTAGCTACCCCATAATAATTTTTGATCAATTACTACTTATTAATTAAATTATGTCGAACTTTTCTCTAAAATAATAAATAAATTGACGAAAAAGTTGAAATTAAATTGTTAAATATTGGTATTCTCCTAGCGTTGTAGTCTCTATATCTATTAGGCCTTCAGAGTTCTTTAAGTTTATTAATTAACAAGAAAAAGGTCGTACGTTAAAATATTGCTAACTTCAACTTATAGTCAAATAAATACGATCGTGTCTGAGTGGTTCGGTTTCCACTATAAGCTAATGTATTTGGGATTTAATAACAAAATAGTTACGTACATTTTCAGCTGTAAAACTTTTAATAAATATTTTAGAGAAAAATACTTCAAACAAAAAATGTACAGAACTGAATTCTCTATAACTTTTATTTGCAGTATTATACTGTAAAGTAATTTAGTAACCATTGACAAAGGATAATAAATGCATGCTTCCTGTACAATATTGGCTACTTCCTTTATATTTTGCATACCTAACTAACATCTACTACCCTTTTAAACCAGAATAAAGTTACCCTAAACACCCTAATTATTTACAGGGTACCCCAACAGTATTCCCTGCAGATCCTTTCGACCCAAGGGCAGATGCAGAAACCCTTCGGAAAGCCATGAAAGGATTTGGAACTGATGAAAAGGCCATCATTCAAGTTTTGACCAATCGGACAAATTCTCAACGTCTTGACATTGCTGTACAGTTCAAGACTCTTTACGGAAAAGTAAAAAAATACAAGAAAAAGTCATTGCAACATTTAATTTAATTATTAATGTTTTAGGACCTCAATAAAGATCTGAAAAGTGAACTGAGTGGACGCTTTGAGGACCTGGTATTGGCTATGATGATGCCATTGCCTCAATTTTACGCGAAGGAGGTACATGATGCCCTTAGTGGTATTGGGACTGATGAGGACACTCTTATTGAGGTGTTCTGCACAATGACTAATAATGAGCTGAGGACAATTCGTGCTGCTTATGAAGCAAGTAAGTATTATAGAAACTATTTTCTTTATGGCCCTCTCAGAAAGTATAACAACAATATTATATGACATTAGTGACTTCCATATGACAAATTTTACTTTCTAATAGAGCAGTACAATAATTATATGTATACCTCGTGAAGAAAGCCTTGTCTTTCGTACGAGAAATGAAATGGCATCTTCTAGAAGAAATACTTCACTTTTTTCTTAGACGAAATGAACTAAACATAATTTTATTTTCCAGTGTATGGAAGCAGTTTGGAAGGAGACCTCTCTGGAGATACTAGCGGAACATTTAGAAGACTGATGGTATCTTTAAGCACTGTAAGTTTGGGGTAGCACGAACCCTTCATACATTCGTATCTATCCATTTATTGTAATTATTATTAAAATATTATGAAATTTCCAGGCAAATCGGGATGAAAGTATGATGGTAGATCCCGCTAGAGTTACTCAAGATGCTCAACAGATTCTCCAAGCAGGTTAGTTCTATAATAACGGTCAAAACCGTCAAATTAAGATAATGTTATTAGAAGAATAAATGCGTGGCAGTTAAGATGGTATGTCGAAAGAAAGATTGGTGAAATTGAGGGTGAAAGATAGCGTGGATAATAAATGGATAGATAAGATTGAAGGTTTGTTGCTTGAACAAAAGATGAGACGAGCTTATATGAAAAGAATTATGAATTTGAATGTTTGGCAAACATTAAATGCAGGATTAATCTAATTAATTAGGGGGATTTGAAAAGAATCTTGTTAAAAAATGGGTGTGTATCATTTAAAAAGGTTTGAGAATGTGGAAAGAATGTTGAACGAAAGATTGATAAAATTGAGGGTGAAAAATTGTATAGAAGATCTAGGAAGAAACGAATGGATATGATCTCGGTAAGTGATGTATTTTGCGCGTAAAGTGCGATTACCAGTCGTCAAATCACGGCTCTCAAAGATTTTAGTGGACGGTTAGCTACAGGGGTAGTTTTATTATAGTGAAAATTGAATGATAAGTGAATAGGAATGATTGGATAGATGTGATTGAAGGTTTGTTGTTTGATAAATGATTTCGAGTGTAATAAATGAAAGAGTTTATATGGAGTGATCTATGAATGTAGTTAAAGTGAGGATGGTGTGTTTGGATGATAATTTTTGACGAGGGCTAATTATTTGATGAATGTAGTGAGTGAATATTTTATGAATGATTTTAGGGTTCGTGCTACCCCATTTGTTGGGATATAGCGTGAAGATATGTATGTATGTATGTATGAAAATTGGTTGTCGGCCGTGGGAATCCGGATTCTGAAATCCATTAGTTTCAACACATTAAAATTACCCTTGTGGCTCTCCCTCCATTAACGGTCTTCGAGGCCGTGATTTAACGGTACTTCACTTACCGAGATCTGTTACGACAGTAATGGATAAAAGGCGTGATGATATTATTTATTTATTTTTTATTATGATTGGAGAATTGTTGCTTGAACGAAAGATGACACGAGTTTATATGAAAGAAACTATGAACAAAGATTCTATTGAACGTTTCAAGGGTTTGTAACCTAATTTCTTCTTCAGGTGAGCTCCGCCTCGGTACAGACGAATCCACCTTCAACGCCATTCTCTGCCAACGTAACTACGCTCACCTCGCCGCGGTGTTCCAAGAATACGAACGCATCACCGGACATGACATGGAGAAAGCTATCAAGAACGAGTTTAGCGGAGATGCTGAGGAAGGACTCTTGGCCATCGTCAGGAGTGTTAAGGACAAGGCTACGTTCTTCGCGAAGAGAATTCATGAGAGTATGAAAGGAATGGGAACAAATGATCAACAGTTGATTCGGTTGATTGTTACGAGAAGTGAAGTTGATATGGCGGAAATCAAGGAGGCGTATGCGACTAAGTATGGAAGGAGCCTTGAAGAGGCCATCAAGGTAAGGAAAAGAGTTCATTTTCACCAATTTAAAAAATTACCCCTGTGGCTCTCCCACAACTAACATGTTTGGGAGCCGTGATTTGACGGCTGGTAACTGCACTTCACGCGAATAAATATATCACTTACCGAGATCTGCTTCGGCAGAGTGCCACACCCAGTAATGGGTAAAAGGCGTAATGGTATATATATATATATATATATATATATATATATATATATATATATATATATATATATATATATATATATATATATATATATATTTATTTATTTTATTTGCAAAACAGACGTTTGGGAAATTAGTTTTGTCCATTATTTACTGGAATAATTAATTAATTAATTAATATAGTAACTTTTTGACTCAAATAGTGTATTTTAATTTTGGCTCTTTTAAAATGTTATAATAATTTAAAAAACATATTATTCGACTTGATAATGAATAAAATTAATATCCGAAATATCAGTTTTTTTTTTATGAATAAACTAATAAAGCCAAGTAATCTTATACACTCAGGAACAATTTTTTGTTTTCCTTTATCAAAACAAAATATTGTTAATCTGATTAAAATACCAACTAGATTACAAATCCATGTTTACATTTTTGACATTTGTTTCAGGATGACACATCTGGTGACTACAAGAAATGTTTAGTGGCCCTAATCTCTTAAATTCCAGGATAATTCGTCAATTTTCTACAACTGTCATTACTATATACCTGTTTAAAAAATATTTTAGAGTGTTTTACCTTTCAATTTACCACTGATTCAGTGTTTTCTACACAAATTTAAACTACATACATTTAAATCATCCCCTCATAATATTCCCAGGAAAGTACTGATAACAAATAACAAATGTAATAATATTTATCTTTTGAAAGATCTGAAATTTATGCTATTTGCGACTGTCCTATAAAATGTGCCGAATTGTATATTTAAAGTTATGTTGCTGGCTTAAAGTTAAAGACATATTTTGATAAAAGTTTACGAAAGTATTTTAGGAAAAGTTTGCATTATATTTTGTATGAAGACTGCGTAGTGATTGGCCTTAATGCGCTAGGATCTGATTTATTTTCTACTTAATCTATTGAAATTGAAACTGTATATTTTGCAAGGCATACTTATATTATATGTATATTTAGAGTTGATATGAAAAATGTTACATGATATTACTATTTAAAAATTGTATTTGTGAATGTATAAGTAATTAATATTATTATATTTGTTGAGATATATTACGAGTATTTAATACTAACTGAATATTTAGATTATTCATATTGTATTTTCGTAAAATAAATATACATCACACAAAATTAAAATATGCGATTTTTCTTTCTTTATTCCTATCACAAAATTCCACATATTTGTGAGCTGTAATCTGCCGGTTAGTAATCGTACTTCACACACATAAAAACATCATTTACCGAGATCTGCTACGGTAGAATGCCACATCCAGTATTGGGTAAAAGGCGTGAAGATATATTTATTTTATTTTAATTTTGGGGTAGCTAGCTCAGTGGTATGAAGTCGGCCTGTGGATTCTGAGAACCCTGGTTCGATTCCCACAGGCGACAAACAATTTTCATAATTTCAAAAGCTACCCCTGTGGCTCCTCCACCACTAACTTCTTTGGGTGCCGTGATTTGACGACTGGTAACCGCACTTCACGCGCAAAACATATCACTTACCGAGATCTGCTTCGGCAGAGTGGTACACCTAGTAATGGGTAGAAAGCGTGATTATATATTTATTTATTTATTTATAATTTAAATTTCCACTGATTTCAACTTATATTCAAAGAATTACGATTGTATTTGAGTGGTTCGAATTCCGTTATAAGCTACTGTAATTATTGGGAACAAGTTCCTGTTATGCAGAGTAATTAATAAATACGAAACGAAATATTATTTCTTACAAAACTTGTACTGTAGTTACCTATTATTAGCCGTATTCCATTTGCCATTTGTATCAGATTTAACTTACATTTACTGAACCAAATTACTTATTTATTTCGCTGGATTACTTCACTGACTTTATTTCCAGTACTAGAATTACTAATTTTAATTTATTTTTTTATTTTTCTGTGGTATGAAGTCGGCCTGTGGATCCTGAGGTCCCTGGTTCGATTCCCACAGGCGACAAATTTTCATAATTTGAAAAAGCTATCCCTGTGGCTCCTCCACCACTAACATGTTTGGGGGCCGTGATTTTACGACTGGTAACCGCACTTCACGCGCAAAATATATCACTTACCGAGATCTGCTTCAGCAGAATGCCACACCCAGTAATGGGTAGAAGGCGTGATGATATATTTATTTTTTTTAATTTAATTTATTTTGAAGTAATTCACCCCAATAAATGCATCAGTTTCCTTAATTCACTTCATTTCATCATGTTGTCTAATTTATCTGAACTGATTTAAACGAACCATGAGGAAAATTGAATTTAGCTAATGACAAAATTTAAACACAGTAAATACAACTTTTATTACAGTGGTTTCCATGGTTTCATCAGGACTTTAATATTTACTTAGTCCACCGTTGACAGCTGTCACTTTTTAAATCTATTTTTCGTTTCCTTCTATTTGTGCAAGTATTGTCAAAACTAGCTTACTAACCTCGGACTGTAAGTATTTTTTTAGGTCGCGAATGTTCAGGAAATCTCAACTCTACGGGTCTAGATTTCCCAAACCACATTCTTCACCTACAAACTGTCACTTACAGTTCATGGTAAGTAATATACTATTTTTACAATCGATTTGAAAAGTCAAAATATCAACATTCAAAATCAATGTGGAAAGTATCTCTTTGCAACGCTCAGTACGACAAAAAATCGCTTATGATGTTGTTTCGAAGACAACAATTCAAGAAAAATCTTTTTTAAAATTAATTTCAAATATGACAGTAAATGACAGATGTCAAATATCGATTTTAAGGAATAAAAGTTCACGACTGTAGAAAAAAATATGTGGCAATAGCCATTTCAAAATTTGTGTTACAATATATGAGTGTTTAATAGAAAAATGCAGCTTAACTCTATTTATTTATTTGTTACTCTGCACAACAGGAACTTGATCTCAATTATAGTTACAGGGTGATCAAAAGGAATTGTTATAGTTGGCAATACAATTCCAGAGATCTTTTTATTCCACAGTTGGCACAATGTCAGATAAAGACGGAAATGCTATTTGACATTTCTAATAAATACAAATAGGTTATGTCAGGAGTCTGACAGCTAATAGAATTTTGACTTTTTAAGTAATAGAAATACTTTAGAAATAAATGTAATAATAAATGTACTCAAATTTAAATTTTAAATGTCACTGTCAACAACAGGAAATGAATCTATGTATCAGGCATACCAATTTCAAGTAGTTTTTTTTATTGACAACTGTAACAATTCCTTTTGATCACTCTGTACTTATAGTGGAAACCATTCCACTTGGATAGTCGTATTTTCTGGATTGAAGTTAAAGTCAGCGAGATTTGAACCCGCGAACTCTTACTAGAAATTTTTGTAAATAGTTTTGTAAACACTTGTTTGTATTTTTAACCTGTAGAGCTAATTAAATTTAATGACATGCGCATTCATAAGTAAAATGAAGGAAAGATTCCGAAAAATATAAACTCCGAAAATAAACTTCACAAAATTTAATAACAAATAGATAATTTTTATTATACATAATAATATTGTTAAATTCCACTAGGTGCAATTAAATAATAAACAACTATCTCGTAATTTAAAATAAATATTTTCTGAATATCTGGTCTGCTGTAGACCTCGAGAAATCTGCTGGTCTATTGGCCGCGCGCCCTACAGGGTGCCATTGCCTTTTCAACCCCCTCGTTAAGGGTGATAATCGATGCTACGAGATAGAATTTCACCCCAGTTCTATTTTACAGCTATTTGCAATGCCAACTCCAAACAAAATAAGATCTAGGCGTGACAGCTGTCACAAAGATAATTAAAAAATGTGATACAAACGCTTAATTTAATTATTACTAACGACTAAAGTCTCACAAAATGGACGAGTCACAAATATTTTTAGGTTTGTACATAAAGTTCTCTATTTGAATATCTTTAAAATATATTTATTTCCAGGTAACTTTGAAATGCTAAAAGCATTGTATGACTTCAAAGCAACATTTGCTAAAACGCTCAGTTTTCGAGAAAACGATTTTTTTATTCTTCATCAAACCAACACGAAACAACGCAACTGGTGGCAAGTTATAAACGAGAAAGGAGAAATTGGTTTTGTACCTTCGAATTACGTCGAGAAAATGAAAGTCAGCCCTACGTTCATGCTACAATTCCTTGATGATTGCATTACTATTCTTCAAAATGAAAAGCATTCTAATACCGCTTTAGACACACAAGAATTATTAGTACGATTACGGGAAAAGAGACGACAAACTGAAATAAATATAAAAGGAATTCAACAATCAGAAACTAGCAACAGTTCAGTATGTACTAACGAAGAAAGTTCAATCATTCGCCCGAAAGAAATCAGAAGTATAACTTCATTTTCCTCAAGTGAAAGTGAAATAACAATGCCTGACCTAAAGTACGGGCAAAAAACAACTGAACTACTAGAGGAAGAACCAATCAGACCAATCCATAAACATTCCTCTAGCTCTTCAATTAAACATTCCATCGAAAACATTCACCAAGAAGTGATGAAAGAACATCGTTCGTTATCTTCAACAAAATCATTACCTATTAACAAAATAGATATAAAGCCACAAGATGTCTATGACTTAGTAGAAACAGTCAGGGTTAACACTAAACTAAGTCACGAAATGTCACTGGTGGCAGTGACATCTGTCATTAGCCATCTGCAAGAATTGTTACCTTCCAGTGTAACGCCGCATTTATCAAAGATTCTTTCGCTTTCTCAGACCAGGTTATCAGCGGAAGAAAATATTATTGATAATACTCATGATGCAACTAGATTGAGGTTGATTTTTAAGGAATTAACGGATTGTAAAGAGGATTCGCAACAGAGGAGTTGGATGCTTCATGAAGATGAGAGTGTTATTACGGAGTATATCAGCGAATTGATTAGTATACTTGTAAGTGTTGAGGACTGACAGTGTCAGAGCTGCTTTAAGATGAGGTGTACGAAGGGCTCAAAGTAATATACCGGGTGTATCAGGAAAACAAGCCATAAGCGCTTAACATGAAAAAATATTTTTTTGTGTGCATTGCTTTCCTAATTATTTTAGACAAAAATACTTTAAATAGAAGCTCAAAATTGTGCATCTAAATTTATTTTCTGTATTAGCAACAGCAGAAATTAAATATGAATTTATAAAATTGCAATTTAATTAATATTAACTACGAAAATAAAATAACAAATAAATGCATTATATTTTTCCGTCAAACTTTCCCTGTATAATGCTACAGAGTGATCAAAAGGGATTGTTACAGTTGGCAATAAAACTACTTGAAATTGGTAAGCCTGACACATAAATTCATTTCCTGTTGTTGACAGTGACATTTAAAATTTAAATTTGAGTACATTTATTTCTAAAGTATTTCTATTACTTAAAAAGTCAAAATTCTATTAGCTGTCAGACCCCTGACAGAACCTATTTGTATTTATTAGAAATGTCAAATAGCATCTCCGCCTTTATCTGACGTTGTGCCAACTGTGGAATAAAAAGATCTCTAGAATTGTATCGCCAACTATAACAATTCCGTTTGATCATCCTGTATTTAATTATTTGTAATTTCTCTTTATGTGAACAATTTCTCATTTTTAACAAATTTGTATAAATAATGTAATAAATTTCGACATATCACTTAAGCTAAAAAGATATGAACTACCACATTGTGGCTTTCTGTATGATTTCAGTCAAACGCAGATCCAAGTATCAGTCGTCATGTTATAGCCGATGAACAGTATCACGCAGTATTTACTTTGGTACAATATTACCAAATGGAGACACGATGGTCGATCAGGCAATTGCTACTTCAAGCTTTTGGTGTGATGTGTAGCTTGGATGCTACTGTTGTTAGCATTATGCTTGGGAGTGTGCTACCTATGGAGCTTGCAAGGTAATTATTAATTTTAATATTAATTTAATGAGGTTGAAAGTAATTAAAGTTCTCTAAATTCTTTAAATTTTTGAGTAGACACAATTTATTTATACTACAAATTTAAGAAGTTCTAACTCAAAAAGTAAATGAGATATTGAAATGCGGTTATGACCATTTAACTTGTCATACTTTTATAAGTAAATTAAAAAAAAATTATAATATTTTTGTTAATAATTAATAGTATTTGATGGACAGTAAGAAAGTTTAAAATTTCATTCAATAATAGCAATATTTGGTACCACAATTTTGAAACAATATAACTAAAAAAACTAGACACAATATTGAAATTTTGTTTCCAATATTAAATTGATCATACTTTACTTAATAATATTTCATTATATTTTCTTGATTAATAATTGATTGACAACAAGAAATCTAGAATTGCATTTCAATATCTTATTAAGAACTCGTATTTTTTGGTACCACAACTTTGAAAAAGTATAACTCAAAAATTGGACAAGATACTTAAATTTTGTTTGCATCATTAAATTTATCATACTTTGGTTAGTAACTCAGCAAATTTTCATTATATTTTCTGGTTTAGTATTTGATTGACAAGAGCATTTTAATATCTCATTCGGAAATCGTAATTTTTGGTACCACAACTTTGAAAGGCCCTAATTAAAAAACTTGACAAGGTATTGAAATTTTGTTTCTACTAATAATTTTATCGTATTTTAGTTAGTACCTGAACAAATTTTTATTTAATTTTCTTTATCAGTATATAATTACCAACAAATAGTCTAATATTGCATTTCGATATCTCATTTAAAAATTGTAATTTTTGGTACCACAATTTTCAACGGCTCTAACTCAAAAACTAGATAATATATATGAATTTTATTAGCACCGTTAAATTTCTCACACTTTAATTAATAACTAAGAAAATTTTTGTTACAGTTTCTTGATCAATATTAGTTCGAGAACAAAAAGATTGAAATCGCATCTTTTTTAGATTTTAATTTAACAATGATAAATAACGGGCCCTAAATAATTTATTTATAATATGAAACATTAAAATGTCATGAAAATAAACTAAATATTTTTGCAGAGACATGAGAGCAAACCCACGAAACATCTCCAAATTAAACTATTCCTGTCTTCTACTAACAATGATATTTTCCATGGGAGAACAGATGCCTATTACACATTTAGGTACGAGTAACTACAAAAATAATTCATTAAAATATTTCTAATTACTTTACTCGCATTTATTTACAGAACACCTTGGTCTAGACTTTCTTATCTTCATTCTAAACTCAATAGAATCACCTCCAGATACAGACATTGACGAACAAATACCAGATTTATTCCTAAACTTCATTTTAGCTTTCAATTTACAATTTGTTTCACAATCAGAAAATATTGTTTTAAAGGCTTTGGCAGAACAGAATACTGCTAAGACTTTCACGGAGAAAATTCTTCTACTTTTAAATCGCGAAGGTAAAAATCTCAAACTAGAAGTTTTCTAATTAAGATAAATTAGACAAAAATAAAATAAATATATCATCACGCCTTCTACCCATTACTGGGTGTGGCACTCTGCCGAAGCAGATCTCGGTAAGTGATATATTTTGCGCGTGAAGTGCGATTACCAGCCAAAAATTAGACAATATATTATACATGAATATAGTTGAAGCGAGTATGGTGTGTTAGGATGAGAATGTTTGACGAGGACTGATTATTTGATGAAACTGATGGGTAAATGTTTTAAGAATGATTTTACGGTTCATACTACCCCATTTATTTATTTATTTATTTGTTACTCTGCATAACAGGAACTTAATTCCAATTACAGTACAGGGAACTTACAGCTTATAGTGGAATCCGAACCACTCAGACGCAATCGTATTTTTTATATAGTTTGAAGACAATGAGATTTGAATGAACGACCTCTTGTTTGTTAATTAAGAAACGCAAGTTTTTCCTCACTTTTATCCACTGAGCTACGATTGTTATTTGATGGAACATAAAATAAATAAACAAATAAATATATCATCACGCCTTCTACCCATTACTGGGTGTGGCACTCTGCCGAAGCAGATCTCGGTAAGTGATATATTTTGCGCGTGAAGTGCGGTAACCAGTCGTCAAATCACGGCCCCCAAAGATGTTAGTAATGGAGGAGCCACAGGAGTAGCTTTTGAAATTATGAAAATTGTTTGTCGCCTGTGAGAATCGAACCAGGGTTATCAGGATCCACAGGTCAACTTCATACCACTGAGCTAGCCACTCCATTTTGATGGAACATAGTGTGATATTATGTGTGTATGTACGTATGTATGTAGTTTGTTTGAAGCATTTTTCTGTCAAAAAATTACTAAACATTTGACAGCTGAAATCCTCAACATAATTTTATATTTTCCAGAGGATCCAGTGAGGATATTCGACCACGAACCAGCCCCGCCGCATTCATTGTTAAAATTATTTATTGATATGTTTGGAAGGGAGGCTACAGCGTCTTTGTTTTATACAAATGATGTTAAAGTGTTGATTGACATCACAGTGAGACAGTTGTCAGATCTATCCCCAGGAGAAAAAGTTAGTGCTTTGTGTATTTTTTCTACAATTAAACAGAAAGTACAAGTTTCCAACTGTTAGATAAGTGCAGAAAGTTGATGATTATCATACGCTGAATGGTAATAAGATTTTGCCGTTTGCCGAGCTGTAAAGTAAAAGTGTATCCATGGATACATAAAAACTGGTAATTATTTCAAACGAATTTCGAAACAGAAAAACTGTCGAAAGTGGTTTTAAATTCGTTTTAAAATGTTTCTAAATGGTTGTAGAATAGTTATTTGTGTAACTAGAGCGGATGTAGCAGCAACGACACTTTCTACTCGAGGTACACACAATATTTTTGTTACAATACTTGTACTGTAATTTATCTGTTAATGACAATATTGCAACACTGTAAGTGAAACTTTTATTGCACAGTGGTTTCCATAGTTATATCAGAATTTTAATATTTACTTACTGTCCACCGTGGACAGTAAATAAATATTATAGATCTGGGTCCTGTTTATTTTGACAACAGTTTGACAGCTATCAATTTTGAAACCTATTTTTCTTTTCCTTCTATTGTAAAAAATAGCTTACTAATCTCGATCTGTAAGTGATTTTTTTAGATCTGGAATGTTTACGAAATCTCGACCGTTCGCGCCTCGATTTCCTAAACTACATTCTTGACCTAAAAATTGTCACTTACAGGTCATGGTACGTTATATACTATTTTATGATAATTTTGAAACGCTTGAAAGAAAAATTAAATTATTTCTGACAGTTTTTCTGTTTGTAAATTCGAACATCATGGATACACTCTTCCATGGAAGCTATCATCTTTCTACTTTCACTTGATAGGTGGAAATGTCTATTATCTGCTATCGTAGAAAAACAATATTGTGTGCACCATGAGCAGAAAGTATCCTTGCCGCTCTTGTTTTATTGTAGTTGTCGACTGCGCCTCGATCAACAATCTCCATGCGCGAGCGGAAATAGACAACTTTCTGTTCTAGGTACACAAATAACTATTGTCTTCAAAATATATTTTGTTATTTTGTTTATTAATACATCTGCAGCAACAGATGTTTGTTTATAGTATAGATAAATGTAGAAAACTATTTGATAAATGTTTGTTTTGTACGGTTGCGCATTTGGCGAAATTACCAATAATTTGTTTACGCGAAAATTCATTTATTTATCAACTAGATATGCCTTCATTTATAACTACATTTATTAATTATTACTTTACATTAATTGTTAATTAACTTTTTGCAAGTCTGTTAATTGCTGCTCCCTTTTAAATTCAATTGTTTTCCGACTCTTTTTATGTCAGATATATTTTCAAAACATGGTATACATATTCTACACGGAACAAATGCTAATGGCGCTCACATAATATTATACTTTAAAATAATTATATTGGCACCCTACCTTTAGTTGACACCCCGTTCTGCGTTGCCGTTGATCCTGTAAAATAATAAAAATATTTATTAAAATGCAATAACATAAATGAAAATAAAATAAATATATCATCACGCCTTTCATCTAATATTACTGTAGCAGATCTCGGTAAGAGATATATTTTGAGCGTGAAGTGTGTTAGTATGACACTAGATATGAAATTAAGGATTTCAACATTCGATTCCACATATATTTCTGCGTAGATAAGCATATTTTTATCCTCAATATATTTTATTTTAATCGTCAGAGTCATGATCGCAAAATATTTGTTTAATGAAGATGCGATTTTTTTTGGTTGAACCAGTTTAAAAATCGAAAAATTTTAAAATATTGTTCTATATAAATCAGCCTACGAGAAATCGAATGCCGTTGAGCGCATCTTCATATCTTTTTTAGTTTTCGAGTTACAGCGATTTTTGACTTTTTTTAAATTTCAACTTTGAAGGCCCATATCTCGAAAACTAAAAGAGATATTAAAATGCGGTTTGAACGAGTGTATTTCTCGTGCACCAATTAACTTATATAGTAATATTGAAAATTTTGAAAATTTTAGAATTTTTTTCAATTTTTTTTTTAGCCCTTATTTTAAAAACTTGAAGAGATAATGAAAATCTGTAAAAACCAGTGGATTTCTCGTGCAAAAGTACATATGTATGTGAAATTTCAGAATTTTTTCTCCACGGATACAATTTTTAGAGCAAAAAAACTAAAAATGGCCAAAATTCGTAAAAATCTTAAGGGGTACCCCTTCAAAAATAATTAAAAAACAGTGATTTTTCGTTATTTTGTAATAAAAACTTTATCTGTGCAAATTTTGGTCTAAAATTTTGCATACCTATGTACTTTTTCGAGAGGAATTCACTAGTGTTCCCAGATTTTCATTAACTTTTCAAGTTTTTGAAATATTGGGAAATGAAAATTTTGAGAAAAATTGTAAAATTTTCAAAATTTTAAAAATTACAGTATAAGTTAATTAGCACACGAGAAATACACTCGTTCAAACCGCATTTCAATATCTCTTTTAGTTTTCGAGATATGGGCCTTTAAAGTTGAGCTTTTCAAAAAGTCAAAAATCGCTGTAACTCCAAAACTAAAAAAGATATGAAGATGCGCTCAACGGCATTCAATTCCTCGTAGTCTGTATTATATAGAACCATATTTTAAATTTTTTCAATTTTTAAACTCGTTGAACCAAAAAATTTACATTTTTATAACCGATTTTTTTGCGATCACGATTCCGGCGATTAAAAAAATATATATTGAGGATCATAATATGCATAATTCTGTAAAAAATATCAGGAATTGAATGGTGAAATCCCCAATTTAATATCTAGTTTCATATTATTTTAAATTAACCGCAAACAGAAACAAACGCGAATGCATCTATATAAATAGTATATACTATATATTTCTATTTCATTAATCCTTAAAATTTAAATAAAAGCTTGCAACGGGATGAACCTTTGGCAACATATATTTTAAAATTTGTAAATAGCATCCGACGACCCCCCTTCAATGTCTTTGCCACCCCTAGGGGTGAATACCACTAATCTACACAATCTCTCAGTTTAAGAACCGAAAAATTTTAAAATATTATTCTATATAAATCAGCTTACGAGAAATCGAATGCCGTTGAGCGCATCTTCATATCTTTTTTAGTTTTCGAGATACAGCGATTTTTGACTTTTTTTAAATTTCAACTTTGAAGGCCTATATCTCGGAAACTAAAAGAGATATTGAAATGCGGTTTGAACGAGTGTATTTCTAGTGCATCAATTAATTTATACAGTAAAATTTAAAATTTTGAAAATTTTAGAATTTTTTTCAATTTTTTTTTTGCCCATACTTTAAAAACTTGAAGAGATAATGAAAATCTGTAAAAACCAGTGGGTTTCTCGTGCAAAAGTACATAGGTATGTGAAATTTTAGAATTTTTGCTCCACGGATACAATTTTTAGAGCAAAAAAACTAAAAATGGCCAAAATTCGTAAAAATCTTAATGGGTACCCCTTCAAAAATAATTAAAAAACAGTGATTTTTAGTTATTTTGTAATAAAAACTTTATCTGTGCAAATTTTTGTCTAAAATTTTGCATACCTATGTACTTTTTCGAGAGGAATTCACTAGTGTTCCAAGATTTTCATTAACTTTGCAAGTTTTTGAAATAATGGGAAATGAAAATTTTGAAAAAAACTGTAAAATTTTCAAAAATTTTAAAATTACAGTATAAGTTAATTAGCGCACGAGAAATACACTCGTTCAAACCGCATTTCAATATCTCTTTTAGTTTTAGAGATATGGGCCTTCAAAGTTGAGCTTTTCAAAAATTTTTCAATTTAATATCTAGTTTCATATTATTTTAAATTAACCGTAAACAGTAACAAACGTGAATGCATCTAAATAAATAGTATATACTATATATTTCAATTTCATTAATCCTTAAAATTTAAATAAAAGCTTGCCATGGGATGAATCTTTGGCAACATATATTTTAAAATTTGTAAATAGCATCCGACGCTCCCCTTCAATGTCTTCGCCACCCCTCGGGGTGAATACCACTAATCTACACAACCTCTCATCCACAATTTAACAAACCTTTCATTCGATATACTCGTACATTCCACATCTCCAAACCATTTCAACTGTCCTCATCTTCCAACACCATTTTTTCCAAGCATAAATCTAATTTTTATTCATTCATATCGTGTTTATTTTTTCAGAAAAGACAACAATATCTGGAGCTTTGTCGTCGTGTTATGAAGAACACAAACTACGATGAATATCGCCATCGATACGAAGATATCCACAAATGCTTTACAAGAATCTTCTGCGAAGAAACGGAATCTAGTCGGTATGACCAACAACTTGTCAGAGATATTACGAATGAATTCCCACAGTTTTTTAAATTTGTGTAAGATGAAAATGTGTAATATTTAATGCCAAAAACTCTAACGCAGCTTTTATAAATGTTACCACAGCAGTTTTAAGTTTATTAAATAAAAAAATAGGAGCTTCAAATGACATAATATGCTATTTCAATTAATTAGCAAAGTATTTTGAAAAGATATTTGGTACTAGTGTCAATTGTTTTATTAATTATTTGACGTCAACAAATATCTGTAAATTTATAAATCTGCTTATAGTACATTTCTTTCTTCAATTTTGATGTTGCTTCTAGCATATAAAATCGCAATATTTTAAGAAGTATTAATAATGGCAAACGTGATAAAAGATTGACTATTTGTTGTCAGGGCAAGTGCCAAACCTATGAAACATTTCTTCAAGTAATTTTGATTTTAATGATGCCAAAAATATGTATAAATATACATAAAAAGTACATGCAGGTTGTACAATGCAAAAGAGAAATAATTAATTTTTTCTACAAACATTATTAAAAGAGGCTTTTTAACGGTTGCTGAGTGTGTTAAAAATGACATTCTATAGCACTAGTCTTAAACATTCTTGATCTAAAAAAATCACTTACAGTTCGAGGTTAGTAAGCTATTTTTTACAATAGCTGCACAAATAGAAGGAAAAAAAAAAACAAAATTGACAGCTGTAAAATTTTTGTCAAAATAAACAGGACCTTGATCTGTAATATTTCCTTACTGTTCACGGTGGATGGTAAGTAAATATTGTAGTCCTGATGTAACCATGCAATAAAAGTTGCACTTACTGTGTTTAAATTTTGTCATTAACAATAATTACTTACAGTACAAGTATTGCAAAAATTACATTTTGTAGTACCAGTCCCAAACATTCTAGATCTAAAAAATCACTTACAATACGAAATTAGTATTCTATTTTGTACAATACCTGCACAATTAAAAGGAAAAGAAAAATAGGTTGCAAAATTAATAGCTGTCAAATTGTTGTCAAAATAAACAGGACCTTGATCTATAATATTTATTTACTGTCTTCGATAGATGGTAAGTAAATATTATAATCTTGATGTAACTATGGAAACCAACTGTGCAATAAAAGTTCCACTTATCGTGTTTACATTTTGTCATTAATGGGTAACTTACAGTACAGATATTATAAAAATTATCATTTGTTTCTAAACTGTCAAAAAGAATTAAATAAATTATTTGTTTAATTAAAATATAAAACAATGTTTGTAGCAAAAATATTATATGATGTGTGTGTCAAAAGTGATTTTTCCACTTTTACCACGTATATTATAAGTAACTATTATTTTGGTACTTACAAATCTTATCTTAAAAAAAACCTTAAAGTACCTGTCAAAATGTCTTAAACTAAAGTTGCAATCAAACTTAAAATGATACATAAATATAACTTAATCTCAATTTATTTTGAAAGGCCTAAAAACAATCGAAAATGTAAAGTAAAGTCTAGTCAAAAGATTTATTCATTTATTGTAAATAAGAAAAGAAATATATAAATTAGTGAAAAATTACATCTATCTTTATTCTTATTATATATTACAACAAAGGATTAATTAAACAGCTTAAATTTACTGCACATTACAAAGATATTTAAGACTAAATCACACCAGTTAACTGTTTATTATAAACAAATACGCACACTCAAATTGTCAGTGTCTTTTGAGAATCTTGCACGAGTACTTTTGTAGTGTAGAGGCATCTTTATTAGCCTGTCATCATCTCCATGAATTCTGTAAGAAATTTGCAATTAGACTGTGTTTATATTTTAGAGTGAAGTTTATTTTTGATGTTGATATATTAGATATTTAGTATATGAGCCATATGTATAGAATTTTAAAAGATCTTGTATATCAAAGGAAGAGAAATATAGCAGCAGAGCAGCTGCGAAATATGTCAAGTTCTTTTGAAAATACATTATTTCTATTTTGTATTTACCTCAATAAAACTATCTCTTTTATTCTATTCATCTTGTTTTATTCTTCATTTATTCCCCTTGCAATTTATTTATTTTGTTACTCTGCACAACGGGAACTCAATCTCAAATACAATACAGGAGGCCTACAGCTTATAGTGGAACCCGAACCACTCAGACACAATCGTATTTTTTTATATAAGTAGAAGTCAGTGAGATTTGAACGCACGACCTCTTGCTTCCTAATTAAGAAACGCAAGTTTTATCTTGCTTCTATCCACTGGGCTATGATTGCCTGTAATGCAATATTGCACCACAATTCTTAAATCTACAGTAAAAATTCAAAATGCGATTGTAATTCGATCTTGTCGTAAAAACATTATGCATTTCTCAAAAACTAATGTGCTAACTAGTGCATGGCTGGTAAACAACTGGAATAGCAGAATGCTATTTATATCTTAGTAGACATTGGCTAACAAGATGTAGTAGTTATAAACTACTTTTCCTTTCTTTTCTATTGAGAAATCCTGGTTTAATCTTCGAGTGACGTAAAGCTATTTATAATTTATTATTGAGGACTACTGGTCTCGTATATCTGCTTACAGTTATTGAGAAACACTGGTTTATTACTACCAGTAAACAAACTATTTATATCCAAACTCAAACATGATTCGCTAATAAGGTGTTTCATATTTCACAGCCTCCATATTTAAAGACCACTGGTATATATCCCAAATCATATAATTTTCTGGAAGTAATAGGCTAGTACTTTACCCATACTTAATTTTAAAGTGTTCTGTTAATTTGAATCGAAATTAGAAGAGAACCAAAATTTGATCTTCAATAAAATAAATATACCATCACGCTTTCTATCCATTATTGGGTGTGACATTCTACCGTAGCAGATCTTGGTAAGTGATATATTTTGCGCGTGAAGTGCGGTTATCAGTCACCAAATCACGGCTCCCAAAGATGTTAGTGCAGGAAGAACCACAAAGGTAGTTTTAATTATTTGTCGACTCCATTACGTTCTTATATTTGTCTTACCATCAAAGTCAACGGTTCCAGATCCATCTGAATCAATTTCTTCGATCATCATGTCCAATTCATGGTCTGTTAACTGGTCGTCGAGTTCTCGAAGAATCTCGCGAAGGCAAGAAGTTGGAATGTAGCCATTTCCTTCAGAAGAGTAACAGTCATAATGATTAGGAATTTTCAGCCCAAGTCTCAAAAGAGTTTTAGCTAGAATCTAGCTAATCCTGAATTTTGGATTTGTCAAATGAAGCTAAACCATAATCCCAAAAAAGTTTAAATAAACTTTAATATAACCTTCTTACCATTTAGTTTTTGGAAAGTGAATTGAATTAACTTTTTTAAGTCGGACTAGCATAAAATTAGCTTATCCAAAATTCAGGATGAACTGATGCACTTATTGGAATGAATTTCTTCAAAGTAAATTGTAATTTGTAATTCTAGTATTGGAAATTCAGTCAGCGAAGTAATCCAACGAAATAAAGAAGTAATCTAGATCAGTAAATGTAAGTTAGATTTTTTTTTGAGAACCTGGGTCTTCATTAATGGTCACCGATTAGTTAAATAGTTTTTGGCATCGACCACAATCAACTATTAGTAACATTTTCTATGATTCACTCATCATGAAGGCCTTAATAATTTATTGTATTTAGGAGCAAATAAATAAACTAAATTCAGTTTAAACAAATACACCAGAGCAGTTAAAACAACAAGAAATCCAAATGAATGTGAATTTCTCAGAAGGTATAAATTTCCCTCCTGGCACGGATGATAATTATGCGCGATTCATACAGTTAAAGTCTGGACTAAAGCCAAGTTCTTAATGAGTACATGTTAGAGTTCACTTCAGAAAGTTCATGCGATTTCCAAATTGACAGGTTGTTAAAATTTCAGTTTCAGGATATTACCTTCTTTGTCGTAAAGTCTGAAGGCTTCTCTCAACTCCTTCTGCATGGCTTCAGCATCTTCCTCAACAATGAACTTAGCAGCAAGGGTTACGAATTCATCGAATTCCAGTCTACCAGATTCTATACACCACAATTTTTATCAAGTTCATTCTTTGTCTTAATTGTTTATAACTTACTGTCAGCATCTACTTCATCTACCAGTTCTTCAAGAATCTTTCTGTTGAAGGGTTGACCCATAAGACGAAGAATTTCGGCCACCATATCGGTAGGGATGGAACCAGAATGGTCACGGTCGAAACCGTCAAAAGCCTTGCGAAGGACTAAGATACAAGAAACCAATAAGAAGTTAGATAGTGCAGCACAGCAATGTTAGTAGGCCAAATAAAAGATTATCTACTGATTTTAAATGGCCAAAATCCAGATAAGGTTTCGAGAAAGTCCCAAAATAAAACAGAAATGCAAGAAGAAACATACAATTGTAAAATTAAATATTATAAATAGTTTCATATTACTAGTGAGCAAAGTATTTGAAAATGTATGGATATAGTTTCATGTATATTTGTTCAATGCTTTTGGCAGGAGATGAAAAACGGCTTCAACAACAAATGTGACAAAACAAATGAACAGCCAATTTATTTGTGCAAGTAGGCGGTGTTGAAACCTAAACTTCGTCAAAAAATTAACGCGGAAGAAACTAGGACAAGTCCAACAAGATACGTTAAAAATAGATTTAAAGTTCGTTGCACCGTTTTCAGGATATTGTAAATTATAACGCATTAGAACGTTAATAAGATTATAAATAAAATGGCGGACAGATTGAAATTTCAGTTTATTAATTTGACGGAAAGTATTTTTACGTCTTGCCATATTTTATGGACTTTATCTCAACAGTTGTTAAATATTTGATAAACAAATCTTTGGCAATCGTTTATTTTGCAGGAGTTTATCTTTTGTTAGCATCTGGCAACTGTTTTCCAAATTGTTTTAGTATTCTTTTATTTTAATTTACAAGTATTATTCGTTCTATAAATATTAGAATTCTTAGAAATTTAGAACTGTTAAAATTTTAATTTTTAGGGTAATTTTGCAAGCTTTTAAGCACGACTTACCAGCAAGTTGTTCAGCAGGGAGTTCTTCAGCCTATCAGGAAAATAAATAGTTTTAATTATAAGGCATTTCTTAGGTAAGCTTTCATTAAAATTATTATTTATGCTACTCTGTATGACAGGAATTTAATCCCAATTATAGTACAGGATCTGGACTTTCTGAACCGCAGTGTGGTGGTTCATATGTATATAATTAGCTTGAGTAGGATTAGAACCCGGGATTTTTGGATTCGAATGCCGTGTTATTAATATGATTAAAAGAATATTGAGGCAATGAAAGATGAAACTAGCTTGTATGGAAGTGGAAGAAGAATAAATATAACCATTACTGGGTGTGGTACCGTCAAATTACGGCCCCCAAAGATGTTAGTATATAGGTAGCCACAAAGATAATTTATATGTGATGAAAATTGTTTGTCTACTGTGGAAATCGAATCCACAGTTCGACTTGATACCACTGAAGATATGAACAGAACTAGTACACTCAAAACTAGATAGAGATCACCAGGAACTTAATTCCAACTACAGTAGATTATAGTGGACCTTAAGCCACTTTAAGATACATTCCATTTGCCGTTTGAATTAGATCTAGCTTACGTTTGTTGAACCAGATCACTTATTTATTTTGCTAGATTACTTCGTTGAATTTATTTCCAGTACCAGAATTACTGATTCTAATTTACGTTGAAGTAATTCACCCCAATAAGTGCAACATTTTGCTTAGGGGGACACCCGTTGAGACTGCTAAAAAAAGGTATTTTTTGATAATTTTTTTAGGACATTAGAATAAATGCAATCGGTTTGAATTTTTAGCATATTATAAAGTAATATTTCAGCTTTATTTTCCGATATTTTCAGCAGAAACAATTTGTTTCCCTGATATTGGCAGCCCTGCGAATAGAGAGCTGCAGGCGGTGCATTGGTCGCTTGCCCGTTCAGTAATGAAACATCGGAGAAAAAAATGGATTCGTGTTTCGGGTTCTACATTAAATTATTTAAAAGGAAGCATAGGATTTTTTTCGAAATTCGCAAAATTAACAAAATGGCGGCGCCCAAAAAAAAAGTTCAATTTTTCGTTGAAAAATTCGCTACTAAAATGGGCATAAAAAATCGAAAAGTTGGTATATCCGAAAAATCCTATGCTACCTTTCAGATAATTCATTTGAATTACTGCTTCTAATTTACTTTGAAGTAATTCACCCCAATAAATGCATCATTTTGCTTAATACATTTAGTCATGTTGTCTAATTTATCTGAACTGATTTAAGTGAACCAAGCGGCAAATGGAACACAGCTATCCACACAGTTGTAATTAAAGAAAATAGTTGAAAAAAAATTCATGAAATAATTGAAATATTGAAATAAGTTAGTAATAAATAAATGTGTACCTACCATTTCGATAAAGTATTAAAGTAAAACAATTTCACTAAACTTCTGTAAAGCACAAGTATTGTAGTTACCACTAAGAGTTCTGTATGATGTCTACTGCTCGCCGTCTCCTTGCACGGGTTAATATTCCCTCCATGTCTATAGTTGGTTTCTACCCGCCTCTAGCCCCGCACCCGCCACAACAATAGTAAAACAAATGACTATCCTGCTCCTTGCTCCCCAATTGGCCACCATGACGCCTCGTAACCAATCAGAAGATTGTTGTAAACGACAGCAAGTCTGCTGCAGTGGAGTATTTTTAGCAGGAAATCAAGCGCACCAGCAGGATACTGGAAGGAATCAGGAGGTATTAAGTTTATGGATTCGATTGGGAGATCGTGGAAGCTGGTCGTAGTTGCTGTGGGATGACAGATGAAGATGGAAATTAATTATGACAAGTGTGGAATGGAGTATGTTTGAGGAAGAGGTTGGAAATCGAACTATTCTGGCTTTTTAAATAATTTAAGACAGTTAAAGTGGATTTAATTTAAGTTATTTGTAAGTACTGCAAGATTGAATATTGTCAAATGATCCTAAATTATTAAAGTAGAAATACTTTTTGATTATTTTAAACAATTCTGTATCATTTTAGAATCGTTTGAAAGCAAGAACTGTACGCACTGTTAAGTTCTTCTAAAATTATTTAAATAACATATAAAGGATGTCCACAGAAACGCGGAACATGGGAATTTAAAATGTTAGGAGTAAAATTGCAAGAATAAATAATTGTTTAAAACTAAATATAACCTTTCAAAAGTTTAAATTTGTTATACAAGCCTATCTGTAGTAGGTACTAGATATTTGAAAAAGAAAATGTGACATTTTTGTCAAAAATCAGATAGCCATGAAAATAAGAAACAAATTAAACAAAATTACATTTAATGGGATGGCTAGCTCAGTGGTATGAAGTCGGCCTGTGGATCCTGAGGTCCCTGGTTCGATTCCCACAGGCGACAAATTTTCATAATTTGAAAAAGCTATCCTTGTGGCTCCTCCACCAGTAACATGTTTGGGGGCCGTGATTTGACGACTGGTAACCGCACTTCACGCGCAAAATATATCACTTACCGAGATCTGCTTCAGCAGAGTGCCACACCCAGTAATGGGTAGAAGTCGTGATGATATATTTTTTTTTTATATATTTTTACATTTTGATTTCTGTCACGTAGTAATATATGTCTCATTAATATTTCGTTTAATTCTGTTGCATACTACACGAGAAATAAAACGTCAAACGATAAAATAATATTCAGGCCAAAGAACTTCAATAATTATTTATTTAATAAGCTGTCACCTATTGAGATCTGTAATTGCAGAACTGAATATTCAAAACTACACTAAAGGCACGATATATTTTGATACTCTGTAAAATAGAAAATTTATCCCAATTACAGTAACTTTTAATAAAATCCAAATAACTCGGACACAGTCATATAAGTTTAAACTCTCGCTTGTAAGAAGAAAAGTGTAACCATCAAGTTACAACTATCTAAAGTAACATCTGAAGCAACTTATAATAGTATAAGCACCTAGAGATAGAGAACTGTGATTTATAAATGTCAAAATATTTGTATATTTAAGTTTATTTGATTTTTCAAAGTTACCTACCAATATTTATGCTTTTTTTATTTGCGCAGAGAAATTGATTCAGGCGTAGGTTTATGATTGGTTCAGAAGAAGAAATAATGATTATTATTCACTTAAATCAGTACAGATCAATAAGACAACGTGACTAAATGAACTGGATTAAGCAAACTGATACACGTATTGGAGTAAATTACTTAAAAGTAAATTAGAATCAGTAATTCTAGTACTGGAAATAAAATCAGCGAAGTAATCCAGCGAAATAAATAAATGATCTGGTTCAGTAAATGTAAGTTAGATCTGATCCAAACGACAAATTGAATACGCCTATTATGTAGCAAAAATCACACATATAATACATTAGTCATAGATAAATCATATTGTACGAGTGTTATAAATTATAAAAAATGTTTCCACAATAACGTAGAATCTTTCATCAAAACCTAAATCATTTCCCTAATAAATAAACACCGCGTCATCAAAATTCGATTCGTAAAAACCGATTACGCATTCTACCAATATTTACAAAGAGTTTCCAATGCTTTATTTTCAGATCAAACGAGCAAACTGTGCGATAAAATAACATTTTTACGATCGGGCCGCATATCGCCATAGCGTTCCCTACGAAGGACACAAACGGAAATAGAATCTTTCTCGCGGTTACGTTCAACGGGTTATGTTCCATGTGGAGCTCATGGACATCCGTCAAAATGGGCACCAATACGACAGAAATTAAGGGGAATAATATAACAGAGCTGAATTTGCATCCAAATTTTAAAGTTTTTTAAATAAATTATTCTTTAATCTTATTCTACATTTGGATGTTTAAACAATACTTATTTGTACATCAAGGGAAGCACGTTAAACATTTCTTTCTGAGGGATATAATGCACCTGAAGGAAGGATGATACTTTCTTCACGAGGTATACATATCTTCTTTCATTACCCTATCAGAAAGTAATATTTTCAGAAATAAATTAAAAATTTAGATAAGATTTACTATTCTCTTTACATATGTCACTTGTATGTTGCTAAAGTTATATCATATGTTTGTTTTTCAGTTGTAATGGATATAACTTCACTTTTCTTCCCTAGGGAAGAAAAATTTACTTTTTCTTCAAACGTCAGAAAAAGATAAATTAAAAAATAAATATATCATCACGCCTTCTATCCATTACTGGGTGTGGCACTCTGCCGAAGCAGATCTCGGTAAGTGATATATTTTGCGCGTGAAGTGCGGTTACCAGTCGTCAAATCAGAAAAAGATGACATTTCAGAAATCTATAGAAACAGTTAAAGTTTAACATTTTTAGCAAACTCTTTTTCTAACCTTTGTTAAAATTAAGGAGTTTCATTGGTTCACCAGCGACAGAAAAAGTCATTACTTTATTACTGTTAATTAACATTTACTTAACAGTCGATTGAAAAATCATGCATAAGTAACTTAAAGATTTGTTTAATGCTGTTATTGAGAATTATATGTAAAGTCAATTCAAAATTAATCCAAGATGGCGCACGAAATTTTCGAAAATCTACCGATTGACACCAAATTTGATGTAAGAGGGTTTTTGCGGTCGCTATCTTGGATCCGCCATCTTTAATTTGTCAAATTTGACCTCGGATTCGTGATCAGTAACCCCAAAAACCCTCGTATACCAAATTTGGTGCAAATTGGTAGATTTAAAAAAATTCGGCCATCATATTAAATTTTTGACCGCCATGTTGGATTTTGTCAACCTGCCACACCAGATTTTTAGGGGCGTCCATCAGCTACAATTTGAGCCAAAAACGACCAGATCGGTTGCCAATTTTTATTTTTACAAGCTTCCTTTCTGGACACTCGATTTTTCACCGGTTTCCGGCCGCCACATTGGAGCCGCCATATTTGATTTTTAAAAGGCGCACTCGGCATTTGATAATAGATGCTTTAAGCTTTAAAATGAGCCCTTGTTCGATTTTTTTGGTTGCTTCTAATTTTCGTCGTAGCTCTGATCCTTTTGACGCGGATTGTCCCATATATACCACTGGACTTCTGCAGATGGCTGCTCTGAAATTGCAGATCTTATTAAACAAAAAAGCTAGTCCTTCTCATTTGTTTATTTAGATTTAATTCTGTAACCATTTTTTCTTGGTAAATAAACCTTTAAATCCTTCTTGAAATTGTAGGTAAACCCACTTTTACATTCAGGTAGTATAATATCCATTGCGAAGGGTTCCGTCCACTAATTACCATAGCAAATTCAATTATTCTTTCCCAAATATAACCTCTTTGAAAAGACGGATTAGTTAGACTTTAATAAATGATTCATTTCAAAATTCTATTAGTAGATAAGTACATCTATTTGAAGCGCCATTTCTCTGAAGAATTTCAATATATTTCACTTAAGTTACTGAGTGGAAAACAGTTTTAGGAAGTACGATTCGAATAAATTATAACATTTCTTGTTTTCGTTTTTATCCTAATAATAGAATGATTTAATGTAAACATCTATTGATTTCAATGTGCTTTTTGTACATTATTGGCGGACAGCTGCTGCGGACAGTTGCTGTCAAACCTTTTCAAATTATTTTAGAGAATAATGCTTGAAATAAAAAACTTCTTGAAACATTTTTTTCAAGGCTTTTTCAGACAATTTTATATTCTTGCCTCAATTTAGAAAATGAACTGATCCTTTTGATTACTAGAGAAGACGGCAATATTTTATATGACTAATGTATTATGTGTATATTAAATGTGCAATTTTTAATATATAATGTCATTTATAAATTTCACAGGGAATAATAACGAAGGAAAAATAGTCATTATCCCTCTCTGCATCAATCAGAAAATTATTATGCCTTAATCAATTTTTCTCTACAAATAAAAAACTATAAAGAAGTACCAAATATACAAAAATAAATATGGAAATATTTTGACATTTCTCTATCACTCACTATAGTTAAATCACAAAATATTACAATGTTAACGTGATTTAATTAAAAAAAATAAAATAAATATATCATCACGCCTTCTACCCATTACTGAGTGTGGTACTCTGCCGAAGCAGATCTCGGTAAGTGATATATTTTGCGCGTGAAGTGCGGTTACGAGCCTTCAAATCACGGCCCTCAAAGATGTTAGTAGTGAGGGAGCCACAGGGGTAGTTTTAAAATGGTGAAAATTATTTGTCGCCTGTGGGAATCGAACCAGGGTTCTCAGGATCCACAGGCTGACTTGATACTACTGAGCTAGCTACCCCATTTAATTTAGTTTGGGATTATTATGAAAAGAAAATATATTAGTGGTAAATAAAGTATAGTGTACAACTCGCTAAAATGGCTATTATTTCCTCCGATAATTACAACCCTCATTTGTTTTGCCCACTCGTGGTGTAAACTTCATAGTTGAAAATAATAGCATTCATTATAGCATCGTTGTATAATATGCTATTATCCAACACCGACTCATAATAAGACTATTATTATAGTTATGTGTAATAAATAATGTCCATCATTACTCACACAGTGAAAGAATAATTGAGAAGTTACAGTACCATAACAACCATTCCATGGGTACTTTGTAATTTCTTCATTGGGAGTAATAGCATTCATTCTAGCATCATTGTATAATATGGTATTGTCCAACACCGACTCATAATAAGACTATTATTATAGTTATGTGAAATAAATTATGTCCATCATTACTCACACAGTGAGAAAATAATTGAGAAGTTACAGTACCATAACAACCATTCCATGGGTACTTTGTAATACCTTCATTAGGAATAATACCATCCATTATAGCGTTGTTGTATAATATAATATTACTTCCCTAGGGAAGGACAGTAAAGTCACCCATATGGCATCTGTCAATAATAAATCTTATCTAAATTTCTAATTTATTCCTGAAAAATTTTATTGTGTGATAGGGTAGTGAACAAAATTATATGTATACCTCGTGAAGAAAGTATTATTCATCCCTTGATGTACAATTATTCTCTAAAATAATGTAGGAATGTTTGACAGATGATTAATTTCATTTTATCGTTCTTAAAAGAGACTGATCGTCATATGGATATTTTAAGACATTTATATGTGAAAATATTTAATTGCAGGAAGAAATAATTTCGATTTAGCTTGTATATCAAAAGGAATAAATGCATCTATTTTTGTTTACGTGTTTTCATCATCAAATGCGACTAATTCCAAATATAAGTTCGATGAATCAAAAGTACTACGAACGTATTGAAATTTCACAATATCCCGAAGTTGTTACAATATTTCTTAAGACATTTTTCACTTTAGAAATACAAATATTAAAGAGGAACTTGTCTGTTTTATTATTAATATCAAAACAAAATAAAGTTCTTTGGTTGAGTGTACGCCAACTTGAATGTTATTAATCGTTACCAAGAGAGCTCGATCTTGATTTAAAATTGGAGAAATAAATAAATTGTGGTCGCCAACCTCCATACGGTATTTTTAAATCACGATACTTTTCCTGTCTACTACAAAGTTATTGACCTACGGATGAATGATTTTTTTTTGACGTTGTTAATTATAAAATATGAAATATAATTGTTCTATCTTTAGAAGCATGTCTTGTTAAAAATCTATTTTCATATTTTTCCATATTTTTGTAACATAGAGTTCACTCGTGGACTTCAAATTATAACAGAAATAAAACTACATCCGAGTGGTAGGAATTTTGCTTTGAGTTACTGTTATCAATTTCCTGTTGTGCAGAATGGAACATACATAAATACATAACTAACATTAGTCTGTTATTATCAACTTACGTGCACGAGTGAGGCAAGTGGTGGAGGTATGCCGCCATTTGCAGAAAAGGCAAAACATGCATTCATCTATTGTATTATATGGCATTTTTCTTATATTTGTAAATAAATAAAATAAATAAAAAACAAGCATAGAGCGACACACCCTTTCTTTCTTATCTTTTAATTAGTTTTCAGTTCTTACGTAGAGTGTTTAACTGCAATTGTGTGGAATTCACTTTCAAAAACAAACGTAGGGCGATACTCCCTTCTTTTCTTATCTTTTTGTTTCATTTTCAGTTACTGCATTGTGTGAATCTTTCTTTCATATACAAGTGCAGGCTATCGCATTCATCTTTTTTAATATTTGTAGATTCGTTGTTAGATTCGTTATTAGATTCGTTGTTAGGAGTAAGCATGAGTAATTTGAGATGTTTTATGCATATGTTATGTACGTCGAAGAAAGAAGGTGAATGATAAGTGAATAGGAATGATGTGATTGAAGATTTGTTGTGTGATAAATGGTTTCGAGTGTAATAAATGAATGAATTTATATGGAGTGATCTATGAATGTATTTAAAGTGGGGGTGGTGTCTTTGGATGATGATAATAATTCTAAAAATGTGATTGTGTTCTAGTGGTTCTATTATAAGCTATTGTAATTGGAATTAAGTCCCTGTTGTGCTGAGTAACAAATAAATAAACATTCTTCTGAATCTTAAATAAAATAAATAAATATATCATCACGCCTTTTACTCATTACTGAGTGTGGCACTCTGTCGAAGAAGATCTCGGTAAGTGATATATTTATGCGCGTGAAATGCGGTTACCAGTCGTCAAATCGCGGCCCCCAAAGATGTTAGTGGAGGGGGAGCCACAGGGGTAATTTTAATTTGGTGAAAATTGTTTGTCTGCTTTAGGGATCGAACTGAGGTTCTCAGGATTCACAAGCCGACTTGATACCAGTGAGCCATCTTATTGTTAATAATGTACGTTGTACAATGTATAGAATATTGGCAATATAAGTTTGGCAAGTAAAATTTTGTTCATCACCACAATTCGCATTATTGTATATTTAAAACAATATCAACATGTTGATCTCAAATAGTTGTTGTGCTATTGCTTAACTTTGCCTATTGGCAAAGAAATATAACAATATTTATCTTAATTGTTTTATATTTAACCCAGTTTTAAATAGAAATAGATTAATAATTTTGATTGAAACTCTTAGCAAGTGGTTTTGGAAAAAACAAAATTAATGATTTGTAGATAAAATCATAGTATCGGCGCCAGATTATGATAGCCTTTTGTCAAAACGTCAAAACTATAATTTTCTTACTGCCAATTTTGTAAAATTGGCAAGTAAATATTTAAAAATTGACTGCATTTCCTGTTTCATAATAGTGATTTATTTGGATAATTATTTCTTGTCCAAAATAAGAATTAGATATTTAGTAATATATAGAAGATGTGGGTTTATATAATATTGTCTATCTGTCTTCTAAGAAGTTAATTTTAAGTTAAAGAAAAATATATCATAACTGAATCAACGCACTGATGCTATAAATAACTGAACAGTTATTTTAAATGTCCCAATTCTAATTTAGATCAAAATATATACCATTACTTTGAAAGATACTATATTTATTACACGTTTCTTAATCATATTTAAAAAGATCTTCAATTGCAGAGCAGGCGCATGTTAACAATATTCCGTGTTTGTTTGAAGAGTATTTTTGTTTTCATTATTTTAGGTGGTTCGGTGGTATCTAGTTGGCCTGTGGATTTGAGAACTTCCGTTCGATTCCCACAGCCGACAAACAATTTTTAACACATTAAAATTCTTAATGGGGCGGCTAGCTCAGTGGTGTGAAGTCGGCCAGTGGATCCTGAGAACCCTTGTTCGATTTCCACAGGCGACAAACAATTTCTATAATTTCAAAAACTACCCCTGTGGCTCCCCCACCACTTATATCTTTGGGGGCCGTGATTTGACGACTGGTAACCGCACTTCACGCGCAAAATATATCACTTACCCAGATTTGCTTAGGTAGAGTGATACACCCAGTAATGGGTAGAAGGCGTGATGAAATATTTATTTATTTTAAAATTCTTATCTACAATTTGAAGATGCGTTTAAAGGTATTATGGGGTAGGTAGCTCAGTGGTTTTGAGTTGGCCTGTGAATCCTGAGAACCTTGGTTCGATTCCCACAACCGACAAACAATTTTCACTATATTAAAATTATCCCTGTGGCTCCTTCTCCATTAATATCTTTGGGAGCTGTGATTTGACGGCTGGTAACTTCACGCATATAAATATATCACTTACCGAGATCTGCCCCGGCAGAGTGCCACACCCAGTAATGGATAAAAGCCGTGATGATATATTTATTTTATATTTATTATTTTATTTATTTATTGTAAGTGGCTCGATGGTATCTAGTTGGCCTGTGGATTTGAGAACCTTGGTTTGATTTCCAAGCCGACAGACAATTATCACCATATTAAAATTATCCCTATGACTTTCTCACTACTAACATCAATGGAGGATGTAATAGTTTATTGTAACACAAGTTTTGCAATGTTGCCACACGTATGTTACATATTATTTTTTCTACGGTTGTGATCTATTATTTCTTAAAATCGATATTTGACATCTGTCATTTACTTATAGGTTTCACAGTAATTAAATAAAAATATTGTTAAACAATGGTTGTCTTAGAAACAACATCAAAAACAATTTCTTCCTGCACTGATTTTTTAGAAAATCGCTATTGATACTGTTGCTAGATAAACAATTTTTTAACTAAAGAGTTCTTTATTTTTTTCTTGCAACCCAGCTAAAATTTTGCTAAAATATACTTTCTATACTTATTTTGAATGGTGATATGTTGACTTTTCAATACGACAATAGAAAAATCAAATAGAATATTTACTGGCAACGACCGTTAGCAAAAATAGAAAACAACGAAATAAAAATTTTGTTTACAACTTATCAACTGACGATTATATATTTCCCTTTCCGTTCACTGAATTCGTCTTTGGCGAAGATCTGATGTTTATTTGTTTCCTGATCTGTGTTTACTAAGATCTCGGTTCAAAATTCTGTCGCCTCGTAGTCTCATAAGATTGTTGCCAAAAATTAAATACATCGTACGAGCATCGTCAAGGCAACGTGCTACAGATGCAGTTCATTAAAAAACAACAGGAATTTCGTAATTATGGTTATTTTTAGTCACTTGTTATTGGTGCAGTAATACTGACCCTATTTTCACATAGATTTCAATTATTTATTTATTTCTACCAATTAACACGACATTTATTTATGAATAATTATGGTGGATGAGCCGACTTGGAAATGATCGATTATTATCAATTGACCTTATTGAACAATTGTAAGCTGTGCTGGATTATAGCATAAGCTGACTAAGCTATAGTTTAGGGCCCCGACACATTGGGGGCCCCGCGGAAATTGTAAAAAAAATAAAAAAGTAATAATGAAAATTTTTCTGGGTAAAAATAAGGAAGTGAAGAAACTACTGGAATATAAAGGTTTGCGTATGCCTAGCTGCTGATCATTTCTAAAGGTCGTTAAGAATTAGTTGATTTTGTATTAAAGGCGAAAAATTCGTGCTTCATCTTCGAAGTGTAGTGCAGTGGCTAGTATTCCATAAGTGACCCCTCTATCGGCGACAGCGTACCCCCTCCACGAGAGCTAGGGTGCAAAATGATGTCTCATTTATTCCAGTGACAGAAATGGATTTTTTAATATATTATGTCATGATAAACATGAAAAAAAAGAAAATTAGATTTGGGAACGGGTGGCAACTATAGAAGTGAATGCGCCGATTTTAAGGGTAGTTGTTGACATATTTTTTCAAGCTAATTTTCAGTTTTAATGATAGAATTTGGTATAATTAAGTAATGAAAATGGTAGACAGAAGTTTTGGCCGCGCATGCGGTCAAAGTAAGTAATTTTTATGGTGTCGTGTGACATATTACTACTTGTTCACGACGAAATCATGACAAAAAAATTATTGACAGAAATTATTGCTGGTTGCTCATTGATGACAGAAGCTCTGAAAGTAACCTGGTGTAGGGATCAACAACCACCCTTAAAATCGGCGCATTCACATCGACACCATCTATAGTTTCCACCCGTTCCCAAATCAAATTTTCTTTTTTTCATGTTTATCATGACATAATCTATTAAAAACTCCATTTCTGTCACTGGAATAAATGAAACATCATTTTGCACCCTAGCTCTCTAACTACTAGGCAAGTTACGCGCGATCGACGTAGGAAGTTATACGTCAGTGCCGTACTCACAAAATTGATTCCGATCAAATCAAAGTATATACAATTCATTTTATATATGACATAAAATATATTATATACGCTATATTCTGAATAAACAATGGTACTAATAGTGTCAATATTCATTTACTTATTGTCCTGGCAATAACCTTCTCTCCTCTTTTCAATTGTACCGTTTAAAAACAATGGTACATACAATTATAACTGATTTACAAATGAGATTACTTTATTCTATGAATAAAGACTAATTTTCTTGAAACGAGAGGGTCCCCAAAATCTATTGTGCTTAGGGTCCCTCATAGTATTAATTCGGCCCTGGTTGTAAGGATTCCTGTTACTTTATTTTCTGGGAAACATACTATAAAATAATTATGTATGTTTTTCGTAGTTCTGAACCGAAACGTTTACAAAATTATCATGATTGTGTGATTTTATTATTCGAAATCCGATTATCTTTTTTATCCTATAAGTTGCTGACAGAAATACTATAACTAGCTGCTGTAGAAACTTGTCAATCATCTTCGTAGTAACCTACATTTGTCAAGATTTAAATAGCTCTTGTAAGTTTAGCTCTCTGCTTTTGTTCTGATGAAAGACACCATTGTATGAAGCAAAGACGAAACTAAGAAACTAGACTAGCTCTGACAACAATTGCAATTTATTAATATCTCAAAGAAGCTTCAAGTAATTTTATTTATGACAGGGAGTTAATGGTTCATTATTATGTAACAAAAATCTAGATAGAAGAAATAGTAATTTATTGTACTAGTGTGGAATATGATATGTTAGTCAAGAAAGAAAAAGTGTAACCACGATGTCCGAAGGGTGAGGTCCAATACAACGTTGTTTTTAACAGCTCTCTTGAAACGTTACGGTTCGCAAAGATGTTTGTTGAGGGGAAACCAGAGGGGTAATTTTAATGTGGTGAAAATTGATTGTCGGCTGTGGCAATCGAACCGAGATTCTCAAATTTACAGACCGACGCGATACCACTGAGCCACCTATCCAATTAATTCAATTTATTTCTAAATATCTTAAAATAAAATAAATATATCATCACGCCTTCTACCCATTACTGGGTGTGGCACTCTGCTAAAGCAGATTTCGGTAAGTGATATATTTTGCGCGTGAAGTGCGGTTACCAGTCGTCAAATCACGGCCCCCAACATGTTAGTGGTGGAGGAGCCACAGGGATAGATTTTTCAAATTATGAAAATTTGTCGCGTGTGGGAATCCAACCAGGGACCTCAGGATTCACAGGCCGACTTCATACCACTGTGCTAGCCATCCCCTAAATATCTTAAAGTACTAACTAAATAGATAAATGCTTCAAGGACAGACTTACTTTATTTAAAATATTCCAAAATATAAAGCCAATAGTAACGCAGAAGTCGAGTTGTAATTAAAATGAATGCATTACTATTATTTTTATTTGTATCATCTCAAAATAGTATCGCGTACTTGTACTTGTTTACATACTTCTCGTCTGTATTGTTTTATGATTACAAAATGGCATCCGTCCAATGAAATATTTTGTATGAACAAATGACAGAAGTGTTTTTGTAGTAAAAACTTCATAAACTATTTTACAATATGAACATTGCTATAGTATTTCTATCCCTAAGATGATTAAGAATTTTTTGTAACTTTGTTTGCGTCTTTTCGTCTTTAGATGTTTGGCTCTTCGACAAATAGACATATGTTTGTAATTTTTCTATTAGTTGTACGAAATGTATTTCCGTTATTTTGAATTAAGTATTGAAATATTGAAATCCATATTGCAAGAGAATTTCAAGAAAATCTGTAATTAAAATATGTCGTTTGAGTTTGTTTTTAAATCACAACATCATTAGACGAGACGAGAGTGACTATATCTCGTTTAATAAAATTTAGACGAGAATTGTAGAGATATGTATATAACAAAAAGTATTGTTTGTTTCGTCATAAAAATCTGAAACGATATAATCTCGTTTGAGTTTTAAAAAAAATCTCAACAAGAGATGAAACGAGATTGGCTATATCCCGTCTACCGAGATTTATTCGAACTTGTCGAGATTTTTCAAGAAATGTACGTAACAAAAACCGCTGTTTGTTTAGTCTTGGAAATGTGATTCGATCCGAGAAATGGCAATCTCGTCTACCACAACGAGATTGTCTATTTCTCGTCGCATTTTATGTTGTCTCAGGGACTTGTTAGAGTCAAATATAGCAGGTATCAGGTAGTCTATCGACCTTGAGTGATAGCCACAAGTACCCGCGCAATTTTAAATAATCCCAACTCGACGGCTAGGGTGAAGTCTTCACCCCAACTTTGGGTGTCCGTGCCCTGGGTGGTGTCGCTACTAGCTACATCTGTTGTATATCAACTTAATCAATATTTGTATTTACTTTTCAAGTAAACAGATAAAGTAGAACTCGTTTAAAAGAGTCAAGGCGCGTGATCCATGATCGAAATTGTAGAAAATGGCTGATTGTGAGAAAGAAGAGGCAATTAATTTGGTAATTATCCTAATTCTTATTTACTTAAACGTTATCTATTACTGTATTCGTTTATTACTTTGAAAGCTTGTAAAATTATAATTTCCGATGACGAATTGACATGACAAATTGAGGTTATCCTATTGTCAATTGTCAAAATATTACTTATCAATAATATTTCTTTCTTTAAAAAACAATGTTTTTATTCTTCAGCAAATGGAATTCGAATGGGTGTTGCACCAAGAAGTACACACAGCATTAGACCAAATTCATCACATATTAGTAGTACGTAAGCAACAACTAAATATTAATGAATACTACAATGTTGCAATTCTTTAGGAATGTGCTAGAAGGTTTCCAGTACCACTCTACGGAAACTGCAATCCCAGTAAACAAGATAAATTTATTTTAACTGTATCGCCTGATCAGTTAAAATGCGTTGTAACTCTTACTGGCGACAGTATTACTCATGCAGTATGTTTAAACGTCTTTATCATTTATTTACACAATAACAATGTAAAAAATTTTCAGGATATTAATTTTAAAGTGCAGAATAGGCAACAAAATACAGTTTGTCACACGACGATTCAGAATGAGAATCCTTGGAAACTCCAGCAAGTTCAAGACGCAGCGAATCATCTTCAACAGGCGATTTTTCATATAGACGATGTGGATAAAACATACAAATTTAGGTGAGGTGTAATTGTTTATTTGTAAATAGATTTTTATTGATTTTTTTGGTTTTCTAGGACATCTGAAGAGGTGATGCATGTATTAGGAAATATTTTAGGTTGTTTGCAGAGGGGCCGGACTAGTTTAATTGTTCCAAGGAAAAGGGCTATTGATGATCTAATGAGAAGCCGAAATATGGTAAGTACGTCGTGAATATAATTTTGAGAAGTGTATTTTAAGTCAGGTTTGATGTTTTTGAGCAAACTAGCAGATTTTATGGCCCCTTAGGAAACATAATTATTTATACCTCTATGATTTACAGTTCTATAACCTAAGGAACACAGTAAACAATTAAATTTTCACCAATCTGTTATTATTAAATATTATTTATGCACAACCGGGCCGAAATTAATGTGCTTTAGTCCTAAAAACCGGACTTAAACACTTCTTTTTGGCCCTAGGGCCACAAAGAAATAATTCCTACGGATACATAAATAAAATGACAATTTTTGTTTACTGTGAATACTTGATTTTAGAAAATGTCATTTTGACACATAACCTTTGTACATATTTTAATCTTTTGAACATATATTAAATGTTATTTTATTGTGCATAAAATATAGTATGTACCACGAGTGAAACTAGCGCTTCTGACCCTGAGTAGGTGAATAGCCCTAGGCAACTATTATAATTTCGTTTCATAGTAATCCCAAACTAAATAAAATTACTTAACATTGCAATGTTTTGTGACCATGGTGATAGAGATATGTTTAAATTTTTGCATATTTATTATTGTTTATAGTTACTTACCAGTCTATGGTTTTTTATTTGCAAAGAGAAATTGATTCGATATAATAATTTTCTGATTGGTGCAGAAGAGAGAATATTGACTATTATTTCTTAAGGGATTTATACATGGCATTATGTAGCAAACATCACACATTTTATATACATACAATACATTAGCCGTAGATAAACAATTAAATTGCTATTATTAAATCTTATGTAAACAAAGAAATTAAGTAATATATGTTATTCTAAAAGATAAAATAAAAAAGACGACATAGTTTTTGGTCAGCCTCTTTCTTTAATAACTTTTTAATTCAGGTTTCTTGTATTTAAATAAAACTACAATTTTTTTTTGTCCCACACGAAATTATCAAGATATTTGTTGAACAATCACGTGACTAACCTCCTTGTTTTTGTTATTTCTAGAAATCGTTGTCTCCTAATCTTCCCGAGGATCTAGCTATAAGCTTCTACATTCAGAGCCACAAACTCATTTTTGCAGTTTACCAACTTATAAACAATCATGGCACTATGGAATATGAGTCTAGTCAAGCAGAATGCTCAGTGCCATGGTTAAGTGAGGTGTTGGTACTCTTTACTGTTGGACTGCAGTTGTGCCAACAGCTTAAAGATAAGGTTGGTATTACTGAAGAAAAATAATGTAAATTTAAAATAAATAGTGTAAATTATTTACATGACTTCATTGGAGAGTAAATTTTTTCCCTTGATATACAAATAACTATTGACATCCTTAACTAATATGTCTGCCTCAAGAAGATATGTTTCACTTTTGTCCTTAATTTAACCAATGATTCTTCTTTCAGATCTGCGTATTCTCTCAGTATAAGGACTTCACAGTAGGCTCACGGCCTTCTAGTCCACTGTCAACTTAATTACAATGTTTTACAAGTGTTCTTGTCTTGTTATCACATATTGTGATTGAATGTATCTCCACTTATACTCTATATTGTTAACAGTTTAAAAGTAACTTTTAGTGTAGGCCACTTATTGTATTGAAGTTTACTTCGATCGGACGAACATTCAAAAGAGCAAATATTAATTAAACATACTTTAAAAGAAGATATATGCGGCAGGTTTGATAGTCGGAAGACAGAGAATCATAATTTTTACAATACTTGTACTGTAAGTTACCTATTAATGACAAAATTTAAACACTGTAAGTGCAACTTTTATTGCACCGTGGTTTCCATGGTTACATCAGGACTTTAATATTTATTTACTGTCCATCGTGAACAGTAACTAAATATTACATATCAAGGTGCTGTTTATTATGACAACTATTTAACAGCTGTCAATTTTGAAACCTATTTTTCTTTTCCTTCTATTTGTGCAAGTATTGTAAAAAAAACCTCAAACTGTATGTGACTTTTTAGGTCGCGAATGTTTAGGAAATCTCGACCCTTCGGGTCTCGATTTTCCAAACTACATTCTTGACCTAAAAACTGTCACTTACAGTTCATGGTACGTAATATACTATTTTGCAATACTTGTACTGTAAGTTACGTCTTAATAACAAAATTTTAACACGTAAGTGCAACATTTATTGCACCGTGGTTTCCATGGTTATATCAGGACTTTAATATTTATTTACTGTCCATCGTGAACAGTAACTAAATATTACATATCAAGGTGCTGTTTATTATGACAACTATTTAACAGCTGTCAATTTTGAAACCTATTTTTCTTTTCCTTCTATTTGTGCAAGTATTGTAAAAAAAACCTCAAACTGCATGTGATTTTGTTAGGTCGCGAATGTTTAGGAAATAATGACCCTTCCGGCCTCGATTTCCCAAACTACATTCTTGACCAAAAAACAGTCACTTACAGTTCATGGTACGTAATATACTATTTTACAATACTTCTCCTGTAAGTTACGTCTTACTGACAAAATTTTAACATGTAAGTGCAACATTTATTGCACAGTGGTTTCCAGGGTTATATCAGGACTTTAATATTTACTTACTGTCCACCGTAAACAGTAAGTAATTATTACATATCAAGGTCTTGCTTATCTTGACAACAATTTGACAGCTGTCAATTTTGAAACCTATTTTATTTTCCTTCTATTTGTACAAGTATTGTAAAAAATACTTTACTAACCACGAATTGTAAGTGATTTTTTAGGTCGAGAATGTTTAGGAAATCTAGACCCTTCGGGCCTCGATTTCCCAAACTACATTCTTGACCTACAAACTGTTACTTAGAGTTCATAGTACGTAATATACTATTTTATCCCAGTGTTTAATATTGTATAACTTGCATTGTCAAATGTTTATGGAGCATTTTACAGAAAAATATTTTAAATAAAAGTGCTAGATAATTTAATTGCCACTCTCTTTTATTCGAAGAATTTTTTTGTAACATAATTTATAAATGTTTGACAGAGAATAAAAAAGTTTGTAACTGTTGAATGTTGGTCTAATGGTAAGTATCCCTTGTAAAATACAAAATTGTCGTAGTCTATTATTTTTCTAAACATGACAGCGGGGAAACTGGTTTAAACTTGTTAATGTTGAACTTTAAAATCATAAAATGTTAACTGTTTGTAGATCCGTCGATAAATGTTTTCTAATTGTCAATTTCTATCTTAAACCAGTTCAAAAAGCCTTTGATGTATTGTAACTGGAATTACACTGTAAAATTACAATTGTAACCAACGAAATTTTGCGGGAAACGAACTTAAAATTACAAGAAACCATTACATTTTTGAAACTTATAAACGAATTGGAAAAAATAGTCAATTAAATGAATTTAGTAATGTTTACAGTGTGATTTTAGTTGAATAGTTAGTACTCACCTAAGGGACAATAACTATGAGATTTCTAAATATTTTTAGTTGAATAACTAACTGCTAATTTAATTACTAGTAAGTAACTAGTACTGTATACTACTTGTAAAAATATACGCCATATTTATATCTTCTGATTTTATTATTTATCATGAAAAGCACGCTAAACACTAAATTGTAACTATTAGTTAGTGTACTACCAATTATTGAAAGTATTGTTGAATTGTAATGTATTTTTGTTTGTACAAAATAAATTTTTGTTTATAAATATTTGTATAAATTAATGGTGTAACTAAGTTTGTTGAAAATGAGCAATAAACAATAATATTTTAACTTTGTTTTTTTATTTCAATCGTTTCCGATATCATAAGTTTTAGTATTATAAGTTTGCTTATCGTTATAAGTCTATTCGGACACAAGGTAAGTTTTTAAGTCTGCGGAATAATTGGATTATTCCCAAATTTTATCCAATCAGATTCTGTAGTTTTCCGAGGCTATATCTCAAAAACTAAACGAGATATGAAGATCCGCTCAACGGTATTGAATTTCGCGTGTTTCCATTAACTTATAAACTTATTTTCAGCAATTTTTATATTTAAAAAAAGTTTCACTAAAATTTTCTCTTCATACAGTTTTTGGGCTATATCTAAAAAACTAGAAGACATATGCACTTGGGGGTTTTACCATTGTATTCAGTGGGTTCAAGTACATAAGTATGCAAATTTCCGTTACAATATTCGTACGAGAAGGGATTTTAGAGGAAACAGTCTAAAATTGGCCTAAAATCGAAAAAATTCAAGGGTTACCCCTTAAAAAAATTTCAAAACATATAAATCGCTAAAAATTTGCTAAAATGTCAATTCGAACATGAAGAATTCAATGCTGTTGAACACATCTTCATATTTTATTTAGTTTTTAAGATATAGCCTCCGAAATAGTGGAATATTTAAAAAAAATTACTTAATCAGATTTTCGACTTTCTCTAGGCTATATCTCAAAAACTAAACGAGATATAAAGATGCGCTCAACGGTATTGAATTTCTCGTGTTTAAATTAACTTATAAACCTATTTTCAGCAATTTTTATTTTCGAACATAATTCAGCAAAATTTTCTCTTCACATTTTTTTGGCCTATATCTAAAAAACTAGATGAGATATGAACTTGGGGATTTTACCATTGGATTCAGCGGGTCCAAGTACATATGTATGTAAATTTTCGTTACAATATTCGTACGAGAAAGGATGTTAGACGAAATAGTCTGAAATTGGCCTAAAATAGAAAAAAATCCAAGAGGTACCCCTTAAGAAAGTTTCAAAAACTGACATCCCTCCAAATTTTCTCAAAACTTGCTTATAAGTCAATTCGGACACGGGGAATACGATACCGTTGAGCTCTTTTTCATATCTCTTTATGTAAATAACTATTCTACGAGTTTCCGAAGCATTTCCTTCTTATATAATTTGGTATAGTTCCATGGCATATATTTTAAGTGATACAATATTAATTTACCTCCCAATAATTACAATAATATTCCAGAATAAAATGTCAATCAAATTAACTACAATTAGTTAAATTATCAGGCTCATAACACCAATTACAATTAGATATTTCAATTATTACAGCAAACTCCGCAAACGCGAAACGCGAATGTACATTTTCTCTTGTCAATTACACATATTTGCAGTCAATGTCATAATAATTATTATTTCATATTATAATGTGTACACAATATCGGACGATGTTAGCGTCAGCAACATGTTCAAATTGCAATCGGTCAGTGTTAGCAAAGTACACAGATGTTTACGTTTTGTCAATTCTAGCACTAAATTTAGGATACATTTATATATTATACGTTCGATTTTCTGTTGACGGTAGCTTATTGTATTGTTTAGTTATTTAGTTTAGCGAGTAAATAGATGTTTCGTTAGTTATTGGCTAAATTAAAATAGCTGTAACTGTAGATGGAAGGTACATAGATTTATTGTGCATGTATGCTATAAGAAAAAGTATAAATAAAATAAATATAAATATATCATCACGCCTTCTACTCATTACTGGATGTGGCACTCTGTCGAAGTAGATATCGGTAAGTGATATATATTTATGCGCGTGAAATGCTGTTTCCAGTCGTCAAATCACGGCATCCCAGTGTTGGACCATCCGCCTTTTTCGCCAGATCTTGCACCGTGCGACTTCTATCTAAGGTGAAATTTGCCTTAATAGCAACAAGATTTGAGCTTTGAAAGAGAAATCGACACGCGTTCTGAAGGAGCTGACAGAAGAAGACTTCCAGTACTGTTTCGAACAATGGAAGATTCGCATGACGCATTGTAGGGATATAGGAGGGGTGTATATTGAAAGTGATAGTAAGTAAATTGGTACGGAATCAAAATAAAATGTTAAAATAGCATCAGTCTCGTTATTTAATAGCCCCACCTCGTATATCATAACGCATTTTACCCATTACTGGGTGTGGTACTTTGCCGAAGCAGATCTCGGTAAGTAATACATTTTTGCGCGTGAAATGCTGTTTCCAGTCGTCAAATCACGGTATCCCAGTGTTGGACCATCCGCCTTATTCGCCAGATCTTGCACCGTGCGACTTCTATCTATTTCCTAAGGTGAAATTTGCCTTAATAGCAACAAGATTTGAGCTTTAAAAGAGAAATCGACACGCGTTCTGCAGAAGCTGACAGAAAAAGACTTCCAGCACTGTTTAGAACAATGGAAGACCAGGAAAATTATGGTCTCCTACAGAAATAATTAATCAGTAAAAAAAGCATCACCTTTTCATCAAACTCAATAGTTCTATTACCCCGTAAATTAAGACGCCTTTCGCGCGGACCTCTTGCCTCGTGTGAGAGTAAGTGTAACCAGTGTTTGAAGCAGGTATCGCCTGAAGGATCACGGTTACCGAAAGTGTGAGAACACGTTTCAGTTTCAATCGATAGCCAACTTCGGCCAAGAAATACACGTGTTGTACTAAACTTTCAGAAGATATTGACACGTTTGGTGACGTCAGACTTGGATGGAATAAGGACTGATAAAATTATTCACGAATAGGAAGTATTAGAATTACATTTTTATTAAATTAAAATTAACTCTGTGGCTCCTCCTCTACTAACATCTCTGGGGGCCTTGATATGACGACTGGTATCCGCACTTCACGCGCATAAATATATCGCTTCGGCAGAGTGCAACACTCAGTAATGGGTAAAAGACGTGATGATGAATGTTTGTTTGTTTGTTTGTCCCGTATGCGTTCCTATATCATTCATCCCATTGCGATGTAACTTTGGTAAGTTGTTGTGCGCACGTCCGCGAAGGTTTCTGACTTAGCACAAGTCCAGTCCGCCATCTTGAAACAAAATTGCCGCTAGCTATCCTGAAAAGTACTGCACTGATTCGATTAAAATTTGGTATAGGCATAGACGAGAACCAATAGGTATAATAATGCTTCAGTCCTATGCCATTCGAATTCAAACGTTTGCAGTTTCCGATACGACTCGCATTTGCAATGACCATCAACAAAGTACAGGGACAATGGCTACAAATATGTGGACTAAATTTGGAAAATCCATGCTTCTCACATGGACAGCTGTATGTGGCATGCTCACGCGTCAGAAAACCTTCTGATTTATACGTGTACGTCTCAAAGAGAAAAACAATAAATATTGTGCATCCAAAAGCACTTTAATAAAGAGAATTAAACACAAACATTTTCTTTCTTTGAGTTGCAATGCAACGCATGCCGGGTACTCGCATTAAATTGTAGACCACGCGAACGAAGTCGCAGGTAATAGCTAGTATATTTATATTTAATTATGTACATCTAAATTTTGAGTTTTAAAGATGTCAATCCAATAAGATTGTAAACGTTTTAAGTACAAAATCAGTGATTGAAGTACATACTGCAGTTTCTATGCATGTATTAGCTCTAAATTTTCTATCTATACATTATCTTGTAAATTAAATGATAATAAAGGCTATTGTGTTGTTTAAGGTAGTTTATGGTATAGTGTTTGTACTGAGTTTTACAAGCAAATACTAGTAATGATTGTCTGACAGTACGGTAGTATACTCGTAGATAATGGTACGGCATTTGAATCCGGAGATATCAATGAACAGTTCGAATTAAAATATCCGGATTAACGAAACCGGAGCATCCCTCCTAAACAGATAAAAATTTCCATCCAATTGTCCCCAAACCCGCTATATACAACCGTATCCTGGTTAAGAACTTACAATCAGTATAATCTAACCCTGGATCACGCACTCTGTGGAGACAAACGAACATCACCCAGCAGGAGGAAGGGAGGGTGAAGGACACCAACTAGGGTGGAATCCCTTCCTGTCGATTTAGCTGATGGAAGCTCCGATTTCTTGTTTGAACTTCGCGGCCAGCTTAGATTTTAGTTTCCGGCCATTACCTTCTAAGCTGGGCGACGCAGCATAACTCGGATAACAACCTTGATTTTAATAATAATAATATCAATGATTTTATTTATTTATTTAACAACAAATTAAGCACAATTACAGTAGCTTGAAATGGACTCACAATTTATTTATTTCTGCTACTCAGTACAACAGTTTAACTGCAATTGTGTGGAATTCACTTTCAAAAACAAGCGTAGAGCGACACTTCCTTCCTTTCTTATCTTTTAATTCGTTTTCTGTTTTTGCATCGAGTGTTTAACTGCAATTGTGTGGAATTTAGTTTCAAAAACAAGTACAGGGCGACAATCCCTTCTCTTCTTATCTTTTTGTTTAATTTTCAGTTACTGAATTGTGTGGACTTTTCTTTCATATACTTTATAATCTTTGTAACTTCAAACTCAAATTTTAACAAATTACAATAAAGCAATCTTTACAGAATAGGCTGTTCCAAAAGTACGACATTTATAAACTTCCCTACCTCTCTTGTCTTTTAATTCGTTTTCAGTTCTTATATAGAGTGTTTAACTACAATTGTGTGGAATTCACTTTCAAAAACAAGCGCAGGGCGACATTCCCTTCCTTTCTTATACTTTTGTTTTATTTTAAGTTATTTCATTGTGTGGACTTTTCTTTCATATACAAGTGCAGGCTATTGCTTTCATCTTTTCTAATCTTTGTAGATTCGTTGTTAGATTCGTTATTAGATTCGTTGTTAGGAGCAAGTGTAAGTAATTTGAGATGTTTTGCGCATATGTTATGTACGTCGAAAAAAGAAGATGAATGATAAGTGAATAACAGTGATTGAATAGATGTGATTGAAGGTTTTTTGTGTGATAAATGATTTCGAGTGTATGAGTATATATGAAGTGATCTATGAATGTGGTTAAAGTAAGGGTGGTATTTTTGAATGAGAATGTTTGAAGAGGACTGATAATTTGATGAATTTTATATATATATATATATATATATCTATATCATCACGCCTTCTACCCATTACTGGGTGTGGGACTCTGCCGAAGCAGATCTCAGTAAGTGATATATTTTGCGCGCGAAGTGCGGTTACCAGCCGTCAAATCACGGCCCCCAAAGATGTTAGTGGTGGAGGAGTCACAGGGGTAGCTTTTAAAATGGTGAAAATTGTTTGTCGCCTGTGGGAATCGAACCAGGGTTCTCAGGATCCATAGGCCGACTTGATACCACTGTGCTAGCTAACCCATGATGAATTTAATGTGCGAATATTTTATGAATGAATTTGGGGTTCGTGCTATGTATGTATGTATTACAACAGGAACTTAATCCCAATTACAGTACATGGTCCGAATTCACCGAGCCGTAGTGTAATAGTTCATATATTTTTAGCTTAAGTTGGATTAAGACCCGGGATCTTTGAATTCGAATGACATAATGCTAACCACATCACTGTAATGCCAAGCAAGGAAGGGTGAACCAGAATAGCAATATCATTTACCTTGTTAAAAATTACAACATTTTATTTCTTCACATAGTACTCTGATTATGTTTTATTTATTATCCTCGTTTTCATTTCAAGATTTTAATTACTCTCTGGCTAATAAAAGTGTAATCCTTACAAAAACTAAAAGATGAATTTGTTATTATTTAAGACTTCTGGAAATAATTAATAAATCTGTGAAGAACGCAAAACAATGTAGTTCCTTAGTCACGGCGTTAATAAAACATTTTTATGTGGTCTAATTAATCTTATAAAAGATAAAAAGTTTCACTAGTACGTTGTTACATTTCTCTTGTTTGTGAAACAAGAGCGCGGTGATAGTGCAACAACAGGAAACCAACTTTATTTAAAATCTTATGTAGCCAGAATCCCAAAAATGTTTTAGCTAATCCTGAATTTTGGAAGTGAAAAACAAATCACTCGGCATGCATTTGTACTTTTACTTATAACTTAAAGATAACCCTCGATTATAAAGAGTGGAGACCTATAGTAATATGTCATCTACCGAGATCTGTAACCAGCTGGCAGTTATAAGCAACCCCCGTTAGAAACGGTGTGTCTCTTTAGTTGTAGGAAGTTTGCAATTAATGAAATCAACATCAAGTAACCTAGTGACATAATGTCGTCACCACGCATACCGTGTTTTGTTCTGTGGATATCTGGATCTGACACTAGGGAAGTTTACCCCCTCTACTGTTGAAAAGTCGTCGGCGCACCCCTTGTTACTTGGTTACGAATTGTAAATGCGGAAACAAACATCACTTCAAACACAAAGAGTTTGGGAATAATTGTTTGAACAGAAATCAAACCAAGTTATTTTAATACTTGGTCTAATTTATTTTTTCTTTAAAAAAGAGTGATATTTTAGTCTTTTCACATTGATTAATTCATTTAAAGTGCGGTTACCAGCAGTCAAATCACGGCCCCCAAAGATGCCAGTGGAGGAAGAGCCACAGTGGTAGTTTTATTATGGTGATTATTTTTTGACGTTTCTCAAAACCAATGAAATGCTTCATTGTATGACACGTGTCTGCGTTTTAACCAATCCTGTCATTATTATACTGAGAATAAAGCTCTTGTGATTATTCCCGGGAATAATCTATGTAGGTGCTTTTTTGTTTGTGACAAATGATAGGCAGTTATCAAATAATTATTTAAAACTGTCAGCGCATCAAGTAAAATGTGTGAAAAAAATCGTTTTAGTTTCATATCAGATACAGAAATACACCAACAAATTTTGGAAACAACTTCCACGAATAGAATAATAAGTAATCAATCGATATGGGCTCACCTCAAATTTTTTTAAGTTGGATGATTCGACCTCAACAGCTAAGTCAAAAAATAATCTAATTAAATATAACTCGAGAGTTGGATAAATTAGAAAATAATTCTCCAGTATCTTTCTCAAACTTGTTGCTATTTGGCAATAGCCACTCAAGCAACAAGTTTTCGAAAGATCTGTCAAATTATTTTCAATTTTTTCTCACTCTCATGTTATATTATTACTGAAAATTGTTTGTCGGTTGTGGAAATCGAACCCGGGTTCTCAAATTCACAAGTCGACTCGATACCGCTGAGCCACCTAATCCAAAAATTAAAAAAAATAGTTATTAAATGTAATGTTAGTTGCTTAGCAGAATACTATCTCAATACTGTAGAATTTTGTATATTAGTTGAAATCATTTGCGACTGTTTGTAAAACGAGTGTGCTACCATTGCACTACAACTACCCTAAACTGTACAAAATGATTTACTACCCTTCAGTTTATAAGTTTATAGTCTTAAATGTGAAGAAAGTTCAGCAAAATGTGAAGAGAAGCAAGAAGAAAGTGTATGAACAAAGTTATACTTTTGGGTGCGTCACTTCGTGAGTTGTCATTATACCTTGCTAGCTCGGTGTCCTTTACAGTTAATGCGATCCTTTTTACTGTTCAAGGCGTGACCAACCCTCAAAAGGGTGCGGACATAGACGGAGAAGTGAACAGGAAACTAGGGCACGGAAGAATGAACAAGATTGACGATTAGTTTGGTTAGCAATTTTTAAATAGACCTTATTTATTTATCAACTATTTACTCAATCAAAAATGTAGAACCTAACACTGTGTACCACACAATGGGGTAACATGAATCCTTCAAGCATTCATTAGATTTATCCTGTAATTAATCTACCTCAAAAATAATATTCTGTACGAGACCTAAACTTGCAAAATTTTAGGTTAATTTTAATTGGATGGAAATACAAGAAATAACTAGTTATTACATAATAAGTTAGAAAAGTGATGTTATAGTTAATGATAGAGTTGTTTGAAATACGAAATCCACTGAACCAAGTAAAAACACGGTCCTGACATATTATGTAAACTATTTTTTCTGAAACCGGCAACAACAACAGTCAGTTAAATTATAAAATAATCAGGTAAAGTCTTTACCAGACTGTTTTGTATTTTACCTGACAATTTTTGTTGTTATAACTTTGGAAACGTACTTTACCTGACTGTTTCGGTAAAAATCTATGTTCCATACTAAAATTGGTGAGCAAAACAGGCACTTTCTTGCAGATTTCAGGAAAAAAAATACGCAGTAATACCAACATCATTAGAAGAAGATTATGGTAACAAAATTTCGCAATTTTTAGTTTAATATTTATTAAGCGGCAATGCAAGAAATGAGATACGGATCTGTGTACACGTGAATAATTTACCTGTTTATACTAAAAGCGATTCTGCGGTCCCGGTTCTGTTCGTTTTACACGAGAACTGAGAATTAATTTAAGAATATAGCGAATGCATTAGCATTAATTTAAGAAAAATGTGAATAAAATCACGTCGAAAAAGAAAAGATAAACGCGCAGGTTATTGAATGCTGCTCTTAGATTGTCTAATGATTATTCAGCTAGACGGAAAAGGAAACCATAACTTTTTGCAAAAGAGTGTAAATAAAAGAATGTTTCTGAATTATTTAGAGAAAAATATTTAAAATAAAAGATATAGAGAACTACATTTTTCATCACTTTTATGGCCAGTTATTAAAGTAAACAAATTTTATTCATTGAAATGACAATCCAACTTTTGGCAGTAATGTTATATTTGCCATAAAATGAATAAAAGTTATTTGAATTTCTTTATTTAAATACATTTACTATGGAAGTAAATTTATTCTGCCTTTTTTAAAACCGAGAATTACTGATTTGTATAAAAAGGAAAGAAAGTGAAACAAAATATATTACTTTCTTCACGATAAGATCTAGATGTAACTAATATGACATCTGACTATTGTTTTTCTTATGGCATGTATGTGACTTTACTTTGTTACTCTAGAGAAGAAAAAATTATATTTTTATCTAGCATGAAAAGAATTACTTTCTTCTCTAAATTGATGGCAGAGAAATTAAACCTTTTTAAATAGGTAGTACAAAGAAACATTTTTCTCTAGAATAATATAGAAACTATTGAGTATCTCTTGTGTAGTTTTGCTCTTTTAGAGTGTATGATTATACATATATTATTACAATATTATATCTACTTACTATATTTCCTGCAGTACTTTCTGCAAAATTGATTGAACTTACCTAAAACAGAAAGAAACATAATTTAGTAACATATTCTCCAACATTTAATTATGGTTAAATATATAAAGACATTTAAGTATATATATATTTTAATCGCCAGAGTCGTGATCGCAAGAATGTGTGTTAATGAAAATGCAAATTTTTTGGTTGAAACAGTTTTAAAAATCGAAAAATTTTAAAATACGGTTCTATATAAATCAAACTACGACAAATCGAATGCCGTTGAGCGCATCTTCGTATCTCTTTTTGATTTCGAGTAACGGCGATTTATAACTTTTTAAAAATCTCAACTTTGAAGGCCCATATCTTAAAAACTAAATGAGATATTGAAACGCGGTTTGAACGAGTGTATTTCTCGTGCATTAGTTAACTTATACTGAAATTTTAAAATTTTTGAAAATTTTACAATATTTTTCAAAATTTTCTTTTGCCCATATTTTAAAAAATTTAAGAGATAATAAAAATCTGTAAAAACCAGTGAATTCCTCTCGTAAAAGTACATAAGTATGTAAGATTTCAGAATATTTGCTTCCCGGATAAAATTTTTAGGGCAATAAAACTAAAAATGGCCAAAATTCGTAAAATTCTTAAGGGGTACCCCTTCAAAAATAATTAAAAAACAGTGATTTTTCGTTTTTTTGCTCTAAAAATTTTATCCGTCAAGCAATAATTCTGAAATTTTACATACATATGTACTTTTATGAGAGGAATTCACTGGTATTCTCAGATTTTCATTATCTTTTAAATTTTTTGAAATATTGACAAAAGAAAAATTGGAAAAAAATATAAAAATTTTCGAAAATTTCAAAATTTCAGTATAAGTTAATTAGAGCACGAGAAATACACTCGTTCAAACCGCGTTTCAATATCTCGTTTAGTTTTCGAGATATGGGCCTTCATAATTGAGATTTTTAAAAAGCCAAAAATCACCGTAACTCGAAAACTTAAAAAGATATAAAGATGCGCTCAACGGCATTCGATTTCTCGTAGTCTGATTTATATAGAATCATATTTAAAAAAATGAAGGTGTAAATTGGTTCAACCAAAAAAAATGACATTTTCATTAACAGATATTTTTGCGATCATGACTCCGGCGATTAAAAAAATATATTTTGAGGACCAAAATATGTATATCTAACCAAAAATGTATATAGAATCGAATGGTGAAATTCTAAATTTCATAGTTAATGTCATATTATTTTAAATTAATCCTTAAGTTGTGCCACTATCATGGAAGCATTTACGACAGATTTTATTGAATTTAAAATATGTTATTTTTCATGAGTTTCTACATTAATATGCAAATTTGTTGTTTTATTTACCACACATATAATTAAATTCTTGTTTTTATAAACTTTTTCGGTTACCTATACTTTTATGAGACTGTCATGATAGAACCACCTTAATGAGAAATTTTTCCTTTACTAATTTCTGAAATTGTGATTCTGTTTATTATGTAAATTATTAAATCAGTCTTTTACAAACTGCAATTTTGATCACATAAAAAGTAAGGGGGTCGCAATAGAATATATTTGTGATTTTTGCTTCCAATGAGGTCCTGACTCCGAAAAGTTTGAAAACCATGGATTATCGCATATGGTTTACGGCCTTGTTCGACAATTTTGCCCATCTTGTATTATGATTTTTTTTTATGGCTTCCTGGCGGACCAACTACTAAGGTCATATGCCACCATTACGCCCTGATCCTGCGTTTTAGGTCTTAGAGTCAACAGCAACGCGGGTTTCTCTGGACGGTCACCCATCCAAGTACTGCCCGCGCGCAACGTTGCTTAACTCGCGTTATCGCATAGATCAGTTCCAACGAGTGCAGCCATGGCCGTTGACATTATGATATTTATTTATTTATTTGTTACTCTGCGCAACAGGAATTTAATCCCAATTACAGTACAGGGGGCCTACAGTTTATAGTGGAATCCGAACCACTCAGACGTAATCGTATTTTTTTGATATAAGTAGTAGTCAGTGACAATTTGAACGAACGACCTCTTGCTCCCTAATTAAGAAACGTAAGTTTTATCTCGCTATTATCCACTGGACTACGATTGCTTGTGATATAATACAATACTTATTAGTGATGCGCCGAATGCAATTTTGGCCGAATAACCGAATACCGAACATTACCGAATTTCATGGCGGCCGAACCGAATATTCGGTTCTAGTAAATATGTGAATGGTGAAAGCTGTAAACGACACACCGTATACTGGCAAATAATGCTTCATACACACTTTACAGTTGGCTGTAAAAGATTCTTTAAATATACAGAAAGATTTGAGTGAGGCTACTGCATCTGCTAGAAGAATAATAACTCATTTCAATCATTCCAGTCAAGCGCAAGAAAAGTTAACTGCCATACAAATTGAATTAAATTTACCTCAACATAAGCTACTGCAAAACGTACCTACAAGGTGGAATAGCACCTATTATATGTGTGCAAGATCTTTAGAACAAAAACGAGCTGTATCTCTCTATCTTTCCGATAACAGTAGTGCAGTAAAACTTCAAAATTTATCTGAATATCAGTGGGATCTGATACAACAAGGTCTTATGTTGTTGCAACCTTTAGAAGAAATTACAAAAATCATAAGCTCCAGCTTCTCATGGCTTGTTTCCATGCATCCGTCGCGTCCGTTGCAGTGGATACAGCGCTGCACACTGCACGACGGACGAAAATATAGGCGTTCACATGCATCCGTCTTTATGTTAATTATAACCTACAAAATGTCGGCTAATAATATATTTATTATTTCATATTTATATTTCAAATATGTTAAAAAGCAGCAAATGAATTGTTCCCGCATCGTTAACAAAATTTTACCTATAAATTTATAATAATCATTAACCAAATGCAAAGTATTTCTTTAAAATTAAAATATATTTACAAAAGACATATGTAGATAATATAAAATAACTAACCAAGCCGTAAATACGCGGTATTTGACATTTGTCACTAGTGCCATCTCATATTATATGAGAGAGATGCTTCCGTCATCAAGGTTACACTGCAAGAAGTAGAGAGTAGACGAACTCTGTCCGTCACTGCAAGTAGCTTCGCGCCCTTTTCAATTATTCAAATTCAACCAATCAAATTTCGCGACGGACGCACTGCAACGGACGAAACGGATGCATGGAAACGAGCCATCATGCATTTCTCAAGTAATGCCGCATGTTCCTGTTTTCTGTGTATTATCTTAAGAATTGCGATTTTTTTTTTGCTAATATATGATTTGCTTTATTATATGCATTATAATCGTTTTCAAATAAATAGAAACTACTAATATAACAAAATATTTTTGTTTTGAATACATGATTAATTTCCAGAAACAAAAAATGCCGAATGTTCGGTCGCACAACCGAATAATTCGGCTATAACCGAATAAACTAAAAGTTGCCGAATATGCCGAATACCGAATAATAACCGAATATTAGAAGGGTTCATGCTAGCCGATTCGAGGTAACGCTACTGATTTCCTGTTATGATATAATACCACACGAAGGTCATTGCTATCCTCGCATCTCCGTCAATTAACCTATATCCTTTTCCTTTTCGTGTCATATCTCCTCTCGCAGGAAAAGCAGGAAAGCAAGGATGAAAAATATGATATTCCTCTCAGAAAACAGCGCGCTGCGGTCGGGAATCATGGACGCACGTCCCGGTAAATCGCCGGGAGAACAGGAGCAAGAGTACGGGAACTAACGGCAGGAGAGTTTTTCCCAGTCGCCCGATATTCATCACGCTAAAATGTTATGCCATACGCGGGACGCACCAGCAACGTGTTTTTCTCGTCCAAAGAAATATAACCGGTTCAAATGACAACCGAACTGGAAATATATTTCACTTAACTTTATAAACTTTCACAAACACAATGGTAATGAAGATATATCTGCAGATAAACAATTTTCTTTAAAGTTATGAAGGATAAACAGTAGATCTTGTTCCTGGATGTGCATTTTCGAAAGTTATAATTACGTGCTAATTAGGTTTTCTGCCGTCGCGAAACGTATAACGATGCTTAATTGACTTCAACACTGCACAAACGAAAATGGACAAACTTCTATACTTTTGATTAAATGTGAATTAGAACTTGTCAAATCTTTCTAAATTATTTTAGCGAAAAGTTCTTCAAATAGAAGTACCAGAAAACTTAGTTTTCTCTATCTTTAATTTGAAACATTTTTCTCTAAAATAATTGGTTAAACCACTCCATCTGAAACATTTTTCTCTAAAATAATTGGTTAAACCACTCCATCGGGTTTTAAAGATAGGTAGCAGAACTTCTGCTAAAGGTGGCTCCTAAATCATACTGATGGCCGGTTTCAACAAAAATTAAATTTTAAACATGGTTTAAATAAATAAAAGCAAATCGAATGTATGACAGCAATGTTAATGATTGAATTTGACATGTAATTTTGATTTGCTTTTATTTATTTAATCAACGTTTAAAATTTAACTTTTTTTTATGAAACCGGCCATGACAGCCCAATTCACAAAGGAGTTGTACCTAATATCGAATTTTTTTATTTTACTGATTTCTTTTTAATTTTCATTACAGATAATCAATTTCCTAACAAAATTTTATATCAAGAAACTTATCTTAATAGAAATAGAAATATAAAATTACTTACTATTTGATCAATGAAATTGATATAGCATTAAAAACGCTGAATTGAACACTTATGACTTGCTCCTTGCGTTTGACAATTATTATTTGACATATAAATGTTAAACATGTTTATGTTTTTTGTTTCTATTGCTACTATGATTATTGGAATATATTATTAAATATATAAATTATAGTCTATTTTTAACCAGGAGGAGTAAATGCACTAGTCAGATTTCGCGCGAAATACAAAAATTTCTTGCACATCTGCACTGATTAAGTCTCATGGAATTTATTTTAAAATACAAATGACATTATAAACTCTAATTTGTCACTCCGTATATTATTAGTTCTTAAAAGAACTGATTTATGTTAATGTCACAGAAATGCAAAAAACCAACAAGAAAACAGATAACCTCAAAACTTATGACAGCTCTAATAAATCAAATGTAAAATCTATGTACAGTGTAAACTGGACGAAGCACTAGCCAATCAGAAGCGTCAGTTTTAGCGGTTAAAATTTAAATTACTCCTCCTGGTTAAAAAACAGACTATAGTGTTTCTCAAAATACAGGAAAATTGCAAATAACATTTTATGTTCCAAATATTTTTGCCAACATCTTTTATTTGAAACTTTTTTTCGTAACTGATTCCATTTTTGAAATAAATGGAATTTATTGTATTGTGTGTCCAGTAAACTTCCTGTTCCGGTTCTTCAATTTCATTCAAAATCAACTCAGCTCTTCATATTTTCATGAAACTTATATATATACCACGTTTCGTTAACAAATCTTATCTCGTTCATGAGATATTGCACACTCGGACACACATCCATCCATCCATCCACACACACACACAGACATCATTGAGAAAATACTCAAAACGAATTCAGTGGACCTTAAAACACGTATTTCCGCGAAAATCTCGTCAATGATTTTTGCACGATTCCAATACTTCCTTCTACTGTTTATAAGAAAGTAAGTCAAGCAAAATATAAAACAATCAGGTAAAGTCTTTACCAGACTGTTTAGTACTTTACCAGACTGTTATTTTTGTTGTAACCTTGAATACGTACTTTACTTAACTGTTCTAGTAAAAATCTACTTTCCACACTAAAATTGATCAGAAAAGTAGGCACTTTCTTGCCTGTTTCAGAAAAAAATATTGTACGTTACACATACATAAAGCGTTACGCACTAGTATCATAAATATCTATTTTGTAACAGAAGTAGAAAAACAGTACGCCACGAGAGGGAAGTCTTTTACCCTTAGTACACAACATACTATTTCCTCAGGGGTAGTGATTTCGAAATCCTTAATTATACCGTACAATTGAAACATCCCACATCAAGAGGGTATTAACTCCACGTCCCGTGTTTTATTTCGCGGACAAAGGATTAAGTCCCAATCCTCAATCTCGGCATTCGGCCACTCTGAGCAGATCAAGATGTCCTCTTCGCTCCTCGAGCACGCATCAGCTTGATGGCGAGACCCCGGACATACTTATCGCGCTTTTGCACGGTTTGTTTGTTTTAATTAAAGCGTTTGTTCTGTCGTGACGTGGCTCTCGCCTTCTAGATCCTGAAGGACTCGGTTGCGACCAGCCAGAAATAGGTGACACGTGGAATGCGTTTGATCTCAAGTGGTGTTTTCACGCACGACGCGACGAAGAATGACAATTATATATATATATATATATATATATATATATATATATATATATATATATATATATATATACAGTTTGTCCCAAAAGTAACGAAACTTTTAATTTAAATCATAGAACACGTAACGCAATCTATTGAACATACATATTGTTAGAAAGATACATCTTTCCTCTTTCGAACGCACACAACTTCATGCAAACAGATGACAGTTTAAAAATTTACGCGCATTTTAATGACAGTAGTTTTTGTGTTTATGTTGTAAAAATACAATAAAACAACGAGCAAATATTAAATTTTGTATTAAACTTGGAAAAAAATTTGCTGAGACATACGAATTGATGACAAAAGTTGATGGTGATGATTGTTTATCTCCTCACAAGTTTATAAGTGGTTTGCAAAATTTAAAAATGGTCGTAAAGATTTAAATGATGATGAAAGATCTGGACGCCCAAAAGCCGGAAATCGTGCTGAAATAGTCGAAAAAGTACGTGAAAGCATTGCTGTCGAGGCGAATTTTACTATTAGAATGTTGGGTGAAGAATTAAATACGAGTAAAAATACTATTTGGAGAATTCTAACTGAAGATTTGGGTAAAAGAAAGGTTTGTTCACGTTTTGTTCCACATGAATTAAATGAAGACCAAAGAGTCGCTCGTGTAAGTCAACGAATTTTTGATGAAAAAACATATTTGTGTCATTGACCATCCTCCATAATCGCCTGATCTATCACCATGTGACTATTATCTTTTCCCAAAACTGAAAATAGCCATGATGATATTCCAACCATTCAAGCAGCCGTGACACAGGTGTTACAGAACGTTCCTTTAGATGGCATAAAAAAATCTATGCATGCTCTAGATGATCGTTCTAAAAAGTATATTGATTCAAATGGAACATATTTTGAATAAATATTAAGTTTCAAACATAATACAATGCGTGTTTTACTCTATATCTAAAGAGTTTCGTTATTTTTGGGACATACTGTGTATATATAGTGTTCAATTTAGTTGTGCCACCATTGCTATCTCGAGAACTGTAAGAGCTACAAGGTTGGTTAAATTAGCAAAGAAATACCATGTTGTAAGTCTATCACAAAACTATTAACACAATTTTTTTCGACCAGTGTTTCTCAAATTACTGGGCCCAACTGTCTTATTTTAATTGAGACCTTATTTTCTTTATTTGCTTGTTTGATTAATTTTTTTTTCTGAATTTAACAACTATAAAGTTCAGTAACCCCAAATTACAAAATTTTTGACTGAAATTGACATTAATTTAATTAAAATCGCATAGCAATCAGTGTGCTATGACAGATGCTATGACAGAAGCAAATGACAAGTAAAATTTATTTATATATTTTTCAGAAAATAATTGTATTGTTGTATAATAATTTATTTACGTAGCAGTTTATGTTACAGAATAGACATGAATATATAAATTCACATATTTATGTTGGTTTAAAAGATCTAAAAAAAAAAAAATAGAAGCAATTTGCAGTGACATTTTTTTAGTTATCTGTCACTCTGTTAACTGCAGGCAATATATTTTGCAGTTAATTAATCTTCATTTATTTACTGGTGTATCTGCTGTTATTTAGTTCCAATCTAAAGCTAAATTAGTAACGTCTAGTAAAATAAACTAAACATTAAATTACTAGAGCTCTCTTGAAAAAACTTTCCGTCACATGACAGCGGCACAAATTTTCCACGCAATTAAAATCGACAGCGGCGTTTACTTTGCTTCTTACGCTTCGAAGCGAATTAGCATTTCGAATTAACATCGGTGGAGCAGTAATTACAATTAAAAAGAAAGCCTTAGAAAAGAAATTGAATCTCTGTCTTCGATTCACAGATATTCATCGTACCATCAGCTTCTTTTCCATGGAGCTGACTTGTCTTTTTCTATTTAAAAACTTTTAAAAGTGAACTAAACTTTGGGGTTTCAAAATGACTTCAACTTACATACTAATAAATACGACTATAACGGAGTGGTTCACTGAAATATATAGAATGTTCTGAAAATGGTTGACAAGCTTCAGGTAGAACGATTCTTTCATTAAGGTGGTACTATCATGAAAGCATTTAACCCGGATTTTAATGAAATGTAAATATGTTATTTTTCATGTGTTTCTACACAGGTATGCAATTTTTTTTAAGTTTACTGTTGTTGAGCTGAGTAATGTAAAGTTAAAGTCGACCAAAAATGCATTGGCGTTATAGGAACTGTACCTCGCGAGGCAGCTTACTGCGTAATAAATTCATATATTGTAGTTATTTTTTAACAAAAAACTAACACACAGTACATCATGTAAAGATAATGGTATGAGAATTAAAAAATCCATGCCTTACCGGATTAGTTTCAAAGAAATTGGCGATGAAAGTTGGATATTCTATAATTTTCAATGAAAATGTCAGAAATGCTTGGGAACGTTGCACGGGTAGACAGAGATGGACGCACGCGTAAACAGAGATGGTCGCAGGCGAAGACAGAGATGGTCGCACGAATTACAAAGCAAGAACTATGAAAGTTATTATTTCGATCAGTAAAATATATTAATTTTAATACAAAAAAAATATTACAGTATTTTATATTTATTTATTTGTTGTTACAGTTGATAATAATTGCTTGGGTGCATTTTCTCATTTTTCTTATGAACTGTCAACAGGATGTATCGATAATACAGTCACATATCGTACCGATTGGTAATATCATGCTGCTTGTGTTGTCATAGCTTCTGCTGTGTAAAATCTTACATTGCTATTTGTTGGCATGAAACATTCACTTCCAAAAATTTTGTTATGTTACTGAATTTCATAAACTAGTTAAATTGTTTTATTTAAGATATTCAGTGTTATTGTTATTATACGATATTTGCAGCGAAATGTTAATTCTGTTGATAACCTATACCATACAAAAGTGTAATAATTATTTTTATAAACTTTTTAGGTTACCTATACTTTTGTATGAGACTGTCATGATAGAACCACCTTAAGTGTAAAAATAAATATTTTCTTTGAAACAACCAGCTGTTTTTATTTTTTAAATATAACTTCTTTCTTCTTTCAGGTCATTTACCATCTTCCTCCTCCTCCTGCCTCTTTTACCTTCTCCTTCTACTGTCCCTTCTATTACATCCTTCATTACAGTAGCCCTTCTCATTGCAATTATATTATATTCTCTTCCTATATAAGCTGTTGTGATTGGGGTAACTATTCTATTGGGCAACTTAGAAAATAAATAGGTTCCTTCGGAAAAAAAGTAATCCATCCGTAGAGTGTAACTTAAAATGTAAAAAAGATATGTCGCTTGCATAGAATTCGTCATGATTAAATGAAATATTTGAACGAATTCGATGGGGTTGAAGCGTGAGTAGCGCCTCTGGCGAGCAAGCGCGGAACTGATGGCGCAAGAAGCTTAATGGAGTCCTGATAAAAAGCTCATGAGCTTCGGCTGAAGGCTGAAAGCGCACGTTTTTGAGAACTGTGAACTAGGACATGCGAAAGACAGCCAATCGAGTTTCAGGGGTTTCACTTCAACCAATGACGGTTTTTATATTACTTTATATTTACATATGAGTGTCTCTCTATTCAATAGCAGAAAATACATGCTTCATTTTCAACTAACTTGAATAAAATTATTTATAATTTACTTTGAATCATTCCTTCATGTTACAAACATTGAGAATATATCATCAAATAGAGTAGTACGAATCCCATTCATAAATTAGAACAGATGCAAATAAATGTACAACATTCATACTTTAAACTTGATTTTAACAGTAAATAAATAAAAATAAATATATCATCACGCCTTCTACCCATTACTGGGCGTGAAGTGCGGTCACCAGTCGTCAAATCACGGCCCGCAATGTTGTTAGTGGTGGAGAAGCCACAGGGGTAGCTTTTGAAATTATGAAAATTGCTTGTCGCCTGTGGGAATCGAACCAGGGTTCTCAGGATCCATAGGCCGATTTCATACCACTGAGCTAGCCATCCCATAATACATTTAACAGTATAGTAAAGAATTAGTTTCTTAAGGCAATGCAGAAATCGATTTAGTTCCATTTCATATACAGAAATACACCAACAAATTTTGGAAACAACTTCCAAGAATACATTAATAAGTAATCAATCGATATGGACCCAGTTCAAAATCTTTTAAGTTGGATGAAACGACCTCAACAGCTAAGTCAAAAAATAATCTAATTAAATATAACTCGAGAGTTGGATAAATTAAAAAATAATTCTCCAGTATCTTTTTCAAACTTTTTGGCATTTGGCAATAGCCACTCAAGCCCTACGGGCTTTCGTGACTATTGCCTGCCAACAAGTTTTCGAAAGATCTGTCAAATTATTTTCTATTTATGCTCACTCTTTTGTTATATTATTACTGATAACTGCCATTCGTTTTTCGTTGAAATCAATATCTTTGTGTAATAAATAAATAAATATTCCATTGTTAACATCAGTAGAATGTTTGAAACAATATTGTGTTGCAATTAGTATATTGTTACATAAATTCAGTAGAAAATTGATATTAATTTCTTGTTGAAATCAATATATTTTTGTAATCAACACACAAATATTCCATTGTTATTATCAATATATTGTTGTAATCACTACATTGTTGTAATCACTACATTGTTGTAATCTGTACATTGTTGCAATCACTACATTGTTGCAATCACTACATTGTTGTATTCACTACATTGTTGTATTCACTACATTGTTGTATTCACTACATTGTTGTATTCACTACATTGTTGTAATCACTACATTGTTGTAATCTGTACATTGTTGCAATCTTTACATTATTGTAAGGAACATTTATTATTGTAGTTATTAAGCACAGTTATAATTCTTAGATTAAAGAAGGTTTAGCGAATTTAGTTTGAAGTGTAGACGATTTAATTTACTAGAAAGGATATTAGTGTAAAATATGGTGGCATTAATTCGAAAACTTCAAACTAACATTCCAAGAACCCAATAGTTGTTTAAGCACCAAGATTCTATCGAGAGCACCCTTATTCGCAAACTTCACCGCTTTTGAAAACGTATCCGGCCTCGGTATAAACTAAATCCAGGGCCATCTTGCTGTCCATCAGATCGTCTTTGAACGTACCGCATCTTGGATGAATACCGACTGTCAGTCGGCCTACTGCGATGTAAATTCTCGCCAAATGTTCATCGGTCGTTCCTTTCATTTAAACCGATACGAACTTGGATCTTAGAGTGCGGGGTTGGACAAAGGAGGACTGCAATATCTATGTAAATTTCAATTACGAGTTTCTAGTACCAGATCTTGTAAGGAAACTTACATGCATTATTTAATTATTAGTATTTTCTTTCGATTAGTGCAAGAGGTCGTACGTTCAAATATTATTGATATGAAAAATAGTTATTTTTATAACAAGTGCCGAAAAAGACTTGCTACGTGCACGTGCACGTAATCTATTTCGGCTCGAGTTACAAATAACTGTGCGATTTAGAAAATCACTAAAATATTATCAGAATTTATAAAATTTTAATGATTTTACACGAGAACGATGTTTTACGGCGTTGCTATGGTTTGTTTGTTGATTGCTTGCACATTATTCTACGTTATTTAAAAATATTTCACTAATTTTAAGATACTATTAGCCCACAAACAATTTTTACCATTTTAAAATTACCCCTGTGTCTCCTCCACTACTAACATCTTAAGGGGACCATGATTTTACGACTAGTAACCGCACTTCACCCACATAAATATATCACTTACCGAGATCTGCTAGGGCAGAATACCACACCCAGTAATAACATTTTATATTCCATACTCAATGCATTACAATGCAACCCTTCTATAGATACAAACATACATTCCATCCGCAATAACTTGCTATTCATAAACGTAGTACCCCTACTGTCCACATTTCCCCCAGCGCCCACAGCGCCACAGTCGACCGGCGTCCTCCATTCAATTATGCCAACAGCTTTTATGAAACGGGCTCTACGATATTTCAGCATCGGCAGCGTAGAATGTCGGCCACACTGGTGATATTGCCCACAAGGTTTCGATTTATTGCAACACGCTCTACTAAAATATCTATTGATATCGCCATTTATCTCTAATATAAAATAATTACAGACGTTGCTAAAGATATGACCGAGGGTGACTTTGAAAGCACGGAGGCTGGATGGCGCTGAATATTTGAGGAAGAAATGATATAAAATAAATCGTTCTTAGACTTATTTTTGATATAAACTTCTTATATATGATGTATGTTACAAAGTTTATTAAAAAAAAAATTGGGTCATGCATAACCAAAATTTTTTTCATTTCTGCTGAATGTTTCAACGTGACGTATCTCTAAAACTGTTAAAGATATTTTAATTCTGTTTTCACTATTAAATTTATCGTAACTTACTTGTACTTACAAAATATAATTGAAGACAAAAATTTGTGCCAAACGCCAATAAAATGCAATAAAAAAATTCCTGCTGATGATCTGTTTCTCAGAAAGTATGATAAATATTTCAGTGCGGATTATAGCATTGGATTTCTCGTTATTTGCGCTATATTTGAGTATAAATTGAATGTGGCTCAGTGATATCGAGTCGGCCTGTAGATTTGAGAACCTCGGTTTAATTCCCACGGCCGGTAAACTATTTTCAGTACATTACAATTACGTTTATGTACTACCGGGTCTTAAACATATAATAATTAATTCCTATAGATACATAAATAAAATGACAATTTTTGTTTAATGTAAATACTTGATTCTGCAAAATTTCATTTTGACATATAACCTATGTGAATCGTATGTACCTACATATGTTAATCTTTTGAACATGTAAATAAATGTTATTTTGTTGTGCATAAAATATTATATGTACCACGGGTGAAATTAGCGTTTTTGACTCTGAGCATGTTATTAGCCCTCGGCGCTTTGCGCCTCGTGCTAATAACCATGCCACGGGCCAGAAATGCCTGTTTTCACACTTGGTACATAAATAACTATTGAGGCTTCCCCTCCACTAACATCTTTCGGTGCCGTAATTTGACGGTAACCGCACTTCACGCGCATAAATATATCACTTATCGAGATCTGCTGCGGCAGAATACCACATCCAGTAATGAGTATAAGGCGTGATTATTTGCAATTGCAATCTCTCTTATTAAATGTCATTAGATTTTACTAGATATATTGATTGATATCTGCAATTTCAGAGCTGCTGTCTCCTTGACATGTTAACGAAGTCATCACCATGGCCAACTCATCCTTGCACGGAAAAGAGAATCACCTCTTAGACATCACGTGCCGCGTCTTCGTTGTTAAACGTTGCAGAACATCGCCGAGCGGAATTTAGAATTTCGTGTCGCCATTCATCATTTCCTTGTCCTTTCATTTAATACGAGGCGGGATGAAACCCTCTTTTCTAGGAAGAGGGAAGGAATGCGACGGGATACTCTGGAATTTAGCTTGAGGGAAAATATTAAATGTTATTTCAACAGATATATCATGATGAGGATAGGGTATCACAGACTGGTCGATAAGCTTTGTTGTTCTGTGGTATGCAATTGCAGATCGCCTAGTTAATTAATCACAATTATACAATAATAATGTGGTTGATATAATAGTTATACACAGTATGTCCCAAAAATAACGAAACTTTTAATTTAAATCATAGAACACGTAGCGCCATCTATTGAACATACACATTGTTAGAAAGATACATCTTTCCTCTTTCGAACGCATACAACTTCATGCAATCTGGTGACAGTTTAAAAATTTATGCGTGTTTTAATGACAGTAGTTTTTGTGTTTATGTTGTAAAAATACAATGGAACAACGAGCAAATATAAAATTTTGTGTTTAATTCATAATTCGTAGAAATCGAATAGTTTTTTACAACTAAAATTAAATATAAAAATGCCGCCCCAAAATATGTGCCGCCCGGTGCGGACCGCACCCTCCGCTCTTCCCCCCTAGGTACGCCACTGAACACACGTGAGAAAGGGTCATTGCAAAACTCGTACAATGAAACACTCGCTATTGCTCGTGCTTCAACTTTCGTACTCATTTTGCAATTAAACCCTTCCTTCAGTTGTATTACAATATAATATTCTTCCCTAGGAATTTTAGGATTGGAAAATAGCACTTTCTTCTCTCGATTGATGGAAAGAAACACTTTCTGACTGGATTATGAGAAAGAGAATATTGTAGATCTTTTATTATTTAATTTTGCATATTTAGTTCTCACCCTTAGCAATCCTTATAAATCAGAAGTGAATATCCTTAGCAGTAGATGCCAGAGGCATCAATACAAATTTCAATTTCGTTCAAGATCTAAATCCTTTCGTGGATCTTATTTTCATCCATCTTATTCTAGTGTGACCCACTCCGCAAAAGCATAAACACTGATGCCGGCAACCGACGGTTCGCTCGCGCAGTAAAACACAATAAGCGGGGTATTGAGACCATGAACTTGAGCACTCATTGATTCCAACTTATTTGAAAGGCTAGCGCAATGAGAATGGAATCACTATGTAAAATGACGTCATATTTAAATTCTAGGGTAACTAGCGCCCCTATGGGGTGAAATAGGGTGCAATGCGGGCAACGCAGATAAGTTGCGTGTTGAAATAATGAAATATTTTCTCGTTTGCAGGGTGTTATTAGATGATTCTCAATATTAATTAATTTTCAGCGTCAATACTAAAAAGTGAACCGTAAATTGAGTCGCAATGTGGAACGAAATGTATTTGCTGTCAAGATTCGATGCGATATTGTTCATTTTTTAACAGTGACATTTCAAGTTAATTAACTTCGTATTTTAAACGGAGATAAAATGATCAGGATCATGACAACTGACGTTCTAGATTGCTAGATCCTTCTGTTTTGATAAAACACTGTTTTATTTTAATTTTGGCAATTACAAACTTTGATTTTATTTTAGAATATGTTCATTTAATATGCTATCATGTAAAATTTACGGAATGTTCTCCGAAAATTTAGTCGTAGATAATTAGAAATATTTTTTGTTATCATTACATCTCTGGTTACTTTACAGGAAAAATATAAAAATGAATGTTTTGAGTATTTTGTATCTAAAATCAGTCTAAATACGAGGTGTGGCTACTAAATAACGAGACTGATGCTGTTTTAACATTTTATTTTGATTCCATACCTATTTACTTATTATCACTTTCAATATACACACCTCCTCTATACCTACAATGCTCCATATGAATCTTCCATTATTCTAAACAGTGCTGGAAGTCTTCTTCTGTCAGCTCCTTCAGAACGCGTGCCGATTTCTCTTTCAGAGCTCAAATCTTGTTGCTATTAAGGCAAATTTCACTTTAGGAAACAGATAGAAGTCGCACAGTGCAAGATCTGGCGAATAAGGCGGATGGTCCAACACTGTAATGCTGTACTTGGCTAGAAATCTCTTGACAGACATTGCGGAATGAGCCAGCGCATTATTTTGATGGAGAAACCATGACTTGTCCTTCCACAATTCGGGTACTTTTTTCAATAAATTATAAGTTTTATTTGCAGTTTTGCCAAGTTTCATGTGAAATTTCACAACAATTCGTTGCACTTAACATTTTTTTTTAATTAAAACGAGTTCTACGGCTATACGGATTTGTTTACCAGAAGTGAGAGGTACTACATTCGAAAGAGAAAGCTTCACGCTAAAAAGCTGACGATCGCTGGTGTTTGACGTATGTGTACTTCGTCTGTAGCAGCATCAGTCTCGTTATTTAACCTCGTATTATATATTTTACTTATTTCTTTTTCTTCCTGTGGCACTACAATCCATTGAGGATCTGGGCCTAACCGGGCACACCGAGCCGTAGTTTTTACACTGCCGTACTGCCGGTTCTCCTAGTCAATGTTACATTATTTAAGGCGTATCAGTGACTAGCTATCGAATCTGAGCTCTCAAATACACAGACCACGCGGTCTAAGCCGCCTACCTCATAACTAATTAATAAATAAATTGTTGTTCTTCTATGTCGTGCAGTTTTAATGACCCAGAAGTATATATAAAAGTATCTGTCGATTCTTTCTTAAGTTTCTGACGATCCCACCCTCCGCATGTCCTTGTACAATACCCTGTCCATCCAGTGACAGATTTTAATCTTGCGCTGTCACACGAGTGTAACCCGGGCGGCCGGCAAGTGCGGCCACGACGCCCGACATCCAATCAATTAGGTTAGCACACCGGGTGACGCTCTAACTCGAGTGCCTTCCTTCCTTCCTTCCTCGGGAGATTTAATTAAGACTTCGCCCTCGGGTTCTCGGGTGGGCCCTGCTGTGTCGAACAGGGCGGCATTGCCGTATTTCCAACTATATACCAGCATCGGCCATAAAAAGATAATAGGTGTTTGTAGGACTAGGCCGAAAACTGGACTTTTACAAATGCGAGCATATTTTGACAAGCTGAGTCGTAGGTGAGGCTTGAAAATTGTGACTACTCGCAATAACTATTTACATAACAAGTACGCGAAGACATACTTTGCGCGAATGATGCACGAGTTTTGTATAATGCTTTTTGTAACGAGCAAAAATTATATCATCGACAATGAGGAAATTTATTAAATTTAAAGCGTGAATTTATATTGACAGTTTAGTATGCCATGAATTGATATTTGTTATTTGAAAACAAATTGTTTATTTTTCCTCGTAAAGCTTGTTAAAATATGTGTGATTGATGGCGTTATAAGCTAATGTCTCTATTTCTTTTATAAATCCCTTAAAATGTATGTATATAAGTACAAGTAGCGTTTTAATAGTCAAAATTTGGAACCATAAAAATGGGTGTTTTTCTAATAACTTTAAGTACAATTAACGTTTTAGTAGTCCAAATTTAGAAACATAAAAATGAATGTTTTTTCATTTACTTTGAAGCACATGGGTGCAAAATTAAACTTTACTTCAGTTTCCAGGGTAACTTAAACCTTATTTTGAATGAAGCGAGGAAAATTAAAAAAAAAAAATGTCATTATAAACTCGAAAACGTGAAAATTATACTCAGGACCAGGTAGCAACTATGGATGGCGCTAGTATGATTGCGTCGATCTTAAGGGTGGTTGTTCACATATTTTTACAGGCTAATTTTCAGTTTAAATTTTAGACTATACCGCTCAAAGTAGGCAATTTTTATGGTGTCGTGTGACATATTATTTACAGGCTGAAATTGGTTTTACTACTTTTTTCTCGATGAATACATGATAAAAAAATTATTGACCATTGGTGGTCACGTGACTTATTTTTTACAACTAGAAATTTCGTGAAGAGAAGAATAAATGTAAGATATTTCTAATTATGTAACTGACAAAAACTATAATTGGTTCCTTAATTTGTAACTCTGAAAATTTGTATATATAAAAACAAAAAAAATCTAAAATACTAAATAAAATACCAGTCCACTGTCGATATTGCCGCTCGGTAAGCGGAAAACATCGACTTTCTGCTTTCAACTGACATTTGAAAAAGATTATTTTTCTACTCGGACGTAGAGAAAAGAATTTTCAGCTTCCAATTAGTTTAGCAAAAGTACAACAAGTATAACCAATATACAATTATGTTTTCCACAACTTCCATCTCTAAAAATAACTATTATCTCATTTCCTAACAAAAGTTAATCGACTCACATATCTACGGGAGGAAATATCTTGAATGTCAATGATGCAATGTTATAAATTGGTGTAATACCCCCCTGCACCAAGGTCCCGACTTTTAGTGCCCAGTCCTGTGCAACAAAGACAGAACTATGGAGAGACACAGCTAATCACAGCGAGAACAACGCGAAGTCAAGAGAAGGATGGAAACACAGGAGAGAGGGTTCGAGATTACTTGACGCTCCAGTCTCCAGATTAAAACGACACCACATTCATCGAACTTCGAACAGGAGGAGGCGTGAGGTATCGAAAGGAGGGAACTATCAACGAAGGTACTCAAAAGTTCCAAGGACAATTCCTCTCAAAACATATTCATCTACATTGAGCAAATGCGGCACCCATCTGGCAGATAGCTTTCTCATATCCAAAAATTTATAGAAAATGTTCCGTACCCGTTTGGTTGAGATACTTATAGCCTCAGCTAGCTCGTGCACTTTAACTCGCCGATCGTCCAATATCATACCATGAATTTTATTGACGATTTCTGGCGTTGTAACCTCAATTGGACGACCAGAACGTTCGGCGTCCTTTGTGGTCATACTACCACAGCGAAAATCAATAAACCACTTGTGAATCGTTCCAATCGATGGGGAGGAGTCCCCATAATGTTTAACAAGCGATGTTTTGGTTCGCGTAATCTTTTTTCCGCGCAAGAAATAATGTTTAATCAAGACGCGAAATTCACTTTTTTCCATGTTTTCAAAAATCTTCAAGGTTGCTTGCTTTCGATGGATGTCAAAACAGAACTGAATGACACATCAGTCTGAAAATTTTAATACGTTCTAGTTAAAGATGGTACATCACAAATGTCACATGAGATTTGCGATTGTGGCGTAATCTGTTTTATTTTTCAGGGACTTTTCACCCTGCCCTCGTATAATGGGTAGAAGGCGTGATGATATATTTATTTTTATTTTTTATAATTAAGAATGGACAACAGTTTGAAAACCTTTCTCCAGCAAGTTCTTCCCGATGACGCAGCACTCGAACAGGGACATACGTGGCTGACGGTGACGAAATGTCACTCTAGAGTCACTGGTGACCTCTGACCGCGCAGTCACGGGTCAAAGAGCACGAATTTAGGTCTCTAAGGGAAAGTGTAATTGTTATATTCTAGGATCGAAGTTGTTAAGATGATTGCTTTGTTCCACGAGAAAATATTCTATCAAATCATTCAAAATTTGGTGGGTAGTTCAATGACTGGGTTCGATTTCCACAGCTGACAAACAATTTTCACTACATTTACACTATCCCTGTGGCTTCCTCTCCATTAATATCATTTAGAGCCGTGATTTGACGGCTAGTAGCCGCACTCTACGCACATAAATATATCACTTATCTGCTAGGCAGAGTTCTACATGCAGTAATGTAGGTAGAAGATATGATGATGTATTTATTTATTTATTTTAAATAATGCAGAAAGTTACAGAGAATTATATTTAAATCTTTTAAAAATTGGAGACGTGCGTACTGTACTTCATTTGTTTGAATTTAACAGGAAGAAGTTCTAGTTAAAAAGGTTTTTAAGTTGGAAAATATTATTATAACAGTAAAGGCTTTTAATTCTATTGATTTAAAAGAGTTGTGCAGCTCTCCGTTAAAACTTAATAGTTATTTTAGGATGTTATTGCTTTTAAATCACAAAACTTTTAGGCCTTCGCTTTTCTCTTCCACTAATATTCTTTGTTTCTGTTAAAACCAAGTTTAAAATATGTAAGTTACATTTGTTTAATTTTGTGCCAGTTTTATGAGTAACATGTAAGTAATATTAATTTTTGACAACGTTTAAAATTAATTTTAGCAATAATGAAATGTGTTTTCTACAGAGTGAATTCATTAGAACAATCCACAAGTACGTGTCTTCTAGTTTTGGAGATATTTTCCAAATTCGGTGAGAAAATTTTGATGAAAACTTTTTGAAAAATAAAAAATGCTGAAAATATATTTACAAGTCAATTGAAGTACGAGAAATTCAATGCGGTTGAGCGCATCTTCATATATTGTTTAGTTTTTAAAATATAGCCTTGGGAATGTACAAAATCTGATGAGGAAAATTTTTTTTTAAATTTAACTTTTCCGGAGGTTATATCTTAAAAACTAAACAAGATATGAAAATGTGCTCAACGACATTGAATTCCTCGTATTCGAATTAACTAACAAGCAAATTTTTAGCGAATTTCATTTTTTGAAATTTTCTTATGGGGTACACCTTAAGTTTTTTTCGATTTTAGGCCAATTTCAGACTGTTTACTCTAAAATCCTTCCTCGTATTAATATTGTAACGAAAATTTACATACATATGTACTTGGACCCGCTGAATCCAATATAAAAATCCCCAAGTGCGTATGTCTTCTAGTTTTTAAGATATTATTCAAAAACAGCTCGATGACAAAATTTTGGTGAAAGCTTTTTGAAAAATTAAAAATGCTGAAAATTTGTTCACAAGTCAATTGAAGCTCAAAAAATTCAATGTCGTTGAGAGAATCGTCATATCTTGTTTAGTTTTTGTGTTATAATAGCTTCGGGAAAGTCGAAAATATGATGAGGTATTTTTTTTTGGAAAATTGAACTTTTCCGGAGGTTATATCTTAAAAACTGAACAAGATATGAAAATGCGCGCAACGGCATTGAATTCCTCGTATTCGAATTGACTTATAGACAAATTTTTATCGATTTTCATTTTTTGAAAATTTCTTAAGGGGTATCCCTTAAGTTTTTTTCGATTTTAGGCCAATTTCAGACTGTTTACTCTAAAATCCTTTCTCGTACGAATATTGTAACGAAAATTTACATACATATGTACTTGGACCCGCTGAATCCAATAGAAAAATCTCCAAGTGCGTATGTCTACTAGTTTTTGAGATATTGTTCAAAAAGTGCTCGATGAGAAAATTTTGGTGAAAACTTTTTGAAAAATAAAAAATGTTGAAAATTTGTTTACAAATCAATTGAAGCATGAGAAATTCAATCCCGTTGATCGCATCTTCATATCTTGTGAAGTTTTTGAGACATAGCCTCGGAAATGTCGAAAATATGATGAGGTTTTTACTAAACTAAACAAGATATGAAGATGCGTTCAACGACATTGAATTCCCCGTGTCCGAATGGATACTTTTAGCGCAGTCCGAAATATTATTATTATTTGACTATGCGGTCTAATTTACTATTTGAATATTCGAACTGTTCGGGTATTCGAATATTCTAACAGTTCAGATATCCAAGCTATTCAAATATTCGAACTATCCGGATAGCCAAAACCGAATATTCATTATCTAAATACCCGAACATTCCTAGTAGTTAAGTATGGTTGTATTGTTGTTCCTGTCCTGTTATTGGGCTTGTCCTGTAGGGCAGTGTATTAAATAAATAAATAAATAAAGTAGTTATTGTTAATTAGATTTATATTAAAACAACTGAAAGTATCCTCGGCCTCCTCCTTATTGTGCTGGCGTCCGCAAAAGGAGACATAAGTGTGACAGAGCATCCGTTCGTATTACAGTCTCGATCGATCCACTCATCCGAGATTAGGGGACTTGAACCGATAGCGGCAACTGAGGCTACGCTTGCCCAGATCGTACGCCGCCACCGAAGTGCGGTCGCGGAATTAGTTAGGTATGGAAAGCAGATTCCACAAAGGATTAATTGAAATGTGGGGAAGTCAAGTGCCTTCCACGGTAAGAAATTTTGCAAGGACACATTTGGATCATTCTAGAATATAAGATATTAATGATTTACTCCACGATGATGGTAATGGCAAGGTTTGGAGTGTCACAAGAAATAAGGGAACACTGAGTGCTAAACTTGGCCGCAAGAGGCGCTTTTTCCGGCAATAATTTAAACAATATTTATTTGTAGAAAACACTCACTCATTATTTATCTAATTATTTAGTGTTTAATTATAATTATGAAAATTACGAGAATTATTTTTTTTACTGTCGCTGACAAAAAAAATTAACTGGAATTATTATACCGGGTGGTGCTTGGTAAGGGCGAATATACGGATATAAAATGGGAAGTTAATTTTATGCAATTTCCTGCTCTTCTATTAATTTTACAGAAAAAACAGTAGATTGCAATGATGTTCAGAATTAAAAGATGTTTATTAAATTGCATTTACATTTTTTATTACGTGTCTGGTTTATCCGTAACTTTAATAACATATAAAATAATAAGTAAGGAAAATCAAGTAAAAAAAATTTTCCTGACGTATTACGTATACAATTTTTTCAGAAACCGTTTAATTTCATTAATATTTAATCAGAACTATTTCAAAATGTTTTGATATGAATTGTATTGACAGCAGACTACGTATCCAAGATTACAACAAAAATAATAGTCAGGGATAATCTTTACCCGACTGTTTTGTACTTTACCAAATTGTTATTTTTGTTCAATCATTCAAGATAGTTAAATTTTTTAATATGATTTGTATTGATAGCAGACTACGTATTCAAGAATATAACAAAAACAAGTCAGGTAAAATACAAAACAGTCAGGTAAAATATTTACCAGACTGTTATTTTCGTTGTAGCCTTGGATACATACTTTACTTGATTGTTTTTGTAAAAACCTTCTTTCCATACTAAAATTGGTCAGGAAAGTAGACACTTTCTTGCCGGTTTCAGCAAAAAATTAATTTCATAATTTCTGATAAATTGTAACAATAGCCATGAATTTTATTTTTATGAATTATTTATAAACGTAAATGGTTATAAACGTCAATATATTTTATAAATTAAATTAAATCAAACAAACAGAACGTTTATTAAAAAATAGAACCAGTTAAATTAATTAATTTAATTTTTTTAAATAGATTGACATTTACAACTTTCCATCATTGATGTTTATAAATAATTTATAAAAAACAAAAGACATGACTACTGACAAACGGAAGGTAACTGTTACAAATTACAATTGGTTTGTTTTGCATTGTTTCCACGACGACAACTCTCAAGTTCGGTAAATTGATCTTGCCATAGCTGTATTCCATTTGCCACTTGGTTCACTTAAATCAGTTCAGATAAATTAGACAACATGACTAAATGAATTAAATTAAGCAAATTTAGATATTTATTAGAGTGAATTACTTCAAAATAAATTAGAATAATTGTTTCTAGTACTGAAAATAAAGTCAACGAAGTAATCCAGCGAAATAAATAAGTGATCTGGATCAATAAATGTAAGTTAGATCTGATCCAACTGGCAAATGGAATACGCCTCATGACAGATAACAGTGCGGGAACAAGTTAAAATAGATAGAAATGTATCACTTACTTTATTATTTATTTATTTATGGTAGTCTATACAACAGGAACTTAATCCCAATTATAGTAAAGGGTCCGCACTCACCGAGCCACAGTGTGATAGTCCATATATTTTTAGTTTAAGTGGGAACCAAACTCGGGACCTTTAGATCCAAATACCTTGGCGCTACCCACACCACCGTACCAAACTACTGAATAATTTTACAACAAAAAATGTCCGAAGCAAAATTTTATAAACAATTTTGCAATTTTGGACGCCATCATTCATCTACTTTGCCTAGACTTATATACATCCCTACTTAAGAGAATAGAAGGGCATATATAATTGTTCTCACTTGTCTGCAATAAATCTTCGCTCATGAAGGAGCACAACTATAACATCCCTTCCGTTTCTCGCCGTTGGGACAATCTTGTTTGCGTAAAACATGCGTTATACGCGTTCAGCGAAACTCTTTAAGATGGAAAGATGTTAAGCAGAATTTATCGCTGTTTTGAAATTGGGAATTTAGAATTTCTGATGCGTTGTTTTTTCAATAAATATTAATAGGGGTTATTATCATACTTCTTCCTCAATTGTACGAAGAACATGCAATGTTATTTTTTGGCTCCTTCACAAAATTCACTTATACCCCAGATTTATACTTTAATTTCATTCTGACAAAAACTATTTCCTACATACATATATATTAATATATAGTTTAGAGTTGTGTTTTATTATACTAAATGTAGATTTGGTATAATAAACAAATATTCCACCAAATGAAGTAACTCACCAAACTCATCAAATAATCAGTCCCCTTCAAACATTCTCATCCTAACACACCACCCTCGCATCATAGTTCTCTCCATACAATATCATTCGTCGTACAACAAACTTTCAATCACATTCATCCAATCACTCCTATACAATTTTTATTCATCTTTCTTCGACGTACATAACATATGCGCTAAATATCAAATTACTCAAAATATGTTTCTTGGATACTATTATCTTCTATTATCTTTATTCAAATATCAGGAATAAAATATTTTAGGCGTAGGAGTAAATTTAAACTAAAATAAAATAAATATATCATCACGTCTTCTATCCATTACTAAGTGTGGCACTCTGTCGTTGCATATCTATATTATCAGCCATCAAATCACATCTCCAAAGATGTTAGTGGAGAGGAGCCACAGGAGTAATTTCAATGTGGGGCAAATTGTTTGTCGGCTGTGGAAATTGAACCCGGGTTCTCAAATCTGCGGTCCGACTCAATATCATTAAATACTCGTAAATGAATAAATTTAATCTCCCGCTCCTAATTTTTTAAATCATCTCATTTGACATACGTTTCTAACTACATTCTTTGCATATTTGTTCTCATCTTTCGTTTACGCAACAAACTTTCAATTATATCCATCGATTTATTTTTAGTTTGTCCATACAATCTTTCACCCTTAATTTCGCAACTACATTCACCCTTCTAACAAAATTCTTTTAATCCTACATTCATCCAACATGAAATTGTAGTTGTCTATCATTTTAATAACAATGAAGAACCAATTTCCAAATCCATCAGTTTCCCTAACCAAAAAACCTTTTATTTCATCTACAATTTACATGGTAAAAAAGCTAAATAGTTCTCTCAATTCTCCGCGAAGAATAAAGGAATATAACGGGCACCACATACATGTTATAATTGTTTGAAACATAAACTTCAGCATGTATTTCCGCTTGGTATTATTTAATACCTTTGTAGCTCGCTTTCGTGCTGTCGCGTTCACATTGTGCTTACCAAACGTACTTTTCTTTTTGTGAGAGTGATGGATACATTGTTTTCGCAACGTGCAAGAGAAAGAAGGAGAATAGGACGTGTTTTCAATTTAGCTGTGTAATTTATGTATCTCGACAGCCAGTCGCTTGATAGGTTTTTTTTAAATTATTGAATTTGAGAATGGAACTGGATTCAAGAAGATTTGTTTCGGACAATGCGGATTTTCCTCTGCTAAACTTCTGTAAATTAGTTTATAAAACTTGAAATGAAAGTTATGGATAACTATTTCTGTTAGAACTCTGATATATTTAGGCGCATGAAGTGCGGTTACCAGCCGAAAAATCACAGTCTTCAAAGATGTTAGTGGAAGAGTAGCCATAGGGATAATTTTAATATGGTGAAAATTGTTTGTCGGCTGTGGGAATCGAATCGAGATTCTTAAATCCACTGGCCGACTCGGTACCGCCACCTACTCCATGTGTTTATGTTATATATTCAATAATAGTATTTAATTGAACCTATAATTTCATACTTGATAGTATTTGTTCAATACAAAAATAAGAACAAATTATCTATTTTGTTTACGCAAAATCGTTGGAAGAAATTAAAACTATTTTTTCTGAAACCGTTTAATTAATTCGATATTTAATCATATATAATTCAAAATGATTACATTTTTTGATATGAATTTTACTGGTAGCGGACTACGTATCCGAGGTTACAACAAAAATAACAGTCAGGTAAAATCTTTACCAGACTATTTTGTACTTTACCCGACTGTTATTTTTGTTGTAGCCTTGAATACGTACTTTACTTGACTGTTGATTGAAAATTGATTAGGAAAGTAGACCCTTTCTTGCCGATTTGAGATAAAAAACATTTATAGTGAAGTTTTATTTTTACAATGAAAACGAAATTGCACTTTTCTCATTTTGAGGCGCTTGACGTTTTATTTAAGGTTAAATTGTATTAATAAAGTACAGACATATGTTTCACAGCTCATAGCCACCCAAGACGACAAGACTTATTGAACACACTATATATTTGTCATTCTATGCAACAGCAAATTAATCCGAATTACAGTAGCTTATAATGGAATACGAATTATGTAGTCTTTTTATTCCTTTAACAATTTAAAAACGGTTAATTTCAAATCTATTACGATCTTTTTAGATTTCTTCCGAGAATATTCTTGTTGGAAGAATCAGCAGGGGTAAAAACAGCTAGCGTGCACGGCTAGCCGAAGTTGATATTTTGCTTTAGTTATAGGGCCATTTTTATTAGGAAAGTGCTGTTGTCATATACGTTTTACTCAACGGTAGCCTGCAAGCCGAGAAATAAATGTGTTGAATCGATCGCCATTTTAAAATGGTTCTGAGAAGATATATACTGGTTTTATTTATGGTACACACTGCGAAAACTGGACAATTTGTAGCTGAATTATTTACTGTGGTGCTAAATATTGGCGGAATGGAATGAAATGAAACGAATAGAAAAGAATGAAATTGTATTTCAAACATAAATAAATAAATGAATCATCACGCATTTTACCCATTACTGAGATGACACTTTGTGGTAGCAGATCTCGGTAAGTGATATATTTATACACGTGAAGTGCAAATACCAGCCGTCTAATCACAGGCCCTCAAAGATTTTAGTGGAAAGAAAGAGTCTTGGGGGTTATTCATACTGTACGAATAGTGCAAATGACGTCTTCGTGCACGAGTTTTGTACAATGCTTTTTGTAACGAAACAAAAATTATATAATCGACAATGAGAAAAATTATTCAATTTGAAACGTGAATTTATGTTGACAGTTAAGTATGCCATGAAGTGACATTTGTTATTTGAAAACAAATTGTTATGGGGTAATGGCTCAGTGGTATCAAGTTGGCCTATGGATAACTTCACGCGCATAAATATATCACTTACCGAGATCTGCTTCGGTAGAGTGCCACATCCACTAATGGGTATAATGCGTGACGATATATTTATTTATTTATTTAAAACAAATTGTTTATTTTTCTTGTCAATCTTGTTAAAATATGTCTGTTTGATGGCGTTATAAGCTAACGTCTCTATTTCTTTTATAAATTCCTTAAAATGTATGTAAATGTAAATACAATTAACGTTTTAATACTCAAAATTTATAATCATAAAAAAATTATTGTTTTTTAATTATTTTGCGCACTAGTGCACAAAACCAAACTTTCCATCGGTTTTCAAGAGAATGTAAACATTATTTTGAATGCTGCGAGTACAATTTTTTTTTAATACTTATTAATTTGTGACTGTGCACAACAGGAACTTAATTCCAATTACAGTAGGTTATAGTAAAATCGGAACCACTCAGACACAATTGTATTTATTTCGATTTAAGTCGATTGCCCCATTACATTTAGGAACTTTTCTTACATTAGTTAAATTGTAAATAAATACAAGTGATCTTTTACTTCAAGTATTTTTCTTTAAAAGAATTTAGAAATGCCTGATAGTAAATATACAATTGTCTTTTTTATTTCTCTTTAAAACCCTTAAAATTAAAATGTTTTCTTGTTCCTAACACATGGAAACGCTTGAAACCAATGTTATTGTCCATTTTCGGAAGATATGTGGTCTCGGTTTCAACTGCATCTCCGAGATTTAAGTAACAATGTCCTCCAGTGCACAGCGCGCGAATTTAATTAAACAATTTATTTTAGATTCGTTTTAATTACACAGTCTGCGCTATTCGCGGAAATTAATATTAATATAGTTGTATTATTGAGATTAATGCATTTTGTTTGCAGAAAAATACGCTGTTTTGCATTTTCATTTGTTCAAATAATGAAGTAAAGATAAATAAATCATTTAATTAAATCTGCAGGCAAATATTGCCCCGTTTTTATAGTTCATATCATGTATTAATTATTTTTACATACATCATCAGTTTGTAATCTATTAGCAGGATTTTTTAAATATTCAATAATTGTAATGCAACAATCAGTAAATATTTATTTACACTGCTTGATACACTTTGTTTGCTTACTCAATAAACAAATAAATAAATAATAAATAAATATATTACTCTTTTACACAACTGCTAATGAATATTATAATAAATGAATAAATATATCATCTCGCCTTCTACCCATTACTGTGTAACGGTGAAATATGTACTCGTATACAAAGGCAGGGTGAAAAGTCCCTGAAAAATTAAACAAGAAAAGATTTATTTGGTCAAAACATATTTTATTTCTCAACATAATCTCCTTGTAGCTCGATACACTTCGTTCAACGTTTTTCTAATTTTTCGATCCCTTCCAAATAATACGATTTTGGCAATCCTTCACTTTGACCTTTTTCGGCTTAGATTCGCCAGGACAAGTCCACTGTTTCGACTGTTCTTTGGTCTCTGGTGTGTTGTGATGGATCCATGTTTCGTCCACGCTTACGAAACGGCGCAAAAAGTCCTTCTTATTGCGCTTGAACATCGCCAAACACTCCTTTGAACTTGTCACACAGTCGCGCTTGTTGTCAAAAATTTATGCAAAATCGATGGTGAGGAGTCCTCATAATGTTTAACAAGCGATGCTTTGGTTTGCGTAATGTTTTTTCCACGCAAGAAATAATATTTAATCAAGATGCGAAATTAACTTTTTCCCATGTTTTCAAAAATATTCAAGGTTGCTTGCTTTCGATGGGTGTCAAAACAGAACTGAATGACATATCAGTCTGAAAATTTAATGCGTTCTAGTTAAATATGGTACATAACAAATGTCACTTGATATTTGCGATTGTGGCGCTATCTGTTTTATTTTTCACCCTGCCCTCGTAGACGCAGAATTTAATTGTCAACAACTTATATTTAAAGTATTTTTGTCTAAAACTGAAAACTCACTTTTGCGCAGGGAAAAGCTAATATCATATTTTACATCCAGTAAATTTTACTCATGAGTTTAATTCACTACCAAATTTAAAAATATAAACATAAATCTTAAAACGGTTGATGGATCCTCCTCTTTCAAGTAAAGCTATATAAGATTGTTAATATATAATAAAGAACGTTATCTCAACAGAACAATTCTTCCTATCTTCTTTTACTCTTAATTCATCTTACACTTTTTACACTTTTTTTCTCTTCTTCTCCGACGCAGCCCTTGTTTTATGAGAATATAAAACTTGAGCTACGCACTTTTACAACCACGCGCTTCTTGGTTATCTGCGTAGAGGCCGGGACTCCGGACTCCGGCACTCCGGGCCCTGAGCTGGTGTTTCATTTAACTTCTTCGCGCTTCACTGCAGCGCATTCTGGATTATAACCATGCGTAGTGTGAGCGAAATTATAGCACTGATCGTACCATTTATGCTACTCCATTTTTGGGTAACCACAACCCCGTACACATTTCTCAAAACTTTACAAAGCTCAAAACCGACAAAACAAACAGAATACGCTTTTCGTTTTACAAAGACAAAATATTGATACAAAATTGTGGTAAGGAAACAACTCTTGTTAGTAAAATCGTAAACGCCAGTCCACAGTATCACTCTAAAACGGTTTATCTGTTTTCCGTTTCCTGTCACGTCCGAGAGAGAGAGAGAGAAATACAGAGCAGATAGAAAGAGAGATCGGATACTGCTCTCTGGAATTATTAACATAATTATTATCCTGAACTTTTAGCCTTACCAGGATATTTTCTGTTATTAAAATTATAAGGTTTATTTTTGTAATTTTGTTTGAGTTCCATGGCTATCACTATAATTAAGCAATTTTCAAAAAACTTTAAAATTGATATCCTCGGTAATGAAATGTTAAAAATTAAATCTGATTACTAAGTTGGATGCAGAATTTAATTCTCTACAACGTTTATTTGAAGTATTTTTGCCTAAAATAATTTAACGTTAAGGCATTCGATTCCGAAAATATTCCGAGTTTGAATCTACTCAAACTAAATATAAACCTACCACAGTACGACTCGGTGAGTCCAAATCTTGTACTGTAACTGGAATTAAGTTTCTATTGTACAGAATAGCATAAATAAATAAATAAATAAATATTGCTGATAATATGATGAAGAATGTTTATTGTTGATTGAAAAATAAGAGAGTTAGAAGTCCTTAAAGCTCCTTCGCGAAGCTTTGGAAGATTGTACGGAGCAATATAAATCTGTAGGAAAGTTTTCTGCGAAACGCATTTCCCATTATTTATTTAGTCGCACCTGCCAGCTGCCAGCAAACAGTTGACGGCTACGAGACAAGAGAGAATCAGTCTCTCACGCACTTAACTCCCGATAAATCCCTTTGCTTTTTTCTCCCTTGTAGTTCTTGTCTTCTTAATGCTGCGTTGTCCCTAAAGTGAGAATTTGTCGCAGGAACGCCCAGGGGTTTAGCAGGAATTGACATTGTTGCCAGTGCACCAGATTTTCACAAATACTTTAAATATTTCAATCATTTACAAGATATGGAGTAAGTGGCATAGTGGTATCGTGTAGACCTGTGTATCCTGAGAACCCTGACTCGGTTCCCAGTACTGACAAACATTTTTACCACATTAAGGGGTAAAGCCACTCTAGAATTTTCAAAAAATGCATTTTTTTTGTTGCTTAAATTATAGTTTAAACCCTTAGGAATAAGGGACAATTAATTTAAATGCCGCGCGGAAGTATTTCAGAGGGGAAAAAAGCCGCGCGCTAAGCGACAATTTTATGGTGCAGGTATTGCAAATTAGAGGTAAATACAATATTTCTATGAAAAATATATATATATATTTTTAATTTGATTTTGATATTTACAATCTGTTAACATTAAACAATAAGTAAATTTTTTGGCGGTTTAAGAGACGGTGGGGGTAATTATTGCCCAGTGGCAATATCCCCATGAAAAATATGACTCGAAACTTTAAACGCGTTTTTTTCGAAATCATATTTTCAAAATCGGGCGAAAAGAAATCCGAAATACTAATTGATGGATCGTACTGAATCTTTTATTTCTTATTGGAGACATAAAATACTCAAAAACTACGGAGGCTTTTTTTTTAAGTGCTTCATTCGTTTTTTATGGTCGTTTTTATACAGAAATTTAGTCCCGAATAATGAACTTTTTATTCAAACGTGCGCCATTTTGTTAAAAATCTAAATTTTCAAAATCCAGCCCGTAGTTTTCTAGAGTATACATCAGAGATTAAGAAAACATATCCCTTTTTGTTCCATGTCCATTGCTGTTCCCGGAATGTTTTCGCCCAATTTTCACTACGCGCCGAGAGGAGTCGCCATTTTTTTAAATTTATGACGACAATTTTGAATATTTTCTTTAATAAAAATTCTGAAATAAAGTTTAAAGAGCACTAAATTAAGATCCAAAAACAGTTCTTAAGCAGCACGTTTAGATTTCGTTAAAAAAAATCTAGAAAATTACCCTTTTTTTCCTTGCCTAGAGTGGCCTTACCCCTTAATACTATTCCTATATCTCTCCCTCTACTAACATCTTTGGGAGGCGTGATTTGACGGCTAGTAACTGCACTTATAAATTATAACAACTAATTATTAGTTTTTCTATTTCAGTATTCTGAAAACTCGTTGTTATCCACTGGGCTACAATTTCCTGTATGTCAGTACACATACATAGTATGTCGATAACAAAATTCATTGCGATATGCACCCTGCTATAATTTACAACGTTCCTTATTAAAAAACTTTCTCCCAAACTTTCCTAAATAGTTTTGTAATCACTTCCTTTGTTCTGTTTCATCGTACATCGTTTACCGAGGCTGGTCCGCTGAATTTCTCAACGCGTCCCGCCATCGGCCCCGCGGAAAACGCCGGGCCAGCCGCGATGCTTAACAATGCAATATGCATGCTTTATAATCATGGTAGTAGGAAACTTGGACGAGAAGACGTAGAAGGGAAACAAGAGAAATGGGAGAATTTGGAAAGTGAACTAAATATGTGGCCAATGTCAAATAGCAAAACAATTGCCACAATGAATTTGTTTCAAATTTTGACAGCGATGTTAATTTTATACAGGGAAGCTAGCTCAGTGGTATCAATTCGACCTGTGGATCCTGAGAACCCTGGTTCGAGACCCACAGGCGACAAACAATTTTCACCATTTTAAAAACTACCCTTGTAGCTCCCCCAATACTAACATCTTTGGGGGGGGCTGTGATTTGAAGGCTAATAACTGCACTTCACGCGCATAAATATATCACTTACCGAGATGTGCTTTGGCAGAGTGCCACACCCAGTTTTGAGTAAAAAGGCTTGATGATATATTTATTTATTTATGGGGCTCAGTGGTATCAAGTCGACCTGTGGATCCTGAGAACCCTGGTTCGAGACCCACAGGCGACAAACAATTTTCACCATTTTTAAAACTACCCCTGTGGCTCCCCCAATACTAACATCTTTTGGGGGGGGCGTGATTTGAAGGCTGGTAACTGCACTTCACACGCATAAATATATCACTTACCGAGATGTGCTTTGGCAGAGTGCCACACTCAGTTTTGGGTAAAAAGGCTTGATGATATATTTATTTATGGGGCTCAGTGGTATCAAGTCGGCCTGAGGATCCTGAGAACCCTTGTTCGATTCTCACAGACAAAAAACAATTTTCACCATTTCAAAAACTACCCTTGTGACTCCTCCACCACTAACATATTTGAGGGCCCGTGAGTGCTACACCCAGAAGGCTTGATGATATATTTATATTTGATATATTTTTATATATCTTGTAAATATATAAAAAATAAATAAATATATCATCACACTTTCTACTAATTACTCTTTGCCGAAGCAGATCTCGGTAAGTGATATATTTTTACGCGTGAAGTGCGGTTACCAGTCGTCAAATCACGGCCCTCAAAGCTGTTAGTGGTGGGGAAGCCACAGGGGTAATTTTAAAACGGTTACAATTGTTTGTCGCCTGTGCAAATCGAACCAGGATTCTCAGGATATCAATTAAATATTGTCTAATTTATCTGATCCTTCCTAAGTGAATCAATTAAAGTCGCACTACTTTCTAAATATTTACAATAATATTAAACAACTTATTTACAATTTATTGTCCGTAAAAGTAATCTAAACATTCATTGTACAATGCGGCAAACATAAAACAAGAAAAAAGTAATTTATTCCATTACTGTCTTCGTGTCAATAATAATTAAAAAAACTGCATCCAGTGTACACCCTGGGAAATTAAATAATTTTATGTCGCGCGATTTTCCCGGGTTGTATGACAACATTGGTAAATATACCTGTCTTTGTTTTGCTTGTTTCTGTGGCATGGTGGTGTATGCGTGATACCAGTTATATAAGTTACATAACGAGTAATAATTCTTGTTTAGGCTGAGGGAAGTTTATTGTGTGCACTTTGAACTCGGTTTTATGATCTAGTAGCCGAGGAGGTCAGCTGGACACTGCTATAGTTCACTCACATAACATCAGGAGGAGGATAACATTTTTGAAATTTTAAGTTTATCTGAAGGCGACTCCACCAAATTGGAACTCATAGTCATATCTATTGCTGGCCATCAAAATGAAATGATATACAATTGTAGATCTTTATTAATGATGTATTATTTGCTACCAACATAAGGCAGATATTTTGGTGAGCCACAAGGGTTACTTTTATGTGGAAATATATACTAATGCGTATACATACGCTATATCCCATCAAATGGGGTAGCACGAATCCTAAAATCACTCATAAAATATTCACTCATTACATTCATCAAATAATCAGTCCTCGTCAAACATTCTCAGCCAAGCACACCATCTTCACTTTAACCACATTCATAGATCACTCTATATACTCGTAAATTCATTTATTTATTACACTCGAAATCATTTATCACACAACAAATCTTCAATCACATATATCTAATCATTCACTTATCATTCAACTTCTTTCTTCGACGTACATAAAATATGCATAAAACATCTCAAATTACTCACTGAATTAAGCAAACTGACACACTAAATGAGGTGAATTACTTTAACATTAATTAGAATCAGTAATTCTAGTATTGGAAATGAAGTGAGCGAAGTAATTTACCGAAATAAATAAGTGATCTGGTTCAGTAAATGTAAGTTAGATCTGATCCAAATGGCAAATGAAATATGTCTACTGAAAACAACAAAATGTTGACAGATCTTGTCTCTATGAGCTGTCATTTGTCACACGTTTTCTATTACTTTTAAATCAATTTTAAATGAAAACGAATTAAATATTACATATGTTTTAAAGGTATCTGAAATAATAACAATATCTATTCAATCAAGGAGTCAGAGGATAGGTTTTCTATTGTTTCATCTGTCGCTCCAACGATTTTTCATGAACAAATCATATTTTGATAATAACGCTAGAGGAATTTGCGCGATGAGTAATAACCACGAGTAAAACTAGCGAATGATGATTGAAATTTCATTTTATAGCTAAATATCGTGTCACTGATATTACATAAAGATATTACAGCGCAGATATTTAATTATTTACAGCGTGTATACTACAGCAACGCTGTGACAAAATGTCCCGTCCGTGTAGAACTTGTCAGTCTGGGTTATGCTGTAATAAATAATGTGGTTTACTCGGAACTTTAAATTTAAAATGAAAAGAAGTAGTAAATAATGTAGAAGGAATATTATCGATTGGTTATCTTCTCGGAAAAGCTGTAAAATTTTCTGATTGATTTAAATTTAAAAAGCTGTTTTATAAAAAGTAATACAAAGTAACATTGTACACATCTAACGACGAAAGAAACCAGTGTGGTCATCAACAGTAAAAAATAAAAGGTAGTAAATAACAAACGAGGCATTACCTTAGTACTAAAGTATCGAAATATCTACTAAAAGTTTTATTGCTGATTGCCGTTACATTTTATTTCTAATTTGAATCGCAGGAGAAAGGTGTCAGTTGTTCTTTACATACCGAATACCCTGTATCTACTTTTTTATGTTACCTACAATGTTTATATTTTGCATGGCAGTATTTTCTATCCTATTTATTAATTTGTACGGCAGTACGATGGTGTGGATTGCGTTAAGGCAGTGGTTTTAAAACTTTTCGGAACCATGACCCCCTTGGAAGCAAATATCATACATATATATTCTTTCGCGATCACCTTTTTTTGTTGAACCAGTTGAAAATCTAAAAATACGGTCCTATATCATTCAGACTACGAGAAATTGAATACCGTTAAGCGCATTTACATACTTTTTTTTTGTTTTTAAGTTAACGATTTTTGACTTTTTTAAAAGTTCTACTTTGAAGGCCCATATCTCGAAAACTAAAAGAGATATTGAAATGCGGTTTGAACGACTGTATTTCCCGTGCTTTAATTAAGTTATATTGAAATTTTAAAATTTTTGAAAATTAATATTTTTTCAAAATTCTCTTTTGCCCATATTTTAAAAAGTTGTAAAGATAATGAAAATCTATATAGACCAGTGGATTCCTGGCAAAAAAGTACATATGTATGTAAAATTTCGGAATTTATTCTCCATGGATAAAATTTTTAAAGCAAAAAAACTAAAAATGGCCAATATTCGTAAAAATCTTAAGGGGTACCCCTTCAAAAATAATTAAAAAACAGTGATTTTTCGTTTTCCTGTAATAAAAACTGTATCTGTGCGAATTTTTGCCTGAAATTTTGCATACCTATGTACTTTTACGAATGGAATTCATTGGTGGTCACAGATTTTTAATATTTTTTATTTTTTTTGAAATATTGAGAAATGAAAATTTTGAAATAAATTGTAAAATTTTCAGAATATGTTAATTAGAGCACGGAAAATATACTCGTTCAAACCGCATTTCAATATCTCTTTTGGTTTTCGAGATATAGGCCTTCAAATTTAAACTTTTCAAAAAGTCAAAAATCGCTGTAACTTAAAAACTAAAAAAGATATGAAGATGCGCTCAACGGCAGTCGATTTCTCGTAGTCTGAGTTATATAGAACCATATTTTAAATTTGATTGGTTTTTAAACTGGTTCAACCAAAAAATTGCTATTTTTATTAACAAACATTTTTGCAATCATGACTCCGGCGATTAAACATATAAAATAAAATATAAATATATCTTCTCGCCTTGTACCCATTACCAAGTGTGGCAACTATGCCATAACAGATCACTGTATTTGATATATTTTGCACTTGAAATTCGGTTACCAGTTGTCAAATCACGGACCTCAAAGATGTTAGTGAAAAGAGAGCCACAGGAGTAATTTTTAATGTGGTGAAAATTATTTGTCGGCTGTCGAAATCGAACCCGTGTTCTCAAATCCACAGGCCGACTCGACATCACTGAGCCACCTGCATCATTGTAGAATATTGTAGCTTAATTAAAAATTAATTTAAAGAACAATAGAAACTGTTTAAAGTCGCCACAGATACATCGAAATTCCTGTATTCTTTAGTTCAGTTAATGTATAATTTTTTTTTATTGTTTAAGTTACAAAAACTCGATAATAATTTCGAAGGTATAAACTAGTTATATCATAAACAAAAGCTACCTCCAATTAACCTAAATAACAATGTACTTGCCCCACCATCGTAAATCGGTTTTAGTGTTTTCTTTCATTGCTAATTCTGGCCATATGTCCGAGCCATATCGTTTGGCAAAGGGCCACATGGTCTCCAATATGATCTTTATTTTCTGTTATATAAATCTTCTACAGATTTTCGTCGACATAAAATTAGATAATTCCAATAAAAATACAAATGCCCCATTCGACCATTATATGAACCTATATGTCATCTGCACATGGATTCTGTCTTTTTCTGCACATAATTTGTCTTTATTTCCGGTTCTTTCACATTTTCTTCAGTTGGTACTTGACTTTGTTACTTTTACCCTATTCCAAGACTACATTAATAAGTAATCAATCGATATGAACTCAGTTCAAAATCTTTTAAATTGGATGAATCGACCTCAACAGCTAAGTCAAAAAATAATCTAATTAAATATAACTCGAGAGTTGGATAAATTAGAAAATAATTCTGCAGTATCTTTCTTAAACTTGTTGCCATTTGGCAATAGCCACTCAAGCCCTACGGGCTTTCGTGACTATTGCCTGGAAAAAAGTTTTCGAAGGATCTGTCAAATTATTTTCAATTTATTCTCACTCTCTTGTTATATTATTACTGATAATTATTATGTTAATATCGTAGAAGGATGAAAAGCAAAATTTCCTCTAGTTTGTTTTATTAGTTTATATGTGCACATGTGCGCAAATAATTCTATCTAAACTCAAAATTTGTTCAATAATTCATGAATTAATATAATATTTACCTATAATAACATTTAATAAACAAATAATTAATATTATTTCGTGATTTATGAACATAAATTGACAAATGCACTATTTGCTAGATAATTAATTAATTATTAGAAGCATTAGAATTTGTAATTATGTTTATTAGTATTCACACATCCCTAATTATATTAAACAATAAACATAAATCCTTGCAAACATTTTGTAAAACCTATATATGTTCTCCCCTATTCTGTAACTCAATCATTATTTGCTACTGATCGAAACATTAATGACAACCGTTATTTTTCATAATTACTTTATTGGTTATTATCATTCGGAAATTTTATGACCGAAATCATTTATTATTATATAAATACTGGACCTAACTTGCTTGTAGAATGACGTTTGTGAAGCAAGCATGTTGACGGCGGCCATTTACAAAGAAGGCAAAATACGCTCTATTTAAATGTATCATAAGCATTCCAGTTTTAAAATATACTGCAAGAAGTGTGAAATAGTTATTTTTATAACAAGTGCCGAAAAAGGCTTGTTACGTGCAAGTGTAGAATCTGCACGGACACGTAACCTTTTTCGGCACGTGTTATAAACAACATTTTTCCTACAACTGTGCGATTTAACTACTAAAGTATTATCAAAATTTATAAAATTTTAATTGTATTACATGAGAACGATGTTTTACGGCGTTGATATGATTTGTTTGTTGATTGCTTGCACATTGTTCTACGTTATTTTTAAATATTTCACTCATTTCAAGCTAATTTCTACAAAATCGTCTAGATTAGAATACTACACTGAGTGATTCTTCTTTTTTATATACACCTGCAAAGATAATTGAAGCCTCAGATCAAGCTATGTGAAATCTATTCTTGACAATGACAATCAACCTGCTGCTAGTACTTCTAAAGTCTCAGAAATTGTTGTCAATAATATTACTGTTAATAATATGAACAGATACGGAAGAAATCAATGTTTTTTTAGACAGTACAAAAGTTTTCACTTCATATTATGTCAATATAAGCAACTGTAACAACTATGTTAATAATATACACAAACAATAAATATTATGTATTTCACTTATTCTTTAAATAAAATCATTTATCGATATATTTTACTTTATTCGGTTCATGTTATTATCATATTTAATAATGATATATTTGAGTTCTTGTCTGCTCAATGTGATGTGTACAGATTATATATACTGCAATTTAAGATGATGTTTATAAAAGTCAAAATATACTACTGCATATTTACTGGCGCTGGCTCACCGCATCTTCTTCGTCCAAAAGCGCATGTGGCTAAAACATGTAATTCCGCGCTCGGCGCGATATTTAAATCGCTCTCAATTAAACTTTCTTTTTACAGTTGCGTATTACACAAATTACTTTCAGCATTGGTGTTTCTTCGCTTACAGAAATGCACTTGGTCTGCATTTGTCTACTTTCCATACGTAACTAAGTCAATAATAGTTACGTAATAACAAAGAAATCGCACAGTTGTACGTATAATCATTTATTCTGTTATTTCCATTTTAATTTTATGCATATTACTCTCGTAAGAAACTGCCACTCGTTTTCCAAATTTGGACTCGTGCGTTAACAGATTGCCTGACGAAACTAGTTCTTTAATAGACTATTTTACTACAATTTTTACAAAGTAGTTATATTATTTTTTACAATAACACCTACATATAAGTAAGAAAAATGTATGAAAATATCATAGAAATGTGAGGATAAATTAGTCTAGTAACAGAATACTGTAAAATAAAAATTGTCATTAACTTATCT